>CM062811.1:352132606-353535519 GCA_031772625.1 Pinus tabuliformis
CCACATAACTCTCACCCCCCTGAGAATGACCTAACCATCATT
This sequence comes from Pinus tabuliformis, assembly GCA_031772625.1. Lineage (NCBI taxonomy): Eukaryota > Viridiplantae > Streptophyta > Pinopsida > Pinales > Pinaceae > Pinus > Pinus tabuliformis. The sequence goes on from CM062811.1 coordinate 352,132,649, forward strand.
CCTTCCCACCAACATTCCCCATGCCTATTATACCACTCCTTATGCGACACTTGTCCCCCTATCCCCTATCTAGTAAAGCATTTAGTTCCCACTCCTAAAATCCCTCCAACATATCCATGCCTGTAATGAAGGCAATCCAAGCTAAAAGAACACCTAAAAATACCAAATTGTCCCCCCTTACTGTCTTTGAACTCTTCTAGCACTAAAATTCATGATCGACACACCAATTTAATTGAATACAAGAAGTGGACTACCAGTTTCCATATCATCTTCTCCATCACTATCAACCTTCCATTTTTAGGTTTTCCTGGTAAATTCCATCTTGTTGTTCAGTCTTTGTATTCCTAAATTTTCTTAGCATTGCTCATAAAACTAAGACTAATGCTAGTGCTAAAAATGCCATGATCCCTCCACCCATTGACCTAGATCACATTCCCTTTGCTAACAGATATTATAAGATATTAGAACCAAAATATAAATTCGATTTTTTCGAGTTGTGTAATTGGCTCAAAGATCTTCACCTTAACCAAAGTGATGAAATATGCCTCTAGGAATCAAATTGACCTCTCTACATGTTTCCCCAAATGCATTATTTTCCTAAATTTATTCTCAAATGTAGAGCCAACTACATACCTAATCAGAGAGCCATAATAGCCCCCACTGGTGAGGTTTTGTTTACAGTTACCCCTTAGTCCATCCAACAGATGATGCAGATTCCTCAAAATCATTCCTCCACTCCTTTCTCAATAGAAGCCCTAAATGAGTTGTATCAAAAGCTAGATATTGCTCAAAGATCTAGGATTTTTGAGATTTTCCTCCTTGAGGATATACAGTTACCTAAGAAAAATCCTCCCTATCCTTCTTCATTGTTCCCACAAAGAACCAAACAAATCATATCAATGTTTTCATATTTATTAGGTTACTATTTTGATGAATGGGTACATGAACCCATCTTAGGTTTTCTGTCCATATTTTTCACTGAAGAAAAACCCTCAGTTGTGTTTTATTTTAGCCAATTTCTTATTGATAGGATCCGTGAACCATTTCTTAAGCTCCAAACTGAAGGAATGTTCAGATATGATTATGTTTAAATGTACATGTTTTTATTCTTCCAAGCAGACAAATTCCCATTTGCAGTGCCGAAACTCACTGAGTAAGGGGAGCCACACATAGTCATATTTTGGACCTCCATTCTAAGAAGAAATTTAGAGGAATATACTTTCAAGGACTTCATAGATTAGTTTGTCCATACAACTACTTGCTTGCTGACTAGTCATACAAAACTTAGAGTTAGTGAAGAAATTCAGAAGATCTTACATCTCAGTGAGCAAGTAAAGATAGGTGACTGGTACTTGTACCAGAACTACACTAAAATCAGAGTATATGGGTGTGAACTGCCACCTTATAAGCTACCCAGATATCTTCCAATGAGGATTTTTGCCTTGGAGTACATCAGGAAAATGATCCACTCTGATGAGGTTCATTTTCTTTCAGCCAAAAAGAAATCACAATTCAAGATAAAAACACAGGTTGGACCTTTTATCTGCAATAACAGGATAGCAGGGTAGGAAGCAGAGAATATTCTAAAATAGATGAAATTTCCCCTAAGTTTTACCTAGTCATATGACCCATTTCAGATAATCTCAAAGCTTAGGGTGGAGAAGAAGACAACACCATATGTACATACACAAAGACCATAAATTGAAAAGTATATGAACCAGGCTCAGTGGGAAGAAAACACTTTACAAGAGGCAGAGAGACAACTTCTGCAGATAACCACTTCACATGCTCCTGCTCCTCAGGAAAAGACAGAGAAAATACCAAGAGAAGAATACTCACCTTTAGTCACAGAGGTCTCAGCAAAGGAGTTTAAAATCTATACAAATAAAACCAAGAAGAATCCTACAACATGGTTTTCAGGAGAAGAAGAAGGACAAGGACCATCCACAATAGTTTCTGAAAGGTCCATTGTTTTCGTCACAGTCAGAGGATATATCTACAGGGTTCCCAACTCCATCATTTTCATAAGGCAATCCAGAAACCACTCCAGCATTAGAAATTATCGAGAGGCAAAAAGAGTTAAACATTTTTGAAAAGTACAAAGAGATCACGCAAAGAAATGAAGCCCTCAAGCACAACACTTACACAGAGTTTTGGAATCAGAATTCCACCACTCAATAGAGGCTTATGTCCACATTCGACATAGAAAAGGGAAGAATGCAAATGGAATTCTTGCAAGCATAGGTCCCCCATCCTCAATCATCAACAGATTATAAGAAAACCACATTTGAGTTTAAGGGAAAGGATCTCCATCTTTTTGACCATATGGACATGCATAGGCAGAGTGGAGAGATGGTTTACTCCACATTCACACATACTGCAATGATTGTTTCCAAATTGCAGGTATCTCTAAATAATATTCAATCTCAGTGAAAACTTGAAAATATTTCCTCTTTGGCTGAGGATAATAGGATAAAATCCTTGGAAGATATAGTTATCAATGAAAGGTATGGTCCAAGTAACATAAAGGTAGTAGAAGAAATCATCAAAAATAATAATTCTGACATAGACTCCCTAAGAAAACAATTAAAATTTCTAGCTACTAAAGATCCTCAAGCTAAGGAAATGGGAGAAGCTGAAAGTTAGCAAGAAAATATGCTCATGCTCATCATGGAACATAATTCCTAGATAAAGGAAATGGAAGAAGAGATGGACAAAATTATCAAGGAAAAAGAGAAGAATTCTCAGCTTTCTCTAGTACCTCTTGATGCACTGTCTCTTGCATCAGTAATGAAAATAGACATTTCTACATCAGCTACAACAGCAGGAGTATCCACCTCTACATCAACCCCTACCTCAACTTCAAATGATTCTATCAAACTAGTCCATGTAATGGAAAATATGTCAATATAAGGAGAAGAAATAAAAAATCTGTAGGAACATGTAAATACGCTACAAGAGGTGAAAACCAGATATGAAAACTCTCTCCTGACAGAAGTGCAGAAATCCTAGAGAGTTACCAAATGAATGTAACAGATGGAGAAGGAGACTACCTTGGGTAATACCTTGGCCCGGGTTAAGGAGAACATTTGGACAAAGATAAATGAAGCCATGATAGAAATCTGACCATCCATACATATCATATCTTTAAGCAGAAGGAATTAATTGAGAAATCTAGGGAGGCTATTGAACAAATCAGAGAAGATATGGGTGACAAACCAAATGAAGCTACATATCTCATTAAATTCCTCAATTCCAAAAACAAACATGAGCTATAAGAACTAGAAATCAAGGACATGATGCAAAAAGTACTTGAGTTTAAAAAGGTGCTAATGAAGAGAAAATTAATCAGGTAGTTGGAAGAAAAATGTCAAGTTATCAACATTGGTGTACAGAGGTTCTTCAACAAATTAGAAGTCCTCTACAAAAGGGAAATTCCCAACTTATTGGTGATGGATGACATGCTCAGTACATGGCCCGATTACAACCAAAAATTGATGGCTATTTCCAAATACAGTACCAAGTTTACAGGAATACAGGGAAACATAACAGGGAAAACATTTCTAGAACCAATGGAACATGATCTCGACATCCAGTATGAGATTAAGTATATTTTTATTTACAATCAAACGTTTTCCAAATATACTGAAGTGGACGAAGTGTATAGAAAACTACTTAAGCTGCCCATACCAAGTGAACAAAGTTTGGATAAGTTGTGCAAGTTACTGGAGTAAAAAGGTGATTCCATTTTTAACTCAGGAGCAATAGTGCAACACAAATTCAAGGTCCAGATATTCAATAGATCCACAAGGCTAGGGCTACCAATCCAAGCAGCTTTAATTTTCCTATATTTTGTAACAACTAGATATAATTTTTTTAGAAGTTCTTGAAATACATCCTGATCGGTTATGACATGATCCTTTGTAAATAATTTTATAAATACTCCTCATTTCGAATGAGATAGGGCTGGCTTTTGTACAGAATAAAGCTATTGTATATTTTTCAAGCCTCAGTGGATTTATCAGTAATATAGAAAGCTCTTTCACGGGATTCTTGTGCCATATTGCTGGTTAAGTGCTTCTATCATCTTATGTGTTTATATTTCTTTGTTTACCATACACATTTGTTTCTTAATCTGAATTATTCAATAGAAATTTGAAGGACATAATTTGTTTAGATGTACACTCTGATTCTGGCTATGAATAATTTCAATGTTTTCAACTGAGATTAAGTAAAATAATTCTTAATTTCTCTTTACTTAATTGAAATCTTTTCTCTTCTTCTTACTCATTTCACTTAAAATTAAAGAATCCAATTAGTTTGGCTACCTCGCCCTATGAAATCTATCTGCAAAATACTAAAATGATCCATGCTTTAAGGAACAGACTCCATCGCCCAATGGTAATCTAGACATCAACCAACCATACAATGCAAATCAAACCTTAAACTTCATAACTAGCCTAAAATCTAAAAACAAACAAATTTAAATTTTACAGAGAGATCCCTCTGTAAAGCTGGCAGGGCTAGATCCCACCTTCCAAAGTGTTTTTGTGGTTACCTTTGTATTTTATTTGAAAACCTTAGAAATTACAGAGTGATAACATTTTGGTGACCATACTGGGGAAGAACAAACTTTCATTTCATTTTTACAAGACTCATTTCCCTAGTTCAGAAAACATTGTTTTAGGAAAAGTAATGATTCAAATTTTAGAAATAAAGGATCAGAGGTTGTAAACTATGTAAATAATCGAATGGTGGGTCTAACATTTAAGATATGGCTCCGAAAAGACTTCACACCAGATCTCATCCTGATCTAGAACCTCCCAAGATCTTAGATGATACTGAAAAATTGATAAGGAAAAGAAATTTAGTTAAAAGTCAAGGAAGTAATGGTCCCATATCTAGGGAAAATTATCTTCCAGGAAAGTCTGTTACTATACAGGATATTTAGTTTGAGTTACCATTTCAACATAGTCTATTTAGGACTAAGTCTGAAAGTTTTGTAGATGAAACAATAATTGATTAATATGCCCCAAGATTATCAAACTAGAATTCCTCAATTTGATGCCACTAGTGTCGTCACTACAAAACAACATGTAGATAAAATGAACAATTTCTTTGATCTTGAGGATGTGGATGAAAATGATGTAAAGATGGGACTTTTTTCCCAAAGTTTGGGTGGAGATAACAAAATGGTTTAAAAATTTAACACCAACTAGTATAACTAGTTTTGATGCCTTTCATAAGGTTTTCTTAACTAGGTGGGAAACCAAAAAGAATCCTCTTTAAGTTCTAAATGAATATAAAAACTTAAAAAGAGTACCTAATGAAATTGTCGAAGAATATTGTGATAGGTTTAACAAAGTTTACGATGCAAGTCCACCTGCTATTAATCCTCCTCCGGAGTTGGCCCTTATTCATTTCAGTGAAGGATTTGATATGCATATGGAATATCATCTAAGAGAGGGAGACCCAACTACCTTAGAGGAAATTAAAGCTAATTCCCTTAATGATGTAGCCAAAAATTCTAAAATCAAACCTACTAGAGCTGAAGTTGAAGAATGTAACATTGGAATTGAACAAGAACACAAGATGATTAAATTATCCAAATCCATAACCCCAACTGAGAAGAAAAAGTACATAAGATTGTTCAAATAAGTCGTAGATATGTTTGCATGGAGTTATGAAGATTTGAAATCTTATGACACCAACATTATACAGCATAAGATTCCCTTAAAAGAAGACCAAAATCCTTTTAAATAGAAACTTAGGAAGATCAACCCAATGTTTGTGCCCCTAATTGAAAAGGAGGTTAAAAGAATGTATGATGTAAATATCATTGTACCATTGAGATATTCTAAGTGGGTATCAAACTTAGTTCCAACTAGGAAAAATACTGGATAAATTAGACCTTGTATTGATTTCTGAAATATTAATAAACCCTCCCTGACAGATAAATATCGTTTGCCTAATATGGATCACATTTTGTAGAAGGTGGTTGGATCTAGTTAGAGTCCTATATGAAAAAAGGAATATTAGGATGGCTGGAGAGAATTCTAAGTCCCCACATGGATAGGAAAGCTCAGAAGATAAAAAAGATGAAAAGAAGGATTTAAAGGGTAATGGAGGAAATAATCCTCCATATCCACCATCTTCATCATCTTCCTCACCATCTTCATCATCCTTATCATCAAAAACAACATTATCTTCCACTTCCACCACAAACATTGTTCATACCCATTCACAAACCCCAAAATGAAAAACTCTCTTACTCAAATTGGACATTAAGTTTGAACTTCCCATGTACAATGGTAAGGTAAATGCAGAGAAGTTAGATAATTGGATTCAACAATTGGAGGTTTATTGTAGAATTTAGAACATTCAAGAACGTGATGTAAACATCCAGTTGGCTTTATTGAGGCTAGAAGGAACAACACTAGTTTGGTGGGAAGCAAAGATTCAAGAGGAAATGTAAATTCATGGTAAGATATCCATTTCTTGGGTTGAATTTGTTTCTTCAATTAAAATACATTTTTATCGTTTATCCTACATGCAAAAAGAAATTATGAGTTGGAAAAACTTTAGGCAACTCAAGGGCCAAACAGTTCAAGACTATACACAGTATTTTCGGAAAAGGGCTTTGTTGTTAGGAGTAAACTTGAATTCCAAAGATACAATATTGAAATACATTGTGGGTTTACATTCCTACTTAAAGCACACTATCCTTAGGTTAAATCCAAGCAATTTAGATGAGGTATGTGTGCAAGCCACGCACCTTGAAGCAAGAGGAAAGAACATTCAGGAAGAGGGTAGTAAGAAGAAGCCATTTAAGGGTAAGGAGAAAGAGAAGGGTGGAAAATGGAAAGGAAAGAAGAATGAAAGTGTAAAGAAATAAGGGGATAAAATTACATGCAAACATTATTCCAAAGAGGGGCAAGATTCACAAGCCCACTGTCGGAAATTACATCCCAAACTAAGGCCTAAGAAACTAAAAAATAAGGGAAAACAAAAGATGACCACTCCCACACAACATGATCTTGGATCCAATTCCGGTGATGAGACCAAGATTTCGGCCATGGTCACAAAGGGAAAGGAATATATAGCAAGCACTAGTTCCTCACATAGTCACAACAATAGTCCAAATGAAGAATCAAGGATAGAGTTGTTCCATATAAGGGTAATCTCAAACCATACAAAGATTGATGCATTATTTAATAGTGGGTCATAATCGAACTTAAATTTAGAATACTTGGTCAAAAAGATTAACCTTGAAATTTTACCTCATCATAATCCATACCCTTTGGGTTGGATAGTCAATAATTAAAATTTACAGGTTACAAGGAAATGCTTATTCAGGTTTTCCATTACTGAAAAATTCATTGATGAAGTTGAGTTAGATGTAGTTCCACTTGACATCTCAGGAATTATTTTGGGAAGATCGTATTTGTATGATAGGAAAGAGTTCCATGAGAACACATATCAATTGCTCAAGGATGGAGTGGAGTATATTGTGAGAGCCCATCAGAGAAAGTTAAACATTTCTTTGGTTAATGTAGGGCGGATGAAGAGACTAGTAAATGGAAGCAAAAATTTTGTGCTTCTCCTGATCAAGAAAAAGAATGATATAGATAATGAATCTTTTGAATTTTGTGATGATAAGTTAAAATCTGATTTGTTCGATGTGGTAAGAAAGCATGGTGAGATGCTTTAGGAACCAAAGGGGTTACCTCCCAAGAGGGGAATTCAGCATGAGATATAGCTATAGCAGGACGTTCCACTTCCAAATATTGGCATGCACCGCATGTCGATCATGGAGAGCATGGAAATCAAGAAGAAAACTCAAGAATTGTTGAAAGAAGGTATCATAGGCCCATCTAATTCACCATGTGGTTCACCAATTGTCTTGGTGCCAAAGAAGGATGAGAGTTTGTGCATGTGTGTGGATTTTTTCGCATTGAATAAGATAACGGTAAAGAATCATTATCCACTCCCAAGAATTGATGTTTTCTTGATGAATTGAGATATGAAAATTATTTCACTAAGTTAGACTTATGAAGTGGTTATCATCAAGTTAGAATAGCTGAAGAGGACATTTGGAATATCGCATTTAAAACCAAACAAGGATTGCTTGAGTAGCATGTTATGCCTTTCAGTCTTACAAATGCTCCAACAACTTTCATGAGAGTTATGAATGATGTATTCAAAAAATTTCTAGATGATTTTGTCATTGTTTGTTTAGATGATATTCTCATATTCAACAAATCTAGAGATGAACATGTCATGCATGTGAACAAAGTACTTGATGTCTTGAGAAAAGAACAATTATTTTTAAAGATGTCAAAGTGTGAATTTCGCAAGACTTATTTAGTGTATTTGGGACACATTATTGGAGGAGCTGAGATAAAGATAAACCCCTCTAAGGTTGAGGTCATTGTGAATTGGCCCAAGCCCAATAAAGTTAGAGAGGTAAGAATCTTTCTAGGGGCAGCACAATATTGGAGGAAATTTATTGCTAATTTTTCTTCCATTTCTTGAGTGGCATGTTATGCCTTTCAGTCTTACAAATGCTCCAACTGCTTTCATGAGAGTTATGAATGATGTATTCAAAAAGTTTCTAGATGATTTTGTCATTGTTTACTTAGATGATATTCTCATATTCAACAAATCGAGAGATGAACATGTCATGCATGTGAATAAAGTACTTGATGTCTTGAGAAAAGAACAATTATTTTTAAAGATGTCAAAATGTGAAATTGGCAAGACTTATTTAGTGTATTTGGGGCACATTATTGGAGGGGCTAAGCTAAAGATAGACCCCTCTAAGGTTGAGGTCATTGTGAATTGGCCCAAGCCCAATACAGTTACAGAGGTAAGAATCTTTCTAGGGGCAACACAATATTGGAGGAAATTTATTGCTAATTTTTCTTCCATTGCAGCTCCACTACATGCATTGACTAGTGTCAAGAAAGTATTCCACTGGGGAGATGTATAACAAAAAGAATTTGATGCTTTAAAATAAAATATTAGTTCAGTACCAGTATTAGCTCTTCCAGATCTTAGACAACCATTTGAGATTCAAACAGAAGCTAGTGATTACGCCATGGGAGCAGTTCTCATGCAACATAGTAAGCCCATTCATTTCATTCTAAAATTTTTAGTGGTGTTGTGACTAACTATCCCACTTATGACGATGGTTTGGGACGACCCACACAATACTGCTCTGATGCAAATCACTGCCCAACGCAGCCAAACCCTAGCCAGCAGCCGCCCCTGACTGCCCTCACTGTTGCAGCCGCCGCACCTCTGCTGGTCGATCGCAATGGAAATGGCGGTAGGAGGGGAGAGCTCTGCTTCCCCTCCAAAAAACTCCACAAACTCTGACAAAACTAAGTACGCTCAGCCTCTTCACCCCTCTGGCGCAGGCCCAGTCGAAGGACAAGACGGACATCAGAAGAATGAAGCAAGGATACATACGGTCCCGACAGAAGAAGACAATGCAGACAAAGAGATACACAATAAAGCTAAGGCGTCTCAGCCAAAGGCAACCTCAGCCACTTGTATCCCAAAAGCTGCCGAACCCATCAAGGTTGACCTGCCTAGCCACCGCATCAATGGTGAGATCCAGTACATGCAAGATCATGCACTAATCGGAAAGTTTCTAGGCTTCTGGCCTACGGAAAAAGCCTTACAAGGTTGGATAGCTTCAAAATGGAAGCCCAAAGGACAAATTACTATGCAACTAGGACCAAAAGGCTTTTTCATAGCAATCTTTCACTGTGTGGAGGACAGAGTGCGGATATTTGAAGGAGGTCCTTACTTCTTCAACTCTTCAGGCCTCTATCTCACAGAATGGAAACCAAGATTCAATCCCGACAAGGAAGATTTCAGCTGGGCACCGGTCTGGATCAGGATGTACTCCCTCCCAGCGGAGTACTGGAAAGAAGAAACGCTGGCGGACATAGGCAACAAACTTGGCACCTTCATCCGAGTCGCGGCTGAGACAAAAACTCGCAAATATACCTCATATGCCAGGATCTGCGTCCAAATGCATCTGACCAAAGCTCTAGCTGATACGGTAAGACTCTATCACGATGATTATGAATGGACACAACCTTTAGATTATGAGCATATTCCCTTCCGCTGTCGTAAGTGTCATGAGCATGGCCACCTCTTCCGTGACTGTCCATTAAATTCTCAGTCCAAAGCAGCTGCTGCTGTCTCTGATAAAGACTCTGAAGGTTTTATCAAAATTCCCAACCGCCGTAGGCATGCCAAAAAGAGTCAGCCAGTCATGGAAAACGCTCTCAAAACGAACTCCCAGAACAAATTCTCTGTTCTTGCAATGCATGATAAGCGAGATCATCCTAGTTCTGAACCTCCACTCAATCCCTCTTCGCCCTCTTCCTCCCTCCTTCACTCAGACCCCTTGCAGCCCTCTGATCCTGCTCCATCGAATCCCAATCCAAACCCTTCTTTGGAGAAAGGAAAATCGGTGTCAAGTCTCAGTCCCTTCTCATTCTCTCAAGAGAAGCCTACATTGGATAATAAGCAGCAAGACTATGATATGGAGACCGATGCTACTCTGGCTCTTAGTCTTCAGCAAGAAGCGGATGAGGAAGAACTAGGAGAAACCACTGTCATGGAAGAAGATCAGGCGGATGTTAGTATAGATGGTTTAGACATCTTCACACTTGAAACGGCATGCAAACAGAAAGAATACAACTCTATTCAACCCTGGCAAATAGACAAGCTGGAAGGAGTCTTAGCCAAGGCGCAGCATAATAAAAGCCTTGGCATACAGGGAGGCAGCCCTTGGGACGGAAAAAAGGTACTCAAAGATCTTAAGAAACGAGGAAGAAAGACAGACCTTCAACGAACCATAGCATTAGGTGAAATACTTATGGAGTCGGGGCGATTCCCTAAGTTGACAAAGTTCTACAAACCCAAATCTCAGTTTACATGAAGTTAATATCCTGGAATGTGAGAGGACTCAACAGCCCCTCAAAACATAGAATGATCAAAAACTTGATTCAACAAGAAAAACCAACCATAGTTTTTCTGCAAGAAACAAAAAGCAGCACTGATGCTATTGAAAGAATTCGCGGCAAAGTCTGGGCAGGAAGCAGAGCCATCTCTGTAGACGCCTCTGGAGCCTCAGGTGGTTTAGCTATTTTGTGGAACCCGCAAATCATCACACTATATGACTTCCACGCCACCCTCCATCTTATTCAAGCCTCCTTCCACCTCGTTGGCACTGGAATCCATGGTCATCTCACAAATGTATATTTTCCTCAGACAATTCAGCAAAAACTAGAACTGCTGGAAACGATCTCTATCCTCAATGAAAATAGGCAATTCCCGCTCTGGATTGGTGGTGGCGACTTCAACATAATAAATTCCATGGCAGAGAAGCAGGGAGGCAGAATCAGGCTCGACAGTGACAGTGAGGGCCTCAAAGAATTCATTCAAAACAATCAACTTATGGACATACCAACCTCTAATGGAATTTTCACCTGGACTAACAAGCGACGAGGTATTCATCACATTGCCTCCAGGCTTGATAGATTCCTTCTTTCTGACAATGCAATCCATCTGGGAGGGGATTTCAATGCTTCCATCATCCCCCAAAGTGGTTCTGATCACTGGCCAATTTTGCTACAATGGTCTAGACCAGGTAACCGCTGCAACAGACCTTTCAGATTCGAAGCATTCTGGCTAACAAATACCACTTTCAAGACGGTAGTCAGCGATGCATGGGCAGCTTACATTCCGCCAGAGGGAGCCAAAATGTATCAATTCCAACAAAAATTGAAAAATCTGAAATATGTCCTCAAAGTGTGGAATCGCACAAATTTTGGTAACATCCAGGAGAAGCGCTTACAATTGGAACAGCAAATGCACAAGCTTCAACAAACTCTCATTCTTCAAGGCAGATCAGAAGAACAAGCTCAACAGGAACAGATACTCTGGAACCAAATCGAGGAACGCAGGAAACAAGAGGAAATACTCTGGCGGCAAAAATCTAGAATCAATTGGCTCAAAGAGGGGGAGAAGAATACAAAATTCTTCCACAAAGCCACCATTCAAAGGCGAATGCACAATAATATTACGTTCATCAACAACCAACAAGGCGAAATAATTGAGGAACATGAGGATATGGAAAAGGAATTCACAGGGTATTTCAAGGAAATTTTAACGGAACCCATTGAGAACAGGGATGCAGCAATCAGAGACATCACGCAGCATATTCCAAGCATCATAACTGAGGATCACAATAACAGATTACTCCAGCCCACGACCTTGCAAGAAGTTGAAGAAGCCATGGCTCAACTCAAAGACGGAAAAGCGCCTGGACCTGATGGCTTTACAGCCAATTTCTTCCATGAATTCTGGGACCTCATCAAAAATGAAGTTTGGGACCTCGTTGAAGAATCCAGAAGCATGCACTGGATCCTCCCGGCCCTCAATACCACCTTCCTAGCTCTGGTACCCAAGGGCGAAGAACCCAACAGGCCAGAAAACTACAGACCAATCGCATTATGCAATGTTATATACAAGCTAATCTCAAAGGTCATTGCAAATAGGCTCAAACCTCTCTTGCCCTTACTCATATCTCCGGAACAAACAGGATATGTGGAAGGACGGCAGATCATGGATGGAATCATACTATCAAATGAGGTAATACACTCATTAAAGATTCTTAAGAAACCAGGTATGATCCTAAAACTCGACCTCTCCAAAGCTTTTGATAAGCTTAGTTGGAATTTTATTCATAAAATGCTTTTAGCCTTTGGCTTCAGTGCAACCTGGACCAGGTGGATTATGAATCTCATTACCTCTCCAAGCTTCTCTGTTCTTTTGAATGGCTCTCCCTCTTCCCCCTTTCGACCCTCTCGCGGCATTAGGCAAGGGGATCCTCTTTCTCCTTTTCTCTTTGTTCTAATGGCAGAGGGCCTCAGCAGACTTCTCAAATCAGCCATTGCCTCTCAAGAGCTTAAAGGTATTTCTATCCATGGTCTCAATCCTCTGTCTCATCAGCAGTTCGTTGATGACACCATGCTATTTGGTCATCCCTCCTCGAAAGAAGCCTCTGTGTTTAAGTCTCTCCTCTCCCTTTACTCTGATGCCTCTGGCACCTCCATCAATGCCTCGAAGTCTCAACTCTTCTTTTTTAACACCCCCCCTCCACGCAAAGGAATATTGCCAGAATTCTGGGATTCACCATTTCCCATTTGCCATCTAAATACCTTGGAGCTCCCCTCTCAGACTCAGCTATCAAACATGCTTCCTGGCGGTCTCTCCTTGATAGGCTGGAATCAAAACTCTCATCGTGGACCTTTCGTGCTCTCAACATGGCAGGCAGATTGGTCCTGATCAAGTCTGTCCTTCAAGCTATGCCGTTGTACCTCTTCTCCACCATGGCAGCTCCAAAATGGGTCCTTAAAGCCATTCGTAACCTTCAGCGCAACTTCCTATGGGGTTCCACTGGTAGGAATCGAAAATGGGCTCTCGTTAATTGGAAAGAAGTGTGCAAAATCAAATCAGAAGGAGGACTAGGGCTTCGAGATCCACTTCAAAGTAACAACACTATGGGAGCCCGAATGTGGTGGAACTGGATCTCCAAGCCTCATTCACCTTGGGCTCGTTTATGGCAAGCAAAATATGCTCTGGGAAGTCAATGGCACGATCTCATCAGAATTAACTCCACAGCCCAAGGCTCACCAATCTGGAATGCTGCAAAGATACATAGCCGCTTCATTCAGGAACACAGTTTCTGGGAAATCCACTCAGGCACGTCAGCCAAGTTTTGGGAGGATTCGTGGCAGCAGCTCCCTAAACTTGCGAATCTATTCCAAATGCCCCTCTGGCAATCTTATATGCAGCAAGAAAACCTCATTCAGGTTCAACAATTCTGGCAACAAACAGAGCATCATGGGTACCAACTATGGAAACCCGCGAGCAGCTGGCAAAGGGATTGGGAGGGCGAAACATACTCAGACATGGATCAGGAACTCTCTCATCGCAGAATCCGCCACTCCAACCAGCAGGATAAGCTCAGATGGGGTCACACGCACAAAGGCACATTCACCACTAAAGAAGCACATCAGCTGCGCTATTCAGACACCCAAGCGGATAAAGATCAAATTTGGGCACGAGTTTGGCTACCAGGGCTATGGCCTAAAATCTCAACCTTCTTATGGCTGCTCAGTAAAAAGCGCATTCTTACTTGGGATAATTTGATAAAAAGGGGATTCATTGGGCCTTCTAGATGCCCAAATTGCAATCTCAACGCTGAGACAATCAGCCATTTAATGGAGACATGTCCGCTAGCAAAGCAACTTTGGGAGAAAGTGGAGAAATGCAACAAAAGAACAGAACCCAGGGGCGAGGATGTAACGGAAAATATCAGGAACTGGGACAAGAACCCATTCAAAAGCCAACTTCTCAATACTTTATGGGGTCTAATTCCAGGTTTTTTGTACTGGCTTCTCTGGAAAGAGCGCAACTCTCGAATCTTCAACAACACTTCCCGGACAATCGACGCTCTGTGGCTCATCTACAAAAGAAATATCCAGGAAACCTTAGCCATAAGAACCTGGTATGATACAGACATGCCAGAAGCGCAACAAGAGAGGGATATTTTTAAAGAATGGAATCTTGACCTTTCCGCCTTTGCAAAGGTCATTACCCGTCCCCCACGCAGCTCCACCTCCCCGTCCTCCTGGTCCCCACCAGCTTTCAACTCTTTCAAGCTCAATTTCGATGGGGCAGCTAAAGGTAATCCCGGTCCGGCAGGATTCGGAGGAATCATCAGAAGCCATACAGGAGCACTTCTGCATATCTATTATGGCTCATTAGGCAAAGACACCAACAATGTAGCGGAGATGGAAGGACTCTGGCAAGGGATCTGTCTAGCAGAGCAAAAACACTTCTTCCCTCTTGAGGTGGAGGGTGACTCTCTCATCCTAATAGCTGCAGCCAAGAAAATTCAGGCAGGGGCGACAGCAGTCAAATTAGCAACCAGCTGGAGACTACTAAGCAGGTTGGAATCCCTGGAGGCAAAGCTTAAGAATCCACAAAGCATAACCTTCCAGCATGTGCGAAGAACAGCAAATCAGGTAGCCGACAGAATGGCTAACCAAGGTGTTTCTCAGACATCACCATACTTCTCCGGCTCCTTGGACATGGTCGAGGATGAACAACTCAAAAAGGACTGCATCGCTTTGGTGCAAAAGGACCTCTCCCTCCCGGATGCGGGTGGTTATATGGCATAGCAGGCCCGTGGCTCGTCATAAGGGCATGTGTACGCCCGGACGAGCCACGTATACCAGGAGGATTTGTATTAGGTGTAGCAGCGTGTAGCATTTAAGTTCGCAGGTGATGGTTCATGGCAGTCGAGTCCTTTCGGCATTTACTGCCCTTCTTGGTAACTGGAACATGGCGCTTCAAAGCCACAGCTTCTCGGTCATTCTCCCGCAGTTCGTGTTGGCTCATGCTCTGGTCCTGAGGGAGGTTGTGGTGGCTCATTGTGTTGGCTCCTGCTCTGGTTCTGAAGGTGGTTGTGGAGGTTCTGAGGTCACGAGGGGGTATTCCTTCAATTCGAGCAATTCGGGGATATATGGCATCTCTGTCATTCTCCCGCAGTCTGGTATAAGGATTGGGTGCTCAGCGGTGGTGTGGGCTCATTCTCTGGTTCCGAGGGAGGCTGTGCGAGAGTATACCTGCTACCCGCCCAATTCAAGGATGCAGCGAGAGCGCCAACGAGGGATAAGTCGGCGCAGGAGTTATAGAGGCCGGGCTTCGTCTCAGTGGCAAGCCCCCTCCCCCTCCTCCTCAATCGAGGTTTCTTCCGAACGCAGACAATCCAGGGGATAGGCAGTGGGCAGAGGAAGAGCCGTGGAACACCAAGAACGGAAGGAATGTGGGCACTCTGAGCATCCCATGGTAAGATACCGCATTCCATGCACACTGTCAAATTCTACTTTCTTTGTAACGGTTTCGGTGGAGCACTCCAGAAATCCTCGAGGTCAAGATGAGGCTCTTCATGCCAGCCCTCCGCGGATTCCTGGGTCGGCTGCCATAGTTGATATGCAACTTCCCGCCATTGACATGCTGCGCCCTGTTTAAGACAGCTTCTCCCCAGATCCTGGGGCAGGCCCAAGTGAACCTGTGCAGCACAACATTCCCACCGAACCGGACATCCACCAGCCTCCCAGATGCAAAACGGAGGACGACTCGCACACCACTGATGCTGACTAGTTCGCTCTAGAATTCGCCACAGGTTTCTAAGCAAGGAATTTTTTCACTGTCTGCTCTCACCACTATCTTATATGTCTCAGGTCTTTGCCATTATGTAATTCTGTCCTTCTCTATTACAGTGACGGCTATCTATAGTTGTTTCAGTCTCCATGTGTTTCAGTCTCAGCCAAACATGTATGTCGGTCTCATGAATGTCGATTTGGTTCAAGTGTCAGTCTTTTGTAATTTTGGAGATGATTATTCCTGAGCTTACTGTCAGTGCTTTGACAGGAATCACAGGGCTTCGGCTCTGTTGTAACACTGATGATGTAATTTTTGCCTTTTTTGTAATATAATAGCATAGTATTATTCAGAAAAAAAAAAAAAGTATCCCACTTATGACAAAGAAATTTATGCATTGGTACAAAGTGTTAAAAAATGGAAACACTACTTGATGGGGAAGGAGACCATTATCCATACCGATCATCAACCATTTCAGTACTTACAGTTATAGTCAAAGTTGCAGCAATCACATCACTTCATATGGATGGGTTTTCTACAACAGTTTCATTTGGTTATCAATTACAAAAAGGGAATCTACAATAAGGTAGCTAATATGCTTTATAGGCCTATTGTAAATTTGTCTATTATACTTAGGCACTTATATGAAAGTTATATTAAGCAATATGCATATGATAATGACTTTCAAGATGTGTATGCAAGCTTGAGGGAAGGAAACCAAATTGAAGAGTTGGATTATCATGTACATAATAGTTTATTTTATCACTTGGGAAAGTTATGTATTTCACAGGGAGAAAGAAATAGTATCATAAGGGAGGCACACACTTCATTGATTGTTGGACATTTTGGTGTAGGCAAGACAATAGCGAATCTCCAAACGTATTTTTATTGGCCACGCATGTTTGATAATGTATATCGTTTCATTAGAGGATGCACTTTGTGTGAAATAATTAAGCCCAATAATAGGAAACTAAGATTTTGCACCACTTTCGGTACCTTCACCTCCATGGGAGAGTATCTCAATGGATTTTGTAGGAGGCCCTCCATTTTCAAGCAAAGGTCATGATTACTTGTATGTAGTTGTAGATAGGTTCAGAAAGATGTGTATTTTAATACCATGTAAAAATAAAATTACAACTGAACAAAAAGGTCATATTTTCTTTCAAAATGTTTGGTTTCATTTTGGTCTTCCTACTTCCATTGTAAGTGATCGAGATTCTCAATTTTTGGAAATTTTTGGTCAAACTCGTGGGACATGATGGACACTAAGTTGAAGAAGAGTACAACCTTTCATCCGCAAATAGATGGAAAAGCCAAGGTGCTCAACAAGACAGTCATTCATCTTCTTAGAGGATATTGTAGCAAACATCCCAAGCTGCCAGATGAACAGTGGCATTACATACAACATGCATATAACATAGCAAAGCATTCTTCCACAAACACATCGCCATTTGAAGCATGTTTTGGGTACTTTCCAAGATCACCATTGGACTTCATCTTTGAGAAAGATATCTCTATTGATGGTCATAGTGACATCGATAAGGAAAGGAATTTCATTGAGAAAATTAAGTTGATACATCACACAGTTCAAGGACAACTTGAAAAGAGTCAAAGAATCTACAAGGCAAAGCATCATAAACAACGTGTTGATCATATATTTCAAGTTGGAGATGGAGTTTGGTTATATATTAGCAAATAGAGACTTCAAGGGGATGGTAAAAATATGAAGCCAATCAATTATGGTCCTTTTAAAATTTTGGAAAAGATTGGTAACAATGCATTTAAGCTAGATTTTCCTCCTTATACGAAAATATACTATGTTATTAATGTTCAGAATTGAGATTGTTTGAGCCTCCTTTGATTCAAGATCAAGGAGAGCATGTTCAACTGCCATCAATAGATGATTTCTTGCCAGAATATCTTGATGAACTACAACAAGATCTCATACTTGAGAGAAGAACCTGAACTTCAAAGAGAGGGAGTGGCAAATACCTTCGAGTGGGACTCAAGGGACAAAATCCTTCTAAGTCCAATGCAAATTGAGAAGGTGAGGGAGTTGTACCCTCACCTGTTGAAAAATTGATAGTATCTTTTGGGGTCCAAAAGGCTTACAGTGGGGAGGAATGATCAGGAAATCAATATTTAGCTCAAAAACCAAAGTTCTCAGAATCACTCAAACACTAAACAATCACATCCATCTCGGCAATATGATCCCAATGCAACTCATTTCACTCTAAATGAATTTCTTATGAGAAAGATAGGGACATCTGTCCACTTTGCCAAACAAATTAATTTTGAAAAAAAGAAATACAATCACTGCACAATTAGAATTCCATACTACTGACGTGGGAGGTGACTATGAAGGTTAAAGGTTTGGTCAATAGCTAGTGAGGTCACGCCAAGTGGCATATTTCAATTCATCTAGAGTTTGGTGAGTTGGCATTTTTTTCATTGGATGGGGGAGGACCAATGAGAAGGTGACATGTGGCAAGCCTAGAGGATACCATGTGTCCCTCCCCAAATTCCTGGTAGAATTGGCACACAATAGCAAAATGTTATTGGCAGGTCAGCGGAGTTGAACCCGTGACCTCGCCTGCACAAGCCCCACACTCCACCGCTATGCCACACCATGTCACTTAACATATAATGGGTGTGCCTTCCATTTAAAGAGATAATAACTGGTGGTTTGGGGAGGAGAGGGCCAGCTCTGTGGGCCAACCCCCTTCGCATATGACCAAGCACTAAAAATTAGGAGTCGTTGATTACACTAACTGTGTGCGCTAAATGTGCTAAGTGAGCTTAGTGGTAATTAAACCATACTTATCCATTAATTAATTTTGGTTTAAATTAGAAGACATTTGGCTGGTCTAATAAATTCGGCATTTCTCCATTTTTGGTGGGTTAACTAGAGTTTCTCCAGTTTTGGTGGAGTTTGCCTAGAGAAAACTAAGAGGTCATAAATTTTACAAATTTCAACCAATTTTGGTTTAGAAAGAGTCATTCCTACATGATTTTGATGTTCTGAGCACATTGAAGTAGGTTTCAAGAGCAGTAGAGCACTATAAATAACACTTGTTTCCATTTTGAGCTAATATAGATGCCCAAGCCATGGAAGTTGGACCAAGGAGATGTAGCCGAGGAGGGGTGAACTCCTTCATCAAAACGCTATGTTAAGTGTTCATTTTGATGGTTTGTTGTATATTTGTTTGCTTCTATTTAGCATTTAATTTACATGATATTTTTCTCATGAATTTGACATAAAACTTGACAAATTTACCTATTAAATTTACAAACACCATAAAGGAAACCTATGCACATAAAGGAAATGATGAGAAATTGTTTGTAATTTTGAATTTGAAATTACAAAAAAAATAACATTCAACAATGGATCAACACACCACCTTGAGTTTCAATATTTTGTATCACCCCCTACAACTAGACCAACTCTGCTACTACCATTGTTTCTTCCTCCCTGACTATGATTTTCTCCTACATTAGTTGAATTAGTGCATTGAGTGCCTACATCCTAGCCTTTAGATGCATGTGAGGTGGTGGGTTTAACCCTAGGTATGATCAAACTGTGTTGTTCGTATTTTGAATCATATGTGGTGTGTACTTTGTTAGTGTGAAAATTCTTTGAATGTGTACCAAAATTACTTTACTTAAGTCACTAGGTGACAAGTGACCCTACCAACAAATTGATGGTTGCTGCTGATTCAAATCTGCAACACAAAATAAAAAAAAAATGTTGTAAAAGTAGATATGATCTAGAACAAAAAGAAGCAATATAAAATATCCAGTATAACAACCCAACTGGAAAGATTTATTTTTTAATGAATAAATATTTTATTAATAGCACCTGGTGAATGCGATCTACAGATGGGTCAGTAAGTCCGCCTTCATGGGATGGGTCCTTTGATATCCCTGATGCTTTAGAAAATGATTCACTCTCTCAATATGTGAAAAACGTAGACAAACGTAGAGAACTCAAAATGGGAGCTCAAAGAAAAAAGACGATAATATTGACAATGATTATGGTCATCATGAAGAATGAATGAAAAACCCTCCTATTTATAACAGAGTATGGAGTTAATCTCGAAAATGGAGAATAATTAAATAATGTTAAACAATTCAGATCTAACTGCTTGGAATACTTTATTATATTTATTCAGGAGGGAATATATTTAAAATCGTTAAATACTTTTATTTAGAAATAATTAACAAATAAAATCGTTTATTAATTATTTAGTGAGAAATGAGAAAGGTGTGAAATCAAAATAATTATTAAATAATGGTTTAATAATTATTCCTAGAGAACATTAAATAAATAATGATTTATCTAATTATTCTCATGGGCTTTTTATTTAAACCAAAAAATAATTTAATAAAACTGGTTTATGGAATTATTTTCCACAGTGAAAGTGATTTTATTATGGTAAATTTAAATATACATGGTGTATTTTGATCCACCTAGTTAGGAATGGCTAGGTGATCATTATTTCGTGATAACAGATTGCCTCCACACATATAACTGTTAGGAGAAAATCATATGACCGGAATCCATTGTGGATTACACTTCCACAAGACACCAAAAGGGGAGTAAAAGAGAGATAAAGAACTAAAGAAAGTCAAGGACGAAAAATAATGGAGGGGGTGAGACCTACTAAATTGATAGAAGTCTTCCTGTATGTAGGAGTACATGATCTCAAATGAGGTGGGGGAAGTACACCCATACTTGTCGAGATAACTATGTACAAATAACAATGATGAGCCCAACAATGTGGGACTGAGATACAAAGTACATGATACATGATACACTGGTAGCAATGGACAAGGAAACAATACTATGGATCCGATATAAATAATGCACCTAGAAAAATATAGGCTAAGACTGAATACAATAACCTATGAGTAAGTGAGACATAATTACCCTCAATATGACATCAAGAGGGGCGATCACAATTAAGGTAGATTTGCTGAATAGGAAAGGGCTCTGAATATCTAAATGGATCATTTAAAGGAGACATGGATGATGTGGGCATTTCAATCAATGTAAACCGAATCCATCAAATCCGTGGAACTACATCGGAGGCTCGATCAACATCTGAGGCCATCTAGGCATGTGGGGGGCTACCTAAAGGGCCACCCCCTCATGAGGTATAAAACATCTCAGAAATACTTGAGAACCACTCAGATAGTTGTCTCGATCACGGAACCTCCAAGTGTATGAATCTCAATCGTGCGATAACAAGCTCATGTTGAGCACGTGAGAAAAAACCAAGTCAAAAGGAAATAATGAGTCACATTTCTTGATCCGATGCATTGAAAATATATGGAAGCTATAACCAAGGTACACCTCTATCTAGACTACTCTTCTGGATTAGATGTGTTGAGGTCGACAGAAGAGAGCCCAACAGAGTTAAGGGAATGAGGAATCCTCAACAAAGGCATGAGGGAACATAGTAGAGTTATTAATGGACTAACACCAGGGATTATGATGGAAGGAAACAAGATTAGTGGTAGACGGATGACTTCCCTTGTCAGAGAATAATAACAATGGTTGACCTAGAAATGACTGAATCAATTCCAGAGGGGATGGTCAATGGCTCAAATGGAGGTTTGACAAAGATGAAGTAGATGAAATGGAGGAAGAAATGAGCAAAGTTAAAGAAATGTGACCATATGATGAATGAAACAATGTAATGGGACTCAAGGGGACTCATAACAAACTCCATACATACAAGAGTGACACATCTCAGATGCTCTGAAAAAGGGTGACTCGATGATGCTACCACATGGAAGAGGCCTAGAGGGGACCATGAAAACATAAGGAAATGGTCATTAATCATGAAGAAAATTGACATGTGAATCAACTAGTGCAAAGGTAAGTTGGTACCAGAGTACAGATGTCTCAAATGAAGATATTTTGTTTTAAGAGGTGACAAAGTGAGACCTCATGGAAAAAATGGCTTCTGGGTGAAGTTTCAAATTACCAAAAACAAAGAGAGACCCATTATAGAAATCAGTGAGATATTTCCAACAGTGTTGATGGTTCTTCAAACAAAGCTATGAATTGGTCACAATGGGTGATGAAAAAATTAGGTCTTTTCTTATAAAAGGGCTTTTAACCTCCAAATCCAATTCATTTTCATAGCGAGTTGTGGAGAATTTGGAGAGGAGGAGAAGGCCCTAAATCTTGTGGAGAGCATAGAAGGAAAATAAACCATCTGAATCAGGATCTATGACTTTTAGGTAGGTGGCCTTACTCGTCTGAAGATGGACTTAATGCTTCCGGGAAGAATGGTTCCTAGTGAAGAATTAAGGAAGGAAAAATGAGGGAACGAACTAATAGATAAGGTCTAGAATCATCCCCACCCACTAAGTCAAGCATGGGGACTAAGTGGTAATTGTGGCATCACATAGAGTAGAATGGTTTAATATATGTTATCAAGCATATACTATATGTGATGTGTATATGCCTCATCGGAGAGGTCGGTAGGACAAACTATCCAAGGAATGAAAGGATAATCAACCATACCTAGATCATTGGGGTTTAGGATGAGACTTATTGTGATCAAGTGAGAAGGTGACCAGGGGTGCCATCATGCCCCCAAGCATGAGATACTCCCCGCTAATGTATGTGATGGAGGGGACTGATAGGGTATGAAAAGGTGGGAATGATGCTCCCTAGCAGAAGGGGTTTTTGGAGTGCCATTATGTCGAAAGTGCTCGAATAATGGATTTAAACATTTAGCCCTACTGGCACAACATCCTCTATAGGATGAGGACATTTAGGGGCATATGTGCCCCCAAATTTTATATGGATAGATGAAGCATGCTATGGGCATACCATATGTATTTAAAGTAATGGAATCCAAATACATTTTGATGATGTGGTTCACCATTTTTTTATGTTATGGATGTCTTCTTGTGGGAAGAGTGAATATATACAATTATAGAAAGGAAATGGTGTATTACCAATTGATGAGCCTCATTATTTTAGCGAGAATGTTGCGACTCCTAGGGCTACTAACTTTACTTTATCAACCTAGGGTTTCGTACAAACTTGGAGGTGTCAGTGCTATATACACAACAGATGCATCATTATACTGACATCACTTCTCAACTTGGGAACATGACCATTAGGGTTCCAAACCATTCCTCTATTGAACTAAAGGAAGTCTAACTACTAACAGTGAATGTAAATCTAGTTCTAGTTTAGCGAAAGTAAATGCTTGTCTATTCAGGAAATGAATGCTACCAAACAGTAAATGCTATGAAATGCCATAAATCATCTAGCTATGAAATGACACAAATCACTTGCAGAAATGTACTATGCTAATATTTCAATTGACCATCTAGCTATTAGGACTACTTGAAAGTAGAAGGTTACTCTATCATCTCATAATTCAAACATGCATGCATTAATTATCTCATTCACATTTGCAGAAAAATCTCAATTTCTGACTTCTAAAATATAAAAGCTAATGTTATCTGATCTTGCAAGAGGGAAAGGAATGTCAATACTAGTCTAGGTGGAAATACTGGTCATGGAGTCCAAGTTGAGGGGTTAACATACTCCTATACTAGGCTATCCTATAATTTCAGGTCAAAACAGGGTCAACACAAGCTGCTACAGGTTTTCTATAGGAAACTGCTACAGGATGTCTTGATCTACTACAAGATGTCTTAAACTACTATAGGAAGTGATCATATAGGTTATGGAGGGTAAGAATAGCTATATGAGGTGTTGGAGGGGTGCATGATAGTGGCAGAAGGTGTATGGAAGGTGAACAACAGCCAATGCCAAGCCCTACACCACAAGTATGTTAGATTTTCCTAAGGTAGCCTGCTCATTGTGGCCAGAAAATAGAGGTTTGGACTATGGGCTGGTATGCCTTGACTGAAGGTGGAGAATACCTAGGTGAAGCTAGTTAGAGGATTCCCTTCCTGAAAATTAACAATCCCTACAATAAAACTTATTTCTCTTTTCATTTATAAATCACTACATCTCCACATGGAAAATATGAATTGAATTTGACGAAGCTGATCTATTTACTATTAAGGACTAGATCTATGACATGGGCTACCTTTTAAGCTACAACAACCTTAAGAAAACAAGATAACAACTACAGATGCTTCCAAGAAATCATAAGCAGATATCTAGCTAAGAATGAAACTTAATCTATACAATAAACAAAAGACAAACTCTATTTTTCTAGCTGTGAGAGTTGGGTCCTCTAATCATGATCCCATGAGGGAGATGAGATAGGGTACATTTTCACAAGATTTTCTAGTATAATTTCCTTCACTAAACCGCAACACTAATCTACCTCTTTGAACTAATGGAAACAAGGTTAAAGAACAATTTAAGTAACTTCCTAAGCTAACAGAAAGGATTAAATGGATTTTAGTAGATAACTGTCATTCTAATCTAAGAACACAACTACGAAAGAGGAACTTTCACTGCCAGGGTTGGGCCCTAACACTAGAGCTTTAGCCCTCAAACTCAACTCAGTATTGGATCAAAACACAATTTCGCATTATCATAAAAATGTCAAGTACATCATAACAATAACAACAAAAATGTTTCAGCTCAAATGGCCTCTTGGCTATAACAAAAAATTCAATCCTAATGATTCCCTTAGCTCTCTTATTTATACAAAATTGGAGCTACCAATAGCTCCCTATAAAATAGGGATACTTGACTCCCTAACTCAAGAATAACTCTTCCTTGACTATCACTAGGTTGGTTGCCAATGAACTTGGCTTGCTTGGCTGCCTATGACACTGAGTTGACGAGATAGAGTAGATGAATATTCAAATGGTTTGAGGAGTTAACGAGGGAGACTAAGTCCTAAAATCTCTCTTTTTTTCCTATTCTGAATTCTTTCACTTAAGTCAACCCAAAACAATTCCAATTCCTGCATTTAACACACATTAGGCCACATGACATAGTAACTCACCTTTACTGTTCTCACTAGGAAAAAGATAAAATATGCAAATAAATGTGAGAAATGTCAATTTAATAAGTTGGAAAGTGGAAATATGACCCATATAGTTTACCTATTGATGAGCCTCATCATCACCCCCCTACTGAAATTGTTGCTTATTCTCTATGTAACCTAGTCATCTATATCCATATCTTTCATAGCCATGGTGGCCTCTCTGACATCCCATGCTTCTGTGGATGGTGTCTCTTCTTGAGGATGGAACCCTACATTTTTCTCTATCTCTTCCCACTACTTTACTTTCTCTTCTTCCTTCCTACCTTCCAGCAAACCCAACCACAAATATGGGTTGAGATTTAGTCCAATCAAATTGATATTCAATCTTTGCATGGCCTTCTTATACAGGGGTGTCCCTTCCAATGCATTTCTCAATCTCTCAAGAGAGTGGTACTCCTTGATTGATATGTTTTTGTATGGTTAGTTTTGCGTTGCTAATAACAATTACTGATTTTTAAACATGTTATTGTTTCCTGCTTTTTGTGCTTAGGATTCCTTAGTTGTTGGTGCTTACAAATAAGTAAATTTCCTTAAGTTAAACAAGACATTCATGAGAAAAATAACTTCAAAAATGAATAATGAACAAAAAACATGTACAGTGCATAAAATAATCAAAGGGACACATTAAAACAGTGTTTTTATGAAGGAGTTCACCCCTCCTGGGCTACATATCCTTGGTCTAGCTTCCATGGCTTTGGCCTCTGTATTAGATCAATGTGGAAAAAATGTTGTTTAAAAACATTTATCACTCTTGAGCCGGCACCAATGTGTTCAGAAGGTCCAAATTAGCTAAAAACACTTCTTTCTGATCTCCATTTGGTTGAAAATTGAGCAAGTTATGCTTCATTCAATTTTTCCTAGGAAACCTCTGCTAAATCTAGAGAGGCTCTAGCATTTTGCGTGCTGCCAAATCTGCCGCCAACTGAGTCTGAATTATAAGCATGATTAATTAATTCTTTAAATGGATTTAGTTTAATGAAAATATGATTAGTGCTAAGCGCTTCTGTTGTCCCTTTGTTTCAGTTTGGTGGTCAAATGGAGAGGGGGTTGGCTCCCTCCTCTCCGCTGTTGGTCAACACTTACAGCATAAAAGAATGTGTGGAGGCCTCCTTTCAAATGCGCCCTTGGTGGTCTATTGGAAACACACTGGAATTAGGCAAGGGCGATCATAGGTTCAAACTCGCCCTCCCCCATCACAATATTTTTCCATATAAATAAATTTGCAACCCACAGTTTGAAACTTTGGTTTAATGTGGCCATTTTATGTTTAATATGCCATTGAAAATATATAACATATATGCCAATAATTTTCGACATTCGCACTTTGGTTTAATTTGAGTGTGCATTTAATGTTTACTATATATATATATATATATATATATATATATATATATATATATATATTATATATATATATATATATATTTATCTATATATATTATATATATATTTATATCTATATATATATATATATATATATATATATATATATATATATATATATATAGTTAAAAACTATATAATATAAATAATAACTATATATAATATATAATAATATTTAAATAAAAGCAAATTCGAATTCCACCTTGGAGCCAACTAAGCAATTTCCCTTTCACACAACCACACAGGTGAATCTGGAGGTGACACTTGGGAAAACCCCATTGGGAAAAAACTGAAGAAGATTCCCCTTTCTCACTGGACTGTTGAATGGATTTTGATGTCATCATTCTATCCCATTCTACAATTGTTTTAGTTGTTTAGGAAAACAAACAATAGGCCTTTTATCCTTCATCCAGACTCTCTTTTTGATAAAACAGATTGTGTTGCGATCATATTGATGACATCGAAGTAGCCATACAGTTGTTGAGACAATCTGAGAACTCTTAATTTCGAGGTAAATACTTAGCACCTGATCATTACTCCCCACTAGAAGCCTCTTGGACCCCAAAATATATTATTATTTGACAAGTAAATGAGGGTACAACCCCCTTAGCTTTCCAAGCTCGATCCAATTGACTTTTGATGATATTTTTTCCTTGAGCTCCTCTGTAAGGAAATCAACATTCACTTTCCTTGAGGACCCCATTCTTCTGTCACAGATGGTGTCTTTTTGAAAGTGATTCAAAAATTCTGTAGGAATGCATTCAGAATGTGAAATCAGAATGCTCTCTCCTTGTTCAACAACTTGAAGCCTCTTTTTGCAAAACTAACACCAGCTTGCACCATCGACTTAAACCTTGTAATTGACATAATCCATGTACTTGTCTTTGCCCCTTTCAAGCTAATCCTGCATAGTTTGTTGCACCATTTTTAGTTGTTCATAAAAACTCATGGTTTTGTCCATGTTGCCATCAAAAGAAACATCCTTATCACCAAGATGACATAACAAAATGTAATTCAAATGGATGAAAAATTTCACTACTTGGTTTACATGACTCAAGCTTGATTATACATCTAGAAAGTATGGAATTTTATGAACATAAATTTCATGTAAAACATAATGACGCTTGAATACAATAGTTACATAACCAATAGGCCTAAAAGGCATAACAATGAATTTTCTGCTTATACCTCTTGCGTACCTTCAAACTGAGTGAAATTTTTTGCAAGTATCCATACAATGAAAGTGCATGGATTACTGCAACCTAATCTTTACATCATGAAAATCTTCTGAAAGAAATAATAAGGTGAAGTTCCTTGCATAAACCTGAAACTCAAATGAACCTTTCAAGTTTGAAAGAGCATAAAATAGAATTGAATTGATCTTTTGGTTTGAAGCAACACATGCCTGTTGCTATTTTCCTCCCCACTAGAGGACTTTGCATAGACATGACAATGCATGCCAAGGAGCTTTCAAAGAATAAATGTCAACAACAACTCTCCTCCAACATTGGGCTTCTCCAACAAACCTCTTATCAAAATGACGATCTTTGGCGTTGACCAATCAACAATGGCATCCAACTTGGAGAGGGTTTCCTTCAACCTACGTCCTCCAATATCATTGCCCAAATGCAATAAAGAAGTGAAAGCCAACTGTACTTTGATATCTTCAAAACATTAAACATTTTTCCTTCATAGATGACATGTGCATAAGAAAACTTTCTAAACATGTTTATGTCATCCAAGTGGACAATTTCTTCAAGGAACGACTCTTTTTTGCCATAATTCAAATTCATGTATGTAATAGAAGTGCTCCAAAGAACATACAACATTAAAATCCATACAAACCATTCTTGTTTGGTGGTATGTATATTCTTGCACTGACCTCTTTTTACAACTTTGCTTTGGCAAAAAATACTCCTTTTGTCATCTTTCTTGAAATACTTACCATTCCTCTTTGGCAGCATAACCATCGGTGCACAACATGGCGTAAGGGATGATTGAATGAGCCCATTATTCAAAAAAAAAATTCATTGCATTGGTGTCTTTATACTTGCAATTTTGTCAACCCTTGCATGCTAACATCACAAAGAGAAACCGCTTGCTGCAAAGATATTTCACGTGAAGTTTCTTTCTCCTTGAAGGACAATTCTTTCAAAACCTATTCAATACTTTATCACTCTGAGGAAATGAACCAACCAAATCAGAATTGAAACTTACATTACATGCAACAACATTTTCATAAACAATATCATCATTTGGCTTGAACATGAGAAGTATTAAACTTTTACTTGAATTCACTAGTGTTTTTTCCTCTCCTGCATTAACCAAAGAAATGTTCAGCCTTTTGCAACAGGCTCTTAGTATGTACTCCACACCATCCTTGAACAAGTGATACTTTTTTTTTTATGGTGGTAAAAGGCTACTTTCCAGACTTACAAATATGGACTATGCAACACCACACCTAAAATATCAAGAAGTACCACATCTGTCTCTACTTCGTTAACAAAATTTGCAGTGATTCAGAACATAAACAAGAATTTTCTTATAACTTGTAAACTAGTGTCTCTTGTTATCCATCCCAAAGGGTATCGTTTATGGTGAGGTACAATTTCAAGATTCAATATATTGACAAAGTATTCATAGATTAGATTCACTTGTGACCCACTATCGAAGAGTGTGTCAATCTTGATGTGTTTAGATATGACCCTAACATGAAACAACTCAATTCGTCTCCTTTCATCTGGAGTAGTAGTAGTGTTACAGTTTTGTGAAGTAATGGTTGCAATATATTGTTTTCCTTTGATTCTCATGATAGTGATTTTGTTTTCATCACCTGATTCAGAACCTAAATCTTCTAGAGTGATAACAATGGCTTTCCATTTCCCTTTATTGTTGAACTTATTTGGTCTCATTTCTGGATGGAGTTTCCAACAATTATCCTCATTATGTCCCTCTTTTGAACAATATTTACAAATAACTTTCTCCCCTTCTTTCTTCACACTTGCATTCTTCTTTCCCTTGCATTTCCTCCTTTCTCTTTCTCCTTACCCTTAGGTGGCTTTTTATTACTATCTTCTTCATAAGTGGTCTTCCCTCTAGATTCAAGATGCGTGGCTTGTACACATACCTCATCTAAATTATTTGGGTTAAACATAAGGATAGTATATTTAAAATAGGAATGTAAACCCCCAATATATTTGAACATTGTATCTTGAGAATTTAAATTCACTCCTAATAACAAAGCCCTTTTCCTAAACTCTTATGTATAATCTTGGACTATTTGACATTTAATATGCCTAAAATTCTGCCAACTCATAATGGCTTCTTCCAAAAAGGCTAAAGGATAAAACTGTCTTTTAATTGCAGAAACAAATTCAACCCATGTGATGGATATCTTACCATGGATTCTCATTTCCTATTGAGTCTTTGCTTCCCACCAAACTAGTGCAGCGCCTTCTAGCCTCAATGAAGCCAATTGGATCTTTATGTCATCATCTTGAAGATTCTAAATTTTGTAGTATACCTCCAACTGTCGAATCCAATTGTCCAACTTTTATGCATTCACTTATCCGTTGTACATGGGAAGTTAGAATTTTATGTCCAATTTCAGTAATGGAGTTTTTCCTTTTGGGGTTTTGGAATGAGTATGGACCGTTTCAGTGGTGGTAGTGGAAGGTGATGTTGTGTGAGATTGTGAAGATGATGAGGAAGATGATGAGGATGGTGGATATGGAGGTGGATTTCCACCATTCCCTTTGGAATCCCTCTTCTCATTTTTTTTGTCCTCTAAGCTTCCTTCTCCATGTGGAGGTTTAGAACTCTCTCCAACCATTCTAGTGTTCCTCTCTTCATAGATTACTTTAACCATCTCAATCAAAGTATATAAAACTTTCTTGAATTCTTCCTCTTTTGAAGAGGGACCTTCAGGCTCTCTTTCTCCAGACATAATGGCTATGGATTCAGGCTTAGAAACTTGTACTGATTGGACCTCTTCAATCTCAATTGAAGGCAGAAATTGAGGGGATTCAAGTGCACCTGGAATTGGAACTTTGGGTGATGGAGATTGTGGCATTGTGGCTCTCCTTCTTCTAGGCACTACCCCAGGATTTGCAACCAATAGCTTCCCTTCTCGTTACTGCAACTTTAACCTTGTAAGCATCACAATTTTGCAACCATTAAAACCCTTATTGAATAAACTCATGCAATCAAGAAATTCAACCTTGAGCTCTGATACCAACTTAATCCATTTTGTATCATTAGTTTTGTTGTGCTAATAATAATTATAGATTTATAAACATGTGCTTGCTTCTTGTTTTTTGTGCTGAGGATTCCTTAGTTGTTGGTGCTTACAAACACTTAAATTTCCTTAAGTTAAACAAGACATTCATGAGCAAAATAGTTTAAAAAATGAATAATGAACAACAAACATGTACAATGTAGAAAATCATCAAAGAGACACATTAACACACTGTTTTGATGAAGTAGTTCACCCTTCCTGGGCTACATCTCCTTGGTCCATCTTTCTTGGCTTGGGCCTCTATATTAGCTCAATGTGGCAAAAACGTTGTTCACAAAGCTCTATGGATCCTGATACCTACAACAATGTGTTCAAAAGGTCCAAATTAGCTAAGGACATTTCTTTCTAATCTCCATTTGGTCGAAAATTGAGCAAGTTATGCTTCATTCAATTTTTCCTCGGAAACCTCCGCTAAATTTGGAGAGACTATAGTTAATTCTACCAAAACTGACAGTTTCTTCCTAATTTGGCGAGTTGCCAACTTAATCTGAATTTTAATCATGCTTAATTAATTCTTTAAAAATATTTAGTTTAATGAAAACGAGATTAGCACTAAGCACTTCTGCTGGCCCTTGGTTTTAATTTGGTGGTCGTATCGAGAGGAGGTTGGCCCCACGAGGCTAGCTCCCTCCTCTCCGTTGTCAGTCAAAACTTATGTCATACAAGAATGTGTGGTGGCCTCCTTTCAAATGCGTCCTCGATGGTCTATTGGCAACGCACTAGAATTAGGAAGGGGAGGTCACGGGTCAAACCTGCTGGCCCCCCCCCCCCCCCCATCACATTATTTTCCCATATAAATATATATGCAACCCATAGTTTGAAACTTTGGTTTAATGCGGCCATTTTATGTTTAATATGCCATTCAAAATATATAACATATATGTCAATAATTTCGGACATTTGGACTTTGGTTTAATTTTAATGTGGATTTAATGTTTAATATATATATATATATATATATATATATATATATATATATATATAGATATAGATATAGATATATAGTTAAAAACTATATAATATAAATAATAACTATATATAATATATAATAATATTTAAATAAAAAAAAAATTTAATTCCACCTTGGAGCCAACTAGGCAATTTCCCTTTCACAAAACCACACTGGAAAATCTGGAGGTGACACTTGTCGTAGCCCCATTGGGTGAAAACTTAAGATGATTCCCCTTACTAACTAGACTTCTGACTAGACTGTCATGTAATCATTTTGTCCCATTCTACAATTTTTTAACTGTTTAGGAAAATTAATAGCAGGCCTTTTCTCCTTCATCCAGACTCTATTTTCAACTAAACAAATTTTGTTGTGATCATCTTGATGAAAGAGACGCAGCCATACAGTTTTCAAGCCAATATGAGAACTTTGAATTTTGAGCTAAATACTGAGCACCTGATCATTTATCCAAAGATTGTGTGGCAGGTTATTCCATTTTCTCTAGCATACTTGGCTCTTAGTCCCCAACAATATTAAAGTGTTCTCAAAATGGGACATGACCTATTCTTGGGTAGCGAGGTATCTTGGTACAAGTTGAGAATCATTGGAAATGATGTTTTGCTTACTAATAACAACCATGGAATTTATTTTTTCTTCTTTGATGTAGAGGGGCTCTCTTTCCTCTTTTTCTACTATTCTCTTCACCTCCTCAACCTTGGCTTGATCACTACTCATCCATGATGCAAGGACCATCATCTTCAAGTCCCCCGACTTCGTATTGGGGTCCCACATATTCAAGTTTGTCAAGGCAGGTCATGCAGGTAGAATTCAGATAATTTGGCCTTGTCCTCAATGGTGCTCTTGTCACACAGCTCGATGAATTGTCGATAATCTTGGAATGGAATGGTCACCCTATTGTGTCGATGTCTTAATCTGAAACTACATCCATTGATCTTTGAAGTATAGTGCATATGATTTGGATGGCATCTTGCATTGAAGTGCCTCCATGGATAGGCTTTCCATGGTGGCCAATTGGCTCTCCTTTTCTTGCAAATTCCTCCACAACCATGTCTTTTATGCTTGCAATTGTGTTCTCATGGTGTATTCTCTGTCTCTCAATTCACTCAACTTCCTACCCATCTCTAGGAGTTTTTCTTACATATGGCCCACACCTTCTATGTTCTTTGACTTAGAAATTTGCATCCATGATGTATCTTTCCTCTTTCCTTTTTCAAGTTCAAATAAGAGAGGGATTGCAAATTTTTGTGGTATTACTGTTCCTCCCTCAATGAACTTGTAGTAGGTGCTCACATTTGGTTGTGGGCTAGGCTCCTACAACTATGGAAAATCTCCCTCAAATATCTTTGGAGAACCTACCCCCTCATATACATATGGTGTTTCTTCCTTGCCTTCTTTCTACCCCTGCTGCTCTTCCTGTATCTCTTTCTATCTTTCCTATCGCATTGTCAGTGTTTCCTCTAACACAATTTGGGGATCCTATAGTAGGTCGTTTCCTTTATGTTGGAGGGTTACATGTGCCTTGGTTTTCTTATATGATGTTGACCCATTGATAGGCTTCCTAACATAGGTGATGGTAGACTTTGGGGTTGCTTCTGGTGATGTGACTTTCTCAACCTTCATTCCCATGGACTCTAGCTCCTCCTGCTTGTCTTCTGATTCTTCAATTATGATGGGGGTTTTTTTTGGTGTTTTTGGCTTCCCCTACTTAATCCTAGTGATTCTTATTTTTTTCGAAATAGAGAGGAGTTTTCCTCCGTCTTTTCCTTTTGGACTTGATGGGTGCGCTCAAGGCTGCCAAGGCAATAGCCGCCTCCTTTTTAGTGGGTTCAAGATACAATCTTGGGGATATCTACTCTTCTTCAAGTGCAACATTTTTCTTAGGGCTGGTCTCTACCCTCTACTCCTCCTCTTCTTCTTTCATTTCTTCTTCCTCCTCTTATTTTTCTTCTTCCCCGTCTTCTTTTTCTTCCTCCTATGTTCTATTTCTCTCTACCTCTCCTTTTCCTTCTTCTTCTGTTTTGTCTATCTCTGATTTCTCTTCCTCTTTTGCTTCCTCTTATTCTACCCCTTCTTCTCCTTCCTCTTCCTTCTCTTACTCTTCAACACTAGAGGTTGGGGTCCCACCATGTTCAAGGACTTGGTTTTCAAGGAAGGCTTCTCTATCCATGTCTCTAAATGTGGACCAGAGAACAGGAATTCTGAATTGGCTCAAGGCATATTCCATTATTATCTTGATGAGACCATGGTGTGCTAACTAGTGGTGTTTCCCCTATTTCACCTTCTGACTATTGTCCATAATGGACTGTAAAGGGAAATAAGTCACACTGAGCCTTTTTTTTATGGGTATTATGTCTCTGAATCTCAACTCATGGAGGAGTCTCAACTGGTAGTCATAGAATACATGTAGCCTCCTTTCACAAGAAATTTACCTAAGGATGTGGCAGCTCACCTCATCCCAGGGATAGGGAAGGCTCTCCCTTCTGACCCCATTGTTTTCTTCAATTTTCTTTTCATCATTTAGGAAAACAACTTTATTAGCAAAGCTGTTGATTGCCTTTTCCTCCTTCTCCATTAAATGCCTAGAGGAAGTGTTGCCACTTTGCTAATCACATCAGGGTTGATAGTAATCGAAAACCCTCTCACCATAGTGGTAGCACTTGTTCTTGTTTGAGGATTTACTACCATGGAAAACTCATATTTTATATCATCATTGTATCCCCTGATCGAATCAAAGAAGCATAACCAGTGAAGCCTCCTGAAGGTATCTACCACAAGTGGATGAAGGTGATTTTTTATATATTTGTGGGTTCTCTTCTATTGAAACCCCCTCCCATTTTATTCTCTACTTTTAGCTAAGTGTAGGAGGCTTTGTAGTATAGCTTCAGTATGGATTTCAGGGTGGTTGAGAGCTTAACCTTTTTAGTGGGTGACTGTAATTACCAAGTTGACTGTAATGCTAAAAGAGTGCAGAGTTAGTAGTTATGAAATCATGAACAGAGGAGAGATGGGCCACTTACTTATCATTGTAACTCTTGGGATTATGACAATTGATGACCAAGTTGACCCTAGGCAACCCCTTGCAGACTTCTTGTGGAATTCTAGTGTTTCCTGTAGCTTTATGTAGGCTTCTATGTTTCCTTTAGCCATTTCCTATAGGATGGCCAGAGTAGGGTTCGACTTTCGATGGCTTCCCGAGTTGGTCCCTATCTCCTTCATTTACAAATCAGGGAAAAAGTGCATGAAAGTTTTGGGTTTTATAATATTTATGGTTGAGGCTCGAAGCGTTGTGATGGATGGTAGTCATACATGATTTTGTAATTGGGATCATTGGCCCACCGTTGGTGATTATTCACTTACTATTTGTAATCATCACCAACTCCCTCTTGACTGATTCAACCACCTTTTTAACTCATTCTTGTTGATGTGAGACTCTAATGTTGCATGCTAACTGAAAGTCCACTTTTTTGTCATGAGCTAAGGGTGGCCAAATTAACTGGCCAGCTCCAACTTATATAAAGACATTTCTTCGACATTTATACATTTTCCATTATATCGTACTTAGGGAAGTGTTGGATACGTTTCCAAACCTATTTCTGCCATTCTATAATCAATGCATGTTGGAGTATTTTTTTTTATGTTGTTGCTCAGGGAAGTGCTCCTTTTCTTTCTTACTTTGTATTTCTACCTGCTTGTATAGTTGTCTGCTTGTCTATTCATGTTTGTAGGTGCTTGATATCATTTTTTTATTGTTTCTATTGTGGATCCTGGCTAGGAGAAACAAGGTGCTTAGAGATTATGGTACTCCTCCTTTATTTGGTTGGTAATATAAATTAAGTCTCAGGTTGGTTGTAATAATGGCACAGGTTGCTACTCGAGATCCTGTAGCTGCCTCTTTTCTTCCTTTTACAATGATCTTTTTTCTCATAGGGATGTTGGGTAGTGGTGTAGGGTTTGGATGATTATAGAAGTTGTAGTATACTTAGGGGTGATAGTATGGAGTGCCTCCCTCTATACCCCATACTATCCCCCATAAAATTCTCCACTTTTCCTAAGAGAGTGATTTGATAGCACTTGTAATAGATGTGACCTACAAATATATGATAAAGCAAATATACCCAAAAGTAACAAGATCAACCCAATAATATAACATGGAAATGCTTCTCTTTATTGATCAAACCCTTGAGGAAGGGTAGCACCATACAAACCCTCATTAAGGAAGGATAACACTCCATAAACCATATGCTTGTCCATACAACATTCCTTGACATATGTCAATGGGGAGTCTCTAGCCTCTATATATGATTCATACATACAATACCATGGGTCATTACCATGGTTCTGTCAATACCATATATCTAATACCACTGGCTTACCTTATAATTATGGCCCATTCCATTATTACATTATTCCCTTGGGTACCTCACTCTATACCCCATACTATCCCCCCTAGGTATACTAATAGATCTCACCTGCAAATATATGATAAAGAAAATATACCCAAAAATAACAAGATCAACTCAATAATATAACATGAAAATGCTTCTCTTTATTGATCAAACCCTTGAGGTAGCGTAACACCATACAATCACTCCTTAAGGAAGGAGAACACTCCATAGCCCATCTTATTGTCCATACAATATTCCTTGACATCTCTCAATGGGCAGTCTCTAGCCTCTATATATGATTCATACATACAATACCATGGGTCATTACCATGGTTGTATCAATACCATATATCTAATACCACGGGCTTACCTTATAACTATGGCCCATCCCATTAGTACATTATTCCCTTGGGTACCTCCCTCTGTACTCCATACTATCTCTCCTAGGTATACTACATTCCAACCCCCTTAAACATGTTTCATCACTGAAGCATAAGAAGAACACAAATAATAAGATCTACTCAAAAGAGTAGTCCACTGGTACCATGCATGTGCATCTAGCCATCTAAGAGAAAGGCGAACCATAGATCTAGTTGGTCCCTCGCTTGCTTGAGATAGAAGTTGACCCCAGTAGCTCTTCTATGTTGATGTGTTGTGGGTGGATCATCGCCTCTCTCTATCTATCATGCGGGGTTTGTTATCCTCGTGGCTAAATTGTTGCCATTGTGTTGGTTTTTTTCTTGTGGGATGATGTGGGTGGTGATATGCTGAAGTTTTAACCAACAATGTTTCTTTCTTTAATTCATCACCTAATCGAGCCCAATGGGTATCTGGTACATGTTGTGGAGCCTGCAATTAGTGCTTATCTTCCAGTATTACTTCAACCATTTATTCCTCATCTGATGTGTTCATACCTGCAACATCTTCTGCTTCAGCCTCCTTGGAATCTACCTGCTTATTGATGGAAATATCCTGTAATGTAATTTTTTTTCTTTTTACACCAGAGCTTAAGGAATTTCTTCTGCACATTAATATTGATAGTGTCAACAAATTCCATCCAAGGCTATCCTAAAACAACATCCACATTAGCCATATATGAAGCATAAAAATCAGAATGCAATACATACTTTTCCATAATAATCTTTAAATCTTTATAAACTTGAACATCCTCATTATCAATCTGTGCGATTTCAATGTGTTTTGCTGGAACTTGCATTTTTTTTGCCAGATTAACATTTATAAGATTTTTCTTGCAACTAGGATTTATAGACACAATGATCTTCTCCTTCTGAATATATCCATGAACCTATAATAAGGAGATACTAGTAGAAAATAACCTCATATGTTTGTCATTATCTTGTTTTCGATGATGAGACAATTTGTCTAAGAGGAATTTTTCAAATTCTTCATCTGAAAATTTGTACAACTTCTTGCTGTCAAGTGATCTCCACCATTTCGCAGCCTCATTTTTCAAACCAAGCCATACGAAACCTTCCCCATCTTTCCCATATATGAACTTTTCATTGCTTATGAATTTTTTAATAGTGGAGTCATCATCTTTTCTTGTAAAAATAAGATCCTTGCTAGAAGCCATGAAGAAGGTTTTGAAAAAAATCACTTACTTGGCGAAAATTTAAAATGGCCATAGTTTGGTCAATATTGCTCATAATCCTTATCATGACCTATTTTCAGAAATGGAAAGACCATTCTACATTTTCCCATGTAATATAAATCCCATTTAGGTACCTCGGAATTTCATATTTGCGCTACGACTCTCCCGCCATCACAAACATTTCTGGAAAAGAACTAATTTTAAATCAATGATATCTCCCTCATCCAGACTCCGATTCGACTAATTGTTTTTCTTAAATTGAGTAATTTTTCAAGAGGATCTTAGATATGAAATTATTTTATAAAATTTACCCAACAAAAATGACAAAAATTACTAGAGATTCGTCATCCATGAATTTCTGTCAAAACAATTTTGCAACACAGTTGATTTTTAAATCAACGATATCTCCCTCATCCGGCCTCCAATTCAGCCAATTTTTTTTTGAAATAGGGTATTTTTTCACAAATAATCTAGATCTACAATTTGTTTCTTCAAAATTTTCACAAGAAGTTACATATATGATCTGCAAACTCGCTACTCCAAAAAATTCCTGCAAGAAAAAAAACTTCGCTTTGCCCAAGAAAGTGCTATGATACCGCTTGTAATGGATCTAACCAAAAAATATATGAAAATAAAAATATACCCATAATAACAAGAGAAAAAAATAAACTTCAAATCATTGTTGATATCAAAACCTTGAGGTAGGTTAACACCATACAACTGCTCCTTAAGGAAGGAGAACACTCCATAAGCCATATGCTTGTCCATACAATATTCCTTAACATCTCCCAATAAGGAGTCTCTAGCCTCTACATATGATTCATACATACAATACCATGGTTCTCTTAATACCATATATCTAATACCATGACTTACCCTATAACTATGGCCATCCCATTATTAAATTATTCCGTAGGGTACCTCCCTTTGTACCCCATACTATCTCCCCTAGGTATACTACAAAAGAGCTCTGATGGAGTAGTGAATTGCTGAGGCAAGTGAGGACATGTCCTCTAGTTTTATTTCATTATAGTTTGGACATTTTCCTATGTTTTTTCTTGAATGAGACAGATTTGGGTATGGATATGGTGATTTGGATGAGGGATGCATGGATGATGGGTGAGTGGTTTGATGAAGTGTAAGGTCCCTAATCAACCTAGAATAGGTGGTGGGCTCTAGTATTGTAGCAATAATGCTACAACTCCTGGGGCTTCCTATCTCTAATTTTATCAACCCGGTAGTTCGTACAAACTTGGAAGCGACGGTGTTGTATGTACAAGTACTAGCTCTTGTCGCAGCTGTCACTTGTTTAGCTGGCACAAGTCCGCTAGGGCTCAAGCCAACTTCTATATGCTCTCAGAAGAAGCTTTCTAAATGATGGACGAAGGCTATCTCAAAGGAAATTAATCTACTTTGCAAAAATGAACTGAAAGCCAACCAAAACATGGAAACCCTAGTAAACCCTAATCTGACTAGCTTAATCTCTATGATGCAATGGTGGGAGTGCAAATGTCTAAGAATGATGCCATTACTGCTAGTGATATGAAATGCATGAACTTAAACTACTTCCATTGAAAAGAACATTGTTTTTGTATTTTTGCTTAAGTGGTTGGAGTGATTATGATTTTGTTTCTTATTAGGGTTTGGCTGTGCAGAGGTGGTGCGAAGGGAGAGAAAGCTTGGGAAAGGTCAGGAGGGCTAGGAGAGGTCCCAGGGGATACCTAGCATCAGTCCACAATGTTCAGGTGCTCGGCAACCGAGTTTGCAGGCTTCTACAGGATGTCTGCAGGGGATCCTACATGAAACTCAGGAATTCTACAGGAAGTCTGCTAACTTCTACAAGATGTTCTACCGTGGGAGTTTTGGGTGATGGTGAAGTGATGGAGCAATATGGGTGGATAGGTAAGATGGAGATGGAGCTTGTGATGGCTCAGGGGCAGAGAAATAAGATGGAGAAGGAGTGCATGAAGTTGGTTGGTGGATAGAAGGATGGAAGCAACGAAAGGTCAAGAAAATGGAGCTATGTGGGCAATGGAAGAGTTGGAAGGTAAACGAGCTGAACAGAGGTCGAGTAGGTGGCTTTAGGCATGGTTAAGAAGAAGAAGAAGGAAATGGAAGGATACTGAGCAGTGTAAATAAAACAAATTGCCTATGTCTTGCACCAAAAACGAGAATCCATTAACCTGTGCTACCTGTGCTATCAAACCAATGAACAGCAATGTAAATCGTGAAGAGAAGTCGTGCATGGAGTTGGAATGAAGAAGTATGGCTCAAGATCAGAGTGCATGGATGGATCTATAATTAAAATGACTGTGTTGCAGCTTGTATGAAAGTAAAAAACTGCGTTTTTTGGTGGTTGGTACAGACTGCACCCCAATCTCTAAACAGAGATGGCAGTGAAGGCACTATCAACCTTTTCTTGGAGCTCCAATGAATTACAATCCTCCTATTCTAATCTAAGCAACTGAAAGCGATTTAACCACACGCTAATCCTACTCAATCTCATTAAAGAAATCAAATCAGCAGAATGTGTTCTTGAAATGCATGTCAAAACAAAGAAACAAAGTGCTAAAAAGAAAGGCAAATAACACTACAAAGAAGAGGAGGTCTATTGCTCTCAGGTTGGGCCCTAACCTGAGAGCTATAGCTCCCTTAAAAGCTCAGAATTAGATCCAAATCTGCTTGCCTTTATTCATAATCAAGAGTCTAATGTCATGCCAAAACTGGCTTACAAAAACAAACACCGAGCTGTAGCTCGTGCTTAGAAATTACAGTATTAGTTCAAAAGTTCAAAAAGCTCCTATCAAAGGCTACGGCCTTCATATTTATACACAATGAAGATCAAGCTGGCTTCCTCCATTCGTGGAGCTTGGCTATCCAAATGAAAGTCAAACTGCTGATCCTGTAGAATCCGTTGGCTGCCTTTAAGCTCGGTGGGGAGAGATGTTGGAGCTCGGAGTTAAGGTGAAAATTACGAGGAAGGTCATCAAGACTGTGGACAACCTCCCTATGAACCCGCAATGTCACCTTTGCTGTCTCCTTGTCTCCATTTGCGTGGTCTTTTGCTCTCTTTAATGCCAAAAACCTGAAATCATCATGTATTAGCCACATAGATATAATGCCTGCCCTTCTTCCTACAAATAACACGAACATACTAAGAAATGAATGCATAAGTGATAAAAGATGAATGGTTGAGCAAGGTAAGTAGGCCAAATGAGCCCAAATTGTACCAAAAATTGGGGCTCATCGTCACCCCCCAGCTAAAATATTTGCTCATCCTTGAGCAACTTTTCTCTAGCTCCTTGTCCTTGGCCGAGAACTAGGGCCCGGAACATGCTCTTCCCTTCCTGTTCTTGGTGGCCCTGCCTCTTCTGCCCTTGGTGGTGACGAGGGTGGCGCTTCTTCCCTCTTTTCTGTTTCCTTGAGCCGGGCTTCGGAAGCCGATTGGCCTATCCTTCGTGTCCAGGTAGTTATTTTTGGGCTTCCCCTCTCGGGGGTGGCCAATGTTTTAGAGGGGGATCTCTCACTGGGTGAAGTAGGGACACCCCCTAAAATGGTTTGGCTGCTGGGTGGAGGCTGCGGCTTGCCCGTTTTTATTCTCTTACTTCTCCTAGCTTCAAAAGGTAGAGGGATCTCCCTCTCTCTCTTCTCCTTTGGCTTTGGAGGTGTACTGAGGGTGGCCAGCGCAGCTGCTGCCTCCTTTTCGAGAATGCCAGCCTTCTCTTTCTTGCTTTTTGCTTTCCCAGGGCTCCCTGTAGAGGGCCCCTTCCTTTCTGATTTCGGGCTTCCTGTAGAAGACCCTGCTTTACCCACTTTCGGGCCTCCTGTAGAAGACCCTTTCTTTACCAATTTTGGGCTTCCTGTAGAAGACCCTGTTTTGACCAATTTCGGGCTTCCTGTAGGAGACCCTTTCTCTGTTTTCGGGTTTCCTGTAGAAGCCTGTTTCTGCTTTCCTGTAGACACAGGTGTCACCACCTTTGCTTGCTTTGCAGCATGGGTTTTGCTTTTTGGTTTGGTTGCGGGTGCTGATGAGGTACTTGGGCTGATGTGGACCATCTCAGCTTTGTCCGTTCTGCTCTGCAACCTCTTCTCTCTTGCTGACGAGATGGGTGTGTCACCTTTTCCTTTGTCATCCTTTTTCTCATGCTTCTTCTTTTGTTCTTTCTTCTGCACTGTGGTCGGGGTCTTCTGGTCTGTTTCCTTCTTTCCCTCGGCCACTGATTCTTTTTCCTCACTGCTGGAGGAACCACTTTCTTCAGTCAGCATCCTTATGTCTCCGTCTCTTGTCAAATTCCTGAATGCTTCCCATGAGAGGGGAACCTTATATGAATGAAGCGCATCCTCCACAAGAAGTTTGATCAATCCATGGTGGGCTACCTGATCTGGTATGCCTTCTTTTAGCTTTGTGGCACACTCAATTAGAGACTGTAGCAGGAAATAAGGGATGCTCAGTTTCTTTTCTACAGGAAGATCAATCTGGTGCCTCAATTCAGTGAGCAACTGAAAGTGATATCCATACACGATGCTATAACGGCCTTCACAGGTTATATACTTCATGATCTGTAGGCTAACTTCATTCCATGGTGGCAGCAAACTGGTTCTACGCACCCCATTTTTGTCCTCCGAGAATTCCTCCTCAGGTGGAAAGAATTCTTTCTTGGCCTGCTGGCTCAACTTCCTTTCTTCCTTATCCCATGGCAAACCCATTGGAAGTTCAGTAATTCGACTGATATATTGCGGGGTGAGCTTGAGGCTTAGGCCCCTAAAGTTCGTTGTGGCCAGTGTCTTGGATTTCGACCTCAAAGCCTGCAAAAATTCTTTTGCCACTTCATCGTCGTAACCCTGCATTTGTCACAAAAAGATATCCATTGAACCCGTGTGAAGAGCTCCACCACCTCCTGGTTTTCCCTTAACTTGGTTGAATCAGTGGGTTCTCGTCTAATAAACCCACCCGGCATGATAAAACAGTTTCCTTAACTAGAGGTGGTGATTGTGGAAGAAATTTGGTCTACTGAGACAGAGCGTAGAATTACGCTTCTGTCATGCACATAATCCACAAAACTTATCCCTGAGGAACTTAACACAGTTTAATTACCCTGACATCCTGTAGAATGACAGTATAGGCACAGCAGACAACAATTTCACCACTTTTCTATGACCAGACTGTGGACAACGATTCTGCCACCTTTAAAAACCAGTTGCATGAAGAGTTCAGGGTTACCTTTTTAATCTGCCACCTTTTTACGTGAGGCACCCGCCTTCCTGTAGAAACTGCGTTCCTGTAGAAGCAGCGCGCGATTTTCGGGAAAGACTGCAGTTGGTCTGCACTCTGGGTGTGCTTCACAAGCGTTCTGATAGCTAAAGGCTCGGCGTATCGAACTGCAGAAAGATCAGGATAGCCACTCGAGTTCAAAACGGTGGTTGATAAATGCATGAGGGCAATCTAGCCGATTAGATTTTGAATCGGCGGAATCCGTGGCGCGGGGGTGAGCTGTCCCCGCCGTACCATTGGGCGACGTCATCCCATCATTTGCCTACGAGTTCCCTTGCTGCCGCATCAATTCCCGCAGATCTGCCGTCGCCTCTTCTGTTAAACTCGTTTTTTTTTCCCGACGGGATTGCTCTCACGTGCGTGCTGCCCATTCTTTTTGTCATGGCCGCCACCCAAACATTCAACTAGACCATTAACTGGCCGACGTGGCCGGCCAAATGGCCATACGGCCGCTCAACCCATTCACCTTTACACTTTGCAATCAATTCAAAGTAAAATTCATGCAATCTGATGGAAGGAAGGGTCGAGACACTTACCTGCGCGGCTGCACACGATGTTTCAGTTTTTTGGACGCTGATGAGTGGATTTACCTGCTGCTGGCGAACTTACACAATCCTGGAGGTTCATGTTTACAGGATGTCGACGATGGATTGGACGCTTTCGTTGCATGCGCCCGCGTTTCATTGC
Source organism: Pinus tabuliformis (assembly GCA_031772625.1). Classification (NCBI taxonomy): domain Eukaryota; kingdom Viridiplantae; phylum Streptophyta; class Pinopsida; order Pinales; family Pinaceae; genus Pinus; species Pinus tabuliformis. The sequence goes on from CM062811.1 coordinate 352,176,523, forward strand.
ATATGGCCGGCACTGTGAATGGTATCCACTCTAGCGGGCTTAACTGTTACAGGACTCCCGCGGGATGTCTTGTAACAGTTCTTCCTCCTTGGGTGCATGCTGCACGACGAAGGATCTAGCCTCACGATCACGCTCCCGGAGCTTCTGGATGACTGGGATGAATATGGTGTGAGATATCCAGCGTTTTTTCATTTAAAATTTGCTTTTTCTTGAGAACTCATCGATCTGCTTTGCTGGTGCAGGTAACTTCGTTGCATGTCGACAAGGATGGCAGGACGAGGTGACAACAATGTGCAAGGGAGATAACAATAGCTTGCATGCGTCCAAACCGATCCTTAGTCGTTAGATCTCCTCACAAAATGGATTCTGGGCCATTCTGAGCTTCTACAGGAAGTTTCCTGTAGAAATACAGAGCTTCCTGTAGAAAGGTTGCGTTTCCTGTAGAGAGTCTGCACCTTCCTATAGAAAATCTGCATCCTCCTGTAGAAGACTCAAGCTGTAATAAAATTGCACATACCTTGGAGAAAATGAGTATTCTTGGAGGAGGTGCTGGTGAGGTGTCCTGACTGCATGATAAGGACCCTTGGCTTTGAATTGAGAGGCTCCCTCTCCTCCATAGAACACCTGCAATCTGCATGCAATTTCACATGATAAACTTGTTGTCTTTGTCTTTCTTGTTTTTTTCTTTTTTCTTTTTTTTTTCCTCTTTTTTTTTTTTGAAAGATAATAGGGGTGCCTCAATGAGGTTTTCACCCTTGCCATCTGCCCTGAGCGCCTCATAAAGGTTTTCACTTAAGGATCTTTTCCAAATTTTTCTCTCTTTCTTTTTTGAAAGACAATAGGGGCACCTCAATGAGGTTTTCACCCCTACCACCTGCCTTGGGCGCCTCAGAAAGGTTTTCACCCAAGGATCTTTATTATTTATTTATTTATTTTATTTTATTTTAGATTCTTCAGGGTATGCCCAAAGCAGAGGCAGAACCCTTCTCTATGACCAACACTGCCTTCTCCATAGTTTTGATGAACTCTTGTCTTGAGAGAGGCTTCCTGTAGATCTTCAATCGATGCCCATTGACAAGCATGGGGATGGCTTCCTCATCAATGGTCCGAATAAGAACAGATCCATTGTCATGACATTTTTCCACTGAATATGGCCCTAGCCATCTGGTTCTCAGCTTCCCCTTGAAATCTTTGTATCTGGAGTCATACAACAAAGCCCAATCTCCCGGCTGAAATTGCTTGTCATGGAGATGTTGGTCATGCCACACCTTTCTCTGAAGTTGAACCACTTCTGAGTGAAGGAGGGCCTGCATTCGGTGCTCATCCAGTCCATTCAGCTGCAATAACCTTTCTTGTTGTGCCTGGCTGAGATCTAGGTCCAGCTGAGCTGCCATCCTCAACGTGTTGTATTCAAATTCAATGGACAACAAAGCTTTCTTCCCATAGACCAGCTCATAAGGTGTGAAGCCGGTGGTGGTCTTCCAAGTGGTGTTGTAAGCCCATGTGGCTTCAACCAGGCGATCTGCCCAGTCCTTTCTGCTGCTGCTCACCACCTTAGTCAAGATCCCTTCTAATGCTCTATTGGTGACTTCCACCTGCCCATTTGCTTGAGGGTGATAGGGGGTGGAAGTCCTATGCTTGATCTTGTGATGAGCTAGTAGATCTTCAACCAGGTTGGAGGTGAACTGGCTCCCTTGATCGGTGACCAGCTCTCTTGGATAGCCAAACTTATAGAAGATGTTTTCTCTTAGGAACTCGGCCACCTTTTCTTCTGTTGCTGCTTTGATTGCTTTGGTCTCTGCCCACTTTGTCAGGTAGTCAGTGCACACAATGATGTAAGACCTTTGCCTCGAAGGAGGGTTGATTGGGCCCACAAAGTCCATACCCCACTTCTCAAATGGCTCAAGAGTCACCTGAGGTTGGAGAGGCATCTCATCCCTTTGGGTCGGTTTCCCCATTCTTTGGCATTGGTCACACTGGCTGACATATCTTCTGACATCTTGATGAAGTGTGGGCCAATAGTAGCCTGCCTGCAGGATTTTGAAGGCAGTTCTCTTTGCTACAAAATGTCCTCCACAAGGCCCATCATGACAGGTGAGGAGGATATCAAAGACTTCCTCCTCCCTTACACAACGCCTTAAGATCTGATCGGGGCCAAGCTTGAACAGATTGCCCCCGATCCAAGTAAATGAGGCACTTTTTCTGATGATTCTGCTCTTCTCTCTTGAAGATAGGTGCGGAGGGAACTGTGCTGAAACAAGGTAGTTTTCTATATCAGCAAACCATGGAGAGAGTACTGAAATAGCAAACAGATGTTCATCGGGCATCTGGTCATCCACTGTTCCATCCTCATCTGCAGACAAATCCAATCTAGATAAAAAGTCAGCAACAACATTTTCTCTACCTGGTTTGTCAACAATGGTCAAATCAAACTGCTGCAATAAAAGTAACCATCTAATAATACGAGCATTCACATCTGGTTTATTCATTAAATATCTAATTGCAGCATGGTCTGTATGTACAAAGGTTTGATAGCCAGTGATATAGTGTCGGAACTTGTTCAGTGCATGGACCACAGCCAAGAATTCTTTCTCGGTTACAGTGTAATTCAGCTCAGCTTTGGACAAGTTTTTGTTAACAAAGTAAATGGCATATGGAAGTTTTTGCTCAACTTGTCCTAAAGCTGCACCTATGGCTTTGTTCGAGGCATCAGTGTGGATGTGGAAAGGTAGGGCCCAGTTTGGACCTCTCAGGATTGGGGCTGACACCAACTTGTCCTTCAATTCTTTCAAAGCCCTCTGCCAATCGTGAGTCCATTTAAACTCCACATCTTTTGCCAACGGGCCAAACAATGGCGAGGCTAGCTTGCTGAAGTATTTAATGAATCTCCGGTAATATCCTGCTAATCCCAAGAAACTCCGAACATCCCTTACCTTTTGAGGAGGTGGAACCTTCTTGATGAGAGCAATTTTGTTAGGAGCCACCTGTAACCCTTGGCAAGAAATGGTATGGCCTAGCACGGTCCCTTCAGTCATTAGGAATTCACATTTTTCAGGACTAAGGGACAAGTTCATCTCAATGCATTTGGTTAGGACTTTTCCCAGATTGGACAATGCTTCCTGGAAGTTGGCCCATAAGGAGTAAAGTCATCCATATAGATTTCCACTGCATCATGGACCAGCTTCGAGAAGATGCTTAAGACAGCTCTCTGGAAGGTAGCAGGAGCATTGCATAGCCCAAAGGGAAGGACTCGGTAGGCAAAGGTGCCCCAAGGACAAGTGAAGGTGGTCTTATCTTGGTCTTCCGGGCTGATTTGGATTTGGTTGTACCCGCTAAACCCATCCAGGAAAGAGAAGAGCTTCTTTCCTGCCAGCCCATCCAACACTTGATCTATGAAAGGTAGAGGGAAATGGTCTCTCTTGGTAGCTTTGTTCAGTTCTCGGTAGTCCACACAGATTCTCCATTTCCCATTTTTCTTGGGAACCAACACTAGAGGGGACACCCATTCACTATCTGAGATGGGGTAGATGAATCCGGCATCCAACTGTTTTTGCAATTCTTCCTTGACAATGTCCTTAAGGGCTGGATTCATTCTCCTCTGGGGTTGCCTAACCGGCTTACAATCCTCTTTGATGTATATGTGATGGGTACAGACCGAAGGATGGACTCCTTTCATCTCCTTATAGCTCCAAGCAAAAGCATCTAGGTGACTGGCCAACAGGCTACACAGCTCCTTTTCCTGGGAAGGAGATAGGGAGGAGCTGATCTTTAACGTTCTCTCAGGGCTAGACTCCACATTCTTGACTCTGGGAGTGACAGGGTTGGTTGTACAAAGATCCACTAAGGTGCTAGCTTGGGCATCCTCCACCAATTTCTCTAAGGATAGTGCACTGGAAGGTGGATTCTGGATCAAGGTCTCGATCAAGTCATCCTCGGTTGGGGGGTCTCTTCTAGTGGTATCTAGGGTGCACATAGGTGCTGAGTACACCTCGTCTTCCTCTCCTTCCTCCAACCAAAGTGGTAAGTCATGCTCTAAGGAGGGTTGGGCAGGAGGGTATAGGACTAGCTGCTTGGACATAGGACCATTTTTGATGGTCATATTTCCTACACGACAACTTATGTAAGCATCTGCAGTGGCTAACCAAGGCCTTCCCAAAATGAGAGGATATCCAGTAAGCTTTGCCTTGGGTTGCAGAACCAAGAAATCTGCAGGGTATTCCCAAGAGTCGATAGAGACCAAGACATCCTCCACAATCCCTTCGGGAGTCACAGTGGAGCGATCTGCTAATTGCAGTACTGTCGAGGTCTTCCTCAAGGAACCCTGAAGATTGAGTTTGAGCATGGTATCCCTGGTCATCACATTAATGGCAGCCCCCAGATCAATCAAGGTGTGTGGTATGATGGTGCCATTGATGTGGACATCTACTACAGGACTTCCAGGATCTAGGTACTTTGGGCAGATGACTTGTCCTAACATAAGGTCAGACAGTTGTCCTATGACATTGATGGTTGAAGCATCTTTCTTCCGCCTGCCTGGGTGTTTGAAACACTTTTCCTTAACCAGTTTGTTGTATATTGGCACATCCTTGATGGCTTGGAGAAGTGGTATTTTCACACACAACTGCTTGAGCTCTCCCAGAAGCTCATCCTCCTCTGGGTTGGGTTGTGTGGTGGCTGTTAGTCTCTCAGGAAAGGGTGGAATAGCCTTTGGTTCACTTTCCTGTTTATCTTCCTCATCCCCTGGGGGAGGAGGTTGGCGATCTGGTAGAGTCTTTCCAGATCGAAGATTGATCTCCTGGATCTCCACAGCATAGGTAGGGCATGAGGTTTCCCCAGTGTATACCTGCTGGGCCTGTCTATTGTTGGGGTTTGGTTTCGGTTGAGCAGGCATTTGAGGTTGCCTTGGAGGAGCAGGAGGTAATGGCTGAGGTTGAACTGGTGGTGGAGGCAAAATGGCAGGAGGAGTATTGTACTGGGGCCTCCACCCCGACTGAGGTGCATTCCACTGAGGCTGTGGCTGGGCATGTGAATGATATGAATGAGAAGTAGGTTGAGTAGGGTACTGAGGTGGATAAGACCATGGAGGAGGCATGGACCAGGAAGGATGAGCAGGGGGACCCCAAGAAGGCATAGGAGTCGATTGGTTGGGGCTGTAATAAGCTTGAGGTGCCCCTTGCATTCCCTGCTGATAAGGTCTAGATCCTTGTGGCCTCCTTTGGTTGATGAAATAGAGAGGTTCAGTGGGGGGTTCTGTCCCTTGGTACATGGCTTTAAACCCAGGTAAGGTTGGACACTGATTTGTGGGATGGTCCTCCTCACAAACGAAACATACTTCAACCGAATGCAATGGGCATTCGTTCTTAGGGTGTCTCCTTGTGCACCTTGGGCAGAAGACAACCAAGGCTCTCTCAGCTTCTTCTTTCTTTTGCTGGATCCTGAATGTGTCCAGCTGCATGGCAATGGTCTGTCTCACCTCACTCTTAAGATCTTCTAATTGATTTGCAAGCTCATGTTTGGAGAAAGGGACACTAGTTAAGAGGAGGTTTCCTCTACCTCGTTTCTGTGCTGCCCTGGAGTGGTTTCTAAACACAGTCTTGATGTCCTCATAAGGCAGTTGGTAAATGTCCCCCCCAGCTAACATGTGAAGGGTATCTAAGAGGTCTTCAGGGACTCCTCGGAGAAGGACCAACTTGAGGGATTCAGGGTCAAGTGTGCACCTGGCCCGCTTATAGCTAAGTTGGAACCTCTCCTCATAATCCTCTAAGGACTCATCATTTCCCATGGTCATCCGAAAGATTTCTCCCTTGGTTTCCTTGGACCTACAGTAATCCTGGTACTTGGTATTGAAAGCTTGTTGCATCTGAGCCCAAGTAGTGATACTATTCCCAGGTAAGCCCATGAACCAGCGTAATGCTGCATCCTTAAGAGTTGAAGGGAAGAGTTTCAGCTTTTGCTCATCTTCAGTATAGTCATAGGTTCTACAAAGGATAGCAAACTCAAACAGGAAGGTATCAGGATCTTTAGTAGTCAGTCCATGGAAGTGAGGTAAAGCAGAGGGGCTAATGTTCTTCATTTTCATCTCTCCATTGGTCTCTCGGATGGGGAAGGCACCTTCTATTCTCTCATCTTCTCCTCTATTGTCAGCCATAGCTTCAGATGGAGTGGTCTCTAACTCTTCTTCTTCTATAGGACCTTTGTATATCTCGGGATGTTCACCTATAGGTTCTTCTGGGTCACTGTCACCAAAGAAGAGAGAAGGGTGACTCAGTGATGTGGTGGGGGTGTTGGGTAGGAATTTGCCTGATTTATCTCGGTTTCTACGAGGCATGAAATGGAAAAGACTTTTTTTTTTTTTTTATTGCTTTTGCTTTTTTTCTTTGGTACCTGCAAAACTGAAACAGATTGATCTACAACTAACTATCTTACTGAAATGAAGATGCAGAATTGAATTGAAGGCAGGAAAGAACTAGTCTACTTTGCTCAAATGAAATTGCAGGAATGGAAATGCTAATCTACGCTTGCAGAATTGAAATTGCGGAATTGAAAGGCTATTCTAGGAAAGCAGGAAATGCTAATCTATGAAAGCAGGAAATGCTAATCTATGAAAGAAGGAAATGTCTATGCTACTTTTGCAGAATGGAAATGAAATAAACTACTGAGCAGAAGGCAAGAGTAAGAAAATAGAAGAAAAGCAACAATTACTAATACTCTGACGCTTCCCCGGCAACGGCGCCAAAAAGATGGTGGGCTCCAGTATTGTAGCAATAATGCTACAACTCCTGGGGCTTCCTATCTCTAATTTTATCAACCCGGTAGTTCGTACAAACTTGGAAGCGACGGTGCTGTATGCACAAGTACTAGCCCTTGTCGCAGCTGTCACTTGGTCAGCTGGCACAAGTCCGCTAGGGCTCAAGCCAACTTCTATATGCTCTCAGAAGAAGATTTCTAAATGATGGACGAAGGCTATCTCAAAGGAAATTAATCTACTTTGCAAAAATGAACTGAAAGCCAACCAAAACATGGAAACCCTAGTAAACCCTAATCTGACTAGCTTAATCTCTATGATGTAATGGTGGGAGTGAAAATGTCTAAAAATGATGCCATTACTGCTAGTGATATGAAATGCATGAACTTAAACTACCTCCATTGAAAAGAACATTGTTTTTGTATTTTTTGCTTAAGTGGTTGGAGTGATTATGATTTTGTTTCTTATTAGGGTTTCGCTGTGCAGAGGTGGTGCGAAGGGAGAGAAAGCTTGGGAAAGGTCAGGAGGGCTAGGAGAGGTCCCAGGGGATCCCTAGCATCAGTCCACAGAAGTCCACAACGTTCAGGTGCTCGGCAACCGAGTTTGCAGGCTTCTACAGGATGTCTGCAGGGGATCCTACAGGAAACTTAGGAATTCTACAGGAAGTCTGCTAACTTCTACAGGATGTTCTACCGTGGGAGTTTTGGGTGATGGTGAAGTGATGGAGCGGTATGGGTGGATAGGTAAGATGGAGATGGAGCTTGTGATGGCTCAGGGGCAGAGAAATAAGATGGAGAAGGAGTGCATGAAGTTGGTTGGTGGATAGAAGGATGGAAGCAACGAAAGGTCAAGAAAATGGAGCTACGTGGGCAATGGAAGAGTTGGAAGGTAAACGAGCTGAACAGAGGTTGAGTAGGTGGCTTTAGGCGTGGTTAAGAAGAAGAAGAAGGAAATGGAAGGATACTGAGCAGTGTAAATAAAACAAATTGCTTATGTCTTGCACCAAAAACGAGAATCCATTAACCTGTGCTACCTGTGCTATTAAACCAATGAACAACAATGTAAATCGTGAAGAGAAGTCGTGCATGGAGTTGGAATGAAGAAGTATGGCTCAAGATCAGAGTGCATGGATGGATCTATAATTAAAATGACTATGTTGCAGCTTGTATGAAAGTAAAAAACTGCATTTTTTGGTGGTTGGTACAGACTGCACCCCAGTCTCTAAACAGAGATGGCAGTGAAGGCACTATCAACCTTTTCTTGGAGCTCCAATGAATTACAATCCTCCTATTCTAATCTAAGCAACTAAAAGCGATTTAACCACACGCTAATCCTACTCAATCTCATTAAAGAAATCAAATCAGCAGACTGTGTTCTTGAAATGCATGTCAAAACAAAGAAACAAAGTGCTGAAAAGAAAGGTAAATAACACTACAAAGAAGAGGATGTCTATTGCTCTTAGGTTGGGCCCTAACCTGAGAGCTATAGCTCCCTTAAAAGCTCAGAATTAGATCCAAATCTGCTTGCCTTTATTCATAATCAAGAGTCTAATGTCATGCCAAAACTGGCTTACAAAAACAAACACCGAGCTGTAGCTCGTGCTCAGAAATTACAATATTAGTTCAAAAGTTCAAAAAGCTCCTATCAAAGGCTACGGCCTTCATATTTATACACAATGAAGATCAAGCTGGCTTCCTCCATTCGTGGAGCTTGGCTGTCCAACTGAAAGTCAAACTGCTGATCCTGTAGAATCCGTTGGCTGCCTTTAAGCTCGGTGGGGAGAGCTGTTGGAGCTCGGAGTTAAGGTGAAAATTACGAGGAAGGTCATCAAGACTGTGGACAACCTCCCTATGAACCCGCAATGTCACCTTTGCTGTCTCCTTGTCTCCATTTGTGTGGTCTTTTGCTCTCTTTAATGCCAAAAACCTGAAATCATCATGTATTAGCCACATAGATATAATGCCTGCCCTTCTTCCTACAAATAACACGAACATACTAAGAAATGAATGCATAAGTGATAAAAGATGAATGGTTGAGCAAGGTAATTAGGCCAAATGAGCCCAAATTGTACCAAAAATTGGGGCTCGTCAATAGGAATGCATGATTATTTTCGTATCGAATCTGCATTCCTGTAGCATTTTAGGACATCATGTAGTGCTACAAGATCTTCATGTATCAGCTACAAGACATCCTGTAGCAAGCGAGAAAATGTAAAAGAAATGACTTTTTATGCCTAAAAATGGACATCAATGGTAGGGACATGGTTGGCATGGATTAGATGGAGTTGATGGAGGGATAAATGGAATGAAACCTGGTATGTTGTCCTTGTAGTTCTTCATCTTTCACTTCCTTCAAAACCTACAAAACCACATAATTTATTAGTAGAAATGTGTTGGCTTTAGGGAGCTTCGACACAGGTTCAGAGTTAGTTGTGTTAGCCAACAAAACCCTACACTATCGTCCCTTTTAGAAACAACCTGCATAGCGCAGGTTGTAGTCTCACTCGAGGCAGTATTGGGGGATACTAAAACTAGGTTTCTGCATCCAAAGGACTATGTGATGTGTTCTGTTACTTTTAGGGCTTTATTCCAACCTTCGCGAACCCTAACCTTAAAACCTAGAAATTCCAATAACTAATAGATAAGAGATTCAAACTCTTCGCCGATTGTTCCAAACATTTATAACATTATATAATTGAACAAATATACCACTCTCACGCATATATTAAGTACTTTTCATGATAAATGTAGTAAATAGAGTGAACATACAGTAATTTCATAAGTAAATAATAACACAAAGATACACAGATAATGATCCAAAGCAACCTATATTATGCTTAGGTCTTTTGTTACAAACTCTTTCAACCCTGCGCACAAAGGTGTAGGGGCCCACTGATGAGCCTCATTATTGGGTAATTATATGGGCCTTAATTCACCTCCTATCTTAGTCAAACCAACTATTCTCACAACTTATTGCATACTTTTGATTATATTTTGTTTATGAGATGAGTTAGAGTTGGATATTTTTCTTTGTTGTCTAATGTGCATTTAATGCAGGATTAAAGGATAAAAGAAAGAAATTTTGGCAAAGACCTTGGTCAAAACTTGAATGGGACAAGGGAGAGGAATTATAGGAGGTAAATCCTCCTCATTTACTACCCCTCCATTCAAATATTCCTATATCATCTCAGAGTGCAAATAGCCAAATCATGAGGACTACAAGGAAGTCGAGCAAGTGAAAGTCAAAACACCAGTTTATCCTGAGTTTGGGAATCAAGCCTCCCTAATTTTAAGGAAGTCATTGGAGACTTAAGATGTATAATAAGAGAGGCCTAGGACCTTAGTAGCATTCGGATTTTGTATTTTAAAACTCTACTCTATTTTCGAGCTGCAAGACTTCTGACAGTTTTTTATGTAATCCATGGTTTTGATAATAAGAATGAGTTGTGTTTTGAGCCAGCACTGAGTTGACTCAAAGGGCTTAAGCTCTTGGGTTAGGGCCCAACCCTAGCAGTGAAAGCTCCTCTTTATTGTACATGTACGCTATCATAGATTCATGGTTTAATTGTTCATTTTCTTAAGCAACTACATTTATATTACAACAGTGTAGAGTAGATTGGTTGTGTTTTAGCTTGTTTCCATTTGTGCCTTCTTTGAATTAGCATATCGGAAAGGAGAAAAATATCACCATAAGGTTGTCAGTAGGTGTCTGAGCCTCACCTTCTCCCTCTAGGAGCATGACTTGAGGAAGAGACTCTTCAAAAACCACAAAAACAAAGATTTTTAGTTCTTGCATGAGCTTTGGAGTTTGTTGTCTTGATTCAGTACTTGGTTCATTTCATTGTCATCTTCTTCCATCACTCTCTTTCTGTAATAATATCTCACTCATATTCTCATTTCCTTCAGCACTTTGCATAATATGGGCAACTGATTCATGCTTTTCTAGTTTATGAGAATGTATCTCGTTGCATAGTTCTTGGAAGACACACATGTTTTAAGAATTGCTTGTGCTTCAGGAGGAGGTCTAGACTTCATCACCAGCATCCATCTTTCACCTCATCCACCTCAACCATCTCTTGGTCCACCCTCACCCTCACTAGTTTTTTTGTCCTTTTCATTGAAATTCCTCTAGACACATTGAAATGCTTAAGTGAAAGCTAATAAATCACATCTTAATTAGATTATACCCGTGGAATTCCTTCCCATCTGATCCACAACAAACCTGACCAATCACTGTCAACCACGTGTCGCATAGATGATGTATTCATTTCAACATTTGACTTTAGGCGCTCAAAATCTCCACCATCAATCTGTCTCGCTTGATCCAATGGTTATCGTGTCACCCTCTCACCAACTAGCTTGACCGATCTCCACCGTTGATCTATCTCACTTGATCCAATGGCTATCGTGTCACCTGCTTGCCAACTAGATTGGCCGATCTCCGCCGTTAATCAATCCCGCATGATGCAATAGCTATAGTACAATCTCGTGTGAATTCTTGCATGACCGATATTTGATCGAGAGCGCGCGAGAAAAGTGGCTTTCATGTGCTACATGTCATGCACTTAGACTAATCACGTGAAATTTATGAATACCACTTACAGCTCTTAGGGCACGCGAGATACTACTTACCACCTACAAAGACCACTCCATCATTCCACACGTTTTTCACCCTTATGTCGACACATGACTTAATGTGATCCATCCATCTATTAACTTAATCTCCTGTGATAAGATCTCTGCCGCTCACCTTTCATTAATCCTATTCATTGATCTGACTGATCCAATGGTTCTTATGTACTGTTGCTTCGTTACTTCTTCCTTTCATTGATTTTGATCTTCGATTTATCTCCGCTTGACTCCTTCTGCATATTATTTAACCACTGCCACTCCTAAGCTTTGATTTGTTTATTCAATCAAACTCCAACACTGTCTCATCATCACAATACTCCTATAAGTAGTGTTCTCTCTCTTGGATTCTTTTTGAATTCCCTACACACTTATATTATGTAGAATTACTCTAATCCACACAGTTCATAATTCAATTAATCAATACACACCACACAAACTCAGAAATCACACTTCTGTATTAATAAATAAATATTTACACAATGAGTTCATTCTCAGCCTGATCTTCTATATCAGTGGCCTTTCCTTTCACAAAATACCTCCAAGGACCCTTCCACACCATCCAAGCACTCCATAGACCTTCTAGCCATCCTCAACCACCTTCCATCTACCTATCACATCCACAAGAACAATTAAATTGCATGCTTGATTTTACCCAGAAAAACCAAAAAAGTGAAAACAGAATTAGTTTAGTTTCCATGCTTACACATTAGTATGGTTTGATTCTCTTTAATTATGTAACTTAGATAGCAGCATTAATTTAGTGTCGATTTCACAATTCTTCTTAGCATAGTTGTTTAAATGGTTAATTAGGATATGGTGTGATTTAGCATTACATGTTGTTTTCTTCATTACTGCAATAGAGTATCTCTCTTATAATAGATTTTCTCTTCTTCCATCAAAGAATCAAGCTTCTTCTTACTCTATATTATTCTGGCTTGGAACCCCTGGGGTCTCTCGCTAGATGAACAGTGACAATAGGTAGGACCTTCACTTTTACTTGTGCATATAGCACTGTCACCTCCAAGTTTGTACGAACCCCGGGTTGATAAGTAAAGTTGGTAGCTCAGGATTTGCAACATCCTTGCTACAATACTGGTGCTCATCACTTTTTGGCATCCTTGTTGGGGATTGAACTCGGGTCACCCTGCACACTCAACTGTAGAATTACCAAGGACTCTATGAACAAAGCTGCAGGAGCCTCCCCTTCACCTAAGTATAGAAAAAAAACTTCTCTTACTTAGATGATTCACTCATTTATTTCTTCATTGATATCCCTTTGACTCTCTATGACTCCTTTTTATATCATCTTCTATTACAATACCATGGTCCACAAACCATGGCCAGGTCACAAACCAAATTAACTTCTACAAACTAAATGGCTTTGACCTTCCTAAAGCCCCATTGACTCCTAATGACCTGTGTGCTCTGCTCCTCAAATTGCGGAGACTTTAGAATAATAACAAAACCTTTACAAAATTGACCCCAGGGGACCATGTCCCAACAGGCCCCCAACACAAAGTCGTGACTCGTTCCGAGTCACTCTCCTAGTGTTGCCTTGATCTTTTCCTACAGATAGCTAAAATTTGTCTTCAATGTTTCAAAATATATTGTTCCTTGTGTAGTGGCCTGATGAACCTCCTTAACCAATTTTTCTGTAGTTGGACTTTTGACTGCAAGGCCCATGGTTCTTTGTGTCTACTGCTAGTGGGATAGGGTCCCATGAGTTAAGTTTTGGTCAAATTTGGGTTAATTTTTGTATAAAATGTAAAGAATCTGTGAAATGTGGGAGCAAGGTACGAAGATAGTATGAGTCAAAGGGGATTTAGTACTTTAGGTAGGTAGGTGATAGGAGGTTTTGGAGACCCACCCATGGTTTGCAGACCATGGTATCGTAAGCAAAATGCTATATATAGATGAGTCGAAGGGATAAATAAGATAGAAGAATTTTGGTAAGGGAAAGAAGCTAAGGTAGGAAAGGTTTGTTTCCTGTAATTAGGTGAAAGGGGAAGGATCCTATAGCTGAGTGCACGAAGACCTTTGTAAGTTCACACACTGAGTGCGTGGGCCCCTGTAGTTAAGTGTGGAGGGAAAATAAGTCTGTACTGAATTAACTATACTTAATAAGGATAATTTTGAGCAAATTATGATGCATATGTGTCTTCTTTCTTACTTCCATAATTTTTTGTATGTTCGCTCAACGTTATAATTTATATGAATTGATGCTTATCTAGTGTGTGAAAATAGTAGATCTGTAATATTTATGCATGTTAAAATTAATTAAAACCTTTGCAAAGATCTGGAATTTGTTTAAGTGCATTGAAAATAATTGTCTGTTTGGAAAGGTTAATGATGTGCGAAAGTAGATCTAAGCCATATGGACTGTAGGAAACTATCACACAAGCCTTTGGATGTAGAAACCTAGTTCCGTCATCCCCCAATACTGCTTTGGGTGAGACTGCAACTTTCACTATGCGGGTTGTTTCCGAAAGGGCCAACAATTAGGGTTTTGTTGGTTGGCTCAAATAATGTTGAACCTGGGTTAGGCCCCATCAAGCTAACAAATTGTTCCATTGCCAGTATTGGGATCTATATGAGGAATGTGTGATGTTGAATAAGTGGTTCCATACTAAGAAATAAATTGAAAAGTGGATCGATGAAAAGTTGCACATGTTTGCAGCTCAAGAGAACGAAAACACACGTTATCAAAGGAACAATAGCTGAATAGATACAAGTACATAGATGAGACTAAAGACTTGTCCTGTTTCTTTCCTTGTGAACTGCATGAGTGGCTATGCATATTAGTGGATAGTCAGTGTACGTGGAGGCTTGAAAACCCTATTGTGTAGACTCCAAATCTGGTGAAGCACTTGGAAGCTTCAGAAAATAACATCATGCAGGACATTTCTCACTGGATTGATCATATCTTAGGATGATTCCTCACTGAGGTTATGATCGATACAACCATTAGCTATAGTGAAGCAGAGCATAGATTATTCAATAGACCAAGAGCTAAGTACTTAATATCTCTGAAATCTTGGATTAATATGTTGTCATGTGAAAAATTGGTTATTCCATTACATTGATGTTTGGGACTAGGCAAAGTAGAAAACCCTTCAGAAGGAACGAGGAATTAGGCTTTGAATATAGTCCATTGTTAGAATATTCTGATAGTGACAATAAAGGAACTATTCTGAGAACACCACGAAGCGCTTTGTAGATAGTAAGCCAAGGTATCCCGGGATAACCCATCCATCCATTCCACCACCACCTCCACCTCTACCACATACACCTACACCTCCACCTCCACCTACACCTTCGCATAAACCATTCAACATGGCGAACATGATGAAGATGCCAATATTTAAAGGGGTAGGAAGCAAAGACCCAGAACAATTCTAGTTTGTCTTAGATGATGTGTGGAAGGCACAACAGATTATTGATGATAATATGAAGAAAGCACAACTGGTCACAACACTGCAGGATAGGGTGTTGACGTGGTATATTAAGTTCTATACGGATCAATTGGCCGCGACGATGGCAGAGACTCATTAGGCACTAAAAATTGAGTTTAAAAAGCCTAAGTCTCAGGTGCAATCTGTAACATATTGTAAGGAGATACAACAAAGGGTAAATGAGTCCACGTGGGACTTTGATCAGAGGCTAAAATGCCTAATCTAGCAAGCTAATATGAATATCACAGATGATCAACACAAAGACTGGTACATTTCTTCATTATTGCCTCATCTCAGATTTCCATTATCACAAGAGAAGATAGGAATGCAAGATGAGGCTATGGAGATCATGATGAGGTTGGAAGCCTCAACAATGTATGATAAAAACAATGGAGTACCACAAGTTCAGTCGTAGCTAGAAATCCTGCATATGGAGTTGAAGATTTTGATGATAGGAAAGGAAGCTCAGTCTGAGGTACCTGCAGAAGTCTAGTGCATAAAGTGTAAATATATGGGACATGATAAGGAGCACTATGTTGTTTATCAGAATTACCTGATTAGAGGAGGTCTTGTTACCTTGAATCCTAAGAACATTGCAGGACCAAGTGGAGGAGTACCCTTATGGTGTGCTATCTACGAGATAGTTGGGAAGCACGCAACTGGCCATTGTCACCTCTCCCAAAAGTTTGTACAGACTCCAAAATAACTTTTTTGTACCTTTTGTAAATCAATTGGACATGATGAGTGAAAGTACCGAAGCTACGAATTAATGATGGAGTGGACCTCTACATATTGGATGTAGGCAAAAAATTGGCCCCAAGACCAGGGCACATGTGTAACATGAGGAGGATTCCAGGGCCATGGAAGGGGAAGAGGTGGAGGTGCTGGAACAGGTCATGGAAAAATAACTTGTTATAATTATGGTGAAGTAGGACATTTTTCAAGCGACTGTCAGAACCAAGCACATCCATCCTATCAGTACTATAGACCATTTGACATGTGATAGAGGGTTTCCCAGTGCTAATAGCCAAAATTCAGGAAAAAAAGACTCAACCGACCATGAAAAATAAATATATGATTAGGATAGAGCCTCGCTAAGATGAACATAACATCAATATCATGACATGAAGTGGTATTTCCATGGGAGAAGATAAAGGAAAGCAGTAAAAACAGAAGGTTGGGCACACAAGGCTGCCAAGAAAAAAGTTTGATTTGATGTCAAAATATGTAAAGAAACTTTTATGGAATCCAAGAAGAACTTTTTTGAGGATTCTACATTAGGAATTCAAGAGAAATAGGCTAGAAACAATGAAGCGTAGGACGTGTATCCCTCACTATTGGGTACTTTTCTGAACACCTGTATGAAGTTTTTGCCGGGTAGGAAGGTCGTGGAAGGACTCTAGGAGCTAATTGACAATCGTATGGATAAAATTAAGACTCCTCCTAAACAACATGCTCTAAGGAAATTAGGTGGGCATAAGAAGCGAATAGGGCGTAAAATGAGGTTGACCGTGCAGATTGGAGAGTATGAAATGGATTAGGTCATCCTGGATCTAGCATCTAATGTGAATGTGCTAGCAAAGTAGATTTGGGAAAGGATGGGGAGACCTATGCTACAATGGTCTCCTATACAGTTATAGATGGCCAATAAACAAAATAGAATTCCTATGGAGCGCCTATATGGGGTAACAATAGACATTGAGGGAGAAAGCATTCTAGCTGACTTTGAAGTAATCGAAATAGTGGATGATAGCAATCCTTACCATGCACTATTAGGAATTGATTGGACCTTTGACATGGATGAAGTAATTAACTTGAAAAAATGAAGAATGAAATTTGAAAGGAATGCACTCTGGGTTGTTGTCCCATTGGATCCTACTGAAGGTGCATGCTACAATGAACCACTCTACGAATATGAAGAGGAAGACAATTTGGATCAAATATACAATATCACTTCACATGATGAATATTGGATCAATCCCACTATAGATGGATGAATTATGTGGGATAGATATAGCTCCTGTATCTTGGATTCAAATGAAGAACTTGAATGTTGGCAGAATAGGTTGCACAAAGTTCCAACACTACGATGCAATATGATGACAAAATCACTTCTGTGTGTATCAACAGAGTTAATAAATCTTCCTCATTATGATTTTTTAGATGATGTTACTTTGTTTCTAGATAATTTTGAAAGGGAGGTGTTAGAAGAGCATCTGTTCTAGGCTCTTGATCTGGCGATACACCTACCCATTGGTGGGGTACACATAAGGGTAGATTTATTGACTGGAAAGAGTACAAGTGAATGATAAAGCTAAGTTTTAGGTATGCGAATACCCACTTTCCAGAGAAATATTCAGGCAAGGATGATCTGTGCAAGCATTTGGGGCGATGGACAGAAGCTTGGGGGGGAACCTCAACCTAAATGGGTACATACCTTTTGTCATACCATAGATACTATTCTAATGAATTAGTCCTTGGAAATGGAGCTATGCAATGGGACAACTGAGTGAGATATCCTGAGGGAACATTTCCTTTTAACTTTCAGCTTTGAGGATGGATTGGAGTGAATTGATGAAGCGCTCCAAGAAATTAAGGCCACAATCTTCAAGATGCCTGAGGAACTAGTAGAATGGGTTCAATGAGACTGGAATACATACGTTATAATGTGACTACAAAAGAAGAAGAAGAGGATCCATGAAATGTCAACATTCTAGAGTCTGAGGGATAGCTCGAGGTTGAAGGCCCCAATGTAGTGAGCCCTAATTTAATAGAACCTTAAGTAAACATTGGATCTGACACGTAGCCTAAGTTTGCAAAGATAGGTGATTATTGGGATGAAGATGTAGTTGATAAAGTTGTGGAGCTACTACGCAAATATCAAGAATTGTTTCCTAGAAAGTTCTTTGATCTGAAGGGAATAGTAGGGGATCTGGGTGTAATGAAGATCACTTTAAAGCATGATGTGAAGGCTGTGAAAAAAATACCATACCATCTAAATCCCAAGTATAAGGAGAAGGTGTGCAAAGAGTTAGACAAAATGCTAGAGGTTGGAATCATTGAGCCAGTGGAAGAGTCTGATTAGGTAAGCCCTATGGTTGTTGAGGAGAAGAAGAAAGAAGATGAAATCAAGATATACATAGATTTGAGAAAGGTCAATGATACCTACATTCATGACCCATTTCCCATTCCATTTATGGATGAAGTTTTGGATAATTTTTGTGGGCAGGAAGCCTATTCGTTCACTGATGGATTCTTAGGGTACCATCAAATTAAGATTACGATGGAGGATTACAACATGACCACCTTTGTGACAAAGTGGTGATGCTTCTAGTACATAGTGATACCATTCATGCTAGAGAACGCACTTGCAATCTTCTCAAGGGTTGTAATTGCAGCTTTTAATGAGTTGAGCCATAAATTATTAAAATTTTATTTTAATGAATGGACTGTCTTTGGATTGGTAAAGCGCCATGTTGCAAGTCTGTGCCTTATGTTGGATACTTGTCGCAGATACTGGATTTCCCTAAATTTGAAGAAGTGTGTCTTTTGTGTACCTTATGGGAATCTACTTGGCCATGTGCTATGAAAGAAGGGATTCCTAGTTATCCCTCTGAAGATAGTTGTTATTGTCAATTTACAGGCTCCCAAGAATGTGAAGAAGCTACATGCAACCCTGGGCCTCACCGGATACTATAGGAAGTTTATCAAAGCTTATGTGCAGATAACTACGCCAATGGAGAAATTACTAAATATGGACATGACTTTCTATTGGGATGAGGAGTGTCAGCACAATTTGGATATTTTAAAGGAAAATATGGTCACTGCACCAATTTTGGTGTTCCCATATTGGAAGAAATAATTTCATGTTCATGTGGATGCCTCTCGTATTATATTATGTGCGATATTAACTCAGTCAGTTGAAGGTGATATTGATCACCCTATAGAATTCGTGAGCAGGAAATTATCAAAGGTAGAGAAGGACTACTCCACTATGAAGTGCGCAGGGTTGGAAATGGTCTACGCACTACAAACATTTTGACATTACATGTTAGGCACGCACTTCAAAATGTATACAGATCACTCCGCTCTCGAGTACCTGGTCAACAAGCCTGTGTTGGGGGGGGAAGATATGTTGATGGCTATTGCTCTTTCAAGAATACGATTTTGAGGTGATTGTGAAGCCTAAAAGATTGAATGAAGGACCAGATCACTTATCCGTAATTGAGATAGGCGAGGAGAATAGTTTGGAAGAAGGATTGTTGTATGCACAACACTTTGTTGTCTGTATCGCAACGAATTACTTTGCTGACATAATGCAATTTTTAACCACTGGCACAACCCCGGAGGGATATTCTACACAGCAGAAAAAAGAATTAGTGGTCCACACAACTGATTTTTCTGTCATCATAGGACACTTTTAGAAGATGGGTTCTAACAAAATATTATGCTCATATGATCCAGAGTTTGAACGATCTAGCATCCTCGTTGAAGCACATGGAGGAGTGGCAAGAGGACACTATGTAAGTAGAGCAATTGTGCAAAAGATTCTGTGCACAGGTTTGTGGTGGCAGACGGTGCATAAGGATTCTAAATTGTATTGTAGGGCATTCGATGCTTGTCAGAGGATGGGGAAGCCATCACGGAGGGATTGAATACCCTTAAACATGCAGACTTCTTTGCAGGTGTTTAAAAAATGGGTGATTCACTTTGTGGGCCTGATACAACCACTAGAGAAAAAAACCACCACATGGTACATTATTACCGCGACTGTGTATTTGACAAGATGGGTAGAAGAAAATCCAGTCAAAGAATGTAGCACTACTACAACTACCAAGCTCCTTTTCGAATTTGTCTTGACATGGTTTGGGTGTCCTAAGATACTGATGAGTGACAGGGGTACAAATTTCTTAAACAAAATGATTGCTGCAATGCTTCAAGAATTCCAAGTTTATCATGAGAAGAGTACGCCCTATCATCCTCAATCTAATGGAATGGTTGAAGCATTCAATAAGATCTTGGAGAGCATGCTAACGAAGTTCTACAATGTAAAAAAGAATAATTGGGATGTATGCATACCAATAGTCCTATGGGCATATAGGACAATGTGTAAAACATTAACAAGCCAAACTTCCTTCAGATTGGTCTATGGGATAGAGGTTATGATTCCCATGGAGTATATTGTGCCAAGTCAATGGATTGTAACATTGATTGATATGGTGGATCGTGAGATTATGGAGGAGCCCCTCACGCAATTTCTAGAATTTGAAGAAGACCAATTTTTAGCAGGATTTCACCAACAGGTGCAAAAAAATTGCGAGAAGGCCTGGCACGATCGACATATAATGTAGTGCACCTTCTAGGTAAATGATTTAGTGTTACTTTATGATAGAAAATTCACAAATTTTCCTGGAAAATTTCCAATGCATGATTTGGGGCCGTATGTCATCAAAGATATTATAGATGGTGGTGCGGTTCATCTCTTGAAGCTGAATGGAGAATTTTTTCCAGGAAGAGGTAATCGCAGTTGATTGAAGTCATATAAAGGGGGTCTTTCCCCTGTGTAATGAATACATGATGGCAGGATAGTCTTCGTACTCGAGGTAGATGCAAGGGAGTATGGGACTATAAACTACACTGCCCGAGAAGTGGAAAAATGAAGTAAGGTGACTGCACGACAGAAGCAAGAGAGGCACCAGAAGGCACTACACCATGAAGATTGGTGCCAGGAAGCCAAGTCAAAAATTAGTTGTTAGGTGCATTGTAGATGATTGTATGCCTAAATTTCCATTAGGAGGAGTGGGGAGGCCACATTTATTGGGAAAATCTTTGGAAATATGTCGCAAAAGATACATTTATGATAGAAATTTGGAGGGAACAGTCGATTTGAATTCGAAATCACCTATAAATTTGGCAGGCTAACCAACATTCAAACACTTCTCTTTCAACGAGTTTGCCTTAATTCTTGCTGCCAGAGAGATTTTTGTATGTCTGAGAAGGTTTGGGAAGACATTTTCACATGACTAGAATTCGCCAACTTACCTGAGTGGTGCTGAGAGATCATCATTGAGAGAATGAAAACCACTTACTTTGTAACCAAAGTCACACCATCAAAATCTGTAATGTTTGAAGCTACAGTCGTTGAAGCTATAACTATTGAAGTCTTGCCTCCTATTCCAATGGCGCATCGGTTGCCTAAGCCTAAGCAGAATCAGAAGAAGGTGCAACAAGTTCTAGTGAGGTAGTCATCATGGAAAAATCCCACTGAGGTTCGCCAAAAGTGGGAAATGGATAAGTCACAAAAAACGCATGAGCCCCTTGATCTTGGTGAAGAAGAGCTTCATAGAGGACTTGAGGAGATGGAATTTCAAGAGGATGAGCCTATGACTCGGCTCTCGAAGTATATTGCACTACAAAAAGCAGAGCAAAGGTGCCAAAAGTCCCATATTCTACCAAATTTATGGTCTCTACACCAATTCTACTGGAGAAGGTGGTGTTTGCAGGTGCGCTATTAGGGAACATTCCCTAACTTAAGATGAAGGATTGGGACTTGGCAAACTATGAGAAGTTCCCACAGCTTACGTCAAACAAGTTGTTGGGAACGGGTTGCCTAGGGTCAATTTTTGGGTTAAAAGGCCAAGCTTTGGGGCTAAAGGCCCAAGTTTTGTGTAAAGGAATGTAAAGTCTCTGCATTTTGTGGTTGCAAAGTGCGAAGATGTTCAAAGTCAATAAAGGGTTTTCACCCTTCTTTTGTGTAAAAGCATGTTGGCTTTAGAGATCTACCCATGGTCCGTGGACCATGGGATTGTATAGAAAGGAGGTCTTTGAGGAGTCTAAGATAGTTCAGTTCATAGTGGAGTGTTGTTATGTTTTATGCATGGCTCTATGAGAGCTAAGGGCGAAGAGTCTTAGCATAGGAAGAGGCTCTACAATTGAGTGCATAGAGGCCTAGGGTAGAAGTTCACAACTGAGTGCATGAACCCCTCTAGCTATGTGCACAGGGTAGTCACAGTTTGTAATGGATATTTGAATCAATAATGAAGAAGAGTATTATGAACTTACCTGTGTATTTTACTTATATTCCTTGCGTGCAATTATGTTATGTTGAATACTGTGATTATGTTTTAATGCTACTCTGATGTGCGAAATCGTATGTTTCTCTGTTTTATATGATCGCAAGTAGAGATATATATTTATGCAAAGATAACCATAAATCCATGTTAAAGTAACCAATACTTAAGTGAACCTGGGTAGATACAGAAGTAAGAGTTGTTACAAGGGCGTGTAAGTGCCTGATTTATCTATTTAGGGGTCGCAAAGGATGAATGAAGACTTTTGCGGAGGCTTCGAGGATGAATAAGAGAAGCACTTGGATAAGCCCCAAAGGGTTAATTGATATGAGTGAAGCAAGGTTAGGGCAAATAACCGACATCACAACCATCTATGGGTGCAGAAACTTGGTTCCTGCATCCCCCCTTACTGCTTCAGGTGAGACTTCAGTCCATGCTTTGCGAATTGATGCCAAAGGGACCAATAGTGTAGGGATTTGCTTGGCTACTCAAACGTTGAACCTGGATTAGGCCCATCAAGCCAAAAAATGGTTGCATTTCTAGGATCGAGATCTAGATAATGAGATATGTGATGTCACATCATTGGAATCCAACTAAGAGGGAGATTGAATATTGGTTGGAGAGCAAGATCCATGAATTTGAAGTGCAAGAAAAAAGGAATCTGCAATTGACGAAAGAACAGTAATTGGACAAATATATGTACATAGAGATACAAGAAATCTTTTTCTGTTCCTTCTCGGTTGAATTATATGAGTCGATCACGAATTTGGCAGATAGCCAAGGGAGGTGGAGGCTTGACAGTCCGATTGTCTAGATCGCAGAGTTAATGTGGAAATTGAAAGCCTCTAAGGATAAGATCATGCGTGCTATCGATCATGGGCTTGACCGTATCATAGGAGGGCTTGTGACAGAGTTCGTGGTCGATACTTCAATCAGTTCCAGTGAAGCAGAGCACCGCTTCTTCAAATGGCCGCGAGGTAATTATTTTAAATCATTAAATACTTGGATTAAGATGCTCTTGTGTGAGAAGTGGGTTATGCAGTTACTTTGATGTTTGGGGCTATCTGAAGTGGAAGGAATTTTAAGGGTGGAGGAAGAAAAGGCCCAAAATATAGCCTGTTGATTGAGCCTCCTCTGAGTGATGACGAAGGTGCAACACAGGTTTCTCCGTTGAGCATTATTCAGTTCATAAGACAAGGGTTCCCACGAATACGTACACCACCTCCATCCTCACCTCATCCATCAACACTGCCTCCATCCTCACCTCCATCGCTTATCCCCTCACCCACACCACCACCACCCCCACCACCATTCAACATGGCCAACTCCATAAAGTTACTTGTGTTCAGGGGCATAGGAAATGAAGATCCGGACCAATTTTGGTTCATCGCGAAGGCTATATATGAAGCTCAGGGTATCACGGATGATCAAATGAAGAAAGAATGTTGTTTAGTGATTTGTAGTACCACCCACTAACTTGCTACAATAAGTACTGCACTGATAATCTGATGTCTACATTGGTAGATATCCTGACTGCAATGAATAAGGAATTTAGTAGACCTAAGTCTGATGCGCAAATAATTGTGAGATCCAAGGAGATCATGATGAAGCTTGGAGAGATGCCCTGGGATTTGGATCAAATATTAAAGTGTATAATCCATAAATCCAACATGAATCTAGCTAACAGGCAGCACCATGAATGGTTTGTGGCCTCCCTCCTGCCTCACCTAAGGGTTGCGCTATCACAACATAAGATCGGGACCCAGTTGGAAGCTCTGGAAATTGTGATGAGATTGCACGAGACACCAATGTAGGATGCTAATATGGGGATTCAATAGATTCACGCATAGTTGTAGAACCTTTGCCTCGAAATTCAAAGTCTGAAGGAAGACAAAACATCTCAGCCAGAGGCATGCAAAGAAGTGTGGTGCCTAAACTACAAAAGCAAGGGGCATGACAAAGATCGTTGTCCTGTTTTCACAAATTATGTTGCATTAGGGGGACCAATGCCACTGAGGCTAGAAGCTACAATAGGGCCAAGTAGAGGGCCTATTCTCTGTCGTGCTATCTGTTAGGTAGCTAGGAAACATGTGACAAAAAATTGTCTTTTGCTATAGAAATTTGTACAAACACCACAACAGCTCTTCTGCAACTTTTGTCAATCTATGGGTCATGATGAGCACAATTGCCAAAGTTATGAATTAATGATAGAAAGGACACCTGCGTACAGGGTGCAGGCAGAAATGCGGCCTCAGGACCAAGGCATTGGAGGAGTGTGAGGCAAGTATCATGGGTGCGGCTAAGGCCGAGGTGGAGGAGGACTTGGTAGAGGTCGAGGGTAGCTTATTTCTTACAATTATGGAGGTCCAGGACACTACGCACGAGACTACCTGAATCTGGCACACATGTCGTGCCGCTATTGTATTCAGTTTGACAATGCGATGGAGGATTGCACTATATTATTAGCTAAAATATGTGAGAAGGGGGAACAACCTCAACAACCAACTCAGAACTTGCAGACGATGAGGGCTAAGCCTCACAAAGAAGACCCGAAGGCAAATATTGTGCTGCAGAGTGGGGTGATGACTGGTGAGGATAATGGGAAGCATCCAAAAGAAGGTGAGTGGATCCATAGAGCACTAGAATAGGAGACCAGGTTTGATCTAGAATGTGAAAAAGAAAAATTTATGTAAGAAAAGAAAATTTTCACTGGGGCCTCTACCTCAGGGGGTCAAGAGAAACCAGTTGAAGAAATGGACCCATCCATGCTTACCACATTCTTGGAGACCTGCATGAAACTTCTCCATGATAGTAAGGCTATGAAGGGACCATAGGAACTGATGAATAAGTGTGTTGGAAAGGAAAATGATACTAACAAACCACGCGTAGTTAAAAATATTGGTAAGCATAAGGCAAGGACTGGATGTGAGATGAGACTCACCACCTAGATAGGAGAATAAGAAATGGGCCAAGCTATCTTGGACTTAGGTTATGACGTGAATGCTTTTCCCAAACAAACATGGGAAAGAATGGGGAGACCAGTGCTACAGTGATCTCCGATTCAGTTAAGGATGGTGAATCAATAGAAAATCATCCCAATGGGGAGGTTGTAAGGGGTAATAGTTGATATCGAAGGCACGAGCACACTAGGGGATTTTGAAGTGATAGAGATAGTGGATGATAGCAGTCCCTACCCCGCGCTCCTCAGGATCGATTGGGCCACTTACATGAATGGGGTAATCAAACTAAAAAAATGAAATATGATAATAGAGAAGAAATCACTCTGTGTAGCAGTGAAACTGGACCCTACAGAAGGACCATGCCATAGTGAACCATTCCATGATTATGAAAGTGATGATGATTTGGACCATATTTACAAGATAGTGGCGCAAGATCAAGATTGGATGAATCCGACCATAGACAGATGTATTGCATGGGACTGCAAGAGCTCCTGCACATTAGATTCAGACAAAGAACTAGAGCACTAGAAGAATCAACTGCATGAAGTATCTACATTGCGTTGTAATATGATGATCAAGTCGTTGTGTTGTGTATCATCAGAGGTAAGAAATATTCCTTACTATGATGGGTTAACTAATGCTGATCACATTTTGGATGCATTTTAAAGGGAAGTGCCACAGAATCACTACTTCCAGGCATTAGACTAGGCATTGGGCACTATTCCCACAAGATGGTGGGGTATGCACAAAGATAGTTTTGATGATTGGTGCAAATATAAGAGGATGATGAGGGAATGCTTTGATCATCAGAAGGTGCGATTAACATAAAAATATGATGAGAGAAATGATCCACGTGACCATTTGGCCAAATGGACTGAAGTGTACGGAGCAAAGCCTCAATCATATGGGTCCATGTATTTTGTCATACCTTGGATGTTATACCAATGAATTGGTACTTGGAGATGGAAATCCATCATGGCACTAAAGAATGGAATATTTTGCACCAGGTATTTTTCATGGCATTCAATTTTGAGGATGGATTTGAATCTATCGACGAAGTGTTGCAGGAGGATAAGATAGAAATTTTTAGGGTACAACAGGATCCTCTAGATTTTATTCAACCTGATTGGACCACCCAGCTAAGCCATGCACTCGAGTGCTACAATGTCACAGTGGAAGAAGAATACAAAGACACGAGGAAGATTAATATTCCAAAGACTGAAGGGCATCGTGAATTTGAAGGCCCATAGCTAGAGAACCTAGACATAACTGAGTTGCTCAAAACCAGGAAGGTAAACATTCGCACAGAGGAAACGCTGAAGTTTGCAAGGATTGGGGACTACTCGGATGACGCAACAATAGATAAGGTCTCCAAACTACTCTGTGAATATCAGGATCTATTTCCCACAAAGTTTTCAAATCTAAACGGGATAATAGGGGACTTGGGTGTCATGAACATCACCCTAAAACTCGATGTGAAACCTATGAATCAAATACCTTACCACCTCAATCTGAAGTATAAACAAAGGGTCCGCCTAGAGTTAGACAAGATGCTCGGAGCAGGTATTATTGAACAATGGAAGAATCTGATTGGGTAAGCCCAATAGTGGTTCAGGAAAAGGAGAAGAAGGAGGAAATAATGATGTGCGTAGATCTTAGGAATTTGAATGATGCATGTGTGCATGATTCCTTACCAACTCCATTTATCGATGAGGTCCTATATATTGTTGGCGGCCAAGAAGCATATTTGTTCACTGATGGGTTCTTTGGGTACCATCAGATCAAGATCACGTCGAAGGATAGAAGTAAGATGACCTTTGTGCCTAAATGGCAACGCCTCCAGTATATGGTGATGCCTTATGGGCTGAAGAACGTGTCGATGATCTTTTCACGCATAGTCATTGCGATGTTCAAGGATTTCACTCATAAATTTCTGGAAGTATACTTTGACGATTGGACAATGTTCAGACTGGTGAAGCGCCATGTGGCGAGTCTGTGCTTAATGCTAGATACATTCTGAACGTACCAAGTCACACTCAATCTGAAGAAATGTTTGTTTTGTGTCCCTTTTGGGATATTGCTGGGCTATGTGGTATGCAGGCAGGGCTTGATGGTAGACCCAACAAAGATCACAGTCATTAAGGCACCAAGGAGTGTGAAACAGCTATCTGCAACGTTGGGGCATACGCGATACTATAGGAAATTCATCAATAACTATGCCTAGATCACTATGCGGATGGAAAATTTGTTAAAGAAGGATGTTACATTATGTTGGAATGAAGAATTCCAAAAGAGCTTGGATGTGCTAAAGGCAAAAATGGTCACCGCGCTGATCCTAGTCTTCCCGAATTGGAAGAAGGAATTTCATGTGCATGTGGACACATCATGTATTGTGTTGGGGGAAGTACTAACATAGGCCAGTGAAGTGGATGGATCACTCTATAGAATTTGCAAGCAGGAAGCTGTCCAAAGTTGAGAAAAATTATTCGACGACAAAGTGCGAAGGACTAGCTATGGTGTGTGTGCTCCAGAAGTACAGACATTATTTGTTGGATCAACATTTTAAGATGTATATAAACCATTCAACATTCAAATACCTGGTAAACAAGGCTAGGTTGGGGGGGGAAGATATGCATGAGGTTGTTGTTGTTCCAGGAGTATGAATTTGAAGTTATTTTGGAACCTGGATGCTTGAATGTTGGACTGGATCATCTGTCGTGCATTGAAACAAGAGAGGAACCTACAAATTTGGAGGAAGGACTACCTGACACGCAACTCTTTGTAGTACGCATCGCAGGAAGCCACTTTGAAGATATTATACACTTCCTATCGACAGGTACGACCCCCGAAGGATATACAAGCTAAGAGAAGAAGGAATTGGTGGTGCATGCGGCATACTTTTCTATCATTGCAAGGCACTTGTACAAAATGGGATCAGATGAAATACTGCAAAATTATGTGCCAGAGTTTGAATGAAAAAAAATCCTTGTTGAGGCTCATGGTGGAGCCATGAGAGGTCATTATGAAGGAAAAGCAACAGTGCAGAAGGTTCTACGCATTAGGTTATGGTGGCTGACCTTGCATAAGAATTCAAAAGCGTATTGTAGGGCATGCGATGCATGCCAAAGGATGGGTAGAACCTCACGCAGGGATGAGCTGCCTTTGAATCCACAGATATCACTACAACCCTTCGAGAATTGGGTGATTGACTTTGTAGGACCAATTTAGCCTCTAGGGAAGAAGACGGGAGAGCCATACATCATCACCGCAACTGAATATTTAACCTGATGGGTGGATTCGTATCCTGTGAAGGATTGTACAAGCGTGAAAGTAGCCAAATTTATATTTTAGTATGTACTGTCACGGTTTGGTTGTCCAAAATTTCTAATGAGTGGCTGGAGTACACATTTTCTCAATGAGATGATCAGCAGGATGATGGAAGAGTTTTAGGTTTACCATCAGAAGAGAAGACCCTATCACTCGCAGCTTAATGGAATGGTAGAATAATTTAATAAAATACTGGAAAGCATGCTAACAAAGGTTTGCAATGCTCAATCAAATGACTGGGAATTTCGCGTGTCCACAATGCTATACACTTACAGGACGACTTGCAAGAAGCTAACTGGACAAACACTATTCAGACTGGTTTATGGTGTGGAAGCTGTGATGATGATGGAATACATTGTACCTAGTCTATGCATAGTAGAATTCATGGGAATGGCAGATCGCGAAGCCCTCGAGGAGAGGCTCACACAACTAACAGAGCTTGAAGAAGATAGATTCCTAGCTGGATTCCATCAACAAGTTCAAAAGGAGCGCGAAAAGGCATGGCATGATCGACACATCAAACTGTGCACCTTCAAGGTAAATGATTTAGTTTTGTTATAGGATATCAAGTTTGATAAATTTCGAGGAAAATTTCAGATGCATTGACTAGGGCCCTATGTCATCAAGGAGATTACTGATTGTGGAGCAGTTCATTTGGAAAAGTTGAATGCATAGCCACTCGCAGGGCAAGTGAATGGCAGCTGATTGAATCCATGCACTAGTGATTCGGCTAGATGACTACATGGTGGAAGCACAGTATCAGTGCTTCAGGCATCTGAAAGGAGGCACGAGACTATAAAATACACTGCCCAGGTTGGGGAGTTGCACAATTGCAGAACTGTACAGAATGAAGGAATGTCACAGTGTTAGTAGAAAAGCGTAGGGATTTTCACTATCCAAGAAAAGACCATGCACGGTAGCTGGAAAGTGACTATTATGGTCAATGTTCATGACTTGACAGTGGAAAAATGACCAAATGGAGCAGGGGGATGAAATCTAAGTCAGAATTTAAGGGAAATATCTATGAAAATATTATGCAAATCCAGAATTTATGAACGAATTATGAGGGGAATGGTCAGATTTGAATTCGAGAATTCCTATAAATTATAGGTGGCTACCCAGTGAAAAACACTTGACATTTTCAAAATTAAGGTGTTGAGCTCTCGGGTGGACATGAACCATGGGAACTTTGAAGCTATGATAGCAAGTTCATTTTTTGAGAGGTTGCCAAAAGAGACAAAGGATTTGTTTTCCATTATTATGTCGGCACCCACAAAAATCGTAAGTGTAGGAGAAGCAATGGTAGCTGAGGGAACTGCCCCAAAAGTAGCAATGGCAACTGAGGGAGCTACCCCAGAGGTTGAGAGTGTCGAAGTACTAGCTGAAGTGCCTAAATCACCAAGGATGCCTAGGCCAAGACCTATGCCAACCCAAGAGGGTCCATAATCAAAGAAAGACAAGAAAAAAGGGCCACAACCAGTGCGCGCATCATCAAGAAGGCACCTGCAGAAGGAAAAGCACACCATATAGGAGAAGGGAAAGCTAATTAACCTTGAACTTGAAGAGGATGTTGAAGAGAGCCCTATGGATGAGGAAGACATTGACATGGGGGTGGAGGATGTTGATGTTGAGGGGTCTGACCCTATATCTAAGCTACTCGAGTACATTCCTCCACATAGAGGCAAGACAAAGGTTCCAAAGGACATTGATGAAAATAAGGTCATGCTGCATACACCCTTACTGCCAAAAAAAATATCCTTTGAAGGACCGCGCCTGGGGCAAGTCCCCCTTTTAAAACTAGATAATTGGGATTTGGTTGATAAGGAGTGCCTCCCCACTTAGCCATAGATCAACTCATGCACTACGTCTTCTACAAAAACTCAGGTGTGACCACGCTAGACCTAAGAAAGTGTGTAAAAGGGGTGGATAAGGTTGGTCTATTAAACATGTTGTGGGTATCACAGTACAACTGCACATCCATAACCATGATAGTGATCAAGAAGCTACTGTGTTTGGTGTACGATGGGTGCCTGTGGCTAGAGCAGCCGATACCGATCACTGACATGCGGATCCATAGGATCACTTGGCTACCGGATGTAGGAGAAAATCCGGCCATGGCATTTGGAGGAAAGGCAGGTGAGCATGACCTCGCTAAAGCAATGAATGATAAATTTAATCTTGCAAATAAGTCACGTCGCTAATCCATCACTAGCATAACCAACCCCGTGGTCAAGGTAGCCACTCAGATCTTGGTAGGCAAGATTATGCGGAAGTGTTGCGCAGATGAAGTGCCGGTAATAGTAGTGTCTTTAGAGGCCCAGTGTGCAGAGTTCGTACAGTTCAACTCGGTGTGCTACCTCTGTAGCAAGTTTCTTGCTAAATGTAGAGAGGCGAAGGATCAAAGAAACATGTTTCACTATGCATGGCTGCTACTATCCATAGTTCTAGTCACGTGGGAGTTACCATAGGATAGTCAGTTTCCTTTGGTCGCGTAGGACCTACTGGAAGTAGTGAAGTTCACTTCACTTTGGGCTATGAAGGACCCCGAAAGGGTCAAGGACAACAAGGTCTTTTGGATCTTGATGGAGATGAATATTCACATGGCCATCAACCACAAGCCATGGTTGTTGTTGACTGTTTATGATCAGCTGAAAGAGTATACGGAGTTCAAGGCAGACTTCCACCAGGTCTCCATGCATGCGTGGAGGGATCCTAAACAAAAGTGGTATGACCTTCCATACCTGGCCACAGACGATGCGATCACAATGGTCCTTGATGGCTGGCCGGCAAATTGGTGCAGTGTTTCGGACTTGATAGCTAGGTCTAGCAAGTTTGTAGCACAATGAAAGAAAGAAGTGGCCAAGTGGAAGATGGAATAATTAGCAAAAAAAAAGGAAGAAGGAGGCTAAGGACAAAGCTAGGGAAGAACGCGCTACCAAAGACAGGTATTGGAAGAAGAGGAGCATGAATCTGATAGGAGTCAGAAGTCACCTTTCCCAGAAACATAAGAGAAGGAGGAACAACAGACAAGGCAGGGAGGAGCAGACCTAGAGACTACTCCATTCTGGGTTAAGCGCAATAGGGAACCAGAGAAAGTGGCAGCACAAAAGAAATCCAAGTCCAACAAGACTTCCCTCGACCCGATCACCTTGATAGAAGGTGATCTGTATGACATTGGTGATATGGTGAGTGATGCCACCATGGAACTGCTACATTAGTTCGAGTATTAGCAGAAGTAGGCCTTGGGTGCCATTTAGATAGGTTTGCATGAGCTGCACATCCATGTGTCACAAGTGCAGACTAGTGTGGGACAATGTAAAGCAGTGTCAACCAGCTTGGCACCTGGGATAGTTGAAGCAGCAGAAATGGTTTGCCCCTTGGACCCCCAGTTTATCGCGCTCCTAGATGGAGCGCTGACCACGGAAACAGAAAATGATCAGGTGACTATTCGTGCCCACCAGAAGGTTGGGATAGACTTGGTCATGCTTCAAAGAGAAGCCCTTCACACCCTGCATGATGGTGTGATTATAGAACTTCAAGCTCGAGAACAATGATCATTGAACGTCATCAGTGGGAAGAAGGTGAACAACGCCCAAATGTTTGACAAGAAGACTTCTTCCATTGAGCTATTTAGGGATATAATTACGAAGAACAAGCACACTACCAAGGTAGTGGTAGAGGCATGAAAGTCTGTCCTCGAACTAGATATTCCTAAAGATGTTCCTGTTGACGAACGAATTCAGAAGCTCGCTGCCGGAGTGCTCGAAGTGAGATTAGAGTTAGCCATGGTTCAGTTGGAACTGAACCTTAAGATCACAGAACTTGCATTGATGGACCCGATGAGTGCCAGTATTGCAGCAAGGATGTTGCAATTCCTGGGCTACCCGCTTTACTTATCAACCCAGGGTTTGTACAAACATAGAGGTGACAGTGCTATATGCACAAGTAAAAGTGAAGGTCCTGCCTGTTGTCACTATTCATCTGGCAAGAGAACCCAGGGGTTCCAAGCCAAACTTCTATAGAGTCAGAAGAAGGTTGATTCTTTGATGGAAGAAGAGAAAATCTATTCTAAGAGAGCTAATCTACTATAGTAATGAAGAAAACATCATGTAATGCTAAATAACATCATATCCTAATTAACCATTTAAACAACTATGCTAAGCAGAATTGCTAAATCAACACTAACCTAATGCTACTATCTAAGTTACAGAAGTAAAGAGCATCAAACCATACTAACGTGTAAGAAAGGAAACTAAACTAAATATGTGTTCACTTTTTTGGTAAAATCAAGCATGCAATTTAATTGTTCTTGTGGATGTGACAGGTGGATGGAAGGTGGTTGAGGATGGCTAGAAGGTCTATGGAATGCTTAGATGGTGTGGAAGGGTCCTAGGAGGCCTTTTGTGAAAGGAAAGGCCACTAATATAGAAACTCGAGCCGACAACGAACTCATTGTGTAAATATTTATTTATTAATACAAAAGTGCGATTTAGGAGTTTGTGTGGTGTGTATTGAGTAATTGAATTATGAACTGTGTGGATTAGAGTAATTTTGCATAACATAAGTGTGCAAGGGATTCAAAGAGAATCCGAGAGAGAGGAAAGTGCTCAGAGGAGTATTGCGATAATCAGACAGTGTTGGATTCTGATTGAATAACCAAATTAAAGCTCAGGAGTGACAGCGTTGAAATAATACATAGCACAAAGTTCATGAAGAAGTCAAGTGGAAGAGTGATGAGCCTAGGTATTGCAACAATAATGTTGCAACTCCCAGGGCTACTAGCTTTACTTATCAACCCGGGGTTCATAAAAACTTGGAGGTGACAATGCTATATGCACAAGTAGAAGTGAAGGTCCTGCCCGTTGTCACTGTTTATCTGGCAAGATACCCCAGGGGTTCCAAGCCAAACTTCTATAGGGTTAGAAGAAGATTAATTCTTTTATGGAAGGAGAGAAAACCTATTCTAAGAGAGAGCTACTCTACTGCAGTAATGAAGAAAACAACATGAAATGCTAACCTTATGCCATAACCTAAATGACCAATCAAACAAATATGCTAAGTAGAATGTATAAATAAACACTAACCTAATGCTAATTATCTAAGTTGCATAAGTAAAGAGCATGAAAACTAAACTAAGATGTAACAAAGAAACTTAGGCTAAATTGGGTTTCAAGCGGAAAAAGCAATCAGAGGTCAAAATTAGTGAAAGGAAGACGTGAGGGAGAAATAATGCATAAGAACCATTGGATCAGTCAGGTGAAAGGCAAATGAACAATGGAGATTGGATTGCAGGAGGTTACGTAGATAGATGGGCGAACATGATTAATGAACAAGATGAATGGTTGAGGTCTTATCCCGAAGGCTTAAGCAACCATATGGTTGAATAGGATGAATACATGTGATGAACAGTGGAGTTCATATCGCATGGGCTAAGTCAAGGGATGGACAGACAAGGCTAGCAAAGGAGATAAATGGCCGAGATCTAATCGCAGTGGTGAAGTCAAGAGATAGACAGACAAGGCTAACAAGAGTGATGGATGGCTAAGATCTTATCACACGGGTTAAGTAAAGAGATGGATGACATAGATCATATCATGGGGAAAAGAAACGTGCAGAAATGAGGGAGTGGGTTTCTAAGGTGGTAAGTAGTTTCTCGTATACCCTTCAGGCTGTAAACAGTTTTTGGAAATTTCATGTGATTAGCCTTACTGCGTGACATGTAGCATGAGAAAACCACTTTTCTCATGTGCTCTCGGGAAAATAACATTCGTGAACTAATCTGCGCGACATTGTGCAATAGCCGTTGGATGAAGCAGGGTGATCAACGGTGGAGATTAACGAAGCTAGTTGGTGATTGAGTGAAGCAATAGTCGTCATATCGAGCAAGGCATATCGAATATGGGGGTTTAAAGCACCTAAAGGTGTGGAGGTGATGCAATGGCCATCGGATCAGGTGAGGCAGATCGACGGTGGGGAATTAAAGTTCATAAAGTAAGTGGCAGACTCCACGCAAGGCAATAATTGGAGAAAATAGTGAATCAGACAGTGACTATGAAGGTTTGATGGTGATCGGATGATGATGAAGTGATGCATGAGGAATGTGATGGAGGCAGTTTTGAAATGAAAATGACAGAGAGAACTAGTGCAGGTGAACAAACAACTGCTTTAAATAGCGAACTCCATAGCCCATGTGAGAACCAGAGACCTGTGCTTTTGGGGCTACTGAAAGGTCTCTACCTCAAGTCATGGTCCCAGAGGAAGGAGATGAGGCTAAGACACCTATGCACAACCTGATAGTAATATTTTCCTCTAAGTAACCTATGATTTTAAAAAACACAAATGGAAGTAAACTTAAAGCCAATGCAGCTACTGAAGCAAATGAGCAAGAACAGGAAGCTATTCAAACAAATGAACAGAACCAGAAAGCTACTTAAATGAATGAATCAGAACTAGAAAACTACTTGAGAAAATGAATCAGCAAACCATGAAACTACTTAAGCAAATAAATAAAACATGACTCTTATGCTAGAAGATATGTACAATGAAGAGGAGCTTTGTCTGCTTGGGTCCGGCCCTAACCCAAGATCTTCAGCCCTTGAAGTTAACTCAGAGTTGGCTTAAAAAGAACTCATTCTTATTAGAAAAACCATTGATTGCATAGAAAACTGTCACGAGTCATTGAAACTCATAAATAAAACGGAGTTTTGCAATAGAAGTTCTAATCCTACTGATGTCCTAAGCCTCTCTATTTATAGATTTGAATTCTCTTACAACTTCCTTACCATTAGGGAGGCTCGACCTCTAACTCAAGAAAAATTGGTTTCTGTCCTTTTCACTTGCTTGATTGTCTTCTAGTCTTCAAAGTGATGGTTGTTTGCACTCCGAGCTGCTGGAGGAATATTCGAATGGAGGGGTAGTAAATGAGGAGGATTTACCTCCTATAATTACTCTTCCTTGTCCCAATCTAGTTTACCAAGGTCTTTTCCATAGTTACTTGCTTTTATCCTTTATACCTGCATTTTCCTTGCTTTTTTCCTTTATTCCAGCATTTCATGAACATTGGACCACAAAGCAATATATCCAACTCTAACTCATTTCATAAACAAAATATAATCAAAAGTATGCAATAAGTTGTGAGAATAGTTAGTTTGACTAAGTTAGGAGGTGAATTAAGGCCAATTAAGGCCCATATAATTACTCAATGATGAGGCTCATCATCAACTCCTACTGAAAGTGTTGCTCATCCTCTTAGCAGCTTAGTCAATGTCCATGTCCTTCATGGATCTGGCAGCCTCTCTGACATCGCATGCTTCTACTGTGGTCTCTTCTTCTTGTTGATAGAATATTGCTTTCCTTTCTACTTCTTCCCATTGCCTCTTATCCTCTTCTTCCTTTCTCCCTTCTAGAATCCCTAGATGTAGTGGTGGACTAAGTTTTAGGCCTATTGAATTGACCTTCAACCTTTGTGTTGATTGCTTATACATAGGTGTCATGTTGAATGCCTCTCTCAACCTTTTAGGGGAGTGATATTATTTGATCTTCAAGTTGTATGGCAGTGTGTTCCATTTCCTTTAGCAGGCATGTGTATTATCATCTCTTAGAATCATAAACATATTTTCAAAATGTGAAATTGCTTGCTCTTGGGAAGAAATATATCTAGGTTCCAGTTGAGGATTATTTTCCATTAGATTATGGGTACTGATTAGGGCCATGGGATTTTATTGTTCAGCTCTGATGGAAAAGATGTTCATTTTTCTCTCTGGCCAATATTATTTTCATCTATGTAGCCCTTGACTTCTCATGGTTCATCCACGATGCCAAGACCATTAATTGTAGATCTTCTAGATCTACATTAGGATTGCAAATATTCATGTCTATGAGCGCCATATTTTTCAAGTAAAACTTAGCCATTTTGGCCCTATCCTCTAGTGCACTTTGATCACAAAGATCAATAAATTGTCTAGAGTCCTGAAATGGCATGGTGCCCCTTTGTACTAGTGTTTTAATATGAAATTGCAACCATTTTTCTCTGAGGTAAAGAGGAGAGGATTTAGCTGGCATCCTACACTAGATGGCCTCCAAGGAGAGGCTGGCCATAAATGCTACTTGGTCTTTCTTTTCCTGCAGTTGTCCTCTCTATTTTTCTTATTTTCTTCCTTTTGTTGTTCTTTCACATCTCCATCAGTTTCTTCCTTTTTTTCCTCCTCTTTTTTCAACATCATCCTCCTTGTCTTCTTTCAGCATGTTCCTCTGTATTAGTTTCTTCTTCACCCATCTCATCCCCATCTAGCACTGTATCTTCTTTCTCTTGTTTTGCCTACTCCTCACTGACAGAAGGACTAACATCATAGATGAGGGTTTTGATGTCATCCTCTTCTGGTAAGTCTCTGAAGACTGACCATTTTATAAGGATTCTGAGGTTTTGGAGGGCATCCTCAATGAGGATCCTGATCAACCCATCATGAACTAACTGCTGGGAATTTCCTTCCTTTACTTTGCTACTGGAGTCTATGAGTGATTGCATCAAGAAATAGGGTATGCTAAGTCTTTGGTGAACTTGTGTTTCTACCCCAAATCTTAATTCTTTAAGCATTCTCAAATGGTTGCCATAACAATACTGTATATATGGAATCTTGCATTCTCTTTTGACTTATTAAAGAATTTCCTTTTTTCCACCTTTTCACTTATAAACCAAATACCTCTTAGCCTTTACAACTTTTGATCAAATGATGCATATGAGTGAGTGAGTAGCATACTTACCTATGGTCTTGATGCCATGCTACAGTTGTCAAAGATCAGAGGCGCAATTGATGGTCATTCTTCTTCCTCCTCTGTTGTCTACTAATGGTTTATTAGCTTTTGCAGGTGTCTGTGATTGAAGATCTGATGTTGTTGCTACTGCTATGGAGCTCTTGGATCTGATGTTGTTGCTACCGTGGAGCTCCTAGATTACCACTTGGAAATGTTTGGTGTCTCCCTTAGAATTTCTTGATCTTGTTGCTGGATGGTGTTGTGAAGATGTTGTAATGAATGAACAGAGGGAGTAGGAGTGTGTTTGGATGCAGGGATGATGGTAATGGATGAGGGGATTCTATTAGAAAACACAAGCCTCATCTGAATTGAAGCAATGAAGTGAAAAAAAATAGAATTGATGGATGGATGCATGCTAAGGAGTGGAGGAGATGAATATATGTGAGGCATGGTTCCCTTTGGATCTTCTCTTTGCTCCCTGATTTTCTTTCTCACACACCTGCAAAAAACAATTATGTCTTCTTCTTTTATTATTATTATTATTATTATTTGAAAAGCAACTAGGCTACCTCAGAGAGGTTTTCACCCTAGATATTTTCCCTGGGGACCTCAAGGAAGGTTTTCACCCAGGGATCTTCTTATTCCCCCTTTTTTTTCTACCCTACCCTACTTGAAAAACAAAATAACTTTCAAGTATAAGAATACTTGCAATGGAGCCAGGTGCACATCAAGATGACAGACAAGATGATGTGGAGGATTGAAATGTATGCTTTGACATGTACCTAGATTTCAGAGCCAAAATGATTTTACTTTGAAAGGATCAAGCATATTTTAGGAAGAGAGTGATGTTGCAACTTAGTGACTGTTTGGAATGATACTTCTATGTAGTTGTGATTTCCATGGTCCACTTGCTGATTTGGATCATCTTGGATGTATCCTTATTTCATGACCTTCAAAGCTTCCTCCTTTTGTTGAGTTTTCTTTTGAACATATGGAGGATTTGATGGTAACCACAAGGGAGATTTTTCAATCTCTATTTTTTCTGTCTACTCCTCATCAAATGCAGCCCATGGTTATTTGATCTTCTCCTTTGAATCTTCTTCTTTTGTATGTTGTCCTTCAATGATATCAGGAGAATCTCTCTTTTGCAATACTCTTCTTGGGCTATGGTGAATACCATTGAACTCAAAAGAAGATGTTTGGAAGTGTTGTATCCCAACATTGTTATTGGGTTGAGCTACTTCAATGTGTGGGTTTGGAAATGGTGGTACAGGAGGTTGAGTGGGAGTGTATATTTGAGATGGATGTGGATGGGGTTGTGGTTGTGGTGGAGGTGAATGGTAAGGATAACATGGAGTTTGGTATGGAGGATATTGAGGAAAATACCGAGGATATTGAGGATATTGTGGATGGCTCCCATAAGTTCCTTGCCAACCTTGTTGCGAAGATTGGTTTTGGGGTTGTGATGGCCAATGTTGCCAAGGAAAAGGTGTGTTCCAACTACTTGGAGGTGGATGTGCATAAGCTTGAAATTATGAATTAGGTTCTTGCATCATATCAGGCTAAATAAGCTACCATGGTTCTCTTGGAGCTACATAACATTCCTGCATTGGCAATTGACTTGGTCCATTGTCCTCCTGGTGAACTTTCTTCAACCTTGGTAATGATGGACAATGTCTAACATCCTGTGATTCTGCAGCACAAATATCAGAATTTACTTTTCCTTCATCTGGCATTCTTAACATTTCTACTTGATTTGTTAGATTGATAAGAATTTCTACTTTAAAATCATCAAAAAAATTTACAAGTTTAGCTTGACTTACTGATCTTGATGCTGACATACCTACTCTTTCTTTTCCTCTTGATATGTGTTTGCATGTTTAACATATTTCCTTAAATGATAATTGGTATACACCACCTATACTCATGATATTAAGGAGATCAATCCATTCATCCCTAATTGTTCTAAGTAAGAGGGTTTTTAGTGTGTCAGATCCTAAACAATGTTTTTTTTCCCTCTTAACGTTGTACATGAACCTCCCTATTAGATCCTCTAGACTCTCATCTTCTCTTTGATTCATTCTAAATATTACTTATTTATGATCATGATCTTTATATTTGTCTAGAATTATCTTTTTCATATCATTCCATGATCTTATTGAATTAGTCCCTAAAATCATGAACCATCTAAGAGCTCTATCCTTTAAAGTTGTTGGAAACAATCTCAGGTTTTGATTTTTTGATAGGTAACCATAAAATCTACAAATAATTTTAAATTCAAAGAGAAAGATTTTTGGATCATCTATCCTTAGACCATGAAATTTTGAAAGAAAATATGGAGGGACATTTTTCATATGCACACTACCATCAATAACTTGAATGGGAAATCCAAGAGGATCTTCCTCATTATCATCATCTCCATCCATTTCTTCTACATTTTTTGCCATTTTCTTCTTATACTTGCAAGAGTGAATGGTGATGTGGCTCTTTCTGCACCACATGATCAATTGGGGAGTGGGTTGGTATTTGGAGAATTTTTTGTTTTTGTTTTTATGATTGAAATTCTACTTGTAGAACATAAAGGAAAGCAAATCATCAAAACTGAAAGAAAGGAAGAAACTAGATTACTTTTGCAAAAATAAACTAATGGAAGAAATTTGGAAACTAGAAAATAGAGGAAAATAGTAGTAATCACTTCTACTCTAACAACTCCCTGAAAACAATGCCAAAATGTGATGAGCCTAGGTATTGAAACTATAATGCTACAACTCCGAAGGCTACCAGCTTTACTTATCAACTCGGGGTTCGTACAAACTTGGAGGTGACAGTGCTGTATGCATAAGTAGAAGTGAAGGTCTTGTCTGTTGTCACTGCTTGTTTGGCAAGATACCCCAGGGGTTCCAAGCCAAACTTCTATAGGGTCAGAAGCAGCTTAATTCTTTGATGGAAGGATAGCAAACCTATTCTAAGAGAGAGCTACTCTACTGCAGTAATGAAGAAAACAACATGAAATGATAAAGTTACACCATAACCTAACTAACCAATTAAACAACTATGCTAAGTAGAATTGCTAAATCAACACTAACCTAATGCTAATTATCTGAGTTGCAGAAGTAAAGAGCATCAAAACTAGACTAAGTTGTGACAAATAAACTTAGGCTAAATCGAATTTCAAGCGGAAAAAGAAATCGGAGGTCGAAATTAGTGAAAGGAGGACATGAAGGAGCAACAGTGCATAAGAACCCCTGGATCAGCTGGGTGAAAGGAAAATGAACGACAGAGATTGGATCGCAGGAGGTTATGTAGATAAATGGGCGAATAGGGTTAATGAACAGGATGAACGGTTGAGGTCTTATCGCGAAGGCTTAAGCAACTAGATGGATGAACAGGATGAACGCACATAATGAATGGTGGATATCATATCACGTGTGTTAATTTAAGCGATGGACAACCAAGGCTAACAAAAGAGATGAATGGCCGAGATCTAATCACGGTGGTGAAGTTAAGAGATAGATGAACGAGGCTAATAGGAGTGATGAATGGCTGAGATCTTATCGTGCAGGTGAAGTCAAGAGATGGATGGTGGAGATCATATCACAAGGAAAAGAAATGTGTTGAAATGAGGGAGTGAGTTTCTAAGGCGATAAGTAGTTTCTCACGCACCCTTGAGGATGTAAGCAATTTTTGGAAATTTCACGTGATTAGCCTTACTTTGTGACACATAGCATGAGAAAACCACTTTTCTCGCATGCTCTAGGGTGGATAACTTTCATGCATTAATCCGCGCGAGATTGCATGATAGCTATTGGATTAGGTGGAGCTGATCAATGGTGGAGGTCAGCCAAGCTAGCTGGCGATCGGGTGAAGTGATAGTCATCATATCAAGCAAGGTAGATTGATGGTGGGGGTTTAAAGTGCCTAAAGGTGTGAAGGTTACATGATGGTCGTCGAATTAGGTGAGGTAGATCGACAGTGGGGACTTAAAGTTCATAAAGTGAGTGGTGGAGTCCACGCGGGGCAGCAGTTGGAGAAAATAGTGAATCGGACGGTGATTGTGAAGGTTTGTTGGTGATCAGATGATGATGAAGTGATGCATGAGGAACGTGCTTGAGGTGGTTTCAAATGAAAATGACTAAGAGAACCAGTGCAGGTGAATAAACAACTCCTTTAAATAGTGAACTCCATAGCCAATGTGAGAACCAAAGACCTGTGTTTTTGGTGTTGTTGAAGGGTCCCTGCCTCAAGTCACGATCCCAGAGGGAGGAGATGAGGCTGAGACACCTATGTACAACCTGTTAGTAATCTTTTACTCTAACTAACCTGTGAATTAAAAAGACACAAATGGAAGTAAACTTAAAGCCAATGTAGCTACTGAAGCAAATGAGCAAAAATAGGAAGCTATTCAAACAAATGAGCAGAACCAGAAAGATACTTAAACGAATGAATCAGAACCAGAAAACTACTTGAGCACATGAATCAGTAAACCATGAAACTACTTAAGAAAATAAACATAATGGAACTCTGATGCTAACCGATATGTATAATGAGGAGGAGCTTTGGCTACTTGGGTCGGGCCCTAACCCAAGAGCTTCAACCCTCAGATTTATTGAAAATGGCAACAAGAAATGATAAAAATAGAAATGATATAAATAGAATTTCTATAAATAACATCTCAGGTACTAGTGTTGGACATAGCAACAAGGAATGAAAAATGGAAGTGCTAAAAATAGATTTGCTATAAATAGCATTTCGAGATAGATTCCAATTTTAGTTAGTCCCTGAAATAAAATTAAGAAGTAAAATTCGAATTTGATCTTAGCAGCTATTTGTAAAACAATTAATTAATTCATCTTGAGTTAATTAGTGGTAGAAAATCAAACATGAAGTCTATGTGAAGACATGCAATAGTTTCTCCATTGATTGAGGAAGTTATCCCTTGATTAAAGGAGATCAGGATGAATTGTACTTTGAGTTGTAATTAGTTATCTCAGTTAACTAAGTTAAGTCCAGTTAGATTAGTTCAAATATTTTGTTGAACTAATTGTGAGTTTAGTTAGTTAATGCATGCATGCATGTAACTACTGCACGCCAGGTAACTGAATATTATCTCATAATTAACTCATGCATGTCAGTTCAGTCAAAGACCTAGTTGAGATCAGAGGAAGGGACAATGTACTAGTAGTTGGAGGATTTTTCCTATATAGGAAACTCATCCATGCAGAAGGAATTATCTCATTTACGATTACACAGTTACTTCTAAGTTTAGTGAGTAGTGTAAGAGGTGAATTCACACAGTTGGCAGCATTGGACCCCATGAGAAACTACGCAAGGAAATAGGAGGCTTGGAGGGCAAAGTAGAAGGTTTGTGAGAAGCCTTTGACTCTCTATGAGAAGCAGAGGGATTGTACTGAGAGAAGGATAGCTTATGAGCTAATGCTTTGTGTAATCTAGACATATTTCCACCTGTATGATAATACATAGATCGAGTTTTTTAGCTGAGGCTTTCCCCAGAGTATTCTTCTGTGTGCATGTGTGATTGATTTCTCTTCATATGTTATATGTGTTCTATTTGATCTTGCTCGTAATTTATTAAGCTTCCGCAAGTTTGTTGTAGAAGTAGATCTAATATTTTTCTTTAGTATATTGCATAATCTATTGATCTACAGTGGGAATTTCTACATGGTATCAGAGAAAAGGTGATCAAAGCAAACAACAATATACAAAGAAGGGAGAAGTTCAAAGTTTCAAGTTCTTGATTATATAATTAAAATTCTTATCACATCTCAAATTTCCCTAATGGCGTTCAATGGTTTAAGACTCGAGTATGCCCTTGATGGTAGCTCAAACTATATAGCCTAGAAGGATCGAATGGAAACAGTATTAGAGT
This sequence comes from Pinus tabuliformis, assembly GCA_031772625.1. Classification (NCBI taxonomy): domain Eukaryota; kingdom Viridiplantae; phylum Streptophyta; class Pinopsida; order Pinales; family Pinaceae; genus Pinus; species Pinus tabuliformis. The sequence goes on from CM062811.1 coordinate 352,219,346, forward strand.
AAAATTGTCTAAAGGACTCCATTGATCAAGAAGTCCCCAAGCCAACAATGACTAATTCTACAGAATTGGTGGAATGGAAGAAATGTGTGGCTAGAGTGAGGAGAATCCTTCTGGAGGGAGTTTAAGACCACATTGTCTTGAGCCTCCATGGGAAGGAGACATTGCTTTTAATGTGGAGAACATTGAAATATCTATATCAGAACAACAACAATAAGAGGAAGTTGGTGCTGAAAGACAAGCTTCAGAAAATCAAGTGTGAAAAGGGAAATACGATTACTACATATCTGAACAAGCTCACCACTTGCAAGGATGAGCTTGGAAATGTAGGGATCACGATAACCGATGATGACATCGTGAGTCTTGCTCTCCTCAGTCTTCTTAAGAGCTGGCACAGCTACCAAGACTTAGTAAATGGAAGAGAGGAACTGCTAGAATGGGAATGAATTTAGTTGGATCTGATGCAGGAGGAGATAAGAAGAAGCACCAAAGATGGTTCTTTATCCAAGGAAGATGAAGAAAACCGCCTTAGCGAGTAAGGTAAAGAAAGGGAAGGAGAAGGATTCTCATCCCAAATCGAGCTCTTCCCATTGTGGGAAGAAGTTTGATAAATCAAAAGTGCGATGAATTCATTGTCATGAGGTGGACCATTTTGCAACAAATTTTCCATTAAAGAAATCCAAGATGGGATCGAAGGAAGGATTTGAAGGTGAGGAATTAGCCTCACAGTTCGATTTCAATTTCACCCTCTTCGCATGCATGGTTTCATCCATGGTGGGATGTGGTTGGTTTCTTGACAATAGAGCTTCATTCCACATGACCGGTGATAAGAGTTTGTTCAGTATCTTAGAGGAGAAAGATCTCCAAATACTCATAGCAATGGGTAATGATGAAAAGAATAGTGTCTTAGGAGTAGGCACAATTGTTTTTCAGAGGGAGAATGGAGCTTGCATTACCTTAACAGATGTGAAGTATGTGCCAAGACTAAAGAATAACTTGGTATCGATCGCAATGCTAGAAGACAAAAGCTATGATGTAGTCTTCAGTAAGGGAAAGGTTTTACTTAGACATGTCACCATAAGACAAGTCAAGCAGATCGGTTCATGAGTCAAAAACCTATATGCTCTTGAGGTTCAAGATGCATGCAAAGCCTTGAGGAGTAAGGCAACTGATGGAGACTTGGTGGTTGAGAGGGAGAGTACATTACCTCTCAACATCCAGTGCGAGAAGAAGTCTCAGAAAATTATGGAGGAGCCACAATTGGTGAAGCAACTTCAGGAGGTTGTGGAGCAACCACAGCTAGAGAAGCCAAGAGGAGATCGAGTGGAGGCATATACTCATGCAAAGACCTCTAGTAGGGGGAAATTTCAAGCCAAGTGGGTAGAGGGATAACCTGAATCCATACCTCTAGGTTGGAGGTGGGGCAATGTGGAGTGACAGTCCAAAGAAGGTTGGAATAGGGGCAGGATCATTGAGGTACCCAACATCTTTGATTAGACCTTGCTATGGGAGCCCCGATCAAGAGTAGCAGGACTAGATGAGTGGGTAAAGACAGATGTGGATGGAGTGGTAGAGAGAGCTAGAGTGCAGGAATCCCAAGACAGCACAGAGGTAGTAGGCTACAACAATGCGAGAGCCACAGGAGTGTTGCATCAGTGAAGGATGGCATGGAGAGGTGTGCAATGGTGTGAGATGCATGCAGTGTTGTAGCAACTCAAAGGTCACAGAGGGAGAACTTGTAAGTGGCAAAGGAAGCCTCAGCATTAGAGGATGTTTCTAGCCCAACAGGGAGGTCAGTTGGGAGAATTTTTTGTTTCTATAGTTGCTGGAGCAACAACACTTGGGGGAAGTGTTGCATGTAGAAAATCCAAAGGTTTAGGAATGGGTTCGAGTTGAATGCCTTTGTTGTTGAGAGTGAAAATGGGAACAAGAAATGCTAAAAATAGAAATTCTATAAATAACATTGTTATAAATAGCTTCGCAGGTACTAATGTTAGAAATAACAAGAAGGAATGAAAAATGGAAGTGCTAAAAATAGCTTTGCTATAAATAGCTTCGCTATAAATAGCATTTCGGGATAGATTCAAATTTTAGTTAGTCCATGAACTAAAATTAAGAAGTAAAATTCAAATTTGATCTTAGCAGTTGTTTGTAAAATAATTAATCAATTCATCTTGAGTTAATTAGTTGTAGAAAATCGAACATGAAGTCTATGTGAATACATGCAACAGTTTCTCCATTGGTTGAGGAAGTTATACCTTCATTAAAGGAGATCGGGATGAGTTGTACTTTGAGTTGTAATTAGTTAGCTCAATTAACTGAGTTAGGTCTAGTTAGATTAGTTCAAATAGTTTGTTGAACTAATTGTGAGTTCAGTTAGTTAATGCATGCATGCATGTAACTGTTGCACTTCAAATAACTGAATATTCTCTCATAAATAAATCATGCATGTTAGCTTAGTCAAAGACCCAGTTGAGATCAGAGGAAGGGACATTGCACTATCAGTTGGAGGATTTTTCCTATATAGGAAACTCATCCATGCAGAAGGAATTATCTCCTTCAAGATTGTGTGGTTACTTCTGAGTTTAGTGAGTAGTGTGAGAGGTGAATTCACATAAGTGGCAACATTGGACCCCAGGAGAAACTGCACAAGGAAATAGGAGGCTTCGAGGGCAGAGGATAAGGTTTATGAGAAGCCTTTGACTATCTATGAGCAGCAGAGGGATTGTACTAAGAGCAGGATAGCTTGTGAGCTAATGCTTTGTGTAATCCGGACATATTTCCACTTGTATGATAATACAAAGATTGAGGTTTTTAGCTTAGGCTTTCCCCAAAGTATTCTTCTGTGTTCATGTGCAATTGATTTCTCTTCATCTATTATATGTGTTCTATTTGATCTTGTTCATAACCAATTAAGCTTCCGCAAGTTTTTTTTAGAAGTAGATCTGATATTTTTCTTTAGTATCTTGCATAATTTGTTGATCTACAGTGGGAATTTCTACAGGAGTTAACTCTGAGCTAGCTTAAACAGAACTCATTCTCATTAGAAAAACCATCGATTACAAAGCAAACTGTCACAAGTATTTGCAACTTAGAAATAAAACAGAGTTTTATAACAGAAGTGTAAATCCTATTAAGGTCCTTAGCCTCTCAATTTATAGATTTGAAGTCTCTAACAACTTCCTTCTCATTAGTGAGGCTTGGCCTCTAAATCAGTAAAAACTGGTTTCTATCCTTTTCACTCGCTCGGTTGTCTTCTAGTCTTCAAAGTGATGGTTTTTTTCACTTCAAGCTAGTGGAGGAATATTCGAATGGAGGGGTAGTAAATGAGGAGGATTTACCTTCTATAATTACTCTCCCTTGTCCCATTCTAGTTTTACCAAGGTCTTTGCCATAGTTCCTTGATTTTATCCTTTATACCCGCATTTTCCTTTCTTTCATCCTTTATTCTTGTATTTCATGCACATTAGATCACAAAGCAACATATCCAACTCTAACTCATTTCACAAACAAAATCTAATCAAAAGTATGCAATAAGTTTTGAGAATAGTTGGTTTGACTAAGCTAGGAGGTGAATTAAGGCCAATTAAGGCCCATATAATTACTCAATGATGAGGCTCATCAAAGAGCAATCGAAGATAAAAATGAGTGAAAGGAAGAAGTAATGAAGTAGCAATGCACAGGAACCATTGGATCAATTGGATAAACAAATAGGATTAATGAAAGATGAGCTACGAAGATATTATCGCAGGAGATTAAGATAATAGATGGATGGATCACATCGGGTCACGTGTCGACAGAAGGGTGGAAAACATGAAAAATGATGCAGCGGGCTTCATAGGTGGTAAGCAGTATCTCGTGCACCCTAAGAGCTATAAGCGGTATTCCTAAATTTCACGCAATTGGCCTATGTTAGTGACACGTAGCACGGGAAAACCAATTTTCTCGCGTACTCTCGATCAGATATCGGTTGTGAAAGATCTCACACGAGATTGCGCGATAGCTGTTGGATCATGAAAGATTGATCAATAGTGGAGATCAACCAAGCTAGTTGGCAAGCGGGTGATGTGATAGCTGTTCGATCAAGAAAGACAGATCGATGGTGGAGATCAGCAAAGCTAGTTCGTGAGCGGGTGACGCGATAGTTGTTGGATCAAGTGAGACAAATTAACGGTGGAGATTTGGTGCGCGTAAAGTGAAACGTTGAAATGAATACATCAGCTATGTAACATGCAATTGATGGTGATTTGTCAGGTTTGTCGTGGATCAGACGGTAAGGAAATCCACAAGTATAATCTAATTAAGATGTTATTTATTAGCTTCTGCTTAAGCATTTCAATGTGTCTAGGGGAATTTCAATGAAAAAGAACAAAGAAAATAGTGAGGGTGAGGGTGGACCAACAGATGGTTGAGGTGGATGACGTGAAAGATGGATGCTGGTGATGAATTCTAGACCCCCTCCTAAAGTACCTACAATTCTTAAAACGTGTGTGTCTTCCAAGAACTATGCAACAAGAAGCATTCTCATAAACTAGAAAAGAATGAATCAGTTGCCCATATTATGCATGAAGAAATTGTTGAAGGAAATGAGAATATGAGTTAGATCTTATTATAGAAAGAGAGTGATGGAAAAATATGACAATGAAATGAACCAAGTACTAAATGAAGACAACAAACTCCAAAGCTCATGCAAGAACTAGAAATTTGTGTTTTTGGGGTTGCTGAAGGGTCTCTTCGTCAAGTCATGGTCCCAGAGGGAGGAGGTGAGGCCAAGACACCTGCTGACAACCTTATGGTGATATATTTCTCCTTGCTAACCTCCTAACTGAAAGAAGGCACAAATGGAAGCAAACTAAAACACAACCAATCTACTCTACACTACTGTAATGGAAAAGCAACTACTTAAGCAAATGAACAATTAAACCATGAACCTATGCTAGCATACATGTACAACAAAGAGGAGCCTTGGGTGCTAGGATTGGGCCCTAACCCAAGAGCTTCAGCCCTCTGACTTAGTTCAGTGTTGGCTAAAAAAAAACTCATTCTTATTATCAAAACCATGGATTACATCAAAAACTGTCACATGTCTTGCAGCTCAAAAATAGGGTAGAGTTTTACCATCAAAAATATGAATCCTACTGAGGTCATAGACCTCTCTACTTATACATCTGAAGTCTCCAATGAATTCCTTAAAAATAGGGAGGCTTGGCTGCCAAACTCGAGATAAACTGGTGCTTTGACTTTCACTTGCTTGACTACCTTCTAGTCCTCATGATTTGGTTGTTTGCACTCTGAGCTGATGGAGGAATATTTGAATGGGGGGGTAGTAAATGAGGAGGATTTACCTCCTATAATTCATCTCCCTTGTCCCATTTGAGTTTTGACCAAGGTATTTGCCAAAATTCCTTGCTTTTATCCCATAATCCTGCATTAAATGCACCTTAGACCACAAAGCAAACTATCCAACTCTAACTCATCTCATAAACAAAATATAATCAAAAGTATGTAATAAGTTGTGAGAATAGTTGGTTTCACTAAGCTAGGAGGTGAATTAAGGCCCATATACTTACCCAATGATGAGGCTCACCAGGACCAGCCCTTGACTCCGCCAAAGGTAAAGGAGCAACATGAGGTCGTTGTGAGAGATGCATTAGCTAATGTAGATAGCACAGTGAAGGAGTGCACAACACTCTTCAAGTAGGCGCTCGAAGTGGTTACCAATTTACAGGAGTATCCCACCTTGCAAAGGTTGGAAACAGAGGCCTTGGAGCTATAGTAGAGATATGATGAAGTCAAATCGAAGGCACGCACCGTCTCCCTTATGCAGAGGCTAGCAAAACTACAGGAGGAAAATGTGCTAAGGGAATAGGTGGATGCAGTGCAACACAAAGAGAGCATCCTCAAGGCCATAATAGGACCTTGGCTTGATGAAGCCTATGCGCTCACAACCACCATCGAACAAAAAATGGCTAGTTTGCAGGGAACAAAGCAGAAGGTATAGGCAGATGACGCAAGGCTAGTAACAGAGAAACTGGTCGAGAAAATGAAGTAGGCAGCAACATAGTGCACCGCCGAAGTTGCTGTCATACAGGTGGAGGTGGGTGGTCTTCATTACAAGATCTCCCCACTAGTAGAGTGACTCGAGGGCAAGTCACCAAATTTTTGTTGGGGGCCTATTCGGAATGGGTCCCCTGGGTCAATTTTGGGGTTAAAAGCCCAAGTTTTAGAGCTAAAGGCCCAAGTTTTGTGTAAAGGAATGTAAAGTCTCAGCATTTTGTGGTCATGTAGTGAGAAGATGTCAAGATTCAATAAATGGTTTTCGCCCTTCTTTTCTGTAAAAGCATGTCATCTTTAGAGATCTACCCATAGTTCGCAGACCATGGAATTGTATAAAAAGGAGGTCTTAGAGGAGTCTAAGATAGTTTAGTTCATAGTGGAGTCTTGTTATGTTTTATGCATGGGTCTATGAGAGCTAAGGAAAAAGAGTCTTAACATAGGAAGAGGATCTATAGCTGAGCATACAGAGGCCTAGGGTAGAATCCCATAGCTGAGTGCACAGACCCCTATAACTGTGTCTGCAGGGTAGTCAGAGTCTATACTGGATATTTGAATCAATAATAAAGATGAGTATTATGAAATTACTTATGTATTTTACTTTTGTTCCTTGCATGCGATTATGTTATGTTGAATACTGGGCTTATGTTTTAATGCTACTTTGATGCACAAATCTATACGTTTCTCTGTTTTATATGACTGCAAGTAGAGATACATTTACATGAAGATAACCATAAATCCATGTTAAAGTAACCAATACTTAAGCGAATCTGCGTATATACAACAATAAAAGTAGTTACAAGGGTGTGTAAGTGCCTGATATATCTATTTAAGGCCAGCGAAGGATGAACGGAGACTTTTGCAGAGGCTTTGAGGACAAATAAGAGAAGTACTTCGATAAGCCCTAAAGGGCTTATTGATTTGTGCGAAGGAATGTTAGGGGAAATAATCGACATCACAACCATCGGAAGGTGTGGAAAATTGGTTCCTGTGTCCCCCCATACTACTTCAGGTGAGACTTCATTCCATGCTCCACAGATTGATTCCAAAAGGGCTAGTAGTGTAGGGATTTTCTTGGCTGCTCAAACTCTGAACCTGGGTCGGGACCCATCGAGCCAACACAAGTATTTGGTGAATATTTATTAGGAAGAGACTAGAGTAACGTGACAAGATCCAATGAAATGGGTCATGGGGGTTGAGAAATTAGGCCTGCTGAACATGTTATGTGTGCCACATTTCAACAGATTAGTGCCCAACACAGTCTGTGTTCGAAAATTTCTCACCTTGGTACATGATGGGTGTCTCTGGTTAGGGGAGGACCCATCCCCATTATAGATATGCCAATCCACTGCATCATGATGTTGCCCTACCAAGGGGTGGATCCAGTAGAGGCATTTGGAGGAAAATCTAAGGGAAACCAACTCGTAGAACAAATGAAGAGCGAGTTTGGCTTGGTGAAGAAGTCATGCAAATATTCCATTTGCTCCATTACAAACAAGGTGGTACAATTTTCTGCGCAAATCATGGCATGCAAGATCATGTGAAAATGTCGCATGGACATGGTTCCAGTGTTAATAATTTCATTAGTTGCACAATGCGCTAAGGGTGTAAAATACAAATGGGTGTAGTACCTTTGCAAGGAATTTTTGGCCAACTTTCATGAAGCACAAGATGAGGGAAAAGCATTTCACTATGCTTGGCTATTTCTATTGATTGTGCTAGCCATGTGAAGGTTACCAAAGGATAGTAAATTCCCTCCACACGAACCTAATTTACCAGAAGCCACGAAATTCACTTTGCTATGGACGATAAAGGAGCTTATGGAGGTCATGGAGACTATATTTTTTGGGTGCTAATCGAGATGGAGCTCTGTACGGTGATTAGCCAGAGGCTGAGTCTGTCACTAATTCTATGTGAGAACTAGAAGCTTATGCAAAATTTAAGGCTAACTTTCACAATGTGTTTGTCCACCTAAGACATGATCCGAAGAAAATGTGGTACAAGTTACCCTACCTAGTCAGTGAGGTAGATGTGCAGGAGGTTGTTGGGAAACTTCCAATGAGTGGCTGCACCCTTGAGATGTTGGTATGGATACAAGTAAGGCCAGGGAAATTTCCTCTGCATGGACCATGAAAACACATGAGGAAAAGGAGGCTGAGTAGGTCATAGCTCGAGAGAAAGTTGCATAATAGAAGAAGGAAGCTATTGCAAAGGAAGTTGCTGCTAAGGTAGTTGCCGAGAAAAACCTGGTGGCTAAGGAGACTACTATTAGCATTGAGGATTTTTCTTCTCAGCACACCAAGGACCGGGAGGAGTCCAATGTTGAAGGAGGTGGGGGCATGGAGCATGACACCCGCCTTCAAATACAAATTGGACCAAGGAGATAACTTTAGGACCTCAGAAGAAACATCAGTCCGATAGGCATGTGCATGTTGATCCAATGGTCCTCACTGAGGGGGACTTCGATGAAATCGGAGATAAGGTCTGTAACACCACAATAGAACTATGGATGCATTCCAAGTAGTAGTACCAGTAGGCATTAGGAAATGTGCAAAAGGATCTACACAATCTGCAGATTGAAATGGGATGGTTACAAGCGAGCATAGGTCAGGTGAGTAGGATTTAGGTGAGCTTGTAGCAAATGAGTGCAACTGTGCTGGTGTTGGGCATGGAACCCCCCCAAGGCCTGTTTTGGGGCTTAAAGACAAAGTTTTGACCAAATCTTCTTGTAAAATCTTCGTGAATTGTGGGTGCGGGGCGTGAAAGTATAATATAGTCACAGGGTTGTCCACCCTAGTTTTTTTAATGTAATGTTAGCTGGATAGACCTACCCATGGTCTGCAAACCATGGGATTGTATAAATAGAGCGAGGCTCTAAGTGTATAAGAGGAGAAATAGAAGCTAGAATAGACAAGGAGGAGAAGTCTAAGTGATTGAGTCGAAGTGTAAAGTGTGTTTGTGGGTCATAGAGTAGGATAAGGCTCTGCAGTTGAGTGTGCAGAGGCCTCGTAGTTCTAGCTGAGTGCACAAACCCCTGCAGCTGAGTGCACAGGGGAGGTCAAGTTTGTAACCATTGGGAGAATCAATAAAGAGAAGTTTAACTATATTTTTGTGTATATTTTCCTCGTTTAATATATGATTGGATATAATTTACAGGTATATTGTTTATTTACTGTGCAAACCTATATGAATGTTTTTTATTACTAATTATAACTTAAGATGTCCAAGTAGGTGAAGGTAATTATCAGGTACTAGAAGATAAGTAAGATCTCAGGTAATAGCGCAGAGCACGGCACAACCCCTGGTTAAGGTTGCGCGAAGGTAGTGTATCAAGCCATGAGGAACGAGAAAGTGCGCAAAGCAACCTGTGCACAGGAACAGACAGAGGACCAGTCGAACCTCTTAGACATCTCAAGGGTGATATAACCTAGTTCTAGCACCCTCCCATACTACTTTGGGTGATACCTCAGTCCGCGCTCCATGGATTGTTGATGAAAGGGTCAGTAGTATAGGGATTTGTTTGGCTAATTAACTCCGAACCTGGGTCAGGCCCCAATAAGCCAACAAATGGTTCCATTGCCACGAAAAGGATCTACATAGAGATGTTCGATGTCGTATCACTGGAATCTGACAAGGAAAGGAATTGGAGATTGGTTGCACAGAAAGATTCACCAGTTCATGGTGCAGGAAAACAGGAATCTGCAACTATCAAAGGAAGAGTGGTTAGACTACTACTTGTATACAAAGATCCATGAAATTTTCTTTGCATCCTTCCCCACTAAATTGTATGAGTGGATCGTGAAGCTAGTAGATAGCCAAGGAAGATGTAAACTCGACAAACCTATTATGTGGACTCCATAATTGGTGCACAGACTGGAAGCATCGGAAGATAAGATCGCACGTGTTATCGATCACTAGCTCGATCGAATCATAGGAGGATTCATCATCGAATTCGTGGTAGATACTTTAGTCAGCTATAGTGAGGCAAAACAACGCTTCCTCAAGGGACCGCGAGGTAAGTACGTTAAATCTTTGAACACTTGGATTAAAATTCTACTATGTGAAAAGCACGTTATGCGAATAAATTGATGTTTGGGGCTACGCAAAGTGGGAGAATCTACAAAAAAAAGGGTAGCACAGAACTAAAAACTAGCCCCTCAATTTCACCTTCGTGAAGCGGTGAAGAAGAGCTCGTGTAGGTTCTGCCAAGAAGTGTGATCAATCTGATAAGGTAGAGAATACTGCGCATATCCCCCCCACCCACACCACCACCAGTTTCACCGCCTTCACCCCCGTCTTCACTCATACCACCCCCACCACCACCGTGAAGCAGTATGGCAAGCACGATAAAGCTAACAATGTTCAAGGGAGTAGGGAATGAAGATCCAGACCAGTTTTTGTTTATGATAAAAGATGTATGGGAAGCACAGGGTGTCATGGATGACAATATAAAGAAGTAAATGTTCATCAGCACTCTACAGGATCACATGCTGACCTGGTACATTAAGCATTCCAATGAAAATCCAAATGCAGGGATCGCGGATATATAATATCCACTAAACAAATAATTTGGCAGGAAAAGGTCAAAAGCATAGTCAATCATTTGATTCAAGGAAATCACAATGATACCAGGTGAGACCCCGTGGGAATTGGATCAAAGAATGAAGTGGACAATTTACAAAGTGAACATGACATTAATAGATGGGAAACACCGTGAATGGTTTGTAGCATTGTTAACATTGCATCTATGAAACACGTTGGCGCAACAAAGGCTAACCACTTAGGCTAAGGCTTTGGAGGTTGTGATGACATTGCATGAAACTCTGATACAAGATCCTAACCTGGGAGTTGAACAGATTCATGCGTAATTGAAAAACTTATGCCTGGAGATACAAAGTTTGAAACAAGATAGGAAAACCCACCTAAAGATGCGCAATGAGGTATTGTGTGTAAAATGCAAGGGCCATGGGCACAACAAGGACCACTGCAGGGTATTTGCGAATTACCTTGGGAAAGGAGGGCCAATGCCACTAAGACTGGAGGCACAAGCAGGACCAGGCGCAACACCTGCATTATGGTGCGCAATTTATCAGATAGGAGGAAAGCATGCTATAGATAACTGCAATCTCTTACAGAAGTATACACAGAATTCCCAGCAGTTGTTCTGTAATTTTTGTAGGTTAGTAGGACATGATGAGTGCACTTGTAGAAGTTATGAACTGATGATGGATCGAACTCCTACCTATAGAGTTCAGGCCAAAACACGGGCCCTTGATCAAAACACAGGAATGGCACACACCATATTTTAGGGGTGCAGAGGAGGCCAAGGTGGAGGGGGACTAGGAAGAGGTCACGAATAGGTGATATGTTACAATTGTAGAGGGCTAGGGCATTATGCCCACAATTGTACAAATCCAATGTGACTATCATTCCTGTATTGTACATTGTTTGATCATGAGACAAAGGATTGTCCCACAATGATAGTGAGTTTACGCAATAAAGGAGCACTCCAACCTCCCTCGACTTAGAACCTGCAAGTGATAAGGTCTGAGCCATGCAAGGAAGACCCTAATATAAATATCATTCTCCAGAGAGGAATTACGACAGAAGATGACAAAGGAAAGAAACATGAAGAAAGTACCTAGGTTTGCAAGGCTCCAACGAAGGAGCCGAAATTTCTTTTGGAGCGCACTAAGGAGACCTTCATGGAAGGTAAGAGGAGCTTCGCTGATGCCTCCTTTTCAAGAAGTAAAGACAAACTGGAGCCAGAAATGGACCCATCGATGCTCACTACATTATTGGAGACATGCATCAAGCTATTGCATGATAGCAAGGCTATGAAGGGGCTGCAAGAACTCATAACTAGATGCATTGGCACCATGCCAAGAGAACCATATGTAGTCTGAAATATTGGGAAGCACACGACACGAATAGGAAGGGAATTGAGATTGACCATGCAAATTGGGGAATATGAGATGGACTAAGTGATTCTGGATCTAAGGTCGGATGCGAATGTCCTACCAAAATAGACATGGGAGCGCATGGGGAGGCCTGCGTTGCAATGGTCTCTTATCCAACTATGAATGGTGAACCAACGAAAGATCTTTCCTATGGGGAGATTACAGGGAATCATGATAGATATTGATGGAGAAAGCATGCTAGCAGATTTTGAAGAAATAGAGATTGTTGATGATAGCAATCCCTACCCCGCACTATTGGGAATAAATTGGGCCACTGACATGAATGGAGTGATAAATATAAAGAAGCACAAGATGATCTTTGAGAAAAAATCTTTTTGCATAGTGGTACCTTTAGACCCTACAAAAGGATCGCACTACACAGAGCCTGTGTGCAATTACAATAGTGATGATGACTTGGGCTGAATCTACAAGATAACCACGTAGGAGCAAGACTGGGTAAATCCAACCATGGATGGTTGAATCTCATGGGAGCGCAAAATATCCTGCACATTCGATTCTGAAGAGGAGATAGAACGATGGCAGAACCAGTTACATGAGGTAACCATGCTCAACTATAACATGATGACAAGGTCATTGCACTATGTAACAAAGAGGTAAGAGATTTTCCTATGTACGATGGGTTAAGTGAGGTGGATGAATTCCTAAACAAATTTGAAAAGGAAGTACCAAAACAACAACCTTTCGATGCTCTAAAACGGGTACTGTGAGCTATGCCTGCAAGATGGTGGGGGACGAACCAGAGAAGTTTTGAGGACTGGCATGAATGCAGAAGGACGATGTGAATGCAGTTTGGGGAGCCTCCGATGAGATTAACAAACAATATTTTCAGGCAAATCGGCCCGTGTACCCACCTATGCAGGTGGATATAGGCATATGGTGCAAAACCTACACGAATGCATACCATCATCGCGGTAGGAGACACGATCAGTAAGCAGGTGCGGGTAAGGGAATGGCATGAATGACCCATTCGGTTGGGACCACGAATTATGGAAAGACCAAGTGCATAGAAGAATATCCATACAGAAGCCTTTAACAAAGTATGTGAAGCTGAAAAATTTCAACAATGTGAAGAGAACTGACTGGGACCTGTGTGTATCAATGGTTCTATGGGCTTATAGGACTACATGCAAGAACCTGACCGCGCATGCACTGCTCAGCCTGGAGTATGAAGCAACTACTATAAGCCCTATAGTACTTGGAGAGCTTAGACCACACATGATAGCACCAGTTCCCAGAACCTTGGAAGCAGAAATCCAACAAGATATTATAGGCTCCAAGAACTTGAAGAAGAAAGGGTACGATTAAGGAAGAAAAGCATTCTTGAGGATGCGGCAATCAAGAAGCTGGAGGACGAGATAAAGGAAGATTTTCTTGTCAAAAAGACTAGGGTGATAGGGTAGGATGCATACGATCATGATGATAGGTTTAAGGCCTATCACCATGAATTGATCAGTCTGATGCCTTGGCTTGGACCACACATTACGAAGAAAATTGACCAAGGTATCATGTTGCAAATGGTAAAGTGTGTGATGCTGACCGTAACAATTAAAGGTGGGTATTTTCTAGGAAACATGATGAATGACAAGATGAAACTTTACACGAGTGATGCGAACACTTGACTAGCTGAAGGAAGTATATTCTTAGCGCTCCAGGTGTTGAAAGGGAGTGGAAGACTATAAACTATTCTGCCTAGGAGCTACGTGGTGTTGGAACTGCGCACAGAAGCAAAGAGTCACAAGGTCCACGACCATGCTCAGGGGGCTACGCTACTATGTAGATCAGCCAGAAAGTGACCGTTGAAGTCACTATTCATGATGGGATGCTCGACTTGAGACCACGGGTGGTAAGCATTTAAGACGTGATTTATGGGAAATATTTTGGAAAATATGCCGCCAAGGGAGCAATAATGAACTGGATTTGGGGGGAATGGTCGAATTAAAATTCAAAAAGTGCTATAAATTAAAAGGGGCTGCCCAGAAAACAACACTTGGTCATTTGCGAATTGAGCCATTGAGCAGAGCCCTGATTGTTGTGTGTCGAGTGTTGATTGAGCCCCTGAGTTTGCGAGTGCTAGATTTCTGGATGGACACGATTGCAACAATTGAGGACATTGTGGAGATAATAGAACTAACCACCGAAGGAGCCACGCAAGCCTTGACTGTGGAGGATGTTCCATAAGGTGTTGTGATTGTGGCAGAAATCCTGAAATCATCGCACACGCCAAGACTGATGAAGGAAAAACAAGCAAAGGTTCCCATACGTGTTCCCTCGTGGAACTTTCTTCGCACCAAGATATCAATGGAGGAGAAGGGTAAAGTTGTTACCATAGAGACCGATGAAGAAGAAGAATACCTAGAGGATCTTATCATCGTAGAGGATGAGAATGAAGGCATGGAGGAGGAAACTAAGCCTGCGCACCCCTCGACAAAGCTACCTGCCTATTTCCCCCATAGAAAGGGAAGGCTAAAGTGCCCAAGGACCTTGACAACACCAAGAGCTCACTCTAGACTCCGCTCCTCCTAGACAACATTACTTTTGAGGGCACGCACCTGGGATGCATGCTGAGCTTAAAATTCAAAGATTGGTACCTCGCTCACCATGAGAAGTTCCCTAACCTTGAGATCTCACACCTCATGAAGCCCAAGCAGAACACTGCGACAGGGTTTACAAAATTAGAGCCGTAAAAGTGGTTGCACGGAGTGGAAAATTTCGAGCTACTTAACCTACCCTTGGTGCCACATTTCCACCGCACCACAATAACCATTTTCTTCATTAGGAAAATGCTCTACCTGGTGCATGATGGGCGTTTGTGGCTAGAGGAGCCCATCCCTATCATGATAGACTTGATTCACCACATTTCTTTGCTTCCATGCAAAGGAGAGGACCCCGCAGAAATCTTGGAAGGGAAGAGCAGTGACTTGGCCATCGCGGAGGCCATGAAGAAGAAGTAAAAGTTGGAAAAGAAGAAAAGGGGCTATGCCATATCCAGCATTAATGAAAAATCAGTGAAAGTGGCAACCTAAATACTGGCCAGTAAGGTTATGCACAAGCACTGCGTAGACAAGGTACCCACGCCAGTTGTCACACTGGATGAGCAGTGCGTCGAGGGGGTCTAGTTTAACTGGTCTGAGTTCCTCTACAAGGAGTTTTTGAAGAATTACCATGAAGCTCAGGAACTGGGAAAAACGTTCCACTATGCATGGCTTCTGCTCTCCATAGTGCTCATGGCAGGGGAATTACCAGAGGATAGTCAATTCCCCACAATTGATAGGGATCTACCAGAGGTCGTGAAATACGCCTTGCTCTGGGCCATAAATGACGCCACTAGGATCCACGATAGTAAAATATTTTGGGTGTTCATGTAGATGAACCTTAGAATGGGGATCAACCACAAGTTGTGGTTGTCACCCATTGTCTACAACAACCTTCATAGTTTTGCGGAATTTAAAGTGGACATCCATAGCATTTACATCAGATTGCGCAACGACCCGACCAAAAAATGGAGGAAGTTACCATTTGTAGCCACAAACGATGTCATCTTTAACATTTTAGAGACATGGCCCCAGAGTGGTGAGCTCTAGACATCACGGAGATAAGGAAGTCAGTGGCACAGAGGGACAAATACAAGGCCAAGCTGCGCATCACATAGTTGGTAGAAAAGAGAAGGAAGGAAGCAGAGACAATAGAAGTGTTGGAGGCATGGGACACTGCACAGATAGCAACTGAGTAGGAAAAGGCTACAATAGTAGCAGCACAGGAGGCAGCAGCAGAGGCATGCAAGGGCCAAATGTTGCCTTCACATTGGCAGGAAGTAGATGAAGAAGAGGGAGACGCAGACCTACAAACCCCGTCAACACAGTTGAAGCACCAACACCCAACCGAGCAGACAGGGTCACATAGGAAGGTCAAGGCATCGAAGTTGTCTATTGACCCAATGTCCCTAACCGATGGTGATCTACATGACATCGATGAGAAAGTGCACGATGTCACCTTTGAGGCCCTCCAAAATTTCATGTAGGAGAACCAAATTGTGTTGGGGGCCCTCAGAGCATAGTTGCAGGAGTTGCAGGGCACCCTCCTCAGGCTGCTACCCTTTCGACCAGCCTCACAGTTGGAACAACGACAACAGAAAAAATGTTGCACACTCGGGTGATGAATACCATAGTGCTACCAGAAGGGGCACTACTAACAACAAATTAGGCTGACAGGCTTACGGTTAGTGTGTTGAAGGGTCTCGGTATAAATATGGTTGCAATGCTATGAGAGATGTTATATGTTTTGTAGGATGGGACAACTGAAGAGCTGCGAGCTAGGGAGAGTCACACCATGCAAGTCCTTAGTGAGTAGAAAATCAATATGGAACAGTTGAGATTGCAGCACGACGAAGTGGTTTCACAGATTTGACAGCTAGTACAAGTAATAGACAAAGATTTCCAGAGCATCCCAGAGCTGGCAATCCCAATAGACATAATAATAGAGGCACATATCCACAGGTTAGTAGTAGGGGTCTGTGAGATGAGGGAGGAAATGAAAAAGGTTTAGCAGGAGTTGAACCTTCAGATCGTCAAGCTACGGTTAAGGGTGTAGCCATCCACCCCTTCGGAATTCAGAGAAAAATGTGCTAGCACTATCACAGCGGGACAGGACGAAATTGGCAGTGCAGTGCAAGACTGCACCAACATGTTGGAAGAATCATTTGAGGTCCTCAAAAATCTGCAGGAGGATCCCAACATCCAGTGCTTAGAGATAGAGGTGCGAGAACTCCAACAACAGTATGACAGTGTCAAAGGAACTGCACAGATGGTGGTGCTCACTCAAAGGCTCGTGCGCATGCAATAGGCCAAAGTTCTGAAAGAACAGGTGGATGTTGCACGACACAAGGAAGCAGTCCTGAAGGCACACGTTTAGCCTTGGATCAATGAGGCCTTCACCATCATAGTAGAAATTGAAGGCAAGCTCATGCACATGCAGGGGATACAAGCACTATTGCAAAGAAGCGCTTCCGACACTGTGGTCTTGGAACAACGCATGCAGCAGATCCAACAGGCAGTAGCTTAGTGCGCTACTGACCTTGCTGTAGTTCAAGCATAGTTGGAGGGACTCTACGCAAAGTTCTTCGCACCAACAAAGTGACTCAAGGGAGAGTCACGATGTCTGTGTTCGGGGCCTATTGGGCATGGAATCCCCCTAAGGCATTTTTTTTGGCTTAAAGCCCAAGTTTTGATTGAATCTTCTTGTAAAAGCTCTGCGAAGTGTGGTCGCGAGGCACGAAAGTATAATAGAGTCACAAGGTTGTCCAACCTAGTTTTTGTAATGTAATGTCGGCTAGATAGACCTACGGATGGTCTTTGGATGATGGGATTGTATAAATAGAGCTAGGCTCTAAGTGTATAAGAGGAGAAATAGAAGATAGAATAGAGGAGGAGGAGAAGTCTAAGTGATTGAGTCAAAGTGTAAAGTGTGTCTGTGGGTCATAGAGTAGGAGAAGGCTCTGCAACTTAGTGCACAAAGGCCTATTAGTCTGCAAATGAGTGCACGGACCCCTGCAGCTGAGTGCAAAGGGAAAGTCGAATCTGTAATCATTGGGAGAATCAATAAAAAGAATTTTTACTATATTTCTATGTATCTTTTCCTGTTTTAATGCATGATTGGATATAATTTGCAAGTATACTATTTATTTACTACATGAACCTATATGAATGCTTTGTATTACTAATTATAACTTAAGACATTCAAGTAGGTGAAGGTAATTAACTAGTATTGGAAGATAAGTAAGATCTCAGGTAATAGCATAGAGGACAGCACATCCCCTGGTTAGGGTTGTGCAAAGGCATTGTATCAGACCGCGAGGAACGGGAAAGTGCACAAAACAACCTACGCACAGGAACAAACAGAGGACTATTCAAACCTTTCAAACATCTCAAAGGTGTGGAAACCTAGTTGTAGCACCCTCCCATACTACTTTGGGTGAGACCTCAGTCTGCGCTCCTCAGACTGTTGCCGAAAGGGCCAGTAGTACAGGGATTTGTTTGGCTAATTAACTCTGAACTTGGGTCAGGCCCCAACAATCCAAAAACTAGATACAGATCAAAATCTGGACCTCAGAGTCATTTAGTTTCTAGATGGGACCTTGTGCACCCAATCAGAGGAAGCAAACACCCAGCTGTCACAACTTAAGGATATGGGTGTCAATCTCATGGTGCTTCCAATCTAGACTCTCCATGAACTACACCAGGGAGCATACAATGAGATAAGGGTCTAGGAGTAGTGTGCACTACTGGTGATGAGCAAGGTGAAGATTAACAATGAGAAGGTATTCACACAAAAGTCACAGGTGCTGAAGGAGAAGGAATAAATCGCCACGCATAGCCAGACCAAAAATCAACATTTGCGAAGACACAGAGTCGAAAGAAAATATTTAGATGTTTGTTGCATTAGTCAGGGAATCCAAGGATGAAATTAGCCAAGTCTGATTAGAGCTTCAGCTACAAATCCTATAGTTGTAGTTGAAGTTACATCTGACCACTCCGCTAGAAATCTGGGAGCACCGCAGAGCAATGATTAAGAAAGGGATGGCCACATTAGACATAGCAATCAAGGACTTCACTAACACTCGAGCAGGCCATGGAAATTTGGAGATCTTTGCATGAGGACCCCACTTTGAAGAGAATTGGTATAGATATTAGTGAGAAGTAGAAACAATTTGATGAAATGAGGTTGAATGCGTGCACTTTGGTGCCAGTCCAGTGCCTCGCACGCATATAGGAAGGCAAACAACTGTAGACAAAGATTGAAGAGCTACAGTGTAAAGAGGCCATATTGAGGGCTAGAACACAACCATGGATAGAGGAAGTAAGTTAGTTGACTCTATCATTTCATCACAAGTCAAAAACCATCCAGCAGACAAAGAAAAATGGGCCTCATAGTGGAAGGCCCTACTACAGAGAAGTTGGTCGAAGAAGTACAATAGGTCATAGTGTTGGGTACTATTGATTTGTATGTTCTAAAGATGGTGTTCCATGAACTACAGAACAAGAATGTAGCATTAGTCGAGTGATTCAAGGATGAGTCACCAAATTTTTTTTGGGGGCTTGTTTGCATAGGGTCCCTGCGGTTAAGTCTTCGTCAAATTTTGGCTTAAATTTTTTATAAAATGTAAAGACTCCGCTAAATGTGGGAGTGGAGTGCGAAGATAGTATGAGTCAAAGAGGCTTTAGTCCCTTAGGTAGGTAGGTTATAGGAGGTTTTGGAGACCTGTCCATAATCTGAAGACCATGGTATTATAAGTGAAATGTTATATATAGATGAGTCATAGCGAGTCTAAGGGATAACTAAGATAGATGAATTTTGGTAAGGGAAAGAAGCTAAGGTAGGAGAGGTTTGTTTCCTATACTTAGGCAAAAGAGGAGGGCTCATGCTATTGAGTGAGCAAAGACCTTGGTAAGTCCGCAAGCTCAGTGCGTAGGTCCCTGTAGCTGAGTGCGTGGGGAAAAGAAGTCTATACTGAATTGATTGTAACTAATAAAGACAATTTTTAGCCAATTATGATGCATATGTGTCTTCTTTCCTACTTCTGCAAGTTTTTGTATGTTTTCTCTGTGTTATTTACATGAATTAATACTTATTTGGTGTACAAAACTAGAAGATCTATAATACTTATGCAAGTTAAGAATAATTAAGAACCTTTGCGAATGTACAAAAGTTGTTTAGGTGCATTCATAGTAATTGTCTATTCGGAAGGATTAAGGGTGTGCAAAAGTAGATATAAGCCATTACATGAACCTATCAAATAGACCTCTAGATGTAGAAACCTAGTTTTTTCATCTGCCAACACTGCTTTGGGTGTGACTGCAGCGTGCTCTACACAAGTTTTTGTTGAAAGGGCCAGGAGTTAGGGTTTTGTTGTTTGTGTAGATAAAGTTGAACTTGGGTCATGCACCATCATGCCAGCAACTGCATAGCCTTTAGTTTTCTCTGCATTTTCTTTGTCAACTGGATGGCCTCATCTACCCAAGTTTGTGTCCTTGAGGAAATGATGGATGCCTTCCAATGAAGCTCATCGATCTCAGTCTAGAGGAATTTCCCCTCCTATAGTCTGGTGAAACTTTGTGCTGATGCTAATGTATGTGCTATAGCTCTGATCGCATCGTACTACCTTTTCTTTTCTCAGATATCTACTTTGATTTTCTACAAAGTGGGATCCTTCTATACTGAGGTCCACAGTTCCATGGCTTGTTTAAACAAGTGGGTGCAATACTTGAGTGCAGCTTCTCATGTAGTCATTTAAAACGTAGACATTTAAAACATAATAGTAGCCTCATGCTACTCTCTGACTTATGGAGGAGTGGTTGGCTACAAATTAAGTTGGAGCTCATATATCTGCAACTGCAACTCAAAGCGAAGCATACCAATTTCCTCCTTTGATTCTTTTAGTGCTCTAGCTAACTTCTAGATCTTTTCTATGGAGGCCACTTCTATTAGGATCTGGAGCTCGGGAAGCTCACTAAAGGCCTACACTATTGTTTCTGACTACACGAAATTACTTCTTCACGTGCCTTAGTTCCTTTTCCTTTTCCTCGAACATCTACTGGTTGTTAGCCTTTACTTCATTGATGACCATTAATGCTTGTTGTCCATGAAATCTGAGCTCATTTGATACCCCTTGATGCATATCATGTAGTGTCTGAATAGGGAGTACTGCCAGGTTCAAACTCAAATCCTTCATGTACAAGAGGCATACCATGTCTTCTGAAGTCTCAATGGACAACGATCCATCTAGTAACTACACTACATGGAGCTCCATGGTTATCTCTATTGCTAAGGCTGACCCGCTCTCTTGCTTCAAGCTCACCTATCCCATGCTCACTTGAATAATCCCTATCTGGACTTGCGATTCCCTCAGGCCCTACTAAACCTTGTCTAATTTCTTAGGGTACTAGTCCTCGATGTGGCTTCAAATAGTCTCCATTGCATCATGGACCACATCACTGATCTCGTCTAGGTCCCCCTCCATGAGTACCAAAGGTGACACGCTCATAGATTTGTCAAACTTCTACTTCTTGCGCAATCCCATGGAGCTCTACTTCTGCCTCTTTTTGATAATGAAGGGTGACTCCAAGCCTGGCCCTCTTCCTCTTCATCCTCTATCTTGATCTCTTTATTGGTGTGCTCTATTTCAAATTTGCCGAGGTGAATAGTGGCCTATGACATGGTGGCAGTTTTATCTTTTGGCACTTTTGTCTCTTTGGTAGACACCTTCTCTTTTGGTGCTTCCTTCTCCTTTGCAGAAGCCTCTTTCTGTTGCACAACCTTTTCTTTCACCATGACCTTTTCCTTTGTATAAGTCTTTTGTGCTTCTTTATTCTCTTCCTTCACTACTTCTATTGGTTTTCTCTGCCTCTCCTTCGATGGCCTTACTGGTTCCTGCACCTGCAGTGGATGGGCTCACTCGACCATTTACCACCCTCATAATATCATCTTTGGCAACCAAGTATGGCAACTTGTGCCATGTACCCATGGTATCTTTCTTCACATGGATAGACATATTATTGAAATATGCCTTGAAATCAGCAACATTCGCATACTGGGAATGCAAGCTTGGTGATAACCATGGTCACTTTTTAATCACCATCCTCAACTTTGATTCAAAAAGTAACCAAAATATCTTACTCTCCATAATGCACTCGGGGTCCTTCTTCACCCACAGTGAGGTGAATTTTGTGGCCTCACATAGGTCTGAATAATGCTGCAGGAAATGGCTTCCCTCTGGTGTCCTCCATGCCAATAGAGTGGTCAACAAAAGAAGCCATGCGTAGTGGAATGATTTTCCCTCATCTTGGGCCTCTCAACAAACCTCCAAGAATTCATGACATAGATACATAGCCCAATTATATTGGACTCCTTTAGTGTACAACGTAGCTAGATATACTACCAGCACGACACTTCATCGGCATGAAACTTCCTAATGATATTCTCGACCAATATCTATGCAATGAACTACACCATGCCATATGCCATGGAGCTAATTGAATAGCTATGAGACTTCTTCACCAGCTTGAAGTCACTCTTCATCTTGTCTGCCAATTTCTTCTCCTGCGATTTTCCCACAAAATCATCTACAGGGTCTACTACTTGATAATGAAGCAATGTGATTTTGTGAATCAACATATCAGTGATTGGGATGGGCCCTCCCAACCAAAGAAACCCATCATGAACCAACAGTAATAGCTAATGCACACTGACAATGTTGATGGTGTTGTAGCTAAAATGCATAACCCACAACATATTGACCAACCCTGCATGCTCAACTCCAGCCGCCCACTTCAATATTGGTTTGAGCCGTGTAACATTTGACTCCTCATAGTATACGTTCTTTAGGTATTTTCTCAGTTCCAGTTGCGGGAACCTTGTGTGATCCACCAGGTCCTAGTCCTCCATCTTCAAATATGGGATTTGGGCTAGAAAATTTCCCTCAAAAGGTACATTCTTTAGCAGCAATGGTGTCGAGACCATAAATTTTTCCGAATCTGGGTCTTTAGTAACCTTGGCGGTGAATTTCCTTGGTGGTATATAAGGTGGTGGGTGAGTAATTGACACGACTTCATCTGCATCAATTTCTTCAATCCCCATGGTGACCTCTTATTTGTCTAAGTCAATGAGTTTTGTTGGCTGCCTGGCTCTATCAATCTTCCCCTTTTGTCTAACATCCATTAGATTTTTGTGTGGTGATTGCCACACCGGTGCTTGGTGAGGTTTCTTCTACTTGTTTTCTCTTGTCATGAAACCAGATGGCTTAGGTCTCAACGACCTAGGCAATGTAGTAAGAAAAATTGTAGGCATAGGTTGGGTCAGCTCAAGGCGGGTTGTAGTGATTCTGTCTATGAATCTTTCGCACTTCCAATCCCTTAAATTCCCAAATCCTAGCTATGAAATCTTCTTCGAAGTATCTCCCAATCCTCTACAGACATACAGCAATTCTCTTGGCGCAAGTTAAAGCACAAATCTCAAGGAAAATTCTCAAGAAGCAAAGTATTCAAATGTGGAGAGAGATGTTGTATTTATACTCCAATTTGAATTAAAATCCATCTTTTCCATCCAAATCCTTGTTACTAATCCACTTTTGGTGGTGGATTTCCAAAGATATTCTCGGCCCCTACTCCCTTTAATGGAAAAATCGGCATCCAATCATCTATAGTGCTTCCAATAGTCAATGTTTGGATAGGCTGTGTGGGAACCACCATTCCAATGCATATCCTTCATCAAAACTTTTCCCTGTGCCTTCCTTGATTTCGTCATGTAGCCCATTCATTTCACCCAACTATCCTTCTGGAAGCGTAGTTTATAGTCCCACACTCCCTTGCAATTGTCTGGAGTACTAAGACTATCCTGCATTTACATAGTCATTGTGGAGGGGGAGGATTACCGCTATACAACTTTAACTGGCTCCCATTGATCTTTGCTAGAAACAATTCCCCATTGAGGTTCGAAAACTGAACTACACCTCCATCTATAATCTCCTTGATGACATAGGGCCCCAGCTAATGCATTTGGAACTTTCCTGGAAACTTCATGAACTTACTGTCATACAACAATACGAAATATCCACTCTTAAATGTGTGATCCTTAATATGGCAATCTTGCCATGCCTTTTCGCTACCCTTCTATACCTGCTAATGAAAATCGGCCAAGAAACGATCTTCCTCCAACTCAACTATCTACATGTGTCGTTCTTCCATGGTATCTTGATCGTCCATGTCTATAACTGCAGCAATCCACAAACTTTACATGATGTACTTCATCGGCATCGCAACTTCTTGTTCATAAACCAATCTAAACGGTGTCTGTCCAGTCAAATTTTTACAGGTGGTCATATATTCCCATAGAAAAATTAATATGCACACATCCCAATCATTCTAATTTGCATTAAAAATATTCGTTAAAGTGTTCTCCAAAATTTTATTGAAGGCTTCCAATGTCCCGTTCACTTGAAGATGATATGACGCACTTGTTAGAAAATTATATATTACAGAGAAATGGAACACTTAAAATACATTACAAAAATACAAACATAGAGAACACATAAGAGAAGAGAGACATATATATATGTGGTTCACCTAATTTGGGCTACGTCCATGGGAAACAACTAGTCCTTCCTTTTATATTATCTAGCAAACTGAAGAGATACAACCTACAACAAATCTGTTGTAATTCCCTCTTCACTCTCACACAATATCCTCTCTCTTTCTCACTCAGAATACATATCTACATAGACGCAATACAATTCCCTCATATATAGCAAGGGTTTCCTTCTAGGGAAAAAAACCCTAAATTAAACATAACTTCTACTGTCAGATCTCTGCCTAATGAATGGCCTAGATTGACTATGAAATTACAACATTTTACAAGGAAATTTTACATCTACTTTTAACTTCTACCGTCAGACCTCCCTTACAGCGCAAATATTATGGGTGGTGTTGCTGCCGCATTACGACATGGGGTCCAGTGCCGTGATAGCTCTAAATAAAGAGTATAATCAGGCTACATAAGCAACAGTACTTTTCTTATGACACATTTGGAATTCTTCAAGTGAGGCAACAATTGTTTCATTCAATAAGTGTGAACCCCTATCGCTCATCAAAATTTTAGGGCAACCAAACCGAGACAGAATGTATTAAAAAATGAACTTTGTGGTTGTGGCCACAGTACAATTCTTTACAGGCTACACCTCAACCCACCTAGTCAACTATTTAGTTTTTGTAATGATCTATATTTCCCCTATATTCTTTCTAGTTGTTGAATTGGTCCCACTAAGTCTATTTCCCACTTATCGAATGCCTATAATGATGCTTGAGGGTTTAGAGGAAATTAATCCCTTCTTGGTGACATCCATGTTCTCTAACATACATCACATGTCATGCAAAAAGCCTTGGAATCCTTATGCATAGTCATCCACCATAGTGCTACTCGAAGGATCTTTTGTGCAATTTCTCTTCCCGCATAATGTCCTCCCACAACTCCTCCATGTGCTTCAGCAAGGATTCTTTGTCATTAATAATCTAGGACATACCTATGCAGTACTTCATCCGATCCCATTTTATATAAGTTCCCTACAATGATAGAAAAATTGCAGCCCTGACCACCAATTCCTTCTTCTGCTATGTTGTATACACTTTAGGAGTTGTACCTGTAGATAAGAAATGGATTATGTCTGTATAGTGTACATCTATGATGCGCACATCAAAGAGTTGTGGATTAGGAAATCCTTCATCCAGATTTGTAGGTTCATCACCATTCTCAATCTGCGAGAGGTGATTTGGTCCAACATTTAATCGCCATGGCTTCACAATGACTTCAAAATCATATGCTTGAAAGAGTAGCAGCCATCTACAATCCCCACCCAAATACAATCTTGTTGACCAGGTATTTCAAAGTGGAATGGTCTCTAGTTTTTGAAGTGTGCCCCCAACAAATAGTGCCTAAACTTTTGGAGCATATACACCATTTCCAATCCTTCGTGCTCCATAGTTGAATAATTATTTTCTTCCTTCGACAACTTCTTTCTTGCAAATGCTATCAGATGGTTGATATCACCTGTGCTTAGTTGGGTTAGCACAACTCCTAATGCTATGCGAGA
The DNA here is from genome assembly GCA_031772625.1 of Pinus tabuliformis. Lineage (NCBI taxonomy): Eukaryota > Viridiplantae > Streptophyta > Pinopsida > Pinales > Pinaceae > Pinus > Pinus tabuliformis. The sequence goes on from CM062811.1 coordinate 352,245,011, forward strand.
TGCATCTACTTGTATGTGGAATTCATTCTTCCACTCGAGGAACACTAGAATAGGAATTGTGACCATTTTTTCCTTTAATACATCCAAACTCTTCTAGCAATCATCATCCCAGCAAAACATCGCATCCTTCTTCAGTAATCTCTCCATGGGCGTAGTGATATGCACATACGATTTTTTAAACTTCCTATAATACCATTTATGGCCCAACATCACACACAGCTATTTGACATTCCTTGGAGGCTCCAAATTAATAATCAGTGTAATTTTGGCAGGGTCTACCATCAAACCCTTCTTATAAACAACATTGCCCAAGAGTATCCCATAAGGTATGTAGAATATGCACTTCTTCAGATTAAGCGATACCTGATACTTTTGAAGAGTATCCAACATGAGGCACAAACATGCAACATGATTCTTTACTAATCAAACATTGTCCAATCATTAAATTACACCTCCAAAAAATAATGAATAAAATCTTTGAAATTTGTGACTACAACCGTAGAAAATATTGCAGGGTAATTATTTCGTCTAAAGGGCATGAATGTATACTAAAAACAACCCCATTCTCGAGTGAAGATTTTCTTACTCCAATCCTCTGGTGTGATCCTGATCTGATGATACCCTGAGAATCCATCAATAAACAGATAGGCTTCCTGACCTCCAACATTCTCTAATACTTCATATGTGAATGGCGTAGGAAATGTACCATGGACACAAGAATCATTCAACTTTCTTAAATCTACACAGATCTGAATTTCACCCTTCCTCTTCCTTTCCTGAACCACCATAGGACTAACCCAGTCTGATTCTTCTACAAGCTCAATAATTCCAGCTGCAAGCATCTTATCTAATTCTTCGAGAACCTTTTCCTTGTACTTAGGATTTAGCCGATATGGGTGCTACTTCACTAGCTTCGCATCTAGATTTAGAGTGATCTTCATGACACCCATATCACCTACTATCCCCTTCATATCAGAGAAATTTTTGGGAAACAAGTCCTGATACTCTCACAATAATTCCGTGACTTTGTCCACTACGTCCTCATCCCAGTAATCACCTATATTTGTGAACTTCGGCTCCGCATAAGACCCAATATTCACCTGCTTAGTTTTCAAGGGATTTGAGATGTTAGGTACTTCCACTTTAGGCCGTGTGACTTTGCATTGTCCTTCTAACTCAAGAATACTAATGTTCATAGGGTCTTCATCATCTTTTTCTATGGTCACATTATAGCATTCCAGAGCATGGCGCAACTACGTACTCTAGTTTGGTTGTACCCATGCGACAGGTTCTTTCAGCATTCGGAATATTGTAAACTTAATCTTCACTAATGCTTCATCAATACACTCAAATCCACCCTAAAAACTCAAATTTAAGAGAAAATGTTCCTTACGAACATCTCACTTTAGTGTTCCGTGTTGTAGCTTTGTTTCTAGGTACCAGTTCATCGGAATAGTATCCAATATGTGGCAGAAAATATGAACCCATTCTGGTTGTGGTTCCTCTCCCCATACCTTCATCCATAGAGTCAAATTCTCATGTGGATCATCCTTTCTCATATACTTATCTGTAATACGAGTATTGGCATACCAAACCACAGATTCATCATCTGTCGATATTCCTTGTAGTCAACAAAACTGTTGTTATGTGTACCCCACCATCTAGCAGGCATAGATCTCAACGCGATGTCTAATTACTGGAATCGATGTTCCTTCAATATATCCCTTTCAAATTTATCCAAAAATAAATTTACATCTTCTAAACCATCATAATACGATAAGTTGCATACCTCACTCAATATACATCAGAATGACTTCGTAATCCTGTTAGATCACATCATTGATACTTCATGTAATCTATTCTGCCAGTGCTCAAGCTCCTCATATAAATCTAAATTAAGGGAGTTGTCCTTCTCCCAAGTAATTTTCCCATCCATCGTACAGTTTATCCTATCCTCGTCCTGCACAGTAAGCTTATATATTTTTTCAATATCATCCTCCTCATTATAATCTCAAACTGGTTTAGTATATCACACACGCTCAGTCGAATCTAATGGAACAATAACCCTTAGTTCCTTCTTCTCAAATGTCATGTTGTGCTTCTTGAGGTTGATGACTGCATTCATATCAAATGTCGAATCAATTCTAGGCATCACCGGGTAAGGATTAGTGTCATCTACTATTTCAATTACTTTGAAATTGGCTATGGTGTGCGTCCCTTCAATATCCAAAGTTACTCCATGTAGACACCCCATAGGAATAATATTTTGCTGATTCGATATTCATAGCTGGATTGGAGACCACTGTAGGGCAAGTTTTCCCACTCTTTCCTAGGTTTGTTTTGGTAAAACATTTGCATCAGATCCTAAATCAAGGATTATTTGGTCCATTTCAAATTCTCCAATCTGTGTAGTTAATAACATTTCACGACTAGCACTTTTCTTACCTTTATCCACCTTATGCACTACTCGATGTTTAGGTAGTGGCTTACCCTTGTTGATGTAGTTATATATCAGCTTTTGCAGCCCCTCTACTGCTTTTTGGTCTCTTGGGAGCTTCATTTAGGTCTGTGAGAAAGATGCTAACAATGATGGATCTTCTTCCTATGCAGTACTAATTTATTTAGGCTTATTCATTCATGTACTTTGAGCCTTTGATGTAGAAGCTCCTACATCCACAAAGCTCCTATTTTCTCCCATAAAAGTTTCCTTTTCTTTATTCAAATCAAATCTAACCTCCTTGTCAACAGCATTTCGTACCCATACATTTTGCTCTAGTTGCTTCCCTTTTTCCTCCATGGTAGATATACTATTTCATGTAGCAATATTCACAATCGATTCATCTTTACAAGGTTATGATCTCATCATCTGGATGTTCTAAGTAGGCTAGTGGGTCTGGATCTTATTTTCTTACATTTTTGCAATTGGCGCGGGACAATCTTCTATGACATGATCAAATTTTCGGCAGTACTTGTATGAGGGGTGCATTGGATTATGATAATCTCATGGAAAGTGACCTGGATCCTCACAATTGTAGAAAATGATCTGGCCATGACCTCTTCTAGCTCCTCTCCCTCTACCTCTTCCTCATCTATGGAATCCTCCTTAGGTTGCAGTTGTACCTTGATACTGATGACGACGTGCCTCCATCTATACTCTATATGTTGGTGTTATGTCCATCATTAATTCATAGCTTTGGTAATTACACTCATCATGACCTACATACTTTGATAAATTGCAAAACCGTTTCTTGGGAGTCTGCACAAACTTCTACAGCAAGTGACAATTATGTGTTGTATGTTTTCCTGTAATTCTATGGATAGTGCACCATGGCACTACACTAATGCTCATCCCAGCGGCACTCTTCAACTTCAGGGGGACAAGAATCCCTCCAAATAGATAATTCTAATACACTGAGCAATGATCCTTTTTGTGACCACGTCCCTTACATTTTAAACACCATACTTCTCCATAAGTCTCATTCTAGACTTCTTTTCCACTTTTTAGACTCTACAATTCCATATTTAGGCTAGCCAACTATGACTAAACCCGTTGCACTCCTAGATTCATATCTTGAATAGGTGAGGCCTCCAACTTCATAGCAATCTCTAGCCCCTCAACCTCCATTCCAATGTTTTGTTTTGACAACGACAATCTCGAATGAGGCAATAGCGAAAAAATATACCAATCCTTGTGTTGTTCGTCTATGATCTTCATATTAGCCTGTTGTAGTAGGCATCTCAACCTTTGATCAAAATCCCACGTAGTCTCATTCACCTTCTTCTTGAACTTTTTACCATTGTTACTAACTGGGCTTATGACTTAGGCTTATTAAATTCATTATTCAATGTGTCCTTCATATCTTTTAGTGTCACAGCTGGATGAGTCATACAACACTTGATATACCAATTCAAAGCTATATCTTGCAATGTTGTGACCAGTTGTGCTTTCTTCAGGTCATCATTCATTATTTTCTATGAATTCCACACGTCATTTGCCACAAACCAAAATTTTTCAGGGTCTTCTCTCGCCAAACCCTTGAATATGGACATCTGCATATAATTTTCCATATTGAATAGTGGAGGTGGAGGTGGAGGTGGAGTTGTAGGGGTAGGTGTATGAGGTGGAGATGATGTCAAAGATGTAGTGGATGGTTGTGGTATTCCTGCAATACCCTGATTTACCATCTGTGGTGCACCTTGAGGTGTCTTCAGACTACTACTTTTTTCGTCACCATCGGACGCTCCTAACAAAGGACTATACTCAACACCTGAATCTAAATTTATTCTTAATGGATTTCCACTTCACATAGCTCCCGTTAAGTATTTTCTAAACATAAATTCAATGGCATAACCCTTTTCTCACACAATAGCATTTTAATCTAAGATTTCAGGGACTTCAGATACTTACCTCCTGGTCCTTTGAAAAATTGTCATTCAACTTCACTATAACTGATAGGCATGTCAATAACCAACTCAGTCATGAATCTCCCCAAAATACTATCGATACAATAATCGACATACCTCGTTATCTATGTTCTAAACCTTCTAGGTGCCTCACTAACTCCGGAGTCCAAACAATAGGGTTATCCAACTTCCACATACCTTGACCATATGCTAATTTAGTTAACCATTGATATGACTCGCACATAACAGAGCAGAAGAAAATTTCATGTTCTTTTATATACATATATCCATTCAAACACTCTTCCTTCGATATGCGTGGATTCCTATTTTCCTTGGCTACAAACTCGTGTAGTTTCCTATCTATTCACTTCTCGATCACTTTCTTAGTAAAAATCCACTTATGCCAAATCACACATTCCTCAAAGAGATCTCGGTCCCGACAATGGAACCATTTTTTGGCTTGAGGGGCTTGGACCGAGGTTTAGAGTTAGTTGTGCTAACCAACAAAACCATACACTATCGACCCTTTAGGAAACAACTCCCGTAGTGTAGGTTGCAATGTCACCCGAGGCAGTATTGGGGGATTCTAGAATTAGGTTTATACATCCAAAGGACTATGTGATGTGTTTCTATTAATTTTAGGGCTTTATTCCAACTTGAGTGAACCCTAACCCTTAAAACCTGCAAATTATAGTAACTAACAGATAAAAGATTCAAAATCTTTGACAACTTCTAAACATTCATAACATCATATAATTGAACAGATTTTCCACTTCTGTGCATCTATTAAGTACTTTTCATGATAAATTTAGTAAAAAAAGTGAACATACAATAATTTTAGAAGTAAATAATAACACACAGATACACAGATAATGCTCCAAAATAACCTTTATTATGCTTAGATTTTGTGTTACAGACCCTTTCAACCCTGCACACACAGCTATAGGGGCTCGCACACTCCATTGCTAACTTACCAAGGTCTCCACAAACATAGCTATGTGAGCCTTCCCCTTCGCCTAAGTATAGAAAATATATTCCTCTTACTTATATCATTCACTCATTTATTCCTTCATTGATATCCTTTATGACTCTCTATGACTCCTTTTTATATCATCTTCTATTACAATACCCTGTTCTACGAAACAAGTTAAATTCTACAAATTAAGGGGCTTTAACCTTCCTAAAGCCCCATTGAATCCTAATGACCTATGCACTCTGCTCCCCAAAATTGCAGAGACTTTACAATAATAACAAAACCGTTACAAAATTTACCCGAGGGGACCTTGTCCCAACAACAAGTTTGAGTTCCCTACCATGGTATTATTTTGTTTTCTCTTTTTTTCTATTTTTTTTTCTTGAAAGACACATAGGCTGCCTCAAGAGAGGTTTTCAACCTACCTTCCTGCCCTGGGTGCCTCAAGGGAGTTTTTCACGCAAATATCTTTTTATTTATATTGTTTTCACTCTTGGGCTACCTCAAGGAGGTTTTCAATCCAATAGTTGGCCTCAGATGCCTCATGGAGGTTTTCATCCAGGCCTCATATTGTTTTATTCCTTTTTTTCATTTTTATCAAATAAAAAATAGTTTTCAAGAATTGTGTGACTTGGAAGCTAGGACACTTCCAATCACATTTACCTCCTTACTAATGGTGTTGATGAATTCCTCCCTGAACATAGGTCTTTTGTAAGATTTCAATCTGTATCCATTTACAAGTAAGGGAATACCTTCCTCATCAATGGTCTTGATTTGAACAACCCCATTTTCATGGCACTTCTCTATCAAGTGTGGGCCTAACCACCTTTTCATCAATTTTCCTTTGAAGTCCTTGAACTTGGATTCATATAACAAAGCCCAATCCCCTTCTTGGAAAACCTTGTCCTTGATGTTCTTGTGATGCCAAACCTTCCTTTGTACTTGGATAAATTCAATGTGTAGGAGGGCCTTCATCCTAAATTCTTCCAGACCATTTAGCTGGATCAGCCTCTCCTGTTGTCCTTTTGTAACATACAAATCCAAATATGTGTCCATTCTCAAGGTTTTGTACACAAACTCAATGGAGAGCAGATCCTTCCTTCCATAGACAAAATCATAAGGGGTGAAACCAATGGTTTTCTTCTAGGTTGTACTATAGGCCCAAGTTGCCTCCACTAGTCTATCAACCCAATATTTTCTGCTGCTAGTCACAACCTTGGTGAGGCTGCCTTCTAATGCTCTGTTGGTGATCTCTACTTTTCCATTGATCTAAGGATGAAGGGTAGTCGACTTCCTATGTTTTATTGCATGATGACTTAATAAGTTTTCGAACAAATGTGATGTGAATTGAGCTCCCTGATCGGTGAATAGTTCTCTAGGGTACCCAAACTTGTAGAATACATTCTCCCTTAAGAATTAAACCACTTTCTCCTCTATTGCTACAATGACAACCTTGGTCTCAACCCACTTTGTAAAATAATCAGTGCATACAATTATGTATTTTTTCTGCCCTAATGGTGGATCGTTGAGCCCAATGAAATCCATGCCCCACTTGTCAAATGGCTCTAGAGTCATCTAAGGTTTCAAGGGAATTTCATCCTTGGGAGTAGGTTTTCCCATCCTCTAGCACTCATCACATTGACTGCTATATCTTCTTGCATCATGGTGGAGAGTGGGACAATAGTAGCCAACTTCCAGTACCTTGAAAGTTGTCCTATTGGTTGCAAAGTGACCTCTACAAGGCCCATCATGATAGGCTAGAAGGATTTCAAAGACATCCTCCTCCTTGAAACACCTCCTCAAAATTTTATTTGGGCCAAGATTGAAGATATTTCCGCCAATCCAAGTGAATGGGGCTCTCTTCCTTACAATTCTACTCTTCTCCTTGGATGACATCTTTGGAGGGAACTTTGCAGTAGCTAGGTAGTTCACTATGCCATCAAACAATGTAGAGAGAACTGAAATAGAAAAAGGAATGTTCATATGGTAGCTGATCATCAACCACTGCTTCCTCACCTACATGAAAATCAAGTATAGACAAAAAATATACAACTATATTTTCTCTACATGGCTTATCAATGATAGTTAAATCAAATTGTTGTAATAAAAGCAACCATCTAATAATTATATCTTTCACATCAGGCTTGTTCATTAAGTATTTGATAGCAACAGGGTTAGTATGAACAAAGGTTTGATAACCAGTGATGTAGTATATGAATTTTTTGAAGGAATGGACAGCATATAGGAGTTCCTTTTCAGTCATAGTGTAGTTCAACTCAGCGTTGGACACATTTTTGATAATAAAGTAAATGGCATAAGGAAATTTCTCATCTATCTAGCCTAGAGATTGTCCTATATATTTTTTAGATGCATCAGCATGGATGTGGAAAGGAAGATCTTAGTTTGGGCCTCTGAGTATGGGTGCAATAGTCAACTTGTCCTTCAAGATTTCTAGGGCTTCTTGGAAACTTTCTGACCAACAAAATTCAGATTCCTTCGCCAGCAGTCCAAACAATGTTGAGGCTCCTTTGCTAAAGTCTTTGATAAACCTCCTATAATATCTAGCTAAGTCCAAGAAGCACCTGACATCCCTATGATTTTGAGGAGTAGGGACCCTTTTTATGATGGAAATTTTATTTGGGTTCACTTGTGGTCCTTCCTAGGATATTGAGTGACCCAGAATAGTCCCTGTATTTATCAAAAATTCACACTTCTCAAGACTAAGTGATAGGTTCATTTCAATGCACTTGTTTATTACTTTCCGTAATTTGGAGAGGGCATCTAGAAAGTCACACCCATAGAGAGTGAAATCATCTATGTATATATCTACAGGGTCATGGACTAGCTCAACAAATATTTTCAAAACTTCCCTTTGAAAAGTGGTAGGGGAATTACATAATCTGAAAGGAAGGATCCTATAAGCAAAGGTACCCGAAGGAAAAGTGAATGTGGCTTTACCTTGGTCCTCTGGATTGATATGGATCTCATTGTAACCACTGAATCCATTAGGAAAGAGAAGAACTTCTTGCTTGCAAGACCATCCAAGACTTGATCAATGAAAGGTAGAGGGAAATGGTATTTCTTAGTGGCTTTGTTTAACTCTTTGTAATTCACATAGACCCTCCACATTCCATTCTTCTTTGGGACCAAACTAGAGGAGACACCCACTCATTGTATGAGATGGGGTAACTAAACTCTGCATCCAAAAATTGTTGCAGTACTTCTTTGACTATATATTTGAGGGTTGGGTTCATTCTCCTCTGAGGTTGGTGTTATCACTCAGATGTTCCCTAGAACTTATCAAAGAAGGAAGAGTCTAAGGTAACCACAAACATAATCTCTTAGACTCAGGTTCTAGCCAACCTAAGTCCAAAGAGGGCTCTCTCTTTATAATTTAACTTTGGTTTGGGTAGGATTTCAAGCTAGTTATTAGTGCTCAAGGTGTTTCATTTGATTGGTTGGTGGAATTAAGAAAACATATGGGCAGAGCAAGTATTTAGGCCATTGGGCTATGGAGTCAATCAAGAAGGGTTTAACTAGATATGATCTATCACTAAGGTAGGAGTCCACTGGGTAGGCTAGCACAACAAAATCAAATCTGCAGGTTCAAATGGATGATGTAGTCCTAACCAAGGCAGAGGGCAATTAAGAATCCTTAACTGGGATTAAGATGAAGAAAGGAAGGATGATCAATAGAAAAGGGAAATGAATAATCCTTTACTATGGACCAAAGGGGGGGTAAACTACGGAAGTAAGGGAGCAGTTAAGAATTCCCAGACCAAGATAATTTAGTAGAAAACATATAGAAAGTAAACAGTTAAAATACAGAGCATTTAAGCTAATTCTGAGATATTATTCCTTGTTTACTTTATAGATTTTGTAAGAGACACATGAATATTCATAACATGAAGAGAAAACAATATTCAAACACAAAGAGATAATACTTATTTGTTCCAATTGTGCACAAGAATCCAGTGAAATGTCCTAAGCTTTATTTCATATCCAACAAAACCAATCCAGTCTTGAATACAAAAGATCCTTGGATCAATATAAAATGTCTACAGAAATGTATTTTTATCCACCCTAATTAGTTCAATTTGTGAAGTATTTATACAAAAATAATACAAAATACCTCATAACAATATGAGATTTATTCTAGGAAACAAAAAATATCTTCAACACGAAGATAGAGACAGATGGAGAATTGTCTTCTTGCTGTCCCTTTTACTATGACTATGCTAGCTTTTGTAATTTGGATTTGGCTCTTTCATTTGCTTTGTAGTTATGTGCTGGAATCACTTTTTATCTTCTACCCATTGATAATCTTTACCTGTTATGCTTTGACTCTGTATTACCTGTGTTATGTGGCAACAATTTTTACTATATAGATTTACTGCAGTAACTCTATAGTAAATCAGTTAGATTTGTCCACCATTCACTATCAAGTAATTTTTTCCTTATCATTTTCCTGTATACCTCATCAGCTTCTGTATACTTACAAAAATTTGGTCTGCTGGTAAACAAATGCTTTACCTCATGCTCTATATAAAATAAATTTTCAAGACTGTCATATAGTACCTTTCTAGTGTGCAGAGATTTGACTCTTGAGGTACTAGCTTGGCTTATGGGCAGCTTGTTTAGCTTTGCAATATAATCATCGTGGGTCATCAGATTGTCATTTATTACCATAGGACTGGTAAGTCCTTTGTCTCTCAAAATGTTATACATTGTCATAAAATTGTCAATGTATGCTTGAATGCTTTGACACATTTTCTCTAGATTGAGAATTAGGTTCCTTTTGGTGAGAACGTTCTTTATTTCAATGATGGTTGTTGTTCTATCATCAGTTTCTAGTTCATCAAGTTGGTACCTATTTCTGTTGTTCAAAAATGTGATCAATTGGTTGGCTTCTTCAGGTTTATCTCCAAGTTCTTTTCTTGTCTTGTGGAATGCTTCTATAGCCACATCTACTAGTTCAGTCTGTTCAAAATAACTTGAATAGAAGGCCAAACCTCATTGATGGAATCAATGATGTTGGCCCAATGAATTTCTTTCTTGTCTCCTAGTGGCTCTTACAATTTCAAGTCCCTTTCAAGGAATTTTATTCTTCTACCATTCTTTGGTTCTTCTGAACTTCTTACTTTTGCTGTATCTGGGCAAGTTTACAGTCAGTCTCCAGATTTGACACTTTTTATCTAAGTTTCTTAAGTTCAGTGGCCTGGATTCTCATTTCCTCCATGGCAATTACAAATTTAGTTGTTTTTTCCATGGAAGTACCTGTGCTTGTAGATGCCCCTATGCCTGCTGATGTACCTGTTACTAGCAAAGATGTAGCTAGTGGAAGTGTGGGTGCTAAGGTAGCATTCAATGTGGAGGGTACTACAGTGGAGACTGTAGGAATTAGAGTCTGAGGAGTGGTGTCCAACTCACTCTTCTTAGACTGTATCAAGTTATCTACCTCCTTTTCTGTCTCTTTTAATTTCTCATTGAGCTTAAGGACTAAATCCGTAAGCTCTTCCCCCTTCTATGTTTCCGAAACTTCAGCTGTCTGAGGATGATGTAGAGGAGGAATTTTGAGCTGCTTGTTCAATGCAGCTATATCATCATTTTTCTTCTTGAAAATCTTTTCCACAACATTCACACCTTTGGGATCATGTCCCAGCTTTATTACAAAGTCCTCTAAGGAGCTTATTGTGGTGTCCTTGGCCTGTGAAGAGGCCTTCTCCAACTAGAATTATGTTGATACATTATTTAGCAAGTTATGGAGTTGGTGGGCTGCAATTGCCTTGTTGGTCAAGATGGAGTAAACCATTTCACCAGTCTGCTTATGTAACTCAATTTGGTCAATAGGATGGATATCTTTTGTCAATACTTCAAAATCTATTTTCACATAATCTGCCATTGATCTGGGTTTCTATATAGTTGGTTTCAAAAAACTCATTTTCATTTTACCTTTCTTTATGTCAAAGGCTGACATTAGCCTTGTTTGATTTGTTGGAGCCATTTTCAAGTAGTGTGCTTAGCTTTGGACCTTTAATATTTCACTTCTTGCCTCGATTTCTTTATATTTTTCTTTGATATCTTGGCTCTGACCAGTAGGAGCCCTGAAGGGGGATACTTCCACACGTTGTTACCTTTCTAGCATTTGAGTCTGTGAGGTGGAGGGTTCTTGTGTACCTCCTGAAGAGTGGTATGTCTACTTTCTTCTCCTACAGTTCCTGTTGTCTCCTCCATAAACTCCTGTTCTGATAATGGGTTCAACCTTTGCCTCTTGACATAGGTCTGGGCAATAGGTTTACTAGAGGGGGTGGCCTCCTCTATATCTCTTTGTAGATTCCTCTCCTCATTTAGAGGAGTCTGTAAAATGGGAGGATTTCTCATGATTTTCTCTAGTTGAGTAACTTCTTCTGAAATCTCAGGCTGTTCAGATTCCTCTAGCTGCTCTGTTCCCTCTGAGTGCTTTGATGCTTCGGGTTGCTCTAAAGGTCCTTCTTCTGCTATTTTCCCACTGTGTCCTTGTCGTTTTCTTTGAGTTTCTCCTGACACCTGTACAAATTAATCCTCATCAAGTTTTGTATCTAAATCAATTAGTACATTGTTGACAGCAGTTTCTGTGCTATCCTAGTCTACCAAAGTGTTTTCCACCCATTCAAATTGATTTACATATTATTCAATTTCAGGGATTCTATGGTGGATATAAGGAGATAATCTATTCTTTTTCCTTCTATTGCAAATGAACTCTAAGGGGTCATAATTCCAGATGAAACTTTGTTTCAGTCTCAACATTTGGAGGATTTCCTCTACTTCCTTTCTTGCTTCCCTATTATTACATATGAAAGGACCAAGCTGATCTTTTATCCTAAGCCAAGCTTTCTTCATAGCTTTCACAAAATGCACCTCATATGAATTGATCATTTACCTATAGTACTCCAGAGCAAACAATCTCATACAGAGGTATCTAGGAAGTTTGTAGGGAGCCAGCTCACATCCATAGATTCCGATTTCAGTGTGGTTTTAGTACAAGTACCAATCCCCCACTCTATATTGTTTTGATAACTGAAGGACCCTCCTAATGTCTGCACTAATTCTAGCGGGAGGGATTCCTAATAGCATAGTTGTTACTGGGTAAACAAAGAGATCTATGAAATCGGTATAGGAATATTGAGAGTCAAATTGATGGATCATTGAAGTCCAGAAGACCACTGATCTAGGGTTGCCTCTGGTATCAAGATTTTGGAGGGTGATTAGAAATTTATTAGCTTGATAATACAAGAATAAATGATATAGAACTGAAGAATATTTAAATACTCTTTCATTTTATAACCTCATGAATTGATCATGCATTTTATCAGCATTGAACTTAGAATAGTTAAACATGATGGCTGGTGGTTTCCCAGGAGAGTAGATGGGAGTAAAGGCTATAATGATTTCATCAACAAATTCACTTGTAGTATAACCTAACAAATTGGATATCATATCTATGATGTCTTGGCCAAGGTCAGAGAATATAGTCCACATGTAAGGGGGAGAGTCTTTTGGACTGTATTGTTCTTCCTTGATTGTTATAAACATATTTGGGCACTGCAACCCCAATCACATATGTCCATAAACCAAGGGCTTATAAGTCCCTAAAAGTGTTGTTTCATACCCTAAAGGAGAAAGGTCAGCTGATTACATCATCTCCCAGAAGTTCTCCATGAAAAACTACTCAGAACTGGTTAAAACTGGACTATACAAACTGCTCAGTGCTAAGGGTGTGATACATCTCACCTGCCACATAAAAAGTGTGATGCATACTAGAAATACCTTTTGTAAGGTGCGATGGACGAGAGAAGACAAATGTCAGAAGCAGTTTTCTAGGTGGAGACCCTAAGAATCTTCTAGAAGCTGCTCATTTGACACTTGCCTCTTTGAATTCACCTAGGGATGAGTAAGAGATCATGAAATCTCCAAGTGGAACCAACAACTATCACAAAGATGACACTAATAAAAATCCCAGAAGCTGACTCACCCCCTGCAAACATCTATATATGGATCCCTCATCCCAGAGATCTAGAGGCTGGAATTTTGTAATTTGCAAGGAAGTGATGTTGGTTTCTCTTTAAAGACATTGTTGGGTGATCTTACTTTGTATGAGGTGAACAGAGCTTTCATGATGGGAGGTGATGAGCCCCAAAAATGTACAAATATTTTGGCTCATTCAACCTCCTAATTTGGCTTAGTCCACCATTCTCATTTTTTTATTGCATGTTTTTGATTATTTTTATGTTAATAGAGTGAATTTGGTTAGTCATTATGCCAACAAGTCTAATGGGTGCTTTGTGTAGCCTTTTTGGTCAACTTCGAGACAAAATTGAAGGTCTTAATGAGCACTTGGTAGCCAAATTCGTGGGAGAACAAGCTAGAGGATTTGTAGGAAGGTGTCCCCCTCATTTATGGGCCCTTACCTCGAATTCTCCACCATCAGCTCGGAGTTCAAGGGCCACCGAATCAATCAGCTCAAGGGCAGCCAAACAAGTCAAGTTGGACTGCTGTTAACTACAAGTCTTGGGAAGCCAAGTCCCTAAATTTTAGGAGGACTGTTGGGTCCGAAAATCGTATAAATAAGAGGGCTCAAGACCTCATTTCAGTTAGTCATTTTGGGGTTAGCTAGTTGTTAGTCATTTTTGGGATTAGCTAGTTAGTCAATTTGGTTAGCCAATTAGTCTTTTTGTAAGCAAGTTTTGGCATGACATTAGATTTTTGATTATGAATAAAGGCAAGCAGATTTGGATCTAATTCTGAGTTTTTAAGGGAGCTATAGCTCTCAGGTTAGGGCCCAACCTGAGAGAAATAGACCTCCTCTGTTTTGTAGTGTTATTTGCCTTTCGTTCCAGCACTTTGTTTCCTTCCTTTGACATGCAATTCGAAAATACAATCTGCTGATTTGTTTTTTTATGTGATTAAGTAGGATTATCTTATGGTTAGATTGCTTTCAGTTGCTTAGATCAGAATAGGAGAGTTGTAACTCATTGGAGCTCCAGAAAAGGTTGAGAGGACCTCACTACCATCTCTGTTAGAGATTGGGGTGCAGTCTGAACCAACCACCAAAAAAACGCAGTCTTAGGCTTTCATGCAAGCTACCACATAGTTATTTTAATTATAGATCCATGCATGCACTCTTTCTCCACTTTAGTTCTCTGTTCCTGAGCCATCACAAGCCTCATTTCCATCCTACCTATTCACCCATACACTTCCTCCACTCCTCCATCACCCAAAACTCCAACCACAGACCTTCCTGTAGAAATTCCTGAGTTTCCTGTAGGATCCCCTACAGACATCCTGTAGAAGCCTGCAAACTCGGTTGTCGAGCACCTGAACATTGTGGACTTCTATGGACTGATGCTAGGGATCCCCTGGGACCTCTCCTAGCCCCCCTGACCTTTCCCAAGCTTTCTCTCCCTTTGCACCACCTCTGCACAACCAAACCCTAATAAGACACAAAATCATCATCACTCCAACCATTTAAGCAAAAATACAAAAACATGTTCTTTTCAATAAAAGTAGTTTAAGTTCATGCATTTTACATCATTAGAAATAATGGCATCATTTCCAGACACTTGCACTCCACCCATTGCATCCTAGACGTTAAGCTAGTCAGATTAGGGTTTACTAGGGTTTCCATGTTTTGGTTGGCTTTCAGTTCATTTTTGCAATATAGATTAATTTCCTTTAAGATAGCCTTCGTCCATCATTTAGCAAGCTTCTTCTGAGAGCATATAGAAGTTGGCTTGAGCCCTAGCAGACTTGTGCCAGCTGACCAAGTGACAGCTGTGACAAGAGCTAGTACTTGTGCATACAGCACCGTTGCTTCCAAGTTTGTACGAACTACCGGGTTGATAAATTAGAGATAGGAAGCTCCAGGAGTTGTAGCATTATTGCTACAATACTGGAGCCCACCATCTTTTTGGCGCCGTTGCCGGGGAAGCGTCAGAGTATTGGTGATTGTTGCTATTCTTCTATTTTCTTACTCTTGCCTTCTGCTAAGTAGTTTATTTCATTTCCATTCTGCAAAAGTAGCATAGATGTTTCCTGCTTTCATATATTAGCATTTCAATTCTGCAATTTCATTTCTGCAAGCGTAGATTAGCATTTCAATTCCGCAAGCGTAGCTTAGCATTTCATTCCTGCAATTTCATTTGAGCAAAATAGATTAGTCCTTTACTGCTTTCATTTCAATTCCGCATTTTCATTTCGGCCAGATAGTTAGTTGCAGTTCAATCTATTTCAGTTTTGCAGGTAGAAGTAGAAAAAAGCAAAAATCAACCAAAAATATTTCCTTTCATGCCTTGTAGGAGTAGAGACAAGTTAGAAAAATGATTGCAAAACATCCCCACTACTTCACACAGCCTTCTCTCTTCTTCGATGGCTGTGATTGAAGAACCCCTGGGTGGACATCAAGACATATTTGAAGAACCTCTAGGGGAGAAGAAGAAGAAAACATTCCTCTGGAGCAAATGGCTACAAGCAGAGATGTTGGGAGCAACATCTTGTCCAAAGATGAATTTGCAAATCAGATCGAAGATTTCAAGAGTGATATGAGGCAGTTTCTTGCCATGCAACTGGATACCTTGCAGATCCAAAAGAAGCAAGAAGAAGCCAAGAGGGCTTTGGCCATTTTTTGTCCTAGGTGCACTAGAAAGCATCCTAGGAACGAATGTCCAATGCACCCTCTAGAAGTGTGTTTCATCTGTGAAGAATACCATCCTACATATCAGTGCCCTTCCTTGCCCAGAATCAAAGCTACATATCAAAGAGCCAAGGGAGCCATTGAATCACTCTGTTATATGAACCAAAGGAGGCCACATGGACCCGTACCCTACCAGGAGGAACTACAAGGGACACCCGAGACCTATTATGACCCTTACCAAGCCACCTTCATGCCTTCTTGGGGTCCCCCTGCTCATCCTTCCTGGTTCACACCTCCTCCTTATTCCTTCACAGATCCATATTATGCCCAACCAGCTGCTCATTCGTTTCACTCTTATGCTCAGCCACAGCCTCAGTGGAATGCACCTTATCAGGAGTGGAGGCCCCAATACAACTCTCATCCCGCTCATTTTCCTCCACCACCTGCTCATCCACAACCATCGCCTCCTCCTCCACCAAGGCGACCCCAAATGCCTACCCAACCACAATGCCATCCATCTCCATCTCAACTTCACACCTCCACTCAACTACCCGTACCATTTCCAAAGCCATACAATGGAGTAGCTCAACCCAATTGCAAAGCTGAGGCACAACATGTGTAAATGAATCCTCTTGAGCTCAATGATGTTCACCAAAGCTCAGGAAGAGTGTTGCAAAACAGAGATTCTATTGACGACATTGAAGGACCAAAGGAAAAAGAAGATTCAAAAGAGGAGATCAAAGAACCATGGGCTGCACTTGATGAAGAGAAGAGATCTAAATCAGAGATCGAGAGAGTTCCCTCATGGTTATCATCAAATCTTCCATGTATTCAAGAGAAAGATCAGCAAAAAGAGGAAGATGAGAAAGTCATGTTAGAAGGTGACATGAAACATGATCCAGATCAGCAAAAGAACCAAGGATATCAAAGCCTTATTGAGATATGGTTTCAGAAGGTCACTAAGTTGCAGCAGTACTTTCTTCCTCAGTTTTGTTTGATCCCTCCAAAGCCAGATCATTTGGTCTTTGAGATCTGGATACCTGTCAAAGCATGCATTTTGAGCATTCACATCATTTTGTCTCTAATCTCGATGTGCACATGGCTCCATTGGAAGTATTCTTATACTTGAAAATGAGTTTGTTTTTCAAGTAGGGTAGGGTAGAGAATAAAAGAAAAAAAGAAAAAAGAGAAAAAAGAAAAAGAAAAAAAAAAATGAAAAAAGAGGAAAATAGAAATCTAAGGTGAAAACCTCCTCGGAGGCGCCTTAGATTGGCTCATTGATTGAAAACCTCCATGAGGCGGTCAATGGGTTGGAAAAAAAAGAGAAAAGAGAATAAGATCTTTAGGTGAAAACCTCCCTTGGAGGCGCCCAAGGCAGGCAATTAGGGTGAAAACCTCCATGCGGCGCCCTAGTTGTTTTTCAAAAAAAAAAAAAAAAAGAGAAAAAGAAAAAAAATAAAGCTAATCTCCATTGAATAATTTCATGTTGCAGCAGTGACATTGCAGGTTGCAAGAAGCACATTTCATGACAGGAGGAGCACTCAAATCAAGGTCAAAGGAATTTTCTTGCCTTCTACAGGAAGCTCTGTATTTCTACAGGAAACATCCTGGAGAACCTATGGATGAGCCAAATCCAATTTCAAAAGTGAATCTGATGGTGGGAATCTGTTGATTAGGCCTACAAGCACTTGTGTGTGCATCCCTTGCCTTCATCCATCATTTTTTCACCTCCTTGTGCTTCTCATTGTGCTTCTACAGGAACTTCCTGTAGAAATTGTGGGAAACTAGGCATGCATTTCAAAAAGTGGTTTGTCGAACATGGTAGCTTCCTCAAGGGTTCAGAAGTCCTCATGCAGTCTTCCAACTCCTCCTCCATCATCTCTATACCTGCATCACAACCAAAATTCATTTTGTCATCCCATGCAACCAAAATGCAAAGAGCCTTGAAGCAAAAACACATAGAGCAGAATTTGTTTTTACCATAACTTGAAAACCATGCATCCATTTGACAAACCGTTTTGTGGGGAATTGTACAAGGTTGATGACAACATGCCTGAACAGTTTCATGCAATTCCGGTGCACGGTTTCCAAGAAATCAGCCTCCATCACCATCAGCCATTTTTGCGTTTTCTCCATATCCATGCATACGTTTTAAAACCTGTTTCATGGGGAGATGCACATGGGTGATAGTAGCCTACCCAAGCAGTTTCAGCCGATTCCGATGCACGGTTTCCGAGAAATCAAGCTCTGAAATCTTCAGCCATTTTCCATTTTTCTCGAAATCCGTGCATCCATTGATCACAATTTTTCTATGGGAGATGCATAATGATGGTAGGAACATGCTCACCGAGTTTCAGATCAATCCGATCTATCGTTTGGGAGAAATGGCAAAAAGAAGTTATGGTTTTGTGACCATGCAACAGCAGCAGCTTGAACGGGCAGAGTTGAACGTGGAAACGATTGCATGTAGCTCAGATCCGGCCAGAGGACACCTGCACAAGGGAAAGCAATAAAAAATCATTAGCCAAGCCTCATGCAATCAAAGGATCAGAGCATGCAGCAGCAAGAAGCTTCACAGGCAGCCGTTTGACTTCAGGTACGTGACTAAACCTTGTTCATCTGTTTGCATAGATCTAATCTAAAGCATTGCATGAATGAGTGAGATGGTGAGATTCAGTTAGAAAGGTAGCAAGTATGATTGCACTCATCTAGGGATCATCAGCGCATCATGCATGGATCGGTCATTCACGTGGAAGTTCGAAAACACAGTTAATGGTAGATGTGTTGAACTCCAGTGAACAGGATGTCAATTAATTAGCAGAGAGAAGAAGACATGTATCAATGCAGTTTGAAAAATCTAGCGCACATGTTTTTGCCACCTCATCACAAATCACGGAGAAATTAAAGACGGCTTGGCTGAAACTCATGAACTGTTGTTCATCTGCACTTTCCACGTCCTCAACTAAAGTGTGCACAATCAGTTAATGGGTTCTCTATCATCAACTCATTTGATGATTGTTTTATTTCTCTCCGAAATTGTTGCAATTATCATGATGCGAACATTGAGTCGTGGAAGTTTAATGACAGCTATGCTACTATTATGGGTGTTTATGGGTTTCTTTGCAGGGTATGCATTGTCACGTCTATCTAAGATGTTCAAGAGCACAGAACAGAGGAGGAACACGCTGAAACCACATTCTGGTTTCCAGGCATTGCCTTTTGCATTTTCTTTATTCTCAATGCACCGCTATGGGGAAAGAATCAGCTGGTGTAGTTCCTTTCGAGACTATGTTTGCCTCAGTCCTTTTATGGTTTGGAATTTCTGTGCCAGCAGTTAATTTGGCTACAATGAGCCTACAACTGAAGATCCAGTGAAGACCAATCAAATCCCTAGGCAGATTCTAGAGCAAGCTTGATATGCAGCCCATTTTTTCAATACCAATTGGAGGCATGCTGCCTTTTGGAGTTGTATTCATTGGACTGTTCTTCAGATTAACTTCAATATGGCTGCATCATTTCTACTGTATATTTGGGTTCTTGTTCATTGTCTTTGTGATCCTCATTGTTACATATGTAGAGATCACCATTATCTTGTGCTACTTCGAATTGTGCAGTGAAAATTACAACTGGTGGTGGAGATCTTATGTGACTGCAGGCTCCTCAGCATTTTACTTGTTTCTCTATGCCACATTCTATTTCTTCACCAAGCTGGAGATGACAAAACTTGTTTCTAGAATTTCATATTTTGGCTACATGCCCATCATGTCATACTCATTTTTTGTTCTGACCAGTATAATAGATTTCTATGCATGCCTTTGGTTTGTGCGGACAATATACTTATCAGTGAAGATTGACTGAGGCTCTGCATGCAGCTACCATTTTTCAGAGGGGCCGTTTAAATTTCAAGGTCTGGACATAATCTGATCATGGTTCAGCCTTCTATAGGAATATACTTGCACACTCATACCAAGGCCAAGAATTCACTAGGAAAAGGAATAGGCAGTGAGGAAAAAGAAGCAGTGGCCGAGGGAAAGAAAGAAACAAGCTAGAAGACCCCAACCACAGTGCAGAAGAAAGAACAAAAGAGGAAGTATGAGAAAAAGGATGACAAAGAAGAAGGTGACACACCCATCTTGTCAGCAAGAGAAAAGAGGCTGAAGAGCAGAACGGACAAAGTTGAGGTGGTCCACATCAACCCAAGTACCTCATCAGCACCTGCAACCAAACCAAAAAGCAAAACCCATGCAACAGAGCAAGCAAAGGTGGTGACACCCGTGTCTACAGGAAAGCAGAAACAGGCTTCTACAGGAAGCCCGAAATTGGCTAAAACAGGGTCTTCTACAGGAAGCCTTAAAAAGGCGAAACCTAAGGAGAAGAAGGCAGACATCCTAGCTAGGGAGGCAGCAGCTGTGCTGGCCGCCCTAAGTACCTCTCCCAAGCCGAAGGAGAAGTAAAAGAGGGAGCTTCCACTATTTTTTAAGGCAAGAAAGGGCATGCAGATAAGAATTGGCAGACCCCAAACCACAGTCAAAGAAGCAAATTGTCATTGAGGACACACAAGCTAAACAAAAGAAAGAGTCTCCTTCAAAGGGGTCCATCATCTATGAATGAGGAAGCTAAAAACCTTCACCTAGAGAGAAGAAAATCAAGGTGATGGACTCAAAGACTGCTTCTACAGGAAGACAGAGAACAGTTAGCAGGACTGTTTCTACAGGAAGACAGAGGACTGTTTCTACAGGAAGCCAGCAAACTGTTTCTACAGGAAAGTTTGAAAAGAGGGAAGCCAAAGGAGAAATCAGCCGAGATGTTAGCCAAAGAAGCCACCAGGGCCATCAAAGACAAGGAGAGAGATTGTTTGCTCAGAGGATGAGCAACACCTTCAGTAGGGGGTGATGATGAGCCCCAAAAATGTACAAATATTTGGGCTCATTCAACCTCCTAATTTGGCTTATTCCACCATTCTCATTTGCTTATTGCATGTTTTTGATTATTTTTATGTTAATAGAGTGAATTTGGTTAGTCATTATGCCAACAAGTCTAATGGGTGCTTTGTGTAACCTTTTTGGTCAACTTCGAGACAAAATTGAAGGTCTTAATGAGCACTTGGCAGCCAAATTCGTGGGAGAACAAGCTAGAGGATTTGTAGGAAGGTGTCCCCCTCATTTATGGGCCCTTACCTTGAATTCTCCACCATCAGCTCGGAGTTCAAGGGCCACCGAATCAATCAGCTCAAGGGCAGCCAAGCAAGTCAAGTTGGACTGTTGTTAACTACAAGTCTTGGGCAGCCAAGTCCCTAAATTTTAGGAGGACTGTTGGGTCCTCAAATCGTATAAATAAGAGGGCTCAAGACCTCATTTCAGTTAGTCATTTTGGGGTTAGCTAGTTGTTAGTCATTTTTGGGATTAGCTAGTTAGTCAATTTGGTTAGCCAATTAGTCTTTTTGTAAGCAAGTTTTGGCATGACATTAGATTTTTGATTATGAATAAAGGCAAGCAGATTTGGATCTAATTCTGAGTTTTTAAGGGAGCTATAGCTCTCAGGTTAGGGCCCAACCTGAGAGCAATAGACCTCCTCTATTTTGTAGTGTTATTTGCCTTTCGTTCCAGCACTTTGTTTCTTTCCTTTGACATGCAATTCGAAAATACAATCTGCTGATTTGTTTTTTTATGTGATTAAGTAGGATTAGCTTATGGTTAGATTGCTTTCAGTTGCTTAGATCAGAATAGGAGAGTTGTAACTCATTGGAGCTCCAGAAAAGGTTGAGAGGACCTCACTGCCATCTCTGTTAGAGATTGGGGTGCAGTCTGAACCAACCACCAAAAAAACGCAGTCTTAGGCTTTCATGCAAGCTGCCACATAGTTATTTTAATTATAGATCCATGCATGCACTCTTTCTCCACTTTAGTTCTCTGTTCCTGAGCCATCACAAGCCTCATTTCCATCCTACCTATTCACCCATACACTTCCTCCACTCCTCCATCACCCAAAACTCCAACCACAGACCTTCCTGTAGAAATTCCTGAGTTTCCTGTAGGATCCCCTGTAGACATCCTGTAGAAGCCTGCAAACTTGGTTTCCGAGCACCTGAACGTTGTGGACTTCTGTGGACTGATGCTAGGGATCCCCTGGGACCTCTCCTAGCCCCCCTGACCTTTCCCAAGCTTTCTCTCCCTTCGCACCACCTCTGCACAACCAAACCCTAATAAGAAACAAAATCATCATCACTCCAACCATTTAAGAAAAAATACAAAAACATGTTCTTTTCAATAAAAGTAGTTTAAGTTCATGCATTTTACATCATTAGAAGTAATGGCATCATTTCCAGACGCTTGCACTCCACCCATTGCATCCCAAAGGTTAAGCTAGTCAGATTAGGGTTTACTAGGGTTTCCATGTTTTGGTTGGCTTTCAGTTCATTTTTGCAAAATAGATTAATTTCCTTTAAGATAGCCTTCATCCATCATTTAGCAAGCTTCTTCTGAGAGCATATAGAAGTTGGCTTGAGCCCTAGCGGACTTGTGCCAGCTGACCAAGTGACAGCTGCGACAAGAGCTAGTACTTGTGCATACAGCACCGTCGCTTCCAAGTTTGTACGAACTACCGGGTTGATAAATTAGAGATAGGAAGCTCCAGGAGTTGTAGCATTATTGCTACAATACTGGAGCCCACCAGGAGGATGGCACTGTGTCAGACCAATGGGTTGTAATCCTCTCTTCTACTACTTCTATCAAAAAAGCTATTTGCATTTTCCTCCATATTCTTGTATATCTATGAATCTTGTATTGATATATGCATCTGTATGGTTAATATACATTTGATCCTATATTGTTTATGGTTATAGATCTCTATGCTTTGATGGTATTATGCTACTTTGACTCTACAGGTTCTCTTTGAAGTGGGACAAGTAAGGAAGGAGTAGCGAAATTTTGTCAAAGGGGAAAGGAAACAAGCAAGGAGCCAAGTGAAAGACTGAGGTTAGTACTCTCTGCTTCTTTGTCATCTTTCTCTCATAAAGGAAAACACAAGTGAATTTATTTTATTTGTTTCTAAGATAGCTACCCATCTTAGTGGGACTAGCAGCTCTTAATAGACACTAGTTTTCCTGATAACAAAATGGCAACTTCACTGGGGATCAAATATTTTGATTTCTTGTCTCTCTTTGTTTGCTTCATAAACTACAGATGGAGCCTGAAGTTAAGCCAGCTAGCCTTCGAACTACATTTGCTATACAAGTGCAAAGTAGATCAATGCCACTTCAGTCAATCTCCAGGTTTTCATATGAACTAAACAACTGACTTGCAAACATCCTAAGTGCCCTGGTAGTAGCTCAGTAACCTCATTAGATCATCCCCTATACTTTGTATTTACTAGCTATCATTAGCTCAGCCTAAATCCCTAAACTAAGCTGCAAACTATGACCAAAAACCAAGTTAAAGTCTCATCCCTAGACCATTGCACTGTCTCCTTTTGGTAGACTGGATGCATCACACCTCCCATGTGCAGTAGGTGGAATGCATCCCTGTGTTACAAGTGCGATGATAAGATAAGATTGTTTCTGCCTCCAGATTTTGGTTTTTTCTTCACTGTCTTCAACTTTATTCAGGAGTTTTGTTGTCTATGATCAGTATACCATTGTTGAAACCCCCTTTCTTTGCATCATTCAACCTCCATTGTACAAATAATTTTGAATGTTTTTGTGTATTTTTTTCCATTTACAGTTCTCCTTTACAAAAAAGTAGCTTAATCAAACTGTCATCTTTTGATTTGAAAGTGTCGCAAGTGCCATTTTTAGTCAAAGAAAAGAATCCTCCTCTTTTTGATAGTTGATTACACTGTTACTCTTGTATTTGATCTGAATTATCGAAAAAAATTTGAATTCAAAATCGCAAAGTGTCGTCCTTGTAGTCCTTTCATTTTATGAAAAGAAAATTGTTAGTACTGTCGCTTTTAAAGAAGAGATAATTCAGATTTTTACTTAGCATTCTTTTTGTCATTCACACATTAAGAAAGCGGAAAAAAAATACATGCATGTGCATTTGCATTTAGACTGCTTATTGATTTTGATTTAGGACAGTGCATCTAGTGTGTGCTCTCTGCTCTATGTTGAAAGAATTTCGCTTCTCTTTCCTTAGTAGCTAGGATTTTCATTGCAAAAAGAAGAGTAAACGACTGTTTATCATCATAGATTGCATATTTAGGAGTTGTATATCTACATCACGCAGTGACCCTTAAAGGCAAACTTCTTAAGAAATATCAATTGTAAAATAAATTCAATGAACATAAAAATGCTTTGGAACCTAACGCACAACGTCTAGAAGTCTAGGCTAGAGACGTATTCCGGCATTGTAAAGCCTGGTAACTTTCGCTTTCATCGTAGGTTGGGTGATTCCTCCTTTTTGAGACGAAAAGTGCCAGTACGGACTTGTGCTCCCACGTATCGTCGAGTATATATTGGGAGACCACAATAGGCTATATCCTTTATCCTTAGGAAGTTGTGTCTACCACCCTATCGATCACAATGCACTGAACACAGCATTCAGGAAGATTGACTACCATACCATAAAAAATATTCTGCAATTTTGCAATTGGTTTGGTAATCCCTCTGTCTAGATTTACAGAATAGTCTCTTTCATTCCTTTTCAAACTCCTTAAAGGAAAAGGTCCATCTGAGCACTTGTCACTTCAGGCTCATTAAAAATCAAAGGCGACTAGAGTCATCTTTAGCTTTTTCTCGACTCTTAAAAATTGAAAAAGAAAGTTGTGTCAAAGTGTCATAAAATTTATTTTAATAAGAATAACGTCACTGTTCCCTCGTTGATCTTAGGTTGAGGAAATGGAGTCCACCAATCAAGGATTTCCCCTTGGGGGAAATCCTAGTTCTTTCTCTTCTTGGGGAGATGTTGGTGCACCTCATATGGCCACATTGTCCCTTCCAAGACTGACAATTGGCCTGCCAATATGGCTTTTCTCTACCTCTATCGTTCAAAGCACCATGATTCCTGAGCAATCAAATCAACTAGATGATACTAGAGTTACCCCCCAACCTTATACTTTGTTTGTTTCTCCCTCTTCTTCTTCCTCTTCTCTTGGTGATGCTAGTAAAACTAAAAACCAAGTAACTGAGAGGAAGAAGAAAGGGGAGGAGAAGAAGAAGAAGGAGCCAACAACAAAAAGGGGAAACCATGCATCGTCTAGTGAAAATCCACACACTGCATCATCCAAACCTAAATCTCCATGTGTCATTTGCAAAGGGGACCACTATCATCGAAATTGTCCTTGCATCCCACGGATCTTAAGGGACTAGTCTCCCCGCTTGCACAATCCAGTGTCATCAACCTCTGATGATCATGTTGAGAGTACACCATCAACTAGTGAAAATGAAGTCACCGGACAAAAAGGAGGATCTAAAATTCCCTGTAGACTGTGTGAAGGCGATCATGTCATCCACTGTTTTTCCTTCCTATACGAAGCTAAAAGAGTCTTGGATAACCGTCCTGCTTCACTGCTATGGCTTCCTCCTAGATACAAGAAACTCTTGCGGATTCCATCACTAGTTGAAAATCTGACTGACACACCTTTGCTGTCGGTCGAAGCACCTACCATTGAAGATAAACCCTCTGAGTCCACATCAGACCAAAGTCAACAGGTCGAGATAGCAGTCGACCCCATCTTGCCTTCAGAGGATTTACCTTCAAATGATACAGTCACCAAAGAGAATGAGAATGACACTGTTCAAATTATTTTCATAAACACAAACTCTGATGAACATGGGGGAAATCTACCCGTTCCTTTACCGTAGGAAGGAAGTTCGTCAAATATGTATCCGGCCGTTTATTTGGTCCCACCTTCGAGCAACCTAATCATCTCCTTCGATTGGAATCTACTAGGTAGACCCCGTCTACCATCTAATGTACCATTTCGAATCATAGTGCAAACTTACAAAATGGTCATGGTTGGTATCATCATAGATGAAGGGACTTCTGTGAGTATCCTTTCCTCAACTGCTTGGAAAGCGCTTGGTTCACCATTGCTTTTTCCTGAGATGCGAAATCTAGCAGGCTTCGACAAAGGAACTAGTCGACCATTAGGAATCCTTCCAAATTTTCCTATAACTTTGAGAAGGAAAACCATTTATCTGAATGTAATGGTACTCCACGGACCTTTAGATTGCAATCTACAACTTGGGCGTGACTACATTTATAGCATGGGAGCTATTGTTTCATCACTCTTTCGAGTGATTTGTTTTCCGCATGAAGGCAAAGTGGTCCAGCTCATAGACCAGCTTTCATTCCCCAGTTCACACATAGCTAATAGTCAAATGCCATCCCTAATTGGTCTTTTTGCGCAAGGAATGTCTCATCATTCTCTACTCTGTCCACCTGATGAGTGCAAGTGATTCGGTGATTGTGACTGAAACCCAGGGGGCATGCACCCTGGTCTGCTTTGGCAGGAAAACTTCAGGTATAGGGTAGGTTTCCGCGGAGGATATATTACTAGTCTGAGAGAGCCGTCCATTTAGGAAAATGGGATTAGACTAGAATAAGATACCTCCGTCAGAAGGTATTCCTTTCCTGACAGAACAAGTGTTTTGTCTGCAAATTGAAGGGTAACCTGGAAACTCTACTTCGCTATACCTGGGGGCATGCAAATCTTTCTGCATGAAAGTGAAAAGTGACCATTTCGTTTCTTAGTTTGTAGGTTCTTAACCCTTTAATCTCGTAGGATTGGTCATTCCTAGCTTACATAATAAAAGGATCATGAGCAAAGTTTTGAGGGGGCAATCTCCCTAAAAAATGAACCTATCGATGAGACATCCTTATTATACGACTGGAATGAGTAGTTTTACGTGAAGTTCAAGCTCATTAAAAAATAAACCTAGCAATGAGCATATGTTCCACCAGAGTTTAAGCTCATTAAAAAATGAACCCACCTCCGGTAAATAACCATTGTGATCGCATTATTATCAGCCTTTGAGCCTTGGTTGTGTTCTTACCATCACCTCCTCTCTTTTTTAGCCGATCATATGCCTCCATTTGATTGTTTACCCTGTTTTGAGGAACAATTGCTACGAGTGATCCTATTAGCCACCTTCTTTACACTGCCGTGATTGGAAAAGTTCCAAACATTACCTAGAACTAGCTACTATCTGAAAAAAATCACTTGTTCCTCAAAAAATGAGTCTACTTTAAGCTCTTTTCATCTGACTCATAAAATATGAGAAGATTGGCGAGAAATTGGCCTCTCTAGCTCGTTAAAGTGATTGGAAGTGCCATCCCTCCTCTAGATTTTAATCCTTTTGGACCTGATGGATTATTACACAAAAATATCGAGCGTTTGTCTTGTTCGGCTCGTTAAAACTATCAAAAAGTCACCCCTTTCGCATTGTTTTATACTTTTCCAGACTTAAGGGATTATATTACGAAAAAGGAATATTGCAGTTTCCTTTCCGTCTCTTTTTAGACTCTCTAAAATTGAAAAGAATAGAGTTATCCTTGTCTTTAAACTCATTAAAACAATAGCGACAAACTTGTCCATGCAGACAAGAGAAAGTCTCACTGTCGCTAGGCTTGTTAAAACATAGCGACAAGTTTGCCCAAAGGGAAAATTATAGAACAAGCATATGTTATCCTCCTCAATATTGGCAAAAATAAGAGGTACTAGTTAGAAATGACTCGGGAAAATTGGGAAGAAAACTTGAAGAAACTTTATTGGTAGTAGGTTGCTCTTGAACATGAAACTTTCACTCCATCACCATGATTAAGTCAGGTAGGGTTATTTCATTCACCGGCCATATCACCATTGGTCCACCGTACCATCCACTTTTGGGGTTAACGCTACCAATCCATTTTAGTGGCGCTGATATGTTCAAGAGAATTCACCAACCCAGCTCGTGTCTCATCCGCTACAATACCTTCACACTTCATTCTTTCATGACCACCACCCTGAACCTTGTATCATCAGATTGTTTTCACCTCCAAAAAATCATTTCCTTCGTTCCATGTCATAGATGTGGGATTCATTAATGCCCTCCTATGACGGGTCACTTCTTGTCGACATCAGCTCATTATCCAAGAAGTCGACCTAGGAACAAACCTTTCAGTACTTTGAAGCTTGCATGCCTCAATGGCAAGTTTCTCACTTCCGGTAACAGGTTTACATTAATGGCCTTCAACCAAAAGATTTTGCGTGGTGTTCAACATCAACTCATGTATTAACACCACGTGAATTGTACTGCGGTACCTTGAGGGTCATTATTGTTATCGGTGATTCCTCTCGCACCTGTTAACGGCTTACATCATTGGCTGGTAATTAGGCGATGCCTTTCCATGTTTGACGCCAGATCATCTTTTCACATGGATCGACTTGTACTTCGGGCAAAGATTGAACGAGTTTTGAAGACACTGGATCCAGTTTCATCCATCCGGGCAGTGATATATTCAGGAAAATAAAGACATCAAATGTACATCATTTTTGCACGGATAATCATCCAAACCAAAGGATGATGGCTCTACCAGAATCATCAGTCTGCTACACAAACGATTGTCTGTCTTATGTACATGAAAATGAATTTATAAAGTTGAGCATGGGAATGCCTACCCCAGCTAGATCATGAAAATATTATGAAGATAATGTATTGTATTGTATCTTATTACAGGTCACCTCCCAGTTCGAAAAACCTTGGATCCTCATGATAAAGCATTTCACCAGACATCAAAAAGATTTACGACCTCATGCTTTAGGGGGCAACTGTTATAGAGATATTTGGGCACTGCAACCCCAATCACATATGCCGATAAACCAAGGTCTTCTAAGTCCCTAAAAGTGTTGTTTCATACCCTAAAGGAGCAAGGTTAGCTGATTACATCATCTCCCAAAAGTTCTCCATGAAAAACTACTCATAACTGGTCAAAATTGGACCATACAGACTACTCAGCGCTAAGGGTGCGATGCATCTCACCCGCCACATGCAAAAAGTGTCATGCATACTGGAAAGCCCTTCTGTAGGGTGTGATGGGTGAGAGAAGACAAATGGTAGAAGCAGTTTGCTAGGTGGAGACCCTGAGAATCTTCTAGAAGCTGCTCATATGATACTTGCCTCTCTGAATTCACCTAGGGATGAGTAAGAGATCATGAAATCTCCAATTGGAACCAAGAACTATCAGAGAGATGAACTAATCAAAATCCCAAAAGCTGACTCACCCCCCTACAAACATCTATATCTGGATCCCTCATCTCAGAGCTCTAGAGGCTGGAATTTTGTAATTTGCAAGGAAGTGTTGTTGGTTTCTCTTTGAAGACATTTTTGGGTGATCTTGATTTGTATGAGGTGAAGAGGGATTTCATGCTGCGAGGATGGCGCTAGGTTAGACAAATGGGTTGTAATCCTCTCTTCTACTACTTCTATCAATAAAGCTATTTGAGTTTTCCTCCATATTCTTGTATATATCTGAATCTTGTATTTATATATGCATATGTATGGTTAATATACATCTGATCCTATATTGTTTATGGTTATAGATCTCTATGCTTTGATGGTATTATGCTGCTTTGACTCTACAGATGCTCTTTGAAGCAGGACAAGTAAGGAAGGAGTGGTGAAATTCTGTCAAAGGGGAAAGGAAACAAGCAAGGAGCCAAGTGAAAGATTGAGGTTGGTACTCTCTGCTTCTTTCTCATCTATCTCTCATAAAGGAAAATGCAAGTGACTTTAGTTTTTTTGTTTTTAAGATAGCTACCCATATTAGTGGGACTAGCAGCTCTGAAAGACACTGGTTTTCCCAAGAACACTGATGAAGGTCTAGTATAACCAAGCAAGTTGGATTGAGATGAATGTAGGGCATCTGTTCAGCAAATCCCCAATGGAAAGAGGAGTTAGGCTTTGGCTTGGTTGTAATTGCGGCATTTCATTTATGGACTCAGCAGTGATAGTAAATAATAAAGACTAGTCGGGGGTTCTCACTGCTCTTTGGTTGGGATCATAGTTCATGTGACAGTAATGTGCAATCTCTAGGAAGATGTGAACTCTGGGGAATTGGTATTTGTGTAATCTTGATTCCCAAAGACCTATATTGTCCGCATGGTTCAGGTACTAGTCTCTATGCCCGCAGAATAGTTTCAAACGGGATTCTGAGACAGAGGTGTCTTTAATTTGGAAATATTTGTCAACCAGTGGGAGATGATCTAAACCCCTATGAGGAGTAGTAATGGGCATGATATTCAACGCAATTAGGGAAGACATCCTTGGTTCTTTTGGATTCAAGGATGGGGGCAAAGGGTTTTTGGTGAATTTCGAGAAGAACTAGCCTAATTCAAGTGTTTTGGAGTTGCCAGGCAATTTTTCTTACTAAATCACTTAGGAATTCGAAGAAATTTAATCTAGGTTATGGAACAAAATAGTGTTTCTCAGCGAATTGGGATAAATACCTAGTTTTGGCTTTTTGACGGAGTAATGGTGACTCTGCACTATTTGCTAGAAGCGCACAGGTCTGCAAGGTGATCTGGAGTTCAGTAGGTTCAATGAGTTGGCGGTTGGTAGCACATTGACAGTTGCACATACTCTGTGCTTGTATGGAGGTCAGAATGTTCTTTTTTCATGATAAAATGAAAAAACTATAAGTTATTTAGTTTTATTCATAAATTTAATGACTTTGGTAGGTACATTGGGAAAAGGATAGTTGGCGCCAACAAGGGATGTGACATTTTGTCGCGTAGAGAGAGGTGGTAAGTGGAATCCATCACACCGCTTTTTGGGATAGAGTGGTTTTGGGGGAAGTCCGCTCGATGCCATTTATCAGGCGCCACGTAGCGGTAGGGTGAACAATGAAACCACTCACATCAGGTGGGTAAAGTTCGGCCTTCGAAGGTCGCCCAATATGAGTGTCGACCGTTGAATCTGAAGGGGTCAGATTGCACGGTGATCGGGTGATGATTTCATGTGAGGTTAAATGGAGGGGCCTGACGGGGTTTTAATGAGTAGAAGGATTAATTAATTGCGGATTAGGGAGGCTTAATGACGTCGGGAGTGATTTGATTAGCAAGGAAATATTATTAATTAATCATTGATTTGATTAATTAATTTCTTTATACAGTGGTGGGTAATGGTTATTAAATAGTCACTGATTGACTTAATTAATCCCTTTAATTAGTTTATTAGTAAGGCTTATGTTTCAAACCTTGGGGTGGGATATTAACATATCGGCTTTTAATAAAACATACGAGAAAGGGTTGATTTTTTTTGGAATTAATAAATAATGTTCGAAGTAAATATGAAATGAGAGCAAAAAACAAAGTGCACTAAGTATAATGTATATTGAGTTTATTTACATTTCACATTAAACATTAAAACTTAGGCTAAATGCATATTTGCAGGTTTTGTGAAAAATAGGGGTTTTACATGGGGATGATTACTTTCCCGAGGCAAATGATGGTTTTACTTTAGGAAAAGGAATTTTTAAGGGGAAAATGAATGAATTGAAGGGGGTGAATGTTTGTGAGGGGGCTTTTAGTACTTAGGACCTACAAGTTATTTCGCCGAGGGTCCGGTCCCTCAAGAAGTCAGACAAATGCTCTGAGCCCCTTTAACTTAAGGTTTTAGGCACTTTTGACTTTGATTATGGGAAATTAGTCAAATTAGGGGTAAAATGAATAGGGAAATTAATCACTTGACTTTGTGTAGATGCTCAATTATCATCCATACTTTAGAAACTTGATGATTAAAGTAAATGATATGATCTTAACTAATCATTCATCATAATTCTGCAACCATTCAACTACTTACCCGTCTACTCATGCTATTGTTTTTTCTATTTAGGGTGCACTTAAGCTGGCAAACCCTTATCAAAACTTTTTCTTTCTTTTAGAATGGAAATCTATCTAAGTCCATCCTTATTACATCCAAGGGCTCAGCTTAAGCTATTGATCTCCTTTTATTTACTCTACCTATCTACTTATCTTCCAAGTCAGTTTGGTCAGATTTTATTCTCTATCTCTAAGTATGAAACTCAAAGCATGGAATAACCAAAATTAAACTGTTTGATTACCATGGATTGTGGCATGAATAACAAGTTGCACACAATCATTATTATGCATAAAAAGTAAATGGTAGTGGCATTTGGACTTGCACACTTTCATTGTCTTTTTCTTTTTCCTTGGGGTTCATTTTCCATCTTTTCTGACCTTTTCATTCTTTTTGTCCTTTGATTTTTATTTTAGGACATACCCTCTTTACATTTTTTTTTTTTTTTTTTTTTTTGAATATGGAAAACATTTGCAGAAAGCAAAGATATGTACATATTACATATTTGACCTTAGCCATTCAAAAATTATGACTCCTGTTGGTATAAGAACATAACAGTGGCTCCACTTGGGGATGGCATTTCCTGGTGAAATGTCAAGAACTAGTAGATCAATGGCCTTCTAAATTGTTGTGATTTTACTCTACAACTTTCCCTTTTTACATTTCTACCTTATTGATATTTATGATAGTGAAACTTTTGAAGCTTAGGGTCTTCTCTTCAAGCTTCAACTCCAAAATTTTACCATCCAATCCACACTAAACTTTTGTAAAGGATATAATATGTACATGTGATTACTGGAATTAATGATTAGGATCTATGGAGTTCTCTATCATTTGACCATTAACTGGTCCTCCTTCTACTTCTGCACCATCCAATTCTTTGAGAAAATAAGCATTGTTACCTCTAAAAGAATAAATAATGTAAGGGCCTTCCCACAAGAAGTCAAAATTCCCATGTTTACCTTTTTCTTCCCTTCTTGAGTCCCATTTCGAAACCTTATCTCCTAGGTAGAAATCTTCTACGTTGGTTCTTTTGTCAAAAGCCTTTTTGATTTTCTCTTGCATAATTTGGGGTTAGATATAGACTTCTTCCTTAGTCTGTTGCAAATGTATTGTCTGGTTGATCCTCTTTTGAATGTCATTTGGCTCAACTTGTGCTTCTTGAAGCAGTTTCATTACTAGTGTTCCCAAAGAAGATGGGAAGACAACCTCCATTCCATAGAATAGCTAATAGGGACTAGTACCAATGGATTTCTTAGTGGTTAGCTTATCTACCCACAAGGCATTTACTAGCTTCTTATTCTAGTTTTTCTTGTTATCTTCCAACAATTTTTTGATGATATTCACTAAGCTTTTGTTGTAAGACTCTGCTAGTCCATTTAGTTAGGGATAGTAGGCAGTCGAGTGACCCAGGGTTATGTGATATTTGTTGTAGAAATCAATCATCCTCTTCGATTTAAAGGTCGCTGCATTGTCTGTGATGATCTTGGTAGGGCAACCAAATCTGGATAGAATGTTGGCCTCAAGAAAAACTATTATGACAGTATCAGTAGCTTGTCTCGAGGGTATGGCTTCTATCCATTTTGTAAAGTAGTCTGTGGAAGTCAAGATCCATCTATGTTGGCCAGAGGAATGGGGATGAATTTCGCCAATGAAGTCAAGACCTCACTGTTGAAATGGTGTTTTGGTAGATATAGGTTTCAAAGGTAATGGAAATAGTTTTCTTTTTCCTTCGAAAATATGACATTTATGGCATGAATTTACAATTTTTTTCACATCAGAAAACAATGTAGGCCAGTAAAAACCAGCTCTTAAGATTTTATCAACTGTGGTATTTCAGTAAAGATGTCCCCCACAGTCACCTGCATGAAATTCTTGCAATATTTTGTCAGATTCTTCCTTTAACAAACAATTAAGAAGGATTCCTTCATGATTTTTCCAAAATAAAGCATTATCAATTATGCAAAACCTCAAAGATTTCATTTTTAAGAACCTAATTTTAGTTATGGACAAGTCAAAAGGAGCTTGAAGATTTTGTAGATTGTATATTATATCAGCATACCATGGTGAGTCTATAATGGCCTGGGTGATCTGTGGAGTCGCCATCTCCTCTTTGTTATCCAATTCTGCAATGAAATTTATGTCTAGGGCCTGATAGTTTGATTTAGCCATGAGCTTGGCTAAACCTTGGCCCTTAATCAATTTTTGTAGGTTTAATTTCTAAATCATACTCTAATATGGTTGCTATCCACTTCCCTCTCTTTCCATCTGGTCCATCCTGTGTTAGAATGTCTTTGACTACAACATTGGGAACATAAGCTACTATATGAGAGTACAAGATATAAACTCTGAAACCTTTAATAGCTTTAATTAGAGAAAAAGCTTGCTTTTCCATTATATTATACTTTAAAGGTGCATATTTTAGGGCTTTACTGAAGAAAGCTATTGGTTGTTCAAAACCCTAATCATTTTTCTGCAGTAGGTCTGCAGCAATTATTTGTTCTGAGGAGAAATAAAAAATGATAAAATCCATATCAAACATTGGACTGATGAGGACTAGTGTTTGTGTTAAGGCTAGCTTTATATCTTCAAATGAATTTTTAGCCTCTAGAGTCAATTTAATAGTCGAATATTTGTTTAACATGTTGTTTAGTAATCTAATTAGTTCAGCTAAGTTAGAGATAAATCTTCTCAAAAAGTTTATTTTACCTAAAAATGCTTGTAGTTCTCTGATGTTCCTAGGATATGGTATCTGGAAAATTGCTTCAATTCTAGTTGGGTCAATTTGGATGCCATATTTGGAGATTATCTGGCCTAGTAGTTTCCCTCTTCTAGTCCAAATAAAGATTTTTTAGGATTCAGGGAAATTCCATACTTCCTACACTTGATAAAAACCTACCTAAGATGATCCAGGTGTTGTTGATCTGATTTAGAGAATACTGTGATATCATCTAGGTATATTACCAGGAAGTTGTGGATTTCTTTTGCAAAAGCTATTTCCATTTCTCTTTGAAATGTGGCCCCTGCGTTTTTTAACCCAAAAGGCATTTTCACATACATGAAAGTGCCCTATGGTGTAGTGAATGCAGTCTTTGCCTGATCATCTGGGTGGACTAGGATTTGTTTATAACTAGAGAGCCCATCTAGCAATGAGATTCTGGTGGAACCTGCTACCCTTTGTAATATGTGGTCCATTTTAGGGAGGGGGTAGTTATCCTTCAATGAAACTTTATTCAAATTCCTAAGGTCAACACACAGTCTAATTTCGCCAGTTTTCTTTCTTGTAGGTACCAAATTAGAAACCCATTTTGGGAATCTAATTGGTGCAATAATTTTGGCTTCATACATTATTTTGCTCTCTTTTTCGATAGAAGGCAATAGAATGGGGTTAATCCTTATAATCTTTTGTCTAAAAGGATTTTGATTTTCTTTTAATGGGATGGTGTGTTGTATTATGTTGGTATCATAGGACTTAAGGTCGTCATAATTTGAGGAAAAAACATCTTGGAATTCCTTTAGAAATTCTATGTATTTCACTTTTTCATTAGGAGGCAAAGATTTCGAATGTTTTATCATTTTGGGATCTTCTTTAGAGCCTATGTTACATTCTTCAATGTCTTATTTCAAGGGTTCTGTTATATCAAAATTAGGCCCTGGAAGGCTGCAGACCAAGAAGACTTCAAGTAACTATTTCAAACCTACTTTAGGCTGAGGCTTAGCCTCCTCAACCTGAGAGGGCTCTCTCTAGATGGGTTAATGATTTTGATTAAGATAAGATGGCTAACTCTATGAAACAAGTGAAAAATATGAATGGTGGAAACACATTAAACAACTATCCATTGGGCTTATGGAGTCAACAACACCTCAATATAACAATGAACTCAACCCTACATGGAAGTCAGGGCATTCAGCGTTTAAACATTCAGAACATAAACTCATATGGGACCACACAGTTTATAAATGTATACAGGAAGTCAGAGCACATTCAGTGAGTTCTGAGTGATTATACATCCATACCACTGTAAGAATTAAGAAAAGGACAACATCACATATTCTGAACATAAAAAACCCTTCATGAATCCTAAGAAGTAAAGTCAAGCATGTATTACTGAAAGTGAGTCTTACATAGGTCAAATACAAGCTTTTCCATAAAATGTTCCAACCCTTTGCTAATTCGACCTCTTGCTCTATGTAAAGCATTTACAATTAGGATTCCATCATCCCTCATCAAGAGAATTCGAATTTGCCATCAGTGACACCTATTCTAACCTTAAAACAAACCATTAATTAGAACTAGCTGTTAACTAGGAGTGCTAGTGACCTAATACAACTTGGAGTGTAACTCCTTATCATGATTACAACAACCTTATCTAAGAATTTAAAGCATTATTTGACAACTTGCAACCTCAAGAAGTCGAATTTGATGAAGCCTCCCACGTGGTCATCTGACTGCTGAAGACAAACCCTAGAAATTAGGGAACATGTTTCCCTGTTTTAGGTTTAGGATCCCTGAAAATGGCACGTGGGACAGAGCCTTTACCTCTTCATCCATGACACATTTTACGAAACTGAAGGAGGTTTTTGTATCCCATGTTATCCAGAACAAAAACCTCTCCTGGTGTTTTAAAACATTTTTCCAGCTGTCCAGAAACTGTCCTTGAAAAACACGTGGCAAACAGGAAAAATCCGTTTTCTGAAAGTAGGGTCTCAATGAAAGCTTAGTATCTCCCAACTGAAAACACTTATGAATAAAGTGAGATAGGTTATTGTATCTGGACATTTTATGAGGATAAACCACCCTCAAAATTCCAAAATACGTCTTCCTGTAACCAAAACGGATCTTGAAAAAGACTGCTAAAACCAGTAGACAAAGCTTGACTTTCAGCAGTTTCGTAGCGCAAGTTTAACCATAAATTCCTCCCACCTCAGAACGAATTTGAAGAAATGGAAAGAGGTTTTTGTAGTGAAGCATGTTAGGAAGAAAAGCCTCTTTCATTTTGCAAAATTAAGTTCTCAGCTGCTCAGGCAAGCATTTTGGAAATTGACTAGTAAAAGCAGAAAACAGAGTTTTTTATGCTGAAACAGGCTGCTACAGGGGTTTCGTAGCGCGCTACGAAAACCCCTAGTTCAGTGATTTCGTAGCTACTTTCAAAATTTCTCCAAAATGATGTGAGATATGACTTATAAACACCTGGTAAGACTTCTAAAACATTGAATGAGGCTGTCAAACATTATTTGGAAAAGAGATATGATCTTAAAAGACTTCTAACCTTATGACCTAACCCTAAAACATAAAAATGACTTGACCATGACTTGACCATGACTGATACAAGAATTGAGAAACCATGTAAGTTGTCCAAACTTTTTAAGGAAGTTTTACAGTGATAACAGTGGCTCCACTAGGGATAGTGTGCCCTTGTGGTACATTAAGAACCTGTAGCTCCAGTGCCGCTATCCATCCTCTAGAAGAAAACTTTGAACTTCTGCCCAATCTGCTCCTCAAGCCTTGAATAATTTTTTTTTTGTAAGAAGAATTCAAACTAAACCTACTGAAATAGATGCTCAGTCAACCTACCCTGAGCTTATTTGCATTTTCCTACCTACCTACTAGCTCCAATTTCCACTTTAGGTCAAGCAACATGATATTTCCAATAAAGCCAATCAATTGTTCTTTCTGATATTGGAGGCTCTTGACTGCATTCAACCTCAAAATAACCATGATAGTGAGATGACCAAATCAACTTATAATGTACCTGATTGTCATAATGCAAATGAAAATGAAATACTGGTGTGCAAAGCTTTGCCATGTATTCACTTATAGGGTCAAAGAAGACATGATTATTTTGATGACCATCATAACACTCTAAATCCTCAGACAACTGATTCTCAACCACACAAGACCCCTTTGATGTGCTATCCAACTGCCTTTCTGCATGATGCCCACAAACAATGTAATTTTCTTCATTATAAAGATCATTCTTTGATGCAAGCTGCTGCAAGGAATTACAAAAATGAACAACCTTTTCCTCTGCCTGAGAGTTATAAAAGTTATCTTCCGGTACTTCTTCTTGGTGTTTGCAATCAATTTCATACTCATTGTGATCAAAATCTTGGCAAGTTTGCTGCATCTTCTCATTTATATCAAAGGATGTAACATGGTTTTCATAAGTAAACCCCTGCTGATCTTCACGCTGCGTTTCATGAGAAGTTATACTTTCTTCTTGGTGTTGAAATGCATTGTTATGAAGAGCCTCTAAAATTTCTTCATCCGTAAATTCATCATCATCATAACAATCCTCCAAGTACTGAATAAGACTTAAAGAATGCCTACAGCAATCTTTGAGCAACAATAAGGAAGGATGACATTCTTTATACATGTCATAGAACACATCATGGAAATCAGCAAGAGAATATAATGAACCATTTTCCAAACTTTTATACCAAGACCATTCTTTTCCTTCTAAAGTGGTCATAAACATCCTCATGAGACAATCCTCAGGAAAGTGAACCTTAAGATTGCGTACATGCATATGAAACCTAACCAAATGAAGAGCAGCATTGTCTTTCTTTTCATCTTTGAATATCGAAAGATCCTCTAACCAATCAACCTTTGGCATAAGATTTGGAAAACCAGGGATATGAGACCGATTCATAGGAGCATACCTGGAATTCATTCCTGCAATGGAATTCATCTTGAAACTTCATCAAGCTACTGATCTTCTAGCAGTGGAGTCACCTTCCAATTTCTTATTTGATGTGTGGAGTCGCCAAGGTAGTTTTGCAGCCTCAAAAACCTTCTGAGCTCCTGCTACCTTCAGAAGTTCAGCTTCATGATTTCGGGAATGAATAATCTTCGGACTCCCGGCAGACGCACCAAAATGTTATCTCAAAATCAGGCCCAGACCAGGAAGACTTCAAGTAACTATTTCAAACCTACTTTAGGCTAAGGCTTAGCCTCCTGAACCTGAGAGGGCTCTCTCTAGATGGGTTAATAATTTTGATTAAGATAAGATGGCTAACTCTATGAAACAAGTGAAAAATATGAATGGTGGAAACACATTAAACAACTATCCATTGGGCTTATGGAGTCCACAACACCTCAATATAACAATGAACTCAACCCTACATGGAAGTCAGGGCATTCA
The DNA here is from genome assembly GCA_031772625.1 of Pinus tabuliformis. NCBI lineage: Eukaryota > Viridiplantae > Streptophyta > Pinopsida > Pinales > Pinaceae > Pinus > Pinus tabuliformis. Next base: position 352,283,998 of record CM062811.1, read on the forward strand.
ACGTTTAAACATTCAGAACATAAACTCATATGGGACCACACAGTTTATAAATGTATAGAGGAAGTCAGAGCACATTCAGTGAGTTCTGAGTGATTATACATCCATACCACTGTAAGAATTAAGAAAAGGACAACATCACATATTCTGAACATAAAAAACCCTTCATGAATCCTGAGAAGTAAAGTCAAGCATGTATTACTGAAAGTGAGTCTTACATTGGTCAAATACAAGCTTTTCCATAAAATGTTCCAACCCTTTGCTAATTCGACCTATTTTTCTATATAAAGCATTTAAAATTAGGATTCCATCATCCCTCATCAAGAGAATTCGAATTTGCCATCAATGACACCTATTCTAACCATAAAACAAACCATTAATTAGAACTAGCTGTTAACTAGGAGTGCTAGTGACCTAATACAACTTGGAGTGTAACTCCTTATCATGATTACAACAACCTTATCTAAGAATTTAAAGCATTATTTGACAACTTGCAACCTCAAGAAGTCGAATTTGATGAAGCCTCCCATGTGGTCATCTGACTGCAGAAGACAAACCCTAGAAATTAGGGAACATGTTTCCCTGTTTTTAGGTTTAGGATCCCTGAAAATGGCACGTGGGACAGAGCCTTTATCTCTTTATCCATGACACATTTTATGAAACTAAAGGAGGGTTTTGTAGCCCATGTTGTCCAGAACAAAAACCTCTCCTGGTGTTTTAAAAAATTTCTCCAACTGTCCAGAAACTGTCCTTGAAAAACACGTGGCAAACAGGAAAACTCCGTTTTCTGAAAGTAGGGTCTCAATGAAAGCTTAGTATCTCCCAACTGAAAACACTTATGAATAAAGTGAGATAGGTTATTCTAGATGGAAATGTTATGAAGAGAAACCTCCCTCAGAATTCCAAAATACATCTTCCTGTAACCAAAAACTGATCTTGAAAAAGACTGCTAAAACCAGTAGACAAAGCTTGACTTTCAGCAATTTCGTAGCGCAAGTTTAACCATAAATTCCTCCCACCTCAAAACGAATTTGAAGAAACTGAAAGCGGTTTCTGTAGTGAAGCATATTAGGAATAAAAGCCTCTTTCAGTTTGCAAAATTAAGTTCTCAGCTGCTCAGGAAAGCTTTTGGAAATTGACTAGTAAAAGCAGAAAACAAAGTTTTTTACGCTGAAACAGGTTGCTACAAGGGTTTCGTAGCGCGCTACGAAAACGCCTAGTTCAGTGATTTCGTAGCTACTTTCAAAATTTCTCCAAAATGATGTGAGATATGACTTATAAACACCTGGTAAGACTTCTAAAACATGGAATGAGGCTGTCAAACATTATTTGGAAAAGAGATATGATCTTAAAAGACTTCTAACCTTATGACCTAACCCTAAAACATAAAAATGACTTGACCATGACTTGACCATGACTGATACAAGAATTGAGAAACCATGTAAGTTGTCCAAAATTTTTAAGGAAGTTTTACAGTGATAACAGGTTCCATTTTAGGATTTTTAGGAACATCGTTTGAATTGAATAAGTCGTCCAAAGGAGTTAATCCTTTGGGCAAAAAATTATCTTTCAGATTGATGACTTCAGATTCTTCATTGATTGCTTCATCAATTTCCATTTGTTTTAGGTTTTGAATATCCGATTTTGTAAACCTTGTGGGATCAAAATTATCTATCTTTTCATCTTCTACTTTGTTAATTTCTACCTCGTTAGTGCAATCAAAATCTAATGTCATGTCTGTGTCTATGTTGCTATTTACAAATTCCTCATCTAAAGTTAGAAAATTGTTAATTTGCTGATCATTATCGAACACTTGCTAGTTCTTTAAGTTGTCAGGAATAGCAGGTCTATTCCTAACCTCGGAAGTGTACTGATGGTTGGGCTGAAATGGAAACTTGCAAGTACTAGCAAACATCGATAAATTGTGAGCTTGCATATTTTGTTTTCTTGGAATAATAGCAAGCTTGTTTTCTAAAAACGTATTTAGTATTTCTACAATTGTTCCTCTGTAAAATCCTAATCTAGGATATCTAGTCATATAAAAAGTGTTAATTTTTTTTATTACCAACTCAGAATCTCCCATAATAGAGACTCTTATGGCTCCTAACTTTTTGACCAATTTCAGACCTAACAGGAGTGCTTCATATTCTGCCATATTGTTTGTACATTTAAATTTTAATATGTAGGTATGACCCTTTGAATGATCATTTCCTAAGTTGTAAATCCATACTCCTGCCCCTGCACCTAGTTTGTTTATTGACCCATCAAATTCAAGATGCCATAGGATTTCATGCTCATAATTTTCACTGTCTGGGGGAATGAAATCTTTTTTGACTAAAGTATCTAGGTCATCTTTATTATCTGGAATTTCATGAATTTGGACACGTTTATTTTCTTCTGTTGTTGTAATTCCTTTTGTTTCTGATATAGTGCCATCTGAAGTATTTTCTTGGTTAGATTCAACAAAATAAATAATGAAAGAATCAATATCAGAATGTATTGAATATATAGGAAAGTTTTGAGGCCTCTCCTATGTACTCACTACATACCTCATCAGAGTTTCTCTATACAGTTTCTTAGGATGTCCAAAGACTAAAATGGTAGCATACGACATGTCAAGTTGCAGAGATCCCTGGAGTTTGGCGTCCAAAGATCTAGACAACAACATAGCATACTTAGGTGGTATATCAGCAACAACTATGTCGATTAGAATAGTTTTGGCAGGGTAATGGACTAGGGAAACGCAGAGGTCTTTTATAAGTCCTAGGCACTTAACTTGGCTTCAATCAAAGGAAAAGAGGTATTTGTAGGGTATGGTGATATCCAAGTTTAGCTTCTCCATAACGGATTTAGGCATAATGTTGTGTGAAGCCACAGAGTCTACCATGGCATTGTGTAGGATTTTGTTGTGGATGTTAAGGCTAATGTAGAAGGGTGGTATCCCTCCTTCCACTGGTTTTCCATTTACATTAGGTCCGAAAATTAACTCAGGTTGATCATCAAATAGGTTAACAGAGTCTTCATTTTCAACGAAGTTAAAAGATTTTCTTATTTGAGATCTGTAAGTTTCATGTTTAACGAGTTCTGTTAAAGGAGCTGAGATTTTAAGATTGGCCACCTCTGCTCTGAAATTTAAAGGTAGAGGGGATTTGTCTGTTTGAACATTTGAAATCTTGGCACCTAGGTTCTGAGTGGTTTGTTCGTCTTTCTTGTTATTTAGAGTCTTTTTAATTGGATTTTCTACTGAAATTTCTGGAGATTGTTCCACTGTTTCCTTAAGGGGAACTGAAGTGGAAGGTTGCTCCTTAGAAGGTTGGTCTTTGGTTACATCTTCAATGATAGGACTGGGAGGATTTTGACTTGCTCTAGAAAGGATTTGAAGAATTTTTGTAATTGGAGGATTCTGATTTGCAGCTTTTACTTTCTTATGCTGATTAGGTACTACTTTTTTGTTTTGGTTTGGAACATTAGTGTTCTTTTTGTTCCTCAAATTGTATTGTTTATGCACTTTTAAAATAGCAGAGTCATACCCTTGCTTGCAATCAAAATATTCTCTGGTTTGGGTCTATAACTGTTGAATCATGTATAGTTCTTGGTCATACTGAGTTAGAAAAACAATTTCTTCTTCATCTAAACCCATTAATTTGATTTGGGTGTCTAGCTCAGCGTCTTCTCAATGGGAGGTTTTGGCATAATTTTCTTGGAAAGGTGGTCTAATGTTCTGATCAAGCCCATTTTTACCAATGTTTTGGTTCTTGTTCTTCCTAAAATTTGGATTCCTTACTGGAGGTGCCTGTTGACTATCCTAGTGAGGTTTTCTTTCAATGACTTCTATTTTTTCCATCAACTTTTCCATTCCTTTACCTAAACAATTCGTCTTTTGATCAAAGGGTGACGTCCCATTTTTCAGGGGTGTTCTTCTCTTGTTTCTAACCCTAGCTCTTTTGGATAACAAATTAGCTTCTATGCTAACTGCAACACTTTACATATCTTCCAGTGTAAGGGGATTCCTTTCTCTAAGTTGAAAAGCCATATATGTGTCAAATCCATCTAGAAACTTAATCAGGGCTAAGCCAGGTGCAGGTCTAAGGTCAAGTGGTATTGCATTATATACATTGTTAAACCTAGTGCAATAGTCTTGAACAGTTTCATTTGGTCCCCTCTTAAGGTTTCCATACTTAGAAAGAATTTGAAGAGGGTTCTTTTTCTTCTCCCACCTATGTAAAAATTGTTGGTAAAAAAGTTCTAAACTATATATACTATTAGGAGGAAAAGATCTAAACCATGTTCTCACTTCTCCAGCTAGAGTTTGGGAAAAAATTCTCATTTGGACATCTGCTATGTCAATTTCATGCAATTCAAAACAATATGTCATTTTCTTTATGTGTTGTTGTGTAGTGTAAGTTCCATTGCCATCAAATAAGATAATTTTACTCTGATAATCACCTGGTAAGACACCCTGAGGTGCAGGCATGTTAAGAGGGGCATATATGAGTGTCATAGTTCTAAGTTATACAGGATTGAGAATAGGAGTTGAGGTAACAGGGGGATTTAGGACAACAAGGGGAGTTGGGGTAACCGGGGTAATGGGTATTTGAAGGGTGGTGATAGGCTGATGGGGGAGTGAAGGTATGAATGGAGATGAGGGATGATATTTAGAAATGTGGGGAAATGATGGTGAACTAAAAGAAGTCAAAGCAGTTTCAAAAAGTTCGGGGATTATATCAGAATTTAGGGATGACTGAGGGGAATTCAGAAGGTACTAATCGATTGACATGTTTTCTCTTTGGACTTTATGTTCAGTTGTGCATTTTGGATCTAGAATTGTGTCCTCAAGTTCACTTTCAGACTTAGTTCTAAATAGGGAATTATCAAAATACTTGTCAAAAGTGAGGTATTCAAGGAACAACCACTCAATAGGGCATGAATTAGATTTGAATAAAGGTCTTGGGCTTACTAAACTTTCTTGTCTTATGATTATTCTTGGAATAAGGTTGGGATTTTCAAATACAGGGGGAGGATTTGGATCAGGATTGGCCTTGGTATAGTGAGTTCTCCCTGAAGCCAGATTTCAAGCTTTCTCTACTTCTTTTCCTTTATGAAATTTTAAAACAACTTCTAATAAACTCTTTAAGATGCTTAAAAATGAAAATTTGAATTTCTCAAAGGTTTATTAAGACTGAGGGTTTGAGTTCCCTAGTATGATCGCCACTATGTTATCACTCAGATTTTCCCTAGAAGTTATCAAAGAAGGAAGAGTCTGAGGTAACGACAAACCTAAACTTTTAGGTTCAGGTTCTAGCCAACCCTAAGTCTAGAGAGGGCTCTCCCTTTATAATTTAACTTTGTTTTGGGTAGGATTTTAGGCTAGTTCTTAGTGCTCAAGGTGTTTTGTTTTGATTGGTTGGTGGAATTAAGAAAACAGATGGACAAAGAAAATATTCAGGCCATTGGGCTATGGAGTCAGTCAATAAGAGTTTAATTGGATCTGATCTATCACTAAGGTAGGATTCCACTGGGCAGGATAACACAACGAAAAGAAAATCTACAGGTTCAAATGGCTGAAGTAGTCCTAACCAGGGTAAAGGGCAATGAAGAATCCTTAACCAGGAATAAGATGAAGAAAGGAAGGATGATTAGTAGCAAACAACAATGAATAATCCTTTACTATGGACCAAAGGTGGGTAAACTACAGAAGTAAGGGAACAGTTAAGAATTCCCAGACCAAGATAGTTTAGTAGAAAACATATAGAAAGCAAACAGTTAAAACAGAGAGCATTTAATCTAATTCTAAGATATTATTCCTTGTTTACTTTACAGATTTTATAAGAGACACATACGAATATTCATAACATGAAGAGAAAACAATATTTAAACATGAAGAGATAATACTTATTTGTTCCAGTTGTGCACAAGAATCCAATGATATCTCTTGAGATTTATTTCATATCCAGCAAAACCAGTCCACTCTTGAATACAAAAGATCCTTAGCTTAATATAAAATGTCTAAAGAAATGTATTTTAATCCACCCTAATTACTTCAATTTGTGAAGTGTTTATACAAAAAATGATACAAAATATCTCATAACAATATGAGATTTATTCTAGGAAACAGAAAATAACTTCAACACAAAGAGAGAGACAGATGGAGAACTGTGTTCTTGTTGTCCCTTTTATTGTGACTATGCTGGCTTTTGTAATTCATATTTGGCTCTTTCAGTTGCTTTGTAGTTATGTGTTGGAATCACTTTTTATCTTCTACCTACTGATACACTTTACCTATTCTGCTTTGACTTTGTATTACCTGTGTTACCTAGCAGCAATGTTTTACTATATAGATTTACTGCAGTAACTCTATAGTAAATCAGTTAGATTTGTCCACCATTCACTATCAGGTAATTTTGTCCTTATCATTTTCCTATATATCTCGTTAGCTTCTATATACTTAGAAAAAATTGTTTTGTTGGTAAACAAATGCTTTAGCTCATGCTCCATATAAAACAAATTTTCAAGACAGTCATATAGTACCTTTCCAGTGGGCAAAGATTTGACTCCTAAGGTACTAGCTTGGCTTCTGGCTAGCCTTTTTAGCTTTTCAATATAATCATCTTGAGTCATCAGCTTGTCATTTATTACCATAGGAGTGGGAAGTCATTTGTGTCTCAAACTGTCATACATTGTTATAAAACTATCAATGTCTGCTTGAATGCTTTGACACCTTTTCTCTAGATTGAGCATTAGGTTCCTTTTGGTGAGAACCTTCTTTATTTCAATGATGGTTTTTGTTCTATCATCAATTTCTAGTTCATCAAGTTGGTACATGTTTTTTCTGTTCAAGAATGTGATCAATTGATTGGCTTCTTCAGGTTTATCTCCCAATTCTTCTCTTGTCTTGTGGACTGCTTCTATAGCCACTTTTACTAATTTAGTCCATTCGAAAATAACTTTAATAGAAGGCCAAACCTCATTGATGGAATCAATGATGTTGGCCCAAAGAATTTATTTCATGTCTCCTAGTGGCTCCTGCAATCTCAAGTCCTTTTCAAGGATTTTTATTCTTTCTACCATTCTTTGGTTCTTTTCAAATTCTTCCTTTCGCTGTATCTGGGAAAGTTTACAGTCAGTCTACAGATTTGACACTTTTTCTCTAAGTTTCTTAAGTTCAGTGGCCTAGATGCTCATTTCCTCCATGGGCCTTACCAATTCAACTATTTGTTCTATGGAAGTACCTATGCTTGTAGGTGCCCCTGTGCCTGCTGATGTACCTGTTACTGGCAAAGATGTAGCTGGCGGAAGTGCGGGTGCTAAGGCAAAAACCAATGTGGATGGTACTGTAGTGGAGACTGTAGGAATTACAGTATGATCAGTGGTGGCCAACTCACTCTGCTTAGATTGTATCAAGTTATCTAGCTCCTTTTCTGTCTCTTTTAATTGGTCATTGAGCTGAAGGAGTAATTCCATAAGCTCTTCCTCCTTCTTTGTTTCCAACACTTCAGCTATCTGAGGGTGATGTAGAGGAGGAATTTGACTTGCTTCTTCAGTGCGGCTATATCATCGTTTTTCTTCTTGATAAGCTTTTCCGCAGCCTTCACATCTTTGGGATCATGTCCCAGCTCTATGACCAAGTCCTCTAAGGACTTTATTCTAGTATCCTTGGCATGTGAAGAGGCCTTCTCCAACTGGAATTGTGCTAATATATTATTCAGCGAATTCTAGAGACGGTGGGCTGTAATTGCCTTGCTGGTCAAGGTGGAGTAAACCATTTCACCAGTCTGCTTATGTAACTCAATTTGGTCAATAGGATGGATATCCTTTTCCAATACTTCAAAATCTATTTTTAGATAATCTGCCATTGATCTGGGTTGTTGTATAGTTGGTTTGAAAAAACTCATTTGCATTTTACCTTATGTGAAAGGCTGACATTAGCCTTATTTGATTTGTTGGGGCCATTTTCAGGTAGTGTGCATAACTTTGGACCTTTAATCTTTCATTTCTTGCCTTGATTTGTTTGTATTTTTATTTGATATCTTGGCTCTGACCAGTAGGAGCCCTGAAGGAGGATACTTCCACACTCTGTTTCCTTTCTAGCATTTGAGTCTATGAGGTGGAAGGTTCTTTTGTACCTCCTGAAGGAGCGGTATGTCTGCTTTCTGCTCTTACAGTTCCTGCTGTCTCCTCGATAAAATCCTGTTCTGAAAATGGGTTCAACCTTTTCCTCTTGACATAGGTCTGGGAAACAAGTTTACTAGATGGGGTGGCCTCCTCTCTATCTCTTTTTAGATTCCTCTCCTCATTTATAGGAGTCTGCAAAATGGGAGGATTGTTCATGATTTGCTCTGGTTGAGCAAGTTCTTCTAAAATCTCAGGTTGTTCAGGTTCCTCTTGCTGCTCTGTTCCCTCTTAGTGCTTTGATGCTTCTGGTTGCTCTGAAGGTCCTTCTTCTGCTATTTGCCCACTGTGTCCTTGTGATTGTATTTGAGTTCCTCTTGACACCTGTACAAATGAATCCTCATCAACTTTTCTATCTAGATCAATCAATACATTGTTGACAGTAGTTTCTATGCTATCTCGGTCTACCAAAGTGTTTTCCACCCATTCAAACTTATTTTCATATTGTTCAATTTAAGGGATTCTATGGTGGATATAAGGAGATAATTTATTCTTTTTCCTTCTATTTCAAATGAACTCTAAGGGGTCATAATTCCATATGAAACTTTTTTTCAGTCTCAACCTTTAGAGGATTTCCTCTGCTTCCTTTCCTACTTCTCTACTGTTACATATGAAAGGATGAAGTTGATCCTTTATCCTAAGTTGAGATTTCCTCTTGGCTTTCACAAAATGCACCTCATTTGAATTGATCATTTGTATGTAGTACTCTAGGACAAATAATCTCATAGGGAGGTATCTGGGCAATTCACAGGGAGCCAACTCACATCCATAGATTATGATTTCAGTGTGGTTTTGGTACAAGTACCAATCCGCCACCCTATACTGTTTTGATAACTGAAGGACGCTCCTGATGTCTGCACTGATTCTAGGGGGATGGCTTCCTAATAGCATAGTTGTTACTGGGTACAGAAAGAGATCTATGAAATCAGTATAAGAATATTGAGAGTCAGATTGGTGGATCAATGAAGTCCAAAAGACCATTGATCTGGGGTTGCCTCTAGTATCAAGATTTTGGAGGGTGATTGGAAATTTATCAGCTTAATAATACAAGAATAAATGATATAGAACCAAATAATATTTAAGTACTCTTTCATTTTCTAACCTCATGAATTGATTTTGCATTTTATCAGCAATGAACTTAGCATAGTCAAACATGATGGATGGTGGTTACCTGGGAGAGTAGATGGACATAAAGGCTATAATGATTTCATGAAAAATTCACTTGTAGTATAACCTAACACATTGGATATCATATGTATGGTGTCTAGGCCAAGGTCAGAGAATATTGTCCATAGGTAAGGGGGAGAGTCTTCTGGAGTGTATTGTTCTTCCCTGATGAAGGTCTGGTATAACCGAGCAAGTTGGATTGAGGTGAGTGTAGGGTATATATTTAGAAAATCCCCAATAGAAAGAGGAGTCAAGCTTTTGCTTGGTTGTAATTGCAGCATTTCATTTATGGACTCGGCAGTGATAGTAAATAATACAGACTGGTTAGGGGTTCTCACTGCTCTTTGGTTTGGATCATAGTTCATGTGACAATAATGTGCAATCTTTGGGAAGATGTGAACTCTAGGGAATTGGTATTTGGGTAATCCTAATTCCCAAAGCCCTATATTGTCTACATGGTTCAGGTACTGGTCTCTGTACCTGCAAAATAGTTTCAAAGGGGATTCTGAGACAGAGGTATCTTTAATCTGGAAATCTTTATCAACTAGTGGGAGATGATCTAAATCCCTATGAGGAGTAGTAATGGGCATGATATTCAACGCAATTGGGGCAGACATCCTTGGTTCTTTTGGATTCAAGGAAGGGGCAAAGGGTTTTTAGTGAATTTTTGGAAAAACTGGCCTAATTCAGGTGTTTTTGAGTCACCAGGCAATTTTTCTTCCTAAATTACTTAGGAATTGGAAGCAATTTGGTCCAGGTTGTGGAACAAAACAGAGTTTCTCAGTGAATTTGGATAAATACCTAGTTTCAGCTTTTGGACAGAGTAATGGCGACTGTGCACTATCTACTCGAAGCACACAGGTCTGCAAGGTGGTCTAGAGTTCAGCAGGTTCAATAAGTTGGCAGTTGGTAGCAGGTTGACGGTTGCACGTACTATGTGCTTGCATGGAGGTTAGAATGTTATTTTTTGACAATAAAATGAAAAAGCTATAAGTTTTTTTGGTTTTATTCATAAAGTCAATGACCTTGGTGGGTACATTGGGAAAAGGACAATTGGTGCCAATAGGGGATGTGACATTTTTTCGCATAGTGGGAGGTGGTAAGTAGAATCCATCGTACCACTTTTTGGGATACAGTGGTTTTGGGGGAGGGTTTCTCGATGCCATTCATTAGGCACCACGTAGCAACGGTGTGAACAATGAAACCACTCTCATCGGGTGCGTAAAGGTCGGCCTTCGGAGGCTGCCCGATATGAGTGTTGGTTGTTGCATCTAAAGGGGTCAGATCACACGGTGATCGGGCGATCATTTAATGTGAGGTTAAATGGAGGGGCCCAACGGGGTTTTAATGAGCGGAAGGATTAATTACTCATTAGGGAGGCTTAATGACGTCAAGAGTGATTTGATTGGTGAAGAAGGATTATTAATTAATCACTGATTGATTAATTAATTTATTTATATAGTGGTGGGTCATCGTTATTAATTAGTCACTGATTGACTTAATTAATCCCTTTAATTAGTTTATTAGTAAGGCTTATGTTTCAAACCTTGGGGCAGGATATTAATATATGGGATTTTTAATAAAACATACAGCAAAGGGTTGATTTTTTTTTGGAATTAATAAATAATGTTAGAAGTAAATATGAAATGAAAGCGGAAAACGAAGTGAGCTAAGTATAATGCATATTGAGTTTATTTACATTTCACATTAAACATTATAACTTAGGCTAAATTCATATTTGTAGGTTTTTGTGAACAAGAGGGTTTTACATGGAGGTGATTACTTTCCCTAGGCAAATGATGGTTTTACCTTAGGAAAAGGGAATTTTAAAGGGAAAATGAATGAATTGAAGGGCGTGAATGTTTGTGAGGGGGCTTTTAGTACTTAGGACCTACAAGTTATTGGGTTGAGGGTCCAGTCCCTCTAGAAGTCAGGGAAATAATCTGAGCCCCTTTAACTTAAGGTTTTAGGCACTTTTGACTCTGCTTATGGGAAATTAATCACTTGACTTTGTGTAGATGCTCAATTATCATCCATACATTAGAAACTTGATGATGAAAGTAAATGATATGATCTTAACTAATCATTCATCATAATTCTGCAACCATTCAACTACTTACCCATCTACTCATTGTACCATTTTTTATACTCTTTCTTAGGGTGCACTTAAGCTGGCAAAACCTTATCAAAACTTTTTCTTTCTTTTACAATGGAATATCTAAGTCTATCCTTATTACATCCAAGGGCTCAGATTAAACTGTTGAGCTCCTTTTATTTACTCTACCTATCTACTTATCTACCAAGATTAAACAGTTTGGTCAGATTTTATTATCTATCTATAAGCATGAAATTCAAAGCATGGAATAACCAAGATCAAACTGTTTTATTACCATGGATTGTGCCATGAATAAGAAGTTGCACACAATCATTATTGTGCATAAAAAGTAAATGGCAGTGGCATTTGGACTTGCACACTTTCATGGTCTTTTTCTTTTTCCTTGGGGTTCATTTTTCATCCTTTTTTACCTTTTCATTCTTTTTGTCCTTTGATTTTTCTTTTAGGACATACCCTCTTTACATTTTTAATTTTTTTGTTTTTTTGAATGTGGAAAACATTTGCAGAAAGCAAAGGTATGCACTGTTGGGTTGTTTTGTATTCTTTCCATGACTAGCCCACATAGTTAACCGGGGGGTTAGAGCAGGGGCAGAGACCCCCCTTCGCTGCACTGATTGTGTAGCCGGGGGGGTCATAGGGGGTTTGAGGCATACCCGTAACCCACCTATGGTTTTTTGCATGATTTTCGTACATGTTTTTGGACGCGAGGGTTTTCAGTCCATGGTTTTGGACGCGATGGTTTTTCGGTCCATGGTATTGGATGCTTCAGCATGTATAAACATGTATTGTAACATTGAAAGGAACATAATGAAAAATCAAGATGGTAGTCCCGGTTTTGCGATCTAGGGGAAATCTCTATGTATATGTGTTTTATTTGTTATTCTCTCGCATTGTTTATTTTCTATGTTTTAGAATTCATATGCAGGTAATTTCTGTGTGAGGTTAAAACCTACATTTGGTACTAGAGCAGTTTTGGCTTCAATGGGATGCCTTTGTTGCTAAGGGGTTTCGCTCGGGCCTGTGGTAGAGCCTATTCAGTGGGAGATTTGCGAGATCGATTCTAGTGGTGAAAGAAGATGGCGAGCAGTGGAAAGATAGAGATCGAGAAATTTAATGGTCAAAGTTTTGAGTTGTGGAAACAAAAGATGGAGGATCTATTGGTGCATAAAGATCAGTGGATCGCGGTAGATCCGGGTACTAAACCAATGGGAGTGTCCGAAGAAGAATGGAAGAAGTTGGATCAGAAGGCAAAGAGCATAATACGATTGTGTGTTTCAGATCCAGTATTGCTAAATGTATCAGGGGAAGCTACGATGAAGGCTTTGTGGAACAAGTTAGGGACTTTGTACCAATCTAAGTCTCTGGTGAATAAACTGTTCCTATAGAAAAAGTTGTAAAACCTGAGGACAAAATATGGAGACTTGGTGATAGAACATCTGAATGCATTTAATACTACGGTAAGTCAGCTAGCATCTCTTGATATTGAAATTTCGGATGAAGATAAGTGCATCAGTTTATTGTGTTCTCTACCAGATTCGTGGGATAGTCTGGTTATTGCAATAGGTAGTAATGCAACTGCCTTGTAGTTTGATAAAATAGTCTCATCCTTGCTAATGGAGGAGATGAGACAAAAAATATGGAGGGCCAGAATGGGGATGCCTTGTTTGTAGAAGGACGGTCCCAGAACAGAAATAAAAATAAGTCATTGAGTGGTAGATCTAAATCTAGAGGGAGATCTAAATCTCTAGGAAAACCTGTAAGGGTGGTGTGTTGGAAATGCGGAAAGGAAGGGCACTACAAAAGGGACTGTAAATCTAAATCTCTTGAGAAAGGAAAGGGATCTGATGATGCTCCTTCTGCAGAGGCGAAAACCACCTCAAATGAAGGTAGGGATATGTACATGGCTTCTTCAAGTAAACATGTAGATCATGAAGCATGGTTGATTGACTCAGGTGCATCCTTTCACTTCACTCCCCATAGAGAGTGGTTCTGAAAGTATGAGAAATGCTATGGTGGTGATGTCTTCTTGGGGGGTGACAGGAAGGCTAGAATTGTTGGTTGTGGAAAAGTAAAATTGAAGTTGCAAGGTGGAAGGGTTAGAACACTTTCGAGTGCTCTGCATATTCGTGCATTGGCCATAAATTTGATTTCTGTAAGAAAATTGGATGATGCAGGTGTAAAGATAGTGTTTGAGAAGGATACCTGTGAAATGGTTCAAGGAGCACTGGTATTGATGTGAGGAGTTCATATTGGAACTCTGTAAAAGCTACAAGGTAGCACTGTTGTTGATGGGTGCAATAGTTCTATGGTTTCTGAAAGTGGAGCAGAAAATATAATGGTCTCTAGATAGAAGACCATGTTGTGGCATCAAAGGCTTGGACATATTGGAGAGAAAGGCCTCTGAATACTTCACAGTAAAGGTATGGTAGAAGGTATGTTATAGACATTTTTGTGCCTGGCATCACTGAGCATGAAATGTCAATAATCAAGGGATCCAAAGTCCCTAAACATGTTGTTCCTACCCCTAGAGGAACAAGGCCAGCAAACCACAGCACTTAACAAAAGTTCTCCACCTGAAAACACTCAAAAACAAGGCAATTCTAGATCATGTCAACTGCTCCACTGAGCATCTGCGCTGAATGTCAACTGCTCCACTGTCTACCTGCATTGAATGTCAACTGCAAAGAAGGCTACCTACGCTGAGCGAGTTTGGACAAGTGGCAGAGTCATTCCTCAAGGTGTCAATGCCCAGGAAGCTTCCAAAATGACACTTGGATCAAGGAATTCGACTGGTGATGAGTAAGAGGTTCAAAATCTCCAAGTGGAAGTAAGAACCTCCAAGTGGACTCAAGAACTGAAGTGGGAGAGGACACTAGTCAGTCTCAGACCAGTCTCAAGTTGACTCATCCTCTCTCCAATATCCCTATATATAGATCTCTCTCCATGAGGTCAGGGGAGGCTGGAATTTAGTATTTGCAAAGAATTGTTGTTGGTTTGTGGCTAGAAATATTGGGTGTGTTATGCTTTGAAAGGAGCTGAAGAAGGAATTCCATTCTGCTGGGAAGGAGATGCTGGGTTGGAGCCCTATTGGTTGTATCTCTTCCTGAATCCTGTTACTTTCAATAAAGCTATCTTGATTCTTTCCTATATACTGGTGTATTTTGTATGATTGCATTAGTATATTTGATTTACTTCTATTCCTGAATCATTTATGAATATGTATATTTGCCTTTGTATGGTGTTCTTCTCTTGTCGCAAGTAGCTGTTCTCTTGTCACAGGTAGCTGTTCTCTTGTGATCTTGTGGGATTCAAGTAGCTGTTCTCTTGATCAAGCGAGGAGGAAAGTAGCTGTGGATACACAAAGAGAAGAGGATCTAGTTCGAGGGACAACCGCAAGACAACGGTAAGTCTACCGATCTCCTCTCTTTCATATTTCATAAAGGAAGTAATCATGATAGCTGTATTCGTTTGTTGCTAAGGCACTGTCACACCTTAGGTGGATAGGATCGTCCTAAATAGGCATTTTTCCCCACAACAAATTGGTGACTCCGCTGGGGAAGAACTTGTTTATTCATTTCATTTGTGTTTCCGTCATTTGTTTACTTCATAGACTTGACAGCAACTCTTGAACTGCATCTTTCCCGGATGCAAAGTAAAAGTTGCTGCTTTGATCCAGTATGTTGGACTTGTCTATGATTTAAAATAGATCCACAAAAGATTTTATTGATCCTTGTGATAGTCTTTAGTACCTTATCAAAGCATCCCTCTGTTTATACCTTGCTTGTGTTTCTGATTTGGCCTGAAACAGTTGATTTTTGAGCATTTTGTGACCCAGAAACCAAGAGAAACGAGAGTTTCTCTCTTCAACGCAGGCACTGTGAAGGCAGTCTGCATTTCAACGCAGGTCCCGAAGGGGCTACCTATGCTGAATGTCAAACTGACAGTGTTGGACCTACGCTGAACCAGTGTGGCCTTGTGCAGCTGGGGTTCTTTGTCCTTTTTTGCCCTGTTTTGATCTCTGTTTTTGCAGCCTTTAACCAAGTATAGGTGCTAGTCTGATAACCCTTTTCTTTGCCTGAATTCCGCCCCATTTTTGTACAAAAAGATTGTGAATGTTTTTATGTGTTTGTGGCGTCATTTACAGTCTTCCTTTGCATGAGTAAAGTAGTCTTTCTGTAGCGTTTGATTCAGATCTGATTGAGAGTGATCTTAGAAGAGAGTTCATTGGCTGTTTGTTCAGATTGATTGTAGTTTTACTTTTGCTTATTGGTTTGAATTTGTTCTTTTCAAAGTATCAAAACGAGTCTTTATTTCGAAAATCACAAAGTGATTGTAATCTCTTCTACCCTTGTTGATTTCGAAGAAAGTGAACTTGTTTATTTTGATCATTGTAAAAGCAAATTCAAAGTTGTGCAAAAAGCTTTCTTTGTAGGCATTTATACTAAGAAAGTGAAAACAAACACCTGCATTGTGCATTTTGCATTTGATAAGTTTGCATGTTGGATTTAGGGAAAGTGCATTAGAGTGTGCTGATTTCTCTTTGAGAAAAGATAGTCGCTCTCTTTTCCCTTAGTAGCTAGGATTTTCAAAGTTGAAATATTGTAAAGCTTGCTTATCATCTTAGACTGCATTTAGGAATTTGTATCATACATCTCGTGGTGAACCTTGAAAGGCAAACTTTAAAAAGATCAACCTAAAATAAACTGAATGAACCTAACAACGCTTTGTAACATAACGCACAACATAGAGGTCTAGGCTAGAGACGTGTTCCGGCGTCGTTAAGCCTAGTGACTGTCGATCTCTAAGAAGGTGGGTGATTCCTCCTAAGAGACGGTAGTGCTAGTACGGATTTGTGCTCCCACGTACCGTCGCGTATATATTGGGAGACCCCTATAGGCATATATCTTTTATCCTTAGGAATCCATGTCGGCCGCCCTACTGATCGCAATGTAGTGAACACAGCATTCACGAAGATCGACCACCCGTACCGTAAAAAGTATTCTGTGGTTTTGCGAAAGGTTTGGCACACCCTCTGCCTAGATCTCCAGAGCAGTTTCTTTTGGTATTTTTCAGACTCTATAATAGAAAAAGTCCATCCGAGCATTTGTCACTTCGGGCTCGTTAAAACATCGAAGGAGACTAGAGTCATCTTTAGCTTTTTCTCGACTCTTTAAAACTGAAAAAGCAAGTTGTGTCTAATAAGCGTCGTTAACAATTTATTTTAAACGGAACAATCACCCTTTAATCCTGCGTTGATATTTAGGTTGAAAAGATGGAGCACACCAACCAAGGAGTTCCCTTGGGTGGAAATCCTAGTCCCTTCTCCTCTTAGGGAGATGTTGGTGCGCTCCACATGGCCACATTGTCGCTTCCAGGATTGACAATTGGCCTACCAGTTTGGCTCTTTTCGACCAATGTCGTTCAGAATACCACCACTCCTGAACAGTCGAGTCAACAGTTAGATCAGACAAGAGTTGCCTCCCAGCCTTCCACTTCATCTTCCTCCCCTCCTTCCTCTTCGCTTGACGGAACTGTTCGATCAAAAAATCGGGTTCCTAAGGAGAAGAAGGAGAAGAAGAAGAAAGAAAAGAAGAAGAAGGAGCCTAAGGCGACTGGGGGCAAGCAAAATGTCATCTAACAAAGATCCACACACCGCACTTGTAAGGCCTAAATCGCCATGCATCATATGCAAGGGAGACCACTTCCATAGAAATTGTCCCTGTATCCCACGGATACTAAGGGACTGGTCCCCCCGTTTGCACAATTCGGGAGCATCGACCTCTGATAGCCATGTCGACTGCTCACCGTCAACTAGTGGGAGTGAAGCTCTAGGATAGAATGGGAAAGCTAAATTTCCCTGCAGACTGTGTGAAGGCAATCACGCCATCCACCGTTGTCCCTTCTTAGACGAGGCAAAAAGAGTTCTGGAAGATCGTCCGATTTTACGAGCGAATCTTCCTCCTAGATATCAAAGACTCCTGCCAAGTCCCTCACTAGTTGAGAATCCGGCTGAACCACTTAGATGGTCAACCGAAGCACCTGTCATTGAAGAAGAACCGTCTGGATCCATGCCTGACGAAAGTCAAAAGGTTGATACGGCAGTTGACTCGGTTTTGCCTTCAGAGGCTCCATCTTCGAATGACACCATCACAGAAGAGAATACAGACGACACCGTCCAGGTTCTCTTCATCAGCACTGACTCTGATGATCAAGGGGGCAATGCCACCATTCCTTTTTCGCAGGAAGGAAGTTCATCAGAGCGCTATCCGGCCGTATATTCGGTCCCACCACCAAGCAACCTGGTTGTATCCTTTGATTGGAACCAACTAGGCAGACCCCGGTTGCCCGCCAGTGTACCATTCAGAATTATTTGTCAAATATACAGAATGGTAATGGCTGGCACTATCATTGATGAGGGGGCATCTGTGAGTATCCTTTCCTCTATTGCTTGGAAAGCGCTTGGTTCGCCAGTGCTTTTACCTGAGATGAGAAGTCTATCAGGTTTTGATAAAGGAACCAGTCGACCTTTAGGGATCCTCCCCAATGTGCCAATAACATTGAAAGGGAAGACCGTTCAAATGAATGTGATGGTCGTTCAAGGACCCTTGGATTATAACCTACTCCTTGGACGAAACTATATATATTGCATGGGAGCTGTGGTCTCCTCACTCTTTAGAGTAATGTGTTTTCCACATGGAGGAAGAATGGTCAAGCTCGTGGACCAACTTTCGTTTCCCGGATCACACATCGCAAATAGTCATGTGCCACCCCTAAATGGTCTATTCATGCAAGAAGTGTCTCAACCCACGGTCCGTCCTCCTGATGAGCGCGAGTAATCCGGGAGGATATGACTGGAACCCAGGGGGCATGCATCCTGGCCTGCTTCGGCAGGGAAACTTTGGGTATAGGGTAGGTTTCCGTGGGAGAATATGACTAGTCCGTACCCCGTCCGTGGGTGGAAGAGGGGTTGTTCTGGAATAAGATTCTCTTGTCAAAGTTATGAGAGGGCGGGGGGTCATCACTCACCTTTGTTTATTTCGGTAGACAATGCCAAAGAAGTGTTTTGTTTGAAAGATTAATGAGACAATCTTTGGGTTACCTGAAAGAGGTAGGCCTCTCCCGGTAAAACAAATGTTTTATCTGCAAATTGAGGGGTAACCTTGAAACTCTGTTTTATACCTGGGGGCATGCAAACCTTTTGGAGTGCAAGCAAGGGGCGACTATTTATTTTTTAAATTTTTAGGTCCTCCCTTTAAACCTGTAGGTCTAACCCTTTAAACTCGTAGGATTAGCCGTTTTGAACTTGCATAAAGAAAGGAGAGTGAGCATAGCTTTGGTAAGGCGCAAGCTCTATAAAAAATGGAATCTTTCATGAGACACTCTTATCAAAAAACTGGGTAAATCGAGCAGTTTTAGCATGAAGTTCATGCTCGCTAAAAAATAAACGCAAGATCCGAGCAGTTTTAACGCGGTCTTCATGCTCGTTAAAAAATAAATATAAGCAGTGAGCAATGTTTCCTCCAGAGTTTAAGCTCATTTTTATCTAAAAAATGAACCTATCCCGGTAAATAACCATTGTGATCGTAAATTTATCAGCCATAAAAACCTTGGTCGTGTTTGCACCTGCCACCTCCATCTTTCATTTGGCCGATCGTTCACCTCCATATGATTGTTTACCCATTTTGAGGAACAGCTGCGAAGAGTGATTTCACCTAGCCATCCTTGTGACACTGCTGTGATTGGAAAATTCCAACCTGTACCTGGAATCAATTGCTATCCCTGTTTATCACTCGTTCCTCAAAAGACAAGTCTTCTTTAAGCTCTTTTCATCTGACTCGTAAAATATGAAAAGATTGCCGAGTTTTGGCCTTCCAGCTCGTTAAAGGACTGGAAGAGCTATCCCTCCTCTAGATTTTAATCTTTTTGGACCTGAGGGATTATTGTACAAAAAGGTCGAGCGCTTGTTTTATTCGGCTCGTTAAAGTTATCGAAAACTCATCCCTTCTGTATTGTTTTATACTTTTTCGGACTTAAGGGATTAGATGACGAAAAAAGAATTTTGGAGTTAACTTTATGTACCTTTTCAGACTCTCTAAAAATGAAAAGGACCGAGTTATCTTTGTCGTTAGACTCATTAAAATGATAAATAGCGACAAACTTGTCTTTAGACGAGAACGAGTTTCCCTATCACTAGGCTCGTTAAAACATAGCGATGGGCTTGCCCGAAGGGCAGGTTATAGAACAAGCATATGTTATCCTCCTCAAGCTTGACAAAAATAAAGAGGTACTGCTTAGCAATGACTGGGGAAAAATTGGGAAAGATTCGAGAAAACTTTGATGGTAGCAGGTCGCTCTTGAACATGACACTTTTCCTCCGTATCACATTCGGGTTGGGTTGTTTCATTCACCGGTCACATCACCATGGTCTCACCATACCATCCATATTTGGGGTAATGCTACCAATCCATCGCATTAGTGTCGCCATATGTTCAAGAGAAGTCATTCAGAAAGAGTCAACCGGGTCCCATCCACTGCCATACATTATCCTTCATCCATTCATGACTGCCACCCTGAATCATATATCACAGATTGTTTTCACCTCCATTAAAATCATTTAGCTCCGTTCCGTGTCACTGATGTGGGATTCATTAAGGCCCTCCTTTGACGGATCGCTCCTTGTCGACATCAGCTCATTATCCAAGGAGTTGATCTAGGAACAACCCCTTCAGTACTTTGAAGCTTGCATGCCTCAATGGCAAGTTTCTCACTTCCGGCGACAGGTATACATCAATGACCTTCGACCAGAATATTTTGCGTGGTGTTCGACGCCAAGTCCTTTATTCACACCACGTGAATTGTACTGCAGTACCTTGAGGGTCATTATCATTATCGGTGATTCCTCTCGCGCTTGTTAACGGTTTACATCATTGATCGGTAATCAAGTGATGTCTTTCCATGTTCGACTTCAGCGCAATTCTCACATGGATCGACTTGTACTAAGAGTGAAGATCGAATGAGTTTGAAGACCCCGGATCTAGTTTCATCCATCCGGGCTGCGATATATATTCAGGAAAAATAAAGACATTTGATATGTACATCATTACAGCAGATGATCATCCTATTCAAAGGATGATAATTTTCACCAAAATTATCAGTCTACCATCAGACGATCGTCTGTTCCATGTGAAAAAATGAATTTATAAAGCTGAGCATGGGAATGCCCACCTCAGCTAGATCATGAAAGCAGTATGAATCATAATGTATTGTATTGTATTTTATTACAGGTCTCCTCCCAGCAGATGGATGAACTTCAGACCCTCCTGGATAAAGCATTTCCCCCGATAAACGGCCTCATACTTTAGGGGGCAACTGTTATAGACATTTTTGTACCTGGCATCACTGAGCATGAAATGTCAATAATCAAGGGATCCAAAGTCCCTAAACATGTTGTTCCTACCCCTAGAGGAACAAGGCCAGCAAACCACAACACTTAACAAAAGTTCTCCACCTGAAAACACTCAAAAACAAGGCAATTCTGGATCATGTCAACTGCTCCACTGAGCATCTGCGCTGAATGTCAACTGCTCCACTGTCTACCTGCATTGAATGTCAACTGCAAAGAAGGCTACCTACGCTGAGCGAGTTTGGACAAGTGGCAGAGTCATTCCTCAAGGTGTCAATGCCCAGGAAGCTTCCAAAATGACACTTGGATCAGGGAACTCGACTGGTGATGAGTAAGAGGTTCCAAATCTCCAAGTGGAAGCAAGAACCTCCAAGTGGACTCAAGAACTGAAGTGGGAGAGGACACTAGTCAGTCTCAGACCAGTCTCAAGCTGACTCATCCTCTCTCCAATATCCCTATATATAGATCTCTCTCCATGAGGTCAGGGGAGGCTGGAATTTAGTATTTGCAAAGAATTGTTGTTGGTTTGTGGCTAGAAATATTGGGTGTGTTATGCTTTGAAAGGAGCTGAAGAAGGAATTCCATTCTGCTGGGAAGGAGATGCTGGGTTGGAGCCCTATGGGTTGTATCTCTTCCTGAATCCTGTTACTTTCAATAAAGCTATCTTGATTCTTTCCTATATGCTGGTGTATTTTGTATGATTGCATTAGTATATTTGATTTACTTCTAATCCTGAATCATTTATGAATATGTATATTTGCCTTTGTATGGTGTTCTTCTCTTGTCGCAAGTAGCTGTTCTCTTGTCACAGGTAGCTGTTCTCTTGTGATCTTGTGGGATTCAAGTAGCTGTTCTCTTGATCAAGCGAGGAGGCAAGTAGCTGTGGATACACAAAGAGAAGAGGATCTAGTTCGAGGGACAACCGCAAGACAATGGTAAGTCTACCGATCTCCTCTCTTTCATATTTCATAAAGGAAGTAATCATGATAGCTGTATTCGTTTGTTGCTAAGGCACTGTCACACCTTAGGTGGATAGGATCGTCCTAAATAGGCATTTTTCCCCACAACAAGGTATGAGTAATAGCTCTATGTATTTTGATTTCTATGAAAATTGTGTATATGGGAAGCATAATCAGGTGAGTTTCCCCTCTGGTAGTAGGAGGGTGAAACATATATTAGAGCTTGTACACAGTGATGTGTTTGGACCTGTGAAGGTTCCATCACTAGGTAATTCTATGTACTATGTATCATTTATAGATGACTTCTCAAGGAATACATGGATATATTTCCTTAAGAAGAAATCTGAAGTCTTTGACAGGTTTAAAGAATTTAAGGCTCTCGTGGAAAATCAGACAGAGAAGAAGATAAAGGTGCTGAGGACAGATAGTGGTGGATAGTTTTGCAGCAAGGAATTTGAAGAATTATGTAAGAGGTGTGGTATATCACGACAGAAGACTACTCTATATACACCTCAGCAAAATGGAGTTGCAGAAAGAATGAACAAGGCGTTGATGGAAAGGGCAGGAAGAATGCTCAGTGGTGCTGGGTTAGGACAAGAATTTTGGGCAGAGGCGGTGGATACTACATGTTAACTGGTCAACGGGTCACCTTCATTAGCATTGGAGGATAAGACTCCAAAAGAGGTATGGACTAATGAGAAACCTTCTTTTTCACATCTAAGGGTATTTGGATGTGATGCATATGTACATGTTCCAAAGGAGAAACAAACTAAGTTGGATAGTAAATCTGAAAATTCCATCTTTATTGGGTATAATGATGGTTTAAAGGGTTATAAGCTCTAGAACCCAGTAACAAGGAAGGTTGCGTACAACTGAGATGTGGTGTTTAGAGAGGTGAAAGATGTTATTAAACATGAAGTCCAACCAAAGGAACTTGAGAAGATAGAGTTTGAGCTAAAGGAGGAAGAATCAGACTCTACAGCAAAGGAGGAATCAGAAGATGAAGAGACACAAACTTCGGCTGTGAGAAGATCAGTTCGAGAAAGAAGGCAGCCAAAAAAGTGTAGTCCATCTGCTTTCTGTTCAAATTTTTCTTTATCTATTACTAACGATGATCCTAGAATTATGAAGGAAGCAGTAGATTCAGATGATGGAAAACTCTGGAAAGAGGCCATGGTTGATGAAATAGCATCTTTGCACAAAAATGAGGCTTGGGATCTAGTGGAGTTGCCAGCTAGAAGGAAACCCATTGGTAGCAAATGGGTGTTCAAGAAGAAGACAAATGCAAAAGGAAAGGTGGAGAAATATAAAGCTTGGTTGGTAGCAAAAGGTTATTTCCAAGTGCTAGGAATTGATTTTGGTGATATTTTTTCTCCTGTGGCCAAGGTAACTTCTATTAGATTACTTTTATCTGTTGCTGTTGCTTTTGATTTTGAGGTAGAATAGATGGATGTGAAGCCAACATTTCTTCATGGGGATCTGGAAGAGGAAATGTACATAAAGAAACCTGAAGGCTTTCCGGTGAAGGGTAAGAAAGAATTGGTATGCAAGTTAAAGAAGTCTATGTATGGGTTAAAACAGTCACCAAGGATGCGGTATCAGAAATTTGATACATTTATATGGGGACTTGGCTTCACCAAAAGAAAAGAAATTCAATGTGTGTATTTTAAATTAATTGGTGATCATGTTATTTATCAGGTCTTTTATGTGGATGATATGTTGCTGGTTGGAAATGATAAAGAAATTATCCAAGATTTGAAGACCCAATTGTCCTCCAAATTCGACATGAAAGATCTTGGTGCTGCAAACTATATTTTGGGCATGGAAATTAAAAGAGATTGGGAAAAGAGGAAGCTCTGGTTAAACCAGAGGAAGTATGTTGATACAATACTGCAGAGGTTTAATATGCAGGATAGTAAACGGTGAAGGTTCCTATTCCTGTAGGTGTGATGTTATCTGTTGAACAATGTCCCAAGACACAAGAAGAGGAAGAGGACATGTCCCACGTTGCATGTGCAAGTGCAGTCGATAGACTGATGTATGCAACGGTCTATACTAGACTAGACATTTCACATGCAGTGGGAGCATTGAGCAGGTTTATGTTAAAACCAAGGAAGGAGCACTGGACAACAGTGAAGCAGGTTTTTAGGTATTTGCGTGGCACTAGTGATTATGGCTTGTGCTACCAAGGAAGACCAAGATTGGACAAAATGTTGGATATTCATGGCTTTGTTGATGCAGACTGGGTTGGAGATCTGGATCAGAGAAGATCTACAAGTGGGTATGTGTTTAGCCTATTTGGAGGTGCAGTCAGTTGGATGAGTAAGAAACAATCTGTAGTGGGACTATCAACTACAGACTGGAAAAATACATGAAGCCACTCATGCAATAAAGGAAGTCGTTTGGTTGCAGAGATTGTGTTTAAGTATGGGGTTAGTACAGGGAGCTATACGGATAGGCTGTGATAGCCAAAGTGCAATTTTCTTGGCAAAGAACCCTACATATCATTCAAAGACAAAGCACATTGATGTTCAGTATCACTTTGTGAGGGATATGATAGAAGACAAAAAGGTGTTGCTGGTAAAGGTGGACACTTTGAAGAATACTGTTGATGCATTAAAAAAATATGTCAGCTCTAAAAAGATATCTTGATGTAGAGAGAGAATGGGCGTTTCAGGGCTGGAAAAATGACTAAGCTCTTTTGTGGCACCCTGTGGAAAGAAAGCAACAAGTGGGAGAATGTTGGGTTGTGTTATATTCTTTCCACGACTAGCCCACGTAGTTACCTGGGGGGTTAGAGGAGAGGTGGAACCCCCCGTTCGTTGCGCTGATTATGTAGTGGTGGGGGGTCACAAGGGGTTTGAGGTGTACCCATAACCCCACTTTATGGGGTCCAAGGCAGCACCCTGGAAAATTTTGGTTTTGGACCCTATGTTAGGATGGGTGGACCCACCTATGGTTTTGTGCATGATTTTTGTACATGTTTTTGGATGCGATGGTTTTTGGTCCATGGTTTTGGATGCGATGGTTTTTGGGTCCATGGTATTGGATGCTTTGGCATGTATAAATATGTATTGTAACATTGAAAGGAACATAATGAAAAATCAAGCTAGTAGCCCTAGTTTTGGGATCCAGGGGAAATCTCTATGTATATGTGTTTTTTGTGTTATGCTCTCGCATTGTTTATTTTCTGTGTTTTATAATTCGTATGCAGGTAATGTCTGTACGGGGTTAAAATCTACATGTACATATTACTGGTTTTACCTCAGCCATTCAAAAATTATGACTCATATTATTATAGGAACATAATAGTTGGCACATTGGTTTTCAACCTTCCTTGATGTATATGTGGTGAGTAAACACCGAAGGGTGCACTCCCGTCATTCCCTTATAGCTCTAGGAAAAGGAATTCAGGTGCTCTTTGAGCATGTGATGACAAGGGTTGATTTTCAATGTTTTAGATGGTCCAAATTCTACAATTTTTACATGAGAAGGACTTGAGTCAACTTGGCACCAATCAGTCGAAGGGTTATCTTCAGATTTCTTCACCAACTCATCAAGAGGCATGGTGTTCGGGGGTTGGTTCTTGAGGTTTTGATCAATGGGGTCATCTTTGTCAGGTTACCCCCTCCTATAATAACATCTAGGGTACAAATTAGGTAGGATATGGTATTGTATACTTCATCTTTCTCCTCCTCTTCCAACCATAAGGTTAGGTCATGCTCTAGGGATGGTTGAGTAGGAGGGTACAAGACCAACTGTTTGGACAAATGCGCATTCTTAATGGTCATGTTCCCAACTTTTCAACTTATGTAAGCATTAGGAATGTCTACCCATTGCCTTCCAAGCATGAGAGGATAACCGTTGAATTTGGTCCTAGAATGGAGAACTAAGAAGACATCAAGGTACTCCCAGGCATAAATAGAGACCATTACATTCTCAAAAATTCTCTTGGGAGCTACTATGGATTTGTCTGCAATTTGCAATATTGTTGTCATCCTTCTTAAGGATCCTTGGAGATTTAGTTTGAGCATCATCTCCTTGGTCATGACATTGATGGTAGCCCCAATATTAATCAAGGTGTGTGGGACAATGATTCCATCAATGAGCACATCTACCACAAAAATTCCAAGGTCTAGATACTTTGGGAAAATCACTCTCCCCAACATTAATTCAGAACATTGTCTGATGAAATTAATGGTAGGGGTGTCTTTCCTTCTCCTCCCAACATGTTGGAAGAATTTCTCCTTAATTAGCTTGTTGTATATGGGGACATCCTTGATGTCTTGGATGAGTGGCATTTTAACACACAAGTTTTGCAATTCTCCAAGAAATTTAGTCTCTTCTGGGGTGTGCTGACTAGGATGGATCAATATTTCAAGAAAAGGAGGTGGATTGACTTTAGGAACACTCTCTTCATTTTCCTCTTCAAGCTCTTCAGGTGGAGATGGAGGTTCATTATCTGGAAGCACTCTTCTAGACCTGAGTTTGAGTTCTTGAATTTACACAACATAGGTAAGTTAGGATACCTCTTCGCTATAGACCTATTGTGCATGTTTGCTGCTCAGGTTCAGATTTGGTTGAGAAGGCATTTGACGTTGATTAGGTGGAGTAGGATGAAGGAGTTATGGTTGAGATGGAGGTGGAGGAATTAAGGTTGGAGGTTGGTTGAAAGGAGGCCTCCAACCATGTGATGGGGTATTCTGCTGAGGATGTCGGGGAGCATATGGCTGAAATGACTGATTGGCAGGTTGGGAAGGGTATTGAGGTGCATAAGACCAAGGAGAAGGTGTGGACCATGAAGTATGACAAGGAGAACACCAAGGGGTAAGGGATGCATTCCGGTTGGGATTGTAATAGGAATAGGATGCCCCTTCCATGCCTTGTTGGTATGGTCGAGGTCCTTGAGGTCTCCTCTGATTGATATAATAGAGTTATTCATGCCCACCTTCAGCCCCTTGGTATAAAACCTTCAATCCAAGCAGAGTGAGAAGACCTCTATAACATTCAATGTACATTGATTTTAGGTGTTCCTTCTAGTGCATCTAGAGAAAAATATAGCTAAGGCTCTCTCTGCTTCATCCTACTTACTCTTAATATACATGGTGTCCATTTGTAGAGCAACAGTTTGCATCATTTCACTCTTAACTTGTTCCAACATGTTTCCAATTTCACTCTTGATAGATGTGTTGGAGAAAGAGGAACTAGCCAAAGCTTGAGTAGCCCTACCCTTATTTCTAGAAGCCCTGGAATGGTTTTTGAAAATTTTCTTGATATCATCATAAGATAGTTGATAAATGTCCCCTCCAGACAACATGTTTATGGTTTCTAGAATGTCCTCCCCGATTCCTCTAAGAAGGACTAACTTGAGTGGTTCAGGATCAAAGGTGCATCTGACCCTTTTGTAATTGAGTTGGAACATTTCCTTATAATATTCTAAGGACTCATCATGTCCCAAGGTCATTCTAAATATTTCCTCTTTGGTTTCTTTGGACCTACAATATCCGCTATACTTGTTGTTGAAGGCTTGTTGTGTTTGAGCCGAAGTAGTGATGATGTCCCCTGGTAAAACCATGAGTCAGTGCAAGGTTGCATTCTTAAGGGTGAATGGGAATAAATTTAACTTCTTTTCATCAGAGTTATAATCATAAGTTGTGAAGATCACAACAAACTCAAACAAAAAGGTATGAGGGTCCTCTAACATTAAGCCATGGAAGTGAGGAAGGGTAGAGGGGTTTATGTTTCTCATCCTAGCATCTCAATTATTCTCTATAATGGGAAAAGCAGCCTCATTTTTGTATTCAGCCATGATGTAAGTGTGTGGAATGGTTTCTTCTTCTTCTTCCCCAATAGGCTCTTCAAATATCTATGGTTGTTCACCTAATGGGTCCTCTAACTCCCCTATAGTCAGAGAGGGAAGATGACAGTCACCAAAGAATAGGAAAGGTTGACTATTTGATTGTGTCAAGGTATTTGGAAAGAATTTCCCTAAATATTCTCTACTCTTATTAGGTATGAAAGAAAAAATTTCTTTTATGTGTTTTTCAGAATCAATTGTAAAACATAAAGGAAATCAAAATAACATCTACCTACTAAATGGAAGTTAGAAAGAAAAGAATAAATTACATCTACCTAGACATATCCTCAAGAACAACACCAAAAGGTGATGAGCCTCTATATTGCAACAATAATGTTGCAACTCATAGGGTTACCAACTTTACTTTATCAACGTGGGGTTTCATACAAACTTGGACATGCTAGCACTATATACACAACAAATGCATCATTCTACTCATGTCACTTCTCTACTAGGGCACTTGACCATTAGGGTTCCAGACCAATCCTCTATTGAAGTAAAGGGAATCTGACTACTGATGGTGCATGTAAATATAGTTCTAGTGTAGGGAAATTAAATGTTTGTCTATTCAGGAAATGAAAGCTTCCAAATGGTAAATGCTACGAAATCCCATAAATCATCTAGCTATGAAATGACACAAATCACTTGCAGAAACGAAACTATGTTAATCTTGCAATTGATCATATAACTATCCAGATTGCTTGAAAATAGAAAGTTACTCTATTATCTCAGAATTCAAACATGCATGCATTAACTATCTCATTTGCATTTGCAGAAAAAGTATTAATTGCTAACTTCATAAATATAAAAGCTAATGCTATCCAATCTTGGAGAAGGGAAAGGAATGGGAACGTTGTTCTAGGTGGCACTTTTGGTCATGGAGTCTAAGCTGAGGGGCTAATCTACCCCTATACCAGGCTATCCTACCATTTTAGGTGCAAATGGGTCAAAACAAACTGTTGTAGGTTTGCTACAAGAAACTGGTACAAGATTTCTTGATCTGCTACAGAATGTCCCAAAATGCTATAGGAAGTTAGTTGAGAGGTTTTGGAGGGTAATAATAGTGAGATGAGGTGTTGGAGGGGTGTGTAACAATGTTAGGATGTGTAGGGAAGGTGAACAACTCCCAGGGTCAAGACCAACAGCCCAAGGAGGTTGGATTTTCCTAAGGTAGCTTGCTCACAGTCTTTTGGAAACCAAAGGTTCAGACTATGGGCTAGTATGCCTTGATAGAAGACAGAGAAGACCTAGGTGAAGCTGGTTGGAGCAGTCCCTTCTTGTATATCAATAATACCGACAATGAAACTTGTTTCTCTTTTCATTTTTAAATCACTATGTCATGTACACAGGGAAAAGATGAGTTGAATTTGAGGAAGATGATCTATATATTGTTAAGGACTAGATCTATGACATGGACTACCTTTTACGCTACAAAAAGCCTAAGAAAACAAGATAATAACTATAGACTCTTCCAATAAATCATAAATAGTTATCTAAATAAGAATGAAACTTAATCTATGTAATAAACAAAAGACAAACTCTATTTTTGAGGTTGTGAGAGTGGGGTCCTCTAATCATGATCCCATGAGGGAGATGAGATATAAGCCACTGTCACAAGATTTTCTAGTATAATCTCCTTCACTAAACTGCAACACTAATCTCCCACTTAAAACTAATGGAAAAAAGGTTAAGAACAAATTTAAGTAACTTGCTAAACTAACAAAAAGACATAAATAAACTCTAGCAACTATCATTCTAAGTTAAGAATACAACTACAAAAGAGGAACTTCTGCCGCTAGGGTTGGGCCCTAACCCAAAATATTCAACCCACTGAGTCAACTCGGTGCTGGATCAAAACATAATTTCTCAGTGTCATAAAAATGTCAACTACATCATAACAATAACATCAAAATTTTCAGCTCAAATGGCCTCTTGGCTACAACAAAAAATAGAATCCTAATGATTCCTTTGTCTCCCTTATTTATACAAAAATAGAGCTACCAATAGTTCTCTACAAAATAAGGATACTTGGCTCCCTAACTCGAGAATAAATCTTCCTTGAATCTCACTAGCTTGGCTGCCAATGAACTTAGCTTGCTTGGTTGTTAGTGACACCGAGCTGATGAGCTAGAGTGGAGGAATCTTCAAATGGTTTGAGGCGTTAAGGAGGATACCAAATCCTATAATATCTCTTTCTTGCATACTCCAAATTCCTGCACTTAAGTCAACCCAAAAATCCTCTAATTCCTGTATTTAACACACATTATGTCAGATGACATAGTAACGAACCTTTACTCTTCTCACTAAGCAAAATATAACAAAATATGTAAATAAAGGTGAGAAAATTCTATTTAATAAGCTGCAGAGTGGAATTGTGACCCATATAGTTTACCTATTGATGAGCCTCATCACCAATATCATTGTGCATTGCATATAGGAATCAAATGGATTGAATTTTTGGGTTCATGTACATGGTGTCACTATACCAACAAGTGGCTTTCGATATAATGAACTGATGCTCACCTAGGACACATGGTGGTTTAACAACAACATTGTCTAATTGACTAGGTTGTTGATGTATCATGGAGGAATGTTTAAGTGGATCATTCCTATAGTGATATAAAGTGATATGGGACTCTAGAGGTTCTTCTAAATGGGTTAGAACAATGGTACTAGATTTGACATTATTAAATGCACTAGGAGTGTTGGGGAGAATTACTTCTCCTAGACTCTCAAAAGTGGATGCCCCCTTAGCCAAACATTGAGTGTCAATAAAATCGCCACAAGGTGGATGTGGTTTGACTTTGTGGGTTGGAATTAAGGGGTTATTGAACTAATCGACCTCACCATGAATGAATTATTTGGTCTCCACAACATATTGGTCATGGGTTTGTTGTGGAAGGATCTACACATGATGGTGCATATCATCCCAGGTATAATTAGGGGTGGTCATAGCTTCTATGATGTCTTCATCAAATGGAAGATGGGTAGACTGAAGCAAGAATGACCATGTGATGGAATAGAGCTACCTAAATCATCTTCATGAGAGACAAGATTCACATATGCATCATCAAGGTTGGGATACATATGACTAGTAGATGGAATATATACCAATGTTGAGATGGTGTGTTCATCGAAGAAGGTTCAACAGAACCACAAGAGGAGACATCAAGGGAGTTCCAAGGCATTGATCTCATGGATGATGACAAGTAGAGAATAGGAGTAGAACTATTTGTCATCTCCACATCAGAGTGAGGGGTCACAATGGGTTTTGAGAGACCTCCTATTCCGGAGTAGGAGTGGGACCATAATCTGAAGGTACAGGAGAGGTGGACTCATTACGAGCGACCTCTAATTCATGAACCACTTGAAGTGTATCATGAAAATCTTCAAGACTGGGGTAGTTATGGGAATAGTGGCCATATTTATCACAAAAAGCACATGGGTGGTTTGTGCGTAGCAATATTTTCTTCTTAGCTAAATTTGGTAAAGTGACATGGAACTTAGGAATGCTAGAATTAGGGAGGGTATTGGTGACCACATCCTTAAGATGAGGGAGATCAGGAAAATTATTGGTGGCATGACCAAAAACATCACACAAAGCATAAGGAGGAAGGGGTTTTGGTAGCTTAGGAGGAGCCAGAGTTGCTGGGGGGCTTTGTCTTGGGTTCTCTTTTTTTAGGCTTTTCCTTGATCGCCAGATTCTTTCACAATAGGAGTAGGCTCCTATTGAGGTTGTTATGGAGCTGAAGCAAAGGAAGGGGTAGGAACAACTAGTTGGACTAGGGTCAACGTAGTGTAAGGTTTCAATTGGTTGGGTGGAGTGTTTGCGAGGGGATCATTGTTCTAGACTGGGATCACTAAGCTAATATTGGGTAAACTCAACGTAGCCATGACAGGTGTAGAAAAAAATCCAGGAGGTGGAAATAAGAAGGATAATGATTTGGGGGAATTTCTCCATAATGGTTAAGGCTTAGGGGAACAATTTCGGGTGGAAAAAGATTAGAGAGACACCAGCTGAAGGAAATTACCCTTAAGGATTAATAACGGTGGGCTGGGTTGAGTTAGGCACAACATGTTGTGGAGGTGTGGACTGTTGTGAGGTGGTGGCTTGTGATGCTTGGAGCATGTAAACACTCGATGAGCTAGGCTCAGAAGGAATAGATGGTGGACCATAGTAAGCACCAAGAAAATTAGAATCTTTATAGACTCCTGGAGAGATAGAGAAGACATTCTTATTGTCATCCATGAAAGAAATAGTTGACTGAGGTGAAGTCTGGTGTTGCAGCTAGATCTGCAAGAAGATATTGCTCTATGATCTCATGCCTAATTGATATCACCAAAAAACAAAATACATTGGCTAACACAATTTAATACTGGCCCCCAATCCAAATGCTCATGCATGCAACAAGTAGTCAGATCTATGCTATAAAGATAAGAGATCACACCTGGAATCCTCGCATGTCAGGGAAGGGTTTTGAGTTCGATGAATATCATGTGCTCCAGTCGAGTGATCGAACATGTCTACGCCAAATCTCTATTCTTGCACACAAACACAAATAAACAAGGACAACAATTGATATTCCTTGGAATATTGTAAGTTCAAAAGCAATAGATGTGATCATATAACATTCTAAACACAAATTCATGTAAGGAACTGAACCTAGATTTTTATTAACAATATAAATGGAACTACATCAAATGCATACCATAAACACATAAGATCCACTCCTCCAACTTACACTCTAGTCTCCTCTCCCAAGATATGAGAGCTCTCATGCTATAGTTTGGATCCTCTCTCCCCTTCCCTCTTGGTGGGATTATAAAGGCTTATTCTATCTTTCAAGAGAATGTATCTAGACACCTAGGGGCTTGAAAATTTAGGAAACTTCTACAATAATGACCCCTAGCCAACTCATACACAAGTGGGTCAAGTTTATCTCCTTGGGAATGGAAAAATCTAGAAGCCTTTTGCACAATTATGAAATAAATGTTATCTCATAATTATAATATTTTGGCAAAATAATTATGAGAAATTGTTCAATTATGTAATTTCACCCATTTATTGTGGGATATATCTCCCATAAGTAAAAGAAAAGGTGAAAATGGATGAATTTGGCCCAAACAATTGAGTTAAGTTGATATTGGGTTTCTCTCACTATAATGGAGTGGAAAATAGGGTTATAACAAATGCCCAATAATGCATGAGGTGAGAAGAGAAACTGATGGTCGAAATGCATTCCAGTAATACTCAATACTCAAAATGGGTGGAAGGAGCCAAGACCATAAATTTGGATGGGAGGAACTCAAGTGCTGAGGTGTCGACTCTGCTAATAACATCATCGAGGTGGGAATACCCATGCTCGGTCATAAGAATATGCTAAACATGGCCACCATAAAATACATTGTGGATCCATGAAATGATATGCTAGAACATGGCCACAAAGATGTACACAATGGATCCATGTGACTCGACAGATAGAGCATAGCATATAAAAAATACAATCATGGATCTATGTCATGGTATACATCAGTAGGACTATGGACATATGACAGATAGGGAAGTGTCTCAAGATAGCCCTCAATGTACATAAATGATACATAACTCCAATGCAGCTTGGGAAGGGTACCATATAAGAGTGAGATGTCCCTAACCTAGGGTCTTCGACATAACCCCAATGGTACGAATATACGTCATCCAAATATATGAGATGAAGTCAAACATGGTACAAACCACCTGATTACCAGCCAAGGAGGTAAGCCAATAACATATGCGAGGGTATCCACCAATGATGAAAGTGGACCCCAAGGTACCTAGTACAGTCCACTAAGTGTGAATAGAGGAGCTGATGTCGAACACTAGTGAACTCGATTAATCAAGGTTCAATGATGTAAAGCCACTGTAAATCACGAGGAAGCCTGCCACTGAGGTTTGCAAGCTCCAAGGCACTATTGATTCCTAGATCAAACTCCTGGATAATGAGTTGAAGTTGACAATGGATGATCAGTCGAAGGAGGGCCTTAATATATCCCCCATCAATTGACATAGGTCAAACTAGGATGATGTGATCAATGGATGAAATCATGAAGCGATGAAGCACAACTAAAACAAGGATGGTCGACTCAAAAAGGTGAACAGGCTATTGCAAATGGCTGACACAGGCAGAGACTTCCCATGAACACATAGCGACATGACACAAGAGTGACTTGGCAACATGAATAATGAGTACAAGGTGATATCATCCAACAATGTAGGGGACATCGAAGCACGCTCCATATGACTGGAAGAGTAACCAGCCAAAGGAGGAAAGAGACTCATATGGATCGTATAGTTCCGAGGTGAGCTAAAATCCAACTGTGAGATAATGAGACAGACAGGTGCCATGTTCAAGGGAGACACAACTAATGCTTCGATTTTGATGGCTAATGGAAGGAAATGTTCCCTCCCTTATATTTTTATACATTCCTTTTTCGTAAAGTTTTCCACCAAGCCTGGAAAATAGATAAAAGTATACAAGGGGGAACCTCCTAGCGAAATTAGACTAGGGTATTCCTTTTTCATAACTAGCCTATCCCAATCCATAAAAGGGTTAAACTTATACTAGGTATAAGAAGCTTCAAGTACTTTAATGAGTGTGAAGTAGACAAGTCCACTTGACAATATTTTCTAAGTTAAGGAGTCTGAAGAGAACATAGAAAAAACTTCTCTTGGAGGAATGAGTGGTATAGAATGTAGCAATAGGTTTTGGTAATGTTGGAACTGCTCATGGCATAAGGAGGACAAGAGGCTAGCTAATATGACCACACTTCATAGCAGTTCCTCTAAGAAAGGTTAAATACCAAGTGAAAGTGGATGGTAGGCCAAGTAGATGAGGACAATGGAAGAGAGAAACCAAGGCTCATCATGTAGAAGTAGGATAATAAAAAGTGGCAACCATAAAGGATGAAAAGGTGGAATCCTCCTAGGGTATGGTTAGAAAAGAGATGAAGAAGAGGACATCAGGTTTAGATTCTAAGTCATAACAAGGCAAAAGGAAGGATTCTTAAAAGGAGTAAAATTACTGCACGGACACTAAGATGGAAAAGAGGTGCTAACCAGGGTATCCATGAGTGTGTAATCTCTACCGCTAAGCTAAGACATGCATAACAAAAGTGCAAAAATCACAACTTGATGGGGCTCGACCTAAGGAAAAATGATGCCATTAACGGTCAATAATGCGTCGATGATAGTGATATGTGACCTACCTCTATATGCCAGTAACATGAAACATACCTGTTATAGACAATTTCGGGCACTGCAAACCCAAGCATAAAATGTCCATAAACCAAGGGCTCCTAAGTCCCTAAAAGTGTTGTTCCAACCCCTAAAGGAACAAGGTCAACTGATTACAGCTTCTCCCAGAAGTTCTCAATGAAAAACTACTCAGAACTGGTCAAAACAAGATCATTTCACCTGCTCGATAGGCAAAGTGCATTGCATCTCACCTAAGTACACTCCGTGGGTGTGTTTCATTTCAAAAATCCCTTCTATGGGGTGCGATGGGCGAGAAGAGACAAATGGAAGTGTCAATCCGCGAGGTGGAGAGGCATGGAATCTTCCAGAAACTTCTCTTGTGACACTTGCCTCTCTGAATTCGACCAAGGATGAGTAAGAGATCATCAATCTCCAAGTGGAAGTAATAACTATAAGAGGGAAGACACTAATCAAATCACAAGCTGACTCATCTCCCTTACAGATATCTATATATGGATCCCTCATCCCAGAGATCCAGAGGCTGGAATTTTGCATCTTGTAAGGAATTGCTGTTGGTTTCTTGAGGCAACATCATAGTGTTGGGTGATCTAAGCTTTGCATGAGGTGAAGAAGGGCTTACTTGCTGAGAGGATGATGCTGGGTCAGAACAACTGGTTGTAAATATCTTGGCTCTTTCCTGACTATCAATAAAGCTATTCAAGTTTTCCTCCATACTCTTGTGTAATCTATGTTTTGTGCATTTGTATGGTCAATTTACATCTGATCCTAGATTGTTTATGATAATAGATCCATGTTCTCGTATAGTGTTATGTTGCTTTGATTCTACAGGTACTCTATGAAGCTGGGTATACAAGGAAGCGAGTAGCAAAGGACTATCAGAAGAGAGAGGAATCGAGCAAGGAACTAAGCGCAAGACAAAGGTTGGTCTCCTTTATTCTTCTCTCATCTATCTTTCATAAAGGAAAACGAAAGTAGTTTTACTTTGTTTGTTTCTAAGTAGCTACCACACCTTAGTGCGATTAGCAGTTCTGCATAGACACTTTTCCCTGTAACAAAATGGCGACTCCACTGGGGAGTGACTAGGTTGTTTGTCTATCTACATTTGTTTACTTTATAACTTTATAGAAGGAGCCTGAAGTCGAGCCAGGTAGCTTTCGAACTGCATTTGCTATGAAAATGAAAAGTAGATAAATGCCGCTTCAGTCAATCTCCAGGTTTTGTTTATGAATTAAAAAACTGATTTACAAACTCTCTAATTGCCCTTGTGGTGGCTCTAGTAACCTCCTTAGATCTACCCCTGATGTTGATTTACTGATTACCACTTGCTAGGCCAAAGTCACTGAACTAAACTGCAAACTGTGACCTGGAACCCAAGCAAAGTCTCGTCCCTGGCCCAGTGCACTCTCTGTTCTGTGAATCTGAAATTCAGCGCACTTCCCAAGTGTAGTAGGGGCGCTGCATTTCAAATTCACTGTGTTATAGGTGCGCTGATCAGACTAGGCATTGTTCCTGAATTTTGGTTTCTATGTTCTCTCTTTTCAGATCTATTCAAGAATTTTGCTGCCTGTAGTCAGTACACCTCTGTTAGAAACCCCTTTCCTTGCTGACATTCCGCCTCCATTGTGCAAAGAACTGTAAATGTTTTTGTGTATTTGTTGAGTCATTTTCAGTTCTCCTTTGCAAAAAAGTAATGTGATTGTACTGTCGTTTCTTGATTTGAAAGTGTCGCAAGTGTCGTTTTCAATCATAGAAGAGAGTCTGATTGCTCTTGATAGTCGAATATCCTGTTACTGTTGTATTTGATCTGAATTTGTAGTTTTTCTAGTGTCGAAAGAAAGTCTTCATTTCCAAATTGCAAAGTGTTGTCATTGTCTTCATTTTGATTTTGAAAAGAAACTTGTTAGTAATTGTCGCTTGAAAAGTAATTCAGATTTGTGCATTAGCTTTCTTTTTATCATTCACATATTAAGAAGGCTGAAAACAAATACATGCATGTACATTTGCATTTAGACCGTTTGACTGGTTTGATTTAGGACAGTGCATATAGTGTGTGCTCTTTGCTCTTTGTTGAAAGAATTCTATCTTTCTTTCCTTAGTAGCTAGGATTTTCATTGCACAAAGAAGATAAAAGACTGTTTATCATCTTAGATTTCATTTTAGGAATTGTACATCTACATCATGCAGTGAACCTGAAAGGAAAATTTCTTAAGCAAGATCAACTATAGAATAAATTTAATGAATCTAACAATGCTTTGGAACCTAATGCACAACATCTAGAAGTCTAGGCTAGAGATGTATTCCGGCGTCGTAAAGCCTGGTAACTATTGTTCTCACTGTTGGTTGGGTGATTCCTCCACTTTGAGACGATAAGTGCTGGTACGGACTTGTGCTCCCATGTACCATCGAGTATATTTTGGGAGACCACAATAGGCTTAATCCTTTATCCTTAGGAAGCTGTGTCTGCTGCCCTATCGATCGCAATGCACTGAACACAGCATTCGGGAAGATTGACTGCCGTACTATAAAAAGTATTCTGCATTTTTGCGATTGGTTTGGTAATCCCTCTGCCTAGATTTCCAGAGCAGTCCCTTTCGTTCCTTTTCAGAATCCTTAACGGAAAAGGTCCATCTGAGCATTTGTCACTTCAGGCTCATTAAAAATCGAAGGCGACTAGAGTCATCTTTTGTTTTTTCTCGACTCCTTAAAATTGAAAAAACAAGTTGTGTCAAAGCATCTAAAATTCATCTAATTCGGAAACATATTTCCCCTTGATTTTTAGTTGATCGAGTAATCCGCAATCGTGGAAGAAAGTCAATTGAAACCCCATCGGTCGCGGAGGCTTACGAGCCAACCGTCTTTGTCTCTGGAATCGAAACTATTACGGACAAAGCGAACTCATTTAACTAGTTCCAAATCTCCTGGTAAAGTTAGAACAAGTGTTCCAACAACATCAGAGACTCCGGTTACTCCAAACATTTCCAGTATCCCTGCCTTTACAGAAGAAGTTCAGCAGCCATCGAAGGACAGTAGTATTGATCCTAGTCTGAGGGTAAACACTTGTGTTACTGAACGAGTTTCATCTACAACCAGTTCGGAGAGTGTTGTTCCCAAAACATCTATCGCTGCAGATTCCAGACCTTCTTCGGCACCAGAAATATTTTACGGACCTGATGGTCTACCTCTTCCACCTGGTCTGATTGCTATAGAAGAGATTGTGGAATATCCTCCATCTGGTACTCCATCACAATTTGGAGTCGGGATCACTCTGTATCCTTCTTCATCAGAAATTAGTCTACCGCCAGCGGAAGCTCCTGTAGAATCGATAGGTAATCTTTTGGATAGACTAGAAATGTCTGAACAACTGTCAACATCTAGGATTGTGTCGTCCGACACAGCGACGACAAAACTTCCTGCTATCACTCCAAAAATGTTCGCCGGTATACCATCTGTCCCAACTAGCTCTCAATCGCTAGAAGGAGCCCACTCAGGGGCTATTTCGACAGTATGGTCCGTTCCTATTTGTTCATCCGGAATAGTATCCGGAAACTCTTATGTTGAGTCTCAACAAATTGATCCTTTGGGATGTCAATTTTGGCAGTCTGGTCCTCAAGGGAAAATCATTCCTTTAAGTACTAGATTACCGCCATATGGGGGGCACTATACCCTTTCATTGTCGCCTCCGGAGGACAGCCATACGGGAGTTCACAACAAAAATTCAGGTTATGCTGGAATTACATCTAGCGGTTGGGTACCGATACTACCTCAACAACCAAGAGTTGTATATTCGATGCAACAATGTTTACCTATGTCAAATATACCAAGTACGCCAGCTATTGTGACGGTGTCGCAAGTACAAGCGTTGCCTGTTGTATGCCAACCTCAGGTTTCTCAGGTTGTAATGCAATAGCCTCTTGACCCTGCAACTCAACCACAATCACCGACTAGTGGAATGACACAGGTTCAAACGGGTACAGTTACCCCTCATCTTGGTCAAACAGTTAGTATCGGGCAACAACACATGGCTTCACAACCATGGCTGGTGCAATACCAACAACCGCAATTCCAACAAGTATACCAAGGATCTGAGCAACAAATATTTGCAAATAGTGGACGGCCATATATTCAAAACGGTCAAAATCAACCATTCTACAATGGTTATGCTCACCATCCTTACCAAAGTTACCAGCATCAAATGCATTATGTTGGTATGCAAAGACCAACTACTCAGGAGATTCCATCTTATCCTGGGTATGCTTCACCTAACCTGAATCAACAGTTACCCTTCGTGGCAACTTTAGAGTTACCTGATTTAAATCAGTTAACAAACGATCCAATCGCTTACGCCCCTTGGTGGCCAGTGATTCCACATAAACTTCCATCAGATATTCCTAAATTTAATGGAAATCCGGGTGAAGATCCGTCGAATCATGTGATGACCTTTCATCTGTGGTGTTCATCAAACACCCTAAACGATGATTCAAATAGACTTCGCCTTTTTCAGAGGACGTTAACTGGTCCAGCAACAAAATGGTATATCGAATTGCCCAGAGCTTCGTTTGACAACTTTAGTACCCTAGCCACAACCTTTTTAACCCATTTTTAGTTACCGATAAGGTACGAAATGGGAACGAAACTTCTTACCAATTTCAAGCAAAAAACGGCCACTCACATATCTGATCATATACATGAGTGGCGACGTCATCGTAGAATGGTAAAAACGTATGTTCTCGATCAGCTTTTAGCTGAGTGGTTTATTAAGTCATTATTGCCTTCCATCACAGAAGATGTGGCAAAAGGGGGAGTTGTCACTGAAGAGCAGGTTATCGCTCGTACACAATATTTAGACTTGATTTACACTCAGTCTGGCATGCTCTACGATAAAATACCTGACGCTCCTAGACCAGAATTCTCGGTCCTTCCTCCTCCTAAATCAAAAAATGACTCTCATGCCGGCGATGGCGTGATTGGTGCAACAGACACAAAATCGACAAAGGCTACATCTAAAAAGGCCCGTAAGATTTCTAGTCAAAATGAAAAAGAGGAACCTCTTGCCTCGGAAGTAAATGTCGTCTCGACAGATAAAAGCAAAGAAACCAAGCAACCAGGACGCAAGAATAAAACCAAAGGGAAGAAGAAGAAACAGGAGGAATCATCACCTGAAAAATCTTCTACAAACCCTTCTGGAAATAGGAAACCAAATCGTCCATGCTTTATATGCGATGAGGATCATTCGACAACAGATTTTCCACATAGAGCTGAGCTTAAAAAATTCTTCAAGAATTCAAAAACCTCGGCAGTATTAACTAATCCATTTCCAAATCCAGGAACAAATCTAGTTGACAGTGGAAATGCTTCCCCATCTCAAGTGCTGATGTTGTCGGTTTCCAAACAGCAAAATGATGCTTTGATATTGACAAGGAACAAAGATTACGGGAATCCACAGATGTCAAACAACAAGGATAAAGAGCAACCTAGTAGTTCGACAACGACTTCGACAAAAGTTGCACCGTCCATCATTCCTGAGTTGACAATAAAACCACCGAAGGGAGTAGTACACAAGTCGACATTTAATCCTCGTGCTAGAGTAGCACAACATTCTAATATAGTGGAAGATCTGGCCCAATCGCCATCTGCTATGTCGACACTTGAAGTACTGCAAAATTGCCCATCCCAAAAGCAGGATTTATTATCAGCCATCGGTGGGATAGACCCAAAGGATTCCAATCTTGTGTCCTTTAATCATAAAGGATATGATCCTCAGTTACCATCTCAACTAGCTTTCCTCATTCAAGTGAAATCCCTCAACAAAACTGTTCATCGAACAATTATTGATGAGGGGGCATCTACATGTATTATGTCGATGAGTTGCTGGAAAAATTTAGGATCTCCGGCCTTGTCGCAATCTTCGATGACGTTAAAAGCATTTGACGGACGAACATATACCCCATATGGTATTCTAAGTAACTTGCAGTTTGAACTAGGATGGAAAACAGTAGAAATAGATGTTGAAGTAATCGACGGAAACCTCGATTACAACATCCTAGTGGGAAGACCATGGATATATGCTATGGCAGCTGTTGTGTCGACCTATTTTAGGAAGATTACATTTCCCTTTCAAGGAGGGATTACAATCGTCGATCAACAAACTTTCCTCCCCAATGGTTCTCAAGTTACGGGAAGCATTCCAGTGATCCATGGGAGCCCCCATTCGCTTCAAAATATCCGAGTAGGCCTACTAAAATACCCTATATTAATGGGAACTTTTGCCCTTCCACCTCCAATAAATCTGGTGGAAGTAGCATCGGTAGGAACCTGCAATATGATATCTTGGATTAAAAATATCTCAGAAAATGATATAAACATGGATCATACACAGGTATTGCCTCCAAGCCCAATGGAAATATTGTAGCAATCAATGTTCCTAGCATGGGAGGCAAACCCAAATCAACGCTCATTAAGCGTTTGGATAGATAGGTCTAAGGAATATGGCACCCCTTCAGATCCTTGGTCGCGAGTGCATAACACCGACGAAGGAATTGTTCAATAAATGGTAATTGAAGGGGCACCTTGGGAAGATTACCACCATCGTTCTCTTCTTCCGGATTGTGAAGAAGATATCCTTGATGACCTTCATCATCCTTCAGTTTTTGATTTCCTATCAAATACTGTAAACACGGTGGATTCCAAGGGAAACTTGTCCAACATTGAAGAGACTATTGCCATAAATATCTCGACCAAAACAGATGTTGTAGAGAATATTTATGTTGGCAAACTTTGTTCTCCTTTAGAACTGGAAATATATAACGCTCTTTTTCGTGAATTCAGAGATGTCTTTGCTTGGTCATATAATGAAATTCCAGGCATTGACTCAAGTATCGTTGAACACGAAATTAAGATGTATCAAGATGTCAAACCAGTACGACAACGACTACGGCAGGTGCACCCAAAGAAAGCCGCTGCCAATGAATTATGCCTTCCATGAAATCAAAAACATGGTTCAACCATATCTCGATGACCTTCCGGCTCATTCGCGAAAGCGGACTGATCATCTGCAGCATCTAAGAGTGATATTTCTACGTTGCTGACACTACAAGATACGACTCAATCCACACGAATGTGTGTTCTATGTCAGTTTTGGTCGTTTACTTGGATTTGTAGTCTCAAAGGACGGGATTCGTCTCGATCCATGTAAGGTTCAGGCAATCATAAATTTTCCTCCACCTTCGAATTTGCTTCAGATTCAAAAACTCCAAGGGAAAGAAAACTTTCTGAGGGGATTCATTCCAAATTACACCGAACTTGCTAAAGGTTATACACATCTATTGAAAAAAGAAGTTCCCTTCATCTAGGATCAGGTTGTGCAAGCTTCCTTTGATGCTTTAAAAGAATCTCTAATGAAAGCATCATTAATGTACGCTCCCGATTATCAAAAAGACTTTAACTTGTATCTGGCTACAACGGATACAACCATCACAATTGTTTTAGTTCAAGAAGACAACGGAATTGAAAATCCTATATATTATTTGAGTAAGAACTTAAATGATACAGAAAGAAAATATTCTTATGCTGAAAAGCTAACGCTCGTAGCTGTTCAAGCGATACAGAGATTTCGACACTATGTTCTCTTTCGAAAAACTACCATTCTGTCAGATTGCAACCCCATGACTTATATATTGTCACGATAGTTGCTGGGGGAAAAATATTCAAAATGGATAGCAATTCTACAAGAGTTTGATCTAGACTTCGCAAAATCCAAGTCAAATAAAGCCCCTTGTTTTCGCAAAATTATTATGCGATCTCCCATTGTCATCCAACGATGAAACATCTGAAGAAACTATCGTGGATGAATCTTTGTTTCTGATATCTTCAAGCAATCTGTGGTATAGGGATATAATCATTTATCTCCAACCCCAAAAATATTGGCCTAATACCTCCCGCTCCGCACAAAAACATATTCGATACCAATCAAAAGACTACATGATCGTTTGTCGTGGTGTCGATACAGTTCTACGGAGGTGCCTCACCCATGAGGAGGCCGAAAAAGTCCTGAATGATTGCCATTTAGGTGCGTGTGGGGGGCATCAATTCGGTTACGCTACGACGCAAAAATTTTTATGAGCAGGGTACTTCTAGCCAACAATGTTCAAAGATTACATAACCGCAGTCAGAAGTTGCCATGCATGTCAAATTCTCGATAGCAAAACTAGAAGGCCACCCGCACCTCTGCAGCCGATAGTTTCTGTTGGGCCATTCGCCAAATGGGGCATCAATTTCATGACATGTAACCCCACCTCGACCGGGGGGCATGGGTATATCATAATCGTAGTTGACTATTTTACCAAATGGGCCGAGCCGATGCCTACATTAGATAACAATGGTGAAACTGCTGCCCTTTTCTTTTTCAATCATGTAGTCGCCAGATTTGGCGTCCCACAGGCTAGAGTCACAGATCATGGATCGCATTTTCGCAATCACATGATGGTCGAATTAGCTGTCAAATTAGGGTTGTCGCATGACAGATCTACTCCATATTACCCGCAAGCCAACGGACAAGTTGAAGCAATCAACAATGTCCCGAAGCGCATGTTGCAAAGGATGATTGGAGTTCACAAAAGGAGTTGGCACCTGATCCTGAACTCAGCCTTGTGGACTTACCGAACATCGGTAAGGAATGCAACTGGGTTCACACCTTTCCAACTAGTGTATGGCCTAGAAGAAATATTACCAGTCCAGTGTGAAACCTCATCCCTCAAACTCGCAATCAACCTTCTCCTCGGAACTTCAAAAGACGAGGCTCGTTTCTTGGAACTAATCCAATTGGATGAAACCCGTCATGATGCCACTTTGGCTAACGAAGCCCATAAGAAACGAGTCAAGGCACAGTTCGATAAGAATGTCAAACCCCGTGTCTTCTCAGAAGGTGACTTGGTCTTGCTTTATGACCAAGAATCTGATAAATTGGGAGCAAGTAAATTCAAGTCTTTATGAATGGGCCCCTATATTGTTAAGCGAGTGTTAGCAAAAGGAGCCTATGAGTTAATGGATTATGACGAGATTCCACTGGCACAACCTCGTAATAGGTTGTACCTTAAGTGTTACTATGCATGATTCAATATGGTAACATATATGCTTTTGT
This sequence comes from Pinus tabuliformis, assembly GCA_031772625.1. NCBI lineage: Eukaryota > Viridiplantae > Streptophyta > Pinopsida > Pinales > Pinaceae > Pinus > Pinus tabuliformis. Next base: position 352,328,057 of record CM062811.1, read on the forward strand.
TACATTTTTGTTTTCGCTAAAGTATTTGTTTTGGTCAAGTAAATCCGTTTTTTACATTTGTTGCAACTGTCAAACCTATTGGAATCATTTGCTGGATATGCCGACAGAGCGAGTCGTAGTTCGCAGAACCTATCTTCTGTGGCCTGGGCCATTTTTGATCTAAGCGGCGAGTTAGTAAGTTTCATAGGGGTATGTATTGGTCGATCAACGAATAAAATCGCTAAATATAGCGCGTTGATAAAACTTCTCTCTGATGCCATCACACATGGCATATGCCTACTGATCGTCAGGCTAGACTCACATCTCGTCATACTACAACTCACGGGTATCTACTCCATCCGAAATCCAGCTATCTATCGCATGTTCCTAAGGGTCAAGATTTTGGAAAGGCAATTTGATTTTATTTAATATCAACATATTTCCAGAAGCTTAAATACATTAACTGACTCATTAGCAAATTATGTGCTAGATAGACATTTGCAACATTTATAAAAAGAAGCATCTCATCAATATTTGCGTCAGGATCGTGCAACTTAACCAAAATAAAACTCTGAAAATAAAAATATATATATAACTATAGATGGTTTACACATAATTTTCTGAAACGAAGACAAAATTGGTCAAATGACCTAAAACTAAAAATGCTAGGGGGCACCCTAGTCTAATGATGCTCGTGATAACAAGTCACCGCCTGTGCAATCATACATAAAAGCCTAGTCCATCGTCTTGGCACACCAGTAGTATGTCGCTACAATCTCAAAGGCAGCTCGTCAGTCCTCGCATCTGGAATACTGAGAGTGAGACCCTCGACCTGATCCTGTAATGCTGAAAGAGTCTCGGCCACATCATGGTCGCGAAGGATAGCCCTTCCAATAGCCTCTCCTGTTGGGGCGGAAGCTGGCACTCTCAGGCGTACTACTGGCCGAACAAGACCAACATCTACATGAGTACATGAGTTCTGATTAGTCTTGACAGAGTAAAACACAGAGACATTATAAAAGAAAAATGATAAACATGAATATGGTCAAAGAATTTACCAATGGCACCCCATTGTTCGCCAGCCGGCAGTACCAAATCTGGGTCACCCCGGAAGTCCATACCAGCATATGGATACTCGGAATAAACCATCTCTTGACAATCAAACCACCCAAAGAAGGTATCAGAAAAGGAAATCTGAGATTGACCAGCATGCTTAGACATATGGTCGAACCATCTCTACATACGTGGTTCAGTCGGTGGAGGTAAACCAAGTGCAATATACTGCGGCTGCATTAGTGGTATCTTTTCCAAGGAGAAGGAAGTCAAAATAGAACCGTATCCAAAGTTCTTCAATCTCCCGCTTTTCACCATGGTCAACTGTTCTTTCATCACAAGGATTACTGCGTCACACTAGTTGAACACCTTCGGTTCGAGACATTCCAAGGCATACTGCATATAAGATCGGTTGGCCACATGAAGAGCCGCACCACCAGCCATCCTACCAAAAGTTAACAGAATGGTCCTCAAAGACTTGTCAGTGACATCGCGGATGATGATCTTTCCATCTTTACTCGGTTGAGATCCCTCTCTGCAATACCTGCGAACATAATCTCTCACAGATTCACCTCCACGGGCCGAACCTGATAAAGAGATGGGGGCACCCCGCCTCGATAAGCAAGTCAAAAAATAGATGTCCACTATAGTCAAGGGGATGGATTTGCCCCTAATCTGGAACATCTGGCTGGTAGGATCCCAAGCATCGAGCAAATACTACAGCAAGTTGATTTGTTGTCTCATGCTAGAGATGCAGAAAAACTTCAATAGGCCATAGTTTCGCAGTGTGTTTACTGTAACCGAATCATGTAAAGGAAGCATGTCATCTTCTTCATGCTCATGTTCTCACCATGTAATGGTCATCTTGCTCCAATGAATCTCTGAAAACAAACAAGAGAAGAGTTAGATCCTGATTTGGTGAAAAACAAGCAAAAATTTCCATTGAAAACTGTGCATAAATTTCCTTCCTTGCGCTCATGGCACCTACAGTAGTGTTCTGGGTGCATTGCATGCCAATTGGCCAGTAGACAGGCTAACATCCAACGCACCTTTTCGATACATAAAGGGTGCGATGGAGCCAGGGCGAGTTTTTCAAACCCCAGAGGCTCAGGAAAACCAGAAATCAGGCTCAGAAAGCAAAATGGAAAGGATGAAATTAAAGAGCTCAGGTTTAGCTCTTACCTGATCCAGACGGCGCCAAAAATCATCCACAGAACCTCCAAAAATCAGCTGATGAAAATCAAGGGGGAAAAGCACCTCCAAAGCTCCAACAAGCCAAAGTTCAAATGAAATGGTAAAATGAGAGGTAAAAGCACTTTTAAACTACTTTTACGCAATTCGAGTAAAATATTAGTGTGCTAACTCATTTTTCAAACGTATATTGTTCATTTATAACTAGTTTGATGAAGCAATTGAGCACGCAGTACAATCTTTGAAGGAACAAAGCTATTTATGGTAAAGTCAAGAAAAGACCGTTACTTCGAGCAGTTTTAACGCGGACTTCATGCTCGTTAAAAAATAAACATAAGCAATGAGCAAATGTTTCCCCCAGTGTTTAAGCTCAATAAAAAATGAACCAATTCCCTGTAAACAACCATCGTGAATGTAATTCTTCAGCCTTTAAAGCCTTTGTCGTGTTCCCATCATCACCTCCACTCTGTATTGGCCGATCATTCACCTCCATTTGATTGTTTACCCCTTTTGAGGAACAGCTGCGAAGAGTGATCCCGCTAGCCATCCTTGTAACACTACTGTGATTGGAAAATTCCAAACCTTACCTGGAATCAGCTGCTACCCAATTTTATCACTCGTTCCTCAAAGACGAGTCTCCTTTAAGCTCTTTTCAACTAACTCGTAAAATATGAAAAGATTGCCGAGCCATTAGCCTCTCTAGCTTGTTAAAGGGACTGGAAGTGCTATCCCTTCTTTAGATTTTAATCTTTTTGGACCTGAGGGATTATTACACAAAAAGATCGAGCGCTTGTTTTTTTTGGCTCGTTAAAAGTATCGAAAATTCATCCCTTCTGTATTGTTTTATACTTTTTCGGACTTAAGGGATTAGATGGTGAAAAATGAATTTTTGGAGTTTCCTTTACGTCCCTTTTCAGACTCTCTAAAATTGAAAAGGACCGAGTTATCTTTGTCGTTAAACTCATTAAAACCTAACAGCGACAAACTTGTCCATAGCAGACAAGAACGAGTTTCACTATCGCTAGGCTCGTTAAAACATAGCGATGGGTTTTCCCGAAGGGAAAATTATAGAACAAGCATATGTTATCCTCCTCAAGCTTGACAAAAATAAAGAGGTACTGGTCAACAATGACTGGGGAAAAATTGGGAAGAAAACTTGAAGAAACTTTGTTGGTAGCAAGTCGCTCTTGAACATGACACTTTCACTCCGCATCCAAGTCTGGTTGGGTTGTTTCATTCACCGGTCACATCACCATGGTCCCATCACACCATCCGCATTTGGGGTTAATGCTACCAACCCATCACATCAGTGTCACCGATATGTTCAAGAGAAGTCACTCAGAGAATTCACCTGTGTCTCACCCGCTGCAATACATTTACGCTCCATTCTTTCATGACCGCCACCTTGAACCATATATCACCAGATTGTTTTCACCTCCATTAAAATCATTTGCTCCATTCCATGTCATTGATGTGGGATTCATTAAGGCCCCCTATGATGGATCACTTCTTGTCGACATCAGCTCATTATCCAAGAAGTCGATCTAGGAACACCCCTTTCAGTACTTTGAAGCTTGCATGCCTCAATGGCAAGTTTCTCACTTCCGGCGACAGGTTTACATCAATGACCTTCGACTGAAAGATTTTGTGTGGTGTTCGATGCCAAGTCCTTTATTCACACCACGTGTATTGTACTGTAGTACCTTGAGGGTCATTATCATTATCGGTGATTCCTCTCGCGCCTGTTAACAACCTACATCATTGGCTGGTAATCAGGCGATGCCTTTCCATGTTCGACTCCAGAACATCTCTCACATGGATCGACTTGTACTTTGAGTGAAGATCAAACGAGATTGAAGACCCCGTATCTAGTTTCATCCATCCGGGCTGTGATATATATTCAGGAAAACAAAGACATCAAATGTACATCATTGCTGCATAGATAATCATCCAATCAAAGGGATGATGGCTCTACCAGAATCATCAGTCTACACTCAGACGATTGTCTATCCTATGTACATGAAAATGAATTTATAAAGCTGAGCATGGGAATGCCCGCCTCAGCTAGATAATGAAAGTATTATGAAGATAATGTATTGTATTGTATCTTATTACAGGTCTCCTCCCAGCTTGAAAGAACTTCGGATCCTCATGATAAAGCATTTCACCCGACATCAAAAAAAGACTAACGACCTCATGCTTTAGGGGGCAACTGTTATAGACATTTTTGGGGATTGCAACCCCAAGCATAAAATGTCCATAAACCAAGGGCTCCTAAGTCCCTATAAGTGTTGTTCCAACCCCTAAAGGAACAAGGTCAACTGATTACAGCTTCTCCCAGAAGTTCTCCATGAAAAACTACTCAGAACTGGTCAAAACAGGATCATTTCACCTGCTCCATAGGCAAAGTGAGTTTCATCTCGCCTAAGTACACTTTGTGGGTGCATTGCATTTCAAAAAACCCTTCTATGGGGTGCGATGGGCGAGAAGATACAAATGGCAGTGTCAATTCGCGAGGTGGAGAGCCATGGATTCTTCCAGAAACTTCTCCTGTGACACTTGTCTCTCTAAATTCGACCAAGGATGAGTAAGAGATCATCAATCTCCAAGTGGAAGAAAGAACTATCAGAGGGAAGACACTAATCAAATCACAAGCTGACTCATCTCCCTTACAGATATCTATATATGGATCCCTCATCCTAGAGATCCAGAGGCTGGAATTTTTCATCTTGTAAGGAATTGTTGTTGGTTTCTTGAGGCAACATCATAGTTTTGGGTGATCTAAGCTTTGCATGAGGTGAAGAAGGGCTTACCTGCTGAGAGGATGATGCTGGGTCAGAACAACTGGTTGTAAATATCTTGGCTCTTTCCTTACTATCAATAAAGCTATTCAAGTTTTCCTCCATACTCTTGTGTAATCTATGTTTTGTGCATTTGTATGGTCAATTTACATCTGATCCTAGATTGTTTATGATAATAGATCCATGTTCTCGTATAGTGTTATGTTGCTTTGATTCTATAGGTACTCTATGAAGCTGGGTATACAAGGAAGCGAGTAGCAAAGGACTATCAGAAGAGAGAGGAATCGAGCAAGGAACCAAGCGCAAGACAAAGGTTGGTCTCCTTTATTCTTCTCTCATCTATCTTTCATAAAGGAAAACAAAAGTAGTTTTACTTTGTTTGTTTCTAAGGTAGCTACCACACCTTAGTGGGATTAGCAGTTCTGCATAGACACTTTTCCCTATAACAATACCTCAGGCCTAATGGATGTCTCAATAGAAGTACCACCCTATCCTGTAAAAACCATCAAAAAAGAATGGACCCATGGTTAAATCACATAACGAAAGAAATAAACATGGATGAGGTAAAAAAAGGATGATATATTTTTTGGTTTTTTTTTTTAATCTTATAATATTTTGGATTTTTGGCATAAATAAGGAATTAAAAATACTCACATCACACTCCAAACCAAAAAGATATCAAGTATCACACTCCTATGTATAATATGTGCAAGCACAATGTAATCTATTAGGTTACGCTAAAGTGTGCCCCTAGTCAGGAATAGGACAAGGGTTTTTATATGCGAACTCATGGAGGGTAGAGGTACTCTATGGCTCACCAATGTGGGACCATGGGGCCAAAAGCCCATGTTTGAGTCAAATTTTGTAATAAAATTTTAAAGCCTCATCATTTTGTGGTTGCGGAGTGTGAAGGTGTCGTGTGTCATAAAAGGTAGTATGCCCTTAGTTTTGTAAAGAAAAGTCGGTTGTAAGAGATCTACACATGGTTCGTGGACCATGGGATTGTATAAAAAGAGCTAATCTCTAAGTAGTTAGAATAATTAATGAAGAAGATAAGAGAGTGGTAGCTCTGAAGTAAGAAGTTTAAGTCTTGGGTCATAACGTAGGTAGAGGCTCTGTAGTTGAGTGCGTAGAGGCATAGGGTAGAAGTCCACAACTGAGTGCACAGACCACTGTAGATGTCTGCATAGGGTGGATAGAGTCTATAATCACTTAGAATTTATCAATAAAGGGAAATATTTGGCAATTCCTATGTTTTGTTCTGTTGATGTATCTTGATATGTTATGTATGAATTTCCTTTATTATGCTGATATGATGCACGAATGAATGTAATTACATTGGAAACTGAACGGAATTAAGGATATCCGTCTACACGGTGTTAACTATAATTGTATGATAAGACAAGCAAGTTACTTACACTAGTTTGGGGAATCTGCTCGGTGTGCTGCCATAGCAGCACGAAAGTACCTGAGCTGTAGGTTAGGGATACATGAAGGTTGATTGCACCCTTTTGTGGCAGTATTAAAGGGCGTAATAGATGGCTCAATTGGAAAGCCCTAGAGTGAAGCGACCTGAGCGAGGGAAAAAATAGAGGGACTTTACCGTCATCACAACCATCTTAGGGTGCAGAAACTTGGTTCCAACATCACCCCATACTGCTTCATGTGAGACTTTAGTCTGCACTCCTGGGCTGATGCTGAAAGGGCCGGTAGTATAGGGATTTGTTTGGCTAATTAACGTTGAACCTAGATCAAGCCCCCTCAAGCCAACAAATGGTTCCATTGCTGAGACCAAAGTCTGCATAAGAGATGTGTGATGTATTTACCTGTTTTTGAGGAAAACATTGTTTTCTGGCCAAAAAGTGCACTCTACAACTCACTTATGGGGATGAAAAGTGTGCTCTTATCCTGGGAGTCTTGGTGGACAAACCTCACATAGATATTTCTATCTCTTGCTCCGCTAGTACCTATGACCTACAGAAAAGACCAGAAACCCATGAGAATCAGAAAAATTTGACAAAACATGATTTAATACTATAAAAAGAGATTGAGAGGCTAAAAAAAGTTGTTGAAAACCATGAAAGTATGTGAAACTTCAGTTACCTAAGAACATTGTTATTACATTAGTGGAGTCACCATTTTTTGGATGACAAATGTGTAACTAAAGACTTGGTGGAGTCGCCATTTGTTAGTGTGAAAATTCTTGGAAGGTGTACCAAAAATACTTCACTTAAGTCACTAGGTGACAAGTGACCCTAACAACAAGTTGATGACTTTTGTTGATTCCAATATACAGCCAAAAATAGAAATCCTATAGTAAAAGAAGATACAATCTAGAAAAAAAGTAGCAATATAAAATATCCAGTATAATAACCCAATTTGAAAGACTTTTTTTTGAATGAATAAATCTTTTATTAATAGCACCTAGTGAAGGAGATCTACACATGGGTTTGTAATCCCCCCTCGATGGGATGGGTCCTTTGATATCCTTGATGCTCATAAAATGATTCTCTCTCTCAATATGTGAAAAACCTAGACAAAATTAGAGAACTCAAAATGGGAGCTCAAATAAAAAAGACAATAATGTTGACAATGATTATTATCATGGTGAAGAATGAATGAAAAACCATCCTATTTATAACAAAGTCTGGAGTTAATATCGAAACTGGAGAATAATAAAATAATATTAACCAAATTCAGATCTAATCGCTTGGAATACTTTATTGTATTTATTGATGAGGGCAAAGATATTTAGAATGGTTAAATACCTTTATTTAGAATTAATTAACAAGTAAAATGATTTTTTAATTATTTTGCGAGAAATACGAAACATGTGAAATTAAAATAGTTATTATATAGTGACTCAATAATTATTCTAATAACAAAAATGAGAAAAATTAAATAAATAGTGATTTATTTAAGTATTCCTAAGGGATTTAGTCAAATGTGACAAGGAATGATTATTTAAATAATGATTTAATAATTATTCCTAGAGAAAACTAAATAAATAATTATTTATCTAATTATTCTAATGGGCTTTTTTATTTAAATCATAAAATAATTTAATAAAAGTGGTTTACTAAATTATTTTCCACATTGAAGGTGATTTTACTATGGTAAATTTAAATATACATGGTGTGTTTTGATCCACCTAGTTAGAAATGGCTAGGTGGTCATTTTTGGGTGATAACACAGACTCAGATGTTCTCTTTCTCCTACTTACATAGCTGGTGTGTCAAACCACATCCCTTCATAACTCTGGTCATTAACACTACTTCAGATTCTACAATGACCTCTCATAGCCCCTCCCTCTAGGCTCTTATTAATAGTGCTAGAAACTGCCAACACATAGGTGGTCTCCTAGATATGAAGTCCTAATTAGACCTCACATAATCTAGTATAAGAGCCCCATTAGGAATCTAGCTCGACTTCCATTATATTAAATATTTTCCTTAGCTAGAAAAGTTAGCATGAGAGAGAAATATAGATGTACTTTCAAATGTGAAAGTAAGTAAGCTTTGTGAAATGTTCAAATGAAAAATATATCGAGGTTTTTTCACTAAAAGGGAAGAGAAAGTGGGTATTTAGAAGAAAATTAGTAGTACCATTATAATAAAGACAAATACACATATGAAATAATAATTAACCATCTAGTGAAATAGTTCACATAGACATAACCACCATTTAAGAAATTAGAACACACATTCAACAAGATGAGCACCAAAGCCAATGAAATAGTTCAATTTCTTTAGTACATGAAAACATAATACACATACTGCAAACATCCAAATAAAAGTCGTACAATATTCACAATACATGCATGAAAGAGTGTTGACTCAAATAGCTTCAAATTATTAAGAGAAATTTCCAAGATACATGATTACAATGAGACACCACTAGCTGCAATAATGGGGCATTAAGCTACTACTTCCTCGCCAAAGAACAATCTTTCTCTCTAATGCATAGTTCTAGAAGCTAGGTGAAAAGTGATTTACTTGAGTAATAAGGCCTCTTTTATAAAAATATGGATGACCTTTCATATCCCCATGAATCTTGAACTGCCCTCATGAATTTTGAACTTCTACTATGACCTTTGGACTTATTCGGGCTTTTTGAATTTTCCTAATGACTCTTTTTGACAACATGTGACTCTTGGGTTTCCACATATCTACATTTACAATATTTTCCAAAATTACACCATCATTTTCCACATCATCATGTGATAACAACAAGAAAATTCATTTGACATTGCTGACTTGGACCCTAGTCAATTGTAACATGAACTTCTTTAAGAAGTGATGACACTACCACCATGTCTTCAATACTTGTAGTAAGCCTTGCATTGTAATTTTTTTCTACCCTATGAAGGGTCTAGAAATATTATGGAGTCCACATGAGTGACTTTGATCATTAGGATCCAACATTTCTTCAACTGTCGCAACATGGTTCCTTTGTGTTTTCCTTCACAATGGTTCCCTAGGTATCTTTTCTTGACAAATCTCCTCAAAAATATTTTCCATGCTTACTAAGAACACTTGCATGTATAGATCACTCATGGAAGGAAAACATTAGCCTAAAAATCTCGTACTCTAGGATGATTCATGTAGTTTACTGATTTTGGCTCAGTAGAGTGCTAGGGAGAGAGAGAGAGATACCTTATGGGAATAGAGCACACCCATAGGAGTCATGGGAGATAGGTACTACTCACTAATATTGTGCCATGTGAAACTCTAAAAGAGGAGGAAGGGTGAGTGCATGACACAGTTCCATGAGATAAGGTTGCAAGGACTGATAATTATAACTCTGCCATGCACTAGGGAGGAAGTCCAGGGCATAAGACATAGCTACAAGGAATTAGGAGTGGAATCAGTGCCCACTAGAAGTGTGTAGTATGCTACAGTAAGAGGCAAAGGTAGGACTAGTATAGGGAGGAAGAGTAAGCAGTAAGGAGAAGGGTCTTGCTGAATACAACTGTGCAGTGCACAAGAGAGAGAGAGAGAGAGAGAGAGAGAGAGAGAGCTCAAGATGACATAGGGCATAGTTATCGATGACAAGGAGGGTTGGTTCTAAGCTATAGAAGTGTGCATTGTGCTCTTCCTAGTCAAGAAGAGGAGTTGCAAGGTCATGAAAATGACCAAGTATGGAAGGGGGAAAACATGGAAAAACACAATGACTTAGGAGAAATATCAAGATTTAGTCTTCTCAACTCATCAATACAACTCAAATAGGACCCAAAGCTAATAAATATACATCAAAAATCTAGTTCAAAAACACTCTTAAATTTTAACAAGAATGAGATGAGTAGTTGTGATGCATGAGTGTCGTTTTGTGACTAGATTGTGCAATGTGAGTCAAAAGTATGTTATATCTATTATTGATGATCCAATAACACTTAGGAAGGGACATGGACATTTGAAGCATGTTAAAATACATGAAACAGTAATTAACAACCAAAAGTGACACTTCACATGATAGAAGGTAGGTTCCCAAATTCAGACATAGACAAAATTTTAGAGGGTGTTGTAGTAGCAAAACAAGTCCTTTCAGTAGGGACTGACGCTGACTAACCTCCTCCCATGTAAGGTAGTTGATATATTCTTCCACTCCTCAATGTTCCATCCTCGTATTTATCTTGTTCCATCCTTCCCCTCTCTCTTTATATGCACATTTATGGACCCACTGACAAATTCCATTGTAATATGCTTTCTCCCTTCCCTTTTTCCGATTCCTCAGAGCATCTCCCATGTCTCCCCCATTTCCCCATCGGTTCGATATTCCTAGCTTCTCATGGTAACATATTATATAAGAAACAAGCCATGATCACACATCAACATTTTTATCAACAATAGTAACAACATTATAAACCTACCTCTTGATCCCTTCAAAAACATTCTCTCTGCTATTGTATGGGACACAATTGATTCCACTTCAAACTCCCCAATATGTCTCTCTATAACACTTTTGAACCAAAATTATACAGCATGTAAAGTCATATTTATTACCACTTATAACTCACATACCTCCTCTGATGTCAACCACCTTGGCCCACTATGCTGATATGTGGGATTATTGTCTTTCAGCCCTTGGACCCACTCCATCAAAATGTTACGAAATTTTGTTTGACCTCTTGGCATAATAAGCCTTTATCTTCTTTCATCCTTTATTTTATTTATTTTATTTAAATGTGCTTATGCACTCATTAATTTACCAGGGGAAAAAGATCAATCCCAACTTATTGAGAGTAGAAGAAGTTGTTCCTTCAAAGATAGTTATATATACCTTTGAAATTGATTTTCTCATTGTTGATTTTACCATTTTCTTCTCTTCTCAATATGATTAACACATGGAACAATGAATAGATACAATGCCATGTTAATGAATGAGGATCCTAGAATGGATGTGGGTTTCATGGTTCTACCTAGAGATTTTCTCTCAAGGGTATCATATTTTCCATCTAGAGATACTTAATTGGAGGCACCTTACCCCAAACAAAGAAGGAGAGTTAATAGATAGCTAAGTGTTGCAGTTGTCACAACCCCTCTTCATTATTACATGCAGTTCTTCTGTTCCATACATACACTTTGACACAAGGCCATATTTATGTACACTAACCAAAAAAACTAGAAAGAACACGCGACATAATGGGATAAACAACACAAGACAAGAAAACAGAATTGTACAAAGGTAGGAACACAACCTACGGCTCCTACTAGAAATAATGCTTAAGATCTCATCCATTGACAGGAATAGGGATATTCCTCTAGTCTAATGATATTAGCTTGTAAGAATCGTGGCCAAGATTTTCAATGATGGTGTACGCTCCAATCCATAGAGACTGAAATCTAGTGTGTTGTCCTTTCGCTTCGTGGGACTTGTCCCACTTCAATACTAGGCCTGGCACATTGAAATATTTGTGCCCTATGGATTTCTTATCAAACCAATTCTTGATTTAGTTTTGGTGTATTGAAAATTTTTGTTTTTCTTTGATACCTTTTTCCTCAATCTTGGGAAGGAAACTATACTATTCCGAGCAAGGAGACATGGTTTGCCTTTGTTGGAAATAATACTGAGAGGGGGGGTGAATCAGTATTATCTAATTCTTTTAATAAATCTTCCTTATTTGTTCTTTGAATTATTTTTGCATGTCAGTACCATAAAATAATGAGCATGAACAAAGAAAACAGATAGTCACACCAAAGAACACAAGATGTAAGGTGGAAACCCAATGTGGGTGAAAACCACCTGCTGCAATATGTCTCTATCTTCTTTCAAATTAGAAACTCCTTTTACAATGGTTTTGTACTGGTGCAGTCCTTTACCAGTACGCAGGCTGCAACCTGCAGAGAGCTACAACTCTCTCTCTCGTTTTCCTGTCTCTCCTGGAAGGGAGCTGCAACCCCCTACTTCTTTTCTTACAAGGACCACTTTTCATAAATTTTCAAACTGGATCCATAAGCATCAAATGATCATCAAGAATAAGAAAAACACCCAGTCAACTGTAGTAACCAGATCAACAATAATAGAACCAGACCCAGAACACCTTATCAACAGAAAAATACAGCCAAACAAAATGTCTTAAGACAGATACGCAGTTGTTCTTTCTCTGGTCTGCGTGCGTACGCACTTCTTCTTCTGCTCCCCTGCGTATACCAGCAGAGACCCTTCTGCCGCACTGCGTGTCCACGCACTATTTCTTCAACCACGCTGCTTATTGTTACTGCAGGTACGCACCCAGAGACACTATTATGCCACGTACTATTGTTGCAGGTACGCGCCCAGAGATACTATCGCGCCGCGTACAGTTACTGTGCATACGCACCTGAAGCTTCGTCGCTCTGCGTATCCACGCAGATCTTCTGTTTCTGCTTTGCGTACCCACGTCGCTCTCCTGTTAAACACCTGCGTACTCCTGATTAGGGCCAAATAGGCAGTCCACCAGAGTGGCACTGATGCTCAGATGCCCAGATCTGATCGTGCGCTCGAGAGATCACCCTTCACAGATTCACTTTCAACTTCATAAAGATCAAGCTTTTAAGACCATAGCCCAATATCTTTCAGATCTTAAGATATTCAATTGCAAAAGATACTTAGCCAAGTGATCTCCTTTGCTTTATATAGGCAAGCTCCTCCTAAAATCATTGATCAATACCACGAGCCAAAACCATAGAAACACAAATACCGTCGGCTAGTTAAACATAAGAAACCCCACGTGTGCTTTTCTTTGCCTTGAAATGTGTGCACTGGGGTATGCACCTCCTGGACAGCTTATCTGCATATCAGGCCGCGGTCCCTCCACGGTGTACCTGCGGGTATGCACTGTCTGAACTGATCTCCTGCGTACTTCTTAATTTTCAACATATTGAGAGCCTTGCCACGGGAGTTGCCATCAAGTACAACATCTGTAACATATAGCCATACCAGAAACATAATGCCAACAATCTCCCCCTTTGGACTTGATGGAAACCTCACAAAGTTCAGCTTCATTCTCCCCCTTTGACATCAAGGGCAAAGGGTTATGCTCCCCCTAAGAACATGTTCCCTCTGAATATGAACCAGATCTGCAGCGAAAAACCATAATTCACCATGAAAGAGATAGAGACATATTGCAGCTACTTCCAATATCTCCTTCTGCACATCCTCCATAATTCCAACAATGCATTATATGCTCCCCCTGAACCTGTACCATCAATCAGAAGAGGTTCAGCAATAAGATGATGCATCAACAACCCCCAGCTTTTGCTTGAGGTATTCAAAAGTGTCCCTGGGAAATGGTTTGGTGAGAATATCAGCAACTTGTTCCTTAGAGGGAACATACTCCAACTTGACCTTCTGTTCAAGCACTTGTTCCCGGAGAAAATGATACTTGATTGGTATGTGCTTGGTTTTTGAATGCATAACAGGATTCTTTGAGATGCTGATTGCACTTGTGTTATCACATAAGATGGGGATTGGTGGTGTACAAGTGATTTGAAAATCCTGCAAAGTCTGCATCATCCAAAGGAGTTGGGTGCAACAAGATGCAGCAGCAACATATTCCGCTTCAGTTGTAGACAAGGCAATCGAACTCTGTTTCTTGCTGAACCAAGATACCAGTCTGGAACCCATAAAGAATCCACTTGTGCTTTTCCTGTCATCCACGCTTCCGGCCCAATCTGCATCTGTATAAGCATGAAGTGTAAGATCTGTATCTCTAGGATACCATAAGCCATAATTTTCAGTCCCTTGAAGATATTTGAAAATTCTCTTCACTGCCTGAAGATGAGTCTCCTTCGGATTTGCCTGAAATCTTCCAACTATTCCAACTGCATGCATGATGTCCGGTCGGGTACCTGTCAAATAAAGTAAACTTCCAATCATAGATCTGTAGGTTGGTTGATGTACTACTGCAGATTCATCATTTGCACTGAGGCTACATCCTGTGACCATGGGTGTACATACTGGTTTTGCATCTTCCATACCATATTTCTTCAAAATCTGTTTGAGATACTTGGTTTGAGATAAAAAGATTCCTCCTTCTTTTTGTTGGATTTGCAAACCAAGGAAATATGTCAGTTCTCCTAGCAAGGACATTTCAAATTCTTTCTGCATGACAAAGGCAAAGCTTTGACTCATAGCTTCTTCATTGCTGCCAAAAATAATGTCATCTACATACACAACAAGTATTAGCAATTTGTCATTTTCAACTTTTATATAAAGATTGCTATCTGCTGATCCTTTTGAAAAGCCTTGTTGATGAAGATATTTGTCCAAACGGTAGTACCAAGCCCTTGGAGCTTGTTTGAGACCATAGAGAGCCTTTTTCAATCTGCATACAAGATTTGGATCATTTCCAAGAATGAACCCATCTGGTTGTTCAATGTATACTTCTTCTTCCAAGTCTCCATTTAGAAAGGCTGATTTCACGTCCATTTGAAATACTTTGAAGTTTTGAAAACTTGAGAGAGCAAGGAACATTTGGATGGCCTCAAGTCTTGCAACAGGAGCAAAGGTTTCTTCAAAGTCTATTCCTTCTTGCTACGCATACCCTTTACAAACAAGTCTGGCTTTGTTTCTAATTACTTCTCCATTTTCATTCAATTTATTTTTGAAGACCCATTTTGTTCCGATAACATTCTTATCCTTTGGTCTAGGAACCAGCTCCCAAGTGTTGTTCTTTTCGATCTGCTCAAGTTCTTCATCCATTGCTTTCACCCAACATTCATCTTTGCATGCCTCTTTCACATTTTGTGGTTTAGTAGAGGAGAGTAATGCCAAATAGCTTGAAGCTTCTGCAACTATTCTTCTTGTTTGTACACCTGCTTCTTTCTGCCCCATAATCTGAGATTCTGGATGATTCTTCTGAACATATCTGGATGGAGTCTTTTCTTCTATTCTTGTTTGCTCCTCTGGTTCTTCTTGAGGTTCTTCTTCTTCATCATTCTGTCGTTGGGGGTAGCCTTCATCTTCTTCGATGTCTTCATGATGTACTTGCCTAGGAATGTATCCCTTCTCATCAACCACTACATCAATGCTGTCAACAATTCTGCCAAGTCTTTTATTGTAGCATTTGTATGCTTTTCTATGTGGAGAGTAACCAAGAGGAATGCCTTCATCTGCTCTAGGTTCAAGTTTGCCAAGCTTCTCATCAGTATTCTTGATATAGCATTTGCTCCCAAAGATTTTGAAGTGCTTTACCGAAGGAGTCCTACCACTCCAGAGCTCATGAGGAGTTTGAGTGTTGTTCACCCGGACATTTGTTTTGTTGAGAATAACAACCGCAGCATGTGCAGCTTCACCCCAGAAAGTTGCGGGAGTTCCTGACTCATCAAGCATAGCACGAGCCATTTGTTGGACTGTTCTGTTCATTCTTTCCACAACTCCATTTTGCTGAGGAGTTCTTGCTGTAGAGAATTCTCTTCTTATCCCATGTTCTTCACAGAAATCGAAAAATTCATTTGAAGTAAATTCCCCACCTCTGTCGGATCTGAGGCACTTAATTTTGTGACCTGATTCATTTTCAACCAAGGCTTTGAAGGATTTGAATTTTTCGAATGCTTCATCTTTGTGCTTCATAAGTCCTAACCAGACAAACCTGGAGAAATCTTCAATGAATAATATCAAGTATTCTTCTCCTCGAGGTGTTCTTTTCCTGAAAGGACCGCATGTATCTGTATGTACTAGCTCAAGAGGCATGCTAGCTGATCCTTCTTTCTCTGGAAAGTTAGTTCTAGTTTGTTTTCCAAACTGACATGATTTGCATATGGTGTTGTCAGGAATTTTGATATCTGGAAGATCGCGAACTGCCTGATATTTGCATGCTTTCCTTATTTGTGAAAAGCTTAGATGTCCCAACCTCCGATGCCATAACCAGTGCTCATCATCCTTGCTCAGATAGCATTGTTGTTGTCCTTCTTCAAATATGTATAGATTATTTGGAGTTCTTTTGCCTTTGATCACTGTTTTACCTGTATCAAGATCACGAACCAGACATCCATTTGATCTGAATATAACCTCGGTTCTTTGATCACACATATGGCTGACACTTAGAAGATTATGCTTCAATCCATCAACATACAAAACATTTCCAGCCTTGACCTTTTCTTTTAACTGAGCAATGCCTTTTCCTTTTATAGTTGCAGGAGTATCATTTCCAAAAGAGACTTTCTTTCCCTTTTCTAGAGCAGAATAAGACTCAAGTTTTTCTTTATCACCTGTCATATGCTTCGAACATCCACTGTCAATGTACCATAGATTTTCCTGTCCCTCTGCATAAAATGCTATCCCACATCTTTCTGTTTGAGGTTCCTTTATTCTCCATGTTTTGGTGCTTGAGGCTTGTTCCTTTTTCTGCTGAAACCGTCTCCTGCATTCAGAGTCTTCATGACCAAAGTTATTGCAAATAGAACATTCAACTTCATTTTCAAGAACCGAAAAGTTGTTATAGGTCCTTTTTGTAATCCCAATCATACTTCTTTGTTTTTGAGCTTCCCTAGTCATGATCGTTTTATATGCAACACATTGAGCTGCTTTGTGACCAAAGTTATGGCAAGAAAAGCATTGTCCATTGAAGAAACTTCTGCGGTTATCGAATCTACCAGCCAATTGATTGTAATTTCTATTGTCATCTATCCTTGAACCAAATTGAGAAGATTTTACCTGTGGCTGGTTGTAGCTTTTGTTCACCCTTAAGATGGATTGCCCCTGATAGTTTCTGTTTGTAATTTGTCCCTGCTTTACCTGATGATCTTCATTGTGCTTTTGCTCATTTCTTCTTGCTGCATCAAGATAACTTTTTGAGGTGGATGCTTGAGAAGTTTCTCCATTATAGCCCAGACCTGTCTTGTTTAGTGGAGACCGCTGCACATTGATAATCTCATCCAAAGTTTCAGATCCTTTAACAAACTTAAGATTAATATCTTTTGTTTTCTCAATCTCTTTTCTAAGACCAACAATTTCACCTTCTAATTTTTCAAGATGTTTTTCCTTTTCATCAATTTGAAATTGTAGAGTATCAATGATCATATTCTTTTCTTCTATACATCTCTTGAGTCTAGTAATTTCATCATAAAGGTTATCCACATCTATAGCATCCATATAATCATCATCTTCAAATGCCATTAACAACTTATATTCATTACCTCGTTCATCTTCATCACTGTTTGATAGACCATGACTATCTTCATGAGTGTAGTAGCTTTTCTTATTTGCATTCTGTTTCTTGTTCCATCTAGCAGGTTCCTTTCCTTTATCCTTATAAGGAAATTTTGCAGCATAATGACCTACTCTTCCACAAGCAAAGCATTTAAAAGGTAACTTACCTCTGAACCTTCCAGAAGCCCTTTGAAGATTTCTGACAAAATTTGATTCTTCTTCCTCTTCTTCTGGGACGTGGCTTGCTTCATAATAATCTCCTTTGCCTGATGCCTTGAAAGCAGCTTCTCTTCTGTCTGATGGACCTCCCTTTGTCATTTCATAAGCAGTTAGAATTCCATGTAGCTGAGACATAGTAAGAATTCGTAGATTTTCCTTTTCTTCTATTGCAGATACTTTAGATTCAAACTTGGGGGACAATGATCTTAGAACCTTTTCAACCACAATAGCCTCTTTTATTTCTTCACCCAAATTTTTCATACAATTAACAACCTCATCTACCCGAAGAAAATAGTTAGCCACACTTTCATCATTATACATCTTGAGAGTCTCATACTGAATTCTGAGAGTTTGAAGTTTAGCACGCTTTACCTGTTCATCTCCTTCATAGCTCGTGACAATTTTGTCCCATATCTCTTTTGCGGATTTATAGTGCATTACCTTCATGAATTCCGATTGGGATATACATCCTAATAGAGTATTGACTGCTTTCGCATTTGTTTCATACTTCTTTTTCTCGACTGCATCTGTAGGAGTGGCTGAAGGAAAAGCGTAGCCTGTCTCTACGATGTCCCAAACTTCTGTACCAAGAGATTGAAGATAGGAAGTAACTCTTACCTTCCAATAATTAAAGTTTGTCCCATCAAAAACCCGTGGCCTGATTGATGCTTCCCTCTCGTAGTTTCTCATGATGAACGATCTACCTTCAAGCGATCAAGCTTCTCTGAAGGACCTGCTCTGATACCAATTGTTGGAAATAATACTGAGAGGGGGGGTGAATCAGTATTATCTAATTCTTTTAATAAATCTTCCTTATTTGTTCTTTGAATTATTTTTTCATGTCAGTACCACAAAATAATGAGCATGAACAAAGAAAACAGATAGTCACACCAAAGAACACAAGATGTAAGGTGGAAACCCAATGTGGGTGAAAACCACCTGCTGCAATATGTCTCTATCTTCTTTCAAATTAGAAACTCCTTTTACAATGGTTTTGTACTGGTGCAGTCCTTTACCAGTACGCAGGCTGCAACCTGCAGAGAGCTACAACTCTCTCTATCGTTTTCCAGTCTCTCCTGGAAGGGAGCTGCAACCCCCTACTTCTTTTCTTACAAGGACCACTTTTCATAAATTTTCAAACTGTATCCATAAGCATCAAATGATCATCAAGAATAAGAAAAACACCCAGTCAACTGTAGTAACCAGATCAACAATAATAGAACCAGACCCAGAACACCTTATCAACAGAAAAATACAGCCAAACAAAATGTCTTAAGACAGATACGCAGTTCTTCTTTCTCTGGTCTGCGTGCGTACGCACTTCTTCTTCTGCTCCCCTGCGTATACCCGCAGAGACCCTTCTGCCGCACTGCGTGTCCATGCGCTGTTTCTTCAACCACGCTGCTTATTGTTACTACAGGTATGCACCCAGAGAGACTATTACGCCGCGTACTATTGCTGCAGGTACGCGCCCAGAGATACTATCGCGCCACGTACAGTTACTGTGCGTACGCACCTGAACCTTCGTCGCTCTGCGTACCCACGCAGATCTTCTGTTTCTGCTCTGCGTACCCACGCCGCTCTCCTGTTAAACACCTGCGTACTCCTGATTAGGGCCAAATAGGCAGTCCACCAGAGTGGCATTGATGCTCAGATGCCCAGATCTGATCGTGCGCTCGAGAGATCACCCTTCACAGATTCACTTTCAACTTCATAAAGATCAAGCTTTCAAGACCATAACCCAATATCTTTCAGATCTTAAGATATTCAATTGCAAAAGATACTTAGCCAAGTGATCTCCTTTGCTTTATATAGGCAAGCTCCTCCTAAAATCATGGATGAATACCACGAGCCAAAACCATAGAAACAAAAATACCGTCGGCTAGTTAAACATAAGAAACCCCACGTGTGCTTTTCTTTGCCTTGAAATGTGTGCACTGGGGTACGCACCTCCTGGACGGCTTATCTGCGTATCAGGCCACGGTCCCTCCACGGTGTACCTGCGGGTACGCACTGTCTGAACTGATCTCCTGCGTACTTCTTAATTTTCAACATATTGAGAGCCTTTCCATGGGAGTTGCCATCAAGTACAACATCTGTAACATATAGCCATACCAGAAACATAATGCCAACAGCCTTGAGATTCCTAGGAAAGCTAGAAGTCTTGAAGGTATATGTTCAGAGGGAGGATAACTTATTTCCCATATACAAGGAAGTAGGGAGAGGTCGTCAAAGTGGGTTTGGGAGTGACATGGTCAATAAATAATGTGTTCCCCAAAATATTATGCTAGTTCCTTCATTCATAGAAAATGATTGTCTTGATAATATGGATTAGGTTCTTGTTTGTATACTTAGCCAAATGATTCACCTATGGATAGTAGTTTGATGAATGCTTTACAAAAATACCATTTTCTAATGTAAACTCATAAAGCTTTAATGAAGAAAAATAAGTTTCATTATCAAATAGAGGCGATGTAGGAATGTTGAACCTAGTTATCATGTTCTGTTTGAGAAACCAAATGGCTTCTTGATCATTAAATTTCCTTAATAGAACTACTTCGGTCCACTGAGTGAAATAATCAATTTTAGTTAAGATATAACAATGTTTATTAGATGAATGAGGAAATATTTCATCAATAAAATCCCATCCCCATTATTGAAATGGTTCTTCAACTGTTATGGTCGGCAATGAGGTAGCTAATTTATAATTAGTACAAACACACCTTTGACATATTAGGAACTTCTAGGCACATGCATGAGAATCCTTAAATGATGTGGGCCTATAGTAACTAATTCCCATCAATTTATGAGTAGTGGTATTTCCTGCAAAGCACCCACTTGTTGGTCCATCATGAAGATCTCTTAGCACCCATTCTAAATCTAGAGGCTCTAAACATCTAAGCAGGACACCATTATGGTGCTTCCAAAAAATCATAACAAGTTCAAGTTGATATGATAAAGATTTAAATCGTATTTCCCTCTTTTGTTTGGTCAATAAATGAGACAAAAATGTGTCATGCCCTAAATATTTTCCTATATCTACATAGAAAGACATGTTTGTATTTTTTGAAGGAACTTGCTCATCATAATACATCTCTATTCCTTGTTCCCACCTAGAAGGATCCTCTTCTGGTGAATTCACCACTTAGGCTACAAGCTAATAGAGGCCATGGAATTTGATAGTATGAAACAACTTAAATTCAAGATTATATTCGTCTAAGCACGTCATCAATTTCACCCTCTACCCACCTAAATCCTATTGCCTAAAGAGTGTTCTAACTAGCGAATGAGGTACATAGATAAAAGTGTGGGCTTTCAGGAGGTGAGCAATAAAATGCTTAATTGCCATATACAATGTGTATGATTTCTTATCAATGGAAGGATAATTCAATTTATAAACGTTAATAAACAAAGTGCTAATGAACCACCGTCAAGTGAAGATCCTCCACAATGACCTAGGATTTTTCTCTTGGAATTCATAAATGGGTTTATAAATAATTTACATAGAATATCCATCCATTAATGGTGACATCATAACAGCTGCATTGGCTAAAATATATGTGGTAGCATTACGAATTCCAAGAGAAAAATTAATATTGAATTATTTAAAGAATCAAATAAGATGCCATACCTCTTGATGGTAGTTTTTCAAATTAGGTGAAACACATTAAAACATAGTGAAAGGTATTCCGTACCTAACAATAAAAATATTTAAATCACCGACTACCTTGGGTACTTCCACTTGAGGTCTATGGCCTTCTTTAAGCCTAGAATTAGTGCTTCATATTCAACATTATTTTTAGTGCACTCAAACTCTAAGCGACATGATAAGAAATACTTTCTATTCTGAGGATCACTAAGGATACAACCAACTCCAAAACCATCTTGAGTTTTGGAACCATTAAAATATAAAGTCCAAATGTTAGTAGCTATTGAGTTAGTTCCTATGCTAGTATTATAATAATCTATATTACAAATTTCATTATCAACAATTGGACTGCATGGAAGGAACTCTAACTGTGTGTCATATGGTACAAGTGATGGTTGTGCTTGATATCACTCGTGGTCAACCTCTAGAAAATAATTTCCAACAATGACATCTACAAAGCTAATTGGCTCAATATGCCCCTCAATAATTGTGGACATGTTTTCTCTAAATGTTTCTCCTAATGAAAAGTACAAAACTTATCCATGCCAAAACTTTAAACTTTGAGCACAACATTGGATCTTTGGGTAGACTTAGTTGGTTGGTTATTATTCTTCTTAAATAAATTTGACTTTAAGGACTTACTATCGGTAGATTCCTCACTTGAATTTCACTTTATTCCTGATACTTCATTAATGAGCAACTTTAAAGGCTTAGTGAAACTTTCCATATCCAATGAATCTTTCTCCTTGGCTTTAGCGGAAGAGGCTTGAGATTTCTTACTAGTGCCTTTGGAGTCTTTAGAATCTTGATGGTCCTCAATATCCAGAATAGAATGCAAGTCCTTCTCAATAGAAATTGTTTCTGCAAAGTTCAAATCTAATCTGTCCTTTGCATCTCTCTTAAAAAATATGGAAATGTTACTAGGTAGGCTAGTAGTGTAATAATATTTGGTAATGGAATCATGTGGTTGGACATTAGTGGGGAACTTATTCAATAAACATGTAGATATATGATTAAAATCCTATAATTTTTCATTGTGCCCCATTTTTAGATTTCTGAGTTCTTTGAGGAACATGGAAAAAGTCTTATTATCATCAAATTTAACTAATAATAACTTTCTTAACTACCTCTAATTATGAACTAAATTAGGCAAAAGTCTGTGAAACAAAATTGATGCTCTACCTTATGAAGTGTATGGAAAAATTCTACAAGCAACATCATCAAAACATACTTCTAGCATTCACAAATGCATGTATAAGTCACTAATATGGTCTTCAACTTTCATATTCTTATTAGGATCAAATTTTGGGAGTAGCTTTTTCAGCTACTTAGGGATAAAATGAAGATTATCCAGAAGAGAAAGAGGCACTTGCGTCATTAAGTTCAATTTATTATCAACCATGTATTTTTTTTCCTCCTCTTCTTCATCCACTAATTCTGAAGACTCTTCTCCTTCACCATTCAAATCTTCATTATAATCGAGATGTTCTTCTTCAATTAGTTGTTCCTCAGAAAATGGAAAATCATCCATGTCACTGTCCAAATCTTCCTCATTAGGTGGAAGATCCCCTTGTTGATGTATTCTTTCATTAGGATCAACTAACTCTTCAAGGGTTTCAATAACCGAATCTTCCACTGAAGAAACTAACACACCGTGGCGATTTGTCTCTTTCTTGCACAATCATGATGACTTTTGGACTTCTACTATGACCTTTGGACTTCTTTAGACTTTTGGACTTTTCCTAAAGACTCTTCTGTCCACATGTGACTGTTGGGCTTCCACATATTTACATTTAAAATATTTTCCAAAATTACATCCTCATTTTCCACATCATCATTTGATGACAACCAAACAAGTCATTTGACATTAATGACTTGGACTCTGGTCACTTTGTAACAACCCCTGGTTGATTTTCCAGGTAAATAAAAACATAAGACCAAGGTCACGTGACACACATTCCAAGTTGAATGGTTGTAAAAACATCCTAGTGTGTGTCAATTTTGGTTTATTTATGGCTAAGGAAATTAGCAAAGGCATTCACAAAGGCAAAGTGGCAATAATTTGCATTTATTATGAAAATAAAGGAAAGTAGGAGCAAAGGAAGGTGAAGAGACATTTATATGCATGCTAAGGAAATTAGAGGAAAAACAAAGAGAAATCAAGGAAATATAGGCCTCAATGATAAAATTTCTTCCAAGGATTAGTTCACAGTATTTGTCAGTTTAGTTTTGGAGCTCTCATTTCATTCTCTCATTCTCTCACACTGTTGCACACTTAGAGAATTGTTGGAGAATTCTTGGATCACTCTAGTATTCACTTGGATTTAGAGGAAGAAGGTAAAGTAATATAGGAAAGCACAAGGGAATAGTTCGATCAATAGCTACAACTAGATTACTTTGTAGGTAACATGCTACATGTGTGATTTCCTTGTTGATTTCTAGATGCATGGTATATGCCTGTGATTTTCTTCTTATGCATTGTCATTGGCATGGATATTTTCCTAGATTGATAGTGGTTTTAGCCTTGTTTTTCCATTTTTGGGATAGCAATGGTGTTATACATTTTCCCACTTATCACTTTTTTACTGTTGCTGATGCTCCTTATGGTTTTGGGGTGGAACAAATGCTCTGGAAGCACTGGAACAACTTGGGTTGAGTTACTAGTCCTGGAGCCTAGGTTGGGACAAATGCTATGGAACCCTTGGTGGGTTGAGTTGGTATTCCTTGGAACTAGGTTGGACAAATGGTCTAGAGTATTGGAAGGTTGTGGGTTATGTTATTAGTTCCAGGAGCCCTAGAGAACTTGGGTATAAACCGATATTGTTGATATTAGTGATATTATATCATAGAGGTGGAATCACTATGGTTTTCGGTTGAAGTGTTTTGGACTTTAGAAGCCCTATTTAGCTTTTTCTTGATTTATTCCATGATATCCCACATCCATGCTTAGAATATGGTATGGGGGAGATTGATTGAATGAAAGAAAGATTTGTTTCAACCCAACCTGTGGTCTAGTGGTACGTGGATGTCCCTGATTTGGTTGGTACTTTGCACATGTTAATATGTATTATTACTTATTAATGATTAATGAGAATAAATTTTATTTTACTATTTTTTACATGACTATTTTTCTATGTATTTATTGCTAGTTAAGTATATGCTACATGCATGGTGTATTTAGTATTATACAATGTGTTCTTACTCTAGATCTAATTCATGGTTTGACAAGATCTTGGTTATTTTATATGGATGCATGAGATAATATTTGTTTATTGCAGAAAGTATGTTAGGGAATAAAGCCTTGTTAACTAACATATGATTAAACTAATGTAAATAGTGACCAAACTATGCATCCATGACTTACATGTATTATAGTCACAAGTGTTTGTAAAAATGAATAGCATGTGCTAGGAAGTTAGACCCCATTTATGAAAATGCACCTTAGAAGTTGGGGCATTAATAGTAATTGTCAACGCATGTTTACCCTGGTAAGTATGTTAAAGTAGGTAAATGTGGGGTGTTGTGTTACAGAGTGGTATCATAGATTCCAAGTTAAAACACTTGGACTAGATGGGCTTTATCATAGATGAAATGAAGAATAATGGGATCAATGAGTACAATTGATTTCATTTTCATTACGAATTTTCATTTGAAGAGTATTAGAAGATAAAATGTTGTCCACATTTAGGGAAAATCCCACTGATAATGCGGTTAACATTTTAGATATTAGTTCACAATATTTTAGGAATTATGATATGAGGAACATGGCCCTCCTGAATGTATATTTAAATAGTTCATGCTTGAATTTCTTCCATGACTTATCTTCTGTTAGGTTCAATAAGTTAAAAAATTGTACACAATGAGGGGAAATCTAGATGATCATGTGATAGAAATTTTAGATATTAGGTCACAATATTTGAGGAGATATGAGTAGAGGAATTTGAGCCATCTAAATGCCCCTAAATCAGGCCTCAAATAAGTCACATTGGAATTTTTGTTATAAATTTTCTTCGGGGTGGTATCAGGAGCTAAAAATTTCCCATAGTGAGGGGATATCCGATTGATATTGTGATAAAAATTTCAGACGTTTGATCAATAATTTTGGGAGATATAACTAGTGCAAGTCAAGCTTCCTAAATGCTCCTAGAATTCTGCACCAAATATGATTGTGTTGGTATTTTTGTTATAAATTTTCATCTATGAAATTTTATAATTTGATACTTGAACCATAGTGAGGGAAAACCCCACTGATCATATGGTCCATTTTCATAACTTGCACTCCTATGATTTAGGATATATTGATTGAATCATTTTCCATATTAGTTAGCATGCAAATGAAATGCTTAAATGGTTCATGGATCCATTGCATACAAATTGTTTGATAAAATTCCCCAATGAGTATGTTGCTTATGGTTGTGGATAGTATTGATATTTAGTAGTATTTTTGTAGCTAATATATGCTTACTTGTATGTAGAGAGTTTTCTATATTAGTTTTCATGTAAAGTTTTTGAAGAAATGCTTATGTCCAAATGTAATAGTATAGTAGTTGTCTGAAAAGAAAAACATTTTTTGGATGTAATAGTATTTTAGTGTAACGATGCTTCTGAAAAACTCCATCTAATAAAAGTTAATAAAGGAAAAAATAATAACCATGGTTGATGGGACAGTTATTCCAAGCTTAATGTTCGGAAAGGCATCCTAGTGTGGGTGTTCATTGCTTTATTATGGCCAAGGAAATTGGTAAAGGCAATGGGTAAGGCTTTGGAAAGGCCAAATGGCATTTTTGGCACATTTATTTACTAGCATTTGCACCTAATGTTGCAAAGAAAACGCCGTAAGGCAAGCCAATAGAAAATGAACTAGTAGCTTGAAGTGTCTTGTAAAATCAATGCAATCTCTGCACAACATTATAATGTTTCAAAAATGATATATTTACAATGTTCAAGATCATTTAGTCAACATTTATTACCATGAAAAATAACAATATAAAGGCCTAGAAAATAGGCTTTTGATCACCCTATGAGGACACAAATAATAATGTTGAAGGTACATTTGAGATAATTTCACAAAATGGCTACTGAAGATGCAATATCCACTTGCAAAAATTAAATTAACCTGAATAAGCATAGAGGAAGAGTGGGTTATGTAGATGGAAAAATTAAGAAGAAGCCCAAGATCATAAAATGAAGGAGAAATAAACTTCAAATAACAATGTTAAATTGACCCTGATTTTCTGAATACAACCATGACCATGAACAACAATGGTGTGATACACTCCATTCCTAGATCTCAACTATAATATTCTATACAGAACGTTTGTGCCCATTTTCACTGAAGAAAAAACCATTACATATAATAAGGTGACAATAAGACAAAGATATGATAGATATGAAATGGGAAATAACCAATAATTGGCGACAAGACTAAAATAGCTATGATACTAAATTTGACAAATAAACTTCTAATTATAATAACAGTTCAATGAATGGAAAAGGAGCTCTACAAAATCTAGAAATAGATGTTGACTTATGAACTTCCATTTAATAAAAATATCCTATTTACATTAAGAACTTGTAAAAGTACGGAATCAAGTTGTAGGTGGAAATTACATGCATTGCTTCCCCCTCCTTATCACTAGATTTTGGGCCTTTCATTGGTCCTTCTTCACCAAAAATATTTCCCTCATCCATAGCAATTTTCTGATTTGTTTCTTTCTTTGTTCTCACTTTAGCCTTTGCTAATAGATACAAAACAACCATTGGCATTTTTACTGTAGAAGTTTTTTTTGGAGGTGTTGTAGGATGAGGATACTCAAATAATGAGGGTGTGGCGTGTGAAAGAACCTTAAATTTTGGCTAAAGAACCTTTGTGCCCATTTTCGTTGAAGAAAAAACCATTACATATAATAAGGCGGCAATAAGACAAAGATATCATAGATATGAAATGGGAAATAAGCAATAGGTTGTGACAAGACTTGAATAGCTATGATATGAAATTTGACAAATAACCTTCTAACTATAATAATAGGTCAATTAAAGTTAAAGAAGCTCTACAACAGGTAGAAAGAGATGTTGACTTGTGAACAACCATTTAATAAAAAATTACCATTTATGTTAAGAACTTGTAAAAATATGGAATCAAGTTGCAGTGGAAATTACCTGCGTTGCTGCCCCTCCTTATCACTAGATTTTGGGCCACTTTTTTTGGATTTTTACCCCGACAAACTTCATGTCCATTTGAATCTGTTCAAAAAATGCAAAAATATAGAAGATGATCTAAACATGGTACTATCATTTAATATTCGGTGTGCACCCTGCATTTAATTTCAGTCTCCTTTTATAGTATGGGTATTGACCTATTTGTGATAAAATAGTTTCTTGAGCTCTCCCAACCACGTTTTAAATTTATTTCTTTTGTTTCCAAGCACGCATCTTGCTACCTGAGTTGTCTCATCTTCGTGGGATTTCCCAACTGTTTATTGAAAAAAGTACGCATGGCACAAAATTCTGGAGCAACTTTAAGAAGATATTTCATAACAGTAACATTATTACTTCAAAATGAATGTCTGTCAGTAGTTAGTGGCTCCTGAGATTTATTATATTTGACATGAAATATATCTACGATGTACAATAAGAATTCAAAAGGCTAGAATACCAACACTATGCGAGCCCTATTATGACCAGCGTTTGCAACAAATCTTTAGGGCACCTCGTAAAAGTAACAAAATTTGATCTCTATTATAGTAAGATTAGAGGATTAATTTCCTTGATAATTTGATTGGTCTTAGCTGAGAACCATGGATGAATTCCAATCTAAAATCAGGATTTGAAGCGATAAGCACAAAAAGATGAAATTTTAAATGTTGACGATTTAGAAAACTGCAAATCGAGTTGGATAAACATATATTCTATATAATGAAAGCGATTTAACAATGGTAGTTCCCTTTTAGCATATTATATATAACACTTATATTTCATCTTCGGTAGTTCCCTTTTAGCACATTATATATAACACCTACATTTCATCTTTGTCATATCCTCGTCGGTCCTGGGTCAGTGGTCATTCAATACACTTCAGCAAGTATAACGATAAGTATTCTCTTACATTGAGAATGTCTGAAGATCGTTTGAGATGAAACGGTAATGGATCTCGCAATTATCAAAACATTCCTTTTTCTCCATCTTGGAATGATCATGAAAAGAAGTGGATGGAAATGGAGGGCGCGACCCCTCTTTTCCATTGTTCATAATCTGCATAAATGGAAAGGAAATCGCCACAAATAAGAACCAGATATGAGATAAATAAAAAAACACTATCTCTTGTGGACTAAGACGTGTACCGACGTCATAAGTTGCCTCAAAATCAATCACAACGAAGTACTGAAAATCTTGGAGTTGAAGTTCCTAGGCATTCCCTTGAGGATGCAGTTTGAAAGGTAGTTGCAGTTCCAGGGCATTTCCTTGAGGTTGCAGTTTAAAAGGTACATTCTGAAGACTGCTTCCTGGTGGCACCATGTAGTCCCAATTCCTTTGACTAATAAGTCCCTGCTTCAATGTATGTGTTGGGTACGTATGAAAACTGAAAGCTTGTGGAAAGTACACAAGGGCATCTGGTACACTCATAGACATTGCCTTTATATAACCTTCATTGAAAGGTAGTACATATCAATGGGGATTTATTACACTGTCAAAATCTGGTATGCCACATGAAAACAAATCTTTCTCACTCTTTATTGCTATGCAAACTCCAACAGTGCCATAAAAGTTAAACCTGAAATTCTATTTGGTGACCACATTATAGGAACCTCGTGGTTCCTTATAATTTGTTCTGCATTATCATGGAGAAAAAGTTAGAACACATCAGCCAGAAAAACAATTATTTAATACTGTCTATTCCTAAGTCTAACCTAGTGACCTATCATATCTTTATGTTTAGGCTTGTAGATGGGAGTTTGGGTATCACATCCTTTTGATTTTTGTTAGTCTGCTTCTGTGGGCTGTTTTGCATTCTCAACATTGGATTTTGAAGGTGTTTTTTTGGCAACTCTGGCTTTCCTCAAAGTGGTACTCGGTCTGGCAATTAGAGAACTTTGTGCTTGTCTCTTACTCAAGCCTGGAAGACTTTGACTTATCCTTTTATATTTGTTTGCTCAAGGGATTCCTTTTGGATGTTTGCCATGTATACTCCATTAGGGCAATTCTGGGAGCTTTGGGATATGGATTACCAGGAAGTTCCGTAAATGCACAAAGTTTTGTGAAGGCATGAAGACTTCATTAACAGCAATAGGACATCTATATTATTGGTAACATCTAAGGGCCATGAAAAATGAGCACCAATGAATTAGAATAAAATGGCTATTAGATAAAAATAAAAACAATACAACGCCAGAATCTCACAAAAGAAATAATAAAAATAATTTGACTCTTGCAATACTTGCCAACTTTTGTTTGCCATTTTGACTGTAAATGAAGATTATAGAAGTGCTCAGAACCACTTATGTTGCATGCTTCAAGACATCCTAAATTAAAACCTAGGTTAACAAAGAAAATCCTCCATAGGTTGCATACATATGATAAGTCAGTGCTCCAAGTACTCTGGATGTAACAAATTTAAGGATGTTCAATTTGAACTCGTGATTTTTGGCAAATTTTTAAAGTCGTGAGTGATCTAATTATAAATTACAATTTACTTGCATCAAAGCAAAGCAAACAAATTAAACAAAACTGAAAACCTGCAGCATTGTACATTGGATGCAAAGAGGTACACCTTAAAAATCAAATAACTACAAAGCTTTAAACAGTCTACAGTGAAACGGCATGCATCTTAAGCTCCACTAGCTAGAGCTAGCCACAGACTTGACAATCCATAGATTCAACCTACTATTGCAGAAGAGCTCAAATGCTATTATCTGTTGTTATCTACGAAGAGATATCTACAAATCTAGCGTGTACTTTCATCTCTATAGCAATATTAAGATTTGAAATAATTGAAGATAATGTACATGTGATGTTGAACTCTGCAAGAGATGACCAGATAAGAGAAAAACGCTTAATAAAGTGAGATGTGAAGACTATACAGAGTTTGCTTTGCTTCTCTGCCAAGCAAGTTGCCATCTACATGAAAGATGTCTTGCAATATCAGAGAACATGTTTAGACAGTTTAGACACGGAATATATACAATGTAACCGGATATACTTTTACATCCCTTATAGATTGGAGTTAAAGGGGAGATAAATTCTTCTTAAAACTGTGATTGCTTTAGTCCTCGTGTAGATGTTCAGGGATTTCCGTGGATGCTAATAAAATTTCATTTCAGATAAATGTCCACCTTACCACCCATCACCTTTCAAGTAAAGAAGGCATGGATCCAATCAGCTTAATTGACATGACAAAATTGTAATAGAGTTATAAACCTATTTCCAGTCAACAATTCCTTTAAGGGCAAATAACGTCTTCAGCAGAAACACTCCTCTTGACTCTTGATATGGATACTAGGATTCATCTTTGTCATATCCTCGTCGGTCCTGGGTCAGTGGTCATTCAATACACTTCTTCAAGTATAACGATAAGTATTCTCTTACATTGAGAATGTCTGAAGATCGTTTGAGACGAAATGGTAATGGATCTCGCAATTATCAAAACATTCCTTTTTCTCCATCTTGGAATGATCATGAAAAGAAGTGGATGGAAATGGAGGGCGCGACCCCTCTTTTCCATTGTTCATAATCTGCATAAATGGAAAGGAAATCGCCACAAATAAGAACCAGATATGAGATAAATAAATAAAAAACACTATCTCTTGTGGACTAAGACGTGTACCCACGTCACAAGTTGCCTCAAAATCAATCACAACGAAGTACTGAAAATCTTGGAGTTGAAGTTCCTAGGCATTCCCTTGAGGATGCAGTTTGAAAGGTAGTTGCAGTTCCGGGGCATTCCCTTGAGGTTGCAGTTTAAAAGGTACATTCTGAAGACTGCTTCCTGGTGGCACCATGTAGTCCCAATTCCTTTGACTAATAAGTCCCTGCTTCAATGTATGTGTTGGGTACGTATGAAAACTGAAAGCTTGTGGAAAGTACACAGGGGCATCTGGTACACTCATAGACATTGCCTTTATATAACCTTCATTGAAAGGTAGTACATATCCATGGGGATTTAGTACACTGTCAAAATCTGGTATGCCACATGATAACAAATCTCTCTCACTCTTTATTGCTATGCAAACTCCAACAGTGCCATAAAAGTTAAAACCTGCAATTCTATTTGGTGACCACATTATAGGAACCTCGTGGTTCCTTATAATTTGTTCCGCATTATCATGTAGAAAAAGTTAGAACACATCAGCCAGAAAAACGATTATTTAATACTTTATATTCCTAAGTCTAACCTAGTGACCTATCATATCTTTATGTTTAGGCTTGTAGATGGGAGTTTGGGTATCACATCCTTTTGATTTTTGTTAGTCTGCTTCTGTGGGCTGTTTTACATTCTCAACTTTGGATTTTGAAGGTGTTTTTTTGGCAATTCTGGCTTTCCTCAGAGTGGTACTTGGTCTGGCAATTAGAGAACTTTGAGCTTGTCTCTTACTCAAGCCTGGAAGACTTTGACTTATCCTTTTATATTTGTTTTCTCAAGGGATTCCTTTTGGATGTTTGCCATGTATACTCCATTAGGGAAATTCTGGGAGCTTTGGGATATGGATTACCAGGAAGTTCCGTAAATTCATAAAGTTTTGTGAAGGCATGAAGACTTCATTAATAGAAATAGGACATCTATATTCTTGGTAACATCTAAGGCCCATGAAAAATGAGCACCAATGAATTAGAATAAAAGGGCTATTAGATAAAAATAAAAACAATACAACCCAGAATCTCACAAAAGAAATAATAAAAAGAATTTGACTCTTGCAATACTTGCCAACTTCTGTTTGCCATTTTGACTGTAAATGAAGATTATAGAAGTGCTTAGAACCACTTATGTTGCATGCTTCAAGACATCCTAAATTAAAACCTAGGTTAACAAAGAAAATCCTCCATAAGCTGCGTACATATGATAAGTAAGTGCTCTAAGTACTCTGGATGTAACAAATTTAAGGATGTTCAATTTGAACTGGTGATTTTTGGCAAATTTTTAAAGTCGTGAGTGATCTAATTATAAATTACAATTTACTAGCACTTCAGCAAATGGGAGGTGGGTTCTGCAGTTGATGACTGAGCTAGTCCCCTTTACTGTTTTGTTATGTTTATGCAAATCATCAATTGCATTTACATATCAGTGATTTGATCTCTTCCTTTCCGTTGAAGTTAAACTTTAAATAATAAAAATCCATGTTTTCAAGAGATGGACCGTGTAGATGCTAATATGACATCTGGATCACAGTTAATAAACATAGGACACAGACATACATTGAGTTTACATACATTGAGTTTAAGAGGTCAGGGCAGTTGTAGCAAATCAGATTTAGAAGCTACGACAACTCCTTGACAAACATAGGAAACTGAAATGATTTGAGAAGATATGACGTGGGAGTGATGATGCTGGGAGAGCTTTGTTTGATTAAAAGAATGAAACACTTACATATGATAGAGCTTCGCATGATCTTCTGTTATGTGACTTGTCTTGAATGGGACAAGACAGGCTTCTTGTGTTATGTGACTTGTCTTGAATGGGACAAGACAGGCTTACGTTTCTAAAATTTTCAGTAAAATGCATAGGTTCCGCAAACCGTTAAAATTAAAAATTGAAATGTTTTTGTAGACAGTATACACGGTACTTGCCACAATATTTGGAGTGTATATATCTTTGGATCGATTTTCAGGCATTTTCCGCAGTGCAGCTACCCGAGCTGCTAAATATAAAACCTTGGGCATTGGAGGTTTTCATTAGAAAGATAATATAGTTGCTAGATAGACAGCGACAACGTCAGTGGCACCAGGATGGGTTGTAGCAAAGGCGAAGGCACATCGATTTCTTATCAGTGCAAATAAGGTTTTCCACACACCTCTCCTTGTATGAAAATGTGAAAAATATAGTGAAGATCAATAGAAATTAAACAGAAAGAAGCACAGAAAATACAATGAACATCAATAAAATCAAACTGAACAATATTGAGAAAAAAGAAATCCACAGCATCTCAGAAAACCATGTTGGAGACGAAAGGAAACCTAAAAAAAACTCGTAAACAAACATAACAAAACCAAACAGAACAAAAGAAAACAGAGAACCGAAAAGAGGAGAGGACGCTGAATGTAAAGATGAGCCAGAAGCTGGTAAAACATGCAAATGACCGAGAGGTAGTAGAAAAGACACGAAAATGACCGAGAGGCAGTAGAAAAGACAAATTGGGAACAAAAACTGTAACTTAAGTTGATTTGCATGCTTCCCAGATACCATATGCCATGCACAGCCAAATGCCAGATGCTATGCGCCGGGAGGGATAATGAATCAAACCCCTCGAATCAAACGGCTAATATCAATTCCATCGTCTAACAATGAAATCAAGGGCGCAGGAAGGTCTAGAGTGGAACTAGAGGGGAGTTCTTCACAAAGGAACGCCTTACTGCGTAAATATAAATATTCACACTTGTAACTGCAAATACCATCGATCTTATGGCTTTTTTGTTTGTTTCTGTTTTCGTGCTCACCGTTTATACTCCACGTCCAGGCCAGCCCCCATGTTCAGAAGCTGCTCACTTTTGTTGGGGCGAGCCAAGCTCAGGAAGGTGGGAGAGTATACGTAAAAATCCGTCCTATCGTCGATTGACATGCCTGTAACCACAACTTTCACCCCTGATTTGGTGCAAAGTGCTGGATCTGTACATCTTATCTGATTTGGTTCAACTCAATTAGCCAAAAGAATGATAATAAACGGTTCCCCCGAGAACATTTGAGGAGATTAGCGTAGGAATTCATATCATAATTGATTTGATGATTTCATTAAATGATCTGAATTTATATCATTATTTTGAAAGCTAAAGCTAGATGATTGAAAATAAAAATTTAAATAAAACCAATTCCATAACACACCTGATAGCATGCACCGCATCCTTTTCCGTCCCTATATATTTTGGTACTTGCTGTGGCCACTGACTGCTTTCCACTGTTCATGAGATTTGTTGCATAATTTGAAAGGTTAAAACAAAACTCATAATGAAATTTTACATCCCAAATTATTAATATCGGTGCATATTCTGCATTCATTCTCAAAACCGAATCCAAATATGAACGTGGCGAGATTCTCTATACATACATACCATTGATGATTTCAGGCAATGGAGGCTGGCTGTGGTAGACGAGTTTGGATTTGTAGAGGCAGCTATCACAACATAATGATCCAGGGATTAACGTACAGATAGCCAATAACAATGAAATTGCACATCTAATAAGTGGGATGTTTGAATATAGAAACCCCATGGTTATGTTGTTCACAGTTGTTCAGTAAAATGCATAGGTTCTGCAAACCGTTAAAATTAAAAATTGAAATGTTTTTGTAGACAGTATACACGGTACTTGCCACAATATTTGGAGTGTATATATCTTTGGATCAATTTTCAGGCCTTTTGCGCAGTGCAGCTACCCCAGCTGCTAAATATAAAACCTTGGGCATTGGAGGTTTTCATTAGAAAGATAATATAGTTGCTAGATAGACAGTGACAATGTCGGTGGCACCAGGATGGGTTGTAGCAAAGGCGAAGGCACATCGATTTCTTATCAGTGCAAATAAGGTTTTTCACAAACCTCTCCTTGTATGAAAATGTCTTTCAATTCCATTAAATAGTAATCCGCCGCGGCAGCCCCTCCTTCAATGACAACCAATCCTCTTCAATTAAAGACCATCCGCCTCAGCAACTCCTCCTCCAGTTAAAGCCAATCCTCTGCAGCTGGCAGAGATGAGCTATATATATAGTTAGATAGGCAATTTATTTAATGAAATTCTCTGATCATTGCAATTTTAACATATCAAATTGTGAAAACAATGAGCAGGAAAGAAATATAACTCAGATTTCCAATCGGCTGCAGCAGCCACTCCTTCAATGAGAGTCAATACTCTGCAATTAAAGACAATCCGCCGCAGCAGCCCCTCCTCCAATTTAAGCCAATCATCTGCAAAGAGAAGAGATGAGGAATATATAAGTAATATATATTTAATTATATTTTAATCTCAACGATCAAGAACCTAAAAATGTGAAAAATATATGATATATTAGCGAATGAAAGCAGCAGCAGGATAATATTAAGCAATTTCTCTGCAAACCAGGATCTAGATTATCCTTCGTGCAAATATTTATTCAAACCCTTTAAAAAATATCTTTATCACGAGGAACTGTTTATTTACCTAGTTGCCTCCAATATTGCTTAAACTCCATGTCTGATTGCGAATATTCAACTGCAGAACTGTACACGATGAGGGAATTCAAATATATTTAAAGTTTCACTCACATGCGTGAAAAATCCAGAGAAAATAAAAGAAAAGATCATTAAAAATTAAACCGAAAGCTGCAGAGAAAATAATCCGAAAGCTGCAGAGAAAATATAGTGAAGATCAATAGAAATTAAATAGAAAGCAGTACAGAAAATACAATGAACATCAATAAAATCAAACTTAACAATATTGAGAAAAAAGAAATCCACAGCATCTCAGAAAACCATGTTGGAGACGAAAGGAAACCTAAAAGAAACTCATAAACAAACATAAGAAAACCAAACAGAAGAAAAGAAAACAGAGAACCGAAAAGAGGAGAGGACCCTGAATGTAAAGATGAGCTAGAAGCTGGTAAAACACGCAAATGGCCAAGAGGCAGTAGAAAAGACACGCAAATGAGCAAGAGGCAGTAGAAAAGACAAATTGGGAACAAAAACTGTAACTTAAGTTGATTTGCATGCTTCCCAAATACCATATGCCATGCGCGGGGAGGGATAATGAATCGAACCCCTCGAATCAAACGGCTAATATAAATTCCATCGTCTAACAACGAAATCAAGGGCGCAGGAAGGTACAGAGTGGCACTGGAGGGGAGTTCTTCCCAGAGGAACTCCTTACGGCGTAATGACAATAATGGAAATTAGTAGAAAAGGAAGGTGAAAGGTTACAGGTTGCATGTGAGGAGGAAAATGAATGAAAATAATGGAAAATGAAGAAAATAGAGGCCTAATTGATAAAATTACTTTTGAGGATCAATGGGTACCTTTTGTAAGTTGGGTTTTGGAGCTCTCTCATTATTCTCTCTCTCTCTCAAACTTTGACACTTAGAGTTTTCAAGGAGAACTTTGGCATTGGATCAATAAAGGAAAAGAAGGAAAGAGGAAGGAAGGAGCAAGCAAGGATGAGTAAGATCAAGCAACTACATTAGTATTCTTTGTAGGTATCCATTTGCATGTGTGTTTTCCTTGCTATATTTGGCATGCATGGTATTGCATGTGGTTCTTTGTTGTTATGACATGGGTTTGGCTAGAAGTGACAATGTTTTCATCCTTTCCTTGCCATTTCTAGATAACCGTAGTGTGATGGGGTTCACATGTTTTGGTTGGGCTGCACTGTTGGATGGATTTGAAGTTAAGTGAGTTGTATCTCTGAATAATAGAACACATGGCCTAGTAACCCCTGTACTTAACTGTGGGTTTCTATAAAGAAATATTTTGAGTTGCCTCAATGGGCCTAGGAATCCTCGACCGGTTAATTGTGGGATATATGGTAAAGCCTAGAGGTGGTTTCCCTTGATTAGGCCTAGGAATCCTTAAAGATGAATTACAGGATATATGGTAAAGCCCAGAGGGAAAAGTCTGAGTTTAGGGCCTAGTGATCCCTAGATCAGACTATGGATTACGATAAAGCCTGAGATACTAGGAGAAAATAAAATTCCTCATGATGTAGGTGGAGAAGTCTGGAAGCATCCAAGCTTGTTTTGGCCTAGTGATTTGCAGGGGATCATGGTAAACCTTGTCATTACGTGCTTATTGTTTTGGCCTAGTGATTCAGTGTGGATTCTAGTAAATCTTGTCTTCCATTGATGAGGGTGAGGTGGTTTAGCCTTGGGATGCCCAGGTTAGTTCTTTTTTGTAGGTCCCACATTCAGGCTTGGAATATGGCACGGGGATGAATGGCTGAAGGGAGAATTCGCTTAGCCATTCTATGATCGGGTAGAACATGCTAGTCCCATCCCTAGTTGGATTTTGCATTCATTAATAAGAGATTCTTTCCTTGACATCTTATGTTTAAATGTACTGGTTTATATGTGGATTCTATGGCTGGTATATCCTTGATATTTATGTTTTTATTATGCTGGTTATGAGCATGTTTTATGACAATGATGATGTATGGCTCTCCTCATGTTTTGATTTGGAAATGAATGAATAACGTATCTATGACCCAATATATGATAATGCATCTAATGATATCAGGGAACAATGCTTCTTAGTGATTCTCAGATAATTATGAGACCCATTGTTTAGATCTATTTTTTACCCCTGTAGATTACATATTTGTGACATGTTTGATGAAATGCTTGTCACGACTAGTAGGGGTGTAGTCTAGACCATTTCCTTGTTTTTTAAAATGAATCATTGTTATGTTTTGTAAATTCATTTATGAAAGTATCATTGAGTTCTTGGTAGTGGAATGGGATCTACGCTTGAAAAAGTGGCTCAAATCCTAGAGACACAGGCACAACACTAGGTAGAGAATTCCCTAGACATATGTATACCCATGCCGTGGGAGCATCAAGAGCCTCCTGGATGCATGCATGCCCATATCAAGGGAGCATTTTGGGTTTAATGGTCTAAAACTTTATTTGTTCTCAGGGGTTGGTTACTTGAGTGTTTAGGATGGCTCCAGGGAGTTATGTTGCTAGTGTGGAAGGTATGTATGGTGTGTTTCCATCAATTCCACTTCCTTAAGGTCATCCACGAGGTTGAATCCCATTATACTGGCATCGTGTCACATATTTACCCTGGTTGGATGGTTACTTGAGCAGATGTACGATAAGGGTGTTATAGAGTGGTATCAGAGAATGGTTCACACCATGGACTAGATGGGCGATGTTTGATGGTCATGCATTCATCTGAGTTGCACATGTGTTAATCATCCTTGTGGTATATATTCTTGTTGCATATTCATGGTGTTGGTCATGGTTGTAGTTATGTTGCCATGTGAAAGAGGATGTTGATTTTTGTTAAGTGTGTCATCATGAGTGTATGATTGGTTATGCATTTCTTTGTGTGTCAAGGCTTACATGTTGTCAAATGTGCATTGGTATGGTTGTTGCTGTCATGCACGAGGTCATGGTATGTGTAGTTTATATGGGCATGCATTAATGACTGGACTCTAGCTAGAATGATGGTTACATGGTTATATGCTTATGTCTTAAATTTATATATATTGTCATGATTATTTTATACATGTTGATCTCGATGATCTTGCAGAGGAGATATCCTCCCCTAATTTTTCTAAGGTATGTTAGTTTATTGTGATTTGGTTTAGTTGGCATAATATGCCTTGCAGGAAAGAGATCATAAATGACTAGCAAGATGGTAGACTAGGGAGATTCTCCCTATGAATCAGATGAGCAGTGTGGTGTTGGGCACTCTTCTAATTTATTAGGCACATTGAGAAACTTGAAGGAAGAAATAAGGAGTTGTAAGGATGACAATGAAAAAATCATGTAGGCACAAGAGAAACAAGTAAAGGTTAATGCAATACTCCTTCAGAGTTTTTTAAATTGCAACGACAAGGGCCACTTCAGATCACCCATGGATAGGAGGACATAACTAATGAGGCATATGGCAATAGGTCTGTTAGGTCCCTATACTACTAGTGTAACCCCTTATTGTTATTAGTACAACCTCCTTATTATATTTTTGTGCCCATGTTGTCCCCATATTGTTATTATTGTGCCCCATAGAAGCCCACTATTGTTATTATTGTGCCCTTACATTATTATTGTTATGTCGGCTCTGATTATATTATGACCCCTTAGACTCCTATATATAGAAAGGAGGTCTTGTCATTTGTATCATCGAAGAATTGTCCATTTATGTAATGTAAAGGAGGTTTCCCCCTTGAAGAGGCTGAATTCTAAGGCGTTTATCTATCTTTTCTATCTTTTTGTGAATTGGTTTCATAACATTTGGTATTAGAGCTTTGGATTCTAGGGTTTCACTGCTCCAAATAGGTCATCGTGGAATTTTCACTATAACTTTTTTTCTGCCACGTTTCAGAAGAAAAATCAAAAACCCATTTCACACAAGATCACACTGAACCTGGGGTCTAAATTTTAGAGATTTTAACGCTATATATGCGGAGATAGGATCTGAGGAAGTTGGTATTTTTGCAAACTCCTGAATTACATTCCAAACAGGTGACCTTCGCAAAATAGTCATAACTTTTGTTTTGAGCATCAGATTGAAATTTCGTAAGAAGTTACAAAAAGAAGATGGGCTGTATTTTCTTGTGTATATTGTTTAGACCAGAAGGTCAAAACTGTCACACTTGGAACTTCATAAAAGTTTGCTCTTCTGAAAAGGTATATAATTTGGTCATCTTGGGAGATTGTGCATAACTCTTTCTTGGAGAATCTAAATTTGATCAGACTAGTGGCACTGGAACGAGGACGTAGAGGGCTACTACAAGTCACAATTTCAGAACTTAAAGATCCAAAAATATTGATTTATAGTCGTTTCAAGATTGAGCTCCTAAAATCAGGAAAACATGAGATGAGGAAGTTTGATGGAAAGGATCCGGTAAATTGGATACTACAGATGGAGAAATATTTTGATCTACATGGGGTACCACTATTAAAAAAGGTATGTATTGCATCTCCATATTTAGAACAAGATAAATTTTTATGGTATAAATGGCTTTGTTCTCATAAACAACTTGTTACGTGGTCAATTTTCACGGAGGAAATTATAGCACATTATGAGAATACAAAGAGCAACACCACAAAAATTGGAAGAAAAAAAGAGAAAAATGTCTTTGTTAAAAAGTGGAAAGCAAAATTATGGAAACAACGAATTTTACCCCTTGCAACTATAAAGATGGAAGTGTTGTTTATCCTAGCCTTCCACAACCTACAAGGGTTACACCACAACAATTGGAAGAAAAAATAGAAAAATGACTTTGTTACAATTGTGATAGCAAATTCTCTAAAGGTCATAAGTGTGCTGAGAAGAAATTATTTTACATAGAGTATGAAGAGGATGAAGACAAGGGTCAAGAAACATCAAAAGAAGAGGATATACACGAGGACCCAACCCTAGAGAAAGAATAAATGAATCCAACCATATCTTGTAAAGCATTGGCAAGAAGTACCACTCCTCAAACTCTCAAGATAGAAGGAAATATCAAGAAGAAAAAGGTTCAAGAAGTGAAATATCACATCAAGAAAGAAGATATGAATCCAACCATATCTTTTAATGGATTGGCCGAAATTACCACTCCTCAAACTATCCAGATAGAAGGACATATCAAGAAAAAAAATGTTCAAGAAGTGAAAGATCAAATTGAGCATCAAGAAATGAATCTGAACATATCTTGTAAAGCATTGCAAGAAATTACCACTTCCCAAACTCTCAAGATAGAAGGACATATCAAGAAGAAAAAGGTTCAAGCAATGAAAGATCACATCGAGCATCAACAACAAGTTCTCCAACTTTTAAGGATAATGCCACTTTGGTGCAAAATCGAATGAAACAACAAGTAGATCAACATCATAGTGAAAAATGTTTTGATGTAGGTGATTGGGTATTTTTACTGCTACATCTCAAGCAAGCTATTTATGAGAAGGAAATGTTCGCAATATTACATGCACTTAAGAAATGGCGACCTTACCAAATTGCAAAACACTTCAAGGTAAAAATGGATCATGATAGCCTTAAATACTTTTTAGAACAACTATTATCCTTAGAAGAAAAGAAAAAATGGGTCACAAATATGTTGGGTTATGACTTTGACATCATCTATAGCAAAGGGAAGAAAATTTTTGTTGCAGATGCACTCTTAAGAAAGGATGAGGATGTGGAAGCACTGCTTTATGCTATTTCTATTATCCAACCAAATTGGATAAACGAAGCAAGGGATGAATGGAAGAAGGATGAAGAAGTATGGCCACTCATTCAAAAGTTGCAAAAGATACCAATTCAAACAATATTGCTAGAACTTGAAGAGGAAGGAAAAATCATATTTTAATCTGGAGCATTCACAGAAACAAGAACCCGATAGCTACGAAATCGATCAATTTCAAAGTATCTCATTATGTGGAAGAACTTACCTACTGAAGATTCCACATGGGAGGAGAAGATTTCTGTACAGAAGTGTCAAGAACTATGCAAGCATTGAGGACAACACTTTGTGAAGGAGAGGGGCATGTTAGGTCCCTATACTACTAGTGTAACCCCTTATTGTCATTAGTACAACCCCCTTATTATTTTTTTGTGCCCATGTGGTCCCAATATTGTTATTATTGTGCCCCATAGAAGTCCACTATTGTTATTATTGTGCCCTTGCATTATTATTGTTATGTCGACTCTGATTATATTATGACCCCTTAGACTCCTTTATATAGAAAGGATGTCTTGTCGTTTGTATCATAGAATAATTGTTCATTTATGTAATGTAAAGGAGGTTGCCCCCTCGAAGAGGGTAAATTCTAAGGAGTTTATCTATCTTTTCTATCTTTTTGTGAGTTGGTTTCATAACAAGGTCTCATGGTGGTCATAGGTCGGATAGAGATGACATTGTTAGAGATAGCAGACTAATGGATACTCCAGATAGGAGAGGTGATGGATACATGTATTATTCTAGTTTTAGTTGTAACTGGAACCAT
Source organism: Pinus tabuliformis (assembly GCA_031772625.1). Lineage (NCBI taxonomy): Eukaryota > Viridiplantae > Streptophyta > Pinopsida > Pinales > Pinaceae > Pinus > Pinus tabuliformis. The sequence goes on from CM062811.1 coordinate 352,370,399, forward strand.
GATCATCATCGTTATCATCCTTACAAGATGATTGATATGGGATACTTCCTAGATGAGTTTAAGAAATCAAAGGCACCTAATTTTGACGGAAACATGAAGAAACTAGAATATGTAGAGGCTTGGATACTTGGGATGAACAAGTTATTTGAGTTGCAAGAGTACACAGAAAACATGAAGGTCAGAATTTTTATCTTCAGCCTGAAAGGTAAAGTAGATATCTAGTGGGAAGATGTGAAGTGGGTTAGATAAATTAGGATAGAGGACTTGAATTGGGATGATTTCTAGAGGCCTTTCAAGAAGAATTACTTGTCATAAAGGTACTACGACAGTAAGGCCAAAGAATTCTATGAGCTGAATATGGGATCAATGATAAATGAAGAGTACATGACTAAGTTCCTAGACCTATTGAGGTATGAACAGTATCTTAAAGATGAGAAAACTAAATTTCCATGATTTTTCAGTGTCTTTCCATTATCATTTATAGATTGGATTCAGTATGATGAGCCTCGGTCACTTGAGGATATTATTGGGAAATTGAAGTATTTCTATGAACAGTCAAAGCGTAAGAATGAATCTCAACAAGGATGGAAAGGGAAGGATAAGGATAAATGTAAGGGTAAATGGAAACTGAAAAGCACAAGGCCTCAGAATGCAGAAGAGAAAGAAAATGTGGCACCATAGAAGAAGCTCAATACAACTAGACAAGGACCTGGGTCACAACAACAACATAGAGGTGATGGTACTCAATGATTGGAGTGTTGGACATGCAGTAAGGAACACTTTAAGAGAGATTGTCCTTAGGGTGCTATGCCTCAGATATATAGTCCACAAGAGGTAAAAACTATTTGGGATGTTGGTCAAAGTGTTCCTTGTATATATGCATCACTAGACAACAAAGAGGCATACCATTGGGCATCTATCATTACGATGGACGGTAAGCTTTGTGAGCAAGTTGTTTCTATTTTGGTTGACCTTGGATTTAATTATTGTTATCTTAGTCTTGACTTGGTGGATAAGTGTGATTTGAATAAAGAAATTCATGCAAAATATTGGCTATTACAATTGGCTACAGGTATAAATAAGTGGGTTCATCATTGGGTAATATCTTGTGCAGTTGATTTGAATGGTATGCCTAATACAACACATCTGAATGTATTACCATTGAGATCATATAATATGCTATTGGGTATGGGTTGGATATACCTTCACAGGACCAAGGTGGATTGTTATGACAAAGCCATTTAGTGCTTGGATGACAATGGGGAACCAAGAGTCTTATAAGGAAAGAAGAAATCCACATCAGTTAGGATGGTAACAGTTATAAAAGACAAGCATAGTCACAGGAAAGGGTGTGTGTTATTTGCAGTGCATATCTCTAGTGGCAAAGATAAGGAAGTTGAGGATACAAATTTTTTGAGCAAGTACCAAGTTCTACAAAAGTTTCAAGATGTATTTCCTACAGATATTTCAGAGTTGCCACCCCACAAGGAATTATAATTTTCTATTGAGTTAGTGCTAGGGGAAGCTCCAACATCAAAAGAACCTTACAAGATGAGCACACCTGAGTTGGTAGAGTTAAAGTTGCAACTGAAAGAGATGCTTGACAAGGGAAACATTAGGCCAAGTGTATCACCTTGGGGTGCACCGATATTGTTTGTAAAGAACAAGGATGGTACTCTCAGATTGTGTATTCACTACAATAAGTTGAACAATGTTACCATCAAGAACATGTATCCATTACTGAGGATTGATGACTTGTTTGATCATCTCAAGGGAGAAAAAGTGTTCTCGAAGGTTGACTTAAGATCAGGATACCATCAGGTACACATCAAGGAAGAAGATATTTACAGGAAAACCACCCAGACCAAATATAGGCATTATGATTTTGTTGTAGTTCCATTCATTTTGGGTAATGATCCAACCACCTTTATGTGTTTTATGAATGGTGTGTTATGTCCCTATATTGACAAGTTTGTTATTATATTCATTGATGATATGTTGGTATATTCTAAAAATGAGGAAGAGCATGTCGAGCACTTAGTAGTAGTGTTGAGATTATTGAGAGAGCATCAGTTGTATGCCAAGCTTAGCAAGTACAATTTCTTTCACACTAAGGTACATTACTCGGGACATGTTGTCTACAAGGAGGGAATAACAGTGGATCCATAAAATATAAGAGCTATCATGGAGTGGGCAGCTCCAGGAATGTAGCTAAGTTGAGATCCTTCACAGGATTGGCAAGTTATTATAGGAGTTTCACCAAGAAATTATTGCAAATTTCTTATCCCATCACATAATTGCAGAGGGAAGGTAAGAGGTTTGAATGGGAAGAGGAGTGCGAGGCCGATTATGAGAAGCTTAAGCAGTTGTTGATACATGCACTAGTGTTAAATATCGTATATCCAGGAAAATAATTTGTAGTATATACGGATGCTTCCAAGAGAGGACTTGGTGCAGTTATTATGCAAGAAGGATAGGTAGTGTGCCATGAGTCACATAAGCTGAAGGAGCATGAGCAAAACTATTCAATGCATGAACTTGAGCTAGTAGTGCTCATACATGCATTAAGGATGTGGAGGAACTATATTCTTGGTAGGTGGTTTGTATTGATGAGTGATCATAGTGGGTTGATGTTTCTATTTGACAAGCCGAATATGAGCACTAGGCAAGATAGATGGTTGGCCACAATCAGTGAGTTTGATTTTGAGATCAGATACATCACATGAAAGGAGAATAGGGTTGGAGATGCACTTAGCAGGAAAATACAGGAGAATCATATAACAACTATGAGCTCTTATGGGATAGGCTTACGATATAAGACCTTATAGGCTGGTCAACATGACAACAAGTATATGGAGATTATGCACAGGTTGCAGTAGAGTACAAGTATAGGCCCAGGTAGTGGTACAGGTAGTAGTACAAGTATGTTGCAGGTGCACAAGATGTGGATTATTATCTTACAACATATGGATTGGTGAGGTTTAGAGACAGTATATATGTGTCTGACAACAGTGAGATCAAGAATGTGTTGTTGAGGGAGTTTCATGTGAAACCATATTCAGGTCACTGAGGCTATCAGAAGACATTGACCATAGTATGGAAGTCTTATTATTGGCCAAATCTGAAGAAAGATGTAGCAAATTTTGTGGCTAGATGTTTGGATTTCCAGTAGGTGAAGGTATAATGTAAGCATCTAGGTGGACTGCTATAGCCAATTGCAATTTGAGAATGGAAATGGGAGGTCATTTCCATGGAATTTTTCAAAGGTTTACCGAGGATAGTTAGATAGAATGATTCCATCATGGTTGTTGTGGACAAGTTGATAAAGGTTGCACACTTCATTACAGTGAATTATACATTCTTAGCTAACGATGTAGCAAAGGTATTCATTAGAGATGTGATTAGGTTTCATGGTTTTCTAAAGAAGATTATGTTAGACAAGGATGAAAATTTCACTTCCAAGTTTTGGAAGGAGTTATTTGTAGGTTTGGGCACAAAGTTGGCCTTCAGTAAAACTTATCATCCATAGATAGATGGGCAATATGAGAAGGTCAACCGAATATTGGAGAACATGTTGAGGATGTGTGAGATGCATCAACAACAAAAGTGGGAATAGTATTGTCCACTGGTAGAGTTTACTTACAACAATGGGTATTAGCAAACTTTGAAGATGAGTCCATTTGAGTCACTATATGGATGGAGTTGCAATACCCCCATCAATTGGAGTGATTTGGTTAACAGGGTGTTGATTGGAGCGAACATGTTGGTAGACATGGAACAAGAAATGTAGGTAATGAAGAAGAATTTGAAAGTAGCATAGGATATTAAGAAGATATAGGCAGATCAGAATAGGTTGTTCAAGGAGTTCCAGGTTGGGGAACATGTGTACTTTCACATCAAACTAAAGAAGAGCTCCTTGCAGATTGGATCATGTGCCAAGCATGGACCACGATTTCATGGACCTCTTATGAATATTGAGAAGATTGGTCTAATATCCTATGAACTCGCACTACCTACGATAGTGAAATTACATGATGTTTTCGATGTGTCATTTCTTAAGAAGTATGTTAAAGATTTTAATAATGTGATTGACTAGTTTGTATTGCAGGTGGAGCTAGATGGAGAATTCTAGCCAGAGCCTTAGTATATATTGTAGACAAAGATTCTTATGCTCCATAAGCGATAAATCAACCAGGTTACAGTGCAATGGAAGAACTTTGGGCCTGATGAAGCTACATAGGAAATGATGGATCAAATGCGGGCTATGTATCCTTCATTTTGTTTTGGTTGAGGCAAAGAATTTTTGGGATGATGTTTGGTATATGTTTTGGATTATGTTTTGGTGTGATGTTTTGATATATGTACATATGTATATGGATGTAAGTAGTGCCATGAGCTATGTTATAAAGATCCAATAAGTGGTATGGGTGTCATGTCATTATAGTTTTCATGTCGTTATGTTGTCATGTTGGTTTTCTTTTCAACAGGGTGATCATTGTAAATACTGCATCGAGTTACATTATAAAGCTCCATGGGAATTAAGTTTTCTTTTCAGTGGTTTTGTTGTGGTATAGGTGTGGTTGAACAATGAGGATGGTCTCCCCCATGGACGAGGTTCTGTAATAGACTTAGTGAAAAGTTCCATGTAATAAAAGTTAATAAAGGAAAAAATAATAACCACAATTGATGGGACATTTATTCCAAGCCTAATGTTGGGCAAGGAATACTAGTGTGGGTGTGTCATTGGTTTATTATGGCCAAGGAAATTGGAAAAGGCAGTGGCTAACGATTTGGAAAGAGAAATGGAATTTCTAGCACATGTTTTTACAAAAATAATGGAAAATAGGCGAAAAGGAAGGTGAAAGATCGTAGGTTGCATCTAAGGAGGAAAGTGAAGGAAAATAATTTAAAATGGAAAAATAGAGGCCTAATTGATAAAAAGGATTATGAGGATCAATTGATACCTTTTGTTATTTCAGGTTGGAGCTTTGTCATTATTATCTCTCTCTCCCACACACTCTTGGACACTTATAGTTTTCTTGGAGCACTTTGACATTGGATCAAGAAATGCAAAGAAGGCAAGAGGAAGGAATGAGAAAGAAAGAAGAGTAGGTTCAAGCCACTACAATAGTATTCTTTGGAGGTATCCATTTGGACGTGTGTTTTCCTTGCTAGATTTCATATGCATGGTATTCCATGTGGTTCTTTGTTGTTATATCATGGTTTTTCTAGGTGTGATAGTATTTTTAGCCTAGCCTTGCCATTTCTGAATAGCCATCGTGTGATGGGGTCTGCATGTTTTGGTTGAGATTGATTTCCAGATGGAATCGAAGATAAGTGAGGTGGATATTTTAATAATAGAACACATGGTCTAGTAACCCTTGAACTATATTGTGGGTTGCAGTAATGTCGAATTTTGTGTTGTCTCGGTGGGCATAGGAATCCTCAATCAGTTAATTGTGGGATATAGAGTAAAGCCTAGAGGTGGTTTCCCTTGATTAGGCCTAGGTATCCTTGTCGGTGAATGTAGGTCTATACAGTAAAGCATAGAGGATGGAGTATCGGTTTAGGGCCTAGTGATCCCTCGCTCAAACTGTAGATTATGATAAAGGTCGAGAGACTAGGAGACAAGAAATTTTTTCATGGTGTAGGTGCAGAAATCCAGTGGAATCCATGCTTGTTTTGGCTAAGTGATCTCGTGGAGATCATGGTAAATCATGTTATTACATGTTTATTAGCTTTTCCTAATGATCCGGTGTGGATTGTCATAAAGCCTACATTCTATTGATGAGGGAGAGGTGGTTTAGCCTCAGGATGCCCTGGTTGGTTCTTTTGATTTGAGTCCCACATTCATGCTTGGAATATGGCATGGGGGTGAATGGATGAAGAGAGAATTGGATCAGTCATTCTATGGCTGGGTGGAATGTGGTAGTCCCATCACAGGTTTGATTTTTCATTCATTAATAAGAGGTTCTTTCCTTGAGATATTTTGTGCAAATGTACTAGTTTATATATGGATTTTATGGCTCATGTATCCTTGATATTTCTGTTGTTATTATGTTGGTTATAAGAATGTTTTATGACAATGATGATGTAGGGATCTCCTCATGTTTTGATTCACAAATTAATGAATAATGTATATATGACCTAATAGATGACAATGCATCTAATGATATAAATTAACAATGCTTCTTAGCGATTCTCAAATAAGCATGAGACCAATACGCTCAGATATGTTGTTTACACCTATATATTACATATTTGTGACATTTTTGATGAAATGTTTGCCAAGGCTAGTAGGGGTACAGTCTAGACCTTGTCCTTGTTTTTGCAAATGTGTCATTGTTATGTTGTGTAAATTCATTTTTGAAAGTGTCATTGAGTTATGGGAAGTGACGTGGGCTCTGGGCATAAAAATGTGGCTCAAATCCTGGAGATGAAGCCACAGAACTCAGAAGAAAATTCCCTAGATGCATGCATTCCTATGTTGTGGGGCGTCCAAAGCCTCTTCGACATATGCATGCCCATATCAAGGGAGCGTTCGGGGGTTTAATGGTCTAAAACTTTAGTTGGTCTTAGGGGTTAGGATGGCTCTTGGGAGTTTTGTTAATGGTGTGGAAGGCCTGTATGGTGTGTTTCTATCGATCCCACTTCCTTAAGGTCACCTAGGAGGTTGAATCCCGTTAGAGTGGCCTCTTGTCTCATATTTAGTTTGGTTGGCTAGTTCCTTGGGTATGTGTGGGATGAGGGTGCTACAATAGTATGATAATATGGATGTAGTTGATCTGTTCCTTTTTGCATGCTAAGAATTTGAAAAGTTGCATGCAAGGAATTTGAAAGGTTGCATGAAAGGAATTTGAAAAGTTGCAAGTAAGGAAATGGAAAGGTGGCATGATTATGTGGCATGTTTTTAGTTAGTATGTTACAAGTTGAATAAGTTCTATGTTTTTTATTTAATCCCAGACAAAATGTATGAGAAAAGAAAAATAAAGTTGTGGAAAGCGTGATTACATTTAGTAGGGATTTGGAGATCCCATTTCCGTAGTTGGACAATAGATATTAGGCCATTATATTAGCTTCCTCCTTCTACCTTAGTGTGGACCATGGATAGTAAGGGGTTATGTTTATAGGTTGTTTGAATGTTTGATTAATTTCATGATATGAGTATGTGTCTATAAAATTGCATGAAGGAATAATATTTTTTTAATATGGTTGTACTAACAAAATATGTGTTTAGACAATTGATAGGTACTTGAGTGCAAGTGGGTGCTAGTTGTAGTATTATGACTAATGACTATGAGTTGAGTATGACAAGGAAGTTAATCTTGGTAAAGGTTTATTTAAAATCAATAGACACGATGTCTTGATCTTTAGAACACATGATCGATATGTGTGAATAGTTGCAAGGAAAACATGCTTGGTATTATCATGACAAGGTGATAGTTGATTTGTTTATATAACTAACATATGGGTGAACGTGATAGCACATAATAAGACTCAATTGCAACAATGTAAAAAGGTAAAAGAAAATAATTGGGTGAGAATTCCTTTGGATATGTTTGGAAGCCACAATTTCAAATGAATGAGTGCTTTGCATGAATACAGGAACTCTTCTTAACCTTGATTTTGTTTGACATTATGTGGATATGTGCTATATTCATGAACATGTATTTGACATGCATAATACTTAGCTTCCAATTACAGTTGGATTCATCGGGGCATTAGAGTCACTTGAGAGATGATATATGCATGTGTTTGGCTACAAGGGAGTGTGCTCAACACAACAAGGTAAGGTAACCAATATATTGTTATGTTTATTTATGCACTAAGATTTGTGCGTTTATGGTAGTATGAAGCAAGGAAACAAATGGAAAAGGAGACTTCCATACATCTTAAATAAGCCTCGGGCTAAGTTTTCACTCATGAATCCTTGGAAGCACTATGAAACCATAGGACTTGATTCGTGTCGTCTATTGTAAGTCTTGCACTTTTAGTTTATTTATTTATTTATTTGTGCTTGATTTGTAGTTTTGATTGTGTCTAGTGCATGGAGATACCACTTTCTTTTTTATGCTATTTTTTGTTTGCTTTCCATGGTTTTCTTCTTGTTTTCCTTTTGTCCTTCCTTTTTATGTTTTGAGAGTCTTGGAAATTGGTTGGGAAAGATGAAATTAAATGGAGCTCAGGGAGAACTGTGTGGTACCCAACAGGTAATGAAAGACTTAGATGAAGCCTAGTGCATGAATAAAGGGTAGTTGAAGACAAGAACATGATAACTAGTTGAGATGGTTGGGTCCATTGGGGTAAATAGATAGGAAAATCATAATAAAGGTAAACATTCAAGGTAAGGTGAATGGGTTTGATCTATTAGATGCCTTGGCTATGTTGGGAACTTTTGTTCTTAGTGTTGTGCATGTGTTTCATGGATAAAAGGAGTTCTCTTAAGCTTGAACTTATGAGAATTGATAATTATGTTGTGATCATGATTATGCCGATGTCTATATATGTCGACATGTATGTATGTATGTAATTGTATGAAAGGGTCATCAAGGCTCATGCTTATGGAGAAATTATTGCTTATGTGGGTGAATGTCCTGAAGACATTCTTAGTTTTATGAGGAATCAAGTGGGAAGAGTAGCCCTCACAACTCTATGAGGTTAATATCACATGGATACGAATTGATATTATGTGCTTACACTATGCCTATGATTATGTTATGGACACATTGTGATGAGGGATACATCAATGGAATGAAAGAAGTGTGATCTGTGACATTCTGGGACAAGCATGGATAGTGGGGATACATTAGAAGCAATGTTTCTTTGTATAGATAGTGTGGTCTCCGAATGTGCAATACTATTGCTACTTACATGTCGTGTTGTGTACAGGTGGTACATGTGCAACTATGTACATGTTGTACACATGATGTTGTGTTGTGTTGTAAACCGAGGTGTAGGTCTATGCATTGTTTTGTACATTGGGTGTAGATGTATGTGTTGTGTTGTACACAGGTGTAGGTGTATGTATTGTGTGGTACACCATTTTTGGGTGTATGTGTTGTGATGTACACTATGTGTATGTGTTGTGATATACACTACGTGTATGTGTACATATGATTGAAGAGAAGAGAAGGAATTGTTGCTTGCTAGGTTTGAAAGATGATTCAATGTGTGTAAGAAAAGGATAAATGAAAAAGGTAGAACAAAGTAACCAATTGAAAGATAAGTATCAATATTTTATTTCATCTTTAATTATGCATGTGATCTATGGTTCTTCTTTATGATGGTTGCATTTGAGCTAATCAGATGTGATATGTTTATACATGATGATTTGATAAAAGGGTTAGTTTGACTTGTTGTGATATGACCTAAATAGAATAGATTATTAACAAGCTACCAATGAGGCATGATTTGAATTTATTTCAATTCCTTTTGATTATAATGCAAATTATGTGCTTGGTATAGGAAAATGGAAATTCCTAGTTTGGGTGGTTGAAACTGACTACAAGAATGTTAGAAACAACAATGAAAGAAATTGGAACATTTAATAATATGTTGATACAACACTTTAGGAGAAGGGCCATTGTGGGACACTGGTACCCAATAGTGTCCATTGATTTCCATGAGCATGCTATGACTAGTATGATGGTTTTGAGGTAGGGATATGCCTTGTTTTTTTTACCTTCCCATGTGAGGAAGCCTTTCCAAGGGATGGATCTCCTGAGGGAATGTGTTGTAGAGAAGGGGATGCTAGCAAAACTTGGAAGGTGTTTGACTACATGGAAAGGGGTGACTAGATTACCCCAGGGACTGTGTAGTAGAGAAGGGAAGGCCACGGATTTTTTTTTTGTCATTAGAATTTCTGGATGGAATCAACAACACATTAAAAAGTGCAATTGAATAATGAGCCATTAACTATTCACTAATAGAATCGTAGTGCTAGACATTGGATGTAGGTTTGACTTTGGTAGTGGATTCTGGAATTCCTAGGAAGGAGGCGAACCATGATACTACTTCGAGTGTGGAGGTGTAAGCCTCTAGATTCCATTGCTGTTATTGTGAGCATCATATCCTTTTATTTGTTGGTTAAAGAAAAGGTGCATATGTATATGTGTATATTATTGTAAATACTATATCGATTTGTGGTTATAGAGCTCCATAAATAGTATGAATATTTTCTGGTTCAATAAAATGTGTATGAGTATGTTCTAGGTTATAACCCCGTACATAAATTACCCACATATGAATTCTAAAACATAGAAAATAAACAATGCGAGAGCATAACATATAAGACACATATAAACAGGTATTTTCCCCTGGATCCCAAAACCGGGACTGCCAGCTTTATTTTTCATTATGTTCCTTTCAATGTTATAATACATATTTATACATGCCATAGCATCCAATACCATGGACCGAAAACCATCCTGTCCAAAAAACATGTGAGAAAATCATGCACAAAACCATGGGTGGGTCCGCCCAACCTAACATAGGTTTTTTCCAAAATTTTGGACCCCATAAATTGGGGTTACCTGCACCCCTCAAACCCCCTGTTAGCCCCTCCCCCACTACACAATTGATGCAACGAAGGGGGCACTCCACCCCCACTCTAATCCCCCAGTTAACTAAGTGGGCTAGTCGTGGAAAGCATATAACACAACCCAACATATGTATGTGTTTATGATTGTAAACACCGTAATAAGTTGTGTCATAAAGCTCCAATAAACAATATGAATGTCATTTTTTTATCAGTGGTTATTGTATATAATGCAATGAGATGGGTTATAAATCTCCATAAGTAGTATGTTTTATTTTCAACACTTTTTTGGTCACATCTATCATAGAACACTAAGGACAGTGTTCTCCCCTTTGGGGATTTCTTTGTACAACACCTGGTTTATTTTCCATATAAATAAAAATATAAGACAAAGGTCATGGGAAACATATTCCAAGTTGAATGGTGGGAAAAACATCCTAGTGTGTGTCACTTTCATTTTATTTATGGCTAATAAAATTGGCAAAGGAATTATAAAAGGCAAAGTAGATGTTAGTGTCAGTCTTTGAAACCTTCCACCAGTGATCAAACATGCTCTTACAAAGTGATTTTAGGGTGTCAAGGTCAAATTTTGTCATTTCAGTGAGTCTTCAAGTAAAATTTGGTCACTAGGTACTAGGTCTAGTATTTTTTTTCACTCCTTCCAAAATTTTCTTACTATCGGTCCATGTCACCATTCAGCTGAGTGTACCATCATTCAAAAAAGTTTTCATCATCATTTCAGGTTCCAATGGGTCATTTTACACGTTGTTCGTGCTTCAGTTGTGCTTAGGTGAGGCTCATTTCCCTCTCCTATGGTTTTAAATGTAATTTCTCTTGGATGGTAAAATCATCAACAAAACTTGTATCCTAATGCTCATACCCTTAATATACCTTCTTAAGCACTTCCCATCACTGATATCCCTCAAATTCATTATTTTCCCACAAACCCTAGTTTATTGCTACAATTTGACAATTTGCTACACTAGGCCTGTGTTTTTCCCTTTTGGACCCCTTCCCCTCACTCAATCCTTGAAATTACACTTTCCCCTACTTCCTAACATCCCTCCCTACTTCCCAAAATTTTCTCAAGAATTTAGAAGCCCCTTATCCCCTTCATTTCCCTTCATTTCTACAAATCCCCTGTTCCACACATCAGGATAGGTTTTATCAAATGATGTTTCTGAGAAATAGAAGATGAATTTGAAAAAAGTGAGAGAGATTTTTGTCCATCATTAACCCAAGAAGAAAAAAATCTTTCACTTTTTGCACAGGTGTCGTTTTAGAGAAATGTAAAAAATACAAGTTGCCTCAGGAGAGTTAATGCACCTTTGGAGTGACCTTGGGAAAATCAAGATTTCTCTGAGCCTGGTTGGCCAAATGACTTTCTCGATGAGTCAAATGATAACTAGACACAAATATAATTCCAATGAGCTACCATGAGCTCAATTTGGAGTTGAGGAAGACCTTCAAAGGTTGACTACAACAACACTTTGCATTTTGGCAGCCTCATTTTGCACATTTTGACTAGTCTTGGGAGATTGGAATTTTGATAGGGAAAATGAACTCCACATTGGAAAATTCAAGATGTTCTGGAAATTATACTTGATAATATTTCCAGAGAGATATTACACGTCCAATTTGGACACCGAAAAGGCCTCCAAAACTGGATCTGAAGTGGCATTGTGCATAGGAATAATGGCACTACCCATAGGATAAATTTTTCCAGTTTGGTATTCAGAAGAAAAAGGAGAAAGACAAGTTGGAAATCCTATATGATGCCTTATTAGCTCATCAAAGTAGTGGATGACAGTGCCTTGTGCCAATTTTGGAAAAAATATGGTAAGATTTTGCAATTTTCAAAATTTAAATTTTGCAACACAGGAATTTGGCATAGGTGCGTAGCACCACCGCCACTACACTTTTGACTAGGATACTTTTTTGAGAAATGGCTTGCATATTCATATTAATCATTATGAGAACATCAATCCTTGAATGTTTCAGAAAATTTGGAGCAAATCTTGGTCACCTAAAGGTCAAAAAACCATAAAAAAAAAAAATGACCTCTCTGCCTCTTTTTGGACACACAGAAAGCAACCTTGGGAGATTACACATTTGAGGGGGGAAATTACCTCCAAATTCCCAAATTCAAGATGTTCCAGAAACTAGATAGAAGGACCTTTCTAATGAGCTATCTTGGGCTCAATTTGCCTAAGGGAAAGGCCTCCAAAACTGGGTCGGAAGTGGCATTGCGCATAGGAACAATGGTGCTATGCATAGGATAAAATTTGCTAGTTTTACTTAAAAATCCAGTTTTCACCTAGTTATTTCAAAAATTGACTTTTTCTGTCATCAGGGATGAATTTATGATTGTAAATGATGCTATGCTATGTAAATGTAATTTTTAAAGGACCTTAGAGGGTAGATTCATCATTTTGAGGTGTTTGAGGGGTAAATGAGTTAGTTTCCATGGTTATAGAGGCAAGTTATTCTACTGCCTATTTTCATGTTCCTAGTTTAGAAATGGTTGAAACCACCCCTCTTCTCATGGATTTGACCCCTGATGGCTAGCATAGGTGGTTTGATGTCTATATTATATATTTTTTTAGTCATTAGCAAAGGTTGGACTCTTGTGGATGCTTCGAGCTACATTGTAAATCTCTACAACATTTTGGTAAGGAAATAAAGTAGGATTTGCAGCTACTTTTGTGGGATTATTGTGGTAATGTATTTTAGCATTGTTTCTCCTTCCGTCATTTGTTTTTCTCATGTGTTATATGTGACAAAATATATTTCATTCTTCTTAAATAAATGAAATCAAGATAGATAGGTGGAATACATTGGTAATAGTGCTCTGCCTTGGGAATACATTTAGTTTTTGATGTTTCCAGTTGTCTGAAGAGGACTCATGATCCTTGCATGCCCTCCTCAGCTCCTCACTAGTCTTATACCTACCATCTCACTCAATTCGAAGTTCCAAAACACCTACCTACCTCGCCCCACAGAACACCCTACAATTCTGACTTGATTTCCCGGACCCAAAGTTTCCTGCTCCATTTGATCTAGCAAAAAAACCATCAAAATTAACCAAAAAACCCTAGAGCTACTATACCTTGTGTAAAACCCATATTTGATTCAGTCATCTCAACTAAGATTGACAAGGAGAGAGCCCTATCCTGACCTGGTAGAGCTAGCTACCAGGTTAAGCTTGGTTTGTGGTTATCCTAAGATTGCCTCTTTTTAGCTTGAGGTCGATCTAGGCTCTAACAATAGAAATAATTGAAATTTATTTACGAAAATAAGGTAAAATAGGAGAAAAGGAAGTTGAAGAGACATATTTTCATGCTCTGGAAATTAGAGGAAAAATTAAGGAAATGAAGAAAATAAAGGCCTCCATGATAAAAAAATCTTCTAAGGATGAGTTCACAATCATTTCTTATTTTAGTTTTAGAGCTCTCTATTCATTATCTCATTCTCTCACACCTTTTCACACTTAGATCATTCTTAGAGAATGCATGGAGCGCTCTATTGTTCACTTGGATTTGGATAAAGAAGGAAAATGAAAGAAGGAAAGCACAAGGAAACAATTTGATTAACAACTATCGCTAGATTAATTTTCAAGTAACAGGTTCCATTTGTGATTTCCTTGCAGATTTATGGATGCATGGTATATGCCTGTGATTTTATGGTTATTTGTTGTCAATGGCATGGATATTTTCCTAGATTGATAGTGCTTTTATCCTTTCCTTTCCATTTGTAAGATAGATATGGTGTTGTGTGGTTTGCAATTTGTTGTTTTTTCTAATTGGTGCTCATGTTCCTTATGGATGTGGGTTGGAACAAATGCTATGGAAGCCCTGGAAAAACTTGGGTTGAGTTACTAGTGCTAGAGCCTAGCTTGGGACAAATGCTCTGAAGCCCTTGGTGGGTTGAATTACTGTTCCCTAGAGTTGGGTTAGACAACCACTTTGGAGCCTTGGAAGGGTTTGGGTTGAGCTACTAGTTCTTAGAGCCCTCAATAACTTGGGTAGAGGCCAATCTGGTTGATGTTAGTGATGTATGACCATAGATGTGGAATCACTATGGTTAAGGGTTGAGGTTGCCTAGCCATTGCAAGCCTAGGTTGTTTTTGTCTTGGTTTATTCCATGAGATTCCACATTCATGCTTGGAATATGGCATGGGGGTGATTGGTTGAAAGAAATATTTGGTTCAACCCAATCTATGGTCAGGAGGTATCTGGAAGTCCTTGACTTGGTTGGTATTTTGCACACGTTAATATGTGTTATTCTTTATTGATGATCAATGATAATAATTAATAATTTACTATCATTTACATGACTAGTTTTATGGCTTTATTTCTAGTTAATTATATGCTACATGCATAGTGTGTTAATTGTTATACAATGTACTCTTGATCAAGATCTAATTCATGGTTTGATAAGCTCTTGACTATTTTATATGGATGTGCGAGCTAATATGTGTTTGTTTGATCATGTATCTAAGGAAAGAAAGCCTTCTTGATGAACATCTAATGAAACTAATGTAAATAGTGAACGAACTACGCATTCATGACTTACAAGTACTATCATCACAAAGAATTTGTAAAAATGAATAGCATTTGCTGGCAAGTTAGACCCCATTTCTGTAACAGTACCTTGGAATTTGGGTCATGCACATTAACTCCCAACTCACGTTTACTCGAGTATGTATGTTAAAGTAGGTAAATGTGGGGTGGGGTGTTACACACATGTAACAGGAAGTTCCTTGGGAAGTGACGAAACTGCCACTGTCTTCAATACTTGTAATAGGCTTTGCATTGTAATTTTTTTCTACCTTCGAGAGGGTCTAGAGAGATTATTGAGTCTTCATGAGTCACTTTGATGATTAGGATCCAACATTCCTTCAATTATCACAGCATGGTGCCTTTGTGCCTTTGTCTTCACATTACCTCCTTAGGTAGTGTTTCTTGATAGATATCCTCAAATATCATTGCCATGCTTACCGAGAACATCTACATGTATATATCACTCATGGCAAGCAAGCATTAGCCTGAAAATCTCCTACTCTATGATGATTCATGCAATGTAATGAATATGGCTTAAAAGTGCACAAGTGAGAGAGAATGATCCAGGTGGATATTGGTGGCCACCTGGAAATTCCACTTGGACCCACACCATTGTTTCTTTCATTTTTTTCAGTTTCCTTATTTGTAGCACAATTTACTATTTTTGGTATTTTTTTGGGTCCTGAACTTCTAGAGCCGTTTGGAGGCCCTAAACAATGATTTTTGGGAAAACTAGGAGCAACATGGGTCAATTGACCCATGTTTCACTTCCAAAAGTGGTAGTCCTCAGATAGATCTTTCTAACGAGGTATTGTGCACATCAAATGGAGATCGTATGCCAAAGTTACAACCCCAGGAAGTTGATGCACCAATTTACCCAAAAACGGGGCCCATCGTTTGGCGCTTCATCTCATAGGGTTAGGGTTTTAGATGTTTAGGGTTTTCCATTGTTTCTCAACAATAAACAGGCCTTCAAGCCTCATTATAAGATAGTTCAAAGGCCTATACCAGCCACATCTCTCCTCAGAGATAAGCTACCATCACCCAAGACAGTTTATTTCCATTTCTATTTGTAGCCATATTTTAGTATTTTACATTAATGAACTGAAGTATTATTTCTATTGTATCTGTGTATTTATGATTATCTTTGTAATTTGTTTCGTTCTTGTTTAAATCCAGACTAGTGGTGTCAGAGCAGTCTGCAGTTTCTCTGTTTTTGTTTGCATGTCCCCAACAAGGTCAGGATATAAGGAGTTAGGGCTTGAACTGGTTGAACCTTTCCAAGACTAGCCTCGCAAATCCCGATGGCCTCCCATGGTGGATGAAAAGAAATATGAGGAGGCAGGAGATCCTATCAAAATATTGATTGAAGAGGCCCTCAGGCGACAAAGGAATGCGATGATGGACAAATTTTCCCAGAGCCTTCAGCGGCTACCCAAGGACGACACATCTACCTCCAGCAACTACTCTGGAAGCACCACACCCTTTAAGGTACAAGTTAACTTTGACATTCACATATTTGAGGGTCAAATAGATGCATATACTGTAGATAAATGGTTAAATCTACTAGAAGGGTATTTTTCTGTTCATGATTTTTCTATTCGGGAAAAGATTAATTTCGCTCTTCTCAAAGCTGGCCCCCATGTCAAGGACTGGTGGGAAACCTACTGCAAGTTGAAGAATGAAAGTATGGCCTCACTTATTTTAGCCGCACCCACTTCAAATTCATTTTGGAATGCCATCAAGGAGAAGTACTACCCTGTCAAAAGCTATGAGGATAAATACATAAAGTGGACTATGCTATAGCAGGGAAGGGACCCGAAGTTCACCAATATTTTACATATCCTTTGGAAAAAGTTGGGCATCAAGGATTTTGAGTTGCATTTGGTACTCAAATACTATGGCTACCTACACAGGTACATCCAGGACAATATGGATATCTTAGACATCTCCTTTCTCAGCACAACGTACGATATGGTGTCAAGATCGAGCTAAAGTTTAAACAAAAGAAGCGAGACTTTGGATCTGTAAATCTAAAGCAAGGGAAAGGTGCCCCCAAACTATTGAACAAAGGACAAAGCCAAGGCGGGGTGGCCCAGGATAACCCACCAAATCCATAAGCAAAAAACAACACCTTGAAGCTGAAGAAGGACACAGGAAAGTGTTGCGAGTTCCATAAGAGCTTTACTCACAACACAAGTAAGTGTCGGGCTATGCAGTCACTGGTGGTCGAGATAAAGTATTTGGAATTAGATGCATGTTTAGACTTTGAGTCAAAACCAAATAAGGGGAATGACAAATGGAAACATACTATCGATGTGGAGCCCAACACCATCGTTGCCACCATGAATATCTAGAAGGAGGAATCCAAAGGTCCAGAGGACGAGAAGCACCTCTTCCAATCCCAGATGTGGGTAAAGGGATCCCTACTACAGTTCATTATCGACAGTAGGAGCCAAAAGAACCTCATTTTGGAAAAGGTCATGAAGTGGCTGGGCTTACCGACCATAACACATCCACAACTGTACACCATTGGGCAGCTTCACCAAGGACAAGATCTTCACGTGAGCCAACATTGTCACCTTCCATACAACATCAAGCCCTTCATGGATGAGATATTATGTAACGTTTCTCCCCTTGATGTTTGTGATGTATTATTAGGCCAACCATACTTGTGAAAGTGACACGTTGTATATGAGTCAAGGCCTCATGTTGTTATTGTTACTTTGGGAAATAAGTTGTATAGGATACCAGAGGTGGCACGACCTATGCCATCAAGGAGAAGTACTACCCTGTCAAAAGCTATGAGGATAAATACATAAAGTGGACTATGCTATAGCAGGGAAGGGACCAAGACGTGCCGAAGTTCACCAATATTTTACATATCCTTTGGAAAAAGTTGGGCATCAAGGATTTTGAGTTGCATTTGGTACTCAAATACTATGGCTACCTACACAGGTACATCCAGGACAATATGGATATCTTAGACATCTCCTTTCTCAGCACAACGTACGATATGGTGTCAAGATCGAGCTAAAGTTTAAACAAAAGAAGCGAGACTTTGGATCTGTAAATCTAAAGCAAGGGAAAGGTGCCCCCAAACTATTGAACAAAGGACAATGCCAAGGCGGGGTGGCCCAGGATAACCCACCAAATCCATAAGCAAAGAACAACACCTTGAAGCCGAAGAAGGACACAGGAAAGTGTTGCAAGTTCCATAAGAGCTTTACTCACAACACAAGTAAGTGTCGGGCTATGCAGTCACTGGTGGTCGAGATAAAGTATTTGGAATTAGATGCATGTTTAGACTTTGAGTCAAAACCAAATAAGGGGAATGACAAATGGAAACATACTATCGATGTGGAGCCCAACACCATCGTTGCCACCATGAATATCTAGAAGGAGGAATCCAAAGGTCCAGAGGAGGAGAAGCACCTCTTCCAATCCCAGATGTGGGTAAAGGGATCCCTACTACAGTTCATTATCGACAGTAGGAGCCAAAAGAACCTCATTTTGGCAAAGGTCATGAAGTGGCTGGGCTTACCGACCATAACACATCCACAACTGTACACCATTGGGCAGCTTCACCAAGGACAAGATCTTCACGTGAGCCAACATTGTCACCTTCCATACAACATCAAGCCCTTCATGGATGAGATATTATGTAATGTTGCTCCCCTTGATGTTTGTGATGTATTATTAGGCCAACCATACTTGTGAAAGTGACACGTTGTATATGAGTCAAGGCCTCATGTTGTTATTGTTACTTTGGGAAATAAGTTGTATAGGATACCAGAGGTAGCACGGCCTACCACTATTTTTTTGGTTACTGCAAAAACATGCAATAAGCTCATTTCCAAAATTGGGAAATTTATTATCCTGATGATACCACCTCAAGGAAAGACGAATACAGTGGCCACGACCTCCAGACAGGGCCCCTCTGCATGACAACTACAGATGTACAAGGTTGTGGAGGAGTATGAGGACATATTCACCTCCCCTTCATGGGCTCCTCTACACTGCCAAGTCTAACATTCCATCGATCTAACCCCAGGTGCATCGCTACCTAATGGACCAATCTATTGGCACTCCGTTGTGGAGAACTATGAAATCAAGAGGTTGATTTAGGAGATGTTGTAGAAAGGTCACATCCGACCAAGTTCATTGCCATGTGGGAGCCCGATCGTGTTGGTATAGAAGAAGGATGGGGCTTGGAGACTCTGTATTGACTATTGGGCACTGAACAACATCATTACTCGGAATAGGTACCCAATCCCACAGGTTGATGACCTTCTGGACCAACTGAAGGGGGCAAAATATTTCATCAAGATCGATTTGAAGTCAAGATATCACTAGGTACCAATCGAACACTCCAATGTGTGGAAGACTACCTTCAAATCCAAGGAGGGACTTTTTGAATGGTTGGTTATCCCTTTCGGGTGGAAGTGTGCTCCTGCAACCTTCATGAGGCTAATGGATGACATCTTGTAACCATTCATCAACTCATTTGTAGTGGTATACTTGGATGAGATCCTAATCTTCAACCAGAGTTTGGAAGAGCGCCTCCAACACATCCGATAGGTTCTCCAAACACTTCGGCAACACAAGTTATGTGCCAATTTAGAGAAATGCACTTTTGGCATGACCCAAGTTCAGTATCTAGGATACATTTTTGATGAACATGGGGTGCTTGTGGATCTAGCCAAGATCCAAGTCATTCGGGATTGGCCATCTCCAACCACTCTAACAGAGCTCCACACCCTTCTAAGTCTTGCCAACTTCTACGCAGGTTCGTGTTGGGATTTTCTCATATTAGTTCACCCTTGAGTCAACTCACCAAGGGAGGAGCGAAAGCAAAATTCGTTTCCTCTGAATCTTAATAGAAGGCATTCATAGAGTTGAAACATTTCCTCTGCTCGACACTAATGCTCACATTACAACAATTGCAACAACCATTTGAGATCGAGATAGATGCCTCTGACTATGCTATTAGGGAAGTCCTTACTCAACACGGGCATCTAGTGGCATATTGAAGTGAGAAACTTTTAGACACCGTCCGGAAGTATCCCACTTATGATAAAGATATGTATTCCATTGTTTAGGCCTATCAACAATGAAAGAATTATATTTTGGGGAAGGAAACAATCATCCACACAGACCACCAGCCCCTGCAGTTCATATAGATGCAAGGGAAGTTGCAAAATAATTGCCATCGAAGGTGGTCCACATACCTGCAATAGTTCCACTTGAATATCAACTATAAGAATAGCAGCACCAAAAATGTTGTAGATTACCTCAGTCGACCATCAATCATGGTGTTAACCACCATGCTCAACTCTTGCGGGCACAAGACTTCTGAGCAGCCACTTCTCTAAAAGAGCAACCTAGAATCTAGTCACACATACCAGACACTCATGGAGGGTTAGCATGTTCCATATTTTCACCTCCAGGATGCCCTGTTATGCCACTTGGGTCACCTTTTTGTTCCTTCAAGTGAGCATGCCAAGATGATTTAGAAAGCACACTGCAGTCAGGCTACTGGGAATTTTGGGGTTGAGAAAATGGTGTGAGCACTACAAAATTATTTCTATTGGCTAAATCTTTGACGTGATGTCAGAAAGTACATCAGATCCTACACTGCTTGTGCCATTGCCAAACTGCCCATCAAGAAGCAAGGCCTCTATACTCCGCTGCCTACCCCTAGTCAACCTTGGGAATCCATCTCCATGGATTACATGTCGGGACTTTCTTCTACTAAGCATGGAAATGACTGTGTTTTTCTGGTCATCGACAGGTTCTCAAAGATGGTCGTTATCGAAGCCTGCAAGAAGAATATCATAACAAAAGCCACTGCTAAAATCTTCTTTGAACAAGTGTGGATACACTTTGGGATCCCACAATTTATCATCTTAGATCAGGACAATAGGTTCCTTAGTACATTTTGGTCTAGTCTCTGGTCGATGCTGGATACCAAACTCATTAAGTCCACAGCCAGATAGAGGTTGTCAACAGGATGGTCCTACACATTTTGTGCATGTACAACTCAAGTAATCCACACACATGGGATGGGAGCCTCCCCTATGTTCAACACGACTGTAACTGGGCTCTCCATAGCTTGACTAGCCACAACCCTTTTTAGGTGGGCTTCGGATTCTATCCACTACATCCCATTGATGTGGTTGTGCCATTTGCAACTACTCAGGTAGATCTAGCTCATGTCTAGTCAAAAAAAGATAAGGAAAATAGCTTCATTCAACACATACAACATATATTAAAGTAGGTCCATGAGATTATAGAGAAATCAAGTTCCAAGTACAAGCAGCGACGTGGTGAACATTGGGTGCCACACAAGTTTCAGGTGGGTGGCAATGTCTGGTTGCATTTGCAAAAGAAACTCCTTACTAGAGCCTATCAGAAACTCATACCACTCTGATATGGTCCTTACATCATTACCAAGGCTATGGAAGACAATGCGTTTTCTCTTTAGCATTCCCCCATTGCTTGGCCTCGGCCTAGTGCTCAATGTGGACCACCTTCTGCCATACTTTCCACCATTACTAGACACATTTGACATTGCAGAAAAACTCACACCAACAGAGTTAAATACAGATTGCATGGAACAAGCTATAACTGATCAGATCATGGACATGCAAATCAAGAACACTTTCGAGCAGAAGATCCAACTGTATTGAATTGTCAAAGCAGGCCAATTCCTTCACCAGGGCAAGTGGCTCACCAGGTTCAATAGAAGTTTCCTCATGTCATGGAGGAACTCAACACAATGGGGACCATTGCTTCCTAAGGGGGGAGGAATGATACAAGTGGATATTGGTGGCCACCCACTAATTCCACTTGGACCCCCACCATTGTTTCTTTTAGTCTTTCAGTTTCCTTATTTGTAGCACAATTTACTATTTTCGGCATTTTTTTGGGTCCTGAACTTCCGGAGCCATTTTAAGGCCATAAACAACATTTTTTGGGAGCCTTCCCAAAGTTGTATTACTTGGATATATCTTTCTATTGAGGTATTGTGCACATCAAATGGAGATTGTATGCCAAGGTTATGACCCCAAGAAGTTGATGTACCAATTTACCCAAAAACGGGGTCCATAGTTTGGCGCTTCATATCCTAGGGATAGGGTTTTATATGTTTAAGGTTTTCCCTTGTTTCTCAACAATAAATAGGCCTTCGAGCCTCAATGTAAGACAGTTCGAAGGCATGTAGCCACCACATCTCTCCTCAGATATAAGCTACCATCGCCTGAGCTAGTTTATTTCCATTTCTGTTTGTAAGCATATTTTAGTATTTTACATTAATGAAATGAAGTATTATTTTTGTTGTATCTCTTTATTTATGGTTATCTTTGTACTTTGTTGCACTCTTGTTTAAATCTGGATTAGAGAGAGACCTTCTAGGTGCAGAGGGCACTTTCAAGAGATAAGGGCAGAAGTTATTTCTCACAAAGACTGTACCATGCAAAGCTCAAGAAGAGGAGGAGATAGGGTGAGCACATGTCACAATTCTAGAAGACAAGGCCACAAGGACTATTAACTAGGACTATCCCATGCACCAGGGAGGAAGGAAAATGACACAAGGAGGGCACATGTTATAGTTCTAGGTCACAAGGAGGGGCATCAATGGTAAGTAGAATTTTGCAATGTGCTACACTAGGATGAAGAGGCAAGACCGAGGCATGAAGGAAGAGTAAGAAGCAAGGAGAATGGTTTTGTTGACAAGAATTTCTTAGTGCACAATAGTGAGAGAGGAGGCTCAAGATGGTGTAGGGCACAATTCTAGCTAACAAGAAGGGTCATGCCTAGGATCTACAAGTGTGCAAGGTTCTCTTCCCATCCTAGAAGAGGAGTTGCAAGGTAAGAAAAGTGACTAAGTATGGAAACGAAAAAACATGGAAAAACACAAGAACTTAGGAGAAAGATCAAGAATTATTATTATCAAATCATAATTACAACTCAAACAAGACCAAAAACAAAGAAAGATACATCAAAATTCTAGTTCACTAACATTATCCAAGTTCAACATGCAAAACATGAGTAGTTTCCACACATAAGTGTCGTTTTAAGAATAGAATGTGCATTATGACTCAAAAGTGATCTATAGTTATTCTTGACGATTCGATGACACTTAGAAAGAGACATGGAAACTTGAAACATGTGAAAAAAATTAAACAATACTTGACAACCAAAAGTGAAAATTCAAATGATAGTTCTTAGGCTCCAAAATCCAAGCATAATTGTATTATTGGAGGGTGTTATAGAAACAACAACACTTGGTGACACACTAGATGAACTTCAACTTCTCTGTCTAGGGTTGGTTTTCATCAAATAGATTATCCCTTCAAGAAGTATTGATTCATCATGTCATATACATTTTCTTCCCCACTAAACCTAGTTATACATGAAGTCCCCTATATTTCATTCCCTAGTTCACCATATCAACAAAACTTTCCATATCACAGTCCTTTCGATCTAGGAGAAGGGCAAGAAATTATTTGCATGTTTAGGATAATCAAAGCCTTAGTTTACATATCTAGTGTTTTTCCACTTCCAACAAGCCTACTCTATTCCCCCATAGAGTAACGATGGGAACAAAAGCATTGCTTCATTTCCAACAAGCCTGGTCAGTACCCCAACGAAGTTACCTGTTTCACCTCTCTGCGTAGGAATCCATTCTCTGATTTCACCCTTTATTTTACTTATTTTATTTAAATGTGGTTAGGAGCTTATTATATTACCAGGTTAGGAAGAGGAATCATGACTTATTGAGAGTAGAAGAGGTTGTTTCCTCAGAGACAATTATATATACCTTTGATATTGATTCACTCTTTGTTGATTTTCCCTTTTTATTCTCTACTTTATTGGATCAAAATGTGAAACACTGAATAGATACAATACCAAGTTAGGAACAATGATCCTAGAATTGATTTGGGAATCATGGTTCTACCCAGATCTTTACTCTTGGGTGTATCATATTATCCATATGGACATTACTTAAATTGAGGCACTTTACCCCAAATAGAGAAGGAGAATTAGCATATAGGCAAGTGTTGCAGTTGTGAAAATCCCTATTGATTTTTCTATTTCATTATTTTGTTCCATACATACAGTCTCACACAAGGCCTTATTTATCTACACTAACAAAACAAAATAGAAATAACACAATACATGATGGGATAAACAACACAAGACAAGAAAATAAAATTGTACATAGGTAGGAACACAACCTAGGGTTGCTACTAGAATTAATTCTTAAGATATTGGCCATTGATAAGAACAGGGTTAGTCCTCTCATCTAAGTATTTCAACTTGTAAGAATGGTAGCCGATATTTTCAACAATGGTGTAAGGTCCAATCCACAGAGACTCAAATTTTGTGTGCTTTTCTTTGTCTTCGTGGCCCTCGTCCCACGTCACTACTAGGCCTTCCACACAAAAATCTTTGTGCCCTATGGAATTCTTATCAAATCAATGCTTCATTTAGTTTTTCTGTATGGAAAAGATTTCTTTCTTTTAGCCTTTCTTCCTTGAGCTTGAGAAGACATGGTTTTCCATGAGATTCTGCAGAAAGATACAAGGCTCGAAGGTATATTTTTGGAGGGAGGATAACTTGTTTTCCATATATAAGGAAATATTAGAGGTCTTCATAGAGGGTTTGAGAGTGACACAATCAACCCATAATGTGTTCAACAAAGCATTATGCAAGTTTCTTCGTAAAATAAAATAATTTCCTTGATAATATGGATTAGGTTATTGTTTTTAGACTCATCGAAGCTATTCCCTTGTGGATAATAGTTTGTTGCATGCATTAAAAAATACCATTTTCTAATGCAAATTCATAAATGTTTAATAAAGAAAAATAAGTTGCATTATCAAAGAAAAGTGATGTTGGATTGTTGAACTTGGCGATTATGTTCTATTTAGGAAACTAGATGACTTATTAATCATTAACTCGCCTTAACAGAACTACTTCGTTCCACTGATTGAAATAATCAATTGCGATTAAGACATAATGGTGTTTCTTGGATGAATGAGAAAATATTTCACTGATAAAATCCAATCCCCATGTTGAAATGGTTCTTAAACTACTATGGGTAGAAATGGGGTGACTGACCTGTGATCATGATCAACACAACTTTAATAGACTAGGCACTTTCACACACAGGCATGAGAATCCTTAAATAATGTAGGCTATTAGTAACCAAGCCTCGTCACTTTATGAGCAGTGGTATCACCTGAAGAGTGCCCACCTTTTGGTCCATTTTGGAGATATCTCAACACCATTTATGAACCTAGAGGATCTAGACATCTAAGTTGGACACCATTATGGTGATTCCAAAAATGCACACTATGCACAAGTTGATACGATAAAGTTTTAATTTGTATTTCCCTCTTCTATTTAGTCGATAGATGATATGAAAATGTGTCATGATTTAAATATTTTCGTATGTCAGCATAGAAAGACATGGTTGTATTTGTAGAAGGAAAGCACTTGACATTATACATCTCTATTTCTACTTCCCACAGAAAAGGGTCCTCTTCTAGTGAATTCATCACTTCTACTGCAAATTGAGAGAGACCATGTCCTTCGATACTATAAAGTAGTTTTATTTCATATTATTGTAATAATGTCATCTAGTTCACCCTATTCTCACCCAACACTTGTTATACAAAGAGTATTCTAACTACTGGATAAGGTACATAGATAATAGTGTGGCCTTTTAGGAGGTAAGGCCTAAAATTCTTAACCGCATCATACACTATGTATGATTTCTTATCAATTGCAGGATAATTCATTTCTAATCCCTATAATCCGAAACTCATGAAATATATAGATCATTCACTTCCTTGATCATATTTTTGTGTTAACACAACTCCAAAGGACATGTAGGAAGAAAAAGTGTATAGCGGGAAATCATTGTCCAATTTTGGGTTGTATAAGGCTAGAGTATCAGCAATGGCTTGCTTGATTAAGGAAAAGGCATATTTCTCTCTCTTTTTGTTAGGTCCCTATAATACTAGTGTATTCGCTCATTTTTATTGTCAGTGTAACCCCCATATTGTTATTATTGTGCACATGTAGTCCCCATATTGTTATGATTGTGCCCCATAGAAGCCCACTATCGTTATTGTTGTGCCCTAACATTATTATTGTTATGTCGAGTCTGATTATATTCTAACACCGTAAACTCTTATATATAGAAAGGAGTTTTCTTAATTTCAATTATCCAACAATTTTTCGTTTATGTAATGTAAAGGAGGTTTTCCCCTCGAAGAAGATAATTTTGAAGTTGTTGATCTATCTATTTGTGAGCTGGTTGCATAACATTTGGTATGAGAGCTTTGGATTCTATAGTTTTGCTTCTTCAAACACGTCATCTTGGCATTTTTTATATAACTTTTTTTTTATGAGGCTTTAGAAGTTAAAATATTAGAGAATGTTGTATACAAATTTCAGATCTTGGTTCACTATATTTTTGGATACATTATATAAGGAAGTTAGCTTTTTTGCTGGCTCCATAATTATGTTTCAAACAGGTAACCTAGGGAAAATTGTCATAACATTGTTTCTACGAGGCTCGAGAAGTGGAAATTTTTACCACGTGGAGACGAAATCACAGAGAAATTTGTGCCAAAATTTCATATCTTTGTTCACAATATTTTTCAGAGATATGCTATGAGGAAGTTAGAGTTTGTACGAGATCCAAAATTATGTATCCAATAGGTGACCTAGGGAAAATCATTGTAACTTTCGTTTTAGGTATCAGATTTGAATTTTGTAAAACATGATTGAACTTGTATGGACTATAGTATTTTGTATAGAAATTTAAAGGCTAAAGGTTGAAACAGTGACACACAGAATCCCGTACAATTTTGATTTACTACACCCATCCATAATTAGGTGATCATGAGATATTTTGCATAACTATTTCTTGAAGCATCAAATCACAATTAGAATTATAGGGTTGGAGATAGAACCCAGAGAGATACAATAGGAAGAAATTAGAACTTGGAGATCCAAAATTACAAAGTTACACTCGTTTCATGTTTGAGCTCCTAAAAATCAAGAAAAAGTGTCTTTTTTAAAATTTGCATAACATTTGTTTGAAAAATCAATTTGAAGTGATTCAAAAGGCTTAGTGAAGCATAGATGTCATTGTTTCATTTCAGAATTCCTTGAAACAAAAAAATGGAAAAATTTAGTAAGTAACTAGAAATCTCTTCTATGACACATGAAGAAGAGAAAGAAATGCAGCATGATTTATCAAAATTGCGAGATAAAGTGCAACAAATTTCACTGTCACAAAGAGTAACAAAAAATTAAATGGAAGAAAATATGGATGGTTTGAAGAATAGTTTAAAATTAGACATGGAAGGTTTGAAGGATTACATAAAAGATAATATGGGTGGTATAGAGGCAAAAATGAAAGGAAACATGGAAGATTTGAAGAATGGTTTAAAAGCAGACATGGAAGGTTTGAAGGAAGGTTTGACAAAGTTGCTACAAGAAATGCTTCCTAATAGTGAAAAGGTACTAGATGAAACTCATGATGAGAACAAAAGAAATGTTAATAATAATTTTATATACTTCAACATTAGATTGAAGGCCCACCATATTCCAAAGATCAATATGAGGAAGTTTGATGGCAAGGACTCAGTAACATGGATACTACAAATGGATCAATATTTTGATCTTCATAATGTGCAACACACACAAAAGGTGCAAATTGAAAATTTATATTTAGAACCCAATCAGTTTGTATGGTATCAATGCATTTTTTCTTGTAAACCACTTTTCACTTGGCCAATTTTTATGAAGGAAATGATCGTACATTATGAGGATATAAAGAGAAACACCTTCTTTAGGCAATTGATAAATCAAAAAAAAAAAAGAGTTCAATGGCAAAGCACATTGAGGAATTCTAAAAAATAGGGGTACATGATATTCCAAAGGAGCATTGGATTGATGTCTCCATAGGGAATTTAAAGGCTAACATCCATCATGAGGTTTTCCTTTGGGAACCTGATTCATTGGAGAAGGCATTCAAGTTGGAAAGAAAAATTATGGCAACAAGGAAGTCTACCACTCACAACTAGAAATATGGAAGTGTTGTTTCTCCCAGCTTTCCACAACCTACAACGTTGACACAACAATTGGAAGAAATAATATCAAAAGTATTTGTTACAGTTGTTATAGTAAATACAGTAAAGGTCATAAGTGTTATGAGAAGAAATTAATTCACATAGATTGTGAAGAGGAGGAAGAAAAGGAACAAGAAACATGAAAAAAAGAGGATATACACCAGGAAATAACACCAGAGAAAGAATAAATGAATCTAAGCATATCTTGTAATGCATTGGTAGGAATTACCACTCATCAAACTCTCAAGATAGAGAGACATACCAAGAAGAAAAAGGTAATAGTTTTGACTTATTTGAGTAGTACCCATAATTTTATTCATTGTAAGATAGCCAAGGAATTGAATTTATTTCTATATCCAACACAACAGTGTCAAGTGATAGTTGCAAATGGAGGAACCATAAATTTCTCTGGAAAGTGCCATAATATCAATCTATTCATGGGAGAATATGTATTGAATAGTCCAATGATTTTCATTACAATGGGTGGTGTTGATGTTGTACTAGGAATCCAATGGTTACAATCTTTGGTAAAATAACCTTCAATTTTCAAGAACTTTTCTTGAATTTTTTTTGGGAAGGAAAAGAAGTTGAATTACCAGGTATCGCAGGGAAACTAGGAAAGATAATCATCTCTAATGGAATGAAAAATATTCTAAAGGAAGAATAATGGGTCGTAACTACAAAATTATGTTCACTAGAGGTTCAAGCATCGAAATCATCTATTTCTCCATATCTCCAAAATGTTTTGGACAAAACTTCTAAGGTTCAAGTAGTGAAAGATCACATCGAGCATCAACAACAAGTTCTCTAAATCTTAAAGGATAGACTCACTTTGGCGTAGAATATAATGAAATAATAGGAAGAGAAACATTGCAGCAAAATAAATTTTGATGTAGGTGACTGGGTATTTTTACAGCTACAACCATACAAACAAATGTCCCTCAAGTGAGCTAGGAAGGATAATAAATTATCACCAAAGTATTATGGTCCTTAAAAGGTATTGAAAAATATTGATACTATGGCATACAAATTGGAGTTTCCTACATCTTCCCAAGTGCACCTAGTTTTACATGTTTCATGCTTAACGAAGGTTATAGGTGACAAGCTCCCAGCTCAAACAATATTTCCAGAACTCAACGAGGAAGTAAAAATCATATTGGAGCCTGAAGCAATAACAAAAAAAAAAAATACTTGATAGCTATGGAATAGATAAATTTTAGATAATCTCATCAAGTGAAAGAACTTACCTGCCAAATATTCCACATCGGAGAATGAAACTTTTATACATAAGCATCATGAACTACTCGAGCATTGAGGACAACACTTTTTTGAAGGAGAGAGGAATGTTAGGTCCCTATAATACTAAAGTATTCCCTCATTGTTATTGTTAGTGTAACCCCCTTATGGTAATTGTTGTGCCCGTGTAGTCCCCATATTGTTATTATTGTGCCCCATAGAAGCCCACTATTGTTATTATTGTGCCTTTACATTATTATTGTTATGTTGGCTTTGATTATATTGTGACCACTTAAACTCCTATATATAGAAAGGAGGTTTTTTCATTTGAATCATCCTAGGATTGTTCATTTATGTAATGTAAAGGGGATTTCCTCCTCGAAGAGGATAATTTTTAAGACATTGATATTTCTATTTGTGAGTTGGATGCATAACACATTTCCCATTTACATATGGCATCCTTCTTTATCATATCCTGTAATGGTTTAACATTTTGTGCATAATTGGAAATGAATTTTCATATAAAGTTAATATTTCCCAAGAAGGATTGGATTTCTTTCTGATTCATGGGAACAGGTATTTGAAAATATTATTGACCCTCTCCATGTCAACCTTGATTCTTCCTAGTTAATTTTTTATATCATCAATGGATTCCTTTGTTCTTTCCAGTAACTTATTCCGCACCACAATGATTTCCATACAAGGCCATAACCATATACAAATGACATAATCTCCATCTAAATTTTTTCCTTTTCCTGCTTTGAACATTGAAAATTGTTAGAATTGCTCAAATACTATTGTAGTTGTTTCTACAAATTAGAAGCTTAATGTATATCAACCACTAAAGAATTGTTTGACCTTATTTTATTCTATTTTTCTCTATCCAACTTTTCTTTTAATATGTCAATATTTACATTCTTTAGGGTGAGAGAAGATAGAGCTTCAAATATATTTTTTGTAGTATCATCTCCTATTAAAACTATCTCTAGCATTGGAATAACTATATTTCCACTTTGTTCTTTCTCCTTTAATAATTCATCCATTTTTTCTTCCATCTTTTGTATTTGCAAGATTTGTTCAATTATAAAGAATAATAAATATTTGTTATCTTTTTCCAATTCCCCTATTTCCTACATTTTTGATGCTCCATTGGAGGTAGTTTCAACCTCTTTCTAACTACTTGGATATCTTCATTTTTCTTTTTAGTAAACTCTTGAATTGCATCAACATTTTTATGATCGGAACCTAATTTAATCACAAGACATTCCAATGATTTAATCTTAGTGTGCTTTGATAGAGAGGAGGTCTTCCCCATTTTAATCTCTATGAGAGTATTATTTAAAGAATTATGTCATTTTGATACACTAGATGCAGAGCTAGTAAGAACTAAAGAGATCATCTCATTAGTTTGTATATGCAAAGAAATATGATCTATAGGATATATTTGTTTAGTATTGAAAGAAAGAACATATCCTTTGTAGTCTCCAGCAAATTTAAGCCTAGAAATCTTAGGTTCAAGAAACACTAACTTGAATTCACTGTTTTCAATGTCAAGAGCTAACAAAAACCTATTCTTTGTCGAAAACAAATTATACTGGAACTAGGTCTACGTTATTACCTTCAAAGACTCATTCTTTTTCTTCATTTCCAAAAACTCAGAAAATATTTTTTGGGTAGAAGCAGAAGAATGAATATATTGTTATTCCATTGGATCTATTTCTTGCATTGTAAAAGTAGCCTCACCTGAAAGGACGATAGTAGCTGGTGAAGAAATATCATAAGGCATAGTGTATGTCATTGTTCCTTCCACATTCTATGTTTCCTACCTCTTCTATACTCTTAACTGATCCACTTATAACTTTGATACACTTTGAACTATTATTTTTAGTTCCTTTTCTTTCATATGAGGTGAAACTAACATATTAGGTCCCAATGATTGCTACATTGTTTCCACCTCTACTAGCTTCTATAGTGTGTTTTCTTCACATGCTTCCCTATTGGTAAAATTTTTCATTTCTACTTTAGATATATGGAATTAAGGTGGAAATTTCTTCTAAACTCTTCTGCCTAAGATTTTCCCTAAGGGGTCATATTACCAAACAACTCCCAGTATGAATTTGAATGATGCTAACAATTGTTGCACCTCTTTATCTATTGACCTAAAATTTACCACAAATGGTTCTACTTGTGCTTTTAACTTAAAAAAATTTGTTTTCTTCTTGATAAAATTTTTACTTGACCTACATTTAGGCTTTTTCTAATGAATTAAAGAGAAAAATTATGCATAGGAACAAAAATTGGCAATTGATAAAGTGGAGGTTCACATCCATATAACCTAATTGTTGTAAAATATTTATACAAATGCCAATCACGAAGCTTTGTTTGTTCATTGAGATACATAATCCCTTTGATTTCTAGCAAAATTTTGGGAGTCCCATCACTAATTAATAGATTGTAACATATATGAAGAAATTTGTCTACAAAATTATTGAAAGAAAATACTTCATAATTCCTTCTCACCAATGAAGTCCAATGAATCACAAACCCCTAATTTCCTTGTGGATCCTTATTCTACAATTGTATTTGGAACTTATCTGATTGATAATATAAAAATAGGTAAACCAAAACATATTGATACTTAAATTCTATCTCAACCACAAATTTCATAAACTTATCATGAATGGGTTCATAGAGAAATTGGCTAAAATTGAATAAAAATTTTAGTTTTTTGTTGGGCGGAAAGTTGACAGAAAACATAGAATCACGTCATCCATTTCTTCATCTCTTTAGTATCCTAAAAGGAAACACAAAATATAAATGGTTTATCTTAAAAATTATGGGAATATTGACTAGGAGTAAGGCAGGCTCTGAGTCAGAATACCTGTTCATTCAGGCATGAACAATTCAAAAATAAAAATTCTATTTTCAAAAGTTAATTTCTCATAAATTTCTGAGGGATTCATTGGAGAATGAGTGTAGAGAACTAGGGATGGAAATGTAAAAATCCTTTAGGATGGATTCAGACGTTATGAAAATAGGGTTTCACCATTTTGAGCAACTATGGCCTTTTAACTGGGCTAGTACCTATATGCACACAACACCATGAATTCTGGTAAGTGATGGGTATGAGGGAATATAGAATGAGGTAAAAATGATTCCCACAGAGAGAATTCATTGATGATATCCTGAAGCCTTTGAAATTCCCATTTCTAAATCTCATACAGGTCAATTATGATTTTGTATCCACTATTTTGCTTTCTCGATAAACTAAAGGTATCTCATCAACTTTGGATGTTGCAAAAGAGGGGTCTCTTTCAGAATGGGATTGGGGTTATTTTACTAAACTAAAATCATTTTGAAATATAAATTGATGGTGAGGAATAGGGATATCTATAGAATGAAGCATCGAGTTTTTGAATCTTCTACCATAGTCATCTACAATTATGTGCTTTGATTCTCTGCAATCGACAAATGAAGACAATGTAAGAGGGTGAACAATGTTGTTTAATGGTGGTGGGAGTGGATAAATATAAGAGATTAGAAGCGTAGTGAAATAAATGTTTTCTATATAATGGATATATATGTATTTAATGGTAAATGGTTAACAAATTTAATAATAGGAAACAATAATAAAAATAGTTAGCTTGGAACCATTTATGGTGAAATGGTAAATTTGGCAGGATATGTTTATTGGCAAAGATGGTTGGTGGTGGAAACCGAGAATGGGGGTGTAGGTGGGGGTAGGTGGTAAATGGGAAAAGGAGAGGGTGGTGTGGAAAATATAGAAAAAATCCATGAAGTAAAGGATTTTTCGAGATTTTTTTTTGTGTTCCTTCCCCCTCTATTAAATGTCGAAGAAGCAGTGGTGAGGGGTGGGGGGGGTTGGGGTTGGGGGGTAGATATATAATAGGAATGGTAGATGACATAAGGACAAATCACCACCATTGAAAAATGAATGATGTTTAGTGAGAGCCCAATAGGAGAATCTATTACAAAACTGAAAATGTAATATTCCGCTTTATAATATTGCACATAAAATTTATTACAAAGTGCATATAAAAATAAATATTTTTAATGTTTCTTAGTAAAAATTTCAAATTTTTTATTGTAACAAGAAAATGTTACAACATTAGCTCCACCCGGGGACTGCTTCCTCCTGCGAGATGCACAAAACATGTATATCCATGTGCCTTCACTTAGGGATATGGATTCAGTTCCATAAGAAACTTCACATCTGCTATGGAAAATTAAATCAGACCAATTATTTACAATGAAAAAGAAAGAAATTGTTTAGTATTGAATGTAATGTTTGAAATATTTCCCATTGAATGCAAATGAGAAATATTATCCTTCCATGTTTTGAAGGATTAAAATATCATTATTTTTTACTTTGACGATTTTAAAAGGACCCAACCAAATATTGTTAAATTTTCCATGCTTTCCCTTGTCTTCCATTCTTGCATCCCATCTAATTACTATGTCCCCTTGCCTAAAGTCTCTTTCTCCTATTTTCCTCTCAAACAAACTTTTCATCTTATCCTGATACTAGAGAATTTTGTGTTGAACCTGTTGAGAAATATAGGGCACCTAGATTAGGTGATTTCTCTTATTTTGATAACTTCTTGTGATGTATTTTTAATTTACTTGATTTTTTTCTTCTTTCACTTTATTAATATTAGATTTCTAATCATCATACAACTACCAAACAACAAAGAATAATGATACAAGAGGAAAAAATATATAGGCAATCATCCATGGCCAAAACCTCTCCAACTGAGAGGAAAACCCACAACAATTCTTCCCTTCTTATAGATGTTCAATTGATGAATTGCAAGAACTAGACCCTTGAACAAGACTCCTCCAAGACTAAGTGAACCTTTATTCTTGATTTGCGCAACTTCCAGCAACACATTTCTACCTTCCAACAAATTCTTTAGAAACTTCGACCCCCAACAACAATTTATGCAACTTTGACCTAGTAGATTGACATCTTTGACCTTGCTGCCAATTCACAACTTTGACCTTGCAACTTTGCAGCTTCGACCTAGAATCAACTTCACATTTTCGACCTTGCATCTTCACAACTTTGAATTTATAGCTTCATAACTTTTACCTAGAAGCCACTTCACATCTTTGATGCACCTTCAAAATTTGATCTTCCCTAGTAACTGTAGAAACCATAACAAGAGAGAGAGAGAGAGAGACCCAAAACTTCGATCTTCTTCTTCTTCTTCTTCTTGTTCATCCTTATACCTCTTCTATCTTAAGGAGATAAACTTGATTGAGTGTATGTCCACATGAGGTTGAGTTCATTTTTATATATAGGCTTTTTTGGTCACTTTAATTGCTTATTGAATTAAACAACAAAGTGCAACATTAACTGTCAACCCAGGGAAGTCTTGTTATTTCAAAGGCAATTGCGTACTATATGTACTTTAATTTTAAAAGTAACGAAAGTTATAGTATAAGCAAATCATGCCTTACATTAACAAACTGAAGCTCCACTCTGCATTACAGAAATTACACTCTGTTGCAGATGGCTATCAGAAAATCGCTTAATTCTAATAAAGAAATGGAAAGAATCAATCTGCAAAAGGAAATAATGGCTATGCTGTAACGAAGAGTCAGGACCCTATCCCCAGGAGCGGGAATCTCCAGCACCTGCCTCTAATTAATTCAGCCTTGCCAATTCACTCTATAACTTAATCACCGGTGAAACACTCATATAACAATAATCAGAAACAGAGTTTCAACAAAGGTATTATAAACAATGTTCAGCAAACAGTATTGTTAACAAGGCATGAATAAAAGGCACACTTAACACACTCCAGAAATGTAATGGGTGAATCTTGTGATGAAGGTGGGACCTGTCCTCTTCACAAGATTCCCCAGGAAACAAGAACTAGAAAAAGATGCTCAGAACAAAACTTTATTCATCCATCAATATGTCATATTACAGAAAAGAGTTCCAGTCCTGTTCCTTTAGCTAAGCCTTTCTCTACAGTTTGTTCCTCCCCTGTCTAATGTAGATGTCTCCTCTAATGTTGGTCACTTTAATTTCTTAATGAATTAAGCAACAAAGTGCGACATTAATTGTCAACCCAGGGAAGTCTTGTTATTTCAAAGGCAACTACGTACTGTATGTACTTTAATTTTAAAAGTAACGAAATTATAGTAAAAGAAAATCACGCCTTAAATTAACAAACTGAAGCTCCACTCTGCATTACAACAATTACACTCTGTTGCAGATGGCTATCAGAAAAGCACTTAATTCTAATAAAGAAATGGAAAGAATCAATCTGCAAAAGAAAACAATGGCTATGTTGTCACAGAGAGTCAGGACCCTGTCCCCCGGAGTGGGAATCTACAGCACCTGCCTCTGATTAATTCAGCCTTGCCAATTCACTCTGTAACTTAATCACCGGTGAAACACTCATATAACAATAATCAGAAACAGAGTTTCAGCAAAGGTATTATAAACAATGTTCAGGAAACAATATTGTTAACAAGGCATGAATAAAAGGCACACTTAACACACTACAGAAATGTAATGGGTGAATCTTGTGATGAAGGTGGGCCCTGTCATCCTCACAAGATTCCCTAGGAAACAAGAACTAGAAAAAGATGCCCAGAACAAAACTTTATTCATCCATCAATATGTCATATTACAGAAAAGAGTTCCAGTCCTGTTCCTTTAGCTAAGCGTTTCTCTACAGTTTGTTCCTCCACCGTCTAATGTAGATGTCTCCTCTTTATATAGAGGAGACATCTATTACAAAATATTTACATTGCTCTAACCCATTATACAAAAATAGGGAAGTCAATTCCCTGTCAATGAAATGCTGTTACAATAATGCTGTCTTTAGATATAAGCGTTACATCCCGTGTAACAGCTTCTTTGGTTATCAGTCTCGATTCCTTTGCTGCTGTCGTATTTAGAATGTGGATCTCAACTGTTTCAGCATCGTGATCTGCATGTTGTTCCTGATGTTTCAACAACTACAAAAATAGTCTTCCAGTTGTTTCAGCATCACAAACTGCACGTCATCCTTTAACTGTTTAGCACTTAATAATTCAAAGATTAACTATGAAGATGTCGTGATTATATGCTAAATAATTAAACATATAGTGATGAGAAGAATCATTTCATACCTTAGAGATAATTGGGTCAAAATCTTAACAAAGGCTTTTAAATATAAGTTTGAATGGGATAATATCATAGCAAAATATATGGTCAAAAAGGGACAATATGAGGCCCTAACATCCCCCCAACTAAAGCAGTTGCATGTCCCCATGCAACATCTACTCTGAATCTGAATCGGAATACTAGGATGTACAGTGCAAATTACTTATACAGTAAGTATAAAAGGTGCTATCAGTCGGATTTCTGAAACCCTGGACACTCTGTAATCTCTGCCATGTTGTAAGCTCCTCCTTTTTGGACACCTTAAAGTCAGCCTTATATTGTTGTACTGGAAACCAAATAAGGGGATTCAAAGTGAAAATGATAACCTAACCATTTGTTACCACATTGTTGAACACATTTAACATAATTAGGCACGTGTGAAATTGATGCATTAATATTGAGAGGGTTAAAAGGATGATATTCCCTTCTCTCCTTAGGGCAGTGTTCCTAGAACAAATTGTTTCCCTGCATGGCAAGAGATCCTTTCTTCTTGATATACTGCTGACATTCTTCTAACACTGCTACCTGTAATTCCCTGATATGCTTAGTCATTCTTGGTTCTTTTATAATCCTATGATGTTCAACAATGAAAATTGCAGCATTCTGTGGTTCAGCTCGAATCCACAGAAGGCGATTTTCTTCGTTATGTTTTTCTGAAAGAAAATCGTTTTGCCATGTGAGCTGATTAGCCATAAAAGAAATGAAAGCTCTAATCTGAATATCACCAGCTACAATAATCAAATTAAACTTCCTATCTTCTGGCATGGCCTCATTATGAAGATAAAGTTCACATAAGAGATTCTGTTCGCTAACTGAGGCTACTACAAACGTTTCAATAAACTGTTGTTGTGTGGTGACTTCATGTGGTCATCCATCTCTGATTGCTTTTATCTGAAGGAATGCTAGGTGTTCTTCTAGGAACACGGAATAATTAAAAGATGGTTTCCTGGTGGCCAGAAGTCTTTGAACTAATTCAAAGATAAAGGACAGTCTCGTTTTTAACTTTTTATTTTCCTTCTGTTGTGCGTGGAATTGTTCCAAGACTTCCCAATTCCTATATGCATGGTTCTGCCATAATGATTTTTGTGCCTGAAATTCCGTTCTTGCGATAAGGCATACTCTTTCTTCCATATAGCACTGAGTTCTTGAATGCTTAAAGTTTGAGTAAAAATAGTCTCTGCACGAAGAGGCTAAGTCTGGGTAAATACCGTCTTTGCAGACTTTGGTGCAGAATTCTCAACTTTGACAACTGGGGTAGGCTGGTGTACTTTCGGTTTTTCTTCTTCTTCAGAAATATTTGAAGGCCCTGCTAGTTCTTGTGTAACAAAAAGGCGTTCTTTTTTAACTACAACAGGAGTGACTGCAGGAGTAGGTCCAGACAATGGAACTTCAACTATCTTATAACCAGCTCGAGAATAAAGATCACCACATTGGCTGCACATGTATTCCTCATACCAATCCTTATCCGCACTTCTCTCAGCTACAAATGCTACCTGGGCCAAAGTATACAGATTAAGTTCTTTTTCATAAGCTTCCCTTGCTATTATTAACTCCTGCTTATAGGCTTCAATCTCGGCTTTCAGAAACTCATTCTCCTGTTGAAGGGAAGCTATCATGACTGGTCCTTCTGTAACAATTGCAATTTTCGTGGTTAGTTCAGGTGGATGGGAGGATGGTTGTTTGGTGGCAGCTTCATCATTCATTTCTCCAGCAGGTGGTTCTTGTGTGACAACTGCTGGGCCATCGACTTGTTTTGTAACAGCTATCTCTTTCTGAACATGCAAATTTTTCATACTGAGCAACTGAGTGACTAGCTCTTCTGTAGCAGCAGTATCCTGGGTATCAATTCTTTGCTCATTGGTAGGTGGTTCTTGTGTAACACCTGCTGGACTAGTAGTTGGTTCTTGTGTATTAGCTATTGAGTTAGTAACAGCTAAGTCTTGTTCAGTTTCTGTTCCTGGTCATTAGCAAGTGGTTCTTGTGTGACACTTGCTGAGACAGTGGCTGATTCAACTGTATGTTGATTACCCGTTTCCTGTTTATCAGCAGGTGGTTCTTGTGTAACACCTGCTGAGACAGTGGCTGCTATGTCCTGATGTGCTTCCAGATCATGGTCGTCAACAAGTGGTTCTTGTGTGACACCTGCTGGACTAGTAGCTGGTTCTTGTGTAACAGCTATATGCAGTACATCGTCCTGGGTATCTACTTTTGATAAGTTAGCAGCTGGTTCTTGTGGAACAACCGTGTCTTCTAAGATGAATGATGTCACAAAATCCTGGACGTTTTGCATTTCGGTAGCCGAGGGTGAGGAAGGTAGGGATTCGGGGTTTGGCGGGGTACGGGGTTTTAGAATAATGGGTCGGGTATCTAGGATAGGGGTCTCTATTGCTGCTGCAGGAGACATCCTCCTTCGTCTTCGAGGTAAGAAGGTAGAAAAAACAAAGGTTTTTCTTTTATGGATTGCCTTTTCTGGGGTGGGAGGAAGACTCGAAAATACTAGCTTGTTTCACTAAGGCCCTTGTTCGTGTTTTTATTGAAGAGGCAGCCGTTTCTTGCATTTTTCTTTTCCTTCTCAGTCTAGCCAGAGGAATGTCATAATATGAATCACCACTAGGAATATGGATAGTGGGAATGGATGATTCAGGTGAATTATGGGATGGGGTTGATACATTAGTGGGGTCAATTGGTCTGGTTGTTGTGGATGGCTGAGGAATTTCATCCTGTACCTGAGAAGTCTCAGCTGCCGCCTAAGAAGTTTCAGTGATTTCTTGCGGAATTGCAGCAACTTCCTGGGGTGGGTTATTAAGGGGGAGAGGGTTTTGCAGGGCAAAGCCGCTAAGGATTAAGAGCTGAACTAGGCGATGGTGAGTAATGGAGAGGAGTGGGTACCTTGCATCCTTGGAATAATGCGACATATTCTTTAGACACCTAAGCAGATAGTATGGCATATTTAATAAACGACCATGTCTTAAATGATTCAATTATACAAAGTCATGCTGGTACACTACCTGGTAACGTCCTTGGCAGGTAAAATAGTGCTTGACAAACTCCGCAACCTTTGCCCATCGAGGTGGTAATGAAAGTAGTGCAACACCTCTGCCTTTAGGTTCGACCTGCTCCCCAGGTGGAAGAAAATCTTGCTGAGCATTCAGAATTAAGAGTTTTTGGCTGAACCAGCGGATACCATTGGCCGATAATCCTGAAACCTGTGCTATATCCTCCTCTGTTACCGGAATTCGCACTCCCCGAACAATAGAATGGTCTTCCTTTAAATTAAGTGCGAATTCCAAGACTTGCTGAGAGTCAAATTCCTAGAGTCTTCGGAGGTAATCCACCCAGCCCGCTTGCAGAAAAATTTGATATACTTCTGGGTAAAGCTCCAATAAAGCCATTGAACCAGGTTCATTTCGGACAGCGTTCCCTCCCATAGTTACTTGTTCGGTAAAATGCACAATACAGAGTCGAGTTACCGCAGCCAAGACAGAGTAAGATATTGCAAAATGGGGCGTGACAGAATAAAATCGGGACGGGATGATGACACTCAATCGTGTTAAAAGAACGATGGTGATTGACATATCAGGTAATTATTGCGAAACTTTGATATTCCCCCCCAACTGCGGCTAAAAAGTGTACGACGATTTCGGCAATCATATCTTGATCTTCTCATTAACTATTGTTTAATATTTACACATAAACACGCATACCTCACGTTTTACCTTTGATTGCTGTGCTGAAAGTCCATTTTTGTCGTTTAGTGGATCACCAATGGTTATTAGAATAGGTTATAAGATATGAGGGTATTTACATAAAAGGCTTTCTTTATACATAGGAGGTGATGGCAGAGGAACTTTAATTTTCACGATAAATGGTTGATTCTCTGAGAATGGATAATATTATATATTAATTATTTTTTGAGAGAGATTGATGCCTCAATTACGGGAAAAATGGGAAAAATTGACGCTTTTTTGGAAAAAAGAGAAAAATTCGGTGTTCCCACAATGGAGAAGAATGAGGAAAAATTTATGTTTTAGTGATGGGAAAAATGGGGGAAGACTGGTGTTTCAGCAACGAGAAAAAGATGGGGGAAAATTGGTGTTTCAGCAATGGGAAAAAGATGGGGGAAGATTTGTGTTTCAGCAACGGCCGAATCTGGTGTTTCAACAACGGCTGAAGCTGGTGTTTCAGCAACAGGAAAAGAGGTGATGTCGTTAAAGAGGATAGGGAAATGTTGCTGATGGATAATGAATTGACATGGAATGGCCATGTTTCCCAAACTGAAACCTGATCCTGCTTGTAATGCCATTACTCCTTCAACCAGCCTCCGGATTAAGACCTGCAAAATAAATTGTAATATGGCAACCCTTGACAGGGATTATTTAGTTAAGTAATCTAATCTAATACTAATACAAAAATAATGCAGAAATTAGGTGAAATGAGGGGCAAGAGACTCCCCCAAGAAAATGTAGTGTGACTCTACCATGCAAGTGGCTTTAAAATCCTCCATAGAAATTGGTTGCTGGTATGGATGAAGCCGATACCCATTTACTAGTAATGGAGTTCTAGAACCATAAATTGTTAGGAGCCTTACTGTTCCATTGGGAAAAGCAATGTCTATTTCGTAAGGTCCCAACCACCTTGTTCGCAACTTTCCTTGAAAATTTTCAAACCTGGAATCATATAGTAAAACCTGATTACCTTTTAGGAACTGCTTATGTTTAATAGCTTTGTCATGCCACCTGGTTCTTTGCTGCTAAATCATAGTTGTTTGATGGATGGTATCCAACCTTTTTTCATCCAATTCTTGTAGCTGCTGTAACCTAGCTGTCTGTGCATCAGTTAAATCAAGGTTAACAGCTAAAGCAGTTCTTAAAGTTTTAATTTCAAATTCCACAGGGAAAACAACACTTTTACCGTAAACCAATTCATAGGGTGAAAAACCTGTAGTGTTTCTCCAAGTAGTTCTATAAGCCCATAATGCCTCAGGCAGTCTTTGAGACCAATCTTTCCTATTCTCTTTCACAGTTTTTGTTAAAATAGCTTCTATGAATTTATTTGTGCTTTCCACCTGACCATTAGCTTGGGGGTGGTAAGGTGTAGTCATTTTATGGTTGATATGATATTTTTGAAGCATATCTTTGAAATCATGTGAATTGAAAGGAGGTCCTCCATCTGTGACTAATTCTCTAGGCACCCCAAATCTAACAAAGATTTCTTCAAATCAAAAGGTTAAAACAGATTTTTCAGTAGCTTGATTAGTGCCTTAGCTTCCACCCATTTAGTCATGTAATCTGTACAAACCAATATATAAACTCTTTGTTTGGATGGAGGGTTGATGGGCCCTACAAAATCTAGAGCCCATATTTCAAAGGGTTCAAGTATTACCTGAGGGTTCAGTGGCATTTCATCTCTATGTTTGGGTTGGCCCATTCTTTGACAGCTGTCATAGGCCCTGACATATTTCTTTGCATCCTTGAAAAGTGAGGGCCAATAATAACCCATCCTAAGAATTTTATGTCCTGTTCTCTTATCAGCAAAATGCCCACCACAAGGGCCATCATGACAAGCCTTCAATATGTCGTAAACTTCATCTTCTCTAATGCATCTCTAGATCTCCTAATCAAGTCCTGTATGAAAAAGACACCCATTTATCTAGTTGTACCTAGCACTTTGTTGAATGATCCTTCGTTTCTCCCTATGTGATAGGTGTGATGGTAACTTCGCTGCAACCAAATAATTGGAAATGTCTGCATACCATGGTGAGTGAGTAGATACTGCAAACAAATATTCATCAGGAAAGGAATCATCTACTGGAGTATTATCATCATTTTTTATCCGAGAAAGGAAATCAACAACCACATTCTCTTTACATGGTCGATCCACAATTGTAATATCAAATTCTTGTAGTAACAATAACCACCTGGTAACTCGAGCATTTGTAATGGATTTATTCATTAAATACTTAATAGCTGAGTGGTCAGTGTGAAAAAAAGTATGATAACCAGTAATATAATGTCGAAATTTGTTAATAGCATAAATGACTACTAAAAATTCTTTCTCGGTAACTGTGTAATTAAGTTCAGCAAGGGTCATACTCTTACTAATGAAGTAGATAGAATAAGGAAGATTGTTTTCTTCTTGACCCAAGATAGCTCCAATTACAGTGTCCGAAGCATCAGAGGATATGTGAAAGGGAAGTGCCCAATTAGGTCCCCTCAGAATATGAGCTATTGACAGCTGATGCTTAAGTTCATCAAATGCTTTCTGACAGGCATCAGTCCACTTAAATTCAACATTTTTCATAAGTAACAAAAACAAAGGGGAGGCTATTTTAGAGAAATTTTTGATAAATCTTCTGTAATATCCAACATGTCCTAAAAAGCTTCTTACATTAGTTTGTGTTTTAGGAATAGGATGGGTCTGAATTACCTGTACTTTGGATGGATCCACTTGAATCCCAAGAAATGAAATGAAGTGCCCTAGTACAATTCCTTCGTTCATCATCATATGACATTTTTTAGTACTCAAGGAAAGGTTAGCTTGTATACATCGTTTAAGTACTTTCTCAAGGTTTTTCAGCGCAACTTCAAAAGTCACA
The DNA here is from genome assembly GCA_031772625.1 of Pinus tabuliformis. Taxonomy (NCBI): domain Eukaryota; kingdom Viridiplantae; phylum Streptophyta; class Pinopsida; order Pinales; family Pinaceae; genus Pinus; species Pinus tabuliformis. Next base: position 352,413,672 of record CM062811.1, read on the forward strand.
CCATAGGGAGTGAAATCATCCATAAATATTTCCAAAGAATCATTAAGCATATCAGAAAAATTCCTATAACTGCTCTTTGAAATGTTGTTGGAGCATTACATAGTCCAAATGGGAGAACTCTATAGGAAAAAGTTCCCCAAGGACTAGTAAAGGTGGTCTTGTCCTGATCTTGGGGTGCAATTTTGATTTGGTTATATCCGCTAAAACCGTCTAAAAAGGAAAAGAATTTCTTCCCTGACAAACTATCCAACAACTGATCAATAAAGGGCAAGGGGAAATGTTCTTTTTGGGTGGCTTTTTTTAATGCTCTATAATCCACACACACTCTCCATTTCCTTTTTTTCTTAGGTACTATCACCAATGGTGAAACCCATTCACTGTCAGATATAGGATATATAAACCCGGCATCAAGAAATTTTTGAAGCTCTTCCTTAAAAATTTCCCTTAGGTTGGGATTCATTCGTCGCTGGGGTTGACAGGCTGGTCGGGCTCCCTCCTTAATATAAATACGATGAGTACATAATTCAAGAGAGATCCCCTTCATGTCCGTGTAATCCCAGGCGAATGCTTCTTTGTTTTCACGGAGCAACCTCATTAGCTGTTGTGTTTCAGCATCTGATAAATTGGGCTTTATGTTTAGTGTTTTGCCAGGTTCAATTTCTATTGTTATGGTTTTAGAGGAGATAGTAGTTGATGTTTGAGGTAAATCTTCAGATTTAAGCTTTTGTTGTGCTTCAGGATCCAGAATTGCGGTTAACTGATTATGTACTTCAGAAGTAACTGAGGAAGGTTCAGAAATAAAATTACTAATTACTTCATCTTCTGTGGTATCTTTAAGAGTTAAGGCCTGTCCAATGGTCAATATGGGTTGAGTATCATTATCCTCATAGTCTAACCATACAGAATTGTCATTATTAATCATAGGTGTAACATGAGGGTACAACGTAAGTTGCTTAGTTTCACAACCATTAGAAATTGTCACTGAACCTGATCAACAGCTGATAAAATCATCTGTTGTAGCCAGCCAAGGTCTCCCCAAAATCAGAGGATGCCCCCCCCAACTTTGCTTTAGTCTGTAACACCACAAAGTCAGCTGGGTAATTCCAGGATTCAACTGAAATAATCAGGTCTTCAATAACCCCCTCTGGTTTGATTATGGAAGGATCAACTAATTCCAGGATAGTTGGCGTTTCTCTAATTACATTTTTCAATTGTAACAGCTGTGCAGTTTCAAGGGTCATGATATTTATAGCAGCACCTAGGTCTACCAGAACTCGTGAAACAATAGTTTTTCCGACCTGCACTGTGACCGTAGGGTGACTAGGGTCACCATATTTCATAGGAGGGGCTTTTCCTATCATTAAAGCAGCTAGATCTCCCATCACATGAACTGTAAGGGGATCTTTAGCCCTCCTACTAGGTTTCTTAATGCAAATTTCTCTAATAGTTCTGGCATAGATTGGTACATCTCTGAGTGCTTGTAAGAGTGGAATTTTAACATACAGATTCTGCAATTCCCCTAAAAGGTTAAAAGCAGGTGGCTCACGCGTCTTAGTGAGAGCAAAGCTCTCAGGGAATGGTGGTTCTGCTGTTTCAGTAGTTCCATTAGAGGATGGCTTGACTGTTTCAGCAATTTTATTAGAGGATGGCTTGACTGTTTCAGTAGTTTTATTAGATGATTTATTCTATTCTACTTCCTCTTTCTCAGATTCTGAAGAGGTAATATCATCTATAATTGGCTCGACTACTCTCCCAAATCGTAAATGAATATCATTGCATTGCATAGGAGATGTAGCCAGGTTATGAATGTCGATAACTTGCACGACTTTATTGTTATTTGGGTTAGGGTTCAGTTGTACAGGCAGCTGAGGCTTCATGGTCTGATTATTTGACGGGGTACCTGACAGAAGAGAAAGTTGTTGCTGGAGCTGAGGAAATTGATTTGAGAATGGAGTCTATTGAGCTCTCCATTTTGGGTTCCATTGGTTAAAATAGGATTGCTGTAGAAGCCAGGGATTCCACATTGTAGGGTCTACAAATGGAGGGTTTGTTTGCTGCATGGGTGGGAAACTAAAGGGTGGGTATTGCATTTGGTTAAAGGGTGGGTAATTTGCTTGATTAAACGAAGGACAATTATTCCAACGATTAAATAGCATACTAGAATTCGTACCTTGTCCTCATGGTTGCCATTGCCTCCTTTGTGTCAACAGATAAACTGTTTCAGCTTCTTCCTCTGTTGGTTGTAACGCTGCCTTTATCCCTGGTAAAGAGGGGCATTGTTGAGTTTCGTGGTCGTTTTCACAAATGGTATAGATTGGCACCTTGTCCAGTGGGCATTCCCTCAACGGATGTTTCTCCCTGCATTTAGAGCAAAAGATGGCCAAAGCAGCTTCTGCCTCTGCCTGCTTCTTTTTAACCTGCAAGGTATCAATCTGTGAAGGAAAAGAACTTAACATTTCAGTTTTAAATTCCTCAAGTAAATTACCTATTTCAGCCCTTGTTGCTCCACTACTAGCTGATTTCTGGACCCTTGAATAAGTACTATCCTTGCTCTTTGATTTATTTGCAGCTCCTCTTGAAAACCTCTTGCAGAGGTTAACAATTTCATCATACGATTCTTTGGATATATCTCATTTACCAAGCATATTTAGCATATTTAAACAATCATCTCTTACCCCTTTCAACAATATTGTTTTGAGAATATCTTTACTTACATCGGGGTGTTCAGATCTCTGCAGACTATACTGGAGTCTTTCCACAAAGTCCTCCAGATTTTCATCCTCCTTCTAAACCATCTTGAATAATTCCTCCCTTTTTTCCCTTGTCCGACAATAATCTTGGTATTTGGCCACAAATTTCTCCTTCATCTGGTCCCATGTCGTGATCACATGAGCTCCCAAGCTCATAAACCATTTTAGTGCATTACCCTTTAATGTAGCTGGAAACAACTTCAATTTCTGAGAAACATTAAGATAGTCATAGCTTCCACACAATATATCAAATTCAAAAAGAAAATCATCAAGATCTTCAGAGGATAAACCATGGAAATTAGGTAATGCTGAAAGTGGGATATTCTTCATAGGAGTTGTTCCTCTGGGGAGTTCCCCAATAGGGAATTCCAGGGTGGAGAGAGAATTCTCTCCCCTTCCTTCTCCTCTACGACCTCCACCGAAAAGTCCTTCATTATTATCCTCCATTGGTTGTTTTCTTGATGCGCTTGCCCTGTCTTCAGTGCTTTCTGTTGGACATTCAATGTCCTGAACTGGTTCCTCAACTTCAGTATCCTCTATTGGCTCCTCAATATTTTCTACTGGTCCTTTGACTTCTTCCACTAGTTCCTCAGTTTATTCTGATGATTCTATAACCCTTTCAAGTCCCACTACTTCCTCTATTTGATAGTCTGTTTGGAAAGAGTGTTGGGTGTGTGGCCTTCGAGAGCTTAACCTTTGGGATGTCTCAGCTTTTGAGATAATATCATTGATGAAAGTTTTTCTTCCTCCTCTTCCTTTTCCCTTGCCACCTGTAGGATTAGTTTTCTTGCATCCTCTCATGCATTCTGCATACCTACAAAAAAATCATCAATACTTTTAAAATCTATAATTTCCTTCCTCGGCAACGACGCCAAAATGTTGGTCACTTTAATTTCTTATTGAATTAAACAACAAATTGCAACATTAATTGTCAACCCAAGGAAGTCTTGTTATTTCAAAGGCAACTGCGTACTGTATGTACTTTAATTTTAAAAGTAACGGAAGTTATAGTATAAGCAAATCATACCTTAAATTAACAAACTGAAGCTCCACTCTGCATTACAACAATTACACTCTGTTGTAGATGTCTATCAGAAAAGTGCTTAATTCTAATAAAGAAATGGAAGGAATCAATCTGCAAAAGAAAACAATGGCTATGCTGTAACAGAGAGTCAGGACCCTATCCCTCGGAGCGGGAATCTCCAGCACCTGCCTCTGATTAATTCAGCCTTGCCAATTCACTCTGTAACTTAATCACCAGTGAAACAATCATATAACAATAATCAGAAACAGAGTTTCAGCAAAGGTATTATAAACAATGTTCAGCAAACAGTATTGTTAACAAGGCATGAATAAAAGGCACACTTAACACATTGTAGAAATGTAATGGGTGAATCTTGTGATTAAGGTGGGCCTGTCCTCCTCACAAGATTCCCTAAGAAACAAGAACTAGAAAAAGATGCTCAAAACAAAACTTTATTCATCCATCAATATGTCATATTACAGAAAAGAGTTCTAGTCTGTTCCTTTAGCTAAGCCTTTCTCTATAGTTTGTTCCTCCCCTGTCTAATGTAGATGTCTCCTCTTTATATAGAGGAGACATCTATTACAAAATATTTACATTGTTCTAACCCGTTATACAAAAATAGGGAAGTCAATTCCCTGTCAATGAAACGCTGTTACAGTAATGCTGTCTTTAGATATAAGTGTTACATCCCGTGTAACAGCTTCTTTGGTGATCAGTCCCAATTCCTTTGCTGCTATCGTATTTAGAATGTGGATCTCAACTATTTTAGCGTCGTGATCCGCATGTTGTTCCTGCTGTTTCAGCAACTACAAAAATAGTCTTCCAGCTATTTCAGCATCACAAACTGCACATCATCCTTTAACTGTTGAGCACTTAATAATTCGAAGATTAACTATGAAGATGTCGTGATTATATGCTAAATAATTAAATGTATAGTGATGAGAAGAATCATTTCATACCTTAGAGATAATTGGGTCAAAATCCTAACAAAGGCTTTTAAATATAAGTTTGAAAGGGAAAATATCATAGCAAAATATATGGTCAAAAAGGGACAATATGAGGCCCTAACAGGGTTTTTTAGGGTACACATTACTTTCTTTACACTAACTTGTCCCTTCATGGAGGTTGACTTGATCTTTGTGCCATGACTAGGTCTTGGAGGGTGTTTTGACTATACTTTGACTCAAATGAAGTTTCTTTACAATATATAACATGCCAAAATGGGTCTTCAACACATGAAGATGACTCAACTGAATTTATGAAAGGCCTAAAAGCACTCAATGGGTGCTTGACCTAATATTAAAATTCCCTTGAGCATGAAATCCATGCCTCAAGAATAACAATAATAAATTTATTTCTCCCTTTCCATTAAATAAATAAAAGCATGATTACATATATTATTATGAAGACCCAAGTTACATTTTTCAATACAACATGTTCTCCTATTTGGTTAAGTTCAATAATCTAATCAGGAAAAATTTTAAGAACCCCCCCTAAATTTACATGTATAATAAGTGGGCGAATATCCATGGTATATAGGAAAAATGGAAGGCGATTTTATCAACAATATGATATGTATATATAATTTTTTGGCGAATCTCTCACCAGGCATGGCGAATATTTTACTCAATTATAAGATCTTGTGTATATTGAATACACAAATGAAATCATTGCATTTCTTTAAAATATCTTTTAAAATCAAAATTACTGAAATTACATATCGATAACCTAGTAGGTGTAGGATAAAATTCACCCATGCCATTCACAGAAAGCATGAGAAAAAACCTAATACTATATATAAAACCAAGAAAAATTCAAATTCATCACTTCTAGGGAACTCGTAACCACCCTACCAATACACAAGTATGTTCTGTTTGCAATTAGAAAATTACCCAAATTACAATATGTTTACTCCAGCATATGTTGGAAAGTTAAAGAAGGATGACTAGTGCAATCAATCCATTCCTTTTAGCTCTGGATTTCTTTCAGTTTAAAGCAGAAGTATACAAATATACTTGTCCAATGTCTATGCTTTAACCATTGACCTTAAGATGTTTTTACAATATAATTTCCTAAGTCTATTTAATATCTTCATTATCATGAAAACCAACCTATATCCATCTTAACTCCACATCTACCACTCTTAGGGGGATGAAATCTATTTATCCTTCTGAGCATTTGGTAGACCTAGAATTAAGATGGATCTTAGGGGGATGAAATCTATTTATCCTTCTGAGCACTTGGTAGACCCAGAATTAAGATGGATCTAAGATATAGAATTTCCCCTTTAAATATTCTATGCTCACATGAATACCATGGTATTACCATGTTCATTACCATGGGTTATCATAAACCTGGAGCTTAAAAATTACTATTAGTAATTTATAAAAATTAATAAAATTAATAGTTGATTTTTATTTTATTTTTTATTTTAACCAAACTAAAATGTTTAACATACATTAAATTACAACATCCATTTTTACTCTTGATCGGATCAAATATTTTTTCACTCTATGCTAGTTTGCATATCACGATATTTGATACCTCTAGGGGGTTAGTAGATCCAGAGTAAAAATGGATCTATGTTGGTTTAATTCCCCCATTTAAATAGGCTACATTCCAGGTGAATACCATGGGTCAATACCATGTGCCATTTTTATTTTTATTAATACTAATATTAGGGTTAATGATGTTTTTTTTGCATGGTATTAATAACAATCTAGTCCATGGTATTTGTCCCATAGTATTTTGCCCATAGGTTTCACCTAAATATAACGCATTTTTTGAGTGTTCGTAAATATAAGGTGACTTATGGAGTAAATATAAAAAAATGTTTTATTTACCATACCTCTCGTTTATTTATATTTTTATTAATTTACCATACCTCTTTTACAAATATGGTATTTGGCCCATAGGATTCACTTAAATAAAACCTCTTTCTTGAGTCGTCATAAATAGAACGAGGGTTATGGACTAAATATAAACAGAGGTTTTATTTATTTACCATGTGTCTAGTTTATTTATATTTTTATTTATTTACCATACCTTTTGAGTAAGTATAAAAAGATGTTTTATTTATTTACCATACCTCCACTTTACTTATATTTTTATTTGTTTACACCCTTGCATGTATATAAGGTGACTTATGGAGTAAATATAAAAAATGTTTTATTTATTTACCATACTTCTCATTTATTTATATTTTTATTAATTTACCATACCTCTTTTATAAATATGGTATTTGGGCCTTTGGCCCATAGGATTCACTTAAATAAAACCTATTCTTGAAAATGGGCGAATGGAAGGTTGTAACTCCTAATTTCAAGGGCTAAATTTACCTTTTTTACCCTCTCCCTTAAAAGAAGGTGGGCTATTTGAGGTGATTTGTAAAAATGTACTATGATACAAAATAATCGCCCACTAAAAATTTAAAACCCCTTAATTTCGCCAAAGGGCGAACATTCGCCCCTAAAATCACCCCTAAATCTAATTGATTCTTTTTGAAAAACCATTAGTCTCCCCTTAAGAGTCCTACAAGATATTCACCACCGACAAGTCTAATTGATTTGGAAAAATGGCTTCAGTTCCATAAACCAATTCAAATGGATATTTAATTAAAAATGTTTTGGGTCTAACTTTGTTTGTCCATACTACATACTTTAGATGACTATCTGAGTTCCTTTTACGATCTGCTAACACCTTTTGACTTACTTCAATCAATATTTTATTTTATGACTTTGACAGTCCATTTCCTTGTGGATAGTAAGGTGTATAATGATGCAATGAAATCTAGTATATTTGGCAAAATTCAATGATTTTTATAGAAAAAAAAAAATCTTGAGCATTACATGTAATTGTTTCTCTTGGTCAACCAAATATGGATATAATATTTTCCACAATAGACTTCATAACTACATAATCAATTGCATTTCTGACATGGATAGCCTCTACCATTTGTAAACTAGTATGTTTTTTTTAGGATCCACCTATGCTGATTGTTGAATGTGGGATTTATTTCACCAATAAAATCTAAACCCCATTGCAGAAAATTAGCTTCTAATAATACATCAATCAGAGGTAAAGAACATAGTTTCTGTTTACCTACGAAAATTTGGCAAGGAATGTAGCTTCAGACCTTTAAAACCACTTGCAAAGATAGCTTCGGCCAATAGAATCTAGCCCTCAATATCTTGTGTGTTTTCTCCCTCCATGCACAATGACATCTACAAACTCCTTCATGAAACTACCCAATCACTCCCTTTGTCACATTTTTAGTCAAACATAACAAACACATATTCAAAGGATCTTTCCAATAAACATTTTCAATAACTATACAATATTTTATGGACTTTATTCTAAGAGATTTACATCAATTCTTTGTGAATTCAAGAGGACACCTAAAATTATGTAAAAAATGAACAATATCCTTATACAAATCTAATAACATAATGTTTTCATCAATGTGCAAAGGAGGTTTTTCTGGGGCTGACTTAGAAGATGGTTCTTGTAGATTCTTCTTCCCTTCATTAAGATAAGGCTATTGTGTATTATTCTTTGAATTTGTATCTAACAAATGCATAATTCAAGTAATACCAAATAATTTTCAGTTTTATTATGGTAGGACTTTATTCATTACTTGTCCTTTCACTAACTTTGTCGGTTTGATGTGTAGATCAAATTCTAGGATTTTGGCTATCCACCTTCCTATTTTCCCATCCGTATTAGATTGAGTCAATATTTTATTTACTACATTGTTGGGTACATATTTTGTTATTTTAGAATGCAGTACATCAGTTCTAAAATCATTCAAATCCTAAACTAAATCATAGGCCTACTTTCCAATAATATCATAATTTATTTTGTATCCCTCATGAATTTACTAAAGAAAGCAATTGGTTGCTTAACATAATCTTCATTCTTATATAGTAATACAACTTCTATTACAGTATATGATGCAGAAGAGAAAATACTAAAGTGCTTCAAGTAGTTTAGACTCGATAACACTAGTGGTTCTAAGAGTTCCTTTTTGATTTCAACACATGAAAATATAGACTTTTCATTCCATTTAACTTCATGGTTCTTCTTAATCATGTTATTGACATCCTTTACAGTTTATGAATAATTAGTTATGAATCTTATTTGAAATTGGATATCTACTTTTTAAGAAAAGGAATATAGTGGGATTTAGAATTTTTGTTTACATTTATGTTAAAAAAGTGAAAGAATATTTCCTTACTTCAGATAGATTTTCATTGAAATGAAAAGATTATATCTTCATTTTCAACTGCATTAGGATTTGTGTCGTCATAATTTCATCACTTTCACATCCATTACCTTTGAATAAAGAAAAACTCTTAAAATCAATTATGACAAAATCAACATAGAAAGTTTTTATACTTAGGGCTCTTTTCCACCTACAATAAATCAGGTTGTAGGGATTCAGAAAACAAAAGTGATTTAACTTTCCAAAGCTAAAAAAAAAAATAGAATCTTGTGATAGGGAGGAAAATCCAGTTACTACAATTTTTCTCAAGGAAGCACCCCTTACAAAGGAGTCAAGCACGAGATCATATCGGGCCTGGTGAAGTGATCAACCCCACTTAATTAGCTATGCTAGTGTGATTTACATGTACTAAAATGGTGCCAAAAGGTACTTAGGAGTCACTTGGAAGTAAACCTCAGTTTAACTATGTTGAGGAACTTTCAAGGGGATTGATCTTTGTTACTATGCCCTCGCGTGTACGTCTAATCTGCAGCTATCCCTCCAAATTAAATTGTTTTATGTGGTAACCTTAGTGACCATATTATTAGGGTTTTTACTTGAGGTGACAACAGAGGGGAACTCCTTTCTATACCCAGAATAGACATTGGCTAGAGTCACTTTGAAATTTCTGGAGGGTATTCTTCATTCAAGATGGCATAAATGAAGTTTACTTACACGGGATCTTATACATTAAGCAGGTTGTCAGCCTAACTGGTTCTACCCACTCTATTTATAGCCACTTTTGACTTTGATCTCTGTGATGTTGGATTTCATCACCAACTAGTGAGTTCATTGTGAAAAGCTTGTTTGCATGGTTTGAATACTTATATTTTTAGTGTGTGCTAATTGTTTGTTTTTACTTTTTCAAGATCTTAGGATTGAATTGTGAATATAGCTTTATTTTGTGATAAGTTTTCATCTTTCTTGAACCACCAAGGTAGTCACGTACAATGCAAGGTAAACCCCATGAATACACACCTAGTCAATTGGAAAAGATAAAAATTGAAAGGTCAAAGTCAACAAGATCTAAAGCCTCACAAGAAATTGAAACATTCATAAGTTTACAATCTAAGATAGAAGAAACTAAATTGAATCCAACGCAAGAATTAGAATCAAGCTTAGTTCATTATGTCATAGAGATTACCGAAGTAGTTCAAATTGAATATGATTTTGGTTAGGTTTTAGACACTGAACTAACAGAAACAAAAATAAAACAACCTGAGTCTAAAGTTTTGCAACCTAAATAACACTCTATTGCTATAGATCCTATTCTAGAGCCACCTTTACCTCGAAGGAAGATGATATTATGATAAAATTTCCTCTTGGGTTAATTAGCATTGAATATATTATGAAGATGAAGAGGTAGAAACATCTCATCCTCCATTTACTGATAGTGAATATTTTGACCCAAGAGTTCCTTTCTCTCATTTCTGACCTGACCCTTGGTATTCTACCACCTTAGCCTTTTTAGGTCATAATTTGTCACCACCGTGCATTCCTTTTTATTCATGAAAAAAAAATATGTCAGAAATCCGTGGGAGCCAACGCATTGATTCGTCTATGTTTACTAGCTCCCTGTAATCACTATTGTATGGTGGTCCATCATTTCCTCATGGATACCAGTCAGTTACTGGGACATTTTTAGGAGCTTATTATTCTCCTCAACCTTCTACTTGGTCATCTGGTTTATCTACATCTACCATTTAGAGCATGACATCCATTCCTAAAGTGCCTACGACATTACATCAAGAAATTCTCATGATATCTAATAGCTCAAGTAACCCTCAAGTAACCCCAACTAGTGTTTATTACCCACCTAGGGGGAAACCACCTTATCCTCCACCTGGAGGATAACCTATTGTGAGATCTTATCCTACAATTTGGGGTTCAACCTTTTACCAGAGCTTGTGGTCAAATACCTCAGCCCAGTCTAGGTCAAACTACTGTAACTCAACCTCTGATTGGTACTCCTTACCTTGGGACATACATTATTTGGAATCTTTCTTTTATTCAACGGTTTGGTCCAGTTGCTCCACAAGTGTCACTTCATCAACTTGTTTAGCTTATTGGACAAACTATTTCTCCAACTCCTATTCATAAACCAATTCAACAACTTGTTTAGAGTGCACCTCAAATGCCTATTCAAACGCGTGTTTTGTAGCTGGTTCCAAGTTCCCCTCAGATACCTATCCCAAGAGTATCGTAAAAGATCGTTACAGTTACCCCTCAAATATATATTCCTCAAACTACTCAGGCAATCCCTCAGGTTTTTCTTATCAAACCAGCCCTACTGTCTAGTCTATACCATGTATTCCTATCAGGAAATCCACTATCGAAATAGTGCAAACACCTTTTCTAGGAAAAAATTTCCAAATCCCACATTTTCAAGGTCAATCTTATCAGGTTCCACCTTTTCAAGGACCAATTTTTCAAAGTCCACCTTTCCAAGGTAAAATTTTGCAAAAACCACCTTTTGAAGGTCAATTTATTCAAACTCAACCTATTTCAAGTCAATTTGTTCAAGGTAAACCTATGCAAGTGCAACCTATATAGGGGAATTATTACTTAGGTAAAATCGATCAAGCTCAACCGTTCCAGAGTCAACCATACCCTAGTCATACTTATCAAGTCCCTTTTCAACCTCAACCCAATATGATTCACACTGGTTACCCTGGTGGAATTCCAATTGCAACTGGACAGGATATTCTACAATATCCTGGGTATCCTCCTCCAGGGGTTGGTCTTAACCTACAAGGTTATCAAACATTACCGCAAGACCCTAACCAACAGTTAATGTTTATTGCAACCCTAGATTTACTTGATTTATCCCAGTTAATGAGTGATCCTATTTATTATTATCCTTATTTGTCAGCGATTCCTACCAAGTTACCGAGTGACATAACCAAATTTGAAGGAAAGTTAAGAGAATACCGATCCAATCATGTGATGCAATATCATCTTTGGTGTGCATCAAATTCTTTAGTTCATGATTCTACCCATCTTTGACTTTTTCAATGAACTTTAACTGGTTTGACAGCCAAATGGTACATTGAGCTACCTCGCGCCTCCTTTCTTAACTTTAACTCTCTGGAAACAACGTTTTTAACCCATTTTTAGCTACTAATTCGATATGATACTGGTACAGAAGTATTGAATTCTTCAAAACAATAAAAATCAACTCATATTTCTAATCATATACATGAATGGAAATGTAGACGTTGGATAGTCAAAGTTTTTATTCCAAATTAGATTTTAGATGAATGCTTCACAAAGTCACTTCTTCTAGTGATTATCGAGGATGTTGTTAAGGAGGTGTCGTAATGGAGGAGAAGTTAATTGCTCATGCCTAGTATTTACAATTAGTCTACACCTAATTTGGCACCTTGTACATGCAAATCTCGAATTTGCAGTGCCCTACAAGTGATCCAATAGTTACTTCTCCTACAGAATCTAATGTCGATGATGGTATAATAGGTTATGTTAGCCAATAGTCTAAAGAGAAAAAGAAAAATTCTAAAGGTACTCAGACTTTTTCCATACAAGATTCATCATTTGAAAGTCTTTGTTCAGAAGCTATTTCTGAAATTAATGTCGTAGAATCATCTACCGGCAAGACCAAATTGCTCGAAGGTAAAAAGAAGGGGAAATGCTTCTTCGAAATAGAAACCCACTAAAACCGAACCTACTGATGAAAATGAGAACCTCGCTATCCTTGCCTTATTTGAAATGAGGATCATTATATGAAGAAAATCCGACATCAGGCAGGGTTTCTAAATTCATTAAAGGTTCTCCAACTCTCGCTATTTTGAAGGATCCATTTCCTTCTCAAGATAGCTAAATGGTTTCTCATAACACATCTTCCTCTTCCACATCGCAAGTTATGATGCTGATGTCTTCACAACAAGTTATGGTAGCTACGAGATCAAAATATTATGGATCTAAGGGTCATGTTAAGAATGGAAACGAGACTACCTTATTTGGTGAACCTTATAGTTCAATTATTCCTCCTAATTCTCAACCATTATAGATCGAAAAACTGAATCTTAACATGATTATTCAATCACCTCCCAAAGGTGTGCTTGGGAAATCAGATTTCAACCCACATGATAGAGCTACACAAATTACAACATTGTTGAAGACCTAGCTATGTCTCCTTCCACAATGTCAGCTCTGGAACTGTTGCAAACATGCCCGACACAACGAAAGATGTTATTTTTAGCCATAGAAGCTATTGATCCACATGATTCTAATCTAATTATCTTTGATATTGACGGTCATATCGCGAGACTCCCTCACCAACTGGTGTTCTAGATTCTAGTTTTTGTTAAAACTAGATGAGTGTTTCACATAGTTGTTGACGAAAGTGATTCTACATGTATCATGTCAATTGCTTGTTGGATAGCTTTAGGTTCTCTAACCATAAATTAGTCACCTACCACTCTGAAAGCCTTTGATGGAAGAGAGTTTTGTCCTTATGGAATCCTAAACAATCTTCCCATAGATTTAGAGGGTAAAACAATTGTATCCGAAGTTGAAGTTGATGATGGTTAGCTCGATTACAACCTTTTTCTTGGTCTAATATGGAACTACGATATGTTAATAGTAGTATCATCACTTTTTTGAATGATACATTTTTCTCACAAACAAAAAATTGTCAAAGTAGACCAATTTTATTACTACATTTTAGACCGTAACTCTACGGGTAGTATACAATTTGTTGGTAAAACGAATACTCTTTATGAGGACGTTGGTGGTGGTTTGCTCAAACACTCATCACTGATGGGAGCCTTTTCAATCCCTCCACATAAATTTCCTTCTAATATTTTTGAGGTTAACATGATTACATCAAGAACTATGGAATCTTTTGATCCCTGGATAGTGCCTTTAGAGTCTGAATTAGCCTCCTATGGAAATGAGAATCCATTGAGCCATATTGAATTGGCTTATCAGGTAGTTCAATCATTTTACAACCCATCATCTTCTAAAATTGATTGAGTGGATATGGTCAATGATGATTATTCTCCTTTACCTTGGTTAGGACTAGCTTCACTTCTTGATCATTTCAACTATATGTTTCCAACTGATGAAAGTATTATGGAGGTCATGAATTTGTATGAGATGCCATGGAACGATTATCATCATCATTCATCATTTCTACCTGACCCTGAAAAAATCGAGAACTAATTTTGAAGTATGTTTTCACCTAATATTGTAGATAGCTTGGAATTTATCTGAAAATGGGGCTCTTAGTCTTCTTGTCTAGCGTACAACAACCTCTCCCACTTCCAAATATTGAATTTTCCCAAGTTTTTAATGATTAACCAATGCGGAATTAAAAAATGCTTGAAAATATAGGTGTATGCTTGTATTTGTTTTTGAATATTAAGTGCTATCAATTAATGTGCTGAAACTAATACACACACACACACACACACACACACACACACATATATATGCATATAATAGTAAATAAAGCAGCAGAGATAATGTGACAATGAAACACACATAGAAATAGCAATATTAATTTGGATTTCACCCACAACTCCTAGATTACAGCTCCATGAGCTCTATTTAATTCAACTAGGCTCTCTGGGGTTATGGTGTAAATCTTTTTACAAGCTCTTTGGCTCAACTCCTACTATTCTACGCATAAACAGTGGGTTCAGACACCATTCAATCCCCTTGGCTCTTGAAGCTCTAGCTCTTGGCTCTTGGCACTTGGTGCTAGCTCTTTGGCTCTTGGTTTTGGCTCTTGGCTCCGACTCTAGCTCTTTGGCTCTAGTTCTAGCTCTTGGCTCTGATTCTTGGCTCTTTGGCTCAGTCCCTTGGCTCTTTGGCTCTCTTCTCTGGCTTATTTCTGCCTTCTACAAGCTTCAACTTTCTCTAGATTTTCACTTGAACTTCAAGTGACCCCAAAGGCTCCCTCAGCTACTCTTTTTCTTCTGCACTGTCTCAACATTGCCTCCTTGGCTTCTATGCTTTAGCAACTCGACCACTATCAAAAGTTTAGTAGCCCTACGTAGTAGCTCTTTGGCTCTATATCACTCTTCTCTCTTGGCTCTCTGTTGCTACTACTTTCAACATTCAACAACAAACAATAGCTTGGCCACTGTTCAACAACCCAGCAACCCTGTGTCTTTGACATTCATGGCTTAAAAGCCAAATCGTGTTGCCTGTTAGTTTTCCCTTTCAGGCTCTGCAACTTCTGGCCATGTCTGCTCGAACCCCTCCTTTGAGCGTTAACAATCATTGCTAAATGCTCTTGCCGATGAATGCCACCTATTCTACAATGGAAGGAAGCCATTTGCACTTTGAATACACCTAAAACAGTCGTTCTTTGTTTACACATGAAAACACTACTACACACGGGAAAGTCTGCAAAGCACTGTCCATCTAGACTTGAAATATTCATAACTATGCTTTATATCCCTATCAGGTCCATTTGGGAATCGCCATCGCATATCACAGTTGGCTTTCATCCTTCGCATTTCATTTGATAAGCGAAACTACGAAAATACATTGAAAAATCGTGTTTAACGGATTTCAAAATATATTGAATCCGGTTTATATTACCATTAGGTCTGACCAGTCACATCAGGCATGTAACTTATAACATATCAACCCCACCTCTGTAATGCTCCGATTGCTATCTGCCGATTTTGGCGATCGCACCATCACATCGCGCGTGTATATATATGTGTAAGTCCCTCTGTATTGTGTTCACTAATTGCAATTCGCCGATATCAGTGATTCTGGTATCACATCAACCCATCGCACTTTACACCTCCGATTGCCACCGCCGATTGAGATATCAATGCTTCTTAGACCAATCAGTGTGGGCCACATGGCCCAATCCTAGCCTGCCATGTGTCAGCTGTGGATTGGCCCATGAGCCTATAATCAAAATTTTCAATATAGTTCAGATTTTAATGAATTTGCCTCCTTTTCAAGGACATTGGGCAATTTTCATTTTACAATAACTCCATCCGCATTCCATTTTCGCCCATTGAAGTTGTATTGGATTCAGAATGAGGAGATCTCTACAATGAGACTATTTCTAAGAGCAGCTTGCGACTTTCATTTTCCTTTTCTTTACAAAGGATTTGTGCCATTTGGCACCTTCTACCTCTTGCATGAAGTCTTGTAGACATAGAGGTTTATCCAGGATCCATTTTTGGATCAGCATTCCCACTAAAAGAACTTTCATTCTCCAAAAGACTGATATACTGATCCGAATAGTAAATGAGAGTGACTCACTCTCTTCTTTCAACCTCCCTACACTTGCCTTTGCATAGTGCCTTTGTACCAAAGTTTCTGACCACTTCCCTTCTCTAGGTGGGCTGGTCTTCCTGAGAAGAACTGTCTTCCTAATTTACTTCCTTCAGAACTTCTACTGAAATGGTCATACAAGGTAGTCTGAGCTTCTTTGCCTTGATCATTGATCCAAGGTGGCTCAACAGATGTGAAGTACATATGCTCCATAAAACATTCATTTGTACCTGTTTGACAAGCTGCCCACAACAATTGTTAATAACAATATGCATATAGACATCAACTAGATGGACTAAACTCCTACTTCAACAAAAGAAACAGATTTTCACAACTTGTGAATACCTCCATGTCTTGTATCTGCAAACAAATGATGGACTAGATAACAAGCCCACAAAACATTCCTTTAAACAAATGACCCTTCAAGTCAAGCATGTAGAAAGAGACCATTAGGACTCTTTTTCCAAAAGATGAAACTTTTATCGTTGTCTCCATTTGGATACCAAGTTAACTTCTTTAAAGTCAACATGGCATCACATGCAAGACATGCATTTCATCCCTCAAATTTCACTTAAGCACATTGTACTTTCGAAGCTGAAATGAAATATAATATAGATGCATCAATAAACATGAAGTCTTAATCAGATAAGAACTCTAACCATTCCTTACCAATCCCTTTCAAAGGCACTACCGTTTCCTGCACATCAACATCAACATGTGAATCATTTTGAGACACATCATTCATGAAATCTTCACTTCCATTTCTGCTATCTTCTCTTTCCACTTTCTTCAGCTTTGGTGGAAGCATTGTTAGAGTCAGTGTCCAACACTTTGTGGCAAGATGTCCTTGCTTATGGCAGTAAGTGCACTGCATGTGCATCCTCTTGATAGCATGATTTGCCTTGTTCAATGGACCTTTGGCTTCTTGCTTCTTTTCCTTCTTCTGCTTCCTGTATGCGGCCATTTTATTCCAACATCTAGAAACATCATGGTTATCCAAACCACAAAAGGAACATGCAACTCTTTTCCCATACATATATGGAAATTCATCATGCTTTCAAAAATCAAAAGGAATGTGTTTAGAACTAGATTTATACCTGCCTCTTTCACCTTTATTACGTTCATGAGGAGGTGAAGCAAATAAAGAAGTGGCTCCTTTCGGAACACCATCAAACTCTTCAAGGCTGTTAGAGTCTCCCCAACTCTCTGCTTCAAGTATGTGCTTCTGAACACCTGCATTCTGCAATTGATGCTTCAAGCTATTGTATTCCTCTTGGATACAACCTTCACACTTCTGAGTTAGAGGACATGAAATGAAACTCCTTCTTGGGACTGTTTCAATGGCTTTCATGGCAGCTTTGGAATTCTCTCCATAAGACTTTCCATAGCCAAGGCCCAAATATTTAGGCCTTTCCTCAACCATTATTGGTTCAGCAATACCTTGTGCATGCTTTCCTAAGCCCTTTCCTTCATAGCCCATCTTGGACATTAGCTTGGAACCTATGCCTTTAGTATGTTTTTCAAAAGAACCAATACAAGAATTCTCAGAGGAATTTGAAGACAAACTAGAATGGCTTACCTCTTCTTGAAGTTGGTACTTGACTAAAGCTTGTTGGGCAACAAAGAGCTATGTTTCCAACTCATGCATCCTTTTCAGGTTCATATTTGCAATATGAAGTTGCCCCTCCATTTCCTGCAATTTGTCAACAAGCAACTACTTATCTTGCTTCATGGAATCCAGATGCTTTCTAAGCATGCTTCTCTTCCTTCGATCCTCATA
The DNA here is from genome assembly GCA_031772625.1 of Pinus tabuliformis. Classification (NCBI taxonomy): domain Eukaryota; kingdom Viridiplantae; phylum Streptophyta; class Pinopsida; order Pinales; family Pinaceae; genus Pinus; species Pinus tabuliformis. The sequence continues at coordinate 352,431,761 of CM062811.1, forward strand.
CATTTCTCTCACCATATCCATCATGGTGTAAAATTGTTGCTTCATGTCTTCATCATGGAATCTTGTGAAGAACGTAGAATTTGAGGACCCACTTGTAGAAGTTGTCATTATGCCAATGAACAAGAAAACTTCAACAAGATAAATAAAGAGCTTATTTAGGCAAGCTCTTGCAACAAACCTCTTGTGCTTTGGATTGCCTTGAGGTACTTTGAGATAGAAGAATGCCTTCCGCCCTTCTCCTTCTTGTCCTTCCTGGACTGAGCTATCAATAGCTTTCCCTTCACCTCTGTAAAATAAAAAAATAGTCAGTCTGCAAAACAAACATACAGTTAGCCTCTTGCTGTTCAAACACCTTTCAGACAAGCAATCTTTGCTCTATCAATCAAGAATTTTGACATAATCCTTCTTTGAAGGTGGGGTTAATCAAACCTAAGCTTTGTTACCACCTGATCTAAAAATGGGGCTCTTAGGCTTCTTGTCTAGCTTACAAGAACATGTCCCACTTCCAAAGCTTGAATTTTGCCAAGTCTTTAATGATTAACCAATGTGAAATGAAGAAATGATTGAAAATATGGGTGTATTCTTGTATTTGTTTTTTACTGTTAAGTGTTGCAAATTATATATATATATATATATATATATATATATATATATATATATATATATATATATATATATATAATAGTGAATAAAGAAGTAGAGATAGTGTGGCAATAAAACACACACAGAAACAACAATATTAATTTGGAGTTCACCCACAACTCTTGTGCTACATCTCTGTGAACTCTAGTTAATTCAACTAGGTTCTCTGGGGTTATGGTGTAAATATTTTACAGGCTCTTTGGCTAAACTCCTGCTATTCTACACATAAATAGTGGGTTCAGACACCATTTAATCGGCTCTTGAAGCTTTGGCTCTTGCTCTTGGCTCTGACTCTTGGCTCTTTGGCTTGGCCTCTTAGCTGGCTTCTTTCTGCCTTCTGCAACCTTCAACTTTCTTTGGCTTTTCAATTGAACTTCAAGTGACCCCAAAGGCTCCCTCAGTTGCTCTCTTTCTTCTGCACTATCTCAACGTTGCCTCCTTAGCTTCTACACTTTAGCAAATCGGCCACCATCTACAGTTTAGCAGCCCTGCGTAGTAGCTCTTTGGCTCTCTATAATTGTGCTCTCTCAACTCTTTGTTGCTACTACCTTCAGCATTCAGTAGAAAACAATAACCTGGCCACCATTCAACAACCCAACAACCTTGTGTCTTTGACATTCATGGCTTAAAAGCCAAATCGCGCTACCTGTTGGTTTTCCATTTCAGTCTCTGCAACTTCTCGCCATATCTACTCAAATCCCTCCTTTGAGCATTATCAATCATTGCTAAATGCTCTCGGGGATGAATGCCACCTATTCCACCACAGAAGGAAGCCATCAGTGCTTTGCATCTACCTAAAATGGTCGCTCTATGTTTAGACAGAAAAACGCTGCTATACACGGGAAAGTCCACAAAACACTTCCATCCGAACTTGAAATATCCAAAATTGTGCTTTATATCCCTATCGGTTCCACTTGGGAATCACTATCGCATATGGTAGTTGGACTTCATCCTTCACATTTTGTTTGATAAGTGAAACTATGAAAATACATTGACAATAGATTTCAAAATATATTGAAGCCTATTTATATTACTGTCGGGTCTAGCAAGTTGCATCGGGCATGTAACTTATAACATATTGGCCCCGCCTCTATGATTCTCTGATTGCGATCCCCGATTTTAGCGATCGCACCATTGCATCATGCGTGTATATATATGTGTAAGCCCCTTTGCATTGTGTTCATCGATTGCAATCTGTCGATATCAGCGATCGCGATATCGCATTGGCCCATCGCACTTTATGTGTCCGACTACCACCACTGATTGCGGTATCAATGCTTCTTAAACCAATCAGAGTGGGTCACGTGGCCCAATCCCATCCTGCCATGTGTCAGCTGTGGATTGGCCCATGAGCCTATAGTCAAAATTTTCAATATAGTTCAGATTTTAATGATATTGCTTCCTTTTCAAGGACATTAGGAAATTTTCATTTATAATAACTCCTTCATCTGGAGTCCATTTTCGCACATTCAAGTTGCATTGGATTCAGAATGAGGAGATCTCTGCAATGAGACTATTTCTGAGGGAAGCCTGCGACTTTCATTTTCCTCTACTTTACAAAGGATTTGTGCCATTTGATACCTTTTACCTCTTGCATGAAGTCTTGTAGACTTAGAGGTTTATCCAAGATCCATTTTTGGATCAGGAATGGACCATTTCAATTCTTTAAGTTGAATTCGAGGAATTTGGGTAATATATCTACAATGACTACCATTGATATCTTAGTCAAAAGAGGAATTATTGAAAATATTCATGTAGGTGCTTCATGCTTAGTTGAAGAGATTCAAATGTATAAAGCCCTATTTCAAGACTTATATGACATTTTTTCCTGGTCCGATGAGAAAATTCTAGGAATTGACCCAAGCATTGTTTTGCACAAGAAAAAGGCTTACCCAGATGAAAAACCTATAAGAAAATGATTACATTGTATGCATCCATGAAAGCTTGTTGTGATTAAAGATGAGATCAAGAAACTTCTCAAAGAAGGTTTCATCTACCTAGTTCCCTTAACTGATTGGGTGTCCATTATTGTACATGTTAACCAAAATAGGGAACCATTAGAACATATGTTGATTATAGGGATATCAATAAAGTTTGTCTGAAGGAAAACTATCCTACTCCCTATATTGATCAAATCTTTGATGAATGTGCTAGAAATGAAATGTTTTCATTTATGGATGGCTTTTTTGCGTATAGCCAAATCAACATACTCCCAACTGATCAACACAAAAATACATTCATCTTCTGATGGGGGACTTTCACCTATCTAAAACTCCGATCTAGTTTGAAGAATGTCAGTGCAACTTTTCAATGGGCTATGTCTTATGCCTTTCATGATATCAAGCATATTGGGCAACCTTATTTCAATGAATTTCTAGCTAATTCACTCAGAAGTGAAGACAATCCAATGCATTTGAGAACAATCTTTATCAGATATCGTCATTACAATATTCACTTGGATCCATAGAAGTGTGTTGTTTGAGTGCAATCTCATTGATTGCTAGGATTTGGCATTTCAAAGTAAGGCATTCATGACGATCCACTGAATTTTAAGGCTACTCTAAACTTGCTTCCTCCTTCCAATATCCACCAGCTCCAAACTTTTCAAGGGAAAGCAAATTTTATACGTCGATTCAACCATAACTACACTAAGTTGACTAAAGGTTGACTGTTGAAGAAGAGGATCTCATTCACTTGGGATAATGTGGCTCAAAAGGCCTTTTCATGCACTTAAAGATGCATTAACCCATACACCACTTTTGCATCCACTTGATTATCATCGAGACAAGTTTTTATACTTAGATGCATCTGATGCCACTATTGGCATGGTTTTAGTTCAGGATGATGATTCAAACTAAGAGCATGTGATATATTACTCAAGTAGAAATTTGACCAAAAATGAAACAAATTATGCACATGTGGATAAATTGGTCTTGGAATTTGTTGAAGTTGTCAAATGGTTCCATCACTAAATTTGATTGCAAAAAACTACTTTGATTTCTAATTTCAACCCCATGGTTTATATCCTTACCATACAATTTCCATGTGGTAAGTATTGCAAATGGATATTCATCCTACATGAATTCGATTTGGAATTCATTAAATCCAAATCTACGAAATCATTAGTATTTTTTGAATTATTATGTGAGTTTTCCCATACTGAGATGGTAAAAGTGGTAGAGGATTCCCTTCCAGAAGAATATCGCTTTTTGATCAGTACTTTTGATCCTTGGTATGGAGATATCATCATTTATCTTCAAACTTAGACATTTAGCTAGAGTTGGGTCGACCTGATCATCGTTGTAATTGGTACCAATCCCAACAATACCATATTATTGGTGATACACTTTATCTTCATGGTGCGAATTCCATCTTTAGATGATGTTTAACTCACGAGAAAGTTGAAAAGGAATTAAATTGATGCCATTCTATAACTTGTGGTGGTCATTTTCCAGGGTTTGCCACTGCTCAAAAGATCATGTTCGCAAGCTATTTCTGGTCTTCTATGTTTAAAGACTATATAACTGCAGTCCAGAAATGCCATAATATTCAAATATATCAACGAAAAATGTGTGCACACCCAGCTCCTGTTCACCCAATCATTTTTATCGATCCTTTTGCTACATGGGCCATAAATTTCCTTACATGTATCCCTCACTTGTATGCGGGGCATGTGTACATTATCCTTGTGGTAGATTATTTTACGAAATGGGCCCAGGTGATGCCTACATATAAGTATTATGGTCAAAAGACATCCATTTTTGTGTTCAATCATGTGATTTGTCAGTTTGGAGTTCCACAAGCCATCATCATAGACCATGTAAACATTTTTTAAACTTTATGATGACCAATCTTACAACGAAGCTAGGCTTGCATCATGATAGTCCTACTCCATATTAACCACAGGAAAATGAGAAAGTGGAAGTCATTAAAACGGTTTTAACCACCATGATTAAATAGATTAATGGGACTCATAAACGATATTGGCATCTAATTATTTGTCTAGGCTTATGGGCATACCATACTACAACAAAAACTTCAATGATTTTTACTCCTTTCTAGCTTGTTTATGACATGGAAGAAGTTCTACAAATTGAATGTGAGATACCATCTTTGAAAATTGCCATTGAATTATTACTAGCCACTTTTTCTAAGGAAGAATGTTTCCTGTACTTAACACATCTCGATGAGACTCGCCATGATGTTGCATCAACTAGTGAGGCCCAAAAGAGATTATTTAAAAAATAGTATGATGAAAATGTCAAATCTCGTTCATATGCAGAGGGTGATTTTGTCTTAGTATATGATTAAGAGCATGATAAGTTAGGCACTGGTAAATTCAAGCCTGTGTGGCATGGTTCTTATTTTATAAAACATGCATTGGCAAAATGGGCCTATGAACTAGTTGATTATGATTAAATTCCCTTAGGAAAGACCATAAATGGTGTTTACCTAAAGAGATAGTATGCTTATATTGTTCGGTGAAAAAATTGTATATTTCTATACTATAAGTTTATGTGTGGCAATTTTTAGCAGATTTTTATGATTTTCCACCACTTCTACTTATCTTATGTTACACTTGATTTGCAAATGTCGACTCTCCCTCAATCTTACATTGGCTTCGCTAATGGAACTAGTCGTAGTACTCAAAATTTATTTTCCATGGCCTGGGTCATTTATTCACCCACAAATGAGTTATTTTTTATTCATGGCATATTCCTTGGTCGAAAAACGAATAATATTGTAGAGTATAGTGCACTAATTGAGCTATTATATGATTCCATTTCATTTGGCATTTGTTGATTGATTTTTAGGTTAGATTAACAACTCATAGTATTACATTTGAATGGTGTTTATTCAGTTAAAATTACTTCCACGTTAAGAATGTTTTTGCGGGTTCGTCTCTTGGAAAGAGAGTTTGATTATATTGAGTATCAACATATTCCAAGAAATTTAAAGACATTAACTAATGCATTGGCTAATTATGTGTTAAATTGGAATTCCTAAAACATCTGTAAAGAAATCGATGCAATATTCATCCATATATTGTACAAGATAGAGTAAAATAGAAGTAGTAGGTTTCATTAGATAAATTCCTATAAAAAGTGTGGATCTTAAGAAAATGTCATCCAAAGACATGAGGTCATGTGGCCTTTATTTTTCGAGCATGCTAGTACATCATAGAAAATAAAAAATCTAGCCCTCATACTAGTGACTACATGAGATGATGATGATGGTAGCATACAATATCACGTGCTACTTGTCATAAAAAAATACTAATAGGTCCATGAAACCCTTTAGTGTGCCTCTAATAGGGGAGAGGCAAGTCATCTAGCATGCGTCTGGGATGTCTAAGGTCAACCTCTCAAGGTTGTGCTCTATCTCTGTCAATGTCTCTATTGCATCTGGGTTCGACACTGTGGGAGCTATTGGATTCTCACCATACCTAACATATCTACGTAATCTAGCTAGTCTCGCTAGGGCCACATCTAAATGATCATTTCAGACAATAAGTTTTGGATGCCAAATAATAAAAAATAAAAATGAAAATTTTAAAAATCAACCAAAGTTTTAATTTTTACCTATATTGCCACACTACGTCCTAGGTGGTAGTAGCATGTCTAGATCACCTGTGTATCCATTCCTATGTATAGAAAATCTTCAATCATGATTATTTGATTTTCGAGCCACTCAAAGAAGTTAGGAGTATATCTAATTGTTGGTCCTACGCCACCTCCGTGGCATTCCCTAAGCATAACCCATTTAAATATACGAGGGTCACGAGGTTATCCTCTCTCTATAGCTACCTAGGAGGAAGAAGAGAGATTCACTCTAGAGAAAATGAAATGATGAAAGGAACCATACCCAAAGTTTTTTACTTTTCCTATTTCAACCCTAGTTAGTTTCCCTTTGAGATTAGAAATTACAACCTCGCTCCAGTTGAATATAGTAGGTTGTAAATACTCTATGGAAGTTTGCATCTAAGGCTTTTTGAGAAAATCCAGAGCTTCACTATCGCATAGCCATGAAACAATGAACTTGATATCTTTAAAAGAAAGTTGTGATATGATTTTGATGTTTATTCTCCCATCTTTGAGAGTAGCCCCTTGAGTACAATGTTGTATCAGATAGGTGGCATTGGTTTCGCTACGTTGCCTATGCCCATACAGATTTATTTTGACCTCATGACATGGAAGTCCAGTCAAGAAGTAAATATGACAAACATCAATGACAAGTCTATGATCTCTAATTATTAAGTATTCTCTCTTAAACATTCCACTTTCCCACCATCCATTTTAGCAAGTCTAATTGGGATTTCATGCCAGGAATGGTGAAAACCTTATATAGGCCATATTTTGTCATTGCACGTATGGTTGTTGGATGGTTTAGAGTAGCTATGTCTTTCTCTTCATGTTAACTCTCTCTCCACTATATATTTGCAACTCAAAACCCTACAAACAAACATAATAGATCATTAGAAGTAATCGTGGAAAAAATTAGCAAGAAATTTGGTTATTGTTTCTTTAATTTTTTGTGCCCTAGACACTGTGCTAAACAGTGTGCATGTGCATGATTATCTCCTTAGAAACTGCACACATCATGTTTTGTACTATAAAAAAATCATTCGATGTGCGTAGGCCTGGTAAGGGCGAACTGTGCACATCGAGGGTAGTTTTTATTTTGAAAAACCTCCCCAAAAATCCAAATCTATGATGAAATGCTAAAAAATGACATTAAAATGAAGATCTTGGAGAGATAATCTACCTAGAAAATATGGATTGTGATTTGACCCATCGGTTTTCTCGGAATCGACCTCTGAAGTTTCTAGTGTAAATGACCTTTATCACTCTCTAAAGGTTAAAAATGTAATGGTTAAAACGTTTTTTACTCTTTTGGCTTCTTATATGTTTTTTAGGTCTATTTAAATATTATTTTCTGCTTATTAACTTTAAAAATCCAAATATAATTTTTTTTCAATTTATTTTTGAGCAGAGATAATTATTTCAAGTTTAAATGTGCAGGTCACAGGTCATTTACGGAAAATGAATAATTTTGGTATTGTGTATATTTTTATCACTTTTTTGAACTCGTGAAAACTTACAAAAAAGTGAATCCCTGGAGTTCTCAATACGCCCATTTTAGACTCCCTAAACATGAAAATATCACATATTGCTTGATTGTTTGAACTTGTAAAACTAAATGAACAACCATATATTCAGTATAAGTTTAGCCCTTTTACTGACTGAACTGAACTATTTATTAAAAAGGCATATGTTGGCTAATCATGATCAATATATTTCTCTCCTACATTATTATACCCTTTTAAGGGCTTGAGGGACTCAATTTATGAAAAAAGACATTGTGGAGTTTACTTATGTTTTTCTCCTGACTTACTAAAACTGAAAAATGTCGAGCTTTACTATCTTCGAGCTCGTTAAAATTTATGTTGAAATAACTGAAGGAGTTATATTTTCATGTATTTTCAAACTCTTTAAATATGAAAACGTCATTGACTTACCCTTTACTCTACTCGTAAAATCTAAACAGTTTAGGACTCACTAAGCATGATGAGATCGAATTGATCCTTCTTAGGGTTCCTTAAAAATACTTTGAATGACTCACTTGAAATATGAGCTTAGAAGACAAGCATATGTTATATTCCTCAAAATTGTAAAAAATAAAGAGGTACTTTCTAGTAATTGTGGGGGAAGGTCGATAAAGAACCATTGTTTTTGTTTGATAAAAGGAGGTATCTCGCTCTTGAACATGACAATCTGTCACTTTTGTGTCTAGCTTGGGAAATCCATTTTCCTCTTAGTTGACCATACCTCACTGAAAGCCTTCAGTTGGTTTTGGTTTTATTTTTGAGTCAAATTCTTCCAATTCAGCATGTCGTGTCTCTGATATGTTGAAGAGAAGTCCAACCTCAGTCAAATTATTTTTCTAGTCTTAGCTTTCAGTTGCGTCAACCATCTCTGAGTCAGTCCTGGATTACTCTAAACCATTGTTCTTCAAAACTTGACATGAGTTTTGTGTCATATGCCCTCTTGCGATGGATCACTTCCTATCGACTTCAACTCACAATCTAGAAAGTTGATCTGGAAACCTTTAGTACCTTGGAGCCTCAATGCCTTAATGGAAAGTTTCTTGCCTTTGAGAATAGGTTCTCATAATTGACCTTCGATTGGATGATTCTACGAATGTTCAACATTAGCACATCAATTCACACTTCATAGATTGTAATAGATGTACCTTGAGAGCCATTTTCATTATTGGTGTTTTCTATCACTCTTGTTAACGATTGACATCAATAACCACTAATCAAGTGGTTTATACCATGTTCGACTTCGAGACATTCACTCACATCGAGAGATGGAGATCAATACCTTGGATCTATTTTCATCCATCCAGGCTACGTGGAGATATTAAATATTTATGATTGTAAGTATAGATCCATTGATGGATGCAACCATACTATGCCATCTTTTGACATGGATTTTCAGATGTATTTCCATACTATTTCTTAAGACATTTATACTCTGAGTATGGGAATTCCTACCTTGGTGATGATATTATATGTTGCATTGTAACATTTGATTGATTCTTTTAAGTCTTCAACTTTAGTCTTTAACCCAAAACTTGGCATGATAAAGCGCTTCAGTCATCATACATCTCTTATGAATTTTCACTCTAGGGGGGAATTTGTTACATGTCATTTTATCGCATTAGGAACATGATCATCAGTTTGTATCTTTCACTATCCACAAATCTCTCACAAAATCATTCCCTTGCAAAGTTAGAATTCAAACTATCCCAAATAAGGTGAAATTTCTGGATCCAATGGTACAAAACCCTATTTTTGGCTTCCTGCGTAGTTCCCTAGCCAATTTATGTGCATACACCTAAGAGTACATTAGGAACAATGAATAAGTACACAATGTCTTATACTGTGGCATGGAAACATGACTAAACACATGCAAAAATAAAAATTAAAGCCTAAAAGAATTGTTGGTATCATCTATCCCAATGAAGAAGCCTCGAATGGTTGCCTATTCAATTTTAATCCCTCCCATCATCGAGTAACTCCCTTCCTTTGTGGAACCCTATCCCACTATCAATGGATTTCATCCCTTGGAGAATGGATCCCAAACTTTGCATTCTTGGCCTATAAAGCTATTACAGGTGTGAGGATTGGAAGAGGACTATTGGAAGTAGGCTTATGCTATTGGAATAAGGTTGGAAGGCTATTCATTCACAGAGAGGGTTTGAGATTGCGGGAATGGATTTGAAACATCAAGGCTACATGGTTGTAAGGCTATTCTCCATTTTATTAATATAAAGGAAATTGTTCTTTCTCAATCACATATTTTTTGATATAATCTGTAGGATTCCTTGATCACATACATAGATTGTGATTAGATATTTATCACTTTATGATACATGATTGGTTAATTAGTCCATGTATCTCTTATTTTATATAATCGATGCTTTGATCTCGTGTTTGTTTATGTCTATGAATATCTCCTTCGAGACATTATGGAGAAGTTATTGGGAGTGACAGGAGGATCTCTAAAGAATCGAGGAGAAAATGGTAGGAAGATTTGAAGGGAACTTAATCAATCATTTCATTTAAATGGTAAGTGGCCTTTATCATAGTATTTGTTTCAATCAATCATAGTCTAGAGAAAGGTAGCAGTTCCTGGTTTTTGTTACTAGGTTTCATTGAAGTCTAGGGAGATCACTCTTCTTCGCATCAGGGATAGGTCCAAATAAATTTTATGTTCAATGATGCATGTATCATATGTTTTTAGGTCTTCATATTTCCATGAAAACATGTCATTGTACCTTTGAACAATTCAATATATTTACCCTTAACTTCCTGTGGTAATGTTCCTGAAATTTGGATGTTTTTGATTTCTTACGCAATACCAATATTACATTCATGTACATTATCTTGTTGGGGATATAGTAGTGAATATTTTGGAACATAATTTTGATCAAATAATATATCAAGGTGAACTAATCCTTTTGTAATATGATTATTGGATAGTTGAATAATATCATGATCTACTATGTTTTGCTTCAAATTCACATCCTGATTAGATATACTTTTTGTAATTCCTCATCATTTTCATCAACAATATGTAAACATGTAAATTATTCAATTGCTTGAAAGAATTTCCTTCAAATACCTACGAGTGCTTCACATTTTCTGGGATAGAGGGTCTATATCTAACTTCAACTTGATATTTTAGCTAGAAAGAGTATGAAACCTTGAACATACTTGCTAAAACTACCAGAGAATCTACCTATACATTATCCTCCCTTAGTATAGCTATATTGTTGAAATATTGAAAATATTTTTCTATGCAATCCCATACCTCATTCTTATAAGATTTTAATTTGCGATGTGTAGTCTGACAAGAGTTCCTAACTTGTCTCACTATTACTTTCCAACTCACAAAACACTGATAATATTTGAACTTTCATTCCCTTAGCTAATTCCAATCCAAGAATTACTACTTCATATTATACTACATTATTGGTGACCTGATCTTCTAATTTGAAAGACTGACTAATAATTTTATTTTTTGGTGAAATTATAACAATTCAAGCTTTAGATACATCTATGTAAGAAGCTCCATCAAAATTCATTTTCCAAATATCATACTTTGAAGACTCAAGATTATTTGAAATGTCTTCAATTTTATTTTGATCATTACATTCATCATTTACAACCGAAATGGAGCATCCTAAGTCTTCATCAATGGAATAATTAGGGTGGTTGAAAACTTCTCTAGCATCACATACTGAATTTATGAATCTAACTTTTGTACAATCTCAAATGTTCTCCCTCGTAAACTCGAATGGTGGCATATGACATGTCCATTTTCAAGCTTCCTCCAAGCTTAGCACACCAATATCTCAACAGTAGCATACCAAAATTAGGAGGGATGCTTTTAATTACTATATCCATCACCAAACATTTTACAAGGATTTGGGCTAATGTGACTACCATATATTTAATTACTCTGAAACATTGGACCTTCCTGGAATCAAAAGTGTACAGGTCATGATCATGTCTTGCCACTTGCAACTATAGCTGATCTATTATTGATTTTGGCATCAAATTATGGATTCCTTAGAATATAACATACAATTATAAAGTAGAAAATCATGGATATTGAAATTTACATAAGAAAGGAGGAGCACTTTCATCTTGAACATCATGACTTGGACCAAAAATAGCAAACGGCTTTTCATCTTGAAAATTGATCACATTACACTCAACATCCACACTTAAAGACTAAATCCATTTAGACATTTGTTTCTTATAATCGTAATTTCTTGTCAATTCTGATAAAAGTATAGGAATTTTTTTTTTTTTTAATTATTTTTCTATAGCAAAAGAAGAAGAAGCAAGTTTTTCTACTTTTGATTGATCTTGTTTCTGAGATTTTTGTTGTGAAGATGAAGCTTCTACAGTCTTATCTTGTAGCACATCAAATCTACCTTTCTTAGGTTTGTCTAGATAGATTTTATTTGGGCATTAAATCATATATTTTATTAGGTTTAGTAATTACAAATTCTAAAAAAACTTGATATTTTGAAACTTTAGAAGATTCAAAATTGTAGACTAAAGATTGATTTTGATTCATGGGAACTATAATACCTTCAAAACGATGAACACTTTTTTTTTATTTTTTTTTTTTATTTTTTTTTTAATATATATATATATATATATATATATATATATATATATATATATATATATATATATATATATATATATATATAATCAACAAGTTGCATTAATTCCTCAATATCTTGATCATTAATCATTGGTAGTAGATTAATCTTTTGATATGTATTTTTCATTCTCTTTGTAGAATTTGGGGTTGAAAAGTTCTTCTAAATATCTTGGAGATATATTCAAATTCTGTTAGACAAGTCTCTCAACCTTCTAGTAATATCATCAATTTTATCATCTTCTTATTTAGTTTCTATTGTGGAACCAACTTCCTCTTTTTCCCTCAACTTTCTCTCTACTTTCTCAACTTTCACTCTTAACTTTCCTAAAGCTGCTTTGTTTGCCTCAACCTCAATTGCATCTGTCTGAATACCTGCTAAGGTAGGTGACTTTATCTCTCTTAATATCAATGCCAATTCATCATCAAAAGCTTTATAAAATATCACATTAGCAGAAGTGGTTGATGGTTTAATGTTTGGTGGCATTTTATTGTAGATTTTATTAAATTTTTTAATAAAAATAGAAACTGACTCACCAACATTTTTCTTAATAGTCTCAAGCTCAATCAAATAAGATACATGATCCTTCTTAATTCCCATTGATTAATTATGATGTTTGTTATTTACCTCCAGTTATGAATTAAATATGTCTGTAATTGTGTGAACCATATCCTAGGATACCCTTATAACGATTTCACAAATAATCTTATGTATACATAATCATGTTCAATGTTAAGATTATCTACAAAATCTAGAAATGCCAACAAATGATCTTTTGCGATTATTCCAATTTATCCCTTCAACATAAATAAGTTCTTTAGATACCCATTAGGAAAAGCATTCTTAACACCTGATAATCTCAAAGGAACATATCTTGCATTCATAATTAGTCCAATTCCAACCATTGTTTATTGCGGAATAGAAGATATAGGTTGCTTAGGAGATGAAGGATTTTTTTGAGACTGTTGCTTTGGGGTTATGGGCTCATTTGGATATTGAGGATGGATAAATAAATTTTTAATCTTAGCAATGATTATCTATTCATCTCTAGATGCAAGGGGATTAGAGTAAACTTTAATTTCCTCTTCAGACTAGTCGTCAAAAGAAGGAAAAGTATGAATAACAGAGGAGATAAAATCTCTTGGTTTAAGTTTAGGTAGTTTTAAATCAAGTTCAATTTTTGTATAAAATGCTTACAAAAGTGAACGGGAAGTTCAAATGATTCAGGTTGGTCACTCAATAGATAAATTTGTAAATTTATTCCCTTGGAAATACGATCTAAAATTTTTGGAGGTAAATCACAAAAATCAAGTGGTATTGGGATATGTTCTTGCTGATCAAGTTGTGAGACTGACTTTCGTGGGGTAGAAGAAGATTATGTTTCATATTTGCGTCTAGGAGAAGCAATCTGAACAAACCTCTCTAGATTTGATAAAGATGCAACTATTTCAAGATCAAAATGATATCTAATATGTCTATTGGGAGCCAAGTTTCTAACAAATGGAATATTCTAGGTGAAGAAATTTAGCCTACAAACCTCTTATTCACCATTCAGAGGAAATTTCAATCATTGTTCCAATGAAAAATAGCTTCAAAATTTGTTCCCCGAAAACAACGCCTATCTAATGTTGGATCTTTATAGACACTCTTTGACTGAAGAACTATGCCAAAGCATCAATTGTGAGGATATGCATGGAATAGAAGATCCAAAGGTACATATACTTCTTCGTGTTTATAATCCTTATTCCTTAAGATCAATCAAAGTGCTGATGTTCCATAATAATAGTGTACAATCCTTATAATTTCTTTTAAAGAAGAACTAAGAAAAACTTAGAAGATTAAACATCCTCCATGAATATCTAATCATTAAGAGATGAGAAAAAATGTATAGGAGAACCTCTAAAATGAACAAAAAAACATGTAAGCATAGCAAAGAAGAAAAAATTGAATGATTTATGGATGACCAATTAAACAAATTATTCAATTTTTAGTCAATATATAAAATAAATTTGCATAGGGATGTTACGGGTCTTGATACTCAACCTAGCCCTTCCCAATGTCCTACACTACCTCAATATATGCACAAACAAATTAAAAATAACTGGAAACACTCACAAGTACACAATGTTGTCACAAGTAGAAACTAGAAGCCTTTGATTATTCTTAAGTCAAAATTAATACAAAAATATTACAAAAATTTGTTCTAAGTAACAACCTTTTTTCATTCAAATATATATATATATATATATATATATATATATATCTTTACAAAATATCTAATATATTACATGTTCACAATGAAAAATAACTATTATCCAAAACATTTGGATAATTTAGATAATAACTTGATAAAAATAGAAATCATCTCCCCGGTGAATGCATAAACATGGGTTACATGTTTGGGCCAAATGTAGTGATTAAATTTCAAATTTTTCTTATTTTATCGAATTGCAACCCTCAAAATTCATATAAGCATTGTGAATTTTGATTCAAATAAAACTGCAATATGCCGAGAATTATGTTTTTGTCCTAATGATATTTTTTGTAAAGAAATTCAGTGTTATATAATCTTTCAATTTTCCATTAAATGCAATACTTGTTCTTGTAAATTTTGGAACATCTTAAGAGGTATGTGTGTGTTCACGTAGCATAAATTAGTCTAAACTGTATATCTATATATCTATATATGTGTGTGTGTGTGTGTGTGTGTGTGTGGGCATGATATTCATAGAGAGAACTAAGTTTTTCATATTAAAAAATATTTTTGTATGCAAAACTATATTTTCTATTATTTTTTGAAGTTCTTGAAGTAATACTTCAATTGCATTTTGGAGACATATGTGTTCACGTAATATTGTTTTCAACTCTTTAAATAAATTTAAAAGCCAAGGGTAACCTTTTGAAGAGGACTCATAAGTGAATATAGTGGTATTTTTTGAAAAATTTCGCTGTGTATATTTTATGTTATTAATTTTTTATTCAGACCCTTGGAAATTGTCCAAAACAATTTCAAATGTTATGTTTAAAAAAAATTAGATGAAAAATATCATATGAATTCAAAAGTATCAAATTCATACTCCATTTAATGGAGGATTCTTTTATGAATCCAACATGATCAACTCTTCCACTTAAGGACAAATTATGCCTTAAATCCACTAGGGTACAAAATGGGATTGCAAAGAAATCGGCTGAAGGGGTGAAGAGACTATGATTTTTAAGACCTCAAGAGCCTTATCGAGTGAATCAAATGCTTGATTGAGAAATTAAATAAATAAATTCAAATTTATTGATCAATCGTTAAAGAAACCCTCTATTGAGACATACAAGTGGTTAACCAATGGTTCGATTGAGCCTAAAGGTTTGATTGAGTCATTAAAAGGCTAACCACCACCAACTGCCTACCAAATTTTATTTATGTTATTTATGGAACATGTTATAGTCTAAGGGCTCAATTGAGCCTCTGCTTTCAACCCAAAAAAAAAAAATAGTCTATAAATACGAATGTAGAAAAAAAAAGACAAAACAACCATTCATAGAGAAATATTAGACCATGAAAATTACACAGGGATTCATAGCAAACATGAGAAATTGGATATTCCAATCTAGAAAAGTAAAGGAATTTTCATCCATATAGTAAATGTGAGAAAAGGATAGAGAAAGGATGAGAAAAATATTCCAGACATTTAGAGAACAAGAAGATCATTCAATTCGAGAAATTGATGAAAATAAAGGTAACTCAAATTATCTCACTTCTCATATTACTTGCTCCATATGTTATACATTGGGAAATATAATTGAAAACCATAAACAAATGGAGAATGAAACACAAAACTATGATAACATAAGCATTGAAAGTAATACCATGTAGTTGAAAAATGGAATGTAACAACAACAAAATAAAACCTCATGATGCCATGCAAATTATTGAAAACTAGTTGAAACCATGGTTTATTGGAATTTTTCGGAACCACTTGAATCCATTCAAATTATGAACCAGGTTATAATTGTAATGGTTTAGGATAACCCCCAAAAACTAAGGATGTGATTTAAGCAAAAGAACATAATTTCGATATATTATTTATAGGAATTACAATTCATGGAAATTTATTTACAAGAGGGATTAGCAAAAATGGTTTTCGCATAGGTTCTCCAAAACCTATAAACATTAGTTTTATTAATGCTTGCTATCCTTGTAGGAGTTAAAAGAGAGAAAATGTGTCAAGATCTAGAAGGAGCAAGAATATCCCTACTTCCAATGTGCATGAATTGTGAAGTCATTCTTTGTTAAACACATATAATAACATCAATTTTTCATAGAATTCGTAATCATATATATCATCTAATGGTTCCTTGATCCTAAATGTTCATCCCTACCTTTGAAATCCTCACAGGTTTCTTCTTCCAATTCTCATATGAAGGTTATGATAATTTTTTAAGGAGAACAAGTTTTTTAAAGACATACAACGTGTAGTGTAGATTTGTGCTTGCACAAAAAGGAGTGTATTATTGCATATAACTGTAATGCTCCATCGAAGGCTCATGTGATTTATCAATATTAAATTCATAAATTATAAATAAAAAATATATAAATTAGCATGCATGTTTTGATGATATGCTAGAAATATTTACATTGTTATTCTTCTTAAACTGTGGCAATATGATGTCGATTAAATTTGTCTAGTTGTTTCTCAACATATAGTCGTAAAATATAATGCAAATATGGTTCAAAAGTAAAAAGGAGGAGTTATTTATTTTAAACTTTCTCAAGATTTTCTGAAAATAATTGAAAACATAAAAGACATTGGATATCTATCTTTGCACTATGCATACAAAAGGTTCCTTGTAGAATCATCTATATTTTTAAATCCTCTTACCCCTTCTTGTGCCCTACCTAGTTGTTGTGAAAAAATTTCCTTACAAATTCTCACAAAAAAACACTCAAATCATTTGTGCCCCTCTTCACCACTCTCTAAGCCCACTAAAACCTCTATCTCTTGATTTGTTTTTGTTTCCTTATCAAAAATTTCATTGTCCTTCTCAAACATCTCATCCCACATTTCTTCCACTTTTTATTTGGAATTGACAAAACATCTACAGTTATGATAAGTTCTTCCTTTAAGAATTTTCTCCTTTTCATTGTTTTATGGAAATTTTAGTTACACATTTTAAAACACTAAACGATATGGTGCTTCTAATCAATAAAAACTTGTCCAACTAATTTGATTTTGTATAGTAGGCTCTCAAATATTAACATACTTAAAAACTAGTTGAATAGGTTCCTTATTGTATCATCAAGTGTGTATTTATGTATTATATGGATTTTTAGTCACAATTTATCTTATAAACGATTGAATTTGTATGAATTTATAGATATAGATTTTATTTTCTCTCATGAAATAAAATTGGCCCTTCAATCTGGTAATCACTAGATTTATTTTTCAAGAATCTCCCATTCTCTCAAATGCAAAAGATTTTCCTTATCATTAAGATATCTAAGTAATAATTCCCTCTAAAATATGTATTTAGAAGTTTCCTATATAAGAATTTAAACTCAATTTGTATTAGTCTATAGTTTAATAACCTTGAAAATTATTACACAAATGAGTAGATTTAAATAATTGACATTGGATTGAAATTATTGAAATGTTTGATAAATGAGATATATGAACAAAAATATAATAACATCCTTGTTACAATAGGAATCACTTTTAGTTTGGGATTTATAGAGTCTTTTAAAGAAATAAAAAATTGTTGTTAAGAAGAAGTAAATTTGAAAAAGGCCTTGAAATGCTTCTCTTGGTAAATGTGACTTGTTGTGAAGCTAACAAAGCTTCGAACCTATATTCAGTAGTAAAATTTTGGGGTTATATCTAACAACTGATCACCTTTATCACACACCCTTCAATAATATGCCCAAATGGTTTTATATTTTTTAATTTCTTAAACATGTGATGGGGGGAGAGTTAAGAGAGATTATTTATTGTGCGACTAGAAGAAAATGTTGACATAGAAAGAATGTTAACCAGAAAACCTTTTACTAACTCAAGTAGAATAATCTAGGTTGAAGTCCTAAACTAAATAGAGTTTCATTTTTGATAAATTATTAACCAAAGTATTGAGTTCGATGTAAACAAAAACGAAAAATGTGATCAAATCTAACTTACACTTTTTCCCATTTAGAAATAATGCATTTTATTCATATAGCAAAAATATGTAAATATATGTAAAATAATGAAATAAACCTATTTGAAAAACTAATAAAACTTCATGCCAACCAAATACACAATAAGGTAAGTCCTTATAATGTTTTATTTTGACACATGACATGTACTAAGTCCAAGCACATGAAAACAATGTTTCTGGTACAACACAATAAGTAATGAAACAATATGGTACAAATTAGAAGAGAGTCAAAATTCTTATATATTCACTTTAAATGCACTTTTCATCATGGATTTAGTGTATGTATCAATGATGCATTGTTGGAACATATATATACAGTTACGATGTCTTGCGTTATATAGTTAAATAAAAATATAAGTTACAAAATCATTACTCAACTAATAAATTTAATAAGGGTGGGAACTAAGAGATATATAATTGTCATATAGTTATATTAAATAATTTTACAAATCTCTCTCTCTCTCTCTCTCTCTCTCTCTCTCTCTCTCTCTCTCTATATATATATATATATATATATATAGTTGAATAGTTATGTTATATACTAGATTTTATATATAGTTATCTTAAATGTTCTATACTAGATGTTTTGTTTCTCCCTGGGAAAAATCGTAATTTCCATTATTAAATAATGAAAGTTACATGTTGTAGATGCCAAAAGGCATATGCTAAAAAAGTGATCTGAAACATACCAGCCAATATTTGGTACTCAAGAAACAAAAATCAAAATAATAAATAACACTAACCTATACTTGTCTAACCTTCTTTTTCTCCACTTTCTGCCAACCATCAGAGTTCGGAGTGGAAAATAAAATATCCATTTGATGCTCCTTTATATTTGTAGATTTTTCTTTATCAAAGTTGGGACTGTCTAATACATGGATACTTTTGGTGCCACTATATTCACAATCTATTGCTAGTGTGCTATAGATGTTATTACTTTGGAAGGATTCCTCGATTCTACCTATTTTTCCCCATTCTTCTCTATGATTTCCTAGATGTTCTGTTCAAATTTATTGTAGTATTTTCTATGGATTCTTCTTCTTCTCCCTTGACTTCCTGGGTATCATTCAATACGATATATATATATATATATATATATATATATATATATATATATATATATATATATATATATATATATATATAGATATATATATCGATTAAATAAAATTTAAAAAAAGAGTTTTGGACCTTTACTCAAGAAACAAAAATCAAAATAATAAATAACACTAACCTATACTTGTCTAACCTTCTTTTTCTCCACTTTCTGCCAACCATCAGAGTTCGGAGTGGAAAATAAAATATCCATTTGATGCTCCTTTATATTTGTAGATTTTTCTTTATCAAAGTTGGGACTGTCTAATACATGGATACTTTTGGTGCCACTATATTCACAATCTATTGCTAGTTTGCTATAGATGTTATTACTTTGGAAGGATTCCTTGATTCTACCTATTTTGCCCCATTCTTCTCTATGATTTCCTAGATGTTCTGTTTAAATTTATTGTACTATTTTCTATGGATTCTTCTTCTTCTCCCTTGACTTCCTGGGTATCATTCAATACGATATATATATATATATATATATATATATATATATATATATATATATATATATATATATATATATATATATATATATATATATATATATATATATATGTTTTTTAAAAAAAGTTTTGGACGTTTAATTTAGTTATATTTTATTTAAAAACAATTAATTCTTTAAAACAAATTACTATATTTATTACTAAAAAATATTTAAAATATAAATTTATTTCAATTTAAAACAAAAAATGACATATATAATTTTATTTGATTTAATAGATGTTCACCATGAGCAACCATATTCATTATGTCAATATAAAGCTTCTAGTTTATTTATTTATTGGTTATAGTTGTTGGAAATACTAACTGGGGGGGTTGAATCAATTTTTCTTAGCAATTAGAACTTTTTAATATTTTCAGAGCATTAGTTCATCTTCAATTATTATTATTTTTCTTCTTCAAATGATCATAAACATCAATAGTATACAACATCATACAATCAATGAAAAAAGTTAAAAAAAATAAGACACAAGGATATTTAGGTGGGAAAACCCCTCAAGGCCAAAAACCACTGAACACTTCTTTAGTGATTGTCTTCTCCATGTTAAAATAAAATTAGTTACATCAAGATTTCATCTACAACTAAGGGAGGCATCAAACCCCTAATTCATATGCTACAACTTGTAAGACACTACTAGACCCTAATATCCCATTGCAACTAGAAGGACACCCCAATGCCCTGTAGACTAGGCTACAACCTGATGAGTGCCCAAACACTTTGTTTACCAATTTCCATCAGAGACGATGCTTCGTTGCCTTTTTATTTTATCATCCACAACTGAATGGATGCCAAAATTCCCTATGAAATCCACAAATTCCCCTAGAACCACCCTACCATCTTAAAGCACTCTCAGGCCACAACCTTAAGGTCACTCCAATCACCTACCATGACAAGCAAGAAGACCATGTTTCACAATTTTCAGATTGGATCCCCCTATACTCTGAATCAATGTAAGAAGTTTGTAATGAAGATAATAATGCTCTGCACGATATGTATATCCTATCAGGTATTTTTTCACAAAAATCCTCAACTGACCGCTATCAAGTCAACCCACTAAATATCACTAAACACTTCTCATCACTAGTCACTGCACATCAAACTTAGTTGCACATCATTGAGAACTGCTCAAACTGACACTATCACTACACTAGTCATGAATGAATAACCGTCATAGGCTCATAATCAAACTGCCACATCAAAAATTTCATTTGATATTGTCAATCAATCTTATGTATCACAGAGTAGAATCACTGGCATATGAACAAGTGCGTTGTTTTATTGTTAACAAAACTGTCAAGTCACAGTTTCATGTGTGACTACTAAGAACCTCTGTTTTACTATTCATATTCACCATTAAACTACAAGATTACATTTCTCTATAAGAGTTCAATCAATGGTTTTCCTATATGCATTAGAAATATGGTCAAGTAGGAACTCTCAGTTATTTCAAGTACAATGAATGTCACTGTCCACACACATTACTAGATATTGTCATTTGAATGCATCATAGATATACTGCGCCACATTGTTCTTTATTAAGTAAAGAGAACACTTATCATTGTACAAGATTATTATTTATGTTTACACCTTCAAGGGTACTTCTTACACTGTTTGTACCTTCTAAATTGCAAAGTTGTAGTTGTCATCAAGTTTCAATGTCCAAAATATTCGTTCACTAAATCACTTATTGTAATATTTCATCAATATTGTATCAACCATTAAGGTTTATTATTTATATAAAGGCTATAGATTATTGTCATTATACAACATCATCAATCCTTTAATATCAAATGTGTCAGGCGCTAGTACAACCTCACAGTGAGATAATTGTTATAGTCTGTCAATGTTTTGTTTTATGGTACAATCATTAGTTGTAATTTTAGTACTATTACTATCTCACTACCATAAATAAAATCAAGGATCACTCCTCAACTATCTAGAGATTTGTTGCTAGTAAAGTCTATGGACATCTACCCTCGGGAAAAGAACCTTCACCTTCATATTTTTAGACAATTCAATTTCTTTTTATGCTAAGAAGACAAGTCTTGTCATGATGGTCTAGTTTCCTAAGGAAATCCAACATAAATATATTTCCTTTAAGTGCCAATTATTGAAGCAATAGGGCTTACTCATATTATTCACTGAACAAGAATAAGACAACATATTTACAGTAATACTACAAAGATAATGAAGTGTATCCAAAATGTATGTGCTAGATCAGTTATGTTACACTTCAAACATTATGAAAATTTGATCATTATATTGTTTTTCATAAATCTCAATGCATTTGGAGTGAAAAAGAGCAGAGGGATGAGCTCATGTGACTGTTTTTACCAGTGGGACCCAGTTTGGCAAAACGGGGTCTAAAACCTTCCTAGAGCATTTTGAGGCATCAAATGACATTTTTTGGGGGGTAAAAATTTGTTTCCTAAGCGCCAAATCCTTTCATGTTGTTCTACACATAGAAATATTTCCAACAATGTAAGAATCATGTCAGTCGGAGTCCGTATGAAAAATTTATGCCACTCAAAAGTTGACCTTCTTTTTTTCACACCTGTAGTTCATGGGATGCCACGTCAACCCCCATTATTCATGGAAAAGTTGCTAGCCACGTGTTTTTGATGTATAAGACTCTAGAAGACTCTATGTTGTAACTTTAGTTAAGATTTGATGTAGTCAAACTAAACCACTAGTAGGCTATCATGTTGCATTATAACCATGCCACTAGGAGGTGGAAGCATTCCATTCTTTTGAGAGAATTTGTTCCATATGTGAGCAAAGATAGCCATGATAAATAGGAGGTAGAGCACACAAAGATGATATGTGCACTATAGTAGCCCATAGGCCACAAACATCACTTTTGTGTACCCGCAACCATATTTCTAGATAGAGAAAGAGAGTGAAGCGGCCTCACCTTCTAGTTGGGTTTTCTCCCATAAGGGTTTCCTAGAGAGAATATCTTGTGTATTATGTGCATGTGTGATTATTTTTTCGTTCTCTTAATCTCTGGATAATTTACTTTTACATGCATGCAATGATTACAGTAAGATCTACAGTCCTAGAAATTAAATTAAAGTGTAATAGTGTAGAATCTCACATTTTTAACATAATATTATCAGATATGTTGTTACGAACTGTCCAGTGGAATACCCATGGAAGTTTACAGATCATTTGGTATTAGGGAAGGTTTATTTGGGTATTTTGTGGAGATTGTAGAGATCTAGATCGGCGAGGCCAAAAATTGTAGAACCCTAATCATGGGTGAAGAATTTGTAAATGAACCTCGTGATCCTAGAGAGGTGAGGTTTTCACGGCTCGAAGAACAAGTCATAGATATAAACTGCAATGTAAACCTCCTCATGGCAACCCTAAGAAACAATATGGGGATATTTGCAGAAGAATGGGTTTGAATGCAGAGGAAAAGTCAAAACAAGGATCGAGAGATCAAAAAGACGCAGATAACAAGCCGAAGAAAGAATGCGGAAAAGATCAACCTAGTTCAACTTCTGTGAACCATTCCATCTTTAAAGTGGAAGAAAAATTTGATATCAGGCCATACCACAACAAGATTGATTCTTTGAACCTGAAACACTAATGCAACAACTAGAATTTTATTTCAGTGTCCATCAAATCGAGGAAGGGCAAAAGATCGCTTTCACGCGGTTGAAATTGAAGGGCCATGCACTGTCTTGGTGGTAGAGCCACATGAAAACCCTGAGGTTGGAGGGAGAGCCTACAGTGACTAAGTGTGAGGATTTAAAAACCCTCATTAAGTCACGGTTTTATCCCATTGGGTATGTGGAAGACTAGTGGATCTAATAGCATTACTTTAGGTAAAAGTTGGGTCAAAACATGCAGGAGTACACTATAGAATTTAGAAAGATGGCCATAATGTTGTGTATCCCTCTAAAGAACCTAGAGGTGCTACTCAAGTATTCCAAGGGTTTGTACTGCCATCTATGTGAGAAATTAATGTTGTTCAAGCCCAAAATTATGGACGAGGCTTGTGTATAGGCACAATACCTGGAGAACATAGGCCTAAAAAGAGCACAATTAAGTGGATGAAATCCAAAAGAGCAACATGAAACCTCTAAGGAGTGGAATAAGAAGAAAAAAGGGGAAATGATAAAAATGTGACAGCCAAAACACACTAGTGCAAAGATCCCAACAACCACTATAATCGTTGCAACATTGATGGCCATAAAGAGGAGAAGCACTTAAAGTTGCATCTAGAGCTAAAATCGAAGAACAAGAAGAAATATAATAAGAAGAAGAATCTCATGGCCACTGATTTGAGAAACATGTTGAAAGCAACTTCAATGTGGATGAGAATATCATCTGCACGTTAGTGCAGAAGGAGGTGAATTTGAGTAGCCTTTAGTAACATGAAGAGAAGGAAATGACCAAACTCTTCCATGTAAAGATACAAGTTAAGAAGATGAAGATTGATTCTCTATTTGACTCAAGATCGCAAGAAAATCTCATTACAGCATATATGGTCAAGAAGTTGGAGATGGAAGTTCGTGATCACCCAAACCCATATTCACTGGGATGAGTACATAAGGGTGCAGAGCTGAAGGTAACAAAAAATTGCAAAATTGTATTTGCTACGAGTGTTGATTTTATTGATGTAGATTTAGATGTGGTTCCCCTTGATGTATGTGGATTCATGTTTGGGAGTCCATACATGTACATGCATGATGCAATATTCATGAGGATATCTAACCAGCACCATCTCATCAAGGATGGAAAATCGTTCATCATGAACACACTTAAAGGCAAGTCAACAATTTCACTGGTAAGTGGCAACCAGGCCAAGAAATTGATCAATTCTAGAAAGAAGTATGTTTTATTGTTTTTAAGAGAAGGTTAGTCTGTAGATGAGTTAATAAGAGGCAATGCATCCCTACACGGGTGTCCTAAGAAGCAAGAACATCAATTGGAGGAGTTGTTACAGGCATACAAGGATGTGTTCTAAGAGCCTAAAGGGCTACCCCCTAAGAGAGAAGTGGAGCATGAGATCCATCTATTGCTAGAATCTCCATTGCCAAATATTGAATTATACAGGTAGTTCATTATAGAAGCAAATGAGGTGAAGAAACAGTTGCAACAACTGATAGAACATTTTTCATTCGATTGAGTACATCACCATATGGATCACCCATCATCATTGTGCTGGAGAAGGATGGGACTTGGTGAATTTGTATAGATTACAGGGTGTTGAATAAAATCATGCTCAAGAACATATACCCCTTGCCCAGGATAGAAGATATGCTATATCATTTGCAGCAAGCAAATCATTTCACCAAGATGGACTTGAATTCTAGATATCACTAGGTTCGAGTCAAAGAAAAAGATACATGGAAGACTACCTTAAAAACTAGGAAAGGCTTTTATGAGTGGTTAGTTATGTCATCTGGCCTATGTAATGCACCAACTACATTTATGAGATTAACGAATGATGTATTGTGCCCTTTTATAGGTTCATTTTCTATTGTGTATTTGGATGATATACTGGTATATAGTTCTACCTACGAGGAGCATATTTAACATTTGACACAAGTGCTAGAAATATTGAAGAAGCACAAGCTGCTAGAAAATCTCAAGAAGTGCATGTTTGTGCAACAATCCTTGGTGTATTTGGGATATGTTATTGGTAGAGGAGAATTGAAGACAGATACTACCAAGATGGAGGCCATCATGAAATGGTCAGTGCCTACTAATTCTATTGAGGTTAGGAGTTTCATTGGAGCAGCACAGTACCTAAGGAAATTCATAGCCTCATTTTTAGCAGTAGCAGCACTGCCCCACACCATAACAAAAAGAGGCAAGAGTTTCTAGAGGGGAAAAGGGCAGTAGAAGGATTATGATGAGTTAAATTAGAAGACCACTAAAGCATCAGTTTTAGCATTACCAAACTTGCAACGACCCTTTGAAGTGGACACAAATGTGAGTGGGTATGCTATGGGAGCTATCTTGACGTAAGAAGGAAGGCCCATTCCCTACCATTCTAAGGCAATAATCCGTACAGATCACCAATCGTTACAGTACTTGTAGGCCCAAAATAATATACAACAGACTAAGCATTACAAGTGGATGGGGTTTTTACAATAGTTTCATTTGGTCATCAAGTATAAGAAAGGCAACACAAACAAGTTCGCCAATATTCTTTCAAGGCCACCCACATCAAAGATTATATCTTTTGTAACTATTATGCACATGGATCCATTCACCAATGATGCATACATAGAAGCATATTTAGAAGACGGGTACTTCAAGGAGGTGTATTAGCAGTTGCAAAGTCAGAGTCATGTGCACGATGGTGACAACACTGTTGACTACCATCTCCAGGATGGGTTACTCTACAGTCTGGATAAGCTATGTGTTCCTAAAGGTTATCATTTGTAGTTAATTAGAGAGGCTCGCACCTCCATGGTTGCAAGGCACTTTGGTGCAGGGAAGACCATGGTTAACTTGCAGAGGTATGTGTATTGGCCCAATATGTAAGAGCAAGTAGCTAGGTTCATAAGAGGATGCATGCTTTGTTGTGCTAGCAAGCCTCGAAACAGGAAATAGGTCTATATCATCCCTTACATGTACCTAATCATCCTTGGGAAAGAACTTACATGGACATTGTGGAAGGTTTACTGACAGCCAGGAAGGGAAATGACTACCTATAAGTGGTAGTTGACAGGGTTAACAAGATTTGTTTTTTCTGACGCCCTGTAAAAATACCGTGAGTGGATAAGAAGCAAAAAGAATTTTCTTTGGACAAGTCTGGGTACACTTTGGGATACCAAGTAGTTTCATTTTAGACGGGATACAATATTTGTCACTCCATTCTAGACTACACTGTGGGAGAAGATCGACAGGAAGCTGTAGATATCTACAACATTCCATCCATAGACAGATGGGCAAACAAAATTAGTCAACAAGAGGTGCAGCTTCTGAGGGGTTACAACCATAAGCATATGAAGACTTGGGAGGAAAATATGGCATATATACAACATTCTTATGACAAAGTTTTCCACACTTCTACAAGAAAGTCCTAATTTGAAACTTTATTTTCGATATTTTCCACCTTCACCTTTGGATATTGCTTATGGGCAGTCATGAGAAGTGAAGGAAGAACTTACATGAGATGCTTGGAGGGATAAAAAAATTATAGAGATGATCAGGAAAATCCATATACGGGTACAAGAAACACCGCAAAAGTCACAGGTGAAGTATAAGGCCAGACATGATCAATACATAATATGGAAATAAT
Organism: Pinus tabuliformis; assembly: GCA_031772625.1. NCBI lineage: Eukaryota > Viridiplantae > Streptophyta > Pinopsida > Pinales > Pinaceae > Pinus > Pinus tabuliformis. Next base: position 352,459,213 of record CM062811.1, read on the forward strand.
TCAAGCTGGGAGATAGAGTATGGCTACAATTGAACAAGGAGAGGCTGTAGGGGCTTGGTAAGAAAATCAAGGCTTTAAGAATGGTCCCTTTGAGATATGGAAAAGGTGGGTGACAAAACCTATCAACTCAGTTTACCACCATATATGTGGATTTATTCAGTTATAAATGTAGAGAATTTGAAACTGTATGGGACTTCCATGCTAGATCAGGAAGAGGAACATGTCCTACCTTCTATGGAGGATTTAGCACTAGATGCTCAGGCAGAGTTGACAAAAGATTCAGTTTTGTAGAAGAGGTCTAGAACTACAAGATAGAGACAACATGACCTTTGGTAGATTGGGTTGAAGGCACAATTTCCAGGCAAAGCTAAATGGTACACTAGAGAGAAGGTGGAGGAAACATTTCATCACCTCATCAAGTAAAAGCTTTTGGGGACTAAAATCCTCCAAAAATGGGGAGGTGTGATCCAAATTGGATCATTATATATTATTTCATCCATCTCGATGCATTTGGAGTGAAAAAAAGTGGAGGAATCAACTCACGAGACTTTTTACTATTGGGACCTAGTTTGGCGAAACAAGGTCTCAAACCTTCTGGGAGAATTTTAAGGCATCAAACAACGTTTTTTGGGGGTAATAATTTTCCACTTGAGCACCACACTAATTCATGTTGTTATTCACATAGAAATATTTCCAAAAACGCAAGAATCACATCAATCGGAGTCTGTGAAAACGTTATGCCACCTAGAAGTTGACCTTCCTATTTTCACACCTATAGTTCGGAAGGATGCCACGTTAGCCCCCATTATTCATGGAAAAGGGGATATACATGTGTTTTTGATCTAGAATACTCTACAAGAGTCTATTTTTTAACTCTACATAAGAGTTGATGTAGTCAAACTTAACCACTAGTATGCTATCGGGTTATGTTATAACCGGGCGACTAGGAGGAAGAGGCATTCCATTCTTCCAATAGAATTTATTCCATAGATGAGAAAGATATCAAGGAGAGATAGGGGGTAGAGGAGACAAAGAGGATCTACGCACTCTAGCAGCCCACGGGTCATAGGCATTACTTCTTTTTACCTGCAGCCATATTTCTAGACAGAGAAAGAGAGCGAAGTGACCTCACCATCCAATTGGGTTTTCTCGTGAAAGGGTTTTCTAGATAGCATATCTTGTGTATTATTTGTGTGTGTGCGTATTCCTTAGTTCTCTTTTTTTTTGCATCATTTACTTTTACGTGCATGCACTAATTACAGTAAGACCTACATATCTAGAAATTAAATAAAATTGTAATAGTGTAGAATCTCATTTTTTTAATATAATATTATCAGATCTGTTGTGATGAACTGTCCAGTGGAATATCCATGGCAGTTTAGGAATCAAAACATTTATCACATAATTTGATCAATTCAAGTCAATGCAAACAATGTACCTCAATAACTATGCCATACATAAAATGCTTCCTTAGTAGACGTGCTATTGAGTGTACTAAAATTCATAGAAATACCTGCAAGGAGCCAATGCTTAATTTTGAAAAATTAATAAGTGAAGGCTTATTTCAGCTCAGAGGAAAGACTACATTTGAGTAGAGGTTTGAATACCTTGGATGCAAAATAATTCTTCGTTCCCAACAAACAAAGAATAACTTTTCCACTGATCTTTTGCCTAGAAAATTAGCAAAATAATCTTTATGCTACAGAGTATCTTTGATAAAAAAAAATCGGTAGGGAAATGAATATACTCAGAGATAATGAATTGAGGACCAAACCCTTCTCTTGAGAATGAAGCAATGTATCCAAAACATAAGATACAAAATTTTTAACAAGTAAGACCACTGAATTATGCCACTTGCGTAGCCTTGAATGATCACTTCCTCCTCAGGTGATCGAAAGTATTTCAGATATCAATTTCAAAATAATAATCATTGAGTTCATTATATTTGCTTAGAGGAACATATTGAATGACATTATATATATTTTTTCTTAAGGAAAGAGTTGCTTCATAAAATATAGGCGCTGCAGTAATTTATTAGAGAGAAATTAAATATTAGTTTTATTTAAATTAAAACCATGAATAAGTTGTTTTAGAATTAAGGGTTAGAAACCCATTGTTAATGTTTAGGAAACCCATTGTATATTTTAATATCTAGGAAACCCATTATATTTAATGTTAGTGACTCTAAGATTACTTTTCCATAGGCGTAACTATTTATTTAATTACCTTTATTATTATTATTATTATTATTATTATTATTATTATTATTATTATTATTTATAATGTTCTTTGCCTTAAGCTCTACTAAAATTTGAAGTCAATGATTTGCTTAGTGCACATGGTCCTACCCGAGTGTGAAGACAATGATTGGTTTACTACTTTTGAATCTTGAAGTTATTCAACTTATATGTGGTGAGGTTATGGTGAGAATCCTTGTCATATATTGACAATCGTTATTGAATAAGGTGTGATATCTCTACCCCATGGTGCTTTAGCCCACAAAATTGGGTATTCAACTTTAAACTCAATTTTCTCTCAAACAAAGGAACCACATGATGCACCACATATCCACATAATTATATCTTCAAGGAGAATCTAATGACTTAGACATCATAAACAAAATCAATGGTTTGGCCCCTAAAAAACCATCAAAAACATCAGGGTACATCCTCAGTCCATGGAACCCAAACCCTAGGACTTGGATTTTCAACCATCCAATAGTATAACTTCCATATTGATGTAATTAGCATGGAAAATTTTAGGGGCTAATGTTCGCCCAGTGGGCTAATTTTCCATGAGTTTTCCACAAAAAAGATTCGCCAATTTCCAATTTTATAAAAGACGATTCGCCCAAATTTTAGAATATAAAATTATTTTACCTTAAAAATCGCCAACATTATATAGAGACTATATATAAAATAATTATAAATTTGATTAATTTTACAAATATATCAATAAACATTTATAATTTGCATATTAGGGATTAGTGAGATTCGCCAATATTTTAAACTTCAAGAAAATTTTCCGTCCTTAAAATTTTCCTTGGTAATTAGATAATTATTACGAAGCATCATTAACCATTTGACATCAATGACTGGTCTTTTGAGTCAAAGTCAAACCTAGTAAACTACATGGGTTGACATCAATGACATTGCCATCCAACAATCTTCCCATTTGTCATTGATGGAAACACACATACTCCTCTGGCGAGTACAACTCTCCCTGTCATCATCCTTCACCTCTTTCTTGAGATTTCAATATCCTTCTTAGGTTTTTCTCTCCCCCTTTGACATCAATGGAAAAGGGTTGCCCCCCAATAATTTGCTTGCTTCATGTGGACCTATTATCTTCCTATGCTCCCCTTGACGTTAATCCTTCTTGTAATAGGTTTCAATGATGATCCCTGTGGACCTATGTCCTAAAAAGAATCCTTCCTTTCTGTACCTATAATTATTTAGCTATTCTGCTCCTCTTGAACCTATTTTGAAACTATCATCTTGTGTAAACTATTTGTCTGCTAATTGTAGATTTGTGCCATATACTGTTGCACAAAATATCCCTCTTCAAAATTCAAGATGTCGATGAGCTCTATTATTCAAAATAGTGTATCATATAATAGACCATCTTGACTCGAGTCATTAACCAAAGCAGCCGTTTACTCCTTACGACTTGTTACAAATCTTGAAAGCATAACTATTGTGACCTTCTTGCCTTCTCTTCTTGCTCATCTTGTACTTGTTCATCATGTACTTGTTTTCTTTTCCAAACCTTATTATTATCATCATCAACCATTGTATTCATGGATGATTCCATCTTATATCTGCAGTGATGACATATGTATCCATAGTTATGACATTTGAAGCATTCAATGTCATCCATTAAAGATTTCATTAGGTATTTGTCTCGTGAACCTATAAACTTGCTTCTAGGGTTTGCAGATAATAGTTGTACCTCATAGAAACTTCACAATCCCTAGCCATATTTCCATAGTTGGCACATCAAAAGAAATAGGAATTAAATGAATGTGTATACCTAAATAATTCGTTCGAAGGTAGTGGTCCTTAATAGCTGTACATGTCAACAACTTTATAATCCCTTGTCATATGTCCAAACTTAGCACATGAAAAAAAATAACCATTAAATAAACAGACATAGCTGGAAGACTTTTCATTCTTCTTTGAAGGTGGTGTTGTAGTATATTGTCATCCCTTGTCCTTCACTGTTTTTTCATCATTATTGAGAGATACAACATTCATCTTTGGTTCAATCGTCTTCTCAATCTCACTGTGTGAATGTGTGGAGCTTGTACCTTCATCAATTAGAGACTTACATGTTCCTTTTGCCAATTCTTTATATGTCTTGTCCATAACCTATAAATGGTATTTTTCTTTGATCTTGTTGATCTCATTAAGAATTGCATCAAGTTCTTCTTTCTTTTGAGGAAGATCTTCTTGAAACCATATTTTCAAGATCTCCCTTCCTTTTTATGCCTCCTCAATCTATAGCTTGAGAAGAGTGGTCTTCTTTACTTCTCTATTGAGAACTTGTATATGTTCCTTCTAGTCCCGATTTTCAATCCTGAGCCTTCTTAGTTCAACTGAATAGGTTTCCAATTGATTTTTATTTTGGTAAATTGTGGATATGTATCTTTGATCAGATTCTTTCGTTTCAGTTTCTACTTCCTACATCTGTTGCTTGAGCCTTCTAATCTCTCAAAGGTTGTGTTGATTTATTGTTGCTTTTGTTGGATTTCTCTCTTGAGTTATTGTTTCTCTGTATTCAAGACTTCTTCCAATTGAGTTCTAATACTACTAATCATCTTCTCAGACTCTTAATTTTCCTTGATGATTTCTTTTGTTTTCTTCAATTCTTCTTGCAAAAGTATTTCCATTTCCTTTTGACTTTTAAGTTCCTTTATGACTTTGATCACCTGATTTTGAAACTTTGTCTTACTCATTTCTCCAATTTTTTCATCTTAATTAGAGGGATCCAAATTTTCAAAAACATCTTGACTTAAATTCTTTGTTGAATAGATATTATGAAGATTTCCCCAATGAGATTTAGTTGTTGAACATTCACCAACTTTTTCTTTCACAGAATTTGGCAAAACATTCAAAATTACATCCATGGCATTTGAATTCTACCTTATAGCTTCATCAATGGATGTGTCTCTAGAAATAATTGATTCTCATACTCCATGTGCATGCAAATGTACTTTCATCGTAGATTCCCCTATCCAATAATTATATGTATCATAATCAGGGGTTGGTACACAATACTCACTTTCTTTAGATTTTGTTGTACCTGTACCTTCACTTGAAATCCTTGCAACATCCTTCTTTGAGTTTCCCATCTATACGTTTTGAAAACTGCCTTCTAGCAGTTAAGTTGTTATTGAAGGAATTAAGATCTCATACCAATTGTTGGAAATACTAAGAGGGAGGTGAATTAAAATTTCTTGCCAATTACCACTTTTTAATATTTTTCAGAGCATTAGTTAATCTTTAGCTACTATTATTGTTCTTCTTTAGATGATCATAAATAATAATTAACAACAGACAACACCATACAATCAATGGATAAAGATGAAGTATAAGACACAAAGATTAGGTGGAAAACCCCCTCGAGGTCAGAAACCATTGAACGCTTCTTTAGTAATTGTCTTCTCCCTATTAAAGGAAAATTGATTACATCAAGATTTCAGCTACAAATAGGGGACGCATCAACCCATTCACAGGCTACAACCTATAGGACGCTACTAGACCCTAATATCCTATTTCAACCATAAGATTGTCCAATGCCCTGTAGATCAGGCTACAACCTGATGAGTGCCCAAACACTCTTTTACCAACTGTTTTTAGAGAGGATGCTTCGTTAACTTGTTAGCTTATTAACCAAAACTAAATGGATGCCACAACTTCCTGTCCAAGATGCAACGTTCCCTAACACTACCTTGCAACCTTGAAGTGTTCTTCGGCCACAACCTTAAGGTGACCCCAATCACAATTTTCAGATTGGATCCCCCCATACTCTAAATCAATGTAAGAAGGTTGTAATGAAGATAATAATTCTCTACACGATATGTATATCCTATCAAGTCCTACTACACAAATCTTCTTAACTAACCAGTGCCAAGTCAACTAACTAAATATCAATGAACACTCCTCATCATTGATCATTACATGTCACCGTCAACAACACATCACTAAGAACTGCTCAAACTGAAATTTTCACTGCACTTGTCATGAATTAGTAATATTCATAGGCTCATAAGTCTACCACCACATCAAAACTTTCATCTGTTGTTTTCAATTAGTCATATGTATCATAAAGTAGAATCATTGTCATATGAAAAATCTCACTATTTTATTGTTAAAAAAACTATCAAGTCATAGCTCAATGTGTGAAAGTTAAGAATCTCTGTTATACTATTCATATTCACCTTTACATTGCAAGATTACATTTCTTTGTAACAGTGCAATCAATGGTTTTCGTATATGCACAAGAAATATTCTGAAGTAGGAACCCTCAAATTTATTTCAAGTACAACAAATGCCATTGTCCACACACATTACTATATATTGTCATTTGAATACATCTTAGATACATTACACCACATTGTTCTTTATTAGTTCAAGAGGAAACTTGTCACTGTATAAGATTACTATGTATGATTACAACTTCAAGAGTACTTCTTACGTTGTTTGTACCTTTCAAATTGAAAAGTTGCATGTATCATCAAGTTTCAATGTGTAAAATGTTGGTTCAATAAGTCACTCATTGTAATAGTTCATCAATATCATATCAACAATTAAGGTTTGTTGTTTATATCAAGGCTATATATTATGGTCACTATACAACATCATCAAATCCTTCAATACCAAATGTGTCAAGCCCTAATACAACCTCACAATGAGATAATTGTTGTAGTGTGTCAACATTTTCTTTTATGGTACTAGCATGAGTTGTAATTTTACTACTATTAATATCTTGCTACCATAATGAAATCAAGGAACACTCCTCAAATGTATAGAGATTCGTTGCTAGCAAAGTCTATGGAGATCTACCCTGAAGAAAAGAACCTTCACCTTCATATTTTTAGACAATTTGATCTTCCTCTTATGCTTAGAAGACATGTCTTGTAGTGATGGTGTAGTTTCTTAAGGAAATCCAACAAGAATTTCTTGCCTTTAAGTGATAGTTGTTGAAGCAATAGGGATTACTCATATGATTCACTGAACAAGAATAATATGTCAGATTTATAGTAATACTACAAAGATAATGGAGTGTGCTGAAAATGTATGGTCTAGATTAGTTATGTGAAAATCCCTATCATATATTGAAAATAGTTGGTGAATAGGGTGTCATGTCTCTAACCCTTGGGGTTTTAGCCCACAAAACTTGGCATTCGGATTTAAATTCAATTTTCTCTCAAACCAAAAGGAACCACGGGGTGTACCACATATCAACATAAACATATCTTCGAGGAGAATTTAATGACCTTGTTCTGAGCAAAAACTCATTGATTTGACCCATCATAAAGCCTTGACAAGGTCGAGGTACATCCTCAATCCAGGGAATCCAAACCCTAGGACTTTGGTTTCAACCGTCCAATAGTATAACTTCCATCTTGATGTAATATGACAATTACTCAAGAAGCATTCATTAACCATTTGACATCAATGGCTGGTCTTTTTATTCAAAGTTAAACCCAGTCAAATCCATGGGTTGACATCGATGACAACACCATCCAACAATAGTTTGATTGTTTTCTATTTTGAATATTTTTGGGGATATTTCAAGTCAAATTTGTTTGAAATTTGAAATGCATTTTTAATAACAAAAAATCATTTTTTTAAAGATGTATTTCACTAAATTCCTAAAAAAGACTTTAAACCCTAAAATAATTAAAAAATAAAGTTTTTACCACTGAAAATATTTATGATAAACATGCTACAATTAAGGAAAACTTATAAAATGAAATGAAAAAGTAAAATAAAACCTAAATTATAGCTTTTTGGGTGGTTTTATAGGCTTTTCTTAGTCATTGTTTTCTGGTTTTCGTGATTTATTTTTTTACATTTTTGTATGGCAAGTTTTTTTTTTCAAATTAATTTATTTTATTCTGCAAAAAAAAATTAAATAGAAGAGACAAAATTGATAGGAAACGTACCTTTTCTTGACCCTCTGGGTCATTGGCAGGGTTGATAGCAAGATTGAGTTCCTCCATCTCAGTTAAACTTACAAATATTTTGTCAAAATCCTTTTTTTCTCACAACCTGAGTAAAATGAATTTCATAGGTTGCAGCTAGAGTTTTTAATAAGAAATAATGCTCAATCGAGCCAAAACTCATGATCGTGCCTCTAACTTGGGTTATAAAATGGCTCAATAGAGGGTTTGTTTAAAGGCATTATCGAGCTATTTTTAAGTGCCTAAATAGCTCAATTGAGTGCTTAAAATTGCTCAATCAAGCATCCCTTTTTCACCAAAGCACAAGCTCGCTTTGCTAAAAAGTGTAACCCAACTCCATGCACTCACCCTCCTATTATATCTAAATCTACCCTTGATATCTAAATTTGGGTTCATTTCATTTGGATTTTTTCTACTTCTACTTCTCAAAATCAGGAACTTCTTTGATCTCTTGCTGATATCCTGCAATAAAAATCTAAGCTTATCCAATAAGTTTAAGTAACTATTCCCATTATTTATCTATTAGATAACCCAAATCAATCATTTTCATGTATGATTCATCTGCTTCATTATATTTTTCAAAAGAATGTTTTACTATGAATAAATACTTGAGTTCATAGAAAATAAACAGATCATCATCTAACATCTGAAGTAGATTTTGACCACTTAATTCCCCATTTATTCCACAAAACTTTGACCTGTCTAATGCTTCCATCTTCAATATTATTTGATAATGCTCCTCTATTATAATTTTATGTTGTGCATTCTTGAAAGAGGGAATACCTTTCTGTGGTACAATATAATTTTTTCTTAGAATTTATTATTTTGTACCTACAATTTGTCACACATCTCTTTGGTCTTCAACATAAGAATTTTTTTTCTAAGAACTTTCCTCATATGGATGACTACATCAATTATCTCTTCAGTTCCTAACTCTTCCATTTTTTTTATTGACTTTATGTTCAAAGCTTTAATGATTTTAATTGCTAATCGGTTTTATTTCCTAGGTTAGTTTGAATATCATCAAAGGCTTCCCTTGTTCTTTCCACTAACTTATCGTTCTCCACAATGATTTCAATATCAGGCCATAAATCACATACAAATGACACAACATCCATCCAAATTTTCTCCTTTTCCTGTGTCAAATACTGAACACTATTGGAAATTCCCAAATAATGCTTTAGTTGTTTTTGCAAATTAAGCAATTTTTGTATCTCGGCCACTAAAGAATTATCTAACTTGATTTTATTTTGTTCTACTCTATGCAAATTTTCTTTCAATATGTCAATCTTTACATTATTTAGGGTGAGAGAAGATAGTGCTTCGAACATTTTTTGTGGTATCATCTCCTGTAGAAACTATCTCTACTATTGGAATTATTGTACTTCCACTTTGTTCTTTCTCCTTTAATAACTCCATTTTTTCTTCCATATTTCATATTTGCATGTTTTTTTCAATACTATAAAGAATAATAAATATTCCTTGTCTTTTCCCAATTCCCCTATTTCATTCATTTGTGCATGCTCTCTTGTAGGAAATTTTAACCTTTTTTGGGTGTTTGGATATCTTGATTCTTCTTTTTAATAATATCTTGAGCTACATCATCATCCTTAGGATCCAAACCTAATTTAATCAAAATATATTTAGTGATTAATCTTAGTTTCCTTGGCCAAGGAGGAGGTATTTTCCATTTTAAGCTCTGCAAGGGTATTATTTAAATAATTATGCAATTTTGATAAAGTGAAGGAAGATAAAGTGAGAGTAGAATAGATCATATCACTAGTTTGTTTGTGAAAATCAATATCATCTATAGGATGGATTTGTTTAATATTGAAATAAAGAAAAAAAAAGTTGTAGTCTCCAACAAATTTAGGCCCATAAATCTTTGGTTCAAGAAACACTAGCTTAATTCACCTTTTCCAATGTGATGACTTGAAAACAACCTATTCTTTGTGGAAGAGGTTTACTTCTAGAACTGAGTATACACTATTTTCTGCAAAGACTCATTCTCTTTCTTCATTTCCAAAAAACCAAAAACTAGTTTTTGGTAAGAATAAAAATGAGGAGAAGATTGTTCTGCCATTGGATCTATTTCTTGCATTCTAAAAGTAGGCTCACTTGAAAGGACGATAGTTAGTGGAGAAATATCAAAACACATAGTTTCTAACATTCTTCCTTCCACATTCTTTGTTTTCTGCCTTTTACATACTTTGATTTTATCTACTTCCCACTCTGATACAATTTGAACAATTCTTTTGAGTTCATTTTCTTTCATCTGAGGCGTAGCTAATATCTTAGGTCCCATTAATTGCTCCATTGTTTTCTCCTCTACTAGCTCTTGTACTGGGTTTTCTTCTCAGGTTTTCTTATTGGAAAAATTTTCCATTTCTAGTTTAGACAAATGGAATTATGGTGGAGATTTTTGGTGAAATCTGATGGCTAATATTTTACCTAAGGGGTCATATGAAAAAACCACTCCGAGTCTAAATTTCATTGGAACTAACAATTTCTCCACCTCTTTATCTACTGACATAAAATTTACCACAAATGGCCCTACTTGTGCTTTTAACTTAAACAAAGTTTTTTTCTTCTTGGTAAAACATGTACTTGATCTATGTTAAGGCTTTATGTAATGAATTCAAGAGAAAATATACAGGTGGGAAAAAAAAAATGGCAATTGATAGGGTGGAAGTTCACTTCCATATAACCTAATTTCTGTAAAATATTTGTACAAATACCAATCACCAAGCTCCATAATAATTTTGATTTCTAGTCAAATTCTAGGAGGACTATCATTGATTAATAAATTGTAACATATATGAAGAATTTTTTCCACAAAATCAGTGAAAGAAAATTCTTCAGAATTCCTTCTAACTAATCAAGTCCAATGAATCACAAACCACTAATTTCATTGTAGATCCTGCCTCTACAATTTTTTTTGGAGACTATCTAATATAAAAATATATAAACTAGAGCATACTAATACTTAAAAGCTTTTTGAACCCCAAATTTCAGAAATTGATCATGAATGGCTTTAGAGATAAATTGGCTAAAATTGAATAAAATTTCTATTTTTTCCTTTGGGCAGAAAGTTGACAGAAAACGTAGAATCACCTCATCCATTGCTTCATCTCTCTGGTATCCTAAAAGGAAGGACGAAATAGAAATGGTTTGGTTTAAAAAAATGGGAACATTGACCAAGGGTAAGGTGAACTCTAAGTGGGAATACCAATTCATTCAGGCATGGAGAATTCAAAAATAAAATCTCTTCTTTCAAAAATTAATTTATGGTAAATATCTAAGAGGGATTCATTGGAGAATGAGTGCAAAGAACCGGGGATGGAAATATACAAAGAATTTAATATGGATTCACGAGTTATGTAAAATAGGGTTCCACCATTTTGAGAAATTATGTCCTTTTCACTAGGTAAGCACCTATCTGAACACCTTACCATGAATTTTTGGAAGTGATGGGTTTGAGGGAATATACATTGAGGTAATAATGATTCCCACAGAGAGATTTTGTTGCTTCCATATTGAAACATTTGAATCCCAAACTCTAAATCTCATACAAGTCAAATTATGATTTTATATACACTATTCTACTTTCCCAATCAACTAAATGCAACTCATCAACTGTGTTGTTGTAGAAGAGGGGATGGTTTTAAAATGAGCTTGGGATTGTTTTTGTTTAACTGAAATAATTTTGAAATGTAAACGGATGGAGAGGAATAGGGTTATCTTTAGAATAAAGCGTCGAGTTTCTAAATCTTCTCTCACAAATGACTACAATCTTGTGCTTTGATTCTCTGTAACCTGAAAATGAGGAAAAGGTAAGAGTGTGAGAATTGTTGTTTAATCATTGGGGGAGTAGATAAATATGAGAGATTAGGAGCGCAATGAAATTAATGTTTTTTATATAATGGATAGATATGTATTTAATGGTAAATGGTCACCAAATTCACTAATAAGAAGTGATGATAAAAATAGTTGGATCAAAACCATTTATGGTGACATAATAAATTCGACAAAAAGTATTTATTGGTGGAGATGGTTTGTGGGGAAACCAAGAATGGTTTTGCATGGGGGTGGGGGGTGGGGTGGTGGGTGTAGGCGATAAGTGGGAAAAGGTGAGGGGGGTGCACAACATATAGAAATGCACCATGTAGCAAAGGTAATTTCGAGAAAACAACTTTTTGCACCCCAACCCCCACCCATTAAATGTCGAGCAAGAGGGCTGGTTGCACAATAGAGAAAGAACTAGAAATCACATGTGGAAAAATAGCCACTATTGAAAAATTAATGATGTTTAGTGAGTGTGTGATAGGATAATTTATTATAAAATAAAAAATGTAATATATCACATTATAATATTGCGCACAACATTTATTACAATGAGAATACAAAATAAATATCTATAGAATTTCTAAGTAAACATTTTGAAACTTTTATCATAACAAGAAAATGTTACAACACATCTAAGAAATTCCTTAATTCTTTTTTAGTTAAGGGTTGAAGCGTTGGATGGAATTTCCTTAGCTTTTGTTGAAACAACTTTAACCCTTCCTTGATAGGAATTACATGTTCGATGATATGCGTATAATATTTCTTTAAATCATCATATGTCCATGCAAATACATCCCAATACTATTTTAAAAGTAGGATGGAAGCTTGTAGTTCGTGAGGAGAAAAACATGTACTGAGGTTCACATATTTTAGATTTTCTTTGGTTCCAAAAAATACTTGTTCATGTGATAGCACTGAGCTCTAAATATTTGTATTAACTGGTCCTTCAAAATGATTTTAAAGGTCATAAAGTTTCTTAAGACATACCACATTCTTGGGAATAGTATTCCCCTTAGTTGCTTGAGTTGTTTCCTGTAAATCGTTTTCGTGCTCATCTACTTCAATAGCCACATCTTTGAAAGCATCCACATTGGCCATGAAGTGTAGTATATGATATTCATCATTAAATACTTGAAAATTAGCTACGTTATCAGGTAAATGGTTTATAAATAATTTCTATAAAAAATCAATCCTTTAATGGTGACATCCTAGTAGCTGCATTAGCTAAAATATTTGCAGTATTATTACGAATTCTAGGAACAAAATTAATATGGAATAATTTAAAGAATGAAATAATATGCCATAACCCTTGTTGGTATTTTTTCAAATTAGGTGAAACACAATGAATGGTATTTTGTACTTGACAATAAAAATGTTTGAATCACTGACTACCTTGAGTACTTCCACCTTGAGGTTTATGGAATTATTTAACCCTATAATGAGTGCTTAATATTTAGTAGTACCTTCCACGCACTAGAATTCCAAGTGGAATGATAAGACATATTTTCTATTCTAAGTGTCAATAAGGATACAATGAGCTGTAGAACTGTCCTAAGTTTTCGAAACATCAAAATATAAAGTCCAAATGTTAGCATCTATTGAGTTAGTTCCTACACTAGTAGTATGTACATTTATATTACAAATTTCACTGGAACCAGTTGGAATGCAAGGAAGGAGCTCCAACTATGTATCAGATGGTATAGTGGATGGTTGCACTTGATAACACCCATGGTCAACATCTAGAATTTTTTTCCAAAAATGTCATCTGCAAAGCCAAGTGGCTCAGTATGTCCCTCACGTGTTATCATGGTATATTTCATCTAAGGCTCACTTTCTACTTGAATCCGATTATTTTTTCCCTTATAAAGAAGTCATAAATGTGAAAAATCCATAGAAAAGTACCGTTGTATCTTGTTGGACTAGTCTCTCCTTAGCAACAAGCCTAGGCTTCAAGAATCTCTACAATAACAATATTGATGCATTGGTGAAATCTATTGTCTAATGATAAATGGAAGATAGCATTATTAATTTTACTAATTTATTGGACCAATTATTTGTCCAGTTGTATGATTCAAGCATCAGCCTTTTCCCATTTGGCATTAATCATTTTCGCAATAGATAATGACATGCCATTTGTAGATGCACCAGAATTAATCAAACAATTATGCAAATTATTATTAAAGATTTCAAATGTTAAAATAAAATGGGTGAGAGAGTATTAGTATTTAAATTAACACGATTGAGGTTTATTACTAGTGTCTTTGGAGTCTTTAGAATATTCATGGTCCTCAACAGCCCAAATAGAACACAATTTCTTCTCAAGAGAAATTAGTTTACCAAAGTTAAAAGCCAATGTGTCCTTTCCAACTCTCTTAACAAATACAAAAATTTTAGTAGGCAAGGAAGTGGTGTAATAATATTTGGTAATGGAATCATGTGGTTGGAAGTCAGTGGGGAACTTATTCTATAAACATGTAAATCTATGATTAAAATACTTTCCCTTCTCCTTGTTCCCCATTTTCATATTTCTTAGTTCTTTTAGAAGCATGGTTAGAGTATTATCATCAGAATTTTTATCTAAGAATAGATTTTGAACTCCCTCCAATTATGAATCTAATTAGGTAGAAGACTGTGATTCCAAACTGATGCTCTACCTTCTAGAGTGTACAGAAAAATTCTACAAGCAGCATACTCAAAACGTACCTCTAGCATTCATAAATGCTTGTAGAAGTCACTAATATGGTCTTCAATTTTCATCTTCTTATCAAGTTCAAACTTTAACAACAACATTTTTGGGTGCTTAGGAACATGTTGAAGATTTCCCAAAAGAGAAAGAGGAACTTGAGCCATCCAGTCCAATTAATCATCAGCCATGTATTAATTTTCCTCCTCCTCTTCACCCTCTAATTCTGAAGAGTCTTCTCATTCACCATCCAAATATTCGTTGCAATCAAGATGTTCTTCTTCTCTTAGTTGTTCTTCATCATAAAATGGAAAATTCTCGTCACTAACTAGATCTTCCTCAATAAGTGGAAGATCCCACTAGTTATTTATTCTTTCAGTAGGATTAGTTAAATATTTAAGGATTTCAATAACCAAATCTTCCACTAAAGAAACCAACACACCATGACGAGTTGTCTCTTTCTTTATTTTATTATGAAGAATAATAGCAACGATAGGGAGTAAGCAAATAACTCTTTCAAACTAATAAGTAATAGGATTGATTTTCCTATTACTAGAGATATTATGGAATCTTCATGAGTCACTTTTATCATAAGGATCAAACATTCCATCAATTGTTGTAACATGGTGCCTTTATGCCTTTTCCTTCACAATTCTTCCTTGGGTAACTTTTCTTATCATATCTCATCAAACATCTTTTCCATGCTTATTAATAATACCTACATGTATATGTCACTCATGGAAAGCAAACATTATCTCAAAAAATCTCTTACTCTATGATGATTCATGTAATGTACTAATTATGGATTAGCAGTGTGCTAGGGATAGAGAGAGAGGCCTTGTATGCATAAAACATACTTGCAGGAGACAATGGGGGCAGGTAGTTATCACTAAAACTATGCCATGTGCATCTCTGGAAGAGGAGGAGGCAGGGTGAGCTCATGGCATGGTTCCATGAGACAAGGTTAGAAGGAACACTAACTAGGACTATGCCATGTGATAGGGAGGAAGGCCAAGGCCACAGTGAGGGAATAAGTCATAGTTCCAGGGCCCAATGAGGGGCATCACTTCCAGATAGAAGTGTGTAGTGTGATATGCTAGGAGGCATAGGCAGGACTTGCATGAGGAGGAATAGTAAGACACAAGAATGGTCTTGTTGACTAGAATTTAGTAATGCAAGAGAGAGAGAACAATAAGACACAAAAAGGGTCTTGTTGACTAGAATTGCATAATGCAAGAGAGAGAGAGAGAGAGAGAGAGAGAGAGAGAGAGAGAGAGAGAGAGAGATATGCTAGGAATCAATGAATCTATAACCAAAAAACTCCAAAATAGAAAGCAGTGAATCTATAACCAATATGAAATTAAATTATGAGCTTGAGATTGACATGGTGAATATGGTTGTTGATACTAAACATCTATTATAAAATGAGAAATTTTACTTTATTTTATTGTTTTAGATCTAAATTAATTTATAATTTAAATATTTTTTAATAATAAATATAGTACAATTATAGTTTCAAAAATAAAACATTAACATTTAAAGTTTAAAATCTAAAAAAGAGATTTTTTTTTTCATATATATATATATAACACTAAAACCTATATAACATGATGTCATTGTATATAATTATAACATTTTACTATTATTATACCATCACATAGATATATAATATAGTTCTATCACTGTTTAGTTCATAACATAAGGTTATAAAATAGAACTCTATAATTATTTAACATGTATAACATAAATTTATTTAAAATAACATACACACACATATATATAACATAGCATGTAACATAACTATAACCATAACTACAACTCGTTTAAAGCTAGCTCTATATATATATATATATATATATATATATATATATATATATATATATATATATATATATATATATATCACATACATATATATATAACATAACGTAACATGTATGTATAACTAGATAGTTCATAACATAATTATATAACTAGATATATAATTTAACTATTATACTACAACATCGTATAGCTATATATTATAGTCCTATATATATAACATACGATAATTCTATAACTATTTATCATAACATAAAGTTATTTAAATGTTATATTATGTCAAATAAAATTACATAATCCAAATAAATTTATGTTATGATAAATATTTATAGAATTATTGTATGTTATATATATAGGACTATAATATATACCTATATGAAGTTATAGTATAATAGTTAAATTATATATATAATTATATAATTATGTTCTGAACTATCTGGTTATAGTTACACACACACACACACACACACACACACACACACATATAATTATATAAGTTCATGTTTGAACAATGCATCATCGATAGATACGTTAAATCCATCATGAAAAGTGCAATCAGTGTTTTAAATAAAAGCATTTAGACTCTTTTCTAATTTTCAGCATATTGTTTCATTATGTAGTATTTTACAAGAAACATTGTCTTCATGTGCTTGCACCTAGTACATCTCATGTGTCAATGTCAAACATTAAGAACACAAATTCTATTGTAGTATTTGGTTGGTATGAAATTTTATTATTTTTGTAAATATGTTTATTTTAATTTTTTACATTTATATTTACATGTTTATGCGCTATGAATAAGATGCATTAATAGAAATGAGAAAAGGTGTGAAAGTAGATTTGATCACTTCTTTTGATGGTGTTTACCTGGAACTCAATTTGCTTTCGTTGATAAATGATCAAAAAATGTACTCTAAAGTTTAGGACTTCAGACGAGATTATTCTACTTAAATTTAGAAATGGTTATTTTCTCGACTTTTTTTTCTTGGATTAGTTTATATGTATTATATGTAATATGTTGAGACATCCTAGATACACTCCTCAACTATAGGTTATCATAGTCGGATAGGTCTTATTATACATGGTCAAGCTCGTGATATATCACATAGCCCACCGCAAGTTCATGTTCCCCTCATATAGCCTTCCTTTTATGCCAGCCAGAGTATCAGAGGCAGTGTTTTTGCCTCTGTTGATGTCCATGCTACATCCAATGGACCTTCTTTGCCCATTTCAAGTACACTTCCTTCATTTTTAATTCCTCTTCAAACTTTGTGTTTTTATGTCTTCAAATTGTCTTCAATTTTTAAATTATCCTCAAATGATGTGTTTGAATTTAATATATATGTTATTATGCTTCTAGTTTGTTAATTATATATATTTTAAACTATGTTTATGATTTATAGGTCCTTAGTAAGCTAAAGAGAAGGATCATAGTGTAGCATCAATCCGTCATGGGATGATGCTACAACTCAAATTACATTAGAGGATGTTACAACCCATCATACACTCATCACAAAAGAGATAAAGAATATCCATGCCAATTCACTGAATCATATTTCATTGTCTTTGATGGAAGATAGCATGACTAGGTTGATCAAGACATACTAGAGGTTAGACCCACATAGCCACATATTACAGTTCATACATAAGGTTAAGAGACATGAGGTTAGAAGCCCAGATTCTTGGGAGGTGGTGAAAGAGGCAACCGAGGACATTGATGTTCATGGGGATTCATTCAACATCCCTCTGAATCTCCCTGCAATACATAAAGGCTTGATCCCACTAAAATATGTTATTGGTGTTCATCCAACCCCTTTCGTATATGATAGATTCACTGGGGATTGGGGAAAGTTCCCCAACCATGACTAGGTTTTCGTTTATTTTCCTAAGCATTTATATTCAAAGTCTGTTTTACATATGAGGCCATATTACCCTGATACTAGATCTCATTTTTATGGCATCGACATGTGATGTACCTATGATCCTAAGGGGGCTCGTAGGGACCCTATGCATTTACCAACACCTCTAATACTCTTTCCACTACCATTTCAGAGCTTGGTATTACCAACAGAACTAGAGAAGTTGTCACAGCTCAATGGTGAAATGCTGGAGACTATTGCAGACAACATGCAGGAGTCATTAGCTAGTGCATGTGTTTCATTGGATGGAGATATTAGGAGACCCCCAACACTTCCTCATGGCCCACCAATGCCCTTATATGATGATTCATTTCTCATGAGTTTACCCTTTAACCCGGTTTTGACACATAAATGTATGTATTGTGATGTTATTCATGAGAGTTGGAGGGTGCATGGCTTGTGTGACATAGACCGGGTACATATACGTACCAAAATTTTTACTCTTATTGTCAAATTATGCATAATTACTTATATTAAAATTTCTAGTTCATATTAGACTCTATTTATATTAATCAATTTATGATAACATGTAGACATGTGTCAGCTACATGGATGAGCTTACAAGGTCATGTGAGGAGGAAGTTGATAAGCTAAGGCATCCTCAACCAAAGCATGTTTCCATGGATTCTCCTCCACCTCCACCTCCACGTTATATGTTCACTAATGTGGAGGAGAGCCAGTGTCTACAAACACATGGACCAGTAGTTGAGGTAAACTTTTTTATTCCTAAGATTTCAACATTTTTTTTTAAAGTTACATAAATATGCTAATTAATATGTAGGCTAATTATAATTTGTCATTTCCATTGTGTACATAGGACCATATGCACAATGTCATTTATGCCATTTTTAAATGGAGACACGTGTGGGATGTTGGGTTTAGAGGCACTGATGATGCAAGTCCATCGATGTAGGCCCCAATCATCGAGCCACATGTAGGCGAGAACCAAACCCAAATTGATGACCAAACCCCCATCCTATCAGACTTGGATTTGGACTCATATCACGTTAGTATATTCATGTATATGTAATTACAAATGTGGTTCACTATCATTTATTTACATATTGTTTATTTTGTACAAATAATGATCTAATTAATTTGAATTTGAATGTGTTATATTGCAGTACCAACTTATGGATCCTTACTTTCTAGAAAGAAAACTCACATAGGAGTTCTAGTGGTACTTAGAGTGTCATAGTTTGTATATCTTCATGCTCATTTCATAGGGAATATTCACATGTATGATATAGAATTTCTATATTTTCATACATGGATAGTTTATGGATGTTTATTATTTTAGTGTATGAATGTTCATGTGATATTTGTAATTTGTATATATTTTCATATGGATAGTTTTTTGATGCATGTATTCACTATTTAGGTTTATGAATTTGTATTAATCTTATTTATGGATGCTTATTAATTTTTGATGTTTAAATGGTGATTTAATAACTTTTCTATATACTATAATTTTTACTAGTAAAATATATGTTCACATTTGATTTCTAGTTCCATAGACTAACAAAATAAGTACAATATTAAGTTATGATGCAAGTCACTTTGATAAATAAAATGAACTTAAATATATCATGTATCAATTTAACATTGAACATGGAAATAATTCCAATCACACTTCATATTGGCTTGTAGAAAGAGTCTTTGAATGCAATCAATATGTATGTTATTACAATTCAATTTTAAAATAAATTATTTTAATTATAAATTCATGTGTAATATGTCTATATATATATATATATATATATATATATATATATATATATATATATATATATATATATGATTTTTTTTGTGACCCACCAATATACCATTGCATGGTGAACATTTTTAAGTATTTCAATCAATTTCTTATCTCAAGGTTCAATTAAAAAACACAAATATGATTGAAATAAGTTCTATTCAATTTTAATATTAAAACATGTCATGTAAACAACAAATAGGTTTTATTCAACATTACTTATTTTAAGATTATCTACAAGATCTTACTCATAACATGATATAACTCATCCGTATTGAAATTAAATATGTAGTTCAAAAACATATATGGTAGCATTTCTATAATTTTATATAATATTATCAACTTTCCTAAATTTACATGTAGTTATCCAAGTATTTCAAGAATTTCCTTATGATAGAAATTTAAGTTTTATTCATTTTTTTAAAAACACAATATGATTTAAATAATTTATATATTCAATTTTAAAATATGTGGAGATGTAAAAGTTACAAATACAAGTTTTATTCGATTTTTTTTTTAGGTTTTCTACAAAATCTTAGCCATAATGCAGGTTGTCGATAATTTTTTTGTGCTTACACTAAAATCAATGCACAATGTTAAACTAATTACCTTGAAATTAATGTACACAATATATTTAGTTACATCATTTATCAAAGAACAACATCTTCGCTAAATCAATGCATCTAATCCAAGAAATCAAATAGGATGAGAAATCAACATCTACACTAAAATAAATTCATCTAATGCAAGCAATCAGATAGGATAATTAGAAATCAATACCTACACAGAAATCAATGCATCTAATGCTACAAGAAATTAAATAGGATTAGAAATCAACAAGTACACTGAAATTAATGCATCTAGTGCTTGCAATCAAATAGGATGAGGAATGATCATCTATATTAAATTCAATGTAGGTAATGCAATCTAAATCGAACAAGATTACAAATTAGCATCTTTAATGAAATGAATCCATATAATGCAAGCAATGAAATAGAATTAGAAATCAACCTCTGCACAGAGATCAATGCATCTACTTTGGCTGAAATCAAATAGGATTAGAAATCAACTTATGTACAATGAAATCAAAGCATCTAGTGCAATAAAATTTCTTCCCTTTCTCTCCCACCTCCATCTCTCCTTCTTTTCCTCTCTATCTCACGGCACTAGAAGAACAAACTCTCTCTCTTCATATCTATATATCTCTCATTCCCTCCCTATGAAGCATCAAAACTTGAGAGTGAAACTTGAGAGTGTTTGTGCTTTTAATGTAAAATATACAATTGTATTTGAGGATAATATTTTGTTAATTTATGAAATGTACAAGGTTGATTGAATGCTACAATGAGGCCATGCCTATATATCTAGGCAGGTGTCCTTTCATGATTAGGAATGTCTTTTAGACATTCCTTTTCAATTAACTAATGACTATTTAAATAATCATTATTTTGATTATTCATTATTTATATTTATTTATATTCAATTTATTTTATATAATTTTATATTTGTAACATTTCCGGTTCATTCAAAGCTTTATCGTTGACAATTTGCTGCACTTTGATCGCTAACAATTTCCTTCACCTTGTTTTGTCATCATTGTCATTGATGGAAAAGGAGAAAAAGAGAAGCACAATGAAAAAAAGCAAAGGAGAAGCACAAAGAAAAGTAAGAAAAGG
This sequence comes from Pinus tabuliformis, assembly GCA_031772625.1. Taxonomy (NCBI): domain Eukaryota; kingdom Viridiplantae; phylum Streptophyta; class Pinopsida; order Pinales; family Pinaceae; genus Pinus; species Pinus tabuliformis. Next base: position 352,481,105 of record CM062811.1, read on the forward strand.
AGCAAAAAAGTAGCAAAAATGCAAGGAGCAACAACAACATAAAGAGCAGCAAGTAGCAAGATGAGACAAAGGAGAAAAGGAAGGATGAGGAGTTGTGATACTTTAAAATGTTTTGATAATGTTTTAGATATTTCTATATTGAAGAATGTATGATGAGAAATTGATGATTAATCTTAATTGTTGTGATGCAAAGGAAAAACTCCAAGGAAAAGGCAAATATGTTCCAAAGATTGTTGGGGTGCATTAATAATAAATATTGTCATTTGATGTTGGCATTAGGTTGATAAATTTAATATTTACATGTGGTAGAAATTCATATTGGATGGAATATTTATTTTTGTCTTCCACTATTCAAGATCTGAAGATTTTGGAAATGAATGAGTAGAAGGAAAAGAGTCAAACCTATTCACTTCATATTCTTATGTTGGATACAAATATCCAATAAACTATTTCTATAAAAGATGTGATTTTGGAAGGTATAGGTTGTTAGTGAATGGGAGAATGTGAGAGAGGTTATAGAACCACTATGCATTAGTTACATGACACATATGGAGCTTATGCTATATAGATTTGAAGGGAAAAACAAAAAGAAATTAAGAGGGAGACATGCAAAATTTGTGACAAGGTAAACCAACACATTGTTGTTTCTTGTTTGCATTTTGTGATGGTAGTTTTATATCAAGTTTTGGGTTGATAAATGTCTATTTGGAGATGTTGAGGTAGAAGCCTCCTATGGGTTGTAGCCTACAAAGAATATATGGGAGTAAGAGTTTCCTTGCATGTTGAAGCTTGCAGAAAAATTGAGGTAACAACCTCCTGTAGGTTTGGGCCTACAGAAAATAAGATGTAATAAGGAGTAGGATCTTGTCTTTGCATTACACATATGTTTGTGTCAATATGTATTGTTATTATGTGTTCATGAGATGGTTTGATTTTCTTTTTACTTGTTGGTCACATATTCAATATGCTGGTCATTATTTGTTAAGCTTATCATGCAATGTTTCAATTAATGAGTTTGAAGAAAATAGTATTAATGTACATGAGTATGCTAAATTGAGTCATCCCCCTAGCCCCCTCCTCTCTTTAGTCAAGTGTTCATCAAATGGTATCATATCAAAATTCCTTATGTATAAGCCTAATAACTTGAAGGTAGATCTACTTGAGTCATGGGCTATCAAAGTGTACCTGTGTTGAGTGTAGAAAACTTCCATGAGTGGAGAGAAAAAGGTTAAAACCAAATTAATAGCTTATGGACCTAGTGTATGTAAGCTTGTATGTGAAGGTTATTCTTAAAAATCTTCCTCTATGCAATAAATACAATGGAATATTAATGAAAAATGTGTTATATATAAAAAAATTCATAATAAGGATCTTGATACAATAATATAGTTAATTTCTACAAAAGAAATATGGGATATATTGTAGCTCATGTATGAAGAGGCTATCATCAAAAATGTAGAGAAAGGAATGAGAAAGAGGAAGGGGAAAAAACTTGTCAAAGGGAAAGTGTTCAATTAAATGTAATATCTACCTGTGTGGATGTACGTGACTCTCTTGAAGAAAAGGAAAATTAAAATCAAGCTAGGCTTGACTTATCATTAGCTAGTATAGAAGTATTAAAGAATGAAAATAAAGATCTAAGGAAATTTGTGCAGATATGTGATGAGAGAGAGCATGAGTACAAGCAGGAAATTGTCATCCTGGTGGCACAACTTTAAGAAGAAACGAAACTAGAAGAGGTGATGAGCAATAAATTGAAGGAGAAAGACCTACAATGTAAAATATTAGAAGTTGAGGTTGATTCATCTAGAACTAAGTTACACTAAGAGAATAGGTTGTGTAACCAACTAGAAGGGGACTTTTCCTCCATGAAGAACTCAGCAAAGGCAACCAAAATAGTAATGAAGCAGTGTTAAAAATACCTACAGAAGAAAAGGCCAACAACATGATTTGTAAAGAAGAAAACAAAAACAAGAAACAACATCAAGAGCCAAAGAATAAGATGAAGAAATGGTCATTTCCCCCTGGAGATAAGTTGAGAAAATTTCGAAGATGGAAAAAAGAGATTCTTTGCTCCTTTTAAAGATATGAAGTGTTTTTCTTGCCATGAACCTGGACACATTGCAGCAGAATGTAAGACAAAGAAAATCAAGTTTAATCAGGAAAAATGTAGCAAATGAGATGACTCTCTCAAGAAAGCAAGCAGAGAAGACAATCATTCATCAGGTACACAAAACATTTCCACGGTTACTATTATTTGTGCAATGAATTTGGACATAAACTTGTTGAATGTAAACTATATGCAAAAAGGGGCACAAAAAGCCACACACTAGCTCAACCATACCTTGGTCAAATAAGGTGTTATTTGTGTCACAACCTTGGACATAAAGCCAATAATTGCAAGCTGCCATATATCCTAAAGAATCCTAAATAGATGATGGAGGAAAATCAAACAATACCAAACTTTCAATCAAAAAGAAATGCAGATAGTAGAAAACAACTTGCCAAAGTATGGAAGAGGAAGAAAAATGAATATCATATGATGTCAATAAAATAATGAAGATGTCGTGATCTCGGGGGGAGTTTCTCATGAAGAAATGAACAGTCTTGTGAACATCCATGTTAGAGAAGTGGTACCTCATTGGAAGACAATGCTCCTGAAAGACATTATTAGCCAATAAATGCAATTCACTCACTCTACCTATTGTGTGTAAGATGTCATCATATTGTTAGGCAAAGAAGTAGGAAAATACAAAATGAACAAAAATCATATAAACATTAGTTATTTTGAGGGTATAAAAGTGGAAGGAGCTACTAAACCTCCAATATTTTATTTTCATATTTAACTCAAGGTTTTAAGTGGACATCACGGTTGCCAAATTATTCACTTTTAAATACATTGGAACCACTATGTTGTGAAGCATTCCATGCTAACCCACATTGTACTGAGTAGCAAAAGATGTATTTTTTTCATGATACACTTTAACAAGTTTCCATTAAACAAAATCTTATTGGGTTACAGTACCAGAGATGGTAGATTGAGCATAGAGAAGATGCTTATCAATGGAATGGCTTAGGATGAGAAACAAGCCTCCCAGGACTTGGCCTTGGATAAATTTGTTGACAAAATGCGAATGTGTAGCACATCGGAAACAATTTCAAAATATTCTTACAATAGTAAACAATCAATCCATATGCAGTACAGAAAACATTTACGTGAGGGAACATGTTAATGACTGTACAATATTGCAACGCGAGAATGTGGAGAATAGTGAAAATGTGGTTGTTTCTTATACAAAAATCCTATCGGATAAAGTGATAGCTCCAATGATTTGTCAATATGGAAAAAAAACAGTCATCCACACAGAAATTGGAGGAAAAGGTTAAAAGAAGCACATGCTACTGATGAGTCGGTGGCCCTGCAAAATGACGTGTTAGAAGAGAGAGGAAATGTACATATTGAAAAGATTGAAAGACCAAAAAAAATAGAGGCTACTCCAAAAGGCAGTAGCTATGACAAAAATAATAAAAAATCAAGGTTCTCAAAAGAAACAGATAAGAGCGATGAAATCTTCAGATAGCACTGCAGTAGCTCAACAAGAAATTCTAGATCTGAACATTCTAGAAGGCCTTGCTACAAGAAATGATCTAGATGAGCATAATAGAAAATCAAAATTGTTGGGGAAGAAAATGAGAGGTAGTAAAGCTGCCTATAATATTATGAAAGATTCTGAGGAATTTTTGGAAGACAGAGAAAATTCTTATGTTCCAAACACAGAAACTCTCTCTGCAGAAGGGGTAATTGCACTAAATAATTTAGGTGGGAAAACCAGCAGTCAAGCCAGATGTTGCAAACGAAAAAAAAATGGCTTCATTAAAGCGTTCAGAATGTGGTGATTCAAAGAGAGGTGCTCGTAAATGAACGTAGCTTCATGTTTCATTTACATTCTTGTGAATCTGTACAACTAGAATCACATGTAGCAGGTTGATTAAAGCGTTACCCTACAGTTCTTGTTTCTAATTAGTGTGCCAAAGTGGGTATTATATGCGATCTTAGAGTATCACTGGAACCTGAGTGAGAAATCAGGGACGATACTGATTAAAAATTGAAAGGAGAACGTTATTGTATTCCAGAGGCACTTAATTGATTATAAATCGTATCAAATCAGAGGTATGTGGCACATATGAGTTGTGGTAGATCTGGTTGATATAATGGCAGGACGATATAGTCGGTTATTCGCAGTAAACATTATCATATTTATCATTATTTTCTGGTACCTGGCATAACTTTTGGGACAACGTCTGGCAACGTTGCATGGTTGCCAGTGATGAGGCAACATTATGTTATGATTGACAGTCTGTGGAAGAGAGTGTTATATTATTACGGGCCCGAGGAAGCGTTACACATAACTGGTGGCATTATATATCATATGTAAATTGAGTGAAATTTTTAATAGGTAGTGCCCTCACCGAAATGGAAGATGATCCTTTTCCTTCTCATCCTGTTTCTTCATCAGATTATGTGAAATTCGTGGAGATGTCCAAGGACGGTAACTTGATACCAGTTCTTGTGTATCAATGCTTGGTGAGCCAAATATTATAGGGAGGCCCCGATTATTTTTCTTTTATTCGAACCTATGGAGCAAGGTCATAAGAGCATCAACGTGGTTCGTTTTAGTACTGTTGGAGAAAAACCTACAATGGAAATTGTTTCCCAGGAAAATTTAGTTACGATAATGGACCATGAACGGGGAATTAGGGAGCAGGAATTCACTGAGGATCCAATGACTGTGCCTCCACACATAATGTAAAATTGGAAACCATTGCTGGCTGATGAGCTTCACATTTCTTTCTGTGGTGGATGGACCGAATATTTTTCATATTATACTATGAGGTATGTAGAGAAGAGAGAGTTGGAATCACTCCCCACTACATCGATTGGGGATTTGATGGATCTATTTGGCTTGTGTCAAACATGAAATCTTTACACGATGACTGTGAAAGTTTCGAGTCATTTCGTCCTGGGTATATATATTCCAGTAAACAAGGTGGCCTATCGAGATGTTACAACCCACCTTGGTATTCAGAAAATGTTATACCGTCCACTCCATATGACCCATTAGTTTTAAGTCGAGCATTAGAGAAATTGGTAATTAGAGGGTTGATGACTGATGTTCCATTTGGAGTACTGTTATCAGGAGGGCTCCACTCATCCTTAGTTGCAGTTTTTTGCCACGCTATTTGGTTGCTACCAGGGCTAGAAAACAATAGGAGCGGAAACAATGTCATTATTCATTTCACATATCAGTACTCATTTATATATCAGCTTTATATGAGCCGTCTAGGGCACCGTCAGGGTTGTGACATGGAAAACTTGAAAGCTTACATGCAATATCATAAACATTTATCCTCCAATGTATTATCATTTATGCTTCGAGGTATTATCATTTATGCTCAAATATTTATGCTCCAACATATATTTCTTGAAATAATCCAACGAATTTGCAGCTGCTCAAATGGCCGCATAAGGAGTATGCATGGTGGTGATATTTTAATGCTTGCAGTGTGCATATTGGGGTGTGAACTAATGATGCACATGGTGGTGATATATATAGCACTTGCGGAACTAAATTCCCTCAAGCTCTTTGGAGTAAACCCAAAGCTAGTAGTTTTACGTTCTTTCCTTCACATTTCTCCGCTTACATTGAAAAATACAATGTGATCAACATCATTTTTGGCTGACTGTGTAAGTGTAGTACTAAAGAAAATTTAAATGCTAATATTCAAGGATTCAAAGAGGCATGAGAGGATCCATTCATGCATGTGATCATAGTGGAGGACCTTCTTAGCAACTATGGCCAATAAAAAATATATATGTCAATGCCTTTGGTCCAACTTTTGTTAGTCTACGCTCCAGCTGCAAAACACTCATGTACTCACTTATTGACAACAAATATAGGGGATATTATCAACGACTATTTAGTGGGGAAATCGACATTTCATCTTCCAACAACATGATCGTGTGGCCCTCCTTCCAATTGCATAAATGGTTGGTAGATTATTGGCACTTCAATTCCATAGATAAACTCATAGTGACAATTTTGGGCTTGAAGTTGTAGTTGTTTCCATTTAGAGATAAATGTTTATGACTACCTTAATTCTTCGACTTGCACCACTCTTCTGTCCAAAATTTTAACTCATCTTATGTCCTTAACACTTATCAGTATTGGAAAATACATATTGGCCTTCTTGATTGGGTATGGTCCTCACCACTCTTGCTCTTATGTATGTCGGAACTACAATTATGAATCTCTCTAATGTCACCCATGCATGAAAGGACATGTCCTTGGCTCATTGTTACATTCATCTTGATTAGTGCAGAAGAAATGAAAAGAAGGTTTTGTGTGACAAAAAATTGTACTATGGATATGATCAACTATTTTAGGGGAGTTTTCCATCTAAAAAATCAAATATCTCATTATTTTAATGATCTCGCTTTACCAAAAAAAAAAATTCTTGAAGAAACAACAAAAGCTACATGTATTGGGCATCAATTACACTACAATGGATCAGGACCTTCAAAAAGAATCTTGGGAAATAGTTTTTATAAGCATGACCCTTACTCTAAAGTATTTGGCATTATGCTATTTGCAAAATAACACAGTGTTTCCAGCATCAACCAATCCAATGCAAGGATAATAATATTTTCAAAGGGGATGGTTATTAAATGGAACTTTATAAGTATTTATACCTATCAAGTTGTTTGTTTTTGGTCCTAAGAAGGAGGTATAGTTTCATGTCTAAGAAGGAGGTATAGTTTCATGTCTAAATGACTTAGTGCCCAACACTTTCATGGATGATTTGAAAGTTGGTACTATTGATAGACTATTGTAGAAAGTTTCCAAAGTCCATTCTACCTTTTTTTCTATTAGCTCTGAGGCAGTCTTTTTGAAGAACCTACTCAAAACCTTTTTGGTACACCATCCTAGTTAACAATTTGTAGAAGTATAGACACTTTCAGAAGGATTGTTCCATCCATAATCTTGAAATCCATTTGTGAACAAACATAATAATCAATTTAAGTCTTGGGAAAATTTTTAAAGATATCATTGCAGTCTGCTTCAAGTTCAGATCTATGAGAATATTTTATATCCTTCACTCTCAAGAGAAGGCATGACGATGTGAAATAACTAATTCAAAGCATCTTTTGACACAAATCTGAAGCTAGTTAAATATTATTTAAACATGATTACATCCTTTTGAATACAAGATACATACTATGTAGAAACAATAGAGATTTGATGAATCTTGGATTTTTGTATTTCTATTGATTTGAATTTTTCAAAAGAATGGTTGGTCTATTGATATGCATAGAGAGCATAATGTATTCAGCACTAAAGAGCTTAGACTATCATCCTTAACATAACAGATGACAATGATTCACGATATTGGAACACATGACACGAAGGTTATTTCTTATAATTTATGGCTAAATGATGTTGGTCAATTTATTTCAAGGGCGCAACTCATTCACCCATGCTTTCCTTACAAAGTGTTTTCTGAATGGTATTCTTGTAATATTTAATAGAGCATTCTCAAAACGATATTTTACAATGTTAAAAAATTCTGAAGAGTATTTGGAGCAATGTTTATGGAGCATAATTCATTCAATCTAGAGCAACCCAAATAAGGTGTCTGACACAATATCAACATTTATTTTTCAAAACAAGACATTACAGGTAATAGAGCATTAATGCAATGATTAGAACTACACTGAGGACTCTTTTACAATAAATTGAAGACCAGATTTTTAAATACCTTAAAAATCTATAAATGTGGATTGGAAGGATACAAGACATTTGTAATCCCCTTTCCATTGATTTCGAAGGGGAAGGTAATCAAAGGAAGGAAGACACTTCTCAGTATAAATGGGGGAGGATCAGTGTTTTGCCATCAATTCCAAAGGGGGGAGATTGTTGGAATTATTATCATTGATGGTAAAGGAGTAGCACAAAGAACAACAAGAAAAGGAGAAGCATGCAAAGGAGTGGCACAAAGAACAGTAAGCAAAGGAGAAACAAAGTAGAAGCAATGCAAGGAGTAGCACAAAGAACAGTAAGCAGAGGAGAAACAAAGTAGAAGCAATGCAAGGAGTAGCAATAAGGCAAGGAGAAACAACAATACAAGGAGAAGTAAGCAACAAAAGAAGGAAAAGGAGTAGAAGGAGGAGGATGAGTTGTGATGCATTAAAATCTTTTGATAATGTTGCAGATATTTCTGTATTTAATAATGTATGATTTTTAATTGTTGATTAATCATAATTGTTGTGATGCAAAGGAAATAATCCAAGGAAAAGGAAAATATGTTGCAAAGATTGTTGTGATTCATTAATCATAAATAATGTCATTTGATGTTGGAATTAGGTTGATACATTTAATCATTACACGTGGTTGAAATTAATATTGGATGGATTATTTATTTTTGTGTTACAATATTCAAGATCTGAAGAATTTGGAAATGAATGAGTGGAAGGCAAAGCATCAAGCTTATTCACTTCATTTTCATATGTGGGATACAAACAACCAAAAAACTATTTCTATAAAAGACATGATTTTGGAAAACATAAGGTGTTAGTGAATGTGAGAATGTGAGAAAGTTGATAGAACCCTTATGCATTAGCTACCTGGCACATATAAATATGATGTGATGCATATTTGAAGGGAAGAATAGGAAGAAATGAAGACGGATACATGTAGAATTTATGACTAAGTAAACCAGTGCATTATCGTTTCATGTTTGCATAAAGTGATGGTAGTTTCCTTTCAAGTTGGGGCTTGATAAATATTCAATTGGAGCTAGTTGAGGTAGGAGACTCCTTTGGGTTGTAGCTTAGAGAAAATATATGGGAGTTGGAACTTCCTTTCATGTTGCATATTGCATAAAAATTGAGGTAGCAATCTTTTGTAGGCTGAGGCCTACAAAAAATAAGATGTAATAAGGAGTAGGAGCTTTCCCTTGCATAACAACAATAATAAAATCGTCATTTTCTCCCTTTATGGATTTCCACATATGTCTCGTGTCAATATGTGTTGTTTTTTTCTATTTCATTAAATTAAAGGAAAATTTACAAAGTGTACATAAACTTAACAATAAAGATCACAGGAGAACGGGTGATCCTACTAAGGACAAGGACCCTCCCACTACCTCACGCATGTGCAAAACACTAGAAAAATCTAGAAAGACCAAAACCATTTGGACAAAGCACCTTCTAGAGCCAACTAGCGATAGCGGTCAAACACGACCCCTCAATGAACATAAAGGAGGGAAAGTACAAGGCGACCAATTGAAAATGGGGAGATGGCGTGCAGGTCCCACTAAATAGTGTGAACCATCCCAACCATCCATTCCGGATGCTATATCCTATGGCTAGGGACAATTTCGCAACACCGAACCCACCCACTCTTTATCTCGTGATGGAGGGTGGTATCTGCACCAGCCACCATGCCATGTGTCGAGCGTCGTATGGGATTGCTCTCACAAATGCAAAACCACTTACCACTTTGAATATGCTCGATCACCGGAAACCCACCAATCGCCGAGACAGCTGACCCAGAGGCAAGAAGAGGACATCTACTACAATACCCCATCGAATGCCCCTTCTGCCATCTCGTAATGAGAAACCTGAAGCTGCTCCCGAGCCTATTAGAGAGATAAATCCGCATAGTGCTAACCAAAAACCTGGGAAACCTAGTGGGAATGATTCGGGAGAAGATGAGCCCTCCCCTGCCTCTCAGCCATTCTGGCTCATCCTTCATGGTTGAGTAAGTATCCCCCGATGACATCAATTTGTGGTTTTCAACCCAGCTCGAAATCGGAAAACCTCCCTCTCCTCAATAGCTTGATCCTCGTAGATAGACTTTAAACGACTTGGAGGAATTTCAAGCCACTTTTTTGCCATTCCACATTTAGTATTGCTCACACCTTGATTGGCCAGTAAGTCGGCCAGTTTATTGGCATTACGACGAACATGGTTGAAACTTATGGTTCGAAGGCCCCGAAGATGCAGTTGAATTTTTTGGTAAATGTGGACAAGTTTCCGATGATTCAAGACTCTTTCCGGCCTGGAACCACCACTGATTATTTTCACTGCATTGATGCTTATCTCAGAGTCTGCTTCCACAATGATATTTGAGCAATGACTCTATGATAGAAACTCTAGACACTGCTCCAGAGCCATCACTTCCGCCATATTATTAGTCGCTCGTCCTAAATGGTAGTGGAAGATAAATATAATATTGCCCTCGTCATCCCTTAAAGCTCCTCCATAACCCGCGGTTCCCAGATTGCCTTTGGAGGCCCCATCAATGTTTTATTTTAGAAAGACTTTTGGTGGGGGTTGCCAGTATTCCTTCTCTGTAACCATGGCTTTATCCTTACTGATTCTACCTTGAGGGGTTGTCCCTTTGAATCCCAGTTGCTGGAGAATTCTCTGCTCTTCATCTGAGGGGTGATTCATGGGGATATTATTAACAGTAGAACTTACTGTCTCTCTGATATGTTTCAAGATAAGATCAAGAAGATGTTGTACTGAAGTCTTACCATTCTTGAAAATTCTTTTATTTCTTTCTTTCCAAATGTTCCAGATAATAAAGAAGGGAATAAAGGCCCAGGCCAAATTTAGGACTTCATTCTCCTTGAAGTGTTTTCTCCAGTGGTTTAGGGTATTTATGATACTTCCTTTGTCCCTATCTGACTGCTGGAAAATTGAGGAGAACGAATCCCACAGCCAGGTAGTATAAGAGAAACTATTGAGAATATGTTCCATTGTCTCCTCTTGCTCCTCACAGAGCTCACATCTAGAAGGCCCCATAATTCCCCTTCTCCTAATGTTGTCCCAAGTCAGTATTTTCTTGTGATGAACCAGCCACATAAAAATCTTGATTTTCATCCAACTTTGCTGCCTCCAGAGATGAGTCCAGGCCTTGTCTGGAACACTATAATTCAACCCAAGTAGAATACCTTTAGCCTCCTTGAGATTAAAGGATCCTCACTTGTTATTACCCCATCTCAATTGATCATGCCCATCTGTTATTAAGATCATCCTCTACTTGAGCAAGTCCCCAAGAGCCTCTGCTTTCATTTTTAGGGGGTTGTCCTCTCCGCATTCAATGTTTCTCCAGCTTCTCCACTTTTCGAGGGAATGAGAGAGCTCCCAAAAATCCTTAACTCTGATTAACCCTTGGGAATATGTTTCCTACTTAAGGCTTATAAAATCCTCTGTTAACAATGTTGGTTCCTGTTGCCATTTGTCCTCCCAAAAAGAGCAAGATCTCCTGCTCTATTTTCCCAGAAACTGTTCCTTTGAACTAAGCTTCTGTTCTCCCAAGCTCTATTCCATATGTAGGAGCCTTTTATACTTCCCGACATTCTTATGAGATCATTATTATCCCACGAGCTAGCATATTTCTCTTTCCATATCCTGGCCCATTGAGCTTTTGGCTCCTGCACCCATCTCCACCATAGTTTGGCTCCTAGAGCTTTACAAAGAATCTCTTGATCATCGAAGCCGAGTCCCCCCTGACTTTTGGGTTTACATATTTTTTCCTAGGAAACTAAGGCCCATTTCTTTCTAGTTTCCTCCTTTCCCCACAGGAAGTCTCTTTGTATGTCTCTGATTTGGTCTAAGACACCTCTTGGAGCTGGGAGAGCTGATAACATGAAAATTGGGATGGATTGAAGTATAGCCTTTGTCAAAACTAACCTGTTGGCGAGGTTCAAGGCACGAAAGGTCCAATTTTTTACTCTGTCCTGCATCTTATTAATGACTAGTTCCCAAATACTCTTTTGCATGGGTCTAGCAGTAAGAGGTATTCCTAAATATTTAGAGGGGAGGGAATCTCTTTGGAAGCTGAGAATTCTTGAGATATTTCTTTGGATAGCAATGTTACTGTGGAAGAAGAATATTTTTTATTTAGAGAGGTTGACTTCCATACCTGTAGCCAGTGCAAAATCCTTAAGAATTTGCTTGTAGGCCAAAGCCTCTTTGACTGTTGGAATGCCTTGCAGTAAGGTATCATCAACAAATTGTTGATGAGTTAGCTCAGAACCATTCTCAAAAGTTTGAAGACCCCTAATTCTTCCAAAATCCTTGGCGTGCTTAATGGAACGCCCAAGCCCTTCCATCATAAGAATGAAGAGGAAGGGAGAGAGAGGGTCTCCCTGCCTGAGGCCTCTAGAAGGATTGTAGATAATAGAGGGAGAGCCATTTACTAGAATGGAAAAGCTGGAGGAGGTCACTAGTGCCATGACCCATCTAACCCAGTTGTGATCGAATCCAAAGGTAGAGATAACTTTCTTGATGTAATTCCAATTCACCTTGTCATACGCTTTGGCAATATCCAATTGCATGATCATCCCTGCCTATTTTTTACTAGTTAGCGTGTGCACCACCTCATGAGCTTGAATAATGTTGTCTAGAATCTATATTCCCTCCACATAACCTAATTTCTCTTCAGACAGTAGCGAGGGGAGGAGAGGTTTGAGTCTATTGGCCACTACTTTGGATATTATCTTGTAAACCACATTACATAAGGCAATAGGTTTGTACTTGTCTACTAATTGAGCTGTGTCTTGCTTGGGAATAAGGGAAATAAAGGAGGTGTTGAGAGCTCTCAGTATAGTTTTGCTTCTCTTGGAATCCTCTACCACATTCACAATGTCCTCTTTGACAATATGCCAACACACTTTAAAAAAATCCACATTGAAACCATCTGGGCCTGGCGCTTTGCCATTCTGCATATCTTTGAGAACCTCGCTGACCTCTTCTTCCTCAACTAGTCTATTGTGGTTGAAATTGTCCTCTTTAGACACCAGTTTGGGGATATGCCCTGTTATTCCCGTGATGTACTAATCCCTATATGGAGTGTTTTCCCGAATGATGTTCTAGAAATGTTGGACAAGCACAGCTTCAATGTATTTATGAGTGGTTTGAATTTCCCCTCCCTCATCTTTAATCATGGAGATTCTGTTGTGAGCTCTATTAGCCATTGTGGATCTGTGAAAAAATCTGGTGTTCCATTTTCCTTCCTTGAGCCATTGAATTCTGGATTTTTGTCTCCAAACTATTTCCCCTTGTTTGCATAAATTTTCCAAAACTAGATGGTATTTATCAGCCTGCTCACTTTTGGCTTTGTCAAATCCATTGCTTATCAGAGCCTTGTTGAGTTCTAGAATTTTGATTTCCACTGATTGTTTTTCCTCAAAAATGTTCCCAAAATCTTTCCAGTTCCATTCCTTTAGTTTGAACTTAATGTGCTTTAATATTTTATGCAGAAGGTACATCTTGGAACCTTGGACTTGCAAGTCTTCAGCCCACCATTTTTTAATATTACTAATGAAATCTGGGTGGGAGAGCCAGATGTTTTTGAATCTGAAGGGTCTGTTCCTGGGAGCATTTATACCTTTGATTTCCAACTGAATTAGCCAATGATATGAACCTCCAAAACGAAGCACTCTGGTTATTATTTCACTAGTAAGGAACATTAGTTCCTCTGATATCATGAATTGATCTAGCTTAGACGCTACCAGTGCCTCACCTCCTCTTTTGTTGTTCCATGTAAAACGAACATTACTTGAATCTGACTCAACCAAATTCATATTGTCTGTGAAAGATTGGAACGCTAAGGAGTCTTTGTTGAGCACTCTGGTAACTCCTTTTTTTCCGAGAGAGATTTGATCATGTTCAAATGCCTCCCAAGATCCGAGGCATTCAAGTATGTCTTCTTCTTAGGTCACTAAGGGCGTCTAACAATTTGACTTTATCATCTAATTTTTGGGGACCGTAAACATTTGTAACTAGGAATGTTTCCGAGACCCCAACCGATTGAATGACCACTAAAAGATAATTTCTTGATGCCTTTACATCCATTATGCTGATCCTTTGGGGATTCCAAAGAGTAAGAATGCCCCGCACTGTGTTCTCAACTTTAACCTCTAGAAACTCATATTTGATGAGCCATTTGTTGTGTATGAGTCTTATTTTCTGAATGGAACATTTCATTTCGTGGATGAAAATCATGTCCGGCATATCTTGCTTCATTCTATAACTAAGCAGTCTTTGTTTTCTTTTACTTCCTAGACCTCTAATATTCCAAGATGTAAATTTCATATTTAAAGATTTGTAAAGGAGTAACTAGTTAGGTCTTTCATCTTACCCGAATCTATCATGAGCTTTCCACACTCCATCAAAAGTTCCTTCTCCTTTTTCTGGTCTCTCTTCTTACCCGCATTTCTAGGAGCTAGTCCCGGGGCTGGTTTCATTGTTTTCACTCCTTTGTTTTCCATCTTGTTAGTGGTTGTTCCTGTTTCAAACCCTTGGGCCTCTTTCCTAAGACTTCCATAGAAACAACTGTTGTATTCTGTTGTAGTCCTCTTGGGGTAGTGATTCTATCCCTCCCGTGGTTCCCTGCATCAAGAACCCTTCCAGATCAAGGTGTTCTTTTTCTAGAATTTCTTGCAGTTCATGGTCTTCCAGATCTGTTTCAATTTGGGTCATTTCCATATCCATTTCTGCTTCAGTCTCACTATTCAGAGTTTCTTTCCTATTATAAATCTCTTGTGCTATGTTGTAGTTCTCCTCCTTCTCTTTTTCCTTATGTCCATCCTCCATTGCTTGATTTACCCTTGTCTTTTCTTCCTCTCCTTCCAGTGCTTGAAACCAGTTCAGGTTGATCTTTTATTCCTCGTTGCGTTGTTGTCTTGATCCTTTTCTAATTCCTTTTCCTTTACTTACAACTTTCTTGAATGTTTTCAGTCTCCTTCCCAGTATTAGGTTTTCCTTTATTGTCTACTTTACTAAGAGGACAGTCTCAAATTAGGTGATCATGTTCGTGACATCTACGACATATGAACAGGATATGCTCATAATCCACCATTTGGACCCATTCCTCATCAAAAAATTCCAAGATTAGTTCATCCGGGAGAGAGCCTCATAGATCCATTTCTACACAAATCCTAGCATAGGAGATATATTTACCCCATCTTGTGGTTTCCAAAGCTTTCACAAAACGACCTAGTTTATTGCCAATGGCAGCAAGTGACCCATGTTGCCAATAATTGAGAGGTAGGGAATAGATCCTTACCAAAACAAGTACAGAGGTGAATGTCTCTCTTTCTGGAACGAATTTCATCTTCCACGGCCTCATATAGAGGCTTGTAGCTACAAAAAAATAGGGTCCTCCTTCGAATATTCTGTCTTTATCTTCAATGTTAGTAAATACCACTGTAAAAAACCTTTTGACCTCAGATGTAGTTCAATACTACCTTTGGGTTTCTAGTGGTATTTGATCCATGTCTGTAATGCCTTTTCAGAGGGCCAAATTCCCATGAATTTGCAGATTATGGCGTAAGTCCCCATATGTTCCCTGTGCTCCTGTAGAGCAAGATCATTCAACACTACTCTAGGAGTAATCTTTGTTCTGGGTCTGCACGGTCCCTTTTGATATTTGTCCCTTGTTCCTTGGCTTTTGTCTTCTTCCTCTTTGTCCTTTACGCTACTATTTTTATTGGACCTGGCCCCATCTGAATCCTTTTCATTATTTTTTCCCCCTTTTTCACCAAAACCTCTGACTTTTCCCAGTGGTGACTTGTCTCTGTCGGCAATCGCTTCCTTGTAGGAGGGAGTGGAGCTCCATCCTCTACCGTGCTCCATGGGGAGTAACCTAAGAGCCCCTATGTAATCCTAGTTCCGCGCCCTCGAGTTCACAGTCCCTCCTTTCAAACAGCTTCAATCATTTATAAATAGTTGATCTTCATGGTTCGTGTCAATATGTGTTGTTATTATGTGTTCATGAGATGATTTGATTTTGTTATTACTTGTTGTTCACATATTCAATATGTTGGTCATTATTTGTTAAGTTTCTCATATAGTGTTTCAATTAATGAGTTTGAAGAAAATAATATTAATGTCCATGAGTATGCTAAATTGATTCACCCCCGCTCTCAGTGTAGTCAAGTGTTCATAACCTTTCTCACGTCATTTTTGATAAGTGTAATTGTCGACACCTCAACATGTGTACTATTATTTTGGAACTAGGTTTTTTATTTTTATTTTTAACCTATAGTCTCACCTTTTTTTATAGTTTTGTTTATTTATTTGTTTATTTTATTATTATTATTATTATAATTATTATTATTATTATTATTATTATTATAATTATTATTATTATTATTATTATTATTATTATTTGTTAAGCTTGGTGGATCTTCCTTTTTCATTAATATAAAGCAAATTTACACCACATAGAGCTCGCTAGGTGGCCTGAACTTTCCTAGTGGGAAACCAAGCCTATTGGCCACCTATCCACATTATATGCCATCCAGCAGAAAAGAATCTTAAGTCTCTCTATCCAAGCAATATAATTTTCAATTTCCTATCCATTTCCATACTCTAGAGTTCTACATACATATATAATTGCATAGACAAATTTAAAATCTATCCTCATATATAAACAAAACTATCATCAAGTATGCATGTTAATCATGTTGTTTAGCTAACGTTGATTCCACCGTGCTGGATCTTCAGCATTCATTCGAGGTAGCTCTGTCTAAACCAAGATACATGGTAGGTGCTGCTCAATTCGACCAATGAGAATATCCTATTTGTATGGTTGGAACTAAACCTTCTGAAATTCCTGCTTGTAGTTTGGTATTCCCTGAACCGTGACTGCCATGCCTATCGAGAGCTACTCCATCGCCTTTCCCAACAGGATTTTCATCAACCAGTACTAGTAAAGGGCCTATTTGAATTGGGTGATTCTTCCTCTAATGTTTCCAAGATCTAGTACAAGGACTTTCCAGTCCTCCAACTCCATATCCGTCTCTCTCCTACTTCACTTATGCTTCCCATTTCTCTAACAAATTTCAAATTTCAGCATTGGTTCCCTCTCGGTAGGCGACTACTGCTTCACTAATTAAACATTCAACTGTCTTCCGACCTCGTCGGCCACTCGAAGGACCAGGTTCCATGTCATGCTTGGTCTCTCGAGGTCTCTTACCTTGGCCTTGGTTCTTTGTAGGTCGGGCCATGGTCTCACTTACCTAGTCATGTACAATGCGACAAATTGTAACCTGTTCAGTCCTGAAGTTGCCTTGTACTAGGGTAGTTTTATCACGCAGTACAATTGTTTTCATACCAAACATTCAATTAGCTAATTAAACCTCAATGTATTACAACAAAGTTCATGTACGCAGTTGGTAAGGTTGTGTCGCTCCATCCCTCGAACTTCATACCCCCCCCGTGACGTTTGCAGTAACATGCCCCTCTTGGTCACAAGCAGGTTTTGTAGAGAGGACCTGCCCATGCCCTGCACCAGAGTTTCCAAGTCCCAAACGAAGCCCCCCCTTAGCATCACTCATGCATGCAATATCTCCCCAATCCCAGTTATAGAGGTCTAACTACCTTTGTGCCATCAGCCCAACCTAGCAAACTTGCCCTTTGTTACCCACCCAACAAGAAAAAAGGGAGCCCAACACAAGCAACCAGCCTTCCCTGATCCCCTAACATTGTCATTGCCAACCCCCCCTCCATAGCCAGTCTCAATTCCCTACCAGGTTTCATGCCCATGGTAATTTTCCACCTTCTCCCCCATTCTCAGGTCCCTCGAAACCCTCCTCTCGCTCTGCATGGTCATAATATAGAGGTTTCCTCCCAAAATTTGGGTGTATAGGTAGACATTATACCCATAACCCAACCCCCCAACTTCTCCAACGATGCACCTACATGCTCCTACACTATGCTCCCTACTCAAAGCCATCAAAATTCCCATATGGGAAAGGAGTATCTCAAAGTAGAGCAAGATGGTAAGGATGCCCAGCGGTTTCATGAGGAAGAAGAAGGCTATCACCACCAGCCTATCCCCCCAACCCTTCATATCCTTATGTTCCTTCCCCAAAACTATTTCCCTCTCCATGAGACGAAACTAGAAATAGGGTAGCATAATGAGATAAGAGAGATGATCAATAACATACCTAGTTTCCTTCACTTGCAGATGGTGGATTTTAGGCTGCTCATGGAGCCACTAAACTAGCCTATTGCTCCAATCTCCTTGCACTCAGTGATTCTAGTGCTCACCATACTTCTCTCCAAGGCGATTACAAACTAAAACTCTCCCCCTCCTCTCATTGCCACATTTCCTTAATGCATTATCCATCATCATGCAAAAGACCACTGCATCCATCGCCTTGAGCATGTGGGGGGAAGTGGTTCTATACCTCGCATTAGTGCCAACCATTATCCTCGTCTTAATGAGCTGATGTGTCAGCTCGCACCCTAATTGGGGAACTATTATTATTATTATTATTAATTAATTAAATATAATAATTTTATTATTATTATTATAATTAATTATTATTTTTAAATCATTAAATATATTTTATTATATAAATTTAATGTTATAATTATAGTTATATAATTCGTGATGGTTTATGGGTGGGGCAATGATGGTCAAATGGTGGAGGTGTGATGGTCGAATGTGATGGTTGGCGGATAGCGAGGGTCAAAGGAACTAGTGGACAATACCGTGGTAGAAGCCTGCATAATGATTTAAGGGAAGGGGCATCAGAGGAGTGATATCATGTAGAGAGGAATATGTTGATATATGAAATGGAAGACGTTGTCGATCAACAGCCAATGCAAATAGCGACAACGTAAATTATAACAACGGAAAAGCTTTAATGATTTGGAGACTCTTGTTGGGAATGTGTCGAGGCAGGAGTTGAAGGAACGATATTGTTCCTAATTCTTTTGGTGGACGACGAGATGGACAATGATTGTGTGTGAAGATTTGTTGCATACATAGAGCAGTGTACACAACGGGGAACAGTGGTGGACATCAAATTGAAACGGAGGCATACATAAATGAGGTGGTTACAATAGGTGAAGCTTGATTGGTGTTAAAGCTTCAACCAATCTCATCGTCATGAACTACACCGTTTGACTTCAGATCTTGTAAACGGGTAATGCAAGGTATAACTACATTCACCACAACATCCACATAACATTCAAATTCAATGAAATCAATCTGCATCCCCAAGCAAATGCCAAGATAGCATATTCAAATTTTTTGTGCATATTTTGCTGCCAGTATTTTTCCTTGCACACCTCGATCACCAAAACCTCGTGGAACTAGAACACCAGCAAAACCCTTCAAAATGTTCCTTGCAGAAGCATAAATTTCTACTCTCTATTTTGCATCTTCATCTTCAATATCAGAAATGCAGACCCATTCTACAAACAATTTTAGTGAACATCCAACACAAGCATGTAAAAGAGCCTTCAATACAGAAAGGAAAGAATCTGACAACCCAGTATATTTTTGAACAATGAAAAAATTTATAGGAGTTGTAAGGTTATCATGGCACACTGCTCTCACAACCAACTCCTCTAAATCCGAGGTTTTAGAAAAGCTTAATATATTCAATTGTTTCATTATTGCTGGAACATGAAAAAAGTGAGACAACTTCTCCTTAGTATTCTCTAGTAAGGGCTCAGAACCTCGACAAACTACCACATGAGGTGTCAAACCCAATTCTCTTAGTTCCGGAACACTATGTTGTGTTGGTTTGGTTTTCTTCTCTCCAACAACACCTATAATAGGTACAAGGCTTTCATTGAATAGGAAAAAGCTTTCTATCCCAACAGGATATGATAGTTCATGCGAGGACTCAATTAACGACATTGACTCAATATCCCCAATTGTTCCACCCAATTCAATGATGCAGAAATCTGCCTGGCCTTCTTTCCCATCAACAAGAATTCATGCTAGAGGTATAATCCAATCTCTAATGGCATTTGTAATATGTGGAATTACTTGTACAGTATTTCCTAGGTAGTTTCCCCTTTGTTCATTGTCGATAACAGACTGATATATATTCCTAGTGGTGATATTATTATTTCGAGTCAATCTCACATCTAAAAAGCGCTCATAATTACCATGATCCAAATCAACCTCAGTATTTTGATCTACCGCAATGAAATAAATAAGAGGACATGATATTCAAGACACCTTGGCAATATCATTTTTATTATCAGAAATTGACAAAGCCTCTTCCTGATATTTTGCATAATGTAGTGCTTTTTCATGAATAATTTATGTCGATTCATTTTTATCATTATTTTCTTCATTATGATCATCATGATCAATATCAATTTCATCGAGACTATAATTATCTTCTACATCATTTTCATCTTCAACACTATGATCTTGTGTATCTTGTAGATCTTCATCTTTGTCATTTGGAGTGATGACCATCAGTTTCATCTTCTTCATTATCTCTTTTACATTCTCTTTTTCATTGATAACTTTATTTCCATCATTATAATCTTCTATATATTCATCTTCTACATCATCAATATCAATTTACTAACATTTTCTGCAACAACTTCATCTTCAACATTATAATCATCTACTGCTTCACCTTGTTTTGTTTCTTCACCATCATTATCATCTTCCTTATTATGGATTTCAGCATATTCTTCATTTGATCCTCATCATTTTGAGTTTCTACAATTTTGTCTTCTTCAATATCTTGTTTTGCATCATTTTCTTCGTTAGAACATTCTTTAATCTTAGTCTCCTTCATGCTAATTTGTTCTTCCTTTAGACATGTTGTAATTTCTGCACATGATTTTTTTAATTGTAAAAATGTTTCTTGAATTTCACTTAGCTGCACACTCAATTGATGGCAAAAACTTAACCAAATATTGTGCAACGTATAATGTCCAAAGGCTCGCATAGCTCTGATACAATTGAAGCAACAAAACTTAAGAGTGTTTGTGTTTTTCATATAGACTACATAATTGTATTTATGAATAACATTTTATTAATATATGAAATGTACAAGGATGATTGAGTGGTAGGATGAGGCCCTGCTTATATATCTAGGGAGGTGTCCTTTAATGATTGGGCATGTCTTTTAGACATGCCTTTTCAGTTAACTAATGGCTATTTAAATAATCATTATTTTGATTATTTATTATTTATTATTTATTTATATTCATTTTATTTTATATAATTTTATATTCGTAACACCCACTATCTCTCCCTTCTTGCGTCTCTCCCCCTTCTAAATATATCTCTATCTCCCTATGTCTCTCCTTCTTCATCTCTCTATATCACCCCACAAATATACACATTGTGTCTCCATATCTATCTATATCTCCCTCGCTCTCCCTCCCCCTCTCCCTCTCCCTCTCCCTCTCCCTTCCCCTTCTCTCCCTCTATTTCCCCTTCTATCTCTCTTCCCACCTAGTCTCCTCTTTTTGTCTCTCTCCATCTCCCTTTCCACTCCCTCTCTCTCTCTCTCTCTCTCTCATTCCCCTTGCTCCTCCATCTCTCTCTCCACCTTTCTCTCTTTATATTTCTTTCTTCTTACCTCTCTCTCTCCCGTTCAACTCCATCTCTCTCTCTCCCTCCATCTCAAGTCCTCTATCTCTTTCCTTCTCTCCCACATCCAATTATCTTCCCCCATGTCACTCACTCACTCACTTTCTCTCTCTTAAGCTTCATCCTGCAACTCCATTGAATATCTCCCTCCACCTCTCATTCTCTCTCCCCCTTCTCTCCATCTAGAGACCTTTGTTATCTTTCTATCTCACCCCCAAACATACTCTGTGTGTGTGTGTTGAACTTCTTCCTTCCCTATATTTTACTCCAACTCCATCTCTCAATATCCCTCTCTTTCTCAGAGACTCTCTCCTCCTCTCCCTCTCTCCATCTTTGTTTCCCACCATCTCTCTTTCTCAACGTTCTCTCTTGTTCTCTCTCAATCTATATTTCAAAATTTTTAAAATACTTTGACAATTAAGATATTATGTTCACATATATATATATATAAATATAAATATAAATATATATATATATATATATATATATATATATATATATATATAGATATAGATATATATATATATTTGATGTTGTACAAAGTTTTGATTTTTTTATATAATACATATTTAAAATACAATATTTCAAATGTGTGTTGTGCATTCACCTAGAGGGAAAATGATAATTTTCCATGGAAATATTATCCAAAATTTTCCAAAATATTAATGTTTCAGCTACCTCCATCAAATATCAAATATACATGGAGTGCTTCACGTCTTTGAGTTAAAACTATTTAGCTTCTAGTTATTTAAAGGTAGCTTTAGGTTATGATTTCTTCAAGATTTAAAAAATATTATATATTTTATTATGTTGGATTTATAAAACAAATTGGTTAAATAAAATTAACTTATATTGAGTGAGCTTGTCCATCCCTTTTTATGTTAATGACTCTTTTGTTGAGGCCTATGGCATATATCAACCACATTTATTAATGTGGTTCTTCTAGTATATATTATAATATAAGAAATTTTATATTATATTAAAGTTAATAATATTATATTAATCCAAAATTATTAAATTGAATAATAACATTAAAATATATTAATATTCAATTTTTTATATTAATATGATTTCATCATCTAATTTAATAATAATAATGATAATAATAATACTCTTTTTAAGAGTGATGAGTCAGTTTACATTCACGATTAGCACTTAGAGATGGTGACTCAGTTTACATTCACGATTAGCAACAAGAGATGATTGGTTTTCCTCGGTGAGTCAGTTTGCATTCATGATTAGCAATTAGAGATGGTTGGTTTTCCTCGGTGAGTCAGTTTACATTCATGATTAGCAGCTAGAGATGGGTCGGTTTACGATTAGTAGCTACAGATGGTTGGTTTTCCTCGGTGACTTAGTTTACATTCATGATTAGTAGCTAGAGGTGGTTTTCCTCACTGATTGTTTGATAGGTTTTCACACTTGGTAAAAAACAAAAAAATAAAACAAAAACAAAAAGCCCCAAAAAGCAAAACTAAAAACTTTTAATATTAATATTAAATTTAATAATTCCATGGTGACTTGGATAGACGGTGATCATGTGCTTTGTTAAGGCACTCCTTCATTTGAAGTCGCCCTTTCAATTCCCCACCCAATCACGGCGATATATATATATATATATATATATATATATATATATATATATATATATATATATATATATATATATATATATATATATATATATATATATATACATACATACATACATACATACATACATACATATATATATATACATATACATATACATATACATATATATATATTAAATTTAATAAGGTTTTTATATGACATTATAACAAAAACTCTAATAAGTTTTGGAATTTTAAAATGAGGTAAAAGTTTAATTTTAGACCATTCAATTTTTTTTTATAGAGGCTCGATCAAGCATAATAGCTCGATCGAGCCATAACACTCAATCGAGCCCCTATTAAGTACCTAAATATTTAAATTTGAAATTGCACTTAATTGAGCACTTTGAGCCCTAAAAACAACAATTAGGGATAAATTTGCACTTAGGTGGCAGAGTTGATCATGTTGGATATTGCATATGTGTTTGACATTTTGGAATTCATATAATATTTTTCATCTAATTCTTTTTAAGCGTAATGTTTGAAATTTTGTTGAACTGGTTTAAAGAGGTTGAATAAAAAATCAATATCCCAAAATATACACAAAGAAAAAATTTCAAGAATACCTCTATATTCGTTTATACTCTTTTAGTTTTTCAATTTATTTAAATAGTTGAAAATAATCTTACATCAACACATATACATCATGCTCATATATATATATATATATATATATATATAGACTAGGTTATGCTATGTGAACACACACATACCTCTTAATATATGTGAAAATTTGCAAGGACAAGAATTTCATTTAATAGAAAATTGACATATTATATGACACTAAATATTTTTGCAAAAAATATCATTAGGAAAACAACATACTTATCCATAATTCATCTTTTTACTCTGAATCAAAATTCATAGTGCCTATATGAATTTTTCGGGCTTCAATTCGATCAAAGAGGAAAAACTTGAAATTTCATCGCCACATTTGGCCCAAAAGTGTAATCCATATTCTTGCTTTCATCCACATATATATATATATATATATATATATATATATATATATATATATATATATATATGATTAAAATAATTTTGGTGTGTTTTAAAATCTCACTTTGGTTCTTTTGAGAGGATGAAATTTTGAATTTTAAACCCTTTTTAAGTTTTGCCCTCTAAAAAAAGGGTTTGAACCTTAGATTAATTTTTGTTGTTTGATGAATTTAGATTTAAAATAAATCTAATATACTACCAATTGGGAAAATCATCTGGTCACCAACAAAGCTCATCACTACTAAATGGATGGATGTGCTTAAAAAGTGACAAAATATTCAATACAAACATTATTAATAATTATTTAAACGGTTGATTTTATTCTAATTTACATATGCTTTTGATACTCACATTAGAATCTATGAGCCCATTAGATCTCATAACATTGAATCCAATCTCTCTCTCTCTAGCTTAAATCCAGATCTTCTTTTTAGTAAAATACTTTTTCAAAAAATAGCATGATATATACATTTTACATGATTAGTATTAGTTAGTAAAGGTTGAGAAATAAGATAGCGTTTCCTTAAATGTTTTTTTGGTTTAAATATGTGTGAAAGAGAAATTATCTCCATAATTACCTTCTTCGTAATATATAGTTACATAATATGCTTGCTTGAAGTTGTTTGAAATTTTTAATGATTAAAATTGAACACTGAAGTCAAAGAGTCAATATGGTGACTATTAAACATGGTGGAGTATTTCAAGCTTTATGTTTATCTTTTAATGCAAAATTAGGAATACTAAATTCAATAATAGTAATTCTTCTGTGAGTTCAAGACTAAGGCTCTCTTGTCAAAATCTAATCCTTATTTTTTCAAGGAGGAAAATGAACTTATCCTTATTTTTTCAAGGAGGAAAATGAACTTCTTCGATTGTCAGAATCTGTTGGTTTAAATATGTGTGAAAGAGAAATTATCTCTGTAATTACCTTCTTCGTAATATTATGTTGCATAATACTCTCGCTGGAAATGTGTTTGAAATTTTTAATGATTAAAAGGAGTGGTGGATCATGAAATCAAAGAAACAATGTGGTGGATAATGAACATGGCACATTATTTCAATATTTATGTTAGAAATACTAAATTCAATAGTGGTAATTCTTCGAAGAGTTTGAGACTAATGGGGCAAGTGTCCAAAAAATAAAAATTTAATCCAAACAACATGGTACATAGTGAACATGGCTGAGTATTTCAAGCTTTATGTTTATCTCTTAAAGTAAAATTAGAAATACTAAATTCAATAATAATAATTCTAGGAGACTAAGGTTTAGGAGGATTTAAATGAGCCTTTTTGATTGAGTAGATCTCCCCAACAAAACTCATCATAAAAATAATATTAATGTAATTAAAAATTATATAAAATTTGATTCTCTTTAATGTATTTTATTAAATACATTAAATTATTATACTAAAATATAGAAAAACACAAATTCCTTGTCCATGTTGACCCAACAGTTTGCTAATTAATTAATTTCTATCTAAATGGTGTCCCCCCCCCGCAACACTTTTCTAATTAATTTTCTGTTCACACCTTTATAATTAATTTTCACTTAACTCATATATAAAGAAAAGAAATTTAATTTCAGATATGAGAACCGCTGAACGATACAGGAACCACAGGGCTTTGATTTCTGTCTGTATAAGAATTTTGATTTCTGTCTGGAGCACGGATTGGCTGAATTGTGAGTGCTTTCCACTGAGGATTTGAAGTTCATCAGTTTCGATCGTCACACAACTATCCTCCCATGTAAGAACCCCAAATCCACAAATTTATATAAACCTCACATAGAAGATTGTAGCACGCTTAATATAATAAACATGTTATAATTATAAAATTATTATAATTAATTTATTATTAATATATTTATATATAATAGTTGGTATAAGAATGTTATAATTATTTATCGGGTTGAGATGTAGCTTTAAAACTTATTAGGAGTATTTTAATTTTAATTTTATAACACTTTTATTTTCAATTATTTTACTAATTTTATATAAAGTAATTGAAAGTAAAAAGTTTTAAATTTTATTTGTGATTGTTGGGTTAGTTCAACTTGTGAAGCATATTTCTTACTCGGAGCTTAATTATCTCAACACATCCTTTTAATTAGATACCTTTGAGGCCAAGCTTCATGTTTGAGCCAATGGGAAGTGATCGAGTGATCCTTTCAAGTGAATTTACATCGAATAATATCTCGTGGATGTGACTATCTCTTAGTGGAAAAATACTTTGTGGATGTAGCAAGTCATTAATCTCCAATGACGATGAACCACATAAAAAATGTTTTCTGGATGTACAATTGTCTCACTACTCAATATGACATTGACGCATGGAACCCAAAAATATAGTGATGTTACACTTGAACATAAACTAGATATGTGACTTCTTGATGATGAACCACATAAAAAAAGTTTTCTCGATGTACAATTGTCTCACTATTCAATATGGCATTGACACATGGAACCTAAAAATATAGTGATGTTACACTTGAACATAAACTAGATATGTGACTTCTTTTGTGGTCAGCTAACATGTAGTATGTAGTATTTTAAATAGCCAAAAATAATATATTTTAGTGTTTATATTAAGTAACATAATTTTGCATGGACATTATATAGAGAGTTAAAGTAATTGAGTATAAAACTTTTCTTATATTTTCACTTTTCATGGTGAGGAAGATGTATAGCTAATTTAATTTTTGATATTTAATTAATATGTAAAAAATATTAATAACAATTTTCTTTTTGAATATGTGTTATAAATATATTATTTCACTATACACATTGTCTAAAATATTATATATACATTTTACTTCTCAATGTCTACTTAAAATTATACTAATAATAGAAAAAATAATTTAATGTGAATAATGTGGGTTAGTAGCCATGTTGAATAAAATACTTTACTGTCAACTGTGTACATTGTATAGAACAAATGAAAATAAAAACATTTTCTTTTATGATTAAAACATTTTATTAGTATGTTGCTAGACATGTGTGATTCGTTAAATGGTCACCAAGGAGTTAAGACATGACAATTCTTTGAATTGTAAGATCAATCAAATTTCTTCAGATGCAAACCATTCTCCAATATTGCATTTTTAAATATGGATGTACTCATGTCTTTCCTTTTCTTTTTGGTAGTTGTTGCCTTCGGGTGATTCATAATTCAAACACACACAAAGCCCAATCTAATTGTTGTGGCCTACCATAAGGGAAACGAGAGCAATGACACTAAAGATCTTGCAAAGTTCTTTTATCTATCAAAATTACCTATATCAAAGTTACCACATAACTATTTCTAGACCATGATAGATGTTGCAATGGCATCATAAAGATTACAAAGCAAAAACTACCTATAAAAAATAGACCATAGTTGTACAACATAAGAAACATAAGAATGAAATTAAGAAACATAAGAATAAAATTATAGTGAACCTGGGTTTTCAACCTTCCTAGAAAGAAGCTGCAAGGGTCACATGTTGTGTGCTTGGAGCTAGTGGGGTGTGTCTCGCACATTGAAGATGCATCTCTGTATGTGCCAATTGAGCAAAGCGGTTGAATAAACAAGAGTGCAAATTCTTTTGGCCCTATTGGATATCGTTGAATTCAACACGGATTTCATTGTGGTCACTTCCTTCTTTTCATATATGACATGGCCCAACGTTGTTTTCATCTATTAGTACAAATTAGTGTATAGTGGAAGTATTAATTCTTCTAACCCCTTGTGTGTCTAGGGTTTAGAACCCAATCAACAACATTAACCTAAATCTTAGATTTAGAGTGAGTGTTCTTGTCATGAACTAACTGA
Source organism: Pinus tabuliformis (assembly GCA_031772625.1). Lineage (NCBI taxonomy): Eukaryota > Viridiplantae > Streptophyta > Pinopsida > Pinales > Pinaceae > Pinus > Pinus tabuliformis. The sequence continues at coordinate 352,508,991 of CM062811.1, forward strand.
GCTTTGAGTAACTGAATTTTATCCTAAATTTTCAGGAGTTGGGGATGAAGGGTAAAGATACATTGTTTTTTGAGCTTGGGATTGGGATTAAGATTTACCATTACAACCTTAGCCTCTAGAGACACACCTCCAACTCATGCATTATTGTGACATTGTAATAGGGATAAGTTCCCAACTAGAGGAGAATCATTATATAGGAGAAGGGAAATGGGTTGAAGGCCAAGGGGAGACCATCGTGAGGTAGACATGGGGGAGAGCTTTATGGGTTGGAGCTTCAAGTATGAAGAAATCCAATCAAACTATAAAGAAGTGATGGAAGCATAATTACGCAATAGAGAGCCCTCCAAGAAATGGACAAAATCTAGGTAACCTCCCCACAATATACAACAAGTCATCATCACTAGCCCAAGGGCCAAAGCTAAGTTCTTGAATTAGAAATCCAAAACCGGAACACTACAACTACAATATGACCTAGAAAGGTCTTAAGTAATAAATATTACCAAAAATCTTGGGGCATATGAGTTCAAGAAGAGAGAGAAGAATCTGAGTACTCACTATACCACAAGAGAGTGCACAAACCAACTACATTAATCCCTACGGATAATTGAGGTTTGTAAAGTGTCCAACCAACAACATAAAATGAGTAATGGAAGGCCAAACGAGGACGATGCATACCTTCCTCAAATCGACATACCACAAGTGTGAATGAAGGGGAAATAAAATCACACAAGCATCCCATTGATACAACAAAGGATCGAGATAATTGCAGAGCATCGCCAACAACATTAGGAAGACGACGTGGTTGCAAATGTTTCTGTTATATTGTTGTATGTAATCATAACTCATTAACATGTGCTAGTGCATGGAGTCACTTGGCCAAGATAGCTAGCCCTCTCTTCTCCCTCCTTGGAACACTTTCCAACACCCCAATTGGGGTGGATAAAGTCAAAGTTAACATACATCTACGTAGGTAAAATATAGAATGGTATAATTATATTTGTAGTTATAAAAATTATATATAATATATAAATATAAATTCTAATATTTTATTATTATTCTTAAAAAAGTTAAATCTTAATAAATTATTAAATTAAACAAATCATATTTTAAAGAATTTACTAAGTTAAAACTAATTAATTGTTACACTAATAGGCCCTCTAGAACCCAAGATAAGGGAGATGTGTAGGCATAAATGTTTGCCAACATAAACATTTAACATTTATAGGGAATCTCAATTAAAAATAATAAAGTTACAAGTAATGCGGAGACCTGTATGGAGAGATGTTGTAATATCTGTAAATGTGTGTAAACATTTAAATATTCGCTCAATTCATAATAAAATATTAAAAGTAATAAAAATAAAAAAATTCAATTTGTTATATTGTAATTTTATTTTGCATGGCATCTTAGACCCTCCAACTCAAGTTATAAATCATGATTTGGGAAAAATCGCATAAATAATTATAAGCTAAGTTGGTTAATGGTAAATTCAAAGTAATAAAAATAATCAAATTCAATTTGTTATAATGTAATTTTATTTGGCATAGCATCTTAGTCCCTCCAACTCAAATGCTTTGGGAAAAATTGCATAAATAATTACGTCGCAAGGCATTTCATTTGAAATGAACATCCCTCTGGGCTTAGCTGTCTTCACTATGCACAGTTAGATGAAGTGTTAGACTATTACAATGCTCCGTGCCATTGATCCACAAAAAAATTTGAACTGAATCCTTGATTTACTCAGATAAACGAACTCACAACCTTTGATTTACTCTTTCAACCAACTTACTCATTAATTTTTCAGTTGGACCATTTTATCCCACCGTCTGAACTATCATTAATTTTTTCAGTTGGACCGTTTTATCCCACCCGCTAGATTAACTGGCTGTCTGCAGACTCTTAAGTGTTTCTGCCGATCTAAACTGTAAGCCGACTCATTAGGTTTCCCGTGCTTTCGCTTTCCTTTCAGTTGGGGTCTTGATCAAAGAATATTATTGAGCACCACATTTTCAAGGGGATTCCTGACACTTATCATTCCATGTGAGTATTCAAATGGAATTCAATCTCACTATTACGATTGCATGGTAGGCTCATAGAAGAAAGTAGCGGGAATTTATTCTTTTTTCAAGAATTTTGGAAAGCATTCTATCACAAAGTAAATGAATAGAAGCGTAAGAGCCATCTAATATCAAATGTGTAAACAAGATCAAAGATGTTGAATTTGGGTAGAGTGGAAGATACGCAGCTGAATGGAAGACGTAGAGAAACACTCTATATTAACCGAAATGGCTATTCTGCCATAATATTGCAGGATTAAATGGAATGGAGCGGGTATTGAAGGAGAAGAACGGGTGCCTTAAATAGATCTCCAAGTGCTCAGATGAAGTTATGCGGATAGACATGAGTATTGTAGATAGCATCCTCCTGCATGGCCCCATGATTTCAAGTTCATTTGATTCCAACGTTATCCGACTCCAAATTATTTTGTTATTTATATGAAGAGGATTCGTTCAGGGTTTTTTCAATTGAAAAACCTGACCTGATAATGTGTGTGCCTTGTAGATGGCTTCCTTTTCATAGGAATTTGGCCTTTTGTCAGAATTTTGGAGTCTGAACAACCAGGTCAAAGCAATGGGGAATCTACAAAGAGAATTTGAGTGGTCGCCAGGTGATACATAATTGTTCAGAGCCATTCTATAAATCCTAACCGTGGTTAGAGTGAGATTGGGAGGATGGCGATTTGGAAATGGACTCTCAGCATGTTTACTTCCTTCTAGATAACAATGGACAAAATATTTTATTGTATTTGAAGTTAAGGATTTATTACAGAATTGGGATAGTTGCCGAGTGGAACATTGTTCCACTATAAGAGCCGAATGACATTTTATGTGTGCCCTCTGAAGAGAATCAATGCCCTTTGGAAAAGGCTGGTAGAGAATTTGATTGCTTACCGATAGGATTTGCTTAACACAAGTTGCCTTTCTTTTTATTGTTCGTATGGAATATATGAAGAATTAGGTGACAAAGAACACATATTTTATCTTATCATATTCTTTTAGATTACATTCTTTTGGTAGGAGAAATAAGTTTATATTTTTATACATTTTCCCCTAGGATATCTTTTAATTTTCGCTTGTGTTTGGATTTTGTAATTTGACCTTTTATGGAATGATGCTTGGAAGGAGGATGGAGCGACTGCTTTTACCTTAATAGAAATTGAATTGGTTGCTTTTTCATTATCTTAAATTGAGGTAGAAAAGCAATCTTCTAGAATAATCTCATCGCGCACAGAATTGAACGTTGCATTGTTGTCTTTATATGGTTGTTTAGTTTGAGTGTGGAATCATTACTCATTACATTACCGTCAACTGTCAGGATTAGTTTGAGATTCAAACTACATGAAGGGGTTAGTGCTATTGTTGTGTTACTTTGACATTGCATCATGCTTCTTTCTGTTGAAAACACCCCTCACAAAGGGTAGGGATTTTCTTTGAGAGATTATAAATATCCTAATCAAATTATTTATAATATGTGTTTTTTCATTTCTAATAATATTTAATGTATTTTGTGCAGGACACCATCATGCTATAAACACTACAATCTTGTAAGAAATAGATGTGATAGAAACAATTCAAATCAAAATATCCCCTTAACACTTTGAAAATCATTACTCATTTGCAATGAAATTTATATCAAGTGATCAGATGTCGTGGAGTAAAATTATAGCTTTATCCATTTCATGTTGCTGATTTCAAGGAATAACATTTGATGTATATTAAGAAACCTATATGGGGAAACATATCCCATAGTTCCTAAAATCCAAGTGCATATTTCACCATTCCACTTTTCATAAGCAAGTTTTCTAGTCCAAAATCAAACACTTTGACATTGTAATTTTTGTCAATTAGGATGTTGTTGGACTTAAAATTCACTTTCTTTTTTACTTCTTGAGTTTATTTGTCAATTACTTTTTTAAAGACCATTAAATGAGGAGTGGTTTGAAGGCTAACCCATTGGATGGATTCCTATATTATTGAGAGAGGATAGGATCCAATTGGTAGATGCTCTTCAATGACCATTGTGCTTGCTAGGACAAAGAGTGGTTTCATGGCTAACCCATTGGATGGATTCCTATATTATTGAGAGAGGACAGGATCCAATTGGTAGATGCTCTTCAATGATCATTGTGCTTGCTAGAATTGCATGTTGTTTCTGTTCCATGAATGCTCCAAATGATCTTTATAGCATAATACAATTATGGGATTGGATGTCTGAGTCCTTATCAATGGATGAAAAAATTATTTTTGAAGTCTTTAACATGGTGGAGTGGGATGGTGACTGAATTATTGGTCATGCTTGCAATCTTGGGCCAGAAAAAGTGGCAATCTTGGGCATTGTAAATCTAATATAGGTATTCTAATATTAGGTAGAAATCTCTTGATATTGGTCAGTGGTGCTCCTAGTGCAATCAAAGAGATGTCTGTCCTGAGTTCAAGTAAAATTGCATAGATTCTAATTTCTATGTGAGCTTGTAGAAGGCCAATATAAAACATATGTGAGTTTTTGATGCAAATTTAGATTTGGAAAGATAACCATCATATTGTTAGCTATCATATTTTTCATGAATTAATGTTATTTTATTTAGCTTATCTAATGTCATCTACTAGTATTTTTTCAAAATATATCAAATATTTGCTATTGGAACTTGAAACACCATCTTTGAAGATTAAGAGGCAATCTATGTTGGAAAGGTAAGTGATTTCTCTTTATCTTCTAGTTCTGAATGATATTTTGTTTACTAATTTTTATTTTCGATGATGTTTTATATGGTAGCATTCTTCTTGAAATTATGCCTTACGGTGTTTCCTTTGCAACATTTGGTGCAATTTCTAGTTATATTTATTTACATCTTATTACTATCCATTTTTTTACGCAAAGATTTACTTAAATTATGGTGGGAAATAATTGATGGTAAATATGTTATTTACCTAAATATAAGCTATTTTGGAGGATTTTATTTTTGAATGTCTTTCCACAAAGCTTAAGAATAAAAAATTACTACACAAATATCTAAAAATCATGCATGAATATTGAAACCATATCTATAAATTATGGTATAAAATATATAAGGAGGTTATCCATATGACATTATATTATGCAAAGGCTGAAAAATTACCTTCAAGTTATGGTGCAATCAACTTTTTGAAAATTAGTTTTTTTAATAGTATTGAAAAAAAAATTCAAATTTAAACATTATAACTGAGGTATATCCATAAATTATCGCATAAAATATATAAGGAGGTATAAAATATATAAGGAGGTTATCCATTTGGCATTATATTATGCAAAGGCTGAAAAAATACCTCCAAGTTATGGTGCAATCAAATGTTTGAAAATTAGTGTTTTTAATAGTATTGAAAAAAAAAAAATCAAATTTAAACATTATAACTTGCATTGCTTAATGTTGAACTAATAGTATCAACAAATAAATCGATTATTATAGGGATTAATAATGATTTTATAATCATTTTTAAACTTAATTAATAAGCCCCTAAAAACCATAATACTTACAATAAACTTACAATATCATAATATTCTTAACTATAAATTTTCACCCTCACTTTTCCATGAATATTATTAACTTATAAATAGCTTTTGTTACAATACCATGGGCTAATACCATTGATTATCAATACCACATTCCAAAAATCCATAACTCATTTCATAATCAAATATTAAAATGTAAAATATATTAGACCATACATATATCATTGATTACATAGAGTAATAATTCTTGATCATATGAATGGAGAGGGGAGAGTGAGAGATAAAGAGAGAAGGGGGCTAGAGAGTGGGGAGAGAGGAGGTTATAGGGAGGGATATAGTGACAAAGTTGGAGGGTGGAGAGAAAGAGAGTTGGAGGTGGAGAGAGGGAAGGAAGAACAAAGAAAAAAAGAGATACATGTAAAGAGAGGGAGCAACAAGGGAGATATGGGGAGAGAGTAGGGGAGAGAGGAGAGGAGGGCAGAAAAAGAGAAGGACAAGAAAGAGAGATGAAGAGAAGGGGAAGAGATAGAGAGAGAGGAGACATAGAGATGGAGGGGGTGGAAGGGGATGGGGAGAGAGAAGGAGAGAGGAGATGATCCAAGTGGATATTAGTGGCCACCCACCTTTTCCACCTAGACTCCCCAGTCAGTTTCATCTGTTTCCTTAATTATAGCAAAATTTATTACTTTTGGTAGCTTTTTGGGTCCTGAACTTCGGGAGCTATTTTGATGCCCTAAACGACTTTTTTTTTTGGCAAAATTCATTGAGTGATTTCCAAAGAAATCATGTCAACAATTGTATTCCTCAGAGAGATCTTTCCAACGAGGTATCATTCATGTCAAGCATAGATAATATGACCAAGTTACAACCGCGGGAAGTTGGCTACCCAACTAACCTCAACGGGGACCATAAACTCTTGGTGTTACTTCTCCTCGGGTTACGGTTTCAGTTGTTTAGGATTTTCTCTTATTGTTCAATAATAAAAAGGCCCTTGATCCTTGTTGTAACTTAGATCAGAGGTATATAGCCACCACATCTCTTCTCAGAGATAAAATACCATCGCCCGAGCTAGTCTTATTTCCATTATGTTTGTAAGCATACTTCAGTATTTGATATTAATGAAATGAAGTGTTATTTCTGCTACATCTCTGTATTTATGTTTATATCAGTAATTTGTTGTGTTCTTGTTTAAATATGGATAAGTGTATCATAAATGTCTACTCTTTCTCTATTTTTCTTTGCATGTCCCCAACGAGGCTAGGATATAAGGAGTTAGGGATTGAACTCATTGAACGTTTGCAAGACAAACCTCACAAATCTTGATGGCCTCCCATGGTGGATGAAAAGAAAGACGAGGGGGTAGGAGATCATATTATCTTGCTTGAAGAAGCCCTCAAGCAACAAAGAAATGTGATGATGGACAACGTTTCCTAGATCCTTCAACAGATACCCAGGGCTGACACATCTATGTCCAGCAGCTACTTTGGAAGTGCCACACCCTTTAAGATACAAATTAACTTTGGCATTCCCATATTTGAGGGTTAGATATATGCAAATGTCGTAGATAAATGGTTAAATCTGCTATAAGGATATTTTTCTGTTCGTGATTTTTCCAACTGGGAAAAGATCACCGTCACACTTCTCAAATCTACCCCCAACATCAAGGACTAGTGGGAAACCTACTACGAGTAGAAGGATGAGATTACAACCTCACTGTTTTTAGTCGTACCCACTTGGAATTCGTTTCAGGATGCCAGCAAGGAGAAGCACTACCCTATTGGAAGCTATGAGGATAAATACATAAAGTGGGCCATGTTGTAGTAAGGAAGGGACCAAGACGTGCTAGAGCTTACCAATATTTTTCATACCCTTCCCACAAGGTTGGGTATCAAGGATTTTGAGCAACATTTGGTACTCAAATACGACAACTACCTACATAGGTACATCCAGGATGAGATGGAGTTCCTGGACATCTCCTTGCTTGGAACGATGTATCAATACACTATCAAGATTGAGCATAAGTTTAAATAAAAGAAGCGATACTTTGGATCTGAGAATCCAAAGAAAAAAGGACAAATCCAAGGTGGGGTGACCCAAGACAACCCGTTGAAGTTGCAAGAAAAGAACACCACCACAAAGTCAAAGAAGTACACAAGAAAGTGGTGTGAGTTCCTTAAAATCCCCACTCACAACACAAGTGAGTGTTGGGCCAAACAGTCGTTGGTGGCTGAGTTGAAGGCTTTAGAATCAGATTCATATTTTAACCCTGAATGAGAACCCAATAAGAGGAATGTTAAAGGGAAGCCAATTATTGATGTGGATCCCAACGCCATTGGTTCCACCACAAGATCCAAAAGAATGATCCCGAAGATCCAGAGGAAGGGGAGCGTATTTTCGACTCACAAATGTGGGTGAAGGGTCTGTCGTTGCAATTCACTGTCGACAGTGGCAGCCAAAAGAACCTCATTTCAGCAGAGGTCATGAAGCGGTTGGGCCTAATGACGATACCACACCCGCAATTGTACAACATCAGGGGGCTTCACCAAGGACGAGATCTCTGAGCTAGCCAACAGTGTCACCTTCCATACAACATCAGACCCTTCATAGATGAGTTATTGTGTCATGTTACTCCTCTCGACATTTGTGATGTATTATTAGGACAACCATACATGTGGAAGTGACATGTTGTATATGAGTCTAGACCTTGCTCTGTGATTATTTATTTGAGTAATACGTTATACAGGATACCGGAGGTTTCCCCACATATCGCCACCTCTTTGATCTCTACTAAGAAATGCAGCAATATCATCTCCCAGACTAGGAAATTTATTTTCTTTCTTGTTTGCTCTCAAAGTAAGGGGAAGATCGTAGCCACATCCATGGCCCACAAGAAGGGTTCCTGCATGTAGCAGAAGCAGGTGGATAATGTCATGAAAGAATATAGGGACATCTTCTCCTCACCCACAAGGGGTACCATTGCACTGTCAGGTCAAGCGTTCATTTGATCTGACTCCCGGAGTACCTCTGCCCAATGAGCCGATATATTGTCTCTCCATTGTGAAAAATGCCAAGTACAAGCAGTGACATGATCAACATCAACTGCCACACAAGTTTCAGGAGGGTGATAAAGTCTCATTACATTTGAAAAAGGAGCACCTCGTTAGGCCCAACTGCAAGATTCACCTGCTTCGATATGGGTCATCCACTCTCACCAAGGCTATGGGAGATAATGCTTTTGAGCTCAACATTCCCCCATTCCTTGGCCTGCAACCATTGTTCAATGTTAAGCACCTTATGTCATACTTTCCATGATTACTTGACACAAAGATCAAGATCACTCAACAGCAGAGGATACAGCTATATCGAGTTGTCAATGTAGGCCAACTCCTTCACTAGGGCAAGTGGTTCACTAGGGACCAGGTTCAACAGAAATTTCCTCACCTCATGGAGGATTTGCACGCAATGGGAACCATTGCTTCCTAAGGGGGGAGGAATGGTCCAAGTGGATATTAGTGGTCACCTACCTATTCCACGTAGACCCCCAAGTCAATTTCAATTGTTTCCTTAATTATAGCAAAATTTACTATTTATGGCAGTTTTTTGGGTCTTGAACTTCCAGAGCCGTTTTGAGCCCGTAAACGACCTTTTTTTGGCAAAATTCATTCCATGATTTCCAAGGAAATCACATCAACAGTTGTAGTCCTTAGAGATATATTTCCAACAAGGTATCATACGCATCAAACGAAGATAATATGACCAAGTTACGACCCCGAGAAGTTGGCTACCCAACTAACCCCAATGGGGCCAATAAACTCTTGGTGTTACATCTCCTCGAGTTAAGGTTTTTGTTGTTTATGGTTTTTTCTTATTGTTAAATAATAAAAAGGCCCTTGAGCCTCATTGTAACTCAGTTCAGAGGCATGTAGCCACCACATCTATTCTTAGAGATAAGTTAGCATCCCCCGAGCTAGTCATATTTCCATTTTGTTTGTAAGCATACTTGAGTATTTAATATTAATGAAATGAAGTGTTGTTTCTGTTGCATCTATATATTGACGGTTATATCTATAATTTGTTGTGTTCCTGTTTAAATCTGGATCAGGAGAGAGATAGTGACAAAGTTGGAGGGTAGATAGAGACAAAGAGAGTAAAGGAGAAAAGTGACAAAGGGAGGTGGGAGAGAAAGGGAGACCAAGGAAGTAAGAGAAATAGGTCTTGAGAGAGAGAAGAAGAGAGGGAGGGAGAGTGAGATGGAATTGGAGGGGGAGAGAGAGAGGGAAGAACAATTACATAGAGAGATATAGGTGGAGAGAGGGTGCGTGTGATGAGGGAGAGGTGGAGAGAGAGTGAGTGAGAGAGGAGAGAAGGAGCAAAGAGATAGAGAAGGAGAGGAGATAGAGAGGGAGAGAAAGGGAAGAAAGAGAGATGGAGACAAAAAATTGAAGGTGGGAGAGAAGGGGAGAGAGAGGAGGAGATATGGACGGAGATAGAGACAGAGTTGAAGAGAGAGAGAGAGAGAGAGAGAGAGAGATGGGGGAAGAGATAGAGGGGGGTGGGAGAAATGGACAGAGGGAAGGAAAGAGAGAGGACTTGAAAGAGAGAAAGAGAGAGTGAGGGAGAGAGAGATGGAGTTGGTGGGGAAGAGAGAAGGAGGGAAGAAGAAGGACAGAAAGAAACAATGGTGGAGAGAGAGAGGGAGTGACAGAGGGGAGATACAGAGACAGTGAGGGAGAGATGAGAGCATAAAAAGAGAGAGAGAGAATAGAAGAGAGATAGAGGGAATGCAAGAGGGAGGGACATAGAGAGTGGATACAAGGGGAAGAGAGATAGAGGGAGTGGAAGAGGGAGGGACATAGAGAGATAGATATGGAGAAAGAGTAAGAGGTGCATATATATGGAGAGAGTGATGTATTTTAGAGGTGAGATAGAGAGGCAAAAAGGATAGATGAAGGGAGATAGAGATTTAGATGGAATAGGGAGAGGGCGAAGAAGGGGGAGATAGAGAGAGGGAGGTAGGAAGAGGTCAATATATATGTAGAAAGAGTGCGTGTTTGTTTGGGGGTAAGATAGAGATACAAAGAAAGAGAGATGGAGGAAGATATAAATATATATGATAGGGGTAGAGGGAGGAAAGAAGAGAGAGATAGAAAAAGGGAGGGAGAGGCACAAAGAAAGAGAGGGAGAGAGAGAGAGGAAGGGGGAGAGAGAAGGAGAGATGTATGGGAGAGAAAGGGGGAAGAAGAAAGAAACATATAGAGACAAATACAAATATTATATAGTATTATATAATATTCAACATTATTAACCATAGAGGAAGAGGAAGTAAGGATTTTACCAAAGGTAAAAGAAGTTGGATTTTGAAAAGCCATGAATATTTTACTTTTTCACGGAAATGGATGTATTGATTTTAGTGTAGATGTTGGTTCTTGATCCTATTCTATTGATTGCACTAGATACATTGAGTTCAATATAGTTCTTGCTTTCTAATCCTATTTGGTTCTTTGCAATAGATATAATGATTCCAATGTAGATGTTGATTTCTAATCCTATTTGATTTCTTACACTAGATGCATTGATTTCAGTGTAAGTTTATGAAATTATCAATGACGTGCATTGATTTTTGTGTCACGTAATTCAACAATAAATAAAATACTTAAATTTTCATCTCAAATAAAATGTTCATTTACCTAAAATATTTCCTTCTTGAAACAATAAACTATTTGTAATTAACTACATTCTTATTATTCTCATTTTCCATGATTTAAAATTATTAGTCACATTGCATTCATACGAGGTAATATAAAACAACTATCATTGAAAATTACTTGGGGTTTAACACTCCGTAGGTCACAATGATTAATATTGGAGAGATATACTATTAATATTAGGGAGCAAGAGAGATAAAGTATGATGGTTAGTACAATAGCTCGAGTTAAAGATTTGAATGGTCCACAACTTTTAACCACCCTTTTCATATGATCGATATGAAAAGATGGAAAAGCTAACAAGTGTAAAAAAACGAACAATAGAAAAAATAGCTTGAGAATGATCACAATGAAAACTATTTGTAATATAACATTCTTATTACTCACATTTTTTATCGTTTAACATGGTTACATTGCCACTTTGCATTCAAATTTTTTATTTAATCATTTTTCATGACTCAAATTATTAACAGTCTCTATCATCTCAAAAAGGTAAGGTAACTCAGAAAATTGAAAACTAAAATGACAAGATTATTCCTAGATATATTTAGCATATTTAAAATGATCACAATAATTAGATGTTCAACAAAGTTTGTTTGATTGTGAATGAGTGAGACCAACCTAGATCCATTTTAACCTCAATCTATGAAGCATCAGGAGGGATCAAATCTCTCAAGATGAAAAACTCTTCTTTGAGTGCAAAATTTGAAAATACCTTTACACCTTGAAATATTTTATACCTTTTGGTGCTTTATAGATCTAGGGTCAAAATAGATCAAATTAAAAACAAGTAAAAACAAAAAACATACTTACTAAAAAATAAAATTAATAATAATAACAACAAACAAATATGAAATAACTAAAGTTTTTAATGTAAGAATTTAACTATTAAAATCTATAAAAATATAAATATTTTATTGATATTTAAATTTGAACTTCTAAATCACTTAAAAATATATATATTTCTAAATATTAAATTTATTCAAACCATACTATGTAAATAACGTAATTAATATAATATCTATAAATATAATTTATAATTAACATAATATATAAATTATAATATTAAATAGTTAAAAATGACATACCTGTTTTTTCAATTTTTAAAATTTAAATGTTTGCCTCTATGTTTATTTTATTTTATCACATAATAATTATTACAACTTAAGCTTAAATGAGAAGGAGAACAAAACAATCTATCCAAGCACCTACCCTATACACTAGCTTTACTAAAGTATACTCTATCTTCAATTGAATTTTGAAAAAAAGATAATCCTTACATGTTATATTACTTATTAGACTTTGTTTAAATGAAGGAGAACAAAACAATCTATCCAAGCACCTACCCTATACACTAGCTTTACTAAAGTATACTCTATCTTCAATTGAATTTTGAAAAAAAGATAATCCTTACATGTTATATTACTTATTAGACTTTGTTTTGAATTAAAAGAATATAATAATAATTAAATGGATATAAAAATGATAACAAAAGTTAAGAATAATAGTTTTGGGTGGTAGATAGTAGGTTTAATTAGCCCCAAGTTTTATTCACAATTTGTGTAGTAAATATTAGAATATGTTAGAAATTATGAGGAAAAATTGAATACCTAAACAGTGAGCAAGATAGTAATAATAGTTGGGAAACTTAAGTCCTACAAAATTATCAATTTATTAAACTTGACCAACCATTTAAACTGAAATCAATCTACAAAACAATAATCAACTGGCTTCTTTTAAAATCTCACTTTTCTGAATATACTGGATATTTTACTAAATTTGGGGCACTACAAAGACACAGAAATTGAGGTGACGGTTACATCAGCCGGGTCATATCATCCCCAAACACATAGATTTGGTCTTCGCTAAAAGGATAAGCACAACAGAAGCACTTTTTAAGACTTGACTTGTGACAAACCGCGATTAGAGGGACCGGCCAGAATTTTCTGGTTCACGAAAAGGTGGCCTGCTGTTAAGAGTCAATGCAACGCATACACTTTCCTGATGTAGGGCACTTGTGGGGTATAATTGAAATCCTCTTTGTCCTGTGATACAAAAAAAAAAAGAGTTTTATCCATAGCTGTTTCAAGGTAACAACTATATGGCTGTTTCAAGTTTATTAAACTTGACCAACCATTGAAACTGAAATCAATCTACAAAACAATAATCAACTGGCTTCTTTTAAAATCTCACTTTTCTGAATATACTGGATATTTTACTAAATTTGGGGCACTACAAAGACAAAGAAATTGAGGTGACGGTTACATCAGCCGGGTCATATCATCCCCAAACCCATAGATTTGGTCTTCGCTAAAAGGATAAGCACAACAGAAGCACTTTTTAAGACTTGACTTGTGACAAACCGCGATTAGAGGGACCGGCCAGAATTTTCTGGTTCACGAAAAGGTGGCCTGCTGTTGAGAGTCAATGCAACGCATACACTTTCCTGCTGTTGATTAATGTCAATGTAGGACACTTGTGGGGGTATAATTGAAATCCTCTTTGTCATGTGATAAAAAAAAAAAAAAAAGAGTTTCATCCAGAGCTGTTTCAAGTTAACAACTATATGGCTGTTTCAAGATAATAAATATGTGGTTTGTTAATGGTATTAAATGAGTTACGGGTATATATTTATATAGTTAGATAATTAGCTAGCTAAAATTTAAAAAGGATATATACAATTTTATGCTCATTTAATGTTTATTTGTAAATTATTTACTTTTAACTTTTTTAACTTTTCCAATATTATGAGATAAAAAAATAAATTGGAATATAGTTTTTATTATTATTATATATTACTAAAAAGTTGATTATAAGTCTATAATATTTTAAAATATAATGAAAATAAACTATGATAGATATATCCTGTAGACGATTGGTTTTGTGGCTAGTTGACATTTGTTAAGTCGTCTTTGCCGCTATGCAAGTCACGAGTTTGAGTCTGTCTTACCCGAGGGCCATTCTTGCGGGCTAGGTGGTTCCTTCTAAAAGGTATAGTGGTAGTCCATAGAATTCGACCCCATGTAAAAGGAGTACTATACCACCACCGTTATCGATTCGGCTAATCAACAAAAAAAATAATAGATATAAGTAATACTAAATTATTAATTTTATATTAATTAATTTTTAAAATACTATTAAATTGATTATAAAATTTGGAATATATAAAAATATGATAAAATATAATGGATATAAAATATGATCACTTTAAGTAATGTCAAACAGTTAAACTGTTCATGTTTGTTCACTTTTAAAATATTATAAACATTATCATTGAATTACCTTACTTTAAAACATCTCCTCTTACTACACCCGTCACCATATCTCCATTTTCAACATGTACATTTTGATTTGATTTGATATGATAGAGATGATTTATAAATTGTGTAATAATTCGCTACTCAATATCCATGTTATATACCTCCATTTTGAACATGTACAATTTGGTTTGATTGGATAGAGATGACTTATAAATTTTATGTAATAATTTACCACTAAATATAATAATACCATTTCTAATATCCACGCTATTATACAACATTTAATGTTGTGAGGTATGAATTATTTAATGTTATCAAGAATGAATTATAGGTTATTAAATTTTATAATAATTAAAATATAACAATCTATAATTCACATAATAGAATATACTACAATATGAAATGCTATATAGCAATGTGGATATCGGTCATCCATAACGACAACGGGTCCCATTTTTGTAAAATTGACCCTCAATAATATCTCCTCTTATTAAAAACCTTTTTGTAATGCTCTAACTAGTGACTGTGATTTTCACATCTTAAATATCATGGTATTTTTGTCACGAAAAAGACCATGTTATGTAATAATTCACCACCTATCATAATAATGGTCAAGATTCAAAACCAGCTTGAGCCTATTCATTAGGTAGTTGTATTTTTTACCATAAATAATTCATATTATTATGTAACTTTGTATCTGCTCTATATTTTACCTATTAAAAAGTGGTTTTGATTACTTTTAATTTGAATGCTAAGTGTATTCTTATTTTCACATTTTTGATATTATAATATTTTGTTTTGATCGTGTTTATTTTACATAACAATTTATTGTTTATATGGATAAGAGTCAAATTTAACTTTTATTTATGATTCAATTTAGATTTTTTTTAATTTTACATTTAATAGAGTTTAAATCAGATCAAATTTCTTAATATATATCTATTGTAAATTTATATATTTCTGATTCAATTTAGTTTTATTTTAATTTCACATTTAATAATCTTTAAATTAGATCAAATTTCTTATTATATATACATATAAATGTAAATTTATAACTAAATTTTATATTTTAATTGTTTAAAATAAATTAACATTGTAGCATTTTATTTAAGGTGGTCATTGAATTTATATTATTATCTATAATTCATGTATTTTTATTTTCTCTTTAAAAACTTATATAAAGTTGGTATTAAAATATATTAGTTAACATGGATATTCAAATAATTACACATCTTTCTGACATTGAATATATATATATATATATATATATATATATATATATAATATTTATAAATTAATATATTTTTCCAAATACCACATGTCTCCTCAAAGGAATTGCACATCTCCTTTGTATTGGGTTCTAATATTAACAATTAATAATTCTTTTAAATGAAACTAACCAATTGCTTATATTTATTTTTGTTATTTACTATAGCTCACATTGTTTTCATTTAGTGATTGTTTTATTTTTATTGTTAAAGAAACATGTGTAACTCCAAGTTGAACTCTTCCTCATGTTGGGATGTAGAATGTGCCTCCTCACTCAATTACATGGCTATGTATTGTTTTTTGTAAGTTAATATTACTATTAGTGAAATCAAGTTCCATAACTCATTATTCTTTGTTTGTCAATGGTTGGAGACATGGGAATCCAAACACCTAATGGAATAATAGTTTGCTATGGTACAAAAAAAATAATCAAAGATGATAGCAACAAGCATGTAAAGTATTGTATAAATGTTTGTAGCCCTCAGTGGAGCCAAATAGGCATATTTTCTTATAATGTCATTTATTTAAAATCCTATGAGCATTAGTACGCTAGATACTGTAAGTTCAAAAACACAACAAAAACCTAAACATATGAAAAATAAGTAGAAACAAATGCACCAACTTATATGGGCTTTCAAGCACTGAGACCTCGACAACATGGTTTGGTTCTAGGGTCCACGACCTCCTTAGTGTGCACTAGCTAGGAATTCGTACCTTTGAGATGCAACATGACATTAAAACCACTGGAAAATTCCCTTTCATCCATCTCTAACTAGGAGTAACCTACCTAGAAGAGACTACATGAACTAATAAAAATATATAGTTTAAAATTATTAATTTTTCAATATTTGGTGTGACCGACATCCAAAACATAGGTCAACATAGGCTCCACAACCTCTGAGCCTAAGAGATAGTTACATTCCGCCATTAAATTTTATTCTACCTCTTCAATTTGCTCCTTGACACATGTGGATTTCATCCTTGTAGAAGTGGGTCACTCTGTATGAACGTAGATGCACCATCAATCCAATTTGAAACGCCTTCAATCCACATTGGGAGCATCGAGTCTCTCCCCCATGGCAATAGTGAGTCCCATGTTGTTGTTGGGAAAAGTATCCAATACGGAATGACCCTATCCCACTCTAAGGGTGATAGTTCCTTAGCAACAATCAAAGCAAAGCTATCTGAGATTACTTCTTTATGAAATGTAAAAGAGAGGAGAAAGAGATCCACTAACCGATGTCTTTCGCTAATGGTTGATCCAACCTTCTCCCCTTGCTGCTTGCCCCCAGCTCCTTGTTCTTTCACTAGCCCAGCTACACCAAGATCCTGCAAAACGGCAAGAGAGGGAAACTACAAGAAGCATACATTCATAATTGATTCAAGGATTAGAATAAATCAAATACACAAGTATAACAATACACCATTGAGACACATGCATATAGAAGAACCTCAAATGCTTTATTAATGGAAGAAGTAAGGTTCAGGAAGTGATACAACCATAAGAGGCCCAATCCAGCATCACCTTCCCAGCAGAAAGAAATCTCCTCTTCACCTCCTTCAAAGCAAATCACCCAATAGTTCTAAACTCAAACCAACAGCAATTCTTTACATTCACAAGATTCCAGCCTCCCTAGACCTCATGAGAGAGATCTATATATAGGAGTTTTGGAGAAAGGATGAGTCAGCTTGAGGCTGGCATGAAGCTGACTAGTGTCCTCTCTCACTTCAGTTCTTAAGTCCACTTGGAGGTTCTTGCTTCCACTTGGAGATTTGGAACCTCTTACTCATCACCAGTCGAATTCTCTGATCCAAGTGTCATTTTGGAAGCTTCCTGGGCATTGACACCTTGAGGAATGACTCTGCCACATGTCCAAACTCGCCCAGCGCAGGTAGCCTTCTTTGCAGTTGACATTCAACGCAGGTAGACAGTGGAGCACTTGACATTCAGCGCAGATGCTCAGTGGAGCAGTTGACATGATCCAGAATTGCCTTGTTTTTGAGTGTTTTCAGGTGGAGAACTTTTATTCAGTGCTGTGGTTTGCTGACCTTGTTCCCCTAGGGGTAGGAACAACATGTTTAGGGGCTTTGGATCCCTTAGATTATGGACATTTCATGCTTCATGCTGTAAGGCACAAAAATGTCTATAACAGTTGCCCCCTAAAGTATGAGGTCGTTTATCGGGTGAAATGCTTTATCAGGAGGATCCGAAGTTCATTCAATCGCTGAGTGGTGACCTGTAATAAGATACAATACAATACATTATTTTTCATACTGCTTTCATGATCTAGCTGAGGCGGGCATTCCCATGCTCAGCTTTATAAATACATTTTTCTGTACATAGAACAGACAATCGTCTGATGGTAGACAGATAATTCTTTGTTGAAATTATCATCCTTTGAGTAGGATGATCATCTGCTGCACATGTCAATGTCTTTATTTCCTGAATATATATCGCAGCCTGGATGGATGAAACTAGATCCGGGGTCTTCAAACTCGTCCGATCTTCACTCTAAGTACAAGTCGATCCATGTGAGAATTTCTTGGAGTCGAACATGGAAAGACATCGCTTGATTACCGGTCAATGATGTAAACCGTTAACAAGTGCGAGAGGAATCACCGATAATGATGATGACCCTCAAGGTACGGCAGTACAATCCACGTGGTGTGAATAAAGGACTTGGCGTCGAACACCACGCAGAATCTTTCGGTCGAAGGTCATTGATGTATACCTGTCGCCGGAAGTGAGAAACTTGCCATTGAGGCATGCAAGCTTCAAAGTACTGGAGGGGTTGTTCCTAGATCAACTCCTTGGATAATGAGCTGATGTCGACAAGGAGCGATCCGTCAAAGGAGGGCCTTAATGAATCCCACATCAGTGACGCGGAACGGAGCTAATGATTGTGATGAAGGTGAAAACGATCTGTGAAATATGATTCAGGGTGGTGGTCATGGAAGGATGAAAGATGATGTATGGTAGTGGATGGGACACGGTTGACTCTTTCTGAACAACATTTCTTGAACATATAACGACACTGATGCGATGGATCGGTAGCATTACCCCAAATGTGGATGGTTTGGCGAGACCATGGTGATGAGACCGGTGAATGAAACAACCCAACCCGATGTGGTACGGAGGAAAAGTGTCATGTTCAAGAGCGACTTGCTACCATTAAAGCTTTGAGGTTCTCCCAATTTTTCCCCAGTCATTTCTGACCAATACCTCTTTATTTTTGTCAAGCTTGAGGAGGATAACATATGCTTGTTCTATAACCTGCCCTTCGGGCAAGCCCATCGCTATGTTTTAACGAGCCTAGCGATAGGGAAACTCATTCTCGTCTAAAGACAAGTTTGTCGCTATTTAATCATTTTAACGAGTCTAACGACAAGGAAAACTCGGTCCTTTTCATTTTTAGAGAGTCTGAAAAGGTACATAAAGTCAACTCCAAAGTTCCTTTTTCATCATCTTAATCCCTTAAGTCCGAAAAAGTATAAAACAATACAGAAGGGATGAGTTTTCGATAACTTTAACGAGCCGAATAAAACAAGCGCTCGACCTTTTTGTGCAATAATCCCTCAGGTCCAAAAAGATTAAAATCTAGAGGAGGGATAGCTTTTCCGGTCCTTTAACGAGCTGGAAGGCCAAAACTCGGCAATCTTTTCATATTTTACGATTGAAAAGAGCTTAAAGAAGACTCGTCTTTTGAGGAACGAATGATAAACAGGGATAGCAACTGATTCCAGGTACAGGTTGGAATTTTCCAATCACGGCAGTGTCACAAGGATGGCTAGGTGAAAGCACTCTTCATAGCTGTTCCTCAAAATGGGTAAACAATCATATGGAGGTGAACGATCGGCCAAATGAAAGTGGAGGTGGCAGGTGCAAACACGACCAAGGCTTTTATGGCTGATAAATTTACGATCACAGCGGTTATTTACCGGGATAGGTTCATTTTTTATTTAAAAATGAGCTTAAACTCTGGAGGAAACATTGCTCATTGCTTATATTTATTTTTTAAGCGAGCATGAAGACCGCGTTAAAACTGCTCGGATCTTGCGTTTATTTTTTAACGAGCATGAACTTTATGCTAAAACTGCTCAATTGTGCGTTTATTTTTTAACGAGCATGAACCTTGCTAAAACTGCTCGTATTACCAGTCATAAGATAAGAAATGTCCCCTCAAGATTCTATTTTTTATGGAGCTTCATCTCACTAAGCTTTGCTCCGCTCCTTTCTTTATGCAAGTTCGGAAACGGCTAATCCTACGAGTTTAAAGGGTTAGACCTACAGGTTTAAAGGGAGGACCTAAAAATTTAAAAAATAAATAGTCGCCCCTTGCTTGCACTCCAAAAGGTTTGCATGCCCCCAGGTATAAAACAGAGTTTCAAGGTTACCTCTACCTCAATTCCATTGAAACTTTTCGTTTCACCGGGAGAGGCTTACCTCTTTCAGGTTACCCAAAGATTGTCTCGTTAATCTTTCAAACAAAACACTTCCTCGGCAATGTCTACCGAAATAGACAGAGGTGAGTGACGACCCCCGCCCTCTTACATAACTTTGACAAAAGAATCTTATTCCAGAACAACCCCTCTTCCATCCACGGACGGGGTACGGACTAGTCATATTCTCTCGCGGAAATTCTACCTTATACCCAAGGTTTTCTCTGCCCAACGCAGACCAGGATGCATGCCCCCTGGGTTCCAGTCCCATCTTTCTGAATCACTCGCATTCATCGGGAAGAAGGACTGGGGGTGGAGACATCTCTTGATTGAATAGACCATTCAGGGTTGGTATGTGACTATTTGCGATGCGTGATCCCGGAAATGAAAGTTGGTCTACGAGCTTGACCATTCTTCCTTCGTGTGGAAAACACATTACTCTAAAGAGTGAGGAGACTATTGCTCCCATGCAATATATATAGTCTCATCAAAGGAGTAGGTTATAATCCAAGGGTCCTTGAACGACCATCTCGTTCATTTGAACGGCCTTCCCTTTCAATGTAATGGGCACATTGGGGAGGATCCCTAATGGTCGACTGGTTCCTTTATCGAAACCCAAGAGATTTCTTATCTCAGGCAAAAGCGCCGGGGAACCCAATGCTTTCCAAGCAACAGAGGAAAGGATACTCACAGATGCCCCTTCATCAATGATAGTGCCAGCCATTACCATTCTGTATATTTGGACCATGATTCTGAATGGTATACTGGCTGGAAATCAGGGTCTGCCTAGTTGGTTCCAATCAAAGGACACAACCAGGTTGCTTGGTGGTGGGACCGAATACACGGCCGGATATGACCCTGACGATGTTCCTTCCTGCGATAAAGGAATGGGCGCATTGCCCTGACGCTCGTCAGAGTCTGTGTTGATGAAAATAATCTGGATGGTGTCATCCTTATTCTCTTCAGTGAGGGTGTCATTTGAAGATGAATCTTCAGTGACGGTGTCATTTGAAGACGAAACTTCTGAAGGGAGAACCGGGTCAACTGCCGTTTCGACCTTTGGACTTTCGTTCGGTCTGGATTCAGTAGGTTCATTTTCAATGACTGACGCTTCAGCTGACCACTTGAGCGGGCCAGCTGTATTCTCAACCAACGAAGGACTTGGCACGAGTTTTTTGTATCCAGGAGGAAGTCTCAACGGTGAAACCGGACGATCTTCCAAAACTCTCTTCGCTTCATCTAAGAAGGGACAACGGTGGATGGCGTGATCGCCTTCACACAGTCTGCAGGGGAATCTTGCTCCCCCTCTTTGTCTTGAACCTTCACTTTCGCTGGTTGACGGTAAGCATTCAACATGGTTATCAGAGGTTGATGCTCCCGAACTGTGCAAACGAGGGGACCAGTCCCTTAGTATCCGGGGAATACAGGGACAATCTCTATGGAAGTGGTCTCCTCTACATATGACACATGGCGATTTAGGCCCGGTCTGTGCTGTGTGTGGATTTTTGTCAGATGTCTTTTGCTTGCCCCCAGTCGCCTTAGGCTCCTTCTTCTTCTTCTCTCTCTTCTTCTTCTCCTTCTTCTCCATGGAAGCTTGGCTTTTACCGGCTCTACCTTGCGAAGATGAAGGATTGGAGGAAGAGTTATAGGAAGTAGAAGGCTGGTCGGCAGCTCTAGACTGATCTAACTGTTGACTCGACTGTTCAGGAACCATGGTGTTTTGAACTACATTGGTTGAGAATAGCCAGATTGGCAGGCCAATTGTCAGTCCTGGAAGCGACAATGTGGCCATGTGGGGCGCACCAACTTCTCCCCAAGAGGAGAAAGGACTAGGATTTCCATCATGGGGAATTCTTTGGTTGGTGTGTTCCATGTTCTCAACCTACAGATCAACGCAGGAATAGGAGGTGATTATGTTCCGTTTAAAATAAATTTTATAACGACGCTTTAGACACAACTTGCTTTTTCACTTTTTAAGAGTCGAGAAAAAGCTAAAGATGACTCTAGTCTCCTTCGATGTTTTAACGAGCCCGAAGTGACAAATGCTCGGATGGACTTTTTCAGTTATAGAGTTTGAAAAAGGCCAAAAGAAACTACTCTGGAGTTCTAGGCAGAGGGTGTGCCAAACTTTTCGCAAAACCACAGAATACGTTTTACGGTACGGGTGGTCGATCTTCGTGAATGCTGTGTTCACTGCATTGCGATCAGTAGGGCGGCCGACACGGCTTCCTATGGATAAAGGCTTTGTTCCTATAGGGGTCTCCCAATATATACGCGACGGTACGTGGGAGCACAAGTCCGTATTGATACTTATCACTTCACCGTGGAGGAATCACCCAACCACTCAACGCTAAGATATCACGTTTAACGACGCCGGAACACGTCTCTAGCTTAGACCTCTATGTGTTTGCGTTATGTTTCAAAGCGTTGTTATGTAAATTCAATTTATTTTAGGTTGATCTTGTTTAGCAGTTTGCCTTTATGGATCACCACGTGATGTATGGTACAACTCCTAAATGCAGTCTAAAGATGAGAAGCAAGCTTTTTCAATCTTTTCAACTTATGAAAATCTTAACTACTGAGGGAAAAGAAAGACATCATCTTTTCACACAGATCATAAAGCACACACTAATGCACTTTTTCCTAAATCAACATGCAAGTTGTCAAAATGCACATGCACAATGCAGGTATTTCTTTTCTCTTTCTTAATGTTGGTGTACTACAAAAAGAAAGCTGTTGTATAACTTTGAATTCAATTTCAAGTGAAAGCAAACAAGCTTTTGTCCAAAATCAAAAGACACCTTAAGGTTTACTTGTTTCAACACTAGAAATACATAAATTCAAACCATATGACGAAAGCAAAAGCTCAATCAGCTATGAACAACAAACAAACTAACTCTTAAGATCAGAACGACACTTATCACAGGTCTAGATCTAAGAGGCCACAGCAAGACTAGTTCACTTTCGTTATGGGAAACTGCAAAATATGTAAGAAATACACAAAGAACAAATACAGTTTCTTTATACAACCGAGGCGGAATAGTGGCAAAGAAAGGTGGTTTCAGATAGGTACATTGACTGATAACAGGCTGCAAAAACAGGGATGAAAACAGGGCAACAGAAAGCAGAGAACCCCAGTTGCACAAGGCCACACTGGTTCAGCGCAGGTAGAACACTGTCAGTTTGACATTCAGCGCAGGTAGCCCCTTCGGGACCTGCGATGAAATGCAGACTGCCTTCACAGTGCCTGCAATGAAGAGAGAAACTCTCGTTTCTCTGGGTTCTATGTCACAGATTGCTCAAAAATCAACAGTTTTTGGCCAAATCAAAGCTACCAATCAAGTACACACTAAAGGATGATTCAAAGGAGGATGAAAAGCTATCACTAAGAGCTGTTCAGAGTCCTTGTGGATCAGCTCTTCAAATCATAAACATGCCCAGAAACTGAGCTAGAGTAATTGCCCTCTACTTTGCATTTGAAAGATCCAAATGCAGTTCGATTCGGTACTCCCTGTGTTTAGGAAATGAATAGCAAAAACACAAACAACCAACAAGATACGATCCCCAGCGGAGTCGCCAATTTGTTGTTGGGAAAAGTATCCAATACGGAATGACCCTATCCCACTCTAAGGGTGATAGTTCCTTAGCAACAAACAAAGCAAAGCTATCTAAGATTCCTTCTTTATGAAATGTAAAAGAGAGGAGAAAGAGATCCACTAACCGATGTCTTTCGCTAATGGTTGATCCAATCTTCTCCCCTTGCTGCTTGCCCCCAGCTCCTTGCTCTTTCACTAGCCCAGCTACACCAAGATCCTGCAAAACGGCAAGAGAGGGAAACTACAAGAAGCATACATTCATAATTGATTCAAGGATTAGAATAAATCAAATACACAAGTATAACAATACACCATTGAGACACATGCATATAGAAGAACCTCAAATGCTTTATTAATGGAAGAAGTAAGGTTCAGGAAGTGATACAACCATAAGAGGCCCAATCCAGCATCACCTTCCCAGCAGAAAGAAATCTCCTCTTCACCTCCTTCAAAGCAAATCACCCAATAGTTCTAAACTCAAACAGCCAACAATTCTTTACATTCACAAGATTCCAGCCTCCCTAGACCTCATGAGAGAGATCTATATGTTGGCATTATGATTCAAGTGTTGTCCTTGATGGCAACTCACTCAGAGGTTGGTACAGGTGCTCAGAGGTTGGTACATGTGATGGCAACTTAATCAGAGGACAGATCTTAGTACAGCATGCCAAGAAAGTTCATACACGTAGGTTCGTTAAGCCCAAGTCGCGTATACAAGTAGGTTCACTATATACCAAGTCGCGTATACGCAGGTTCGCTATATACCAAGTCGCGTGTACACGCTGGTTGGCTTCAGTAAAAGCCCGTGTATGTGGAAAACTTATCTTTGGTCCACGGCGTTTATTCCTTGGAAGTTGTGCCTATGGTTTTGGACCTTGGTGTCTCAACGAACGTGTTGATCCCTAGTTTTGAAGATGATGGTATTGGATTTCTATGGTTTTGGCTCTTGGTATTGAACAAGGCCTAAGGCTATATAAGGAGAAGATCATTAGGCAAGTGAAAGCAAGCATTGTGTGTCTGACGAAGTGAGAAGATATGGTATTGCTGTTTATCTGTTCGGGACGCTTGGCAAGGGTCGGATCTGACAGCGAAGGCATAAGAAACTATTTCTAGATCTGCACGGGGGTTGCCTTTGGTGAAAGCGCGTATACACGCGGTTTTGGTACAGTGAAGTAGCGTATGCATAATAAGATTTGATATTTCAGGTTGTTGCTGATTCTGGTGGTTGTTGCAGAGTTCTGGGCTCTGGTTTGGGTTCTGTGTTCTTGATGACAGGGTTTCAGTGATTCAGTATTGGGTTGTTTAATGAATTATGATGCAAGTATAAGTTGATGATTGTATTGTGGTAATGTTTGTTTTTGTACTCTTGGATCCAGTCTGAAAATTAATGAAACGTGGTCCCTGAAGGAAATCAGGTTGTAGGGTCAGCACCTACGTACTAGTAAATGGATCGGCTAGTACAAGAGCTGAGGGGGTTGTAGCTCCCTTCCAAAAGTAGTTGGAAAACGAGAGAGGGTTGTAGCCCTCTGCAGGTTGTAGCCTACGTACTGGTAAAGGACTGCACCAGTACATTATAAAAGAAGTTCTTATTAAAGAAGAAAGAGACAAATTGCAGCAGGTGGTTTTCACCCACATTGGGTTTCCACCTTATATCATGGTGTTCATGTGTGTGGCTCTTGTGTGAGGTTCTGTTCTGTTATTCTGCACCTGTTTACTGTTAATATGCTTAATAATGTCCTGATGCATTTACTGAAGATTAAGCTAACTGAATTATAAGATCTCTAGATATACGCGAGTTTCATTAGACACAATAGCGTGTACACGCGGGTTCACTTAATTGAAGTAGCGTATATGTTTCTGAGTATGAAATTGGAAAGTTTTTACTGATCTGATAATACTGATTCACCCCCCCCCCCCTCTTAGTATTATTTCCAACAATTGGTATCAGAGCGGGTCCTTCAGAGGAAGCTTGATCGCTTGAAGGAAAAGATCCATCAGAATGGCTAATCCAGAAAGAGAGGCACACATCAGGCCACCAGTCTTTGACGGGAACAATTTTACTCACTGGAAGATAAGAACCACTGCATATCTACAATCACTTGGAGCAGAAGTTTGGGGAATCGTAGAAGGAGGATACAAATTCCCATCAGCAACTCCTACAGATCCAGCAGAGAAAAAGCAATATGAGCTCAATTCCAAAGCTGTTACTGTCCTATTGAGTAGTTTGACTCAATCAAAATTTATGAAGATCATGCATTTCAAATCAGCTAAGGAAATATGGGACAAAATCGTTACAAGCTACGAAGGAGATGATCAGGTAAAAAGAGCAAAGCTTCAAACTCTCAGAATCTAGTATGAAACTCTTAAGATGCGTAGTAATGAAAGCATAGCTAATTATTTCCTGCGTATGGATGAGATTGTGAATTGTATGAGGGATCTGGGTGAAGAATTTGAGGAAGTTGTCTTAGTTGAAAAGGTTTTGAGATCTCTGTCTACTAAATTTGATTCGAAAGTATCTGCCATAGAAGAAAAGGAGAATGTGCAGAAAATCACCATGTCACAGCTTCACGGGATCTTAACTGCTTTTGAAATGCGACAAGAGGTACCACCAGAGGCCGCATTCGAAGTGTCAGAGGAAGAAGATGAGGTAAATTTTGTCAAGAATCTTGAACGGGGAACTGGACGGTTCAAAGGTAAGCTACCTTTCAAATGTTTTCTATGTGGTAGAGTTGGTCACTATGCTGCTAGATGTCCTCATAACAAAGGAAAGATATCTGAAGAAGATGGTAGAAGCTATTATACCCATATTAAAAGTTCATTCAATGATAGTGAAGATATTAGAAGTCTCATGGCACATAAGAAGAAGAATGCTTCATCCAATAATACCGAAGATATTAAAAGTCTCATGGCACATGAAGAGAAGAATGCAGAAACTGAAGAAGTTGCCAAATTAAAAGAACAATTGGAGACAGAAATCAGGGTAAGGGAGCAATTGCAGGATATAGTAAAGGATCAGAGTACAACTATTCAGAGACTTGAATCAAAGATCCTCTCTCTAAAAGAAGATCTTAAAAAATCAAGAGAACAGAACAGAGAAGATCTTGAAGATCAAGAACATGAAGTGACCAAACTAAAGCGACAAGTGGAAGAAGGAAGAAAAGCTGAAGAAGACCTAAGGAATCAATATCTGAAAAAGGAAGAACAACATCAAGTTGAGGTAAATATCTTGAAAGGTAAAATAGAAGAAAAGGATAAGCTTTTACGATTTCAAGATAGTACTAAAGTCTTGGATGATATTCTTAATAGTCAAAGGTCTCCTGCTATCAAGACTGGTCTTGGTTTTCATGAATATGTTGAAGGTGAATCTAGTTCACAAGGTGAGGCAAGAAACTCTAATGAGAAATCTGAAATGCTCAACAAGGAACAACCAAGGAAAGAAATTCCTCAAGGAAGATCCTTTACTCCTAACTATGGACGTGATAGACGATTATTTCCTCCACTGAATAATGTTGAATGTTATGTATGTCATAATCTTGGACATATTGCAGCCAGATGTAGAAGTAGAATGGTTCAAGAAAGATCATCGCATCCCAGGTATTTCAGAGGATATTGCTTTGCCTGCAATGCATATGGACACAAAGCAATTGATTGTGATAGAAGGAACATGAAAAATGTAAGGTGTTATACATGCAACAACTATGGGCATAAAGCAAGGGAATGCAGGAGCAGATTTCAAAATTCAAGACAAGAGGACCATACATCATCACAGTTGCAGGAATTGAAGAAGACAGAGACAGAAAGGTGTGGCATAATTCAGACAGCGGACATAACAGACACAGGGGAATCTGAAAGTGATGAAATTCAGTATTCCATCTTGCATACGCTGATATAACGAAGACAAGTCGCGTATATACGCGAGTTACAGGCTGCAAAGTCGCGTATATGAAGAAAGGGCAGCAGAACAGACCCAGGTTCAGTCATGGTTGGCTCAGGCTCAGGGGGAGCAGAACAGACTCAGGAAATGGTTCAGTCATGGTTGGCTCACACTCAGGGGGAGCATATACTTCAAATAATTCATTGTTGGCATTATGGTTAGAAGTTGATGATGAAACTAAATGATACATCTTATTGTTTAAGGAATGGTTTTGCAGGCTTATGATAAATAGTTATTGCTGGTCTTAGAACCTGCATCTGCTCAGGGGGAGCATGGATGGATTGATACAACTTGGCATATACAAAGGGGGAGCCAAATCAGAAACTTCAGCATGTACTCAGGGGGAGTATGGACAGCAGTATGGACAGCAGGAGGTATACTAAAGAAGAGAACATCTTGGTCTGCCCTTTGCCCTTGATGTCAAAGGGGGAGAGTGACTTGGTGTGGTGGTTGCCATCAAGTCCAAAGGGGGAGATTGTTGGCATTATGATTCAAGTGTTGTCCTTGATGGCAACTCACTCAAAGGTTGGTACAGGTGATGGCAACTTAATCAGAGGACAGATCTTAGTACAGCATGCCAAGAAAGTTCATACACGCAGGTTCGTTAAGCCCAAGTCACGTATACAAGCAGGTTCACTATATACCAAGTCGCGTATACGCAGGTTCGCTATATACCAAGTCGCGTGTACACGCTGGTTGGCTTCAGTAAAAGCGCGTGTATGTGGAAAACTTATCTTTGGTCCACGGCGGTTATTCCTTGGAAGTTGTGCCTATGGTTTTGGACCTTGGTGTCTCGACGGACGTGTTGATCCCTAGTTTTGAATATGATGGTAATGGATTTCTATGGTTTTGGCTCTTGGTATTGAACAAGGCCTAAGGCTATATAAGGAGAAGATCATTAGGCAAGTGAAAGCAAGCATTGTGTGTCTGACGAAGTGAGAAGATCTGGTATTACTGTTTATCTGTTCGGGACGCTTGGCAAGGGTTGGATCTGACAGCGAAGGCATAAGAAACTATTTCTAGATTTGCACACGGGTTGCCTTTGGTGAAAGCGCGTATACACGTGGTTTTGGTACAATGAAGTAGCGTATGCATAATAAGATTTGATATTTCAGGTTGCTGCTGATTCTGGTGGTTGTTGTAGAGTTCTGGGCTCTGGTTTGGGTTCTGTGTTCTTGATGACAGGGTTTCAGTGATTCAGTATTGGGTTGTTTAATGAATTATGATGCAAGTATAAGTTGATGATTGTATTGTGGTAATGTTTATTTTTGTACTCTTGGATCCAGTCTGAAAATTAATGAAACGTGGTCCCTGAAGGAAAGCAGGTTGTAGGGTCAGCACCTACGTACTAGTAAATGGATCGGCTAGTACAAGAGCTGAGGGGGTTGTAGCTCCCTTCCAGAATTAGTTGGAAAACGAGAGAGGGTTGTAGCCCTCTGCAGGTTGTAGCCTGCGTACTGGTAAAGGACTGCACCAGTACATTGTAAAAGAAGTTCTTATTAAAGAAGAAAGAGACAAATTGCAGCAGGTGGTTTTCACCCACATTGGGTTTCCACCTTATATCATGGTGTTCATGTGTGTGGCTCTTGTGTGATGTTCTGTTCTGTTATTCTGCACCTGTTTACTGTTAATATGCTTAATAATGTCCTGATGCATTTACTGAAGATTAAGCTAACTGAATTATAAGATCTCTGGATATATGCGAGTTTCATTAGACACAATAGCGTGTACACGCAGGTTCACTTAATTGAAGTAGCGTATATGTTTCTGAGTATGAAATTGGAAATTTTTTACTGATCTGATAATACCGATTCACCCCCCCCCCCCCCCTCTCAGTATTATTTCCAACACTATATATAGGAGTTTTGGAGAAAGGATGAGTCAGCTTGAGGCTGGCATGAAGCTGACTAGTGTCCTCTCTCACTTCAGTTCTTAAGTCCACTTGGAGGTTCTTGCTTCCACTTGGAGATTTGGAACCTCTTACTCATCACCAGTCGAATTCTCTGATCCAAGTGTCATTTTGGAAGCTTCCTGGGCATTGACACCTTGAGGAATGACTCTGCCACATGTCCAAACTCGCCCAGCGCAGGTAGCCTTCTTTGCAGTTGACATTCAACGCAGGTAGACAGTGGAGCACTTGACATTCAGCGCAGATGCTCGGTGGAGCAGTTGACATGATCCAGAATTGCCTTGTTTTTGAGTGTTTTCAGGTGGAGAACTTTTATTCAGTGCTGTGGTTTGCTGACCTTGTTCCCCTAGGTGTAGGAACAACATGTTTAGGGGCTTTGGATCCCTTAGATTATGGACATTTCATGCTTCATGCTGTAAGGCACAAAAATGTCTATAACACATGTCTGTAACACCCTTATGTTCTACTTTTTAAACATTGACTATTTTTAGACATTGAACTATTATTTGATTGAATGGTTATGGAAGCCATGATGAGACTAATGTAATGATGTAATATTTTATTTTATTCTTAAATTAATAAATACATTGTTTGGTATATTCAGTAAATAAGACTACAGTTTTGGAAGAGTTCTTTCCACCTTATACAACGTTATTAGTGATTAGGTCTACATGATGGACCTTCCCTAAAAGTCTCCTAGAAATCCCTAGGAGAAAATAATTAAAAATATTAACATAATGGGAGTCTGTGGAGAAT
Organism: Pinus tabuliformis; assembly: GCA_031772625.1. Lineage (NCBI taxonomy): Eukaryota > Viridiplantae > Streptophyta > Pinopsida > Pinales > Pinaceae > Pinus > Pinus tabuliformis. Next base: position 352,539,407 of record CM062811.1, read on the forward strand.
GATCATGTTAATTACTTAGTTGGAGAGAAATACTAAGTGGGGTGGAATAAAGCATTGCGACAGAGAAAGGAATGCTTTAAAGAAAAATAAATAATAACTTTCGAAAGAAAATTAAAAAACCAAAAAGCTTAGGAAAAATGTGGGTTGAGCTTAAAGTAGGAGACTTCTAAAAATCTGTTAGGAATAAATATATAAAGGAAACCACTTAGGAACCAAAGGTTGTTGATTCATGAGAGCAAGAATATCTTAGCTTAGGGCGAACTGGTGCAGGAAATTCGTGGTTGGGATGAACGTGCTATATTCATGAGTATTCCCAAGAAGTATTTCTAGTTAGTTGAAATTCCATTCTTACCCTAGTGTTGCTTTTAATTCTTTCATCGTTATTGATTGATAACATCAAGAGATTATGGATGTAGAGTTTACTATTTTAGCTATGTTACTATATTATACTATTATAATTATGTGTGGAGACATAGATGAAACAACACAAATCGACATTCAATTAGACTCTTTCTAGATTTGCATGCATAATTAAATTATTTTCCTATATTTTACAATTATCTGTACACAAATTTTGGGTATGTGGATGGAAGGAAAGAGTGACAAAAGAAATGGTTCATATATATAAACTAGAAATCAACGGTTGATTATCCTAGTGCTCCATGGCAGAATTAGAAAAAATAAACTTTGCGCATATGTTGTGAATGTGTACCGAGGTAGTGCCTATTATTAACCATAAATTATAGGATGCAATAAACATAGTTGAATTTTTGTGGAAATTGTTTGCACAATTATGATATTATACTTAGTTTCACCCTAACTCTCTAAGCGAAGAATTTGTTCATATGAAAGGTATTAAATCTCATTCGACAAGAAAACATGTTAATATTCTTGGTCATGAAAAGATAAATACTTCTATTAGAGAGAAAAAACAATAATTAATTGTCTAATTTTTGCACGCATTTATGATAAACTCCATGACTGACTTCATGTTAGACTTGACTTAGCTCTCAATTAGAGATCAATATGAGTAAAGAGGATGATGGAGGTAGAATGGAGAACTAACATAAAAAATATAAGACCCAAGTCAACACAAATTATCAACCATATTAAGGAGATAAATTAATAAAGATAGAACATTAAGTGAGAAGTTACATATAGATGTTAAAGTTATGTATCTCATATTGAGTCTTAGTGGACACACTATCCCTGCAAGGAAGGGTGGTCACCAAATATATGCAGTGACAGTGATCCAGGTGTATATTAGTGGCCACCCACCTATTCCACTTGGACCCCCAACACTGCCTCTTTTATTTTTTCGATTTCCTTAATTGTAGCACAATTTACTATTTCTGACAGTTTTTCAGGTCCTGAACTTCTGAAGCTGTTTTGAGGCCCTAAATGACGTGTTTAGGGAAAACGGAGAGACCAAAAACACCCCAAATTTGGCTTGCCTATTTATTTATAGCCTTCTCTTTGAGATATTTGAAACGAGGTATTATAATAGCCAAATGGGGATCGTATGCCAAAGTTACAACCCTGGGAAATTGATGTACCAATTTACCCAAATGGGGCCCATAGTTTTGGCACATCATCTTCTTGGGTCAGGTTTCTGGATTTTAGGGTTCTCCATTGTTTCTCAATAATAAATAGGCCTTTGAGCCTCATTGTAACATAGTTGAGAGCCATGTAGCCACCACATCTCTTCTTAGAGATAAGTTGCCATCACTCGAGCTAGTCTTATTTCCATTATGTTTGTAAGAATATTTCTGTATTTGATATTAATGAAATGAAGTGTTAACTCTTCTGCATCTTTGTATTTATGGTTATATTTGTAATTTTTTGCATTCTCGTTTAAATCCAAATTAGTTGTATCAGAGCAATATTCTCTTTCCCTGTTTTTCTTTGCATGTCCCCAATGAGGTCGGGATATCAGGAGGTACGGCTCGATCTGGTTGAACCTTTGCAAGATCAACCTCGCAAATCACAATGGCCTCCCATGGTGGAAGAAAAGAAAGACAAGGGGGCAAGAGATCCTTTCAAAATGTTGCTCGAGGAAGCCCTCAAGCGACAAAGGGACATGATGATGGATAACTTTTCCTAAATCCTTCGACGACTACCCACAGGCGATGCATCTTCATCCAATAGCCACTATGGAGGTGCCACTCCTTTTAAGGTACAAGTTAACTTCAATTTTCCCATATTTGAAGGCATGACGAATGCAGACACCTTAGGTAAATGGTTAAATTTGTTGGAAGAATATTTTCAGTTCATGATTTTTCTAGTTGGGAAAATATTACTTTTGCACTTCTCAAAGGCACCCCACACATCAAGGATTGGTGGGAAACCTACTGTGAACAAAAGGATGAGAGTGAACCCTCGTTGTTTTCAGCTGCACCCACTTGGGATTCTTTTCGAGACGCCATCAAGGAACAATATTACCCTGTCGGGAGCTATGAAGATAAATACATAAAGTGGACCATGCTACAACAGGGAAGGGACCAAAATGTGTCGGAGTTCACAAATATTTTCCATACCCTTTGCATGAAGATGGGTACCAAGGATACTTAGTAGTATTTGGTGCTCAAGTACGCGACTGTCTACGCAAGTACATCTAGGATGAGATGGAGTTCCTGGACATTTCCTCGCTCATCATGACATACCGGTGCATTGTCAAGATTGAGCAAAAGTTTAAACAGAAGAAGCAGGACTTTGGATCCGCGAATCCAAAGTAAGGAAAAGGCACCCCCAAACCACAAAACAAAGGACCACGCTAAGGCATGGCTACCCAAGATAGCCCGCCGAAGCCGTAAGCAAAGAACAATACCATGAAGACAAATAAGGCCACAGGAAAATGGTGTGAGTTCCATAAGAACTCCACTCATAATACAAGTGACTGTCAAGCCAAGCAGTCACTAGTGGCCAAGCTGAAGGCTTCTGAATCAAATGCATGTTCTGACTTTGAATTAGAACTCAATAAGGGAACTGACAAATGTAAGTAAATCATTTATGCAGATCCCAGTGCCAGCATGGCCACCACCAATATCCAGAAGACTGAGCCTGAAGATCTAGAGGAGGGGGAATGCCTCGTCCACTCATAGGTGTGGGTGAAGGGTTCTCCGCTGCAATTCATTGTCGACAACGGGAGCCAAAAGAACCTCATTTCAGCAAAGTTCATGAAGCGGTTGGGCTTAATGACTATGACACATCCACAGCCGTACACCATCGAGCGGCTTCACCAAGGACAATATTTTCACGTCAGCCAGCAGTGCCACCTTCCCTACAGCATCAAGCTCTTCACGAATGAGGTAGTGCATCATGTTGCTCCTCTTGAAGTTTGTGATGTATTGTTAGGACAACCATACTCGTTGAAGCGACATGTTGTATATGAGTCTAGACCTCACTTTGTGATTATTACCTTGGCCAACAAGTTGTACAGGATATTGGAGGTAGCACCGCATACCGCCATCTCTTCAATCACTGCAAAGAAATGCAGTAAGATCATTTCCCAGACCCGGAAATTCATTTTCCTTATGATTCGCCATTAGGGAAAGAAGAAGGTTGTGGACATGGCTTCCAAGTAGGGCTCCTTTGCATAGAAACAACAGATGGAGAAGGTTGTGGACGAGTACAAGGATATTTTTGCCTCACCTACAGCTGTACCTCTACACTGTCATGTCAAGCACTCCATCGAAATCACCTTGAGTGCGATGTTTCCCAATGGGTTGATCTATCGACACTCTGTTCTGGACAATGATGAGATTAGGAGGTAGATTTGGGAACTATTGCAGAAAGGGCACATCAGGCCAAGCTCATCACCCTGTGGAAGCCCGATTGTATTGGTACAAAAGAAGGACGGGACGTGGAGGCTCTGTATTGACTACCCAGAATTGAAAAATATCACTGTCAGGAATAGGTGCCCAATCCCGCAGATTGATGAACTAGTGGACCAGCTCAAAGGGGCCAAATATTTCAGCAAGATTGACTTGAAGTCAACTTATCACTAGGTGCCTATCGAGCCCTCTGATCTATGGAAGATTGCCTTCAAATCCAAGGAGGGCCTCCTCGAATGGTTGGTCATGCCGTTTGGATTGATGAAAAACCTTGCAACCTTCATGATACTGGTGGACGACATCTTGCGACCCTTCACCAATGCATTCATTATGGTGTATTTGGATGGCATCTTGATCTTGATCCATATTTGGAATGAGAACCTCCACCATATTCAATAGGTCCTCCAAACCCTACGATAATACAAGTTGTGTGCTAACTTGGAGAAATTTACCTTGGGTGTACCAAGGTTCAATATCTAGGGTACATAATTGATGAGTAGGGTGTACATGTTGACCCATCCAAGATAGAAGTCATTTAGGATTGGGTAGCCCCAACCACTCTAACAGAGTTGTGTAGCTTTTTGGGTCTTGCCAACTTCTACCGTAGGTTCCTCTTGGGGTTCTCTCATATCACTTAGCCTTTAAGTCAAGACTCCAAAGGTGGAGCAAAAGCAAAGTTTTTTTGGTCTAAAACCCAACAGCAAGCATTCTTTGAGTTGCAATATCACCTCTGTTCTACACCAGTGCTCACATTACTAAACCTGCAACAACCATTTGAGATTGAGATAGATGCCTTTGACTATGCAATTGGTGCATTTCTTACTCAACATGGGCATCTTGTGGCTTACCACAATGAGACACTTTCAGACACATTATAAAAGTACCCCACTTATGACAAAGAAATGTATTCCATTTTGCAGGCCTGTCGTTAATGGAAGCATTAAATTCTAGGGAAGGAAAAGGTCATCCACACAGACCACTGACATCTACAGTTCATACAGACACAAAGAAAGTTTCCAAATGTTCGCCATCAGAAATGGTCAACCTAATTGCAACAGTTCCATTTGAATAGAAAGTATAAGAAGGGAAGCACCAATAATGTAACTGATTGCCTCAGCCGACCAACGTTCATGGCAATGATGAATGTGCTCGACTCATGTGGGCACGAAACATTGGGTTGGCCGCATCTTTAGAAGAGAAATCCAAAATTCAACAGCACATACCACACAATCCTGGAAGGGAAGCAAGTTCAAAGTTTTCACTTTCAGGATGCATTGTTATGCCACCTGGTACACATCTGTGTTCCTTCAAGTGAGCATGCGAAGATGATTTGGGAGGCATACTACAGTTGGGTCACTAGACATTTCGAAGTAGAGAAAACAGTGGTGGTATTGCAAAAGTATTTTTATTGGCCGAAACTTTGTTAGGATGTTGGGAAGTACATTAGAACCTGCATCTCCTACACCATTTCCAAACCAACCATCAAGAAGCAAGGCCTGTATGCTCCTCTACTTACTCCTAGTCATCCTTGGGAATATGTCTCCATGGATTACATGTTAGACCTTATTTCTACTAAGCACGACAATGATTGTGTTTTTTTGGTCATCGACAGATTCTCTAAGATGGCCATCATGGTAGACTGCAAGAAGAGTATCACAGCAGAGGCCACTGCTATGCTCTTCTTTGAGCAAGTGTGGGTACACTTTGGGATCCGACACTCCAATGTCTCATATTAGGACAACATATTCTAGAGTGCATTTTGGTCAAGTCTCTGGTCAATGCTAGATATAAAAGTTACTAAGTCCACAACTTTCCATCCCCAAACTGATGGCCAAACATAGGTTGTCAACATGATGACCATACACATTCTACACATGTAAAACTTGAAGCATCCATGCACATGGGATGAAATCCTCCCCTATGTCCAGCACAGCTACAATAGAGCTCTCCATAGTTCAATGGGCCACAACCCCTTTCAAGTAGGGCTAGGATTCCAGCCATTATGTCTTATTGATGTGTCCATGTCATTTGTAGCTACTCAAGAAGATTCAGCTCATGTCCAGTCCGAAGCCGATAGGGCTAACAGCTTCATTGAGCACATCTAATACATCGCTAGCAAGTCCATGATATATTAGACAGAGCCAATTCTAAGTACAAGCATCACCATGATGAGCACTGGGTGTTGCACAAGTTCCAGATGGGTGACAAAGTTTGGCTACATTTGTAGAAGGAGCATCTCAATAGACCCCATCGAAAGCTTCACCCACTCCAATATGGGTCATACACCATCACCAAGGCTTTAGGGGACAATGCCTTTGAGCTTAGCATTCCACCATTCCTTGCTCTGCACTTAGTGTTCAATGTAGACCACCTTCGGCCATACTTTCGAACATTGTGCGACACATCCGTCGTTGCAAAACAACTCACACCAACAGAGCTAAACCTAGACTACATGGAAAAGGCCACCATCGATCATATCATTGAAACACCAATTAATAACACTCACCAACAGAAGATCCAAATATATCAGGTTGTCAAAGCTGTCCAACTCCTTCACCAAGGCAGGTAGCTCACCAGGGACTAAGTTCAGCAGCAGCTTCGCCATCTCATGCAGGCACTCAACATAATGGGGACCATTGCTTCCTAAGCAAGGAGGAATGATCCAACTAGATTTTGCTGGCCACCCGCCTATTCCACTTGGACCGTAATGCAGGAGCATTTGACCCTCCTTAATCAAAAGAGGAACCCAAAGTGGAGAACGAGAGGACGTGGACCATCAGAGCAAAACAGGGGAAATTCTGTTTAAAATAGAGCCAGTTTGGTGGAATGGATAAGTCTTTAGAAGACTTAATTAAATGTAATTTTCCATGGATGCGATTAGTTCAGAGATTTGACTAAAAGATATGATTGGATCCTTTACAGTGATCCGATTCAATGTTTCCTTACATATATATATATATGATGATGATGAACCTGCGTGTTCAATAGAGAGAGCAAGATAGAGAAAGACAAAGATAGAGTATCCAAAATTTAGTCAAGAGGAGAACTCACTCTAAAGCTGAAATGACTTTTCGTGTTGTTTGTATATATATATATATATATAGATATATGATGATGGCTTAAAATCTTATGTTGTGAGACTATTGATTGACCATCGATCACTATAAGATCGATGGGGATCCAACAAAATACTGTTATATATAATTGTTGTGTCGTGTGTTGACGGAGTGTGGCACAGGAAAGCCTCAGAAAGGCATAAATCCATCAAAAGTAAGCGAAGACAAGTCCAAGAGGAAATGAAGAATTGATGTACAAGAATAGTTAGATATGTTAGTTCAACGGCTTGGATGGAATCACAGAGGAGGAAATATTTATGAATATTGCATCAACGAAACCATTGGAACGATATCAAAACAGGCCGAAGAGATGATGCGATAGTGATTGTGCGATTGAATGAGGACCATCAAATTGGAGTTGGAATCGATGGTCGTGATTTAATCGTTGATCACTAATCACAGAGGCCAAGCAGGAAGGACATCGAATATGCCGAAATGTGATTATGCGATATGCCGAAACTTTAATATAGTGATAGCTGGTAATCGAAGATCAGAGATCTGAGGTATCGATGTTTCAGAGATTGGAGCAACGCTGAAGAAAGGCTAGAAGGAGCAGATCTGATGAAGTTATAGTTGCGGGTGTAATGTTTTTGAAGTCTGGCTTATGTGTTCGGAGCGGGGTTTTCCCGTGTAATCTTGTGTAATCAAATACATTGAATGGTCCCAATTTAAAGGCTTAAGTCCTCAATTTATGCTTCCAATAGGTTTGTGGGCCATAACCCACAAGCCTCAGGATCAAAAAATTTATAAAGAAAGGGGAAATTGGTATACCCCAAAATCTCCTTTCATCTAGTGGTATCAGAGTCGGGAAAGGATTTCCTGCAAGAAGGAAGGAGTAAAAGAAGAAGGAGAAGAGGTATAGTTGATGAAGCTTGAGAGCTATGGTCTTTACTGTCATGCAGAGAACAACAGCGGAAGGTGAGAAGATTTGCAGCGGACTAAAGCATGAAATGCTCAAGTGGTTCCAAAGAAGAGAACCAAAAGAATGCCAAAAGACTAAGCTCAGGAGAAATCTTGGTGAGGTATCGTGTAGCGGAGGAAGAATGTTACTGCAGAGGTTTGGTTGCAGCTCACAGAAGATCATAAGGTAGTTTCATTGAAAAGTGGGTGGAATTGTTAAGGAGAAGGAGAAGCATATGACCAGGAGGTCATGAATTTCTGTGCCTTGGGAGTCTGATGCAGGAGCATCTGACTCTCCTTAATCAAAAGAGGAATCCAAAGTAGAGAACAAGAGGACATGGACCATCAAAGAAAAATAGGGGAAAATCTATTTAAAATAGAGCTAGTTTGATGCAACAGATAAGTCTCTAGAAGAATTAATTAAATGTAATTTTCCATGTATTCGATTAGTTGAGATATTTGAGGAAAAGATATGATTTGATCCTTCACAGTGATCCAATCCAATGTTTCCTTATATATATATATATATATATATATATATATATATATATATATATATATATATATATATATATATATATATATATATATATATGATGAACCTGCGTGTTCAATAAAGAGAGAAAGATAGAGAAAGACAGAGATAGAGTATCGACAATGTAGTTTAGAGGAGAACTCGTTCTGAAGCTAAAATGCCTTTTCGTGTTATCTTTGTATATATGTGATGATGGCTTAAAATCCTGTGTTGCGAGATTGTTGATTGACCATCGATCACTGTAGGATCAATGGCGATCCACCGAAATAATGTTATATATAACTATTGTGACATGTGTTTACGGAGTGTGGTAGAGGAAAGCTTGAGAAAGCCATAAATCCGTCAAAAGTAAGTGAAGGAAAGTCCAATAGGAAATGAAGAATTGATGCATAGGAACCATTAGATCTGTAAGATCAACGGTCTGGATGGAATTGCAGAGGAGCAGAGATCTATGAATATCGCATCAGAAAAACCATTGGAACGATATCAGAATGGGCTGAAGAGATGATGCAATAGCGATTTTGCGATTGAACGAGGACCATCGGATCAGAGTCGGAATCGACGGTTGCGATCTAATCACTAATCACTAACCGTAGAGGTCAAGCATGAACGACAATGAATATGTCGATATGCAATTATGCGATATGCCGAAACTCCAGTATAGCGATAGTCGATAATCGGAGATCGGAGAATGGAGGAATCGACGTTTCGGAGATCAGAGTAGTGCTGAAGAAAGGCTGGAAGGAGCGGATCTGATGAAGTTATAGTTATGGGTGTAATGTTATTGAAGTCTGACTTATTTGTTCGGAGCGAGTTTTTCCCGTGTAATCTTGTGTAATCCAATATGTTGAATGCTCCTGATTTAAAGGCTTAAGGCCTCAATTTACGCTTCTGATAGGTTTTTGGGAAGTAACCCACATGCCTTAGGATCAAAAAATTTATAAAGAAAGTGGAAATTGGTATACCCCAAAATCTCCTTTCATCAGACACCCAACACTGTCGCTTTCAATTTTTTGGTTTCCTTAATTATAGCACAATTTACTTTATTTGGTTCTTTTTCGGGTCCTAAACATCCGGAGTTGTTTTGAGACCCTAAACGACGTTTTTAGTGAAAACTGAGAGACCAAAATTTCCCAAAATTGGCTTGCTAGTTTATTTTTAACATTTTCTTTGAGATCTTCGAAACGAGATATTATGATAGCCAAACAAGGATCATATGCCAAACCTACGACCCCGAGAAGTTGATGTACCAAATTACCAAACAGGGCCCACTATTTTGGCACTTCATCTCATAGGGTTAGGTTTTTGGATGTTTAGGGTTTTCCATTATTTCTCAACAATAAATAGGCCTTTGAACCTCCTTGTAACTCAGTTGAGAGGCATGTAGCTGCCACATCTCTTCTCAGAGACAAGCTATCTTCGCCTGAGCTAGTCTTATTTCCATTCTATTTGTAAGCATATTTCAGTATTTGATATTAATGAAATGAAGTGTTATTTCTACTGCATCTTTTTATTTATGGTTATATTTGTAATTTGTTGTGTTCCCATTTAAATCAGGTTAGTGGTATCAATGCGGTCAGCTCTTTCTATGTTTTTCTTTGTATTTCCCCAACGAGGTCGGGATATAAGGAGTTAGGGCTCGATCTGGTTAAAGCTTTGCAAGATCAGCCTCTCAAATCCCGATGGCCTCCCATGGAGGAAGAAAATAAAGACGAGGGGGCAGGAGATCCTTTCAAAATGTTGCTCAAGGAAGCCCTCGAGCGACAGAGGGATGCAATGATGGATGAATTTTCCTAGATCCTTCGACTGCTACCCAGAGGCGATGCATCTTCATCCAGCACCCACTCTAGAGGTGCCACTCCTTTTAAGGTACAAGTTAAATTTGATATTCCCATATTTGAAGGCCTGATAGATGTAGACGTTGTACATAAATGGTTAAATATGTTGGAAGGATATTTTTCTGTTCATGACTTTTCCAATCGAGAAAAGATTACTTTCACACTTATCAAAGCCACCCAACACATCCAAGGACTGGTGGGAAACCTACTATGAATAAAACGACGAGAGTGAACCCTTGTTGTTTTTAACCACACCCACTTGGAATTCTTTCCAAGACACCATCAAGGAAAAATATTACCTTACCAGGAGCTATGAAGATAAATACATAAAGCGGACCATGCTACAGAAGGGACCAAGATGTGTCGAAGTTCACAAATATTTTCCATACCCTTCGCACAAAGTTAGGTATCAAGGATAATGAGCGGTATTCAGTGCTCAAGTACTGTGGATGTCTACACAAGTACATCAAGGATGAAATGGAGTTCTTGGACATTTCCTCGCTCGACACGATGTACTCGTACTCTTTCTAGATTGAGCAGAAGTTTAAAATGAAGAAGCAGGACTTTGGATCCGCAAATCCAAAGAAAGGAAAGGTGCCTCGAAGCCAAATAATAAAGGACCACGCCAAGGGCGGACTACCCAGGATAGCTTGCCAAAGCCGCAAGCAAGGAACAACACCATGAAGACTAAGAAGGACACAGGAAAATCATGCGAGTTCCATAAGAGGTCCGATATAAGTGAGTGTCAAGCCAAGTAGTCACTGGTGGTTGAGCTGAAGGCTTGTGAATTAGACAGACGTTCTTACTCTGAAGCAGAACCCAATAAGGAAATTGGCAAAGGGAAGAGAATCATGTATGCAGAGCCTAGTGCCACTGTGGCCACCACCAAGATCCAGAAGACTGACCCTCAATGTACAAAGGAGGGGGAACGCCTCTTCCACTCACACATGTGGGTGAAGGGTTCTCTGTTGTAGTTCATTGTCGACAGTGGGAGCCAAAAGAACCTCATTTCAGCAGAGGTCATGAAGTGGCTATGCCTAAGTGCTACAACACATCCATAGTCGTACACCATCGGGTGGCCTCGCCAAGGATGAGATCTTCGTGTCAGCCAATAGTGCCACCTTCCCTATAGCATCAAGCCCTTCATGGATGAGGTACTGTGTCCTATTGCTCCTCTTGAAGTTTGTTATGTATTGTTAGGACAACCATACTTGTGGAAGCGACATGCTGTATATGAGTCTAGACCTCACTCTATGATTATTATATTGGCCAACAAGTTGTACGGGATACCGAAGGTAGCCCTACCTACCACCATCTCTTTGATCACTGCAAATAAATGCAGTAAGATCATTTCCCAGACTAGGGAATTTGTTTTCTTTATGATTTTCCCTTAAGGAAAGAAGAAGTCTGTGGCCATGGCTTCTAGGTACATCTCCTCTGCACAGTAGCGGTACATGGACAAGGTTGTGTAGGAGTACAAGGATATTTTCGCCTCACCTACAGGGGTACCTCTGTGCTGTCAGGTCAAGGACTCCATCGATCTAACCTTGGGTGTGTCCCTGCCTAGTGGGCCAATCTATCGGCACTCTGTTCTAGAGAACGATGAGATCAAGAGGTAGATTCAATAACTATTGTGGAAAGGGCACATCAGGACAAGTTCATCACCCTGTGGGAGCCCGATTGTATTGGTACAAAAGAAGGATGATATTTGACAGCTCTGTATTGACTACGGAGCGTTGAACAAGATCATTGTCTGGAATAGGTACCCAATCTCGCAGATTGATGACATTCTTGACCAGCTCAAGGGGGCCAAATATTTCAGCAATATTATCTTTAAGTCAGGTTATCACTAGGTTCCTATTGAACCTTATGATGTGTGGAAGAGTGCCTTCAAATCCAAGGAGGGCCTCTTCGAATGGTTGTCATGCCGTTCGGATTGACAAACGCCCCTGCAACCTTCATGAGACTAATGGAGGACATCTTGCGACCCTTCACCATTGCATTTGTGGTTGTGTATTTGAATGACATCTTAATCTTCAACCAGAGTTGGGACAAGCACCTCCACCATATTTGATAGGTCCTTCAAACCCTGTGACAACATAAGATGTGTGTTAACTTGGAGAAATGCACCGTTGGCCTGACCTAGGTTCAATATGTAGGGTACATAATTGATGAGAAGGGTGTACATGTGGACCCATCCAGGATACAATTCATTCGGGATTGGCCAGCCCCAACCACTCTAACAAAGCTCTGCAGCTTTTTGGGCCTTCCCAACATCTACCGTAGGTTCGTTTTGGGGTTCTCCCATATCACTTGGCCTTTAAGTCAAGTCACCAAAGGCGGAGCAAAAGCAAAGCTCTTTTGGTCTGAAACCCAGCAACAAGAATTCTTTGAGTTGAAGAATCCCCTCGATTCTGTACCAGTACTCACATTACTAGACCTGAAACAACCATTTGAGATTGAGACAAATGCCTCTGACTATGCTATTGGTGTGGTTATTACCCAGCATGGGCATCCAGTGGCTTACCACAGTGAGACACTTTCAGACACAGTCCAAAAGTACCTGACTTACGACAAAGAAATGTATTCCATTGTGCAGACCTGCCATCAATGGAAGCATTACATTCTAGGGAAGGAAACGGTCATCCACACAGACCACTGACCTCTACAGTTCATACAGATAGAAGGGAAGTTGCCAAACGATTCCCACCATAAATGGTCCACCTACCTGAAACAGTTCCATTTGAACATTAAGTATAAGAAGGGAAACACCAATAATGTCGTTGATTGGCTTAACCAACCACCGGCCATGGCGCTAATCACTGTGCTTGACTCCTATGGGAATGAGACATCAAGGTGGCTGCATCTTTACAAGAGCGATCCAAAATTCAGTAGCACATACGGAACACTCTTGGAAGGGAAGCAAGTTCCAAGTTTTCACCTTCAGGATGCATTGTTATGCCACCTGGGACACATCTATGTTGCTTCAAGCGAGCGTGCCAAGATGATTTGGGAGGCACACTACAGTCAGGTCGCCAGACATTTCAAAGCAGAGAAAATACTGGTTGTATTGCAGAAGTATTTTTATTGGCCAAAACCTCGTCAGGATGTTGGGAAGTACATTAGATCCTCCACTGCCTCTGCCATTGCCAAACCAACCATTAAGAAGCAAGGCCTATATAATCCTCTACCTACTCCTAGTCATCCTTGGGAATATGTCTCCATGGATTACATGTCAGGCCTTCCTTGTACTAAGCACAACAATGATTGTGTTTTCATGGTTGTCAACAGATTCTCTAAGATTTCCATCATCGTGGCTAGCAAGAAGAGTATCACAATAGAGGCCACTGCTAAGCTCTTCTTTGAGCAAGTGTGGGTATACTTTGGGATCCCACAGTCCATTGTCTCAAATTGGGACAGCATATTCTTGAGTGCATTTTTGTCAAGTCTCTGGTCGATGTTGGATACAAAACTTACTAAGTCCCCGACTTTCCATCCCCAAACTGATGGCCAAACAATGGTTATCAACAAGATGATCGTACACATTCTACGCATGTACAACTCAAAGCATTGATGCACATGGGATGAAAGCCTCCCCTATGTCCATCATAGCTACAATAGAGCTCTCCATAGCTCAACGGGCCATAACCCCTTTTAGAAAGGGCTAGGATTTTTGCCATTATGTCCCATTGATATGGCCATGCCATTTGCAGCTACTCAGATAGATTCAACTCATGTCTGGTTTGAAGTCGAAAGGGCTAACAGATTCATTGAGCGCATCCAATACATTCTCCATCAGGTCCATGGTATATTGGACAGAGCCAATTCTATGTACAAGCATCGCCATGATCAACACTAGGTACCGCACAAGTTCTAGGTGGGCGACAAGGTTTGGCTACATTTGCAGAAGGAGCGTCTTGCTGGACCCCACTGCAAGCTTTACTCGCTCCAATATGGGCCATACACCATCAACAAGGTTATAGCGGAAAATGCCTTTGAGCTTATCATTCCACCATTCCTTGGTCTACACCCAATGTTCAATGTATACCACCTTTGGTCGTACTTTCCACCATTGTTGGACACATCCACTGCTGCAGAAGAACTCACACCAACAGAGCTAAACCCAAACTTCATGGAACATGCCATTACTGATCGAATCATGTCCACATAGATCAAGAACACTTGCCAGCAGAAGATCCAACTCTATCTAGTTGTGAAACATGGCCAACGCCTCCACCAAGGCAAGTGGCTCACCAGGGACCAAGTTGAGCAGAAGTTTCCCAATCTCATGCAGGCTCTCAACACAATGGGGACCATTGCTTCCTAAGCGGGGAGGAATGATCTAGGTGGATATTGGTGGCCACCCACCTATTCCACTTGGACCCCCAACATTGTATCTTTCTATTTTTTAGTTTCCTTAATTGTAGCACAGTTTACTATTTTTGACAGTTTTCAGGTCCTGAACTTCCAGAGCCATTTTGAGGCCATAAATGACGTTTTTAGGGAAAACAGAGAGACCAAAAGTATTTCGAAATTGACTTACTACTTTGCTTTCAAGTTTCTCTTTGAGATCTTTCAAACTAGGTATTATGATAGCCAAACGGAGATTTTTTGCCAAAGTTACGACCCCGGGAATTTGATGTACCAATTTAGTCAAATGGGGCCCACAGTTTTTCCACTTCATCTCCTAGGGTTAGCTTTTGAATGTTTAGGGTTTTCCTTTTTTTCTCAAAAATAAATAGGCCTTTGACCCTAATTGTAACATAGTTTAGAGGCATGTAGTTGCCACATCTCTCCTCAGAGATAAGCTACCATCGCCTGAGCTAGTCTTATTTCGATTATGTTTGTAACCATATTTCAGTATTTGATATTAATGAAATGAAGTGTTATTTCTACTACATACTTTTATTTATGGTTATATATGTAATTTTTTTCTTTCCCGTTTAAATCCAGATTAGTGTTATTACAATGGTCACCTCTTTCTCTATTTTTCTTTGCATATCCCCAACGAGGTCGGGATATAAGGAGTTAGGGCTCGATCTAGTTGAACCTTTGAAATATCAGCCATGCAAATCCCGATGGCCTCCCATGGCAGAAGAAAAGAAAGATGAGCGGGTAGGAGACCCTTTCAAAATGTTGCTCGAGGAAGTCCTTGAGTGACAAAGGGATGCAATGATGGATAACTTTGCCCAGATCGTTTGACCAGAGGCGATGCATCTTCATCAAGAAGCCACTTTGGAGGTGCCACTCCTTTTAAGGTACAAGTTAACTTTGATATTCCCAAGAAGCCACTTTGGAGGTGCCACTCCTTTTAAGGTACAAGTTAACTTTGATATTCCCATATTTGAAGGCATGATATATGTAGACACCATAGATAAATGGCTAAATATGTTGGAAGGATTTTTTCAGTTCATGACTTTTCCAATAGAGAAATGATTAATTTTGCACTTCTCAAAGCCACCCCACGTGTTAAGGACTAGTGGGAAACCTATTGTGAACAAAAGGATGAGAGTGAACCCTCAATGTTTTCAGCCGCACCCACTTGGGAATTTTTCTGAGACACCATCAAGGAACAATATTACCCTCTTGGGAGCTATGAAGATAAATACATAAAGTGGACCATGCTACAACAGAGAAGGGACCAAGATGTGTCATAGTTCACAAATATTTTCCATGCCCTTTGCATGAAGTTGGGTATCAAGGATACTGAGCGACATTTCGTGCTCAAGTACCACGGCTATCTATGCAAGTACATCCAAGGCGAGTTGGAATTGCTGGACATATCCTTACTCGGCACAATGTACCAGTACATTGTTAAGATTGAGTATAAGTTTAAATAGAAGAAGTGGGACTTTGGATCTGCGAATCCAAAGCAAGGAAAAGGCGCCCCCAAACCAATGAATGAAGTACCAAGCCAAGGTGGGGCCACCCAAGATAGCTTACCGAAGCTGAAAGCAAAGAACAACACCATGAAGAGAAAGAAGGACACAGGAAAATGGTGTGAGTTCCATAAGAGCTCCACTCACAATACAAGTGAGTATCGGGCCAAGCACTCACTGGTTCCCAAGCTGAAGGCTTTTGAATCAGACAAACGTTTCGACTCTGAATCTGAACCTGATAAGGGAACTAACAAAGGGAAGCAGATCATTGATGCGGATCCCAGTGCCACTGTGGCCACCACCAATATCTAGAAGATGAGCTTGAAGATCCAGAGGAGGGGGAACACCTCTTCTACTCATAGATGTGGGTAAAGGTTCTCTGCTGCAGTTCATTTTTGACAGCGGGAGCCAAAAGAGCCTCATTTCAACAAAGGTCATGAATCGGCCAGGCCTAAGGGCTGCAATGCATTGATAATTGTACACCATCAAGTGGCTTCAGAAAGGATGATATCTTCGCGTTAGCTAGTAGTGCCACCTTCGCTACAACATCAAGCCCTTCATGGATGAGGTACCATGTGATGTTGCTCCTCTTGAAGTTTGTGATGTATTGTTAGGGAAACCATACTACTGGAAGCGACATGCTGCATATGAGCCTAGACCTCGCTCTGTGATTATTACCTTGGCCAACAAGTAGTACAAGATATCAGAGGTAGCCCTGCCTACTGCCATTTATTTGATCACTACAAAGCAATGTAGTAAGATGATTTCCTAGACCATGAAATTTGTTTTCCTTATGATTCGCCCTTAGGGAAAAAAGGAGGTCCTAGCCATGGCTTCCAAGAAGGGATCCTCTTCACAATAACAGAAGATGGACAAGGTTGTGGAGGAGTACAAGGATATTTTCACCTCACCTATAGGGGTACCTCTGCACTGTCAAGTCAAGCACTCCATCGATCTGACCCAGGGTGTGATGTTGCCCAATGGGCCAATCTGTCGACGCTCTATTATGGAGAATAATGAGATCAGGAGGCAAATTAGGGAACTATTGCATAAAGGGCACATCAGGGCAAGCTCATCACCCTGTGGGAGCCCGATTGTATTGGTACAAAAGAAGGATGGGATTTGGAGGCTACTTATTGACTACCTAGAATTGAACAAGATAATTGTTCAGAATAGGTACCCAGTCTCATAGATTGATGACCTTCTTGACCAGCTCAAGGGGGCCAAATATTTCAGCAAGATTTACTTGTAGTCAAGTTATCACCAAGTGCCTATCGAACCCTCTGATGTGTGGAAGACTTCCTTCAAATCCAACGAGGGCCTCTTCGAATGGTTGGTCATGCCATTCAGATTTACGAACGCCCCTACAACTTTTATGAGACTAATGGACGACATCTTGCAACCCTTCACCAATGCATCTCGAGTGGTGTATTTGGATTATATCTTGATCTTCAGCCAAAGCTGGGACGAGCACCTCCACCATATTAAACATGTCCTTCAAACCATGTGACAACACAAGCTATGTGCTAACTTAGAGAAATGCACCTTTGTCCTGACCCAGGTTCAATATCTAGGGTATATAGTTGATGAGTAGGGTGTACATGTGGACCTATCCAAGATACAAGTCATTCAGGATTGGATAGCCGCAGCCACTCTAAGAAAGCTCAGCAACCCTTTGGGTATTGCCAACTTCTACCATAGGTTCATGTTGGGGTTCTCTCATATCACTTGGCCTTTGAGTTAAGTCACCAAAGGTGGAGGAAAAGCAAAGTTTTTTTGGTCTGAAACCCAACAACAAGCATTCTCAGAGTTGAAGAATCACCTTTGTTCTACACTAGTGCTCACATTACTAGACCTGAAACAACCATTTGAGATCGACATAGATGCCTCTGATTATGCTATTGGTGTGGTTCTTACATGGCATGGGCATCTGGTGGCTTACCACAGTGAGACACTTTCAGACACAGTCCAAAAGCACCCCACTTATGACAAATAAATGTATTCCATTGTGCAGGCTTGTCATCAATGGAAACGTTACATTCTGGGGAAGGAAACTATCATCCACACATACCACTAACCTCTACAGTTCATATAGACACAAGGGAAGTTTCCAAATGATCGCCATCAAAAATGGTCCACCTACCTGCAATAGTTCCATTTTAACATTAAGTATAAGAAGGGACGCAACAATAATGTCATTGATTGCCTCAGTCAACCATCGGTCATAGCACTTGCTAGTCCTTAAGAAACCAATTTCTTGGCTGTGGAGAAATTATGCTTAAGACATTAATGATTATTGTTTGTTGTCACTATATTGTTTGTTGTGTTCTCCAATGAAGGCCCTAGAAAACTTGGTCTTTAACCCTTAATACATGTATGACCAGAACATCTCAGAATGCCATTTGTTGCTAGATACAAATGATAAAAGAAGAAAGATTGAAGAAGGAGTTAAAGATAATATGCTAGTCTTTCACAGAAACTACTATCTGTAACTTAGAAGAATTATGAAAATGAGAATTCAATCATGGACAATATGCTGCTTAACACAGAAACTACTATCTGTGACTCTTGGAGAAGTTAAAGATAATATGTTGGTCTTTCACAGAAACTATTATCTATAACTTATAAAGGAATGTGAAAACTTCAAGTGTAGGAGCGCTCTTTTAAGGAATTTTAATTTTATCTACATAAACAAATAAGGACTTGCAGCTTCATTACTATACTTGAAAGAAGAAAATATAAGATTACTCATAACAGAGAGGGTTTCAAAATTACACCCAACAATTCATGGAAACTTCTGATTCCTTCATTAAGCAACAATTATATTAGGAATACAGTGGCCTAGTCTCTGGGTTCTCTAAAGTTCAAACAACCCACCCCATCTCTGTAAATTTTCCTCTTCTTATACATTTTGAAACATTTGCTGATCTTCGAAACTATCAAACCATTAAACTGCTTCTCTAACTATCTTAAGTAAAAACTATTACATAATTTTACAGAGGGTATAAGACACCACAAAGGACATACACTAACAAGAAATAACTGAACTAGAAGATGAGAATAATTGCTGGCTTGCTCTGTTAATCAGTCGCTGAGTTTTTATATATATGCCTTAATAATGATTAATCCACTTTAACCATAATAAACACTGCTTGACTTTGACTTGTGAATAAATTTGGACTTACGCATGTATCAGGCATTTTGATTGGCCAAAATACAAAGAAAACATGCCCAACGGCCTTCCTCTTCGGATTCAGCTTTAACAGTGAGTTTTCCTTTTACACAGCAAAATTCACGCAAACTTTTGATTATTATGGAACTCAAAACTAATTAATTATGCTTTATAAATCCATCGGATCCGCATTTTCAGCGCTCCGTTGACTTCCCATCGCAAATTGCAATCGGCCCCTTCCAATGGTGTATTAACCCAATCCTTTACAAACTACATTACTGCAGACCTGCTAGAGTTATAAAATGTGATATATAACAATATCGGGTCTGAAATCCCATCGCATATCACAATTGGTAGAATGAGCCAACACATATACATAAGGCGCTTTACTGACCCGCCAAAATTATAAAACACGATAAATATGTTTTCGGGTCCAGCCATGGCATATCGCAATCGGCGGAACCCAATGCATATGTATAAAGCATTATGCAATATCCCGGACCTGCCAGGGCTTATAAAACATAATATATATATATGCTTCGAGTCCAGCCCGTTCAACACTTATTTCTATTATAATCCTTTATAATAGAAATACATATAAAATGTGTAACCATAATGTATATGATGGGCTTTTCGATATAGCGGACCCGCGAGGACTCTACAACAATATATATATATATATATATATATATATATATATATATATATATATATATATATATATATATTTCGCGTCTACCATCACAAGTCGCAATCGGCAGAACCCAACATCCATGGCTCTACGCTGCGGTGGACCCAACAGGACTTTAAACCACGATTTATATACCTTCCAGGTCCGACCAGGGGTGATTTCATATAACTACCACTGTGGTTTGCGATTGCAATTTGATCACATCATTAAAACATATGTATATATCTATTGATTATGGCTTCATATAACTATCTATATTGTGATTTAAGTTAATCGCATGGGCCAATTCTTTAACAATTGCTTCCTTTGTGATTCTAATATATAATAAATAAAATGCTTCATTTCTTTTAGACTTTGTGGATAAGAGAGCCTCATTAAGGTTGAACCCCTGCAATGATTTTTAGACCACACATTGTGATAAAAATGAATAATAAGCTTAAACAAAATATAAGCTACAACATTTGGCTCCAACTGGGGATAGTGCTTTTGCCACAGAAGCACTAAGAACTGTAGATTAGTGCCTTATCCATTGGGCATGGAGTCATATATTGCTTCGCCAAGCTTAACTGTGTGAAAATTTTGTACATTGATCCCACACCGATATCTGCAGTGATAAGATGCTTGCACTTTGATAACAAAATATTGAGAATCGTAGATCAGTAGCCTTAGTTGGGCATGGAGTCCAAAACTGTGAAAACCCTGAAATTTAACAAACTAGAACCTGACAATCTTGAAATCTGAGCCTCTGGAAACTAGTTTCCAACTGAGAAAGTAACCCTTATTCATCAACTAATGATTAAACTAAAGAACTGCAACTGGAAAACCAAATGCTCAACACCTGAGCTTATTTATGTACAAGTTCCTACATATGTACATGATTGATCTCCATCAGGTGAATTCAATCTTCTAATGGTACCAGGTTAGCATTTGAGTGCTTAATCTAGAACCATTCTGCCAATGAATCTTGAAAATGCAATTCATTCTTAACAAAAAATAAATTATGCATAAAACCAGCGCACAACAAAAATTAAGAGTATATCCACAAAATGATATGTGTATACTGTTGATAAATTCTTCCATGTAATCTACCACAGGATCTTCAAAAGTATGAGAAAAAATATGTTCTTAATCAGCTCCAAAAAAAAAAATCTCTATCTATGAAGGTCCCTATTAAATTGAACCTTCTGTTGGGAGAATATGTTGAACAAAACAATCAGCAACATCTTTAAGAAAATGATCTATGTAACTTTCATGTCTCCACTTTTCATCTTTAAGCTCTGATTGAAAATAATTTTTAATTCTAACGTCACGAAGGAAAAGAATTTTTTTCACATTATTATATGACATATGATCAACTTCAAATTAGATTGTTTACCTCTGATCCATGGGCATCCTTATGTTCTTCAATGCAATGATATACAACTTCTTTATCAGCTTTCTTTTTACATAAGATAGCCTCTTTTGCTATGATAGATGGCTCAATATATTGCTATCCAACATATCCCTCTTGTTGGTTTCTTCCTATATGTTCAACACCGAACTAATGAACTTGAAGAGCTTCATCATGTTCCCCATTTAAACCATTTTCATTATAGATAGGAGGATCATCAAATTTAACAAAATAGGAACTCTGGGGATTTATTTACAACTTAATTATTTCTTCCTCTTCTCGATTGTTGAGCATAAATTCTTGATGCATGTTTGAACTCTCCTCTATCTGAATACTCTCTTGGTTTGCTTGGAACTGGCTCAACCAATTCTTTGTTTGGGAGATTATTGAAGAATTCTCTGCATCATTTTGAGAAAATGATAGTTCTTTGCTTTCAGAGACCTGCTCATAATTAGTCTCACTATAAGCTCTCTGAATGCTTGATATATTATCAATAAGATCATTAGTTTCTTCAACATGATTATCATTAGCTTTTAAAGTTTCTTCAGCATCATAATATTCACAACAACGTTCGAAAAGAAACATGTGTGGATAATAAATTCTAGAAGAAGAATTGAATACTGAATGGAAACCTTTCAAAGATGAAATGGTTGAAAGAGGCAGAGACTTGAGCCAAAGCCTAGCTTCTAGGTCCAAAGAAAACAAAAACAACTTCATCTTCACATCTTCATGAATGATTCCCTGCCACTCCATGTATTCATGCAACTCTTGGAGGTGCTGAGCTGGATCTTCATATTCCTTTCTACTGAATTTTGAAAGATACTCATTCAACGTAGAATATGTAGGCATATCATGATGATAGCCATAGATCCCAGTAAAATAAAATGGATCAAATTTATGGACTAAGAATGCAGGGAGAGCCATTAAAACCCAGAAAAGAAAACTTTGAATTACAATGGAGTCACCAATCAATGTTGTAACTGAAAATCACAGGCGTGAATGTACAACCAATTGCTAAACTTGTCACTCTCAAGGATCAGCTTCAAACTTAATGAACCCAAGAGAAAGTGTTCTTATTCTATTTCTTTGTAGGTTGTGGTCTTCGTTACAATGGAGTCGCCTTTTATTGATTTTATTCGAAACAGCCAGGTATTCCCTCCTCACTGAACAACCAGAGGAAAACATGAAAAACCAAGGGAAAAGTGTTCTTGTCTTCTCTCCCTAGCAACGACACCAATTAATGTTGGTCCTTAAGAAACCAATTTCCTAGCTGTGGAGAAATTGTGCTTAAGACATTAATGATTATTGTTTGTTTTCACTTATTTCTCACTTTATTGCTTGTTGTGTTCTCAAATGAAGGACCTGGAAAACTTGGTCTTTAACCCTTAACACATGTATGACTAGAACATCTCAGAATGCCATTTGTTGCTAGATACAAATGATGAATGAAGAAAGCTTGAAGGGGAAGTTAAAGATAATATGTTGGTCTTTCACAAAAACTACTATCTGTAACTTAGAAGAATTATGAAAATGCGAACTGCATCATAGACAATATGCTTCTTAACACAGAAACTACTATCTATGACTCTTGGAGAAGTTAAAGATAATATGCTGGTCTTTCACAGAAACAATTATCTATAACTTAGAAAGTAAGGTGAAAAATTCAAGTATAGGAGTGCTCTTTTAAGGAATTTTAACTTTATCTACATAATAAAATAAAGACCTGCAGCTTCATTACTGTACTTGAAAGAAGAAAACATAAGATGACTCATAATAGAGAGGGTTACAAAATTATACCCAAAAATTCATGGAATCTTTTGATTCTATCATTAATGAACAATTATATTAGGAATACAGTGGCCTAGTCTCTGGGTTCTCCAAAGTTCGAACAATCAACCCCTTCTCTATAAATTTTCCTCTTCTTATACATTGTGAAATAGTTGTTGATCTTTGAAACTGTCAAACTACTAAACTGCTTTTCTAACTATCTTAAGTAAAAACTATTATAGAATTTTATAGAGGGTAAAATACACCTCAAAGAACATACACTAACAAGAAATAACTGAACTAGAAGATGAGAATAATTGTTGGCTTGCTCTGTTAATCGGCTGCTGAGTTCTTCTGTATATTCCTTAATAATTATTAATCTGTTTTAACCATAATAAACACTGCTTGAATTTGACTTGTGCATAAATCTGGACTTACGCATGTATTAAGCATTTTGATTGGCCAAAATATAAAGAAAACATGCCCAACTGCCTTCCTCTTCAGATTCGGCTTTAACGCTGATTTTTCCTTTTACACAGCAAAATTAACGGAAACCTTTGATTATTATGGAACTCAAAAATAATTAATTTTTCTTCATAAATGCATTGGATCTGCCTTTTTAGCACTCTGTTGACTTGCCATTGCAAATCGCAATTAGCCCTTTCCAATGGTGTATTAACCCAATCCTTTACAAACTACATTACCGCGGACCTGCTAGAGTTATAAAACGTGATATATAACAATATCGGGTCTGAAATCCCATCGCATATCGCAATCAATGGAATGAGCCAACACATATACATAAAGCGCTTTGCTGACCCGCCGAAATTGTAAAACATGATAAAAAAAAATTCGAGTCCAGCCATCGCATATCGCAATCGGCGGAACCCAACGCATATGCATAAAGCATTATTCGATATTGTAGACCTACCGAGGCTTATAAAACATAATATATATAAACTTCGGGTCTAGCCTGTTCAGTGCTTATTTCTATTATAATCCTTTATAATAGAAATACATATAAAATGTGTAACCATAATGTATATGAAGGGCTTTTTGATATAGCGGACCCGCGAGGACTTTACAACAAAACATATATATATTTTGAGTTCGCCATCACAAGTCGCAATCAGCGGAACCCAATGTCCATAGCTCTGCGGTGCGATGGACCTAACGGGACTTTAAACCACGATGTATATACCTTTCAAGTCCGACCAGGGGTGATTTCATATAATTGCCATTGCGGTCTGCGATTGTGATTTGATTGCATCGTTAACACACACACACACACAGATATATATATATATATATATATATATATATATATATATATATATATATATATATATATATATATATATATATTGATTATGGCTTGATATAACTATTTATATTGTGATTTAACTTAATCACATGGGCTAATTCTTTAATAATCGTTTCCTTTGTGATTCTAATATAATATATAGCTTGAGTGGGCCTAATGGTTAAGAGCATGTGTTTCCTCCTAAGAGGTCACAGGTTTGAAACCGAAGGGGGATTGAGTATGTATGCCTTCATAGACTTAGCAGTCAAATCGTTGCGTGGAGGTGGGTCCCTTGTCCCACAAATAAGGGGGTCTCATACACCAATTCTGTGTCTGGCTTGGCTGTGACCTTAAAAATGGATATTATATTATAATAAATAAAATTCTTCATTTCTTATAGACTTTGCAGATAAGAGAGCCTCATTAAGGTTGAACCCCTGCAATTATTTTAAGACCACACATTGTGATAAAAATGAATAATAATCTTAAACACAATATAGGCTACAACATCTGGCTCCAGCTGGGG
The DNA here is from genome assembly GCA_031772625.1 of Pinus tabuliformis. Classification (NCBI taxonomy): domain Eukaryota; kingdom Viridiplantae; phylum Streptophyta; class Pinopsida; order Pinales; family Pinaceae; genus Pinus; species Pinus tabuliformis. The sequence continues at coordinate 352,564,357 of CM062811.1, forward strand.
ATAGTGATTTTTCCACAGAAGCTCTAAGAATCGTAGATTAGTGCCTTATCCATTGGGCATGGAGTCATATATTGCCTTGCCAAGCTTAACTATGTGAAAATTTTGTACACTAATCCCACGCCGATATCTGCAGTGATAAGATGCTTGCACTTTGATAGTAAAATACTGAGAATCGTAGATCAGTAGCCTTAGTTGGGCATGGGGTCCAAAAATGTCAAAACCCTAAAATTTGACAAACTATAACCTAACAATCTTGAAGTTGAAGCCTCTGCAAACCAGTTTCCAATTGGGAAAGTCACCCTTATTCATCAACAAATTATTAAATAGAAGAGCTGCAACTGGAAAACCAAATGCTCAACACCTGAGCTTATTTATGTACAAGTTCCTACATATTTACATGATTGATCTCCATCAGGTGAAGTCAATCTTCCAAAGGTACCAAGTTAGCATTTCAGTGCTTAATCTAGAACCATTCTGCTAATGAATCTTTAAAATGCAATTCATCCTGAAAAAAAAAAAATTATGCATAAAAATCGCTAACAACAAAAATTAAGTGTATATCCACAAAATGATATGTGTATACTGCTGATAAATTCTTCCATGTAATCTACCACAAGATCTTCAAAAGTGTGAGAAAAAACATGTTCTTAATCAGCTCCGAAAAATAAATAAATCTCTATGTATGAAGGTTCCTGCTCCACTAAACCTTTTGTTGGGATAATATGTTGAACAGAACAATCAGCAACATCTTTAAGAAAATGATCTATGTAACTTTCATGTCTCCACTTTTCATCTTTAAGCTTTGATTGAAAATAATTTGTAATTCTAACCTCACGAAGGAAAATAAATTTTTTCACATTATTATACGACATATTATCAACTTCAAATAGATTGTCTACCTCTGATCCATGGGCATCCTTATGTTATTCAATGCAATGATATACAAATTCTTTATCAGCTTTCTTTTCACATAGGATAGCCTCTTTTGCTATGATATATGGCTCAATATATTGCTATCCAACATATCGTTCTTGTTGGTTTCTTCCTATATGTTCAACACCCACTTGATGGACTTGAAGAGCTTCATCCTATTCCCCATTTAAACCAGTTTCATTATAGATAGGAGGATCATCAAATTTAACAAAATAGGAACTCTTGGGATTTATTTGCAACTTAATTATTTCTTCCTCTTCTCGACTGTTGAGCATAAATTCTTGATGCATGTTTGAACTCTCCTCTATCTAAATACTCTCTTGGTTTGCTTGGAACTGGCTCAACCAATTCTCTGCTTGGGAGATTATTGAAGAATTCTATACATCATTTTGAGAAAATGATAGTTCTTTTCCTTCAGAGACCTGCTCATAATTAGTCTCACTATAACCTCTCTGAATGTTTGATATATTATCAATAAGATCATTAGTTTCTTCAACATGATTATCATGAGCTTTTAAAGTTTCTTTAGCGTCATAATATTCACAACAGCGTTCAAAAAGAAACTTGTGTAGATAATAAATTCTACAAGAAGAATTGAATACTGAATGGAAACCTTTCAAAGATGAAATGATTGAAATAGGTAGAGACATGAACCAAAGCCTAGGTTTTAGGTCCAAAGAAAACAAAAACAACTTCATCCTCACATCTTCATGAATGATGCCCTGTTGCTCCATGCATTCATGAAACTCTTGGAGGTGCTGAGTCGTATCTTCATATTCCTTTCTACTCAGTTTTGGAAGATACTCATTCCACGTAGAAAATGCAAGAATATCATGACGATAGCCATATATCCAAGTAAAATCAAATGGATCAAATTTATGGACTAAGAATGTAGGGAGCGCCATTAAAACCCAGAAAATAAAACTTTAAAGTACAGTGGAGTCACCAATCAATGTTGGTGAAAATCACAGAATGAAATGTACAACCAACTGCTAAACTTGTCACTCTCAAGGATCAGCTTCAAACTTAATGAACCCAAGAGAAAGTGTTCTTATTCTATTGCTTTGTAGGTTGAGGTCTTTGTTACAATGGAGTCGCCTTTTATTGCTTTTATTTGAAACAACCAAGTATTTCCTCCTCACTGAACAAGCAAAGGAAAACATGAAAAACTGAGGGAAAAGTGTTCTTATCTTCTATGCCTCGAAACGATGCCAATTAATGTTGGTCCTTAGGAAACCAATTTCCTGGCTGTGGAGAAATTGTGCTTAAGACATTAATGATTATTGATTTTTGTCACTTATTTGTCACTTTATTGTTTGTTATGTTCTCAAATGAAGGACCTGGAAAACTTGGTCTTTAACCCTTAATACATGTATGACCATAACATCTTAGAATGAAATTTCTTGCTAGATACCAATGATGAATAAAGAAATCTTGAATGGGAAGTTAAAGATAATATGCTGGTCTTTCACAAAAACTACTATCTGTAACTTAGAAGAATTATGAAAATGAGAACTGAATCATAGACAATATGCTGCTTAACACAGAAACTACTATCTATGACTCTTGGAGAAGTTAAAGATAATATGTTGGTCTTTCACAAAAACAATTATCTATAACTTATAAAGGAAGATGAAAACTTCAAGTATAGGAGCACTCTTTTAAGGAATTTTAACTTTATCTACATAAGCAAATAAAGCCCTGCAGCTTCATTAATATACTTAAAAGAATAAAACATAAGATGACTCATAACAGAGAGGGCTACAAAATTATACCCAACAATTCATGGAAACTTCTGATTCTTTCATTAATCAACAATTATATCAAGAATACTGTGGCCTAGTCTCTGGGTTCTCAAAAGTTCGAACAACCAACCCCTTCTCTATAAATTTTCCTCTTCTTATACATTGTGAAACAGTTGCTGATCTTTGAAACTATAAAACTACTAAATTGCTTCTCTAACTATCTTAAGTAAAACCTATTACAGAATTTTACAGAGGGTAAAAGACACCTCAAAGAACATACACTAACAAGAAATAACTGACCTAGAAGATGAGAATAACTACTAACTTGCTCTATTAATCGGCGGCTGAGTTCTTCTATATATGCCTTAATAATGATTAATCCGCTTTAACCATACTAAATAGTGCTTGACTTTGACTTGTGCATAAATATGGACTTACGCATGTATCAGGCATTTTGATTGGCCAAAATACAAAGAAAACATGCCCAATTGCCTTCCTCTTTAGATTCGGCTTTAACGGTGATTTTTCCTTTTACACAGCAAAATTAATGCAAACCTTTGATTATTATGGAACTAAAAAATAATTAATTCTGCTTCATAAATCCATCGGATCCACCTTTTCAACGCTCCATTGACTTCCCATCGCAAATCACAACTGGCCCTTTCCAATGGTGTATTAACCTAATCCTTTACAAACTACTTGACTGCGGACCTACCAGAGTTATAAAACGTGATATATAGCAATATCAGGTCCGAAATCCCATCGCATATTGCAATTGGCGAAATGAGCCAACACATATACATAAGCTGCTTTACGGACCTGCCGAAATTATAAAACACGATAAATATGTTTTCGGGTCCGGCCATCACATATCACAATCGGTGGAACCCAATGCATATGCATAAAGCATTATGCAATATCACAGACCCGCTGGGACTTATAAAACATAATATATATAAACTTTCAGTCTGGCCTGTTCAATGCTTGTTTCTATTATAATCCTTTATAATAGAAATACATATAAAATGTGTAACCATAATGTATATGAACGGATTTTCGATATAGCGTACCCACTTGGGCTTTACAACAATATATATATATATATATATATATATATATATATATATATATATCTATATATATATATATATATATATATATTTCGGGTTCACCATCACAAGTCGCAATCAGCGGAACCCAACGTCCATAGCTCTGCAGTGTGGCGGACCCGACGGGACTTTAAACCACGATGTATATACCTTTCAGGTCTAGCCAGGGGTGATTTCATATAACTGCCATTGCATTTTGCGATTGCGATTTGATCGCATCATTAACACACACACACACACAGATATATATATATATATATATAGATATATTATGGCTTCATATAACTATTTATATTTCGATTTAACTTAATCGCATGGGCTGATTCTTTAACAATTGTTTTCTTTGTGATTCTAATATATAAGAAATAAAATGCTTCATTTCTTTTAGACTTTGCAGATAAGAGAGCCTCATTAAGGTTGAACCCCTGCAATGATTTTTAGACCATACATTGTGATAAAAATGAATAATAAGCTTAAACACAATATAAGCTACAACAACATTGAACACTGTACTTGACTCCTGTGGGCTCGAGACATTACGGTGGCTACATCTCAAGAGAGATCCAAAATTTAGCAGCACATACCAAACACTCCTGGAAAGTTCCAATTTTTCACCTTTAGGATGCATTGTTATACCACCCGGGACACATCTGTGTTCCTTCAAGCGAGTGTGCGAAGATGATTTGGGAGGCACACTACAATCAGGTCGCTAGAAATTTTGGAGTAGAGAAAACAGTGTCAGTATTGCAGAAGTATTTTTATTTACCAAAACTTCATCGGGATGTTGGGAAGTACATTAGATCTTACACTGCTTGCACCATTTCCAAACCAACCATCAGGGAGGAAGGCCTGTATACTCCTCTACCAACTCCTAGTCGTCCTTCGGAATCTGTCTCTATGGATTACATGTCGGGCCTTCCTTCTACTAACCACGGGAACGATTGTGTTTTCATGGTCGTCGATAGATTCTCTAAGATGGCCATCATGGCAGCCTGCAAGAAGAGTATTACAACATAGGCCATTGATAATCTCTTCTTTGAGCATGTGTGGGTACACTTTTGGATCCCACAATGCATTGTCTCAGATCGGGACAACAGTTTCTTGAGTGCATTTTTGTCAAGTCTCTGGTCGATGCTGGATACAAAACTTACTATGTCCACAACTTTCCATCCCCAAACTGACGACCAAATAGAGGTTGTCAATAGGATGATTGTACACATTCTATGCATGTACAACTCGAAGCATCCACGTACATGGGATGAAAGCCTCCCCTATAGCTAGCAGAGCTACAACAGAGCTCTCCACAACTCAAAGGGCCACAATCCCTTTCAAGTAGTGTTGGGATTTCAGCCATTATGTGCAATTGATGTGGCCATGCCATTTTCAGCTACTAAAGAAGATTCGGCTCATGTCCAGTCTGACGCCGACAAGGCTAACAGCCTCATTGAGTGCATCCAATACATCTGCCAGCAAGTCCATGATATATTGGACTGAGCCAATGCTAAGTACATGCAGTGCCATGGTCAACACCGGGTGTCACACAAGTTCCAAGTGGGCGAAAAAGTTTGGCTACATTTGCAGAAGGAGCATCTCTCTAGAGCCCACTGCAAGCTTTTCCCGCTCTGATATGGGCCATACACCATCACCAAGGGTGTAGGGGAAAATGCCTTCAAGCTTAGCATTCCACCATTCCTTGGTCTGCACCCAGTTTTCAATGTAGACCACCTTTGGCCATACTTTCCACAATGTATGGAACAGGCAACCAGTGATCGGGTCATTGTTATGAAACCAGCTCAAGAAAAGATAGAAAAGATAGATCAACACCTTAGAATTCAGCCTCTTCGAGGGGGCAACCTCCTTTACATTACATAAATGAACAATTCTTGGATGATGCAAATGAAAAGACCTCCTTTCTATATATAGGAGTCTAAGGGGTCATAACATAATTAGAGCCGACATAACAATAATAATGTAAGGGCACAATAATAACAATAGTGGGCTTCTATGGGGCACAATAGTAACAATATGGGCACTAAATGGGTACATCAATATAATAAGTGGGTTGTACTGATAACAATAAAGGGTTACACTAGTAGTATAGGGGCCTAACATGCCCCTCTCCTTCAAAAAGCGTTGTCCTCAATGCTTAAGTAGTTCTTGATGCTTCTGTATAAAATTCTTGTCCTCCCATGTGGAATTTTCAGCGGGTAAGTTCTTCCACTTGATGAGATACTCTGAAATTGACCGATTTCGTAGCTATCGGGTTCTTCTTTCTGTGACTGCTCCAGGTTCCCATATGATTTTTCCTTCCTTTTCAATATCTGGCAATATTGTTTGAATTGGGATATTTTTCAACTTTTGAATAAGTGGCCATACTTCTTTGTCCTTCCTCAATTCATCCCTTGCTTCGTTTATCCAATCTGGTTGGATAATAGAAATAGCACAAAACAATGCTTCCACATCCTCATCTTTGAAGAGTCTTCCCATTCGGTAAGGTCACCATTTTTTAAGTGCATGTAGTATTGCCAACATTTCCTTCTCATAAATAGCTTGCTTTAGATGTAGTAGTAAAAATACCCAGTCGCCTACATCAAAACATTTTTCACTATGATGTTGATCTACCTGTTGTTTCATTTGATTTTGCACCGAAGTGGCGTTATCCTTTAAAAGTTGGAGAACTTGTTGTTGATGCTTGATGTGATCTTTCACTGCTTGAACCTTTTTCTTCTTGATATGTCCTTCTATCTTTAGAGTTTGAGGAGTTCTAATTTCTTCCAATCCTTTACAAGATATGGTCGGATTCATTTCTTGACACTCGATGTGATATTTCACTTCTGGAACATTTTTCTTCTTGATATGTCTTTCTATGTTGGTAGTTTGAGGAGTGGTAATTCTAACTAGTGAATTACAAGATATGGCTGGATTCATTTCTTCTTTCTTGATGTGATCTTTCACTTCTTGCACCTTTTTCTTCTTGATATGTCCTTCTATCTTGAGAGTTTGAGGAGTTGTCATTCTTTCCAATAGTTTACAAGATATGTTCTGATTCATTTCTTCTATCTCTGGGGTCGGGTCCTGGCATATATCCTCTTCTTTTGATGTTTCTTGATCCTTTTCTTCCTCCTCTTCATACTCTATGTAAAATAATTTCTTCTCAGCACACTTATGACCTTTAGTGCATTTTCTGTCACAATTGTAACAAAGCCATTTTTCTCTTTTTTCTTCCAATTGTTGTGGTGTAACCCTTGTAGGTTGTGGAAGGCTAGGAGAAACAACACGTCCATCTTTAAATTTGTGAGGGTTAGACTTCCTTGTTGCCATAATTTTACTTTCAAATATGTCACAAATCCCTTTTACTCTTTCCAATTGTTGTGGTGTTGCTCTAAAGAAGGTGTTTCTCTTTGTATCCTCATAACGTGCTATCATTTCCTCTGTGAGAATTGACCACGTAACAAGTTGTTTATGAGAACAAAGCCCTTTATACCACAAAAGTTGATCCGGTTCTAAATATGAAGATGCAATACATACCTTTTGTAATAGTGGTACACCATGTAGATTAAAATATTGCTCCATCTGAAGTATCCAATTTACCGGATCCTTGCCATCAAACCTCCTCATCTTGCTTTTTATTGATTTTAGGACCTCGATCTTGAAACGACTGTAACTCTGTACTTGCAGATATTTAAGTTCTAAAATTGCTACCTGTAGTAGACCTCTATGTCCTCTTTCCAATGCCACCAGTCTAATCCAAATTGGATTCTCAAAAAAAGAGTTATGCACAATCTCCCAAGATGACCTGATTATAGACCTTTCCAGAAGAGCGAACTTGCATGAAGTGCCACGTGTCAATTTTTCTACCTTTGGCTCTGAAAACAAAATACAAGAAACTACAGTCCGTCCTCTTTCTATACCTTCTTACTAAATTTCAATCCAATGCTTAGAGAGAAAGTTATGACTATTTTCCCGATGTCACCTGTTTGGAATGTAATTCAGGAGTCTGCAAAAAGACCAAATTCCTCAGATCATAACTCTGCAAATATAGCGCGAAACGCTCTAAAATTCAGACCCAAGGTTCAGCGCAATTTCTTCTCAAATGGGTTTTTTTTTCGACTTCTGAAACGTCACAAAAAAAAGTTATAGTCAAAATACCTCGATGACCTGTTTGGAGCAGCGAAACCCTAGAACCCAAAGCTCTGGTACCAAATGTTATGAAACCAGCTCAAGAAAAGATAGAAAAGATAGATCAACGCCTTAGAATTCAGCCTCTTCGAGGGGGCAACCCCCTTTACATTACATAAATGAACAATTCTTGGATGATATAAATGAAAAGACCTCCTTTCTATATATAGGAGTCTAAGGGGTCATAACATAATCAGAGCCGACATAACAATAATAATGTAAGGGCACAATAATAACAATAGTGGGCTTCTATGGGGCACAATAGTAACAATATGGGCACTACATGGGTACATAAATATAATAAGTGAGTTATACTAATAACAATAAGAGGTTACACTAGTAGTATAGGGGCCTAACATGCCCCTCTCCTTCAAAAAGTGTTGTCCTCAACGCTTGAGTAGTTCTTGATGCTTCTGTATAAAATTCTTGTCCTCCCATGTGGAATATTCAGTGGGTAGGTTCTTCCACTTGATGAGATACTCTAAAATTGATCGATTCCGTAGCTGTCGGGTTCTTGTTTCTGTGACTGCTCCAGGTTCCAATATGATTTTTTCTTCCTCTTCAATTTCTAGAAATATTGTTTGAATTGGGATCTTTTGCAACTTTTGAATAAGTGGCCATACTTCTTCGTCCTTATTCCATTCATCCCTTGCTTCATTTATCCAATCTGGTTGGATAATATAAATAGCACAAAACAATGCTTCCACATCCTCATCCTTGAAGAGTCTTCCCATTTGGTAAGGTTTCCATTTTTTAAGTGCATGTAGTATTGCCAACATTTCCTTCTCATAAATAGCTTGCTTGAGATGTAGCAGTAAAAATAACCAATCACCTACATCAAAACATTTTTCACTACGATGTTGATCTACCTGTTGTTTCATTTGATTTTGCACCGAAGTGGTGTTATCCTTTAAAAGTTGGAGAACTTGTTGTTGATGCTCGATGCGATCTTTCACAGCTTGAACCTTTTTCTTCTTGATATGTCCTTCTATCTCTAGAGGTTGAGGAGTGTTAATTTCTTCCAATCCTTTACAAGATATGGTCGGATTCATTTCTTAATGATCGATGTGATATTTCACTTCTTGAAAATTTATCTTCTTAATATGTCCTTCTATCTTGATAGTTTGAGGAGTGGTAATTTTGAACAATGAATTACAAGATATGGTTGGATTCATTTCTTCTTTCTCAATGTGATCTTTCAGTTCTTGTACCTTTTTCTTCTTGATATGTCCTTCTATCTTGAGAGTTTGAGGAGTGGTAATTCTTGCCAATGCTTTACAAGATATGGTCTGATTCGTTTCTTCTTTCTCTGGGGTGGGGTCCTGGCGTATATCTTCTTCTTTTGATGTTTCTTGATCCTTTTCTTCCTCCTCTTCATATTCTACGTAAAATAATTTCTTCTCAACACACTTGTGACCTTTAGTGCATTTGCTATCACAATTGTAACAAAGCCCTTTTTCTGTTTTTTCTTCCAACTGTTGTGGTGTAACCCTTGTAGGTTGTGGAAGGCTAGGAGAAACAACACTTCCATCTTTATAGTTGTGAGGGGTACGCTTCTTGGTTTCCATAATTTTGCTTTCCACTATGTCACAAAGCCCTTTTACTCATTCCAATTGTTGTGGTGTTGCTCTAAAGAAGGTGTTGCTCTTTGTATCCTCATAATGTGCTATCATTTCCTCCATGAAAATTGACCACATAACAAGTTGTTTACGAGAACAAAGCCCTTTGTACCATAAAAATTGATCTGGTTCTAAATATGATGATGCAATACATACCTATTGTAATAGTTGTACACCATATAGATCAAAATATTGCTCCATCTGAAGTATCCAATTTACTAGATCCTTGCCATCAAACTTCCTCATCTTGCTTTTTCTTGGTTTTAGGAGCTCGACCTTGAAACGACTGTAACTCTGTACTTTTGGATCTTTAAGTTCTGAAATTGCAATTTATAGTAGCCTTATGTGTCCTCTTTCCAATGCCACTAGTCTGATCCAAATTGGATTATCCAAGAAAGAGTTATGGACAATCTCCCGCAGTGACCTGATTGTAGACTAGTTCGGTAGAGCGAACTTGTATGAAGTGCCACGTGTCACGGTTTCAATATTTGACTCTAAAAAATAAATAAAAGAAAACTACAGTCCGTCCTCTTTCTGTACCTTCTTGCGAAATTTCAATCCGATGCTCAGAAAGAAAGTTATGACGATTTTCCCCAGGTCACCTATTTTCAATGTAATTCAAGAGTCTGCAAAAAGACCAACTTCCTCGGATCATATCTCTGCAAATATTGCGCCAAAAGATCTTAAATTTGGATCCAGGGTTCAGCGCGATTTCTTCTCAAATGGGTTTTTTTTTTTTACTTCTGAAACGTCACAGAAAAACGTTATATCAAAAATGCCAAGATGACCTGTTTGGAGCAGCGAAACCCTAGAATCCAAAGCTCTAATACCAAATGTTATGAAACCAGCTCAAGAAAAGATAGAAAAGATAGATCAATGCCTTAGAATTCAACCTCTTCGAGGGGGCAACCTCCTTTACATTACATAAATGAACAATTCTTAGATGATACAAATGAAAAGACCTCCTTTCTATATATAGGAGCCTAAGGGGTCATAACATAATTAGAGCCGACATAACAATAATAATGTAAGGGCACAATAATAACAATAGTGGGCTTCTATGGGGCACAATAGTAACACTATGGGCACTACATGGGTACATCAATATAATAAGTGGGTTGTACTAACAACAATAAGTGGTTACACTAGTAGTATAGGGGTCTAACAGTCATGGACACACAGATCAAGAACACTCGCTAGCAGAAGATCCAACTATATCAGGTTGTGAAAGCAGGCCAACCCCTTCACCAACGAAAGTGGCTCACCAAGGACCAAGTTCACCAAAAGTTTCCCCATCTCATGCAAGCACTCAACGCAATGGGGACCATTGCTTCCTAAGCGGGCAGGAATGATCCAGGTGGATATTGGTGGCCACCCACCTATTCCACTTAGACCCCCAACACTGTCTCTTTCAGTTTTTCTGTTTCCTTATTTGTAGCACAATTTACTATTTTTGGCAGTTTTTCGGGTCCTGAACTTTTGGAGCCATTTTGAGGCCCTAAACGACGTTTTTAGGGAAAACGGAGAAACCTAAAATTCTTCAAAATTGGCTAGCCAAATTGATTTGAGCCTTCTCTTCAATATCTTCGAAACGAGGTATTATGATAGTCAAACGAAGATTGTATCCCAAAGTTACGACCCTAGGAAGTTGACGTACCAATTTACGCAAACGGGGCCCACAGTTTTGGCGCTTTAAATACTAGGGTTAGGTTTTTGGATGTTTAGGTTTTCCCATTTTTTCTCAATAATAAATAGGCCTTTGAGCCTCATTGTAACACAGTTGAGAGGCATGTAGCTGCCACATCTCTTCTCAGAGCTAAGCTACCATCACCCGAGCTAGTCTTATTTCCATTCTATTTGTAAGCATATTTCAGTATTTGATATTAATGAAACGAAGTGTTATTTCTATTGCATCTTTGTATTTATGGTTATATCTATAATTTGTTGTGTTCTCGTTTAAATCTGGATCAAACAGAAAATAAAATAAGAATCTCTTAGTGAAGTAGGAAGTTTTGGTCTTTTTTAAAATAATATATAACTTGCAACTCCAAGCAGAAAAGAAAAAAAGCAAACACGATACAGATTCTTGAACATAGTAAAACTATAGGAATTTAGCGACATATTAACAATTGACTAAATGATAACTTATAATAATACCGAGTACTAATAACAATAGAATAATGATTTATTTGAATGTATAATGAATTTCTAAAAAACCTACGAAAACATACTACAATGTAACACGTAGAACCACAACAAATTAAGTAGCCATATTTTGTGAAAATCTACTATTTGAAAGACTAAAATTTTAAATTGTATCAGAAAATACACACAACATTCTCCAGGCAAGAATTTCCAAGCATATAGAATATGTCTAGAGGAGAACCTTATAAATTAAATTAACACATCATTTGTATATAAAATTTGAAAGGATTTATAGCCTTATCTGTAACCATCAAAGCTCAAGGACAAATATTAAAAAGATGAAATAAAATATTTAAAACCCTAAAAGGGTGGACTATAATACACCACAAATAAGCACGACCCTAATTTGGGGTGACAATGCATAAAGTCGTAGAATGGATATATTCCACAAACTGCATAGAATGTTGGGTAAAGTGTAAAGACCAACCTTTAAGTACATGAGTTAAAACAATCAACCCTCTGTAAAATTGAGGATTTTCTCAAGTGAATTAACCCTTAAAATGGGCATAGGATATTACCTACCTATGAGCTAGTGCATAGATAGAAAAAAGAGTTACATCTAGAGAAAAGATAAACCTAAAGTAATGAGAACATAAACATTGAGCAAATATGAGACCAATAGGGAAGAACCATTTACCTATTGAAGAAGAAAAGTAACTCAATATTTCCCCTTTGATAATAGGAAAATATTAATATTAGAGGCTAAGTACTTTAGCGAGTTTTTTCCTTTAAAGAAAATCCCCAAATCAACATAAGAGGTTGTGGTTTGGTAAAAATATTAAGAGGAATAACCCAAAGAACAAATATAATTGTTAAAGAAAACTATTGTAGTTGTCACATGAGCATTGTGACTTAAATACTAGGACTCCATCAATACAATACTGAATTGACAACATAACTAAAATAGAGGAACATTCTTGGAATTTTCTTAGGGGATACCTTAAGAAACTCGCTACAAAAAAGAATGTCAGGGATACAGGGTTAAACCCCTATAAATATACCTTAATGACTACAAACTAGAAACTCAAACAAGTAACAACATAATTTTTCTTACTAATAGTCTAGTCAAGCATTGCGAGGAACTAGGACTGCCATGATCTAGGAACAAAAAATGAGGGTTGTGAATAACCCTTACCACCATTGTTGAAAAGGTATGAAGGGAATAAATAATAATAATAATAATAAACTAGAGAAATAGTAGAGCTTAGTTATACAAGGAATGAAATAACCATTAGCTCCAACTTAAAGCTCTTCAAAAATTTATTTGAAGAGGAAATGAAAAGAAAAAAAAAAGAGAAACCATTTTCCATAATTTTCCTGTTCATCTTGGTGAGAAACAATGATCCGGATCTTTCGGAGGGTCTCAACATCTGAGTAATTGACACACCAAGAAAAGAAAAAAATAACCCAAACCAGAAAAGTAAATCATCAGCCAAATTTTATTAGATTAGAAAATAATAGTAGCAACTACATTCTGTTGGACCCTCCCTGTCATGCCCCCAGGCCAGCGGTAGTCTTTCAATCGCTCTTGGTGAGATGCGGCACCACCGAGCACCTTCTTTTAACCAATACTTATGTTCATGGACTACGCCTAACCATATGTCCTACTTAGTTTGTGTTTCTCAACCAAGTGATTATTATGTTTCCTTTATACCAATGAACACCCATACACATTCATTATCATGAGCAATTATACAAGAGAACACAATTCCACAATATAAAGGGAGGGGCAACTCCCTGAACAATGAGTCTGCCCGAATAATATATCATACAATCTTTCAATGTTACGAAGCTTTACAACTATACTTGGGAAACACCAAGTTTCATACTTAGCCAAATTTACAACTTCTCACACCTCCGTGTGATAACCAAGATTCTTTGCCCAAGCCGAGCGGGCATGCCCACACACGAGCTGCCTACCACACTTCACAATCGAACCTTGTGCATGATGGGCAGGTGACTCCACCAAGTCAGCAAGACACCCTCATTTCCCCTTCGCACAACAGACTCACCAACACCATGTCATTATGTTTGCACGCCAGGCGACTTCACCAAGTCTCACCTGCGCTCCTTCGTTAGAACGACGGGTGCTCCTACTCGTGTTCTCACCCAAGACTAAGACCCATGCGTTTTCCTTCGTGCGGCCTTGCCCAAGGCTGGGCGCATAGAACTACGCCTCACCTTCTTCGCTATGGCTTCACTTAACTGTGCACTTCCTTCTTGCTCGAGTTCCTTGACTGAAAGTTCGATGTTCAAATGCCATCCTCAACGCGCCAATATATACACTCTCACACATGGTTAACCACCTCTCGGCCGACGTGCGTTATATTGCCAATTGACGCCCTTTCTTGCTTTACCGTTCGGTCGGCCCATCGGCCAACACTCCAAACGCAATCCTTCCATCGTCAGATTTACCAAGTGAACGCCCATGTTGTCCACCATATATACATGTGACTCGCTTAACACTTCTTTGCACACATGCTAAGTGTTCACTTTTCCAGGTTCGTGTAGTTCGTGCACACTTTGCCAACCAACCTTCGCACTTCATGTTTTTCCTTTGCTCATTCACCAACAAGCTAAGTCACACATCGGGTGGGTGTGCCAAGGATTGCAGGTCCTTACATCCTCCTCCACCTGAAGTCGTTGTCATCCTTGACAACATCCCATCCTGGTATCCATCTACCAAGATCATCATCAACAACTGTCTCATCCTTGGTCCACGATATCAACTCCTCCACATACTGCAAACATCCCTACAACCTATGTAGAACTACCATCTCCATCATGTGTTGTCCCATCCTATGAACTGTCCTCCTTGCCTGCCTGATGCCAACATCTCTCCATGTACTTCCGGACCCCATGTTTGAACTAGTTGGGTAGCTAATCCAACTATCACGCTCAAGCCATGAGAGTGAACATCCTTATGCCTTCACCAGTCTATCTTAGATTCTGCCACATCCTGGACTCACCAAGAATCTCACCCATGCTCAGGTCCATGGAAACTCCATCCCATCTGCAACATGTCATGATTCTTGATGCCAAACCATCCCTGCACCATCTGTCATACCTGCTCAACCTGCTTTAAGGACTCACTGCCATGAGAAACTAATAATGAGCCCCATCTTCTATGTCATCTAAGAAGATGTAGAGGGATTAGAGCGTGAAGGCTCACCCTCACTAATAAGCTCAATCCATCTGTCAGGATCCTCTATCTCCATCCTCTATAGATAAGTGACCCAATCCTCCTCCCAGACATTCGGCCTCACATAAACCTCCTCCTCATCATCATCATCCTCAACCACTTCTAGCCTTCTTGACAAATCCAAGATACTATCAAATAGTGTCCTGATGACCAATGACTGCTCGATAAGCTTTGTCTCAACCATAGACAACTGCTTACTCATATCTTCCATTTGCTTCTCATCCTCCATTTGCATCACTGCCAACATACAATCAGGGTTTATCACTCCAATGGTTGGAACACCAATGGGTACATCTTCCCTTCCATCATAAATGTACAACTTCTTCAAATGTGGAACAATCATAGCATAAAATTGTTTCAAGAATTCCATCCCCAATACAGCTTCATAGTCATCAATCCGCACTATAGTGAAGTCGAGTTTCCCGGTCCACTCACCTAGTGTTGTGTCCATTTTTTCAGCTACACCAGGAACACAATCAGGGGGAGAATTCACTGTCTTTATTTGTGCCTTCACCGGTACAAATTTCAGCCCAATCCTTATCGCAATATCTTCACTCATCAAGTTGTGAGTAGCACCATTATCCACCATAGTGAGTATATCAGCACTCCCAATCTTCATCCGAACATACTACAAACTGTTCCTCTCAGGATCTCTTCGTGAGACCACCTCTGTAGCAGCAGCAGCTCCAAGAATCTGCATCATCCCCACAGAAGCTTCTTCATTCTTCATATTAAACTGTGCAATAGCAGCCACTGTCGGTCTTGAAGGATAATTCTTCAACATATGTGGTTCAACACATATCCAACACTTCAAGTCTTTCTTTGTCTTCGACTTATCATCCGATTTCGAAGCATCATCCTTCTTATTCTCTTTTGGCTTATCGGATTTCTTCTTCCTATCATCAAAAGTCTCATCATAATGCTCCACCAACCTATCCACAGCAGCAAAAGCTTCTTCAAGTGTTTTAATCTTCTACCTCTTCTGTTCATTGTGTTCCCAAGGCTTCAATCCAATAATGAAGTTGAACACCTTGTCCCTCTCCACCATGTCAGGAAGTTCCAGAACCGCACTTGCAAACTCCTATTGATATGTCTGTAGGTTCCCTTTCTGCTTTATGAACTTAATCTTCATCCTTTCTTCCCATGTTTCATCCTGAGGATTGAAATGGGTCTGCAAAGCTACCTTCATCTCATCCCACGAAGTTATGTCACCAGCACTGCCATTGGCAATCTGATCCATCCTCCTTTGCCACCACATCTTAACATCTTTCGTTAAGAATTGAGCAGCCACTTTCACCATTGTCTCATTGTCGGATAGACAGAAGCGTTCCAAGTATTGCTCCATATCCCAAAGAAAGTTTCCAAGAGTTTTTGCACTCCTTGTACCATCATAAGATTCTAGTTCCTTGACTTTCACATGAGGCACTCCTCCACCTGAGTTATGCCTCACGGCCTTCTTCAACACCACGATCTCATCTCTGGCTTCATCAAGAGATTTCTGCAAGATCATGATCTCTGCCAGACCGTCATCTCTTGCCTCTTCAATCTCCTTGACCTTCACTTCAAGTTGTGTACACATAAGATTAGTGTACTCATGTTGAGTCCGGAGTTCATCGAGCTCTTCCTTCATCCTCGAAGTATCCTCTTGATCTTTCATGACGAAGTCCATATTCTTAGTCCAGTAAGCTTCTAAGTCCTCCATTCTTTCCAACACCTTTTCAATGAATGCCATAGTAGCATCCTTCGCACCATGACTATATCCAACCTGAGAGTCACCTTTCATTGCTATCAGTTTCCTTCTTTGTGATCTAGTTTCAACCATCCCACAACTTCACCAAGTTGCCTGCAACTTGAACCAGCCCTTGTTCCACTTGTATGTGAAACAACTTCCTTCACCTGCAAGTACCTGCTTCACTGTCACCAACTTCCAAGTGTATGCACACTTGCTTCACCCAGCTTCCTGCAAGACTCCTCCAAGTCTTCAGACTAGCTCTGATACCACCTGTCACGCCCCCAGGCTGGCGGTAGTCTTTCAACTGCTCTTGGTGAGGTGCGGCACCACCGAACACTTTCTTTTCACCAATACTTATGTTCATGGACTACGCCTAACCATATGTCCTACTTAGTTTGTGTTTCTCAACCAAGTAATTATTATGTTTCCTTTATACCAATGAACACCCATACACATTCATTATCATCAGCAATTATACAAGAGAACACAATTGCACAGTATAAAGGGAGGGGCAACTCCCTGAACAATGAGTCTGCCCGAATAATATATTATACAATCTTTCAATGTTACAAAGCTTTACAAGTATACTTGGGAAACACCAAGTTTCATACTTAGCCAAATTTACAACTTCTCACACCTCCATGTGATAACCAAGATTCTTTGCCCAAGCCAGGCGGGCACGTCCTCACACGAGCTGCCTACCACACTTCACAACCGAACCTTGTGGACGATGGGTGGGAGACTCCACCATGTCACCAAGACACCCTTGTTTCCCCTTTGCACGACGGACTCACCGACACCACCGCGTTATGTTTGCACGCCGGGCGACTTAACCAAGTCTCACCTGTGCTCCTTCGTTTGAACGATGGGCGTTCCTACCCATGTTCTCACCCAAGACTAAGACCCATGCGATTTCCTTCATGCGGCCTTGCCCAAGGCTGGGCGCATAGAACTGCGCCTCACCTTCTTCGCTACGGCTTCACTTAACTGCGCACTTCCTTCTTGCTCGAGTTCCCTAACTGAAAGTTTGATGTTCAAATGCCATCCTCAACGTGCCAATATATACACTCTCACACATGGTTAACCACCTCTTGGCCAACCTGCGTTATATTGCTAACTGACGCCCTTTCTTGCTTTACCGTTCGGTCGGCCCATCGGCCAACACTCCAAACACAATCTTTCCACCGTCGGCTTTACCAAGTGAATGCTCACGCTGTCCACCGTATATACATGTGACTCGCTTAACACTACTTTTCACGCATGCTAAGTGTTCGTTTTGCCATGTTCGTGTAGTTCGTGCGCACTTTGCGAGCCAACCTTTGCACTTCATGTTTTTCCTTCGCTCATTCACCAACAAGCTAAGTCACACATCGGGTGGGCGTGCCAAGGACCGCAAGTTCTTATGCACCCCCTCTTACAAAAAGAGGCTTGTTATTTATAACATTATTTAGCTACATTACCATGGGTAAATAACATGTGCGAGAAAATACCATGAACGGATTTCCATTTGGATCATTACCATGGGTAAATACCATGGGCATATTTCTATTCGGATCATCCCTCCCTCCTTAGGAAGCAACGATCCCCCATGGTGTGAAATGCCCTCCAGATAAGCTTTTGTCAAAGATGAGTTGTGGATGACCAAGCGTTGTTGAAGAAAATGGTTTTGCATGGTTGACCCATAATCGAGGGTTTGTGGATGACATGTAACTACAATGAATAAAGAACTAAGGGTAGAGATACCCTATAATGTTGGTAGGCCAACTGTGAGGTGGAGAGTGTGTTGCCAAGAAAATGGACTTCGTTAGCAAAAGGGTTTGTGTTGTTGACCCATAACCATGATGAACGAAGAGTCGAGGATAGAGATACCCTCTAATGATGGTGGGCCAACTGTGAGTTGGATAGTGTGTGGCTGAGCAAATGGACTTTGTTGGCAAACGATTTTGTGTGGTTGACACATAAGGATAATGAACGAGTGTTCGAGGATAGAGATACCGTGTAATGAACCTCCAGATCACTTCTCGATCTATCCAGTAGAAATATGGTGGCTTATATTTGTAAATTCTCACCATCCAATGAGATGATGTAAATACTTCCTCCAAACACTCAAATTTCACATTTCTTATTCCCATTTTGAAAATATTTGGTAGTTCAACATATCTCGTGCCATAGTAGATAGCTTCCCAACCACTAATGTAGTGTGTAAGAACCCCAAAGAGATTTGTGTTATAAGCAAAGCAAGTGCTGCAAGAACCCCAGGCACCCTAGCTGCTAAATGCATAGCTAGAAAGGCAGAATACAAAGCTCCAACATGCCCTGTTTGGCTTGCAAACAGATAATGTATCATGAAGTACGATGCCTAAAGGATCTCAAATGTTCTTGGCCATATTAAAGAGAATGGTGCAAGTGATTTAGCAACAAATCATCGCAACCACTGCATAATGACAAGGTTTTTAAGTCGGCTCGCCATGCCTACAAGAACTCTAAACCATGATAAAGTGTCTCAAGAAAACTTCTCACTCAAATAGTCATCCCAAGTCCAAAACACCTAAAAGTAATAGAATAGAAAGACCAAGCATTGTTTCCATGGCGCTTGCAATCCCGAGTGCATCCCCCAAAACCCAGAGAAAAACTACAAGAACCATCATTCCAACCATAGCCCATTCATTTCTTGACACAGGTCCCATTTCCCCCAACCTTTTTTTTTTCAAGGGATTTTCCAGAACTTTAAAATTCTCAACAGAAAAAGTTTCTTGGTTTGCTTTACAGTATTATCAGCAACTTCACTCCCTCTTGTGATAAATTCCAACTTTCGTAATGGATGTTGCTTGAAATTTTATTGCAAAGGCTGAGTGTGAATGGAAAGTGCGTGCTGCCTTTCTCTCTATACAACACTCAACCACCTTCTCATTCTAAAAATTATTATGTATAGACATGACATGATTCCTGAGTTTCGAGTCCCTGGTTGAAAGTTGTGGGATCCCATTATTTCTCACGCTCCCTTCGGCCATGCCCGACACTTAAACTCGTGACCTACAACTCGAGATTGTGATTTTTTAAGATGCAGGGTGCTACTGAGAACAACATTTCTCACCAGACTAGCAACTCCCAAGAACTCGAGATAGGATGAGATCGATGTGTACATGTCGGGCTGGTGATGACTGTACATATATTTGTGCACCTCTTTTGCAACGATATCCCACATGAGTGCCATCAAGTCGCTGCTCACAGGTGGTGGGCTGAAGCCATGTGGCGACGAGTTTAGAACAAGTGTTAGCGTGCTTTCCACCGTGGCCTTGATGACGGTGCTAAGTCGCTCCACCACCGCTTCGTCTGCTGTCATGTATTCCACCACCGACGGAGTAGGAATATTTTTATTAACTATGATATTGTTGTGTGAGTCCTTTTGAGTGGATGACTTCGGGAAGGGGATCGCGGGATCGAGTCTAGGAAGCGACAGGCTCAGCGAGGTCGGCGGATCAACACTGACTGTGCCAGCCACCATTTCTCGTAGATTCACAATGGTTTTCCCGAATGAACTGAAAAATGGCGTGACCGGCACGGTCCTGTGCAACATGCGTCCAGGGTTGGCATCGCTCCGATGTGAAACCTTGACCTTGGCTTCAAGCTCGGGGCCCTACTCTATTTCCAATTCTTCTAATCTCTTCATCTACTTCAAGTCCACTTCTAGTTGCTACGGTCGTTGTTCTCCAGCGCGCTGCTACCATCGTGGGAGAATCCATCGCTACTCTGTTGGAATTTTCTGATAAATTCCATAACAGACAGACAAAAATTGCTCTGTTTTTGCACTCTGTTTTTGCACAGAAAAACAGAAAATCGTTTGCTGGAAGCGGTGTAACAGCAACGCTGAAACTGGTGTAACAGCAACGCAGTTTCGTCAGTTGCTGTTCGCAGTGTAACAGCAACGTAATTTCGTCAGTTGCTGATCTTGGTGTAACAGCAACGGTGATTTGACGTCAAGCCTATTTTTGACTTACGGTGTAACAGCAACGTAAAAAATAACTTGCATTCATAAACAGTAAACCAACTGATACAAATTCGTCTTCCTCACATAGAGGGATTTTCACACAAGATTTATGCTGAAAAGCATCTTCCTCTTGACAGAGGGATTACAACAGGAACGCTTCAGTTCCACAAACCAATTTTTGCTATCTCAGAAAATTACAGTTTCAGCCACACAGGCTGTTGCTGAAACACACAGTTTCAGTCACACAGTCTGTTGCTGAAACACGTGTTTCAGCATCTGGTAGACAGTTGCTGAAACACGCCTGTAGAATGCATTGCTGCTCCAAAACACAGCGAGAGCATCTTCCTCTTAACAGAGGGATTCACCAAGGACTGTGCTTAAGAGCACCTTCCTCTTGACAGAGGGATTCTTCAAAGACTGTGCTTAAGAGCACCTTCCTCTTGACAGAGGGATTCACCAACATGCCTTCTTCAGAGGCACTTCAATCTGTGTCTGCAAACAGTTGCTGTTACAGCAACGGGCACACAGTTATGAAATACATAGACAGTTGCTGTAACACGTGTTTTAGTCCCTGCACTGTTGTAACCTTACGCTGCTGCGCCTGTCTCTTACTTTTCAGTCCCTGCACTGTTGTATAAGAGGGCTTCATTCATGTGAGCTCGTGCTGCTGCACATTCTTTTTTAAACACACAGAAATTACATTTGAGCGTTGATGTGCTACATTGCAGAGGGACACCGTAAGTCAAAAATAGGCTTGACGCCAAATCACCGCTGTTGTTACACCAGTTACAGCGTTGCTGCAACACCAAACTACGTTGCTGCAACACCATTTCCAGAGAACAAATTTTTCTTGTTTTCTGAGTTAAAAGAAGAGTATTTTTCTGTGTCAAAAACAGAGTGCAAAAACAGAGAAATTTTTTGTCTGTGTGTTATGGAATTTATCAAAAAATTCCAACATACTCGGCTTCCAAGCGATGTCTAAGCTACTAATTTTGTCGTCCAGGTGGATAATGATTCCCTTCTCGGGGTCTTGTACAACGCCTCCGCAACGTGGAGTTCCAGTGTTGTTTTTAATCGCGTTTTCAGTGCGGCCGAGGAGGGATCGGGCAATCATTGCCCATTTGTTTCCGTGCTGCGCGTGGGCCAGCAGAATAACAACATCCTCAGAGGGGTTAAAAGGTATGTACTCTATGTTAGGGCTCAGATGATTTCATCACCGTAGCCTACAAGATTTCCTGGATCGCCCGAGGATTCCTTTACTTATTAGGGTCCAGTTCCTCGGCCCATATTTCTGAACAAGCCTTTGCAGCGACGCGACCTCCTCAGGGCTCCACGGCCCCTTAATCCTATCCAAATATTCACAAAATATGCCATAGCTCATCGCCATAACTATGCCATTTTTTCAGAATCAATGAAGCTTGAGACAAAAATTTCACCTTTCATTCCAACGAGATTTGAACTCCAGACCTCGGGGTACTACCACTTTAGTCCACCATTTTTGAACTAGGGAAGCTAAGCCAACTCAAACAGGCCACAATTCAGATCGATTCATGTTTCAGAAGCACAATCATTAATGGCATGGGGATAGATCCTGGTTCCTTCTTCCATAGTCGCGTCAAGCCAATATGGAGAATGTGACGAAGCTATTACCAGCGGTGTAGATGTTAGCAGGCTAAGAAATATCAATACCAGACCAGGGGATACCAAAGCCCTGAGCCTTGTAGCAGCTGAAGCTGCCATCTCCATTGACTATTTTGTATGAGGGATCAATAGTGTTACCCTCGCTCATCATGGGAAAAAGGATGGGGTTGGTCAGATAGATCTGTCAAAGGTCAAACGATTAAAGAAAATTTCCAAGTACGTAGCTTTGATCCTTTGTTTCTTATGGTTTCTTATGGGAGTAGATAACCCTCTGCCACTAGCTTTCGGCCACAAAATTGGTCTCAACCATGATTAAAAACTTCAACAAAACATGATAGAGCCAGGAACGTTGATATCATCGCATTTAAGAATTTCTGGCAGAAAGTGGGTTTATACTACACACAAAATTTCCAGCCAAAACTTGACATCGAACAACCAAATATACATATCATGAACTCATTCAAGGTCTATATTAAATCAAAAACATCATCACCAAATTAGATACGTATATCTGGAAAAACTTAGGTTAGGAAAAGCTGCTCTGATACCACTAAATTAGATCTTGGGGAGGGCCTTAATATCTGATTAATTGCCACACCAAGAAAAGAACAAAAATAACCCAAACTAAGAAAAGTAAGTCGTGAACCAACTTTGATTAGATCAGAAAATAGTAATAGCAACTACATTTTTCTTGACCCTCCCCCTCTTACAAAAAGACGCTTGTTATTTATAACATTTTTTAGTTACATTACAATAAGTAAATATCATGGGTGGGAAAATACCATGGGAAAATTGCCATTTAAATCATTACATGGAAAATTTCTATTTAGATCAAACAACCAAAAAAAAGTGGCCTACAAAATCAAAAGTCCTTAGTGAGATATTGAGGAAGAGAATTGTTGTCTATGCGACCACATGAATTACACTGGAAAATAATAACCTGGTAGTAACATTTCAAACGCTCACCTGACAAATCAAACTTGAACCCCTTCTCAAATTCCATCCAACAGATGAAGGGTGAGACCCAAAATTGCCCTCACAGAAATAATGAAGGTAAGAATCGAACACAATTAGGGTTTCCCTTGTTTATAAAGCGACGCCCTACCACACAACTGAAAACAAATGGAAACCAAATTTGAGCCGAGCTAGTGAAATGATATTAGGGTTATCGTTGAAATGATCACCACCCTTCAATGCCCAAGAATTCATTGCGACTATTTCAGGCTAATCGTACATATCAGAAGTGAAAATCACATGGGATTGGTTGTGTGGCCATCAGCCATTAGGCCAAGTTTTCTAGGGAGGACAACCACCAACTTAATCCCACGGAGAATTTAGAATCGATTATACCATATATAATGTAAGAATGAACTAAACATGAACTAAGGAATAATAGTAGAGGGAACACCACATAATGTTAAACTTTGAAACTGAATCGACATGCGATTATGAACACTATTAGGGAAGGGGAACAATACATTAGTTATGAGGTAAATATATGGCACGGACCCTGAACGGGGATATATATTTTAACAAGAAATATAATGTAGTACATAGACACCTAATGCAATCAAATGTTCAAATCTTGATTGCAAGTATAAATTCATATGAGGATGATATTGGAACTCGATGTGGGAAATAACATGATAATGAAAAAACAAGCATATAGAGTTTATGTTTGCCTAGTCAATCTCAAACGTTAAGTGTAACAGGAAGAAATAATGACTCTACAACACCATGAGTTGTATATATGAAAAAAAATTATAAAAAAAAAATAAAAATTGGTATGACAATTGGGTATGTGACATATGGTATGATAGCAGTAGGTTCAATATTAATGCATATGGTCTAACTCGTAGTTGTGAGATAATAATAAGATTCAGCTAGAGCAGACCTAGGTGTGAATAGAAGAGGAAGTGTCACTTTTTGTAGAAAAAGTGTTGGAAGGATAAAATAATTGAAAACTAGAACTAAGAGATAGTAAAACCATTCATGAATAGCTTGAGGAAGAGAGATATCATTAATGTGATGTTATTGCTACAACTAGGATGAGAGAGTTGTATTATTAGGAAATATTAGGTCTGTTTGTTTAAAACAAATTGCATGAAGAGTTCAAATGTATACATTCTAAAGGACCCATGTAGGGTAAAAGGGAGTAAGAATAGTAAATAGATAAAAGATGCAATAATAAATACACTACTCAATTAAATAGATTTAACAAAATGCTATGAGGCTAGTGGATAAGGCATGTGTGGGTGATAGTTATGCAAAAAGGGGTAAGGTATCTAGTCTTAATCTAGGAACTATACAAATAAAATATAAAAGCAAGGTACTGATATATACATATACATATATACATATACATATATACATACATATATATATATATATATATATATATATATATATATATATATATATATATATATATATATATATATATATATATATATATATATATATATATATATATATATATACCTGTTCAAATCTAAAGAAAATGTAATACCATTATACAGTAGATGAGAGATGTAATGAGTGTACTGATCTTGTCCAAATATTATGCACTCATCTGTAGTGTCAAGTAATATAACGTCAATAATGTAACTACAACCTTACTCCTAACATAAATATTCTATAAAAAAGAGACAACCTCTTTATGAAATCTTGAACTTGCATCCTATTGAGAAGTGTAGCAAGAAAGGTTCAATTTGACTTAGCCTTGGTCAAATTAAGAAAAATCAAAATTTCCACTTCAGAAGAAAAATTGGAGGTAGTTAACTGAGGTGACATGGATATTTTCACTCAGTTAGCTTAGTAAATTCAAGTTAGTGGGATTGGAGTTCAATTTTCATGTGTTGATTGCTAATTTGTAGCAATCTAGTTGAGTTATTTATAGTTGTACTTAGTTAAACTATTTCTAACCATTAATAGAACTACTTGGAGGTCAGTTGTGTAGTGGGACAATAGTATAACTTAGAGATCATCCAGTTAACTAATAAATCACCCAAAAATAGCTCACACATACAAGGAGTTCAAATTTCGTAGCTGTGGTGGAGATTCCAAGGAAGAGTAACATCTGTTGTAGAGTAGTCTTGAGTGTATAGGTGTTGCATGAAATCAATGATCAATTTTAGGGAATTTCGAAATCATTTTGGAGAAAATTCCTAAAGAATAGGGACTAATTTTCTCATTATTTTTTCAAGGAAATAGGAGCTCGAGTGGAGGAAAAAACTGACTAAGTTTGTGTCAGAGGTTTTTGTTGAGCAAAGAGAATAATTATTCACTTGTAGGTTGATCTCAGATCAAACAAGCAATTGTAATACATTCTTTATTCATCTGATTAATGCAATCAGGGTTAAGGGTATTTTACGAGTTGGTTTCCCCTTTATAAATCTATGTACTTGTTTATCTGATTGATGCATCTTTGTGAATGTTGCTCTAAATTGTGAATTAATTTCCACGGAGAAATAGAGTAGAATTGTGTCTCTTGATTTAAATTAAAACTCTTGAAAAGTTGCAATTGTATCACAATATTTCTACATGGTATCATAACAACATTCACATTAGAACAATAATTTTTAAGTTGTTCCTCAGGAGGTTAGAATTTGTAGCTTCAATGTAGCAGGATTTCTTTAGAGTTGGGAGAATGCCCTTTAGTGGACTAAGATTAGAGTATGCCTTGGAAGGCAGCACGAATTACATTTCCTGGAAGGATTCGATGGCGACAATGCTTCATGACAATGGATTACTAGATTATGTCAAGATAGGAATTCCAAAAATAGATGCAACTAATGCACAGAACCTAGCCCAATGGAAGAACTATGTACCCAAGGTGAGGAGAATAATCGTGGAGGGAGTGAGAGACCACATTGTCTCAAATCTCCATGGGAAAGAAACTAATTTTGCAATGTGGAAGGCACTGACTGAGCTATTTGAGAATAACAATGAAGATAGAAAATTGGCCCCCTCAAAGACAAACTTCAAAACATTAAGATGCAGAAGAATGATACTCTTCTGTAGTATCTCACCAAATTTACACATGTTCGGGATGAGCTTGGAGGGGTTGGAGTGAATGTTGTAAAATATGACCTCGTAAACCTAGCTCTTCTAGGCCTTCCCAAGAGCTAGCATAGCTACCAAAACTCAGTGAATGAGAGGGAGTAATTACAGAATTAGGAACTCTTATGATCCTATTTGGTATAAGAAAAAATCAGTTGGAATATCAGAGATGGAAGTTCATCCAAGGGAGAGGATGAAGAAAATTTATCATTGGTTGGAAAGGGAAAGAAGGGAAAAGGGAATAAATCTCAAACCAAACTAGAATATAGCAAGGGGGCAAGAAGAAAGGCTTGTCCAAAATAAAATGCTTCAATTGTCTTGAATTCAGGCACTATGATACAAAGTTTCCACACATAAGTTCTAGCGAGAAGAACTCATGAGGAGTAGCAAGTGAGACATTGGCCTCACATTTTGAATTAAACTTCACCCTGATCGCATGCATGGCTAGCACTATTATGGGGAGTGTGTGGTACTTGGACGCAAGTACCTAGTTCCACATGATAAGATGTAGAGATTTTTTCGATGAACTCGAGGACAAATATCTCTGTTCATATTGAGCTTTTGGATGATGGAAGGTATAGAGCTACGAGGATTGGTACATTAACCTTTAATAGGGAGTCAAGATCCCCTCTTCTCCTCAAATATGTCATGTTTGTACCAGGACTGCAGAAGAATCTCATATCTATATCATTTTTGGAAGATCATGGCTATGATTTGATCTTCAATAAAGGGAAAAAATTTCTAAGAAACATAGCTATTGGGAAGGTGAAGCATACTAGGGTTTGTGCGAATAACTTGTATAAATTTGATGTGGAATATTGCGCTTCATTAATAAGTAATGCATACAAAGTGCAGAGTCATGATTTCGGTGAACTCTAACATAGGATATTGGCCCATTTGCGTCATGGTGCCTTAAAAACAATGGAGCAAATTAATAATGTCCTTCCTAAAGGATTGCTTGAGCAACAAGATCTACAAGATCTATGCTACATGACCAAGGCCTATCACTGCATTTTTGGATAGAGGAATGTAACACAATAGTCTACTTGTAGAAGTAGAGTCCTCATTGGATTCTTGGTTTGATTACACTAGAGGAATATTTCCTAGGGAGAAAGCCATATGTGTCTCATTTCAAAATTTCTGGATCCTCTGTTTACTGCCACATCTTCAAATATTCGAAGAAGAAACTTGAGATGATAATAGAGTTGGGTGTTTTTGTGGGTTACATCGAAATTCCACACAATGACCAAGTGTACTTACCTTCCCTCAAAATGAAAGTTGTACGAATGAATGTATGTTTTGATGAGGAGAAAGAAATGAGATTCTCTCTTGAGAGGGAGCTTCTAATCCCACCAGAAGAGGAGCTTTTAGCTCCAAAGGAGGAGCCTTAGGAAGTTGTGGAGAAACCACAAATGGAGGAGTAGAGAGGAGGTAGAGTGGAGACATGCACTCAAGCAGAACCATCCAAATAAGGTAGAAAAAGAATCAGGGAAGCTGATAGATTAGTGTAGGATGCAAGGGAGAATGTAGGAGCTCCTTCAAATTTATGCAAAGGAGGCCACCTCAGAGGTATACTGGGTACATCGCTCTAATGATTGAGCTTGTAGGGACTAAGCCATCCTATTTTGAGAAAGAAATTTAGCAACCTGTTTGGGTTGATGTAATTGTGGAAGAATATGAATCCATCATGAAGAATAGTGTTCAGGAAGTGGTATGAAGGCTGAAAGATAAACCAGTTGTGGGTTCGAGATGGATCTTCAAGGTTAAGCATGCAATAGATGGAAGCATAGAGACTTATAAGGCCATATTTTTGGTGAAACGATTCTCTCAAGTTTAGGGAATTGACTATGAGGAAACCTTTGCTCCCATAGAAAGGTATTCATTAATTGGATTAATTCTTTCACTGGTTGCACATATGGGGTGGAAGATCCACTAGATGGATGAGAAAACAACAATTATCAATGGTGTTATTTAGGAGGGTGTGTGAAAAGAAAAACAAGAAGGATTTGAGACATTTGATCGAGAGTCTCATGTGTGCAGACTCAAGCCAGCATTGTACGGTCTCAAACAGGCACCATGAGCTTGGTACACTAAGATTGATAGTTATCTCACTAGATTGGGCTTCATAAAAAGTGAAGTGGATGCGAACCTCTATCATATTTTGGTAGAAGGTGAAGTGGATGTGAACCTCTATAATATTAATAGGTGTTGAGCAGCTGATTAGGTCTTGGAAGGAGGACCTTGCAAGGGAATTTGATATGAAATACATAGGTCTTATGCACTATTTCCTCAGGTTGCAAGTATGGAAAGGTGATGGGGATTTTTTTGTGGCTCAAAGAAAGTATTTCGCCGGTATACTATAGAGATTTGACATGGAGAGTTGTAAGCCCATGAAGACACCTCTAATGACTAACTAGAGGAAGGATAATTCCACTTTAGATGAAGAGGTTGATGCTACCACATACTGCAATTTGTGGGTTCACTTATGTATCTTGTGAACACATGACCAGAATGTGCTATGCAGTCAACTAGCTAAGCCAAGCTATGGTTAGGTCGACCAAATTATATTAGAAGGAATCAAACCATGTTTTATGATACCTTAGAGGCACTACCTAGTATGTATTATGGTATATATGGATAGAGGGATTCAAGTTGTGTGGCTTCGCAGATGAAGATTAGGTAGGGACTCCATCCGAATGAAAGAGTACATTAGGTGGAATTTTTAGTTTGGGTCTGCAATAATTTCCTAGTACAGCTGGAAGAAGAGTTTTATGGCACACATCTTAGTAGAAGTTGAATACATGGTTGAACATCAAGCAAGATATGAGGTGATCTGGATGAGAAAGAAAATTGGGAGATGGGTCCAATTTTGATATATTATGATAATCATAGTTGCATTAAGCTCTATGAGAATATGTTATTTCACAATCAATTCAGGAATATAGATATCTGATATCATCATTTGCGGGATTGTGTGCAGAGGAGGATAACGTTGCTATAATACATTCTCATAGAGGAATAATATGATGACACCTTGAGAAAGGATTTTTCAAGAGGGAAGTTTGAATTCCATAGGTGAAAGATAGGATTGGTTGATAATCCCTTTCTTGCTAAGTGGGAGTGTTGAGAAGTGTATGAAGAATGGCTCAATTTGACTTAGCCTTGGTCAAATTGAGAAAATTCAAAATTTTCATGTCAACAGACAACTTGGAGGCAGTTAACTGAGGTGACATGGCCCTTATCATTTAGTTAGCTCAGTTAATTTGAGTTAGTGGGCTTGGATATCAACTTGTATGTGTTTATTTCTAGTTTGTGGCAATCTTGTTTATTTATTTATAGTTTTACTAAGTTAAACTAGTTCTAACAATTAATAGAACTAGTTGCAGTTTAGTTGTGCAATGGGAAAATAGTCTAACTCATAGATCATCCAGCTAATTGATTAATCAACCAAAAATAGCTCATGCATGCGAGGAATTCAAATTTCTCACATGTGGTGGAG
The DNA here is from genome assembly GCA_031772625.1 of Pinus tabuliformis. Classification (NCBI taxonomy): domain Eukaryota; kingdom Viridiplantae; phylum Streptophyta; class Pinopsida; order Pinales; family Pinaceae; genus Pinus; species Pinus tabuliformis. Next base: position 352,594,271 of record CM062811.1, read on the forward strand.
ATTCCATGGTAGTCTAATATCAGTTGTAGATTAGTCTTGAATGTATAGGTGTTGCATGCAATCAATGATCAATCCTTGTGAATTGCACAATGACTTTGGCTGAAATTCCTAAAGAATAGGGGTTGATTTCCACAGTATTTGTGCAAGGAAATAGGAGCTCAGGTGGAGGAAGAAATTGACTAATTATGGGTAATATATTTTCATTGACTAGAGAGGACAATTATTCACTTAGAGGTTGAGGTTAGAGAGAGCGGGCAATTGTAATACATTATCTATTCATCTAATTAATGCAAGTAGGCTTAAGGGTTTTTTAAAAGTTACTTCCCCCTATATAAATTTGTGTACTTGTGTATGTGATTGATGCATTTTTGCAAATGTTGGTATAAATTGTGAATTAATTTCCACATAGTAATAGAGTAGAATTGTGTCCCTTGACTTAGATTAAATTTCTTGAGGAGTTGCAATTCTACCACCACATTTATACAAAATTGAAGTGTTTAGAGTATAATAACAGAAGATTTTATTCCATTCATGGTGCCAAATGTAATGACAATTTAAAGAACAATCAAATAAAGTTTGTTGTAAGGAATGTGAAAAGGAATAATACCCAACAAAGGTTAATTGAAAATAAGGGGTGTAAAATCATTTGTTATAACTTGAAGTATTTATTAGTGTATAAGAAAGAAATGATTTAAGGTTGACTATTATATGCAAATAATTATTTTATTAGATTTCTCTACTTGATGAAAATGGGAAATATGCACACAATGAGAAATTATCTTCTAACTAATTTGTTATACAAAAACTTCTATGGGATTAGATAAGTTATTATCATTATATAAGCCTCAGATGCCTTATAGTCAAGGGAATCATGTGAGAAAAGTGATCACTTATAGGTTAAAACTAAGAACTATGCAAAGAAAGGTGGTTACCAACGAATTTGTTTGGATATGCGGAGATGTGGGAAGAAACAAAAGAATAGTCAATGGTAAATAATATGCATACAAAACTCAAAAAGGGATGTTACACCAATAAGTTTCCTACAGAATACTGTGTAGCAAAGTAAGTGGTGACATAAGTCTGGTAAAAAATAATAATGTACAATATGCAGAACCTATGTAGGAAAGAACCCGTTTGGAATCGGTACTTATTAATATATGGTTTGGAGAGCATAAATATTGACTCTTTAATTCTTTCTATAGCAAGGAACTGTGAAATATAGAGTACAGAAAATAAAATGAAATATCATTAGAGTAGGAATAGAATATACATTGACGAATTAGTTGTTACGAACTACATGAAATAATTACATTTCAAGCATATTTTTTACACAGTATATTGTCACACCTCTTGCAATTCCCCGTGACATACCCCGAAGTGCCTGAAGCATGACCATCATGCAGTGTACTCATCTAGATATGCAATTCAGATCCTCCCAAAAACAATGATGGAAAAATACCTTGAGCTTCCCCTGAAGGAAATGGCTCTAAAAACCTAATTTTGGCATCATCACCCCCCTAGCACTGAAAACTGTGATGGTCGCTAGTTTCACTATACTAGCCCTATGACGTCAACGTGGTTTTTTCTTGGATATTAGCGATGATCCTGAGAAGGAAATTTTCCCAAAGAGGAAAAGAAGATTCGTGATCTAGAGGCTTCCAGAACAATGAATTGGAGGTTGTTCAACATGGATGGGGTCAACTTCTCTCAACTTGGCCTTTTGGTCTTATCCCTATGAGATACCTCCTTGAGATGATGCCCTTCTCCTACCTTTGGAGAGATCATAACTCCCTTTCCCTACCTATATATTAATCCTCTCCCATTCCGAAATGGTTGGTATTTGTAGGAATTTACAGGGTAAGTTCCTCAGAAAGAACACCAAAAGGACACCGCTCACAACCAGATCACAGATCAATACACCAGTATTTTTGACGTGGTTAAAACCCTCAAAGAGGGAAACAGTCCACGGCCTGTGCCAACGTGGCTACTACAGGAAATTTATTAATCAAAGAATGAAAATTTACATAAGCTTCTCTCATGCACGGATTACCCGAATAATGACCCTCCATGCGCTTTAAATAGAACTCATGGACCAATCGGGTGTCAAGCCACGGATCAAGTGTCGGTAATACCGAGGAGAGAGTGAACCGTCGGATCACTACATATCGTGACCATCGGATTGTAAGTTACAAAATGTACAACGGTAAAGAAACACACTTTACCTAACTCTACACTAGACCAACTTGAACTTAACTATATCCTATGTGTCGGAATATCCTAACATCCCCCCTTAAGAACAACTTGGGATAGGACTGAAGGATTTACAAATATGACACAATAGGAGAAGGAAGGAGGCACTAGAGCCTATCCCCCCTTAGTGACAACTTCCTAAACTCCAAGCATATATCGAAGTTTAGTGAACTTCGCCTCTGTGAGAGCCTTTGTGAAGATGTCTGCAACCTGATCATCTGTTGAACAATATTGCACTTCAAGAACATGGTCATGAATGAGCTTTCTGATGAAGTGCATGTGTAGTTCAATGTGTTTGCTGCGGTTATGCTGGACTGGATCTTTGCATAGCTGAATGGCACTTTGATTATCACACCAAAGTGTGGTTGGATGCTGCTGCTCAAAGCCAAACTCTGATAGGATCTGACGAAGCCACAAGGCTTCCTTACTGGCTTCCACGGCACCACGATACTCTGCTTCTGCTGACGAAAGAGAAATGGCAGCCTGTTTCTTACAATCCCATGTAATAGGTCCTGAACCAAGAGTGAAGACATAACCGGCAGTAGACTTCCGATCATCAGGGTCACCAGCCCAATCAAAATCAGTGAAACCAACTAATAGAGGAGTTGCTTTGGCACTGTAATGAATCCCAAACTTTACTGTACCTCGAACATAACGAAGTATTCTTTTAGCTTCTTTCCAATGACTTTCATGGGGGTTTTGCATAAAACGAGCAACAAGGCCAACAGCAAAGGAAAGGTCAGGACAAGTATGGGTTAAATACAAGAGTTTTCCTACAAGTTGACGGTATAAGGTAGCATCAACTTCAGGAGAAGTACAAGAGACTGAAAGTTTGACTCCAGACTGAAAGGGAGAAGGGGCTGGCTTACATTCTTCCATGTGAAAATGACGAAGAATATCACAAGCATACTTGGACTGGGAAAGGGAAATACCCTCCTTGGATTGCAAGACTTGAAGACCGAGAAAATAGTGTAAGTGTCCTAAGTCTGTCATTTCAAATTTCTTTTTAAGGCTGGAGTCTGTTTGGATGAAGCGAATGGGTTGTTCCATATAGATTTCTTCATGCAAGTCCCCATGCAAGAAGGCAGATTTAACATCCATCTGATGGACTTCCCATTTTAAAGAGGCAGCAAGGGAAAGAACAAGGCGGATAGAGTTCATTTTGGCAACATGGGAGAAGGTTTCAGTGTAGTCAATGCCTTCAACCTGTGAAAAGCCCTTAGCAACAAGACGAGCTTTATGTTTATCAACTTTCCCATCTGGTCCATACTTGGTTCTGTAAACCCATTTACATCTAACAAGTTTGTGTCCCTTTGGTAGAGGAACAAGATCCCATGTATCATTTGTCAACAATGAATGATATTCTTCATTCATAGCTGCTTCCCAATGTGGATGGCCTGAAGCTTCTGCAAAAGTGTCAGGATCATGATTTACTGGAGCTTGAGCCAGTAAAGAAGAGGCTCTTTCAAACTGAGAACGTGTACGTTGCTGATCTGTAGGATCAACAGCAAGATCACCTGCTGCATCCCGAGTAGCACGGACCCATCTTGGAAGTTGAGGATCCTGAGAAGGTGGGGGAGGATTGTCATCCTCACTTTCATCATCAGAAGAAGAAATGTTTTCAAAAGTAGAAGAGATAGGAAGAGGTGGCACATTCGCCGGACTAGGCTCGCAGGCCGATTTATTTTCATCAAATTTTACATCTCTTCTAATGATAACATTTTTGGACTTAAATGGAATAATTCTATAACCTTTTACATCTTCAGAATATCCAACAAAAGTACATTTCTTACTCTTAGGTTCTAAAGCTTTATGCTTTTCATCTGGAATATGGGCCCATGCTTCACTTCCAAAAACACGAAAGTGACTTACATCTGGTTTAATGGAACTCCAAGCTTCTTCTGGAGTGATATTCTTTAGAACCTTAGTAGGAGTGCGATTGATTATATAATTTGCACAATTAATTGCTTCGGTCCAAAAACTAAGACTGAGTCCTTTAGATTGCAGCATACAATTATCCATTTCCTTTAAGGTGCGATTTTTCCTTTCAGCTACACCATTTTGTTGTGGAGTGTATGGAACAGTATGTTGCATTTGAATTCCATTTTCGGTGCAAAAGTTGATGAATGTGTTTTTAACATATTCTCCACCATTATCAGTTCTTAGCTTAAGAATTTGATGTCCAGATTGTTTTTCAACAAAGGCTTTGAAGGCCAAAAAAGTGTTAAATACTTCGCTCTTGAGTTTTAAGAAGTATACCCAAGTGCGTCTGGAGAAATCATCAATGAAAGTTAAGAAATACTTGCAGCCAGAGAATGAAGCAACAGGAAGTGGACCACATAAATCACTGTGCACAAGTTGTAAAGGGGCTGAGGCGTGCCAAGAGGCACGTTTTTCAAAACTGTCCCGATGATGTTTTTCGAGTACACATCCGGAACAAACGCCATCTCTGCAAGATACCATAGGAAGACCTGTCACCATATTTTCTTTACATAGATGCTGAAGGGAGCGATAGTTTAAGTGACCAAATCGCTCATGCCAAAGTTTGCTCACTTCATCATTATGAGCAACAAATACTGAGGGAAGATTTGATGACCCAAAGTTGTGAAACTTATACAACCTTGTGGAATCATCAGCAATACCAGTAGCTAGAATATGTTTAGGATCTCTCAGATCCTTGATTACAACATCATGAGGTGAAAATTCAACAATTTTACCTTCACCTGAATGAGTTATCTGATATACAGATAGAAGGTTGCAGGATAAGGTTGGAACACATAATACATCATTAAACTGACCATTGTCTAAATGAACAGTTCCAGTCCCTACAACATTAAGAGATCTATCATCACCAACATATATATTTTTGGTGTTACAATCATTTAAAGAAGAAACATGGATTTGTTTTTGGCCATGTGATAAGAGGCTCCAGAATCAATGAGCCACTCATGAGAATGAGAAGAAGAAGATACATTTAATGCATAACCAGACTGAGATGATTGACAACGACATGCAGAAAGTGCCATTCCTGAAGATGAAGTTGAAGTTGAAGTTGAAGAATGCTCCACATGGATGTTATGTTTCTTCATTGCGGCTTCCAAGGCTTCCATCTTCTTAAAGCATTTAGATTCTAAGTGGCCATCTCGATTACAAAAGTTACAATGTCTATCAGTCTTCTTCCATTTGTTTTTATTGGTCCTATCATTTTGCTGAAATGATCTTTCATTTTGAGGCTGAGTTTGCTTAGGACCCTTGTTTGGTTTAGGACCATTCTTTTTAGGATATGACTTCTTAGGATTCTTTGAATTTGGTTGCTGCTGGGCGGCTAACGCTTTCTTGGAAGAGTTTCCAAGATTAAGAAGACCAAGGTGTAAGAGTTTTTCTTGTTCTCTTATTAAAGAATCACAAAAAGAGTCAAAGGAAGGGGCCTTGTAGTCTTTTCCCTGACAAATGAAAGCTTCCCTTGTAGAATGGAAGGTGGAAACAAATACAGAGTAGGCTGGTCCCAACTTAGTAAGGATGGAATAAATAAGGTTACTATCTTCTTTCTTAACCTTAACACCTTCCAAGAGATATCTAAGGGTCTTGAATTCTGACAAGAAATCTTCAATGCAAGAAAAATTATTAGGATCCAATGTAAGCAACTCATTTTCAAGTTGATGGGCTCTAATTTCATTTTTAATCCCAAAAACTTTAGTGATTTGTTCCAATGCTTCATGAGGAGTCTCAAGTTCTGCAATATGGAATCTAAGATCAGGAGAAATAGACATCCCTATCAAACCACGTGCTTGATCTTGTCTATTTTCCCACAAAAAATCCGCCCCCACAAAATGGAGACTTGAACCCAAGACCTCTACTCTCTTAAAATAGCTTTGAACCAATTGATCTATACAAAAAATTTGAGAGAGAGAGAGAGAGAGAGAGAGGGGGGGGGCCTTGGTTTGCGTGCTTGCCTTGAGAAAGCTCTTTTTCCCTACAAAACACAAAACACAAAAGCCAACACGGACATGCAAAGAAAACGAACCTTATGGCTCGAAGTTAGCTTTAGCCAAAAAACTAGATATTTTAAAAAATGAACCTTGCGGCTCAAAGTTAGCTTTAGCCGAAAAAATAAATATTTTTCTCAATGTTTCTGATTTTCCGAGATCACACTAAGGTGCAGGGAAAAGAGCATACGCATGAGAAAAATCCTTCCTTTCTGTTTCTGATTTGCCCAGATCGCACAAAGTCTCAGGGCAAAGAGAATACACACAAATGAAAGGTATAGATCCGGTTAAAAAAAAGCTAAATAAACTGAAACCGAAATAAGCAGAGAGAAAATAACAGTAAACTGCAAATAAAGACTGTATACCTCCAGATCTTAAAAATGACGTAGCTAGGGCTACCGGAAACCTTTTCGCGTGAAACGAAAGGGGTTCCTCACTAAAACAGATGCTCCGAACACAACAGAGCAGTCCTCTCAGCCCGAAAGCAGTCAGAAACAACAGATCTAGGAAACAGCAGCCGGATGCAGTTCTACCGGCTTCAGATTTGGATCACCAACGGACGCGGCCCTCAAATAGCTCTGATACCATGTAGGAATTTACAGGGTAAGTTCCTCAGAAAGAACACCAAAAGGACACTGCTCACAACCAGATCACAGATCAATACACCAGTATTTTTGACGTGGTTAAAACCATCAAAGAGGGAAACAGTCCACGGCCTGTGCCAACGTGGCTACTACAAGAAATTTATTAATCAAAGAATGAAAATTTACATAATCTTATCTCATGCACGGATTACCCGAACAATGACCCTCCATGCGCTTTAAATAGAACTCATGGACCAATCGGGTGTCAAGCCACAGATCAAGTGTCGGTAATACCGAGGAGAGAGTGAACCGTCGGATCACTACATATCGTGACCGTCAGATTGTAAGTTACAAAATGTACAACGGTAAAGAAACACACTTTACCTAACTCTACAATAGACCAAGTTGAACTTAACTATATCCTATGTGTCGGAATATCCTAACAGTATTTGGCTATTTGCACCCTTATTCTAAGATTGCGCCTACATGCTACTCATTTGGCTTGAAGAACGAGTGCTTGGAGAGCTTGAGATTGGACTTGGACTTTGACATTCACTCAAGGAGAGCTTATTCAAATCAAGGCTTGGTTGTATGCTTCCTCATTTATTCTATTAATATATACAACTCAATGGTTCATTTTCCATAAATGTGTATGTTAATGCATCATTTATCTTAATTCTCCTTGATCTGTTAAGTAGGTTACTTTTGATTATGCTATTTGTACTTGTATGCTTTGTTGTGTCTTGATCTCTTATGCAGGCATTCAAAAGCTGTGAGCAGTAGGATCGAGCCTGTGGCATAAATGATTGGAGGTATTCAACAAAGGAGTATATTGTATCATCAGAACGAGGTAGGCCATCTTCCTATTCTTCTATTCCGATTGTAACTTAGGAAAGTGTCAAGTAGATTGTCACGTAGGTTGCTAGTCCTACTCATTGGGCTAGAGGGATATTTTTTGTCCGCAGAGAGGATTTCCTAGACAACAAAATGGCGACTCCACTGGGGAAAATATAACCCTTTCCATCCAATCCTTCACCCTGATTATATGATGAGTTTGACCAATCGTCTGTTTTTTGACTTGTTTGGTATTTGTACTTACTGGTTATTGCTTGAGGACACTCAGTCTATTCTAGTCTTGAAGATTTTTTATTTTCCCTCTTTTTTCTCGCCCATCGCGGGTTTAGCATTAACAGTCCCGATGTCATTGTTAATTTTTTAATTACAGTCATGTTGATTTCCATTGCATCGCCATTTTTCCTATAACAAGCACAATGATCCCAGAGGATAAGAAAAATTAGGGTCCTTCTTCATATTCTCAGTATTTTTTCCATCTATAAGTGATTTTCCAGTTTCCCTGCAATGTATTTGTCTTGGTTGTTATGCTTGTATGATTGCAATTGTCTCTTGACTTTGTCAATGTGTGTTTGAAGCTTCATTGCTTTCTAGGGTTTTTAGGGCTTCTAGGTCACCCTTCACTCATTGTTTGGTTTGCTTTTCTGAGATTGATTGCTCCCATTCAAGAGTCTTCCTACAATCAAGGCATGTTTTCCAAGTTTCGTTTCGTTCATTGAGATGAAGTTGTTTTCATTACTATCAAGTTGAGTTGATTATTTGAATATTTCTTTAGTTCCATTTTCAAGAATAGATTAAAATTGTTTGATTTGGTTGAATTGAGATAAAGTACTTGTCTTCATTCTTATGTTTCAGAAAGAAAAATTGAAAGATCTTGTCATTTAAGTATTTTTGAGATATTTCTTGCATTCGAAATCATAAAGTGAAATAGATTTTCATTTTTATTGAGTTGATTGAATTTTTCGTTGCTCATTGCACTAGTTTGCATTGTTTGAATCAAAGTGAAAGAAAAATCATTATTGCATTTTAGTGAAAGGAAGGTGATTTGCATTTCTATAAGATTTGCATCTTGGTAGTTCATTTGTTAAAGAAATGAAAGATTAGATTTAGTTTTTACATATTGCATTGGATAGAATTGTGTTAATTCTCTTTGCTTGCTTGATGCATTATTTGGTTGTCTCTCTTCCTTTGTTAGTTTAGCCTTCATCGAATGAAAATGTTTCATTTTCATCATTTAGTTGCATTTTAGGAATAGGTGACATCATTGAGCCATCAAAATTGAAACTTAATCCAAGATAAACGTAAAATTGACCTCAATTAACCTAAGAAGCATTTATCACTTAACACAAATATCTAAAGGTATAGGCTAGAGCTATGTTCTAACATATTTAAACATATCAGCTATCACTAACTGCCTCGAGTGTATCCCGGGGGTGAAATCTCATCCCAATATGGAAGTATATAGAAGGTTCTTGAGTACTTTCGAGTATATCGGAGGCACTTCAGTATGATAAGTATATAGGGATGCTCTCATCGAACGGTTCTGCATTAGACATTGCTAACACAAACTTATGCTCTCTGTACTGTCACGTGTATATTGGGACCCCATTAGGATGCTATCCTTGAGCCACAGGTAACTGAGTTAGCCCCTTTGTAAATTTCATACATTGAACATAACATTTAGGGATATTGGTTGCCGTATGTTAAGTCCTTGGTTTCGGCTTGGGTGTATATTGCGGTTCATGGATACTTGGTAAACCCTCTTGCCTAATTATTACCCATTTGTATTTATTTTTTGTTTCGTGTCAATAAAATTAACTAGCAACAATAACATGTTGAACCTATGTAGCTACTTCTTGGCCCAATATTGAGTAATTCCTTGTAAATTTTAATTTCAATCAACCCGCAACAAATCATCTCTTATTCTTCTGCTCGTGAGAGAAAATCATAATGGTTGAACCATTGAGTTTACCCCAAAGTTTCCTTTCGTTGTCTGATACTGAAAGGTCTTCACAAGGATTTCATTTGGAACTTCCTCAGTCACTTGAAGCTTAAGGCTTCGAACTTGGGATTGTCCCAAGCATACGACCTCTTGCTTCTCGTCCACCACCTTCAGATTCTTTGTCCCCTCAAGATTCTGATCTAGAAACCCCTGAGAGTCCACAGAGGTTTGTCTTGTATCCTTTGAATATGTTATTGTGATATCTCCTTAGTGTCCTTACAATCCTTACGATCGACCTAGTGTTCCTTTGGAGTTATCTCCTCATACATCTCAGATTCCTCCTCGCGAGCTATTTCAACCCATGGATTCAAAAGGTGAGATTCCAACCTCTCCTCAAGATACTTCATAAGTTTCTGCTACTTACACTCCTCATGTTGATGAAGAGCAAGAATATGACTTTCCTCGAGAATGTTTTCCTTTTACGAGAAGAGTTTGGTCTCAAACACTTCTTGAAACTAGTCGGCCTATGCTTCCATATGGTTATACAACATTAGCTCAATTAGTCTCAGGAACTCCCAATGCTTCCTCTTTGTACCAAAATCCTATTGGGTTGTTAAATGTCATGCATTGTTGTAGTCCATTTATCCCAAATGTGACCTCTCAAATTCATGCGTAAATGGTCGTCATGTTAGTTCCCATTCAACCGATGGTTCCATCGAAACCTTTATCATTGTTCCAACCTTCCATTTCAGTACAACCATTTCGGCCCATGCGTCCATAAGTTCCTCAGTCCCTCCATCAAGTGGAAAAAGTATACCACCACTTTATTCACTGTCTGGGGGGGAAAATCCAAACATTCCTCTTATGTCAGTTGGAACCCATGTGAGTGGATCAAAACCTAACATGGTTGGATTAAATCAACCTTATCCTGGTGGTATTTGCAACCCCATTGATCCATCTAGGTCAGGTAATATCCAGTGTCAATAGCCTTACACAACCCAGATACCACTCCAACAAGCTTATGTCCCATATGGTTCACATGAATTGACAAATCCACCCTATATTCCACAAGAAGGACCTCATGTGCAACCTATTCAATCCTCTCTTTCTCATGCATATGGTAAAATTCCATTCGAAACTTACCAATACCGATAGGTTTTCTCTCAAGGAATTTTCCAACAACCATTATAGTAGTAAGGGACACCTTTGCAATAGTAGGGGTAACCTTTGCAGCAGTATCAACAATCTTTGCAACAATAAGTGCATTTTTTTCAATAACCCACTCAACCCTTGTATCCACAAGGCCAACCTTTGCAGCAGTAAGGTCAACCCGTGCAGCAGCAAGCTCGACTTGTATATCAATAAGGTTAAACCTTGTAGACCTAATCTCAACCCCTATAGCAGCAGGGCCAATCAATTCACATCTAGGGTCGATAGATGCAACAACCTTACAATCCATATGCCATATATAATTCTTATCAATGGCTTATGGTAGGTCAATATCAACCCTACCCTAGAAAAAATCCACCTTATGGTCAAGGAACCCCCTAGTGGGGGCAAAATCAAATCCCCTATGGTCAAAATCCTGTACTATGGGGACAAAATCCCTACAAACAGCGATGGAACCTGAAGGTTGGGCCTCCTCAAAGGCCTTACATGCCTTTTAATCCACAATTTCCATTCTTAGCTACATTGGAGCTACTTAATGTCTTGAGGCTTATTAATGATCCTATTTTTCATTCGCCTTACTGGCCTCCAATTTCTATTAAAATTTTGAGTGATTGTCCCAAGTTTTAAGGAAAACATATAGAGAACCCTCAAGCCCATGTGATGACATATCACTTATGGTTTTCTTCCAATTCTTATGTTGACAATTCTATTTGCCTCTGCTTTTTTCATCTAACCTTGACAAGTGTTGCCGCAAAATGGTATATCGAGTTGTCTTGGGTACCTATGCTGAATTTAACTCTTTGGCTATGTCCTTCCTCACCCACTTCTAATTTCTAGTTTATTATGAAACTTGTACTCATTTGCTCACATCTCCGAAGCAAGATATTGCGACCCATATTTCCAATCATATCCATGAATGGAGATGTCGGTGTCACCTCATCAACTTCGAAATTCCTGATGAGTTGTTAATTGAATGGTTCACCAAATCATTCGTAAAAAAAAATTCTGCAGCTATAACAATGGGTTGATGTGTTACCAAGGATCAAGCTATTTCTCGTTCTGAGTATTTAGACTTAGTTTATTTCCAATCTGGCACACTATATGAAATGTTTCCTGATGCTCGCGACCATCCTTGGATCCATCATATTCAAAGTCTCCTGATGTACCACATATCAATGGTATAATTGGATCACTATCTCAAACTTCTACCAAAGCTTCTTTAAATAAAAAATATGCTTTGGATATTTGTTCTAATCATGCTTTAAAAAATCCGTCAAATCCTGGTAAAACCTTTGAGGTCCACGTCATCCAGTCTACTATGACAGATAAAGCATCAAAAGCTAAGAAAAAGGGTAAAGGAAAGGAAAAAAGAGGATCCTCCCAAGTCATGTGCTGGTAATGCCTCCAAACGAAAGCCGAAATACCCTTGCCTCATTTGCGAGGAAGACCATTATAACAAGGATTGTCCCTGACGTGCTAAAGTTAGTTGTTTGTTGAAAGGGACTCTGGTTTTTTTGGAAGAGCCATTTCCATCTCAGCAGACTCACTTGGTAGACCAACCACAATCCTCTACCTCCTCTGGTTCTCAAGCTTTCATGATGTAGAGTTCATTTCCCATCTTTGTCACTACCAATTGAAAGATTATCAAACTCCTCAAAAGCAGATGGTGGAGAAAGAAGCCACTGATATACCATATATTTCCACTCCACCCAGTTCTGGTCCACTCCACATTGAGCGACCTAATAATGAATCCATTCTCCGAACACCTCCCAAAGGTGTGCTTTTGAAATCATTCTATAAACCAAACACTAGAGTTGCACAACATTATAGTATAGTTCAATATCTAGCTCAGGTGCCTTCAACGATGTCTACTTTGGAAGTTCTCCAAACATGCCCAACGCAACAGAAATTAATGTTGTCTTCTATAAGAGCTATTGATCTTGTTGATTCTAGTTTGATTACTTTCGATCTTGAAAACCATGTTCCTCGTCTTCCTCATCAGATTGATTTTTTGATTCAAGTTATTATAAAAGGAAAGATGATCCATCAGACTGTCATTGATGAAGGTGGTTCCACCTACATCATGTCTGTTTAATGTGGGAAATCCATTGGCTCTCAACCCCTTAACCAGTCCTCGAACACCTTGGAGGCCTTTGATGGCAGAGGCTCCTGCTCATATGGTATTCTCACATGTTTTCCTATCACTTTGGAAGGGAATATTATTGATCTAGAAGTGGAAGTTGTAGATGCAAATCTCAATTACAACCTTCTTCTCGGGCGAAGTTGGACCCATGCCATGTTTTTTGTGCTTTCCTCTTTGTTCTAGGTGCTCTGCTTTCCTCATGAAGGAGAAACAGTCACCATCAACCAATTATATTTTTTCTCTTCGGTGCCTCAAACGACAATGTCCCATATGTGGGAAATACCAAAATACCATGTGAGAGTGTGGGGGAAGGTATTTTTAAAGATTCTAATTTAATGGGAACCTTTTCTCTCCCACCTCTACATGTCGCCTCGATCAATATCATATTTTTCTCTACAGATCCTTGGATTATTCCTTCTCTGGATCATATTCATTCATTTGGTGATTCCATGTTGCTAAGTCCGTTGGAACAAGATTATCATGAAATTGTCTCGGCTTCAGCGGCTGCTTCAGAAAGTCATGTTGTTTTTAGTATGAACCTGGATACTTATGCATAATCTCCTTGGCTTAGTTCTTGGGATTCCCCACATTCTTTGAATGAAACATTCCCCATCGACGAGAGCGTTTTTGAGGTTATGTCTCCTGATGAATCTCCTTGGAATGATATTCATCATTGTTCTTCATTTATTCCAAACCTAAGTGAGATTCCATCATGTCTTGAAGCTTTCGTTTCTCATAATCCGATGCATCCATTTCAATCACCTGTTTTGGTGCACAAAGTTTTCTCTGAAGGTAATATAGGAAATATTACTACACCCTTTCCTGTTGACATTTAATTTCAACCTAAAATTGTCAAAATCCTTCAATTGGGGTCACCTTTTCTGTGTCATGAGATTAAGTTTTTCTTGCCTCCTTTCATGATAATTTTTCACCTCGTCTCTATAGTTTGCCCATTATCACAATGGGGTTTTCCATCCTATGACTCGTAACCCTCACTTGCTCGAGGGGCATGGGGGCATAGAATTTTATGAGTTTTACTCCATTATTTGGCCGAGTTGATGCTTAGATGTCATGTCAACAATGAAACTTTGGTTTCATTCTCTGTTGTTCGATTACCGAGTCCAAAAATGGACCGCATATGAAATTTTTTATGCATGGTCATCTGTGTAAATATTATTTTTGTACATTAGTGTGTGAATTTATTAGTGTGCATCTTTGATTTTTTGGTGTGATTGTTTTCTTTGCAGACATGTTTTTTTCTACTTACCTTGTGTTCCACTCAGTTTACAAATGTTGTGAAACCATTACGTTGGTTTTGCTAATGGTTCTTGTCGTAGCACACGAAACTTGTCTTCCATAGCTTGGGCACTCTTTGCCCTTTTGGAAGTTGGTTGATTTACAAGGTATTTTCCTCGGACAACCAACTAGTAATATTGCCGAATATAGTGCAGTCATTGAACCATTGTCAAAAGCAGTTTCTCTTGGCATTAGAAATTTAGTTGTTAAATTATATGCACGACTTGTTGCGTTACAATTTAATAATAATTACTTAGTAACAAATCAACAAATTTTGTGTACTATTCGATTACTGGAAAGAAATTTTTATTTTATCGTGTATCAAGACATTCCACGTAATTTGAATACATTAAAAAGTGCATTAGCAAATTATGCTCTTGATAGACATTTGCGTAATTTGTAAAAAGGATCATATCACCATGACACATGAACACATAAGTAGAAAATAAAACTTGCATATATATATATATATATCACGTCTGTCAGAGTTTTTCCATCAAAATCTCAAAAAATAAAGTGTTCTGAGACATATCGCTTTCAAAGCCTACAAAGTGCAAAAAATAACTAGAAAGACTATTCTCCTGCATGATGCTCATGATAACACGAGATTGCTCTAATCACTTGGATTAATAACCAACATAGTCTCGCATACACTCTGACTATATGCCCCTGATATCACAGTGGCATGTCAACTATAGTCGCATATTATGGAATCCATGGGTGATCACTTCTAGATTGTGTTCCATCTCCAACATGGGATTTGCTCCTTCCTCATAGGGAGCATCTTCTACCTGATGTTCTACTCATCGTGCTATTGGAGACATACCAGGAGGCCTTTCTGGTCCAACATCTACACATTTATCACAAGTTAAATCTCAAATACACTTTCACAAAAAATTCATAAAAGTTGAAAAATCCAAAAAAAATCTTTTACCTACATCTGTCCATTGTTCACTAGGTGGAAGAGGTAGATTCAGATCCCATCTAAGATCTGTTCTTGCATAGGGATAGTCATCCACAACGATCTGTTGGCAATGTAACCAACCAAAAAATCACGGAAAGAAATGCATTTGTTGACCCCTCCTCCACGAGGCATGACTTCACTCCATCTGACCAACCTCAGATCTTGTGGAGTAGGATCTGGTACCTCTGTCAACTGATACCAAAATAAGGGCACTCACTCCAGAAAAAAAGTGACCAATATCGAACCGAAGTCGAACTGCTTCAAGTTTCCTCAGCGACCTTTGGTTAGTTACCTCTTCATATTGGACAACAAACAACTGCACCAGTTGAATAATGTTGGAGTAACACATTCTACTGCATACTCGAATTGAGATTTCGAAATCTTGTGTAAATCCTGCGACCTGGATACGTGAGCTATGTTGTATAGAATCGTTGTCAAGGGAAGATTGTTGACTCTCACTATCTTCACCTTCCCACCCATTGTCATTTCTACACCCGGGAAATGTCTCTTGATTAGAGCACTGGTGCTCTCACCTCCAGGATGAGATCTGAAGAGTTGAACTCTTTCCCCTATTCTAGACAATCCAATAATGAATTAAATTTCTGTTTCTTCTAGTTCCAGTTCCTGGTCTCCAATAATGAAGATTTCCTAATCAATATCCCATAGACTCATCAAGTATTGTAGCAACTTGTTTTCGGCTCTAAGTCCTATGGTTCGGAAGTATTTCAGTAGCCCACTTTTCCTCAAAGAATTCACACATTTCGGATCTTAGGCAGCCTGATGATCTTTTGCCTCATGGACTCTTTCCTTCCATTGACTAACCGAGATGCCAAAATATCCTACAAAACAACCATTAAATATTAATTAAAACTAAAAGCTTTTCCATTGATTAAAACTCGAAAATTTCACTCTAAGAGGGAGATTTTTCTCCAAAAATTCCACCTCCCGGTCATCACATCTGTTTTTATTAAACCCGTGATGTCATCGCGAGGACCTTTCGGCTCAGGGGTGACCATCGCAGGTCTGATGAGTAAATCTGTGATGATCTTCCTTGCTATGAAACATTAAAATCCTTCCCTCTGGCAAGAAAAAAATCGATGAAAGTGAATGAAAACAAAATGAAATGCAATAGAAAAGGGGGATCTCTTACCTGCAGCTGACGGTTCAAGAAATGATGCCCTTGATCTGCCGTACTGCTCGCGTGAAGAATCGAAGAAAATGGGTTAAAAATGTACTCTCAAATTTACTTCAGGTGAAATGGTAAAAATGTTTTTACTTTTAATCTATTTATAAGTTTTAAATTCATTTTTACCAATATTGTATTAATATTTTATTATTTTCCTTCATATTAGTGAGGTGTGGTTATCTTTGTGTAGTTACAGGTACTTTTTGGTGGATACCGTAATTATCCTTAACTGATTCAACGAGTTGTATTTTATCTCTTTTTTGAACTCATTAAAAATAAATGAAAAAGGAACCCCCCACCCCCGGAGTCATCTTTAAGCTCTTTTCTGACTCTCGAAACATGAAAATATTGTGAAGTACTAGTCTTTTGAAACTTGTTAAATCTAATGAATCGACATCATCTTAGTATACATTTACCACTTTTTCGAGCTGAGATTGACTATTTACGAAAAAGCTACACCTTGGTCGACACGGTCAAGAGGTTCTCTCAGATATTATTTTCTACCTTTTCAGGGTCGAGGGAGAAATTACAAAAAGGGACATAATGGAGTTTTCTTTTTTGTCTCTTTTTCAAACTCTCTAAAAATGATAAAGATACCAAGTTATTATTCCATCGGAATCATTAAAACTTTACGACGAAAGACTCATCATTGTGATGAGACCAAGTTTCACCTTCCTAGGACTTGTAAAACTTTCTAGGATGGATTCATTTGAAGAATGAACTTATATGACAAACATATGCTATCCCCTCCAAGTTTGTGATAAAAAATAATTGGGGTACTCACTAGAAATAGTGGGGGAAAAGGAAAGTGAAAAATTCTTTGTATAGGCAACATGTCACTACTGAACATGACACTCTTTTGATTCTCATGTTTGGTTTGGGATATCCTCACTTAGTCACTTATCCTCCCTGGTTTGGCTGATCCATTTTGCCTTTCATCTGACAGTTCCATTTCATCATGACCCTTGGTCTTATGTTGAGTCAAATATTTCCATACTTTGGAGTCGTGTCGTCAATGTTCAACATAAGTCCTATCTGCAGTTCATTACCTATACATTGTTTGACCCTTTTTTATAGTGTTGAATCCTATTCATTTCATTCCACTTTGTTCCTCGTCTCGTGTCGATGATGGGGTAAACATGATGGCCCTCCTTCGATGAAGCACTTGTTTTCGACTTCAGCTCATTATCCAGGAAGATGACTTGGAGACTCCCTTTCAGTACCTTAGAGCTTGCATGCCTTAATGACAAGTTCTTCACATTTAACGATCGACTTTCATGATTGGCCTTTGATCGGATGATTCTACAAGTGTTCGAGTTCAGCTTCATTTTCACATTCATGGATTGTACTATCGTACCTTGAGAACCATTGTCATTACTAGTGGTTTCTCTCATACCTGTTAACGGTCCACGTTATTGGCTGGTAATCAAGTGGTTTTCTAGCATTTTCGACTTCTACACATTCACTAGCATTTTAGAATTCGTAGTTCGATTGGGTTGGAATGGAGCAGAAGACATTGACTCTTATCTGGTATGAATTAGATTGCGTGGAGTTATGTATTATTCATGATTGTACATATGTTTCTACTATACAGATGGTTGTGACCATACAGTGGGACTTTACATTTATGATGATCCTTCTATATCATATGGTTGCGTCCATACCTTGGATCTTAGATTTACATATGATCCTTTTCATTTAGATGGTTTTGCCCATACCATGGATCCTTTCACATAGTCCTTACTATCCGAATAGCTGTGTCCATGCTGCGGATTCATGTTTTGATATCAAATATGTATAGTATATGCATCCTTCATTTGCAATTCTGCTGACAATGTTTGTCCTTGTCCTTGCAAAAGCTTGTAAAGCATCTTAGCCATCAGTCATTGTTCTACCTTCATGGTTTAGGGGGCATCTGTTACACAATATTTTGTCACACCTCCTGCACTTCCCCATGACATACCTCGAAGTGCTCGAAACATGGCCATCATGTAGTGTACTCATCTAGATATGCATCTTAGATCCTCCCTAAAACAATGATGGAAAAATTCCATGAGCTTCCCCTGAAGGAAATGGCTCTAAAACCCTAATTTGGGCATATCACCCCGCTGACACTGAAGACCGCGATGGTTGCTAGTTGAACTACACTAGCCCTACGATGTGAGTGCACTTTTTTCTTGGATACTGGCATTGATCCCTAAAAGGAAATTTTACCAAAGAGGAAAAGAAGCTTCATGATCTAGAGGCTTCCAGAATGACAAGCTAGAGGTTATTCGACATGGATGAGGTTGAGTTCTCTCAACTTCGCCTTTTGATTCTTATCCTATGAGCTACATCCTTGAGATGAGGGTCTTCTCGTATATTTGGAGAGATCCTAACTCCCTTTCCCTACACTTTTTTCTTGGATACTAGCATTGATCCCTAAAAGGCAATTTTCCCAAAGAGGAAAAGGAGCTTCGTGATCTAGAGGCTTCCAGAATGACAAGCTGGAGGTTATTCGACATGGATGAGGTCGAGTTCTCTCAACTTGGCCTTTTGATTCTTATCCCTATGAGATACATCCTTGAGATGAGGGTCTTCTCCTATCTTTGGAGAGATCCTAGCTCCCTTTCCCTACACTTTTTTCTTGGATACTGGCATTGATCCCTAAAAGGCAATTTTACGAAAGAGGAAAATAAGCTTCGTGATATAGAGGCTTCCAAAATGACAAGATGGAGGTTATTCGACATGGATGAGGTCGAGTTCTCTCAACTTGGCCTTTTGATTCTTATCCCTATGAGCTACATCCTTGAGATGAGGGTCTTCTCCTATCTTTGGAGAGATCCTAACTCCCTTTCCCTACCTATATATTCATCCTCTCCCATTTCCAAATGGTTGGTCTTTGGCGATTTTCACCCTTATGCTGAGATTGTACTTACATGCTACTTATTTGGCTTGGAGAATGAGTTCTTGGACAGTTTGAGCTTGGACTTGGACATTCATTCAAAGAGAGCTTATTAACATCAAGGCTTGGTTGTATTCTTCCTCCTTTATTCTATTAATATATACAACTACTGGTTTATTTTCCATCAATTTTTATGTTAATGCATCACTTATCTTAATGCTCCTTGATCTATTAAGTAGGTTACTTCTGATTATGTTATTTGTATTTGTATTCTTTGTTCTGTATTGATATCTTGTGCAGGCATTCAAATGTTGTGAGCAGTAGGACCGAGCTTATGGCACCGACGATTCGAGGTCTTCAACAAATGAGTATATTGTAGCATCAGAACGAGGTAGGCCATCTTCCTCTTCGTCTGTTTCGATTGTAACTTAGGAAAGTGTCTAGTATATTGTCACATAGGTTGCTAGTCCCACTCATTAGGCTAGAGTGATCATTTCTGTCTGCATAGAGGATTTCCTAGACAATAATATTCATGGAGGAAGATAATAAAATTAGTAATTTCTAAATCTTTTTAATTTCTTAAAGATATAATTAAGCAGATAACGACAAAAGGATGCCAAAAGAAATCCAAATAACCAAGTACATATTATAATTCTATGAAAGTAAGATCATAATTGCGTGTAATCATCTCGTGTAGTACTATTCTATTCGAGGAAGAGATGAAGTGGAAGGGAAACCTGGTAGACAATCTCATTATAAAAGTCTTGGGTAAGTCTTATAGGCCAATAAGTTAGATTGTAGTGTTAGAAGAACCTTATAACAAATTTCTCCATCTAGAAAAAAAATTATTTATAACAAAGGGAAACTTCTAGAAGAATTTGGGAGCATGTGAAGAAAAAAATATTCATCTATATATATATATATATATATATATATATATTTATGTGTGTGCATGTGTGTGTGTGTGTGTGTGTGTGTGTGTGTGTGTGTATGTGTGTGCGTGTCGAACAATATAAGAATGCAAGAGCTTAAATTATGAATCGAGAATATAGAGTATTCTTATGAACAAATTATCTAAGAAAGGTTCTAACACTAGGAGTGAGGAGCATGCAATGTACCCACAAAATACAAGATGTCATAAGCTGTATAAATATCAACAAAAAATGGATTTAACGAGATATTAAAAACCAACATCCTATAAGTATAGTATAGCAAAATACAACAAGTATTGAAAAGATAAGTTTTCTTGATCATATTTCATATTAATATTGGCATAGTTAACACATATATAATAGAAAATAGATGCTAATAACATAACTAAAGCACAAGAACTCTAAATGTTATACCCTTCTGTTTCAAAATCAAACTTCCATGGACGTCCTAGATATGATTATTCTGCAGAGTTGATAAGGTTTAAGGAGGAATTTGATCGAGGTGGATATTGCTGGCCACCAACCTATTCCACTTGGACTAACAACATTGTTTCTGTTAGTTTCTTTAATTGTAGCACAGTTTATTATTTTTGGTAGTTTTTTAGGTCCTAAACTTCTTGAGCCATTTTGAGGCCCTAAATGATGTTTTTTTGGAAAAAGTGAAAACCTTTGAACTATAATAGCTTATTTTAGTCTAAATTGTATTCTTTGGATAGATATTTATAATGAGGTATTGTACACATTAAAAAAAGATTGTATGCCAAAGTTACAACCCCGAGAAGTTGATGTACGAATTTAGTCCAACATGTTAGACATACTTTTGGTACCTCATCTACTAGGTTTAGGTTTTTCGAGCATCGAGTTTTGAATCCTCCACAAAATGTAGGACATGTTCCTCTTCCTGGTCTAGGATGGAAGGCTCATAGAGTTTCAAATTCTTTAAATTCACAATTGAGTAAATGTGCATATATGTTTGTAAATGGAGTCAATAGGCATTATCACTCACGTTTTCCAATATCTCAAAGGGAACATGCCTCAGAGCCTTGATTTTATTAACAGGCCCATGTAGCCTCTTCTTGTTCAACTATAGCCATATTATGGCTCCCACTCTGAACGATTTCTCTATTTTGTGTTGATCATCCCTGGCCTCGTACTTCTCCTGCGACTTGTATATTGTTTCCTAAACATGGATGGGTACACTGCACGATTGCCAAGATTCAGGCACTTCGAGGTACGACACAAGGATGTGTAGGAGGCATGACAAAATACTGTGTAACAGATTCCCCCTAAAGCATGAAGGTAGAACAAGGAGTGATGGCTGAGCTGCTTTAAGATATTTTGCAAGGATGAGACCAAACATTGTCAGGAGACCTGAAAATTAAGGATGCATATGCATATACATATCTGATGTCAAAACATGAATCCATGATATGGATGCAATCATCAGGATAAAAAGGACTGGATGAAAAGATACATGGTATTGGTGAGCTCCAGTATGCAACAATAATGCTGCAACTCGTGGAGCTTCCTACTTTACCTTTATCAACCCAGTAGTTCATAACAAACTTGGCAGCGACGGTGTTGTATGCACAAGTACTAGTTCTTATTGCAGGCTGCCACTTGTCAGCTGGCACAAGATCACTAGGAGCTCAAGCCAACTTCTATGATTTCTAGAAGAAGCTTTATGTGTGATGAAAGGAAGAAAAGCTTACTCTACAGAGGCTATTCTACTTGCAGAAAGAGAAGGAAGACTGAAATGTGAAGTAACCCTAGCAAACCCTAATTAACCAACTAACCCTATTTTTGCAAAAAGAGAGATGAAAAACCATAAAATGAATTCCATTACCTACTTAGGAAGTAAACAACATCTATTCAAGCTATTTCTATAAGGAAATGAGAAAAAACATCTTTTTGGGTTTTTATGTGAAATTGTCATGCATGTAATTTATTTGTTTGTGGATATGGCAGCGATTAGGTGGCAATGGAGGGCGACTTTGGGATTTTTAGAGGTGTAGAAAGGTGTGAAGAGGTACTAGGAGGCCTCTAGCAACCTTATGGGGGCTTTCCCTACAATTGAACTTCAAAAATTCACCTATAGGAAATTCTACAAGAGGCTGCAGGGGATCTACAGGAGGGTCTACAGAAGGATCTACAGGAGGATGTCAAGTGTTGTTTTAGAGGTTTTAGAGGTGGGAAAATGGTTGGAAATGGTATCTTAATACTATAAGGATGTGTTAAGGTGTCTGAGGTTCATCAAGGAGGATTAGGGAAGGGAATGATGGTTGGAATTGTTCAAAGGACGAGAGGAAAGCTTCTGAGAAAAGTGCAGAAAATTAGGGCAGATTTATGAGGGGCTGTGAATGACCTGTGGAACATGTAGCAAAGAGAGTTGGTGATGGCTGATTTATTGACTTATTATGAGAAGAGATGTACTGCAAGAGAGATGCAAATCAAACAATGAAATTGAGCAAGCAAAGAAACTAGCTGCACCAAAAAACAGAACTATATCTCATGGTAACCTAAATTTTGATCTAGGAAAATAAAATGCTAAACAATGCTATATGGAAAGGAAAGCATGGGAAGATATTTATTGTAGAAATAGGAATGAGTATGGAAAAATGGATCTGAAGCAAAGCATTAACCTCTACACCAAACTATAACACCAGAAATTGCATGGAGAAGGTAAAACTATGTTTTTGTGGTAGCAAGAGGGTCTTGACCTTAGCTCATGGTCCCAAAGGGAGGAAAGGAGGTCAAGGCTCTATTGATGGCCTTGTTGTACCTTTCTCCTAACACTATTTAACCTACTTTAGTAAACTAAAATGGAAACAGCTATGTAAATCACCAAAAGCAACCTATTCTAACCAATGAAGAAATCTATCTAACAATAACTAATTCATAAACTGAAACAAAACATATAAATACAAAACAAGAGGTGCTTGGAATTTTGTTTTGGGCCCTAACCCAAGAGCTTCAGCCCTCTGAGGTAACTTAGTGGTGGCTCAGAAAATATTTCATATTCATTATCAAAATAATAGTCACATTACATGAAACTGTCCACAAAAGTAAGCTCAAAGTGAGTTGAGCAAAAGCTGCAACAAAAGTGTGAAAATTTGACTAACATCCAACAACATGATGAGGCCCTAGGCCTCTTTACTTCTACAACTGGAGATCCCAACAGCTCCCCTCAAATCAAGGAGGCTTGGCTCCCAAGACTTGAGATAGACAATAGTTATTCTTCACTTACTCGACTACCTCTTTGATGCATTGATGTGGCTGCTTCTGCTCCAAGCATTCTGAAGGAGGATTTGAAGGAGGAAGTCTTAAATGAGGGGGACACCCTCCTACAAATCCTATCCCTTGTCTTCTTTGAATATTTGTTGCCAAATTCTCATTAAACCTTTGAATTTGTCTCGAAAGTTGACCAAAAATCTTCATTAAGCACACATTAGACTTCATGGCATAATGACTAACCCAACTCACTCTATTAGCATAAATATAATAAAAAAACATGCAATAAACTAATGAGAATGGTGGATTAATCTAAGTTAGGAGGAAAAATGAGCCCATATAATTACCCATTTCTGGGGCTCATCATCACCCCCCTACTGAATGTGTTGCTCATCCTCTGAGCAACTAGTCCATCTCTTCATCTTTGATGGCCCTGATGGCCTCCTTCACATCCCATGCTTCTAATGTGAGATCCTCTTCTTTATCATGGAATCCTGCCTTTCTATCCACTTTTTCCTACTGCTGTTTTTCTTCTTCCTCTTTTCTGCCCTCTAGGAGTCCTAGCAGCAGTGGGGGACATAGTTTGAGGCCAATCTAATTGACCTTCAAACTTTTCATAGAGTTCTTGTACAATGTCACTCTCCTTAATGCTTCTTTCATCCTGGTTGGGGAGTGATACTCCCTGATCTGCAAGATACGTGGTAGTGTGTTCCACCTCCTCATAGAAGCATGAATACAGTCATCTCCAAGAAATCTTTCCATGTCCTCAAAATGTGCAATGGCCTGAGCTTGATCATTAACGTATTTAAGGGTAATTTGAAGATTATTTGCAAGTAGTTGATGGGTGCTAATGAGATCCATAGGGTTTGATGACTCTGCTCTAATCATGAGGGGTTCATTTTGTTCTTTTTCCATCAACTTCTTGATTTCTGTTGCCCTTTTCTCCTCATGACTCATCCATGATGCCATGGCCATCAACTGCAAGTCCCCTAACCTAGCATTGGGGTCCCATAGGTTCATATCAGTTAGGGCCATGTTATGCAAATAGAACTCTGCTATCTTTGCCTTGTCTTCTGCTGAATTATGGTCACATAGGTCCATGAACTGTTTATAATCCTGAAAAGGCATGGTGCCTCTCTATGCGAAGGTCTTTATCTGAAACTGTAGCCACTGGTCTTTGAGTTATACTCCATAAGATTTTGCTGGTGTCATGCACTGCAGTGCCTCCATAGACTAGCTGGCCATGCATGCCAATTGTGTTTCCCTTTCTTGCAGTTGTTTTCTTAACATTTCATTTTCTACTTCCAAGTGAGATCTTCTGATTACTTATGTATGTCGTACAGTGCTTAACTCCTTACCCATTTCTCTAAGCTTGCTTTCCTTGTGGCCAATATCTTCCACCCCTTTGGACTTGGCGATCTGCATCCATCATGTATCCTTATCCTTTCTTTTTCGAATTCAAAGAAAAGTGGGACTGCAAATTTCTGTGGAATAATTTTTCCCCCTTCAAGAAGGTTGTAATAAGAACCCAAACAAGGCTAGGGGTGAGGTTCTTGTGTCTCTGTTGTTTCATCCTTCCCCTTGGTCTACTCTTCTACCCTTTTCTCAAGTGTTTTGATCTCCTGTAGCTTTGTTAGGGTCTCTTGTAGAGGAGTCTGTGCCTCCTGTAGGACTGTTTTGGAGTCCTGTAGTTTTATTCTTTCCTTCCAAGTGAAAGATCTAGGACTTCCTCTTTCATAAGTGATGGGGGTTTTGGAGGGAGATTCTTCCTTTTTGTCAATAGGGGAATCTTCAATTGTGATAGGCTCTTTTGAGGATCGTTGGGGCTTCCCTGTTTTTATCCTTGTTATTTTTCGATCCGTGAAATACATTGATGGTTGCCTTTTCCTCTTTTGCTTGGGCTTAACTAGGGTGCTGAGGGCAGCAAGAACAGTGGCTGCCTCCCTTTCTAGTGTCTTAGGAGACACTTCTATCTTCTTTCCCCCTTTTTCCTCTTCTTTTGTCTTCTCTACCTTTGCTAGCTTTGTTTCGTCTAGCTATGTTTTGGTTTCCTTCTCATCTTGTTTAGTTTCTTCCTTCTTTGCTTTAGTCTTTTTCTTCTCTATTTTAGGTTCTTCCTTCCGTGTTTTGGTGTCCTCTTCCCCTGTTTTGATTTTCTCCTCATCTTCCCCTTTTTGTTCTTCCCCCTCACTTTCAGAAGGACTGAGGTCATATGTGAGGGCTTTTATGTCATCTTCTCCTGTCATATTTCTGCATATTTCCCAGGCTATGGGGATTGTGAAGGTGTGAAGGGCTTCTTCCACTAATAGTTTAATTAACCCATGGTGGGACAACTGATCTCGACCCCATGCCTTCAACTTAATGCTAGAGTCTATAAGGGACTGTAGGAGAAAATAGGGAATGCTGAGTTTTTGTGTTGTGGGAGTGTCCATGCCATATCTCAGCTCATGGAGAAGTCTAAAATGGTAGCCATAAACTAAGATATACCTCCCTTCACATGAAATGTACCTGATGATTTGATAATTGACCTCATCCCAAGGGTAAGGTATGCTTGTTCTTCTAATGCCATTTTTTTCTTCTATAGGGTGTTCATTTGGTTGGAAGAAGGTTTTCTTGGCAACTTGACCCAGTGGCTTTTCATCTTTGCTCCAAGATAATCCAAGTGGAAGACTAGTAACCCTACTAATAAATTTTGTGGTGATTTCCATGGTGAGACCTCTAAAAATAACAGTGGCATGGGTCTTTTAGTGGGGTACCAAGGAAAGGGAAAACTCCTGAGCCACTTCTTCATCAAACCCTCGAAATTTTTCGAAAAATGACATCCAACTGGCTTTGGTGAAAATGGCTACTACCTCGAGATGTTCATGGAGCCTGACTGAATTTGTCGGTTCCTTCCTCATGAACCCCCTGTTATTTTGCTTGCACCATTTTGGAACACCCCAGGTGGACAAGGAGACAAGAATTTTTACGAAAATAGGAAACAGAGAAAAACTGTGTTTTTTTTTTAAGAAACAGGCAGAACTTTTTGATGAAATTCCCCTTCCTTTTTAGGCTTAATTCTTCCTTAAAATTACATCATTCCTTGCAGATATTAATATCCACGGTGGGTTCGTATAGATCCTACCTCTTTAAGTCCAAATTTGAGTGAAAACCCCGTGTTTTTTCATGAAAAACTGCTTACTGCCCCTCCTATAGAACTGGTTGTAGGTTCTCATGTAGAACCTGTTACTGCTCCTGTAGAACCCGATAATGCTCCTGTAGAACACTGATAGGAGGAGGACTGAAAATGACAGAGAACGATGGTTTCGAGGCTATGGAGGTGGTATGGTGCTTGCTGCAGCTACGGGGACGATGATGAAATGGAAACAAATGTGGTGGAGTTCAAGGGGGGGTACTTATGTCTATTTTGAGATATTTTCGGTGATGACGTGAGTTGGCAAAAAGGGTACATTGCCATTATTCGGACCGTTGGTCCCCACTACTATGTCATCATGACTCCTCATGATTTCTGCCCGCAATCACTTCCCATCATTTGCATCGAAGTTTATACACCCACCACTACCCGTCTTTTGGATTTTCTGTGAGTTGACTAGGCACACATGTGGTGGGTCTTCAGATGAGCACAGTTGAACTAGATGAGGGTGGCCAGTTAACTGGCCACCTTTCTAGTTTAACCCTAACCATATCATTCGTTCATGCAATTTTTGAATTATACAAATGCAACATAGGAGAGGGTTAGACACTTACCTGTAGGTCGAATGTTCGTGTTGTGGTGCTGCTTGGTTTTGTTGCTGCTGCATGCTCAGATTTCAGTGGTACATCCCTGTATCTCTTTTGCTATATGCTTTTTTCTCCTTGATATGTGGCTTGTTTATTTTTTACAGGTACCCTTTAACTGAATCTTTCTTCAGACATCCTCTGCATTCCTATGGCTACACCTACTTTGCTACGGGAGCTTGATTTTAAGGGGATCAACTACTACAGGAAATCCTACAGGAGCTCCTGTAGCTGCTTCTCCCTCTAAAAATTTTAGCTGATTCTTGTTTTAGGAGTTGTGAGGATACTACTAGAGATACTGATTGTGTTGGAGAGGTATTTGGTAAACTCTAGGTGAGTTGTGGAGATGTTGTTATTTTTATTTCCTTATTTTTTAAACTGGTTTCTGAGTTTTTTCTGCAGGAAGGTAAGAAATCGATGGAAATGAGGTGGTGCAGGTGAGGGATGGACGGTTAGGATGGTGGATAGCTGTAGGATGGTCTACATGTTCTCTATGAAAATCCCTAGCTCCTTAAACTATTTTTAAAATATATTTCAGGCTCTCTGTGTTTTCTATAGGAGCCTCCTATAGAACATACAGGGCCTCTTGTAGGATACACAGTCTTCAGAGAAAAACACAGAGAGGTGGAGAAAAATGTTAGAAATGATGGAGAAGAGGATAGAGGATGAGTAATAGGCTTTGTGGCATTTCCTCTTGCTTCCTGTGGTCCACCTGTAACCTGCAATGCATCTTAAAAGTCAATTTCTCTTCCTTTTTTTCTGTGTTTTCTTTTCTTTTGAAAAGACAACTAGGGTGCCTCCAGGATGTTTTCACCCTACTTGCTTGCCCTGGGCGCATCCAAGGGAGATTTTCACCCAGGGATATTATTCTCTCTCTCTCTCTCTCTTTGTTTTTGTCATCATTGGGCTGCCCCAAAAGAGGTTTTCAACCCAATGATGGGACTCAAGCGCCTCATAGAGGTTTTCACTTGAGTCCTTTTTTATTTTTCCCTTTTTCCATAGTGAGTGGGTGGAGTGGAGGCTAAGACCTGCTCCACTACCAACACTATCTTATTCAGATCTTCAATGAACTATCGCTTGGAGAGGGGATTCTTGTAAATTTTCAACCTATGTCCATTGATAAGCATGGGGATGGATTCCTCATCAATGGTTCTGATCAGAACTGAACCATTGTCATTGCATTTTTCTATAGTGTAGGGTCCCAGCCATCTTGTCCTTAGCTTGGCTTTGAAATCTTTATACCTTGAGTCATATAGCAGCGCCCAATCTCCTTCTTGGAATTACTTCTCCTTGATATTTTTGTCGTGCCATATCTTCCTTTGAAGCTGGACTACCTCTGTGTGGAGAAGGACTTGCAATCTTTGTTCATCCAATCCATTGAATTGGAGTAACCTTTCCCTTTGTGCATGGTTGAGGTCTAGATCCAATTGAGTGGCCATACTTAGTGCATTGTATTCAAATTCTATTTTCTGCAAAGCCTTCTTCCCATAGACCAGTTCATAGGGTGTGAACCTAGTGGTGGTCTTCCATGTGGTGTTGTAGGCTCAGGTGGCCTCAAGCAATCTATCTGCCCAATATTTCCTATTGCTGCTCACTACCTTGGTCAAAATTCCTTCCAAAGCTCTATTAGTGACTTCCACCTGCCCATTGGCTTGTGGATGGTAAGGGGTGGAAGTCTTGTGCTTGATTTTATGATATGTGAGCAGGTCTTCAATCATAGTGGAAGTGAACTGATTTCCTTGATCTATAACTAGTTCTCTTGGATACCTGAACTTATAGAAGATGTTCTCTCTTAAAAACTCATCTACTTTTTCCTCTGTTGCTGCCTTGATTTCTTTTGTCTCTGCCCATTTTTTCATGTAATCAGTGCACACAATGATGTATTGCCTTTGTTTTGAAGGATGGTTGATAGGACC
Organism: Pinus tabuliformis; assembly: GCA_031772625.1. NCBI lineage: Eukaryota > Viridiplantae > Streptophyta > Pinopsida > Pinales > Pinaceae > Pinus > Pinus tabuliformis. Next base: position 352,623,384 of record CM062811.1, read on the forward strand.
CACAAAGTCCATGCCCCGCTTCTCAAATGGCTCAAAAGTCACTTGAGGTTGCACGAGCATCTCATCCTTTGGAGTAGGTTTCCGCATCCTTTGGCACCGATCACATTGGCTGGTGTATCTCTTCACATCTTGATGAAGAGTGGGCCAATAGTAACCTACTTGCAAAATTTTGAAGGCAGTCCTCTTTGCTACAAAATGGCCTCCACAAGGCCCATCATGACAAGTCAGGAGAATGTCAAAAACTTCATCCTCCCTGACACATCTTCTTAAGATCTGATCTGGTCCAAGTTTGAAGAGATTTCCCCCAATCCAGGTGAAAAGGGCGCTTTTCCTAACGATCTTACTCTTCTCCTTTGAGGACAGGTGTGGTGGGAAATGTGCTGAAACCAAATAATTTGCTATGTCAGCAAACCATGGAGACAGTAGTGAGATCAAAAATAGGTGTTCATCGGGAATTTTATCATCCACCATTCCTTCCTCACCTTCAGGCTGGTTTATTCTAGACAAAGATTCAACAACAACATTTTCTTTACCAGGCTTATCAACAATGGTTAAATCAAACTACTACAATAAAAGCAACCACCTAATAATGTGAGCATTCACATCTGGTTTGTTCATTAAATACCTAATTGCAACATGATTAGTGTGTACAAAGGTTTGATAGCCTGGGATGTAATGTCTGAATTTATTTAAGGAATCTACTACAACTAGGAGTTCCTTCTCGGCTACCGTGTAGTTTAACTCTGCCTTGGACAAATTCTTACTTATAAAGTATATGGCATAAGGTAAATTTTCATCAACTTGCCCTAAGGCTGCTCCTATTGCTTTGATCGAGGCATATGTATGAATGTGGAAAGGTAGAGTCCAGTTTGGGCCTCTCAAAATTGGGGCAGTCACAAGTTTGCTTTTCAAGGTATCTAGGGCTTCTTGATAGTTTTCGGTCCATATGAACTCGACATCTTTTCCCAAAAGACCAAACAACAGAGAGGGTAACTTAATGAAATCTTTAATGAATCTTTTGTGATATCCTGCTAAGCCTAGGAAACTTCGGACATCTCTCACCTTTTGAGGAGCTGGGACCCTTTGGATGATGGCAATTTTGTTGGGGTCCACCTGCAATCCTTGTTAAGATATTGCATGACCTAGCATGGTCCCTTTAGTCATCAAGAATTCGCATTTTTCCAGACTGAGGGACAGGTTCATTTCAATACACTTTTCCAAAACTTTTCCTAAGTTCAATAAAGCTTCCTGGAGGTTACAACCATAAGGAGTAAAATCATCCATATATATTTCCACTACATCATGAACCAGTTCAGAAAATATACTCAATACTACTCTCTAGAAAGTGGCTGGATCGTTGCACAAACCAAAAGGGAGGACCCGATATGCAAAGGTACCCCAAGGATAAGTGAAAGTGGTCTTATCTTGGTCTTCCGGGCTGATTTGAATCTGGTTGTACCCGCTAAACCCATCTAGGAAAGAGAAGAACTTTTTTGGCCACCAGACCATCTAACACTTGATCTATGAAAGGCAAAGGAAAATGGTCCTTTTTAGTGGCCTTGTTTAGCTCTTGATAATCAACATAAATTCTCCACTTACCATTTTCTTTGGCACTAGCATCAAAGGAGAGACCCATTCATTGTTAGAGATGGTGTAGATGAATCGTGCATCAAGTAGTTTTTGAAATTCTTCCTTAACAATGTCTTTAAGGGCTGGATTCATCCTCCTTTGAGGCTGCCTAACTAGTTTGCAATCTTCTTTAATGTATATGTGATGAGTACAAACTGAAGGGTGGACTCCCTTCATCTCCTTATAGCTCCAGGCGAAGGCATCTAAATGTTTTCTCAATAAGCTACACAGTTCCTTCTCCTGGGAGGTGGATAAGGATGAGTTGATTTTCAGGGTTCTTTCAGGGCCAAACTCCACATTCTCAATACAGAGAGAGGTCAGGTCGGCCACACAGAGATCAGCTAAGGGATTGTCTTGGGTTTCTTTCACTAGATCATCTAATGGAAAAATAATGGGGGGTGGATTCTAAATTAAATTTTCAATGAAATCATCCTCATTTTGCGGTTTCCCCCCCATAATAGTTTCTACTGTACATAGTGGTGCAGAATAGACTTCATCCTCATCATCCTCCTCCAACCAGAGAGCTAGATCATGTTTTAATAGGGGTTGGGCAGGAGGGTATAGGACTAGCTGCTTGGACATATGCTCGTTCTTGATTGTCATGTTCCTAGCTTGACAGCTGATGTAGGCATCTGTAGTAGCCAACCAGGGTCTTCCTAGGATGATAGGATACCCAGTGAGCTTCGCCTTCAGCTGGAGAACTAGGAAATCGATGGCGTACTCCCAAGAATTAATGGATACCATCACATCTTCCACAATCCCCTCGGGGATCATGGTGGAGCGGTCTACTAGCTGCAGTACTATCGTGGTCTTTCTCAAGGAGCCCTGGAGGTTGAGTTTGAGCATGGTGTCCTTTGTCATCACACTAATGGCAGCGCCCAAATAAATCAAGGTATGTGGGATCATCGTGCCATTGATGTGGACATCAACTACTGGGCTTCCAGGGTCTAAATATTTCGGACAGATTACCTGCCCCAACATTACGTCGGACAGTTGTCCTATGACATTGATGGTTGGGGCATCTCTTTTGCACCTACCTGGATGCCTGAAGCACTTATCTTTGATCATCTTATTGTATATAGGAACATCCTTTATGGCTTGGAGAAGTGGAATCTTTACACATAACTATTTCAATCCTCCCAAAAGTTCAGTTTATTTTGGGGTGAGTTGTATTGTCCCGGATAGTCTCTCAGGAAAGGGTGGATTTTCTTTTGGTTCACTTTCCTCTTTATCTTCCTCAACCTCCTGAGGGGGAGGCTGGCTATCTAGGAGAACCTTCCCAGATCGTAGGTTAATCTCCTGAATCTCCACAGCATAGGTTGGGTATGATGGTTCCCCACTACATACTTGCTGAGCCTATCTATTGTTTGGGTTCAGGTTTAGTTGAGTAGACATTTGGGGTTGCCTTGGTGGAGCAGGAGGAAATGGTTGCGGTTGAGCAAGTGGTGGAGGCAAAAGAGTGAGAGGAGAGTTGTATTGGGGCCTCCACCGTTCATGAGATGCATTACACTGAGGTTGTGGCTGAGCATATTAGTGAAATGAATGAGTGGCTAGATGGGCATGATATTGAGATGGATATGACCAAGGAGGAGGGGTGGACCAGGAAGGATGAGTAGGGGGACCACAAGAAGGTATGGAAGTGGCTTGATTGGGGTTGTGGTATGCCTGAGAAGTCCCTTGCATTCCCTATTGGTATGGTCTAGGTCCATGCAGTCTCCTTTGGTTCATGAAGTAGAGTGGTTCAGTGGCTCCTTCAAGCCCTTGGTATACATCTTTAAGTCCAGGCAAGGAAGGGCACTTATCTGTAGAATGGTCTTCTTCACAGACTGAACAAACCTATATAGAGTTTAATGGACATTCATTATTAGGATGCCTTTTGGTGCACCTAGGACAAAAAATGGCCAAATCCCTCTCTGCTTCCTCTTGTTTCCTTTTGATATGCAAGGTATCCATTTGCATGGCAAGAGTCTACAACATCTCACTCTTGAAGTCTTCTATCATGTTTCCAAGTTCACCTTTGAGGGATGAACTAGATGAGGGTGTACTGGCTATGGGTTGACTCCCCCTACCTCTCTTTCTGGTTGCCCTAGACTGGTTTCTAAAAACAGTATTTATGTCTTCATAAGATAGTTGGTAGATGTCTCCCCCAGCCAGCAAATTGAGGGTGTATGGAAGGTCTTCCGGAATTCCCATGAGCAGGACCAACTTCAAAGATTCGGGGTCAAGTGTGCACCTGGCCCTTTTATAACTGAGTTGGAATCTCTCTTCATAATCTTCCAAAGATTCATCACTTCCCATGGTCATTCAGAAGATTTCTTCCTTGGTATCTTTTGACCTATAGTAGTCTCGATATTTGTTATTGAAGGCTTGCTGCATCTGAGCCCAAGTTGTGATGCTATTGGCAGGTAACCCCATGAACTAGTGCAATGCTACATCCTTGAGGGTAGAAGGGAATAGTTTCAACTTTTGCTCATCTTCTACATAGTCATAGGTTCGAGAAATAACAACAAACTCAAACAAGAAGGTGTCAGGACTTTCTATAGTCAATCCATGGAAGTGAGGTAGGGCTGAAGGGATATGCTCTTCATTTTAGTGTCCCCATTGGTTTCTCAGATGGGAAAGGTACCCTCTACTCTTTCTCCATTCCCCCTAGCATTTCTGTTTTCAGCCATTGTCTCAAGAGGGATGTTTTCTTCCTCTTCTTGTCCTATAGATTCTTCAAATATCTATGGTTGTTCCCCTAAAGGTTCTTCTGGATCAGTGTCACAGAAGAAGAGAGAAGGGTGGCTTTGTGATGTGGTGGGGGTGTTGGGTAGGAATTTACTTGAATTATCTCTGTTGCTACGAGGCATGAAAGGAAATCTCTTTTGGGTGATTTTTGTTTTTTCCAGCTTGTACCTACAAAATTGAAATTGATTGAACAAACAAATTGCAACTATTGAAATGAACTTGCTGAAAGAAATTTGTAGAATTGAAATGAAAACAAGGAAATGACTAATCTACCTTTGCTGAAATGGAAATTGTAGAATTGAAAGGACTAATCTACTTTCACTGAAATGGAAATTGCAAAATTGAAAGGACTAATCTACTTTTGCTAAAATGGAAATTGCAGAATTGAAATGAAAGCAAAGAAATGCAAAAATTGAAAGAAACAACTACTCTACTTTTGTTGAAATGAACTACTTAGCAGAATGTTGCAGTAGAAAATAGAAGAAAAGCAGTAATCACAAAATACTCTCACTCTTCCTCGGCAACGATGCCAAAAATTGGTGAGAACCAGTATTGCAGCAATAATGCTGCAACTCCTAGGGCTTCCTACTTTACTTTTATCAACCCGGTAGTTCGTAACAAACTTGGAAGCGATAGTGCTTTATGCACAAGTACTAGTTCTTACAACAGGCTGTCACTTGGTCAGCTGGTGCAAGATCACTAGGAGCTCAAGCCAACTTCTATGTTTTCCATAAGAAGCTTTATGTGTGATGAAGGAAAGAAAATCTTACTCTAGAGAGGCTATTCTACTTGCAGAAAGAGAAGGAAGACTGAAATGTGAAGTAACCCTAGCAAACCCTAATTAACCAACTAACCCTACTTTTGCAGAAAGAGAGATGAAAAACCATAAAATGAATGCCATTACCTACTTAGGAAGTAAACAACATCTATTCAAGCTAGTTCTAGTAGGAAATGAGAAGAAAACATATTTTTTGGTTTTTATGTATTTTATGTGAAATTGTCATGCATGTAATTTATTTGTTTGTGGATGTGGAAGCTATTAGGTGGTGATGGAGGGTGAATTTTGTATTTGTAGAGGTGTAGGAAGGTGTGGAGGGGTCCTAGGAGGTCTCTAGCAAGCTTCTAGAGGCTTTCCCTGCAATCAGACTTCAAAAAGTCACCTATAGGAAATTCTACAGGAGGCTGCAGGGGATCTCCAGGAGGATGCCGAGGGCTGTTTTAGAGAATTTAAATTTGGGAAAATGGTCGAAATGGTAGCTGAAGGCTATAAGGATGTTTTAAGGTGTCTGAGGTTCATCAAGGAGGATTAGGGAAGGGAATGATGGTTGGATTTGCTCAAGGGACAAGAGGAAAGTTTATGAGAAAAGTGGAGAAAATTAGGATAGATTTATGAGGGGTTGTGAATGACTTGTGGAACATGTAGCAAAGAGAGTTGGTGATGGCTGATTTATTGACTTATTATGAGCAGAAATTTACTGCAAGAGCGCTGCAAATAAAACACTGAAACTAAGCAAGCAAAGAAACTAGCTGCACCAAAAAACAGAACTATATGTCATGCTAACCTAAATTTTGATATAGGAAAATAAAATGCTGAACAATGGTACATGGAAAGGAAAGCATGGAAAGATATTTATTGTAGAAATAGGAATGAGTATGGAAAAATGGATCTGAAGCAAAGCATTAACTTCTAAATCAAACTATAACACCAGAAATTGCATGGAGAAGGAAAAACTGTGTTTTTGTGGTAGCCAGAGGGTCTTGACCTCAGCTCATGGTCCCAAAGGGAGGAAAGGAAGTCAAGGATCTGTTTATGGCATTGTTGTGTCTTTCTCGTAACACCATTTAACCTACTTCAGCAAAATGAAATGGAAACAACTATGTGAATCACCAAAAGCAACCTATTCTAACCAAGGAAGAAGTATATCTAACAACAACTAATTCCTAAACTGAAACAAAACATATAAATACAAAACAAGAGGTGTTGGGTAGCTTGGGTTGGGCCCTAACCCAAGAGCTTTAGCCCTGTGAGATAACTCAATGCTCGCCCAGAAAAGATTTCATCTTCATTATCAAAATAATAGTCATATTACATGAAATTGTCCACAAAAGTAAGAACGAAGTGAGTTGAGCAAAAGCTGCAACAAAAGTGCAAAAATTTGACCAACATCCAACAACCTAATGAGGCCCTAGGCCTTTCTACTTATATAACTAGAGCTCCCAACAACTCCCCTAAAATAAAGGAGGCTTGGCTCCCAAGACTTGAGATAGACAACAATTATTCTTCACTTACTCGACTACCTCTTTGATGCATTGATCTGGTTGCTTGTGCTCTGAGCTTTCTGAAGGAGGATTTGAAGGAGGAAGTCATAATTGATGGGGAAACCCTCCTACAAATCCTCTCCCTTGTCTTCTTTGAAAATTTTCTGCCAAATGCTCATTAAACCTTTGACTTTGTCTCCAAAATTGACCACAAATCTGCATTAAGCACACATTAGACTTCATGGCATAATGACTAACCCAACTCACTCTATTAGCATAAATATAATAAAAAACATGCAATAAACTAATGAGAATGGTGTACTAAGCTAAGTTAGGAGGCAAAATGAGCCCATAGATACCCATTTCTAGGGCTCATCAGGTATGGGTGTAGCCATCCAAATGAAAAGGATCATTTGTAAATCTAAGATCCAAGGCATGGATAAAACCATAAGATATAAAAGGATCATCATCATAAAATAAAGTACCATAGTATGGTCACAACCATCCATATAGAAGAAACATGTGTACAATCATGAACAATACATAACTCAATGCAGCCTGAGTTATATGAGACAAAACTCAGGGTCTTGCGCTCCATCCCAACTCGATCAAAGTATGATTTCTAACATGCGAATGAATGAGTTGAAGTCAAACATGCTAGAAAACCACCTGATTACTAGCCAATGATGTGGACCATTAACAAGCATGAGAGAAATCATCAATAATCACAATGGTTCTCAAGGTACAACGATACAATCCTTTAATATGAAAACGAAGTTGATGTCGAACACTCATGGAATCACCCGATCGAAGGTCAATAATGAAAATCTATCGTTGGATGCGAAGAACTTTCCATTAAGGCATGCAAGGTCTAAGGCACTAAAAGGGAGTTTCTAAGTCATCTTCCTAGATAATGAGCTGAAGTCAAAAGGAAGTGACCCATCAAAGGAGGGCCATGATGATTCTGCCATCATCGACACGAAACAAGGAATAAAGTGAAATGAATGAGTATGATCAAGACCATAGCAAAAGTTCAAACAACGTATAGGTAACAAACTACAGATAGGACTTCTCTTGAACATATCGGTGACATGACTCCGGAGTGTGGAAGCATTTGACTCAACGTATGACTAAGGGTCATGATGATGAAGTGGAATACTCATATGAGAGGCAAAATGGATCACCTAAACATGGAAATCCAAGGGAATGAGCGATGATATCCCAAACCTAACATGAGATGTAGATGAGTGTCATGTTAAAGAGCGACATGCTACTTGTACAAGAGATTTTTCACTTCCATTTTCCCCACTAATTTCTAGCAAGTACCCCAATTATTTTTATCACATGTTTGAAGGGGATAGTATATGCTTGTTGTATCAGTTCATTCTTCGAATGAATCGATCCTAGTAAGTTTTACGAGTCCTAGGAAGGAGAAAATCGATCTCGTCATAGTGATAAGTCTTTCAGCGTTTAATTTTTAACAAGTCAAAAGGAATAATAACTCGTGTCTTTTTCATATTTGGAGAGCTTTAAAAAGAGACGAAAAAGAAAACTCCAAAGGTCCCTTTTCATAATTTTTCTCTCGTACCCAAAAATGGTAGAAAGCAATATTCAAGGGAACCTCTTGACCATGTCGAACAAGGTGTTCCTTTTTCATAAATAGTCAATCCAAGCCTGAGAAAAGGGTAAACATATACTGAGATGATGTCAATTTATTTAATTTAATGAGTTTGAAAATAAAAGTACTTGGAAATCTTTTCATTTTCGAGAGTTAGAAAAGAGCTTAAAGATGACTCCTCCTGGAGGAACGAGTGGTATTAAAGGATAACAATTGGTTCTAGTGATGATGGAACTGCTCAAAACATGTAAAAGTCAAGAGGCTAGCTAATAAGACCAATCATCGCAGATGTTCCCCAGATAAAGGTAAAACAACCAAGTGAAAGCATATAACCGGACAAAGAGATGGTGAAAATGGAATGAAAAAACCAAGGCTCATCTAGAAAAACAGACTAATAAAAATGAAAATCATGAGATGTAAAGAGGGAAATGGTTTATTTTTTACACAAGCTTGTAACATGGGAAACTATGATTGAGGATAATTGAAAATGGTTTCATTTTTTCACAAGATTGAAACAGAAACAAACTATGATTGGATTTGGTTTCATTTTTACACAAGATGGAAACAAAGATAAACTATGCTTTAGATGAGTTTGCATGCCCCCAACATAATGACTCAATTCAAGGTACATGCCCCCAAAACTTCATTTCATTCACCTAAGTAGACTACTCACTACTAACATGTGGACGGAATGAAGGTTCACTTATGAGATCAAGTGAAAGACTCGACATGAATTTTACAAGATCTAATCAAAGACTAAAATTGGAAGGGGATTTGTTTCAGTTTTTGTATAGGCTTGACACACGAAAAGAACCATCCTCATGACACCTTGTTTCATTTTTTAACGAGCTTGACACAAGTAAAATAACCTTTCTCATGGTGACTTATCTCATTTATTAATGAGGTTGACATAGTAAAAGAACTTTCCTCGTGGTTCTTGTTTCATTTTCTAATGAGTTTGACATAAGACAAGGAACTCTACTCCAGACCCTTCATCACAAGTGAAAAGAGGCCATGGATTCCAAGAGTCTCTCATCAAATGGGAGAAAAAAAACTCAATAAGGGATACATGTCCAGGGATCCAAACAAAAAATTGGGCTCCAATTCCTCGAGTACATGGTGTACTACATGACCTACTAGATCATCTACAGATGCGAGCACGCAACAGGTAGCCACCTAATTAACTTGTGGCGAGGGTGATACTGTTGCATATGAGAACCATTTAGGGATGATGGTTGATGGGGAGTTTATTCAGGACCAATGAATGTAAGCTGATCAATGCTCATAATGCTTCCTTCATGCAAGAAACACATCACTCAAAAGAGGGAAGAGACAAGAGCTCCCATGACATAAACATAGTCATGACCAAGGAGTAGCTTAAAATGTAAAGGGCCTTGGAAAACCATAAGATCTATATAGGCAGTCTTTCCTCCCAAAGTAATAGGAAACTTAGGAAGGATCCCTAACTTTTGACTGGTTCCATTATTAAAAGCTAATAGATTATGGGTGACAGGGACAAGCTGAAGAGAACCTAAATCTTGCTAAGAAGTTGAGGATAAGATGCTAACATATGTGCCCCCATATATGATTATGCTAGGTACAGCCATATGGTAAGCCTGTACTATAATCTGGAAAAGCGCATAAGATGGAAGACGATATCCTGCTAGTCGACTCCAATCAAAAGAAGTTACTAAACTACTCAGAGGGGGTATCATAGGAATGTGAGAGTTCCCCCATTGCTCTATGGGAATAGAAGAACTGCTCTCATGGACCTCAGGAATGGGAGGATTTAACTCCAGATCATTCGAAACTAAAGAAACCAGAAGAACCTCAGAACTACGAGGTTAACTCTCTATCGGAAAGGTATGGTTAACTAAAGGTAGAAGGAAGTCTACCATTTTCTCTACCAAAGGTTTGTCGAGAACAAAATCACAAGACTCACATTCAGAGAGAGGGGGGTTGACCAAATATGGTTATCAATCAAACACTTGAACAACTAATGAAGGATCAAAGGAAATATTCTGATAACCAACCAGAAGATGAGGCTTGGAAGCAGTAGGGTTTTCTAACTCTTTGGAAGCTTCTTCCATCAAAGGAAAAAGATGAATGGGATGACTACCTTCACACAACTTACAAGGAAATGTGACTTTTCCCTTTTACCCATGGACGTTATTATTAGTAGTTGAGGGTTTGTCACCACCATGAACTCCAGAGGTTGATGACAAAGGTTGATGTGAACTTGTGGACCACACTTATAAGACCTTAGGAATACTAGGAAAATTCTGAAGAAGGAGGTCAACCTTACATAACATGCAAGGGAATTTTACTTTCTAGGGTTGGTTGGATGTTTTTTCTTGATTATTTTCGTCCATAGAAATGGATGAATAGTTGTACCCATGCTTTGTTTTGTTCTTCTTCTTCATCCTCTTCTTCTTCTTCTTAGATTCCTGGTTACTTGAATCCATACTTTCACCAGGCAAAGAGGAAGAATGGGGTGAAGAAATAGGTGAAGAAGGTGAGGGGTCAACTTTAGGATCAACACAAGGTTGATGCTGTTTAGGTAGAGAAGAACTCGGTTGAAAATCAATTTGGACACTCGGAATCACCGAGGTCGAAAATAACCAAACTGGTAGACCAATGTTCAATCCAAGAAGGAAGAGGACCAACATTTCCAAAATCAGGAAGAGGACTAGGATTCTGATTAGGGAGGTTTCCTTGGTTGGTAGACTCAGGAAATGTTGTCATTGGTACCAACCCAAGATCTACTAAGGAGTATTTCCACATAAAGGATGTTGTTCCATGGTCATTTAATTGATTTTATAAATTAAAAAAACAAAATAAAATAGGGGTAAGTTAGGCAAGAGGGTTACCAAGTATTTGGGAACCACCATATACACTTTAGTTAAAACCAAGGAGTTAACTTATGGTAGTAATCTCTCTGAATGCTATGTTTGGTGTATCATGTTTACAAGGTGAATGACTCAGTTACCTATGGCTAAAGGATATAAACCTAGTGGGGTCTCCCAATATATACTCAATGGTACAGGGAGCACAAGTCTGTGTTAGTGCTTTCTAATGTAGAACCGTTCAATGAGAGCATCCCTATATACTTATCACACTAAATTTCCTCCTACATACCTGAAATTACTGGAGAAACTTCTATATACTTCCATGGTGGGATGGGATTTCACCCCTAGAATACGCTACAGGTAGTTAATGACAGTTGCTATGTCTAAAGACACCGAAACACATCTCTAGCCTAGACCTCTAGATATGTGTGTTAGGTTACAAATGTTCCTTAGGTTAATTGACATAAATTTTAAGTTTATCTTCAATTAAGTTTCAGTTTTATGGCTCAATGATGTCACCTATTCCTATGATGTAACTAAATGATAGAAATCAAATATTGTCATTGGATGAAGGCTTAAGCTAATGAAGTAAGAGAGAAAACCAAATAATACATCAATCAAGAAAAACACATTAAAACATAACTCTTTATCTTTCCAATGAAAAAATGCAAAAATGAGATCTAATCTTTCACTTCCACAACCAAATGCAATGTCAAGATGCAATCCTAAGGGAAAAAAAAATCACTTTTCTTTCACTAAGATGCACTAATTCTATTTTTCCTTCCTTTTCACTTTGATTCAGAAATGCAGACTAATGCAATGAGCAAAGGAGAAAATGCAATCCAAAACAACTAAAAAGAAAATTTCATTCACTTATAGTTTTTGAATGCAAATCATTTTAAAAATACTTAAATGAGGAAATCATTCATTTTTCTTTTCAAAACAAAGAACTCAAAGAAGCATTCACTTTCAGTCGTTCCAAAGCATGCAACTATAATCTATGCTTGACAATGGAGTAAAAGCAATCTTCAAAGCATAAAAACTGACACAATACTAATGAAAATGACTTCACAATCACAAACTGAAAGAAAATTAAGAGCAATGTCCTAAAGGCAGTAAGACTCCTGAATGGAAACAATCAATCTCAAAGAGGTAGACCAAGGAATGAGTGAGGGGTGACCTAGATACCCTAGAAACCCTAGAAATCACTCAATCTTCAAAAACACTCCAACAAATCCAAGAGACAAATTATGATCGAACAAGGATGTCAATAAAGACAAGTCATTGTAGTCACACTAGAAAATCACTGACAAGGGTCAAAAACTCTAAAAATATGAAGAAACCCTAATTTTCTTCTACCTCTGGGATCAACGCACTTGTTAAAGGCAAAACAGTGATGTAAGGTAGATCAACGTGACTTTAAATTTAAAATCAGCACTACTATCAGAGAAGAAAAAGCGTTGGGCGAGAAAACTAAGGAAAAAATAAAAAATATTCAAGATCAGAGCAAGCTAAACATTCTTAAGAAATAACCATTGAGTTCAAATAGCTATATAGATAGACACAAACCAAGAAATTGATGGTTGGTTAAAGTCATTAGAGAATCTGATTGAAGGAATGGACAGAAAGGGTCATAGCTTGCCAAGTGGAGTTTCCATTTTGTCATCTAGGCAAATCATCTCTACGGAGAGAGATGATCCCTCTAGCCCAATGAGTGGGACTAACAACCTATGTGACAATATACAAGGACACTTTCCTAAATAACAATGAAAATGAGAGAAGAGGAAGATGGCCTACCTCATTTTGATGCTATAACGTACCCTTTTGTTGAAGACCTCGAATCACCTATGCCTCAAGCTCAGCTCTACTACTCATAGTGTTTGGGTACCTGCATAAGAGATCAAAAGCACAACAAATCATGCAAGTACTACAAGCATAATCGAAAGTAATCCACTTAACAGATCAAGGAGCATTAGGATAAATGATGCATCATCACAAACATTTATGGAAAGTGACCTAGTAGTTGTATATATTAATGAAATAAAGAAGGAAGCATACAACCAATACTTGATGTCAAAAGATTTTCCTTGAGTGAATGTCCAAGCCCAATCTCAAGCTATCCAAGCACTCCTTCTCCAAGTCAAATGAGTAGCATGTAGGCACTATCTCGACATAAGGGTGTAAATAGCCAAAGATCAACCATTTGGGAATGGAAGAGGATGAATATATATGTAGGGAAAGGGAGTTAGGATTTATCCAAATATAGGAGAAGGCCCTCATCTCAAGGAGTTATCTCACAGGGATAAAATCAAAGGGAAATATTGGGAGAATTCGACCACATTCACATCAAACATCCTCTAGCTCGTCATTATGGAAGCCTCTAGATGACAAATATTCTTTTCCTCTTTGGGAAAACTTACCTTTTAGGGATTAGCATAGGTATCCAAGCAAAACACGTGCTAGAATTGTGAGGTTAGTATAGTGAAACTAGTGATCCATATGAGTTTCTAGTGTCAGGGTTGTGTTGATCCTGAAATTAGGGTTTTAGAGCTCACTTCTTCACAAAAGGCTCAAGGCATATTTCCAACAGTGTTCTAGGGATGATCTTAGCTGCATATCAAGATGGGTACACTGCATGATTGCCAAGATTCAGGCACTTCGGTATATGACATAGGGAAGTGTAGGAGGTGTGACAAAATATTGTGTAACAATGTCCAAATTCTACCACAATGTAGTCTAAAATGTACTGAGAAAGGATGTATCCTTGTTCGAAATGATGCTCCTCAGTATCTCAAATTGCACCCAAAACTGTCCAAAGAACAAGTTTGTTGCTTCTTCCCATTGATGGTCCTTTTACAGGGCATTATAACACACATCTTGTTGCACTTGTAACCTATCGATAATAGGTAGTCATGTCCCTTCTTGGTTGTTGGTAAACCTCCCACAAAGTCCATGCAAATGCTTTCCCAAGTGTGAGTAGGTACATGTAAGGGTTGATAGAGACCATGTTTCCTATTTCTAGGCATATTGGTACAAAAAATCATACATCCTCTTCTGAAACTTTCTACCTTCTTTTACATCTTGGGCCAATACACATACGTCTACAATTTATCCATAGTCTTCCCTACACAAATGTGCCTTGAAACCTTGGAGCTGTGAGCGTGTTTGATCAACTGAAATTGGTCACCTTTAAGAACACATAACTTATCCAAACTATAGAGTAACCCCTCCTGGAGATGGTAGTCAATGGTGTTGTCATCACCATGAAAGTGACTTTGAATCTGCCACTGTTGATACACCTTGAAGTACACATATTCTGAATATACTTCTGTGTATGCATCATGTGTGAATGGCTCCATGTGCATAAGAGTACCCAAAGATGTGATATTTGATGTGGGTGGCCTTGAGGGAATGTCATCCAACTTATCTGTGTTTCCCTTCTTATATTTTATCACCAAATGAAACTCTTGTAGAAGCCCCATCCACATGTAATGCGTCCTCTATTATAGCTTACTATGCGCTTGCAAGTACTATAACAACTGGTGATATATGTTTATTACTCTCTCCTTTTCCATGAGATAGTGCTTCCAATTCTTCATATATTAGACCATGGAAAACATCTCCTTGTCATAGGTAGCGTAGTTAAAAACTACCCCATCAAATACTTTAGAATGGTAGCATACATGCATTCCTTCCTGCATCAAGGTAACTCCCATGGCATACCCAATCACATATGAATCCACTTCAAAGTGTCACTGCAAGTTCGGAAATGAGAGAAATGGTGCTTGAATCATCTTCTTCTTTACCTCCTTGAAAGCCTTATGTTGACCTTTTCCCCACTAGAAACTCTTTCCACTTACTATTATGGCATGGAGCGGCGTTACTACCACTGAAAATGAGGCTATGAATTTCCTCAAGCACTGTGCTGCCCCAATGGAACTCTTGAACTTAGAAACATTGGTAGGCACTAGAAATTTTATGATGGCCACCATCTTGGTTGGATATATCTTCAACTCTCCTCCATCAAATACATAGCCCAGATACACCAAAGGCTACTACAAAAACTCACACTTCTTGACATTTTCTAGTAGGAAGTGCATTACATGGGCCAAATGGCATAACTAACAACTCATACAAACCTTGCCTAGTTTTTAAGGAAATACTCCATATATCTTCTTCTTTGACTCAAACATGGTGATATCCATACTTCATGTCCAACTTTGTGAAGTATTTTTCTTGTTGCAACTGATCCAACAAATCATCTATCCTTTGCAAGGGGTATCTGTTATTGAGTATTATTTTTTTGAGCACCCTATAATACATATACATATGCCAAGTCCCATCCTTCTTTGGCACAATGATGATTGGCGATGCCCATGGTGATGTACTCGGTCGAATGACACCATGTTCCAATAGTTGTTGCAACTATTTCTTCACCTCACTTGCTTCTATAACATACTACCTGTATAACCCAATATTTGGAAATGAGGAGGTTCACAATAGTTGGAACTCATGTTCACTTATTGCTTAGGTGGTAACCCTTTAGGCTCTCAGAACACATCTGTGTATGCCTGTAAAAACTCCTGCAATTTGTTTTTTGTTTCTTAATACACCCCTCCAGGGATACCTTGCCTCTTATTGAATCCTCTTCAAACTAACTTTATCTTATAAACAATAAAACATACTTCTCGCTATAGGTGATGAATTTATTAACTTGGTTGGCACTTTTGAGTGAAATTTTTGACTTTCCTTTGTGCTTATTGATGATGAATTATTTTCCATCATTGAAAAGTTAATACTAGTTGACTCTCCTTATGAATATTTCGTCACACATATACATGTATAGACTCGCAAACGACACCACACACATCAAGGGGAACCACATCTAAATATACTTCATGAATAAAATCAACACTGATAGCAAATCTATTTTTTCACTCTTTAGGTACCTTCACCTTTACATGCTTATTTACCCATCCCAATGGATATGGGTTTGGATGATCACGAACTTCCAATCCCAACTTCTTGACCAACTATTTCTGGGAAAGCTAGTGTATTTTCGATCTACTAGTCCCACTAAGATGGGTAGCTATCTTAGAAACAAACATTCAAAGCAATTTGTTATTTCCTTTATGTATGATAGATAAGGGAGAGGTAAAGAGGACCAACTTGGATCTTTCGCTTGGCTCCTTGCTTCATTTCTCTCTCCATTGATAGACCTTGCAACTACTCTCCTACTTGTCCCGCTTCAGAAAATACCTGTAGAGACAAAGTAACAAAACACCATCAAAGCATCTCAATCTATAATATCATAAACAATGCAGAATCAGAAACACATTTACCATACAATTGCATTCACAAATAACAAGATTCAAAAATACACGATTATATGGACGAAAACTCAAAGAACTTTATTAATAGTAGAAGAGAGGATTACAACCTAGCTATCTGATCTCGCATCATCCTCCCAGCATCAAAGCCCTCTTCACCTCATGAAAAGCAAGATCACCCAACAATACAATGCTTCTTCTCAAAGGCAAACTAACAGCACTTCTTTACAAATTACAAAGTTCCAGCCTCCAGATCTCTTAGATGAGGGATCCATTTATAGATATTTGTAGAGGTGTGAGTCAACTCTAGGTTTTTGATTAGTTTCATTCCACTGATAGTTCTTGGTTCCACTTGGAGATTTCATTGATCTCTTACTCATCCCTGGGTGAACGCAGAGAGGCAAGTGTCATAGAGGAAGTTTCTGGAAGATTCCATGAGCATCCACTTAGCAAACTGCTTCAGAAATTTGTCCATTCTCACTCATCGCACCCCACAGAAGGCCTCTTCAGTATGCATCGCACCTGGCTAGTGTAAGAGTCAGTATGCATCGCACCTTGACCAAGTAGCAGTTAGTATGGTCTAGTTTTGGCCAGTTCTGAGTGGTTTTTCCAGTGGAACTTCTGGGAAATGATGTAATCAGTTGACCATGATCCTTTAGGGTATGAAACAACACTTTTTAGGGGTTAAAGAGCCCTTGTTTTATTGACATATATGATTGGGGTTGCAGTGCCAAAATATGTTTATAACAGTTGCCCCCTAAATCATGAGGTCATAAATCTTCTGATGTCGGGTGAAATGATTTATCATGAGGATCCGAGGTATTTGAATTGGAAGGTGACCTGTATAAAATACAATACAATACATCATCATCATATTACTTTCATGATCTAGTTGAGATGGGCATTCCCATGCTCAGCTTTATAAATTCATTTTCATGTACATAGGATAGATAATCATCTGTTGTTGCAGACTAGTGATTCTTTGTATGTAGAGTCATCATCCCTTAGCTTAGATGATCATCTGTACAGCTTTTGTGTACATTTGATGTCTTTATGTTCCCAAATATATCACATCCCCGATGGATGAAACTAGATCTGGGGTCTTCAAACTCGTTCAATCTTCGCCCGATGTACAAGTTGATCCATGTGAAAAGATGTTCTAAAGTTGAACATGGAAAGACATCACCTGATTACTAGCCAATAATGTAAGCTGTTAATAGATGCGAGAGGAATCACTGATAATGATGATGACCCTCAAGGTACTACAGTACAATTCACGTGGTGTGAATATATGATCTGATGTCGAACACCATGCAAAATCTCTCAGTCGAAGGTCATTGATGTCAACTTGTCGTCGGGAGTGAGAAACTTGCCATTGAGGCATGCAAGCTTCAAAGTGCTGAAAGGGTTGTTTCTAAGTCAACTTCTTGGATAATGAGCTAATGTCGACAAGAAGTGGCCCTTCATAGGAGGGCCTTAATGTATCCCACATCAACGACACGAAACGAAGCAAATGATTTTCTTTGGAGGTGAAAATGATTTGATGATACAAGGTTCAGGAATTGTGGTCATGAAAAATGGAGCGTGAAGGTATTGCAGTGAATGAGGCGTTAGTAGGGTGGTGAATTCTCTGAATGACTTCTCTTGAACATGTCAGTGATGATGATATGGATTGGTAGCGTTAACCCCAAAATATGGATGGTATGGAGGACCAATGGTGATATGACCAGTGAACGGATTAACCCAACCAGACTCAATCATGGTGATGGAGTGAAAGTGTCATGTTCAAGAGCGACCTGCTACTAATAAAATTCTTCAAGTTTTCTTCCCTTTTTTCCTAGTCATTGCTGGCTAGTACCTATTTATTTTTGTCAAGCTTGAGGAGGATAACATATGCTTTTTCTATAATTTTCCCTTCGAGCAAACTTGTCGCTATGTTTTAGCAAGCCCAGCGACATTGAAACTCGTTCTTGTCTCGGTGGACAAGTTTGTCGTGATTGTTTTAATGAGTTTAATGACAAGGATAACTCGGTCCTTTTCATGTTTAGAGAGTTTGAAAAGGGATGAAAAGGAAACTCCAGTAGTCCTTTTTCGTGGCATAATCCCTGAAGTCTGAAAAAGTATAAAATAATACGAAAGGGATGACATTTCGATTGCTTTAGCTAGCCGAAAAAGGCAAGTGCTTGATCTTTTTGTGGGATGATCCTTCAGGTCCAAAAAATTAAAATGTAGAGGAGGGATGGTGCTTCCCCTCACTTTAACTAGCTGGAAAGGCCAGTATCTCGACAATCCTTTGATATTTAACGAGCCTAAAAAGAGCTTAAAAGAGACTCATTTTTTAGGAACGAGTGATGTTTTCGGGTAGCAACTACTTCCAGGTAAGTTTGGAACTTCTCAAAACATGGTGGTGTGAAGAGGGTGGCTAACATAATCACTCGTCATAGTTGTTCCTCAAAAGGGTAAGCAATCAAGTGGAAGTGTATGGTTGACCAAAAGAATGGAGGTGATGGTAGGAACACAACCACGGCTCAAAAGGATGATAGCATGGCAATCATAGAGGTGGTTTACTGAAGGTGGGTTTATTTTTTAATGAGCTTGGACCTTTTGTGCCAACATATGCTCAATGGCGGGTTTTTTTTTAACTAGCTTGAACCTTGTGCCAACATTGCTCATTGGCGGGTTTATTTTTTAATGAGCTTGAACCTTGCGGAAACATTGCTCACGCCAGTCATTAAAGATGTCCCTTATTGGTATGTTTATTTTTTAGTGAGCTTGAACCCTATGATAACATATGCTCATTGACATTTTATGTAGGCTAGAAGCGACCAAATTACAGAGCTAACTACACTAAATGCTAAGGAACTACTGAGGTTAGGTAGGATAGTTTTGTCTTCCATCTAGACAAAACACTTCCTTTGCTTCGTCCGTGCACTGCAGACAAAGGTGAATGGTGGTTAGACCAATCACCTATCCTAAGAAGTTGAACTAAAAAGCTAAAAAGCTAAAAATGCTAAAAAGCTAAAAAATAAAATTGGTCGTTTTTTGCTTGCATAAAAAGGTTTGCATGGCCCTAGGCATCGAGAAAATGAGAGTCTCCAGTAACAATATGGAAATCACTGTGGTTAAGCAGGATTGTTTCTTCCACAGAGTAGATTAAACATTTCCTTGGCTTTGTCCGCGACACAGATGAATGATCTGTCAGACCAATCACTTAACTTACAGGGAAATTCATATGGTAGGATGGTTTCGTTAGTGGTTAGACAAAACACTTCCTAGCTTCATCCACAGAGTGGTCAAAAGTGAAAGGTGTCAGTTGGCACTTCCAATCACATAAGCTACAAGAAAATGGTGTTTCAGACCAATCACATTACCTACAAGAAAATGGTGTTTCGGACCAATCACATAACCTACAAGGAAATGATGTTTTAGACCAATCACATTACCTACAAGGAAATAGTGTTTTGGACCAATAACATTACCTACAAGGAAACCTATTTTTTCACCTGGGTTTGTCTGCCAAAGCAGACCAGGGTGCGTGCCCCCTAAGCTTCGTTACATTCACCAGACTACTCGCTGCAATCACGTGGATGGAATGAAGGTTGAAGAGACATTCTTGACACAAAGAGACCATTTAGGGATGATGTTTGACTTGAAGTTGTGTTTGAACTAGGAAATGAAAGTTGGTCGATAAGCTGTACCATTTTTCCTTCATGCAGAAAACACATCACTCGAAAGAGAGTGGAAACAATAGCTTCCATGCTATATATATAGTCACATCCAAGAAGTAGATTGTAATCTAAAGGTCCTTGGACTACCATCACATTCAAATGAACGGTTTTCCTTTTCAAAGTTATCGGCAGCTTCGAAAGGATCCCTAATCGTTGACTGGTTCCTTTGTTGAAGCCTGACAAATTCTATGTAACAGGCATAAGCGATGGCGAACCAAGTGCTTTCCAAGTAGTTGAGGAAAGTATACTCACTGAATCCCCTTCATCTATGATAGTGCCAGACATGACCATTTTGTGCCCTTGCACTATGATCCAGAATGGTACATCAGATGGAAGGTGGGGACTTTCTAGTTGATTCCAATCGAAGGAAATGACTAGACTGCTCAGAGGGGGTACTGGATAAACGGTTGAATGAACCCCTTGAACTGGGGGATTTTCCCCCTGTTGTAAAGGAACAGGAAAATTTCCCCCAAGTTCATCAGACTTTGTATTAACAAAAAAAAAAATTGAATGGTATTGTTCTCATTCTCTTTGGAAATAGTATCATCTAAAGGTGGACCTTCTAAAGGCAAGACTATGTTGACTGCCATTTCGACCTGTTGACTTTGGTCTGGTATGGATTCATAAGGTTCACTCTCAACGATAGGCATTTCGACTAACGATTGAGTTGTGTCAGACAGATTTTCAACTAGCAAAGGACTTGGTGAGATTTTCTTGTATCCAGGCAGAAGTCACTGCGGTGAAGCAGGACGGTTATCCAAGACTCTTTTGGCTTCGTCCAAAAAAGGACAACGGTGAAGAGCATGATTATCTTCACATAACCTACATGGAAATCTGACCTTCCCTTTCTGTCCATTGACTTCATTTTCACTAGTTGATGGTGTGTTGTCAACCTGATCGCCAGAGGTTGATGACACCTGACGGTGAGAATGGGGAGACCATTCTCTTAAGATCTAGGGGATGCATGGAAAATCTCGATGAAAATGGTTTCCTTTGCAAATTGTGCATGGAGATCTGGGTTTGGAAAGTTCGGTGTGCGGATTTTCACCAGATGATTCATCGTTGCCCCCTTGCTTAGCTGACCTCTTCTTGTTCTTCTCCTTCCCTTTCTTCTTCTTCTCAGCCACTTGGATTTTAGTATCACTCATTTCACGAAGCGAAGAGGAAGAAGGGGAGGGAGAAACAAATGAAGTAGAAGGTGAAGGGACAACTTTAGTATCATCTGGTTGCTGATTCGATTGCTGAGGAATCACGGTGTTTTGAATGACAAAGGTTGAGAATAGCCATACAAGTAGGCCAATTGTGATTCCTAGAAGGGACAATGTAGCCATATATGGAGCATCGATATCTCCCCATGAAGGAAAAGGACTAGGATTCCACCCAAGAGGGATTCCTTGATTGGTGGACTCCATTACCTCAACATAAGATCAACGAAGGGAAAGGGACATTATTTGGAATTAAATAAATTTTAGTGATGCTTTGACACAACTTTTCTATTTCAATTTTTAAGAGTCGAGAAAAAGCTAAAGATGACTCTAGTCGCCTTTGATTTTTAATGAGCCTAAAGTGACAAGTGCTCAGATGGACCTTTTCTTTTAAGGATTCGAAAAGGAATGAAAGTGACTACTTCGGAAATATAGACAGAGGGATTACCAAACCAATCGCAAAATTGTAAAATACACCTCAGTGGTAAATTAAAGAGAAATTACCAAGGACTTCTGTATGGCAGTCAATCTTCCCGAATGCTGTGTTCAGTGCATTGTGATCAATAGGGTGACAGACAGGGCTTCCTATGGATAAAGGATGTTAGCCTATTGCGGTCTCCCAATATATACTCGACGGTACGGGGAGCACAAGTCCATACTAACACTTGTCATATCAAAGAGGAGGAATCACCCAACCTTCGATGAAAATGATAGTTACCAGGTTTTACAACGTTTGGAACATGTCTCTAGCCTAGACTTCTAGATGTGTTGCATTAGGTTCCAAAGTTTCTTTATGTTCATTGAGATTTATTTTAGAGTTGATCTTGTTTATAAGTTTTCCTTTCAAGGTTGACCACGTGATGTAGCTGTAAAATTCTTAAATATGCAATCTAAAATGATAAACAGTCATTTATTTTTCTTTAAGCAATGAAAATCCTAGCTACTGAGGAAAGAAGATAACGATTCTTTCAATAGAGATCAAAGAGCACACACTTAATGCACTTTTCCTAAATCATTTTCCGCATATAGTCTAAATGAAAATGCACATGAATGTATTTGTTTTTTCGTTTCCTTATTGTGAGAATGCCAAAGAGGAAAACTATGTACAAATATGAACTAATTTCTTCAAAGTGACACTTCGACAATTTCTTATCAAAATGAAAGGAAGACTAAAACGACACTTTTCAATTTCGAATAGAAAAATGCTTTCGACACTCTAAATATTAACAATTCAAATCAAATATAATGGCAAAAGTATAATCGACTATATAGAGGAGGAATACTTTACGACACTCTTCTTTTTGACTCAAAATGACAGTTACGACACTTTTTTTCATAAAAAATGACAATTCAATTAAGCTAATTTTGACAAAGAAGGACTGTAAATGATGGACAAATACATAAAAAAATTTACTAATCCTAGTCAATGGAATCTGAACAATGTAAAGGAAAGAGGCTTCAGCAATGAGGTACTGATCATAAGCAGCAAAACAACTGAATAGAGCTGAAAACAAGGAGGAAGAAACCAAATTTCAAAGAGAGAAATAGTATTACTCAGTCATCGCACCTGTCCTTTAGGGAAACATGGATGCATCTCACCTGCTACACATAGGAGGTGCAATGAATATAGGATTCCAGTTATAGACAGTGCGATGGGCCAGGGATCGGAATTGAGTTGGGTTTTTGGTCAAAATTTGTAGCTAAGTTCAGTGATTTAGGCTGAGCTATGATAGACAGTAAAAACAAAGTACAAGGGTATGATCTTAAGAGGTTATTGAGCTACCACAAGGGTGTTTAGGATGCTTGTAAGTCAGATGTTCAGTTCATAAACCAACTCGGAGATTGACTGAAGTAGCATTCATCTACTTTGAAATTACATAGCAAGAGCAGTTCGAAGGCTATCTAGCTAACTTCAGGCTCCCTCTGTAGTTTATAAAGTAAATAACAATAAAAAAGAAATAAACTATTCGATCCCTAGCAGAGTCACCATTTTGTTTCCGGGAAAACTAGTGTCTTTTCGATCTGCTAGTCTCACTAAGATGGGTAGATACCTTAGAAACAAACAATCAAAGCAATTTGCAATTTCCTTTATGTATGATAGATAAGAGAGAAGCAAAGAGGACCAACCTGGATCTTCCACTTGGCTCCTTTCTTTATTTCTCTCTCCCTTGATAGAGCTTGCAACTCCTCTCCTACTTGTCCCACTTTAGAGAATACCTGTAGAGACAAAGTGACAAAACACCATCAAAGCATCTCGATCTATAATATCATAAACAATGCAGAATCAGAAACACATTGACCATACAATTGCATTCACAAATAACAAGATTCACAAATACATGATTATATGGATGAAAACTCAAAGAACTTTATTAATAGTAGAACAGAGGATTACAACCTAGCTATCTGATCCAGCATCATCCTCCTAGCATCAAAGCCCTCTTCACCTCATGAAAAGCAAGATCACCCAACGATACAATGCTTCTTCTTAAAGACAAACTAACATCACTTCTTTTCAAATTACAAAGTTCCAGCCTCCAGATCTCCCAGATGAGGGATCCATTTATAGATATTTGTAGAGGTGTTATTTAGCTCTAGTTTTTTGATTAGTGTCATTCCACTGATAGTTCTTGGTTCCACTTGGAGATTTCATTGATCTCTTACTCATCCCTAGGTGAATTTAGAGAGGCAAGTGTCATAGAGGAAGTTTCTGGAAGATTCCATGAGCATCCACTTAGCAAAATACTTCAGACATTTGTCCATTCTCACTCATCACACCCCACAGAAGGCCTCTTCAGTATGCATCGCACATGGCTAGTGTGGGAGTCAGTATGCATCGCACCTTGACCAAGGATCAGTCAGTATGGTCCAGTTTTGGCCAGTTCTGAGTGGTTTTTCAGGTGGAACTTTTGGGAAATGATGTAATCAATTGACCATGATCCTTTAGGGTATTAAACAACACTTTTTAGGGGTGAAAAAACCCTTGGTTTATTGACATATATGATTGGGGTTGCAGTGCCCAAATATGTCTATAACACCAACTCTGCTACAATGATATTCGCATGTGATCCTAAGTCAAATAGAGCTTCAATCTTTGTCTTCTTCACATGTATAAGTTTTATATGGAATATTTTGGTCATTTCTTTGTCTTCATGCTTTTGAAGGCTACTTAGATTCACCTCCTTCTACACTCATGTAGAAATGATCTTCTCATCCATGTCTGAGCTAATCTCAACTTGGTTGATTGAATTAGTGGCTATGATATTCTTATTCTTGTTATATTTCTTCTCGTTCTTCCAGTTTAGCTCTGGATGGAACTTCCAACACTTCTCCTTTGTATGGCCATAAATGTTGCATTGGTTGCAATGATTACTAGGATATATGCACTAGTGTGTTGTGGTTGTCTTCTTTTTATCTTTTCCCTTTTTTGCTTCTTCTTCCCCTCCTTAGAAGTGTCATGTTTCTCCTTCTACTTCAATGCACTTGATTGTGCTCTCTTCAGGCTTATTCTCTCCAGGTATTGTGTCTTTACATAAGCCTTGTCCTCTAATTTGGGCTCAAACAACATCACTTTCTCACATAGATGGCGGTGCAAACCCCCCAAATACTTGAGGATTCCATATGGGTTATTTGGAGAGACGCCCAACATTATAGCCATATTTTTGAACTCCGTGGTGTATTCCTTCATGATTTGGCCCTGATTTTTTCTGAAGTAGTGCAACCAGATCCACTAGTCCTCCGTGTACCCAATGTGATAAAAATATGACTTAATTAGGGTTTTGAAATATTCCCACTTAGTAACTATAGGTTCTCCCTCCAACCATAGGGTTTTTGTGTGTCTCTCTGACCAAGTCAGTGCATGGCCCTCAATTTTTTGTCGCACAAATGAGATTTTTTGTCCTTCAATCTATTGGATGTTGAAATACAATTTTAGTTTTTGTAACCAATAGTTTGGCTTCAGAGCGTAGATATTTACATCATATGGCTTCATATCGACCTTTTCTTCCATTTTAAATGGGGATTATGATTGGTTCACAACATTTGAATTGGGTTGACCTTTTTCAGGGTCTTTCCTCAATTGGTTCTATGTTTCTCTCTCATCTTCTAATCCCTGTTCTAATTTGTCCTCTGCATTCGAGCCCCCATCTTCTCCAAATATCCCCATCTTGTTATTCAAGGCCTCCATGATAAGGTTTACAATACGGTTGATATATGTGACTTGTTCTTGTAGCCACATAAACCTCACCTCCGCGGGATCACGAGGGTCATTTACAAATTCGACAGCTATGATTAGGGTTTTATGATTTTTGTCATGGACGATCCAGATCCCTACAATATCCACAAAATACCTAAAAAAAATATTTGATACCAAATTATCCATAAATTATTGTGAATATTCCACTAGAGAGTTCGTCGCAATAGTTTTGATTGTATTATATTAAAAAATCTAGATTTGTAGATTTGACTATAATTAGTGCATGCATGCGAATAGAAATTATGAAAAAAATAGAGAAAAATAAATTAAGCTCTCACAAACACATAAGACAGAAGATATTCTCTAGAAATCCCTTTCAGGATAAAACCCAGCTGGAAGGTGAGGTCTCTTCGCTCTCTTTCTTTGTCTATAAAATAATGTTGCAAGTACAAAGAAGTAATGTTTATGGCCCATGGGTTGCTATAGTACATAGATTCTCTCTATGTGCTACATCTCCTATATCTCCTAGATGTTTTTGCTAAACTATGGAACAAAATTTTCTTGAAATAATGGAATGCTTCTTCCTCCCAGTGGCCCAATTATAACACATTCCGATAACCTACTAGTGGTTAAGTTTGACTACTTCAACTCTTCACTAGAGTTGCATTATAGAATCTTCTAAAGTATTTTATATCACAAAAATTTGGCTAACCCCTTTTCCATGGATAATGGGGGCTGATGCGACATCCTCTCAAACCATGGTGGTGAAAACATGAAGGTCAACTTATCAATGGAATAACGTTTGCATACAAAATCCAATTGATGCACTCCTTGCACCGTTGGAAAGATCTCTATGTGTAGAATAACATGAGAGGGTGTCGCGATAAAGAAGAAAAGCTTTATTCCCAACGTTGTGAGCATATGCATATTTTCCCACAATGTAGTCCAAAATGCACCGAGAAAGCTTGTATCCCTATCTGAAATGATGCTCCTTGATATCCTAAAGTGTACGCAAACTTGTCAAAAGTAATTTTTTTTCCTTATTTTCCATTTATGGTGTTTTTACAGGGCATCAGAACACACATCGTGCAGCACCTGTCTACTACCACGAACAAGTAGTCATGTCCCTTCCTGGTTGTTAGTAAACCTCCCATAAATTCCATGGAAATGTTTTTTGAAGGAAAAGTAGGCACAAGTAAGGGATGATATAAACCTTGTTTCCTATTACTAGGCTTTCAGCTTAAAACAAAGCATGCATCCTCTTATGTAGCTTGCTACCTTCTCCTGCATCTTGGGAAAATACACATACCTCTGCAAGTTAGCCTTCGTCTTCTCTAGATCAATGTTCCCTGCAACCTTGGAGGTGTGGGCCTCTTTGATTAGATGCAATCACCCACCTTTAGTAACAAATATCTTATCCAACATATACAGTAACCCATCCTATAGATGGTAGTCAACAATGTTGTCACTGTCGTGCACATGAATATTACTCTCTAACTACTGGTACACCTCCTCAAAGTCCTCATCTTTTGAATATGCCTCTCTGTATGCATCATGGGTGAATGTATCCATGTGCATAAGAGTCCCAAAATTTGTGATCTTTGATGTGGGTGGCCTTGAAAGCATGTCAACCAACTTTTTTTTTTCTACCCTTCTTATATTTTATCACAAAATGAAAGTGGTGTAAAAACCCAATCCACTTGTAATGCCTACTTTGATATAGCTTGCTTTAGGCCTACAAGTACTATGATGGATGGTGATCTATGTGGATTATTGTCTCCTTTACCATTAGATAGTGCTTCCACATCTTCACAACTTGCACCACATCATAGAGCTCCTTGTCATAGGTAGGGTAGTTAGAAACTACCCCATGAAATACTCCATAATGGTAGAATACAGGCCTTCTTTTCTGCATCAAGAAAACTCCGATAGAATACTGTTTCTGGGAAAACTAGTGTCTTTTCGATCGACTAGCCCTCTAGGTTTGGCAGCTACCCTAGAAACAACAGTTTAAAGCAATTCATGATTTCTTCTATGTATAATAGATAAGAGAAAGACAAAGGAACCAACCTGGATCTTTCGCTTAACTCCTTGCTTGATCTCTCTCCCCCTTGACAGAGCTTGCAACTCCTCTTCGTACTTATTTGACTTGGAGAGTACCCGTAGAAACAAAGTAACAAAGAACCATCAAAGCATCTTGATCTATTATATCATAATCATTACGGAATCAGAAATATAATCAACATATAATGGCATTCATAAATAATAACATTCACAAGTGCACAATTATATGGAAGAAAACTTGAAGAACTTTATTAAATAGAAGGGAGAATTACAACCGAGTTGTTTGATCTAGCATCATCCTCCCAGCATCAATCCCTCTTCACCTCATGAAAAAGCAAGATCACACCAACAATACAATTCTCTTTCTCAAATACAAACTATTAGCACTTCCTTGCAATTCACAATATTCCAGCCTCTAGATCTCTTAGATGAGGGATCTATTTATAGATGTGTGCAAGGGTGTGAGTCGTCTCTAGGGTTTTGATTAATGTCATTCCGCTTTTTTCTTTTTGTTCCACTTGGAAATTTCTTGGATCTCTTACTCATCCCTAGGCGAATTCGGAGAGGCAAGTGTCATAGGAGAAGTTTCTAGAAGATCCCATGAGCATCCACTTAGAAAATTGTCTTGGACATTTGTGCATCTTCGCCCATCACGCCCTATAGAAGGCCTAATCAGTATGCATCAAGCCTAGCTAGTATAGAAGTCAGTATGCATCGCACCCTAATAATGGAGCAGTCAGTATGGTCCAGTTTAGGCCAATTCTCGATGGTTTCTCAGTTGGAACTTTTGGGGAATGATGTAATCAGATGAACATGTTCTTTTAGGGTATGAAACAACACTTTTAGGGGTTGAATATCCCTATTTTATCAACATATAAGATTTGGGTTGAAGTGCCAAAATATGTCTATAATAGTTGCCCCATAAAGCATGAAGTCATAAATCTTGATGTCGGGTGAAATGCTTTATCATGAGGATCCGAGGTTTCGAACTGGAAGGTGACCTGTATAAGATACAATACAATGCATCATCATAATATAGCTAAGGTGGGCATTCCCATGCTCAGGTTTATAAATTCATTTCATGTACATAGAACAGATAGTCGTCTGCAGTTGCATATTGGTGATTCTTCAAATGTAGAGTCATCATCTTTAGCTCGGATGACCACCTGTGCAGCTTCTGTGTAAATTTGATGCCTTTACATCCCTAAATATATCATAGCCCAGATGGATGAAATTAGATCCGAGGTCTTCAAGCTCATTCAATATTCGCCCAATGTACAAGTCAATCCGTGTGAAGCGATGTTTTGAAGTTGAACACGGAAAGACATCACCTGATTACAAGCCAATAATGCGAGTTGTTAACAGCTACGAGAGGAATCACTGATAATGATAATGACCCTCAAGGTACTACAGTAAAATTCACGTGATGTGAATATATGATCCGATATCAAACACCACGCAAAATCTTTCGGTCGAAGGCCATTAATGTCAACCTATTGCCGGAAGTGAGAAACTTGCCATTGAGGTATGCAAGCTTCAAACCACTGAAAGGGGTGTTTCTAAGTCAACTTCTTGGATAATGAGTTGATGTTGACAAGAAGTGACCCGTCATAGGAGGGCCTTAATGTATCCCACATCTATGACACGAAATGAAGCAAATGATTTCTAGAGGTGAAAACGATCTGACGACACAAAGTTCAGGAATGGTGGTCATGAAAAATCAAGGTTGAAGGTATTGCAGTGGATGAGGCATTAACTAGGTTTGTGGTTTCTCAACTGAATGACTTCTCTTGAACATGTCAGTAACACTGAGATGGATTGGTAACATTAACCCCAAAAGATAGATGGTGTGAAACACCAATGGTGATATGACCGGTGAATGGAATAACCCAACCCAACTCAGTAATGGTGATGGAGTGAAAGTGTCATGTTCAAGAGTGACCTACTACCATGAAGTTTTCAAGTTTTCTTCCCTTTTTCTCCAGTCATTGCTGACCAGTACCTCTTTATTTTTGTCAATATTGAGGAGGATAACATATGCTTGTTCTATAATTTTCCCTTCGGGCAAACCTATCGCTATGTTTTAACGAGTCTAGCAATAGTGAACTCATTCTTGTCAAAGTGGACAAATTTGTCGCTATTGTTTTAACGAGTTTAACGGAAAGGATAACTCGATCCTTTTCATGTTTAGAGAGTTTGAAAAGGGACAAAAAGGAAACTCCAGCAATTATTTTTCATAGCATAATCCCTTAAGTCTAAAAAAGGATAAAATAATACAAAAGGGATGACCTTTCCTATCACTTTAATGAGCCAAAAAATGCAAGCGCTCGAACTTTTTCATGAGATAATCCCTCGGGTCCGAAAAAGAATAAAATGTATAGGAGGGATGGAATTTCCAATCACTTTAACAAGATGGAAGGGTCAATTTGTCCACAATATTTTCATATTTAACGAGTCCGAAAAGAGTTTAAAGGAGACTCATTATTTAGGAACGAGTGGTGTCTAGGGTAGCAATTGGTTCCAGGTAAGCTTGGAACTTATCAAAAAATGGTCGTTTCTAGGAATAGGTTGGCTAATAGGACCACTCATCGAAGATGTTCCTAAAAAAAGGGTAAACAACCAAGTGGAAGTGTATGGATCGGCCAAAAGAATGGAGGTGATGAGAGGTACACAACCAAGGCTCAAAAGGCTGATAGCATAACAATCACAAAGGTTAATTACTCTAGGTGGGTTCATTTTTTAACGAGCTTGAACCATGGGGGAAGTATGCTCGGTAGTGGGTTTATTTTTTAACGAGCTTAAACCATGGGGGAATTGTGCTCAATGTTTAGTTTTTTCTTTTTATGCAAGCTAGAAATGACAAAACTAAAAAAATCTAGAAAAGACAAATCTAAAAAGCTAGAAAAGCTAAAAAGCTAAAGAGCTAGAAAAGATAAAAAAAAATTTCATGCCCCCAGCATGATGAAAAGGAGGGTCTCCAGTAGCCATATGGAAACTTTTGTGGTTAGGCAGGATGGTTTTGTCCACAGAATAGACAAAACACTTCCTTGGCTTCATCTGCAGAATAGACAAAGGTGAATGGTGTGTGAGACCAATCGCATAACCTACAGGGAAACCATGTTAGGCAGGATGGTTTCATCTGCATAATAGACAAAAAACTTCCTTGGCTTTGTCCGTAGAATAGATAAAGGTGAATGGTGCGTGAGACCAATCACATAACCTACAGGGAAACTTATCTTTTCAGCTGGGTTTGTCCACAGAATAGACAAGGGTGCATGTCCCCTAAGCTTCGTTACATTCACCAAATTACTAATGGGAATCAGGTAGATGGAATGAAGGTTGGAGAGACACTTTCGATGCAAAAGGACCATTTAGGGATGATGTTTGACTTGGAGCTCTGCTTGAAACGGGAAATGAAAGCTGGTCAATAGTGACAATTTTGCCTTCATGTGGGAAACACATCACTCAGAAGAGTGTTGAAACAATAGCTTCCATATTATAAACATAGTCACGTCCAAGGAGTAGATTGTAATCTAACGGTCCTGGGACTACCATCACATTTAGGTGAATGGTTTTCCTTCCCAAATTTATCGGTAATTTAGGAAGGATCCCTAATGGTCGACTGGTTCCTTTGTTAAAGCCTAATAGATTTTGTGTAATAGGCATAAGCGATGGTGAACCAAGCACTTTCCAAGCAGTTGAGGAAAGGATACTCACCGATACACCTTCATCCATGATAGTGCCAGACACGATCATTTTGTAAACTTGTACTATGATCCGGAAAGGTACATAAGATGGAAGGTGGGATCTTGCTAGTCGATTCCAATCAAAGGAAGTGACTAGACTGCTTGGAGGGGGTACCAAATAAACGGAAGAAATAACCCCTTGATTTACGAGAACTGGGGAATTTTCCTCCTATTGTGAAGGAACGGGTAGATTGCCCCCAAGTTCATCAGACTCGGAATTGACAAAAAGAATTTGAATGGTATCATTCTCACTCTCTTCAGTACGGTAGTCAATCTTCCTGAATGCTGTGTTCAGTGCATTGCGATTGATAGGGCAGCAGAAATGGCTTCCTATGGATAAAGGGTATAAGCCTATTGTGGTCTCCCAATATATACTCGATGGTATGGGGAGCTCAAGTCCATGCTAGCACTTGTCGTATCAAGGAGGAGGAATCACCCAACCTTCGATGAAAACGATAGTTACTAGCTTTGATGACGCCAGAACACGTCTCTAGCCTAGACGTCTAGATGTGTTGCGTTAGGTTCCAAAGCATTGTTAGGTTCATTGAGATTTATTTTAGAGTTGATCTTGTTTAAAAGTTTTCCTTTCAATGGTTCACCACGTGATGTTGATATGAAATTCCTAAAAATGCAATCTACAATGATAAACAATTGTTGTTTATTTTGATCAATGAAAATCTTAGCTGCTAGGGAAAGAAGATTACAATTTCTTTCAAACAGAGAGCAAAGAGCACACACTAATGCACTTTCCTAAATCATTTTTTGCACACAAACTAAATGAAAATGCAAATGCATGTATTTTTTTTCTGTTCTCCTTAATGTGAAAAATGCCAAAAAGGAAAAACAAATGTAGCAAAGATCTGAAATATTTTACTCAAAGCGACATTTCGACAATTTCTTTTTCAAAATAGATAGGAAGACTAAATGACACTTTTCAATTTTGAATTAAAAAAAATGCTTTCAAAACTTCGAATATCAACATATCAAACCAAATACATGATGAAAAGTTCAATTGACTATTCAAGGAAGGAAGAATCAACGTCACTTCTCTTTTTGACACAAAATGACAGTTACAACACTTTTTGTATCAAAACGACAGATCGATTGAAGCAACTTTTTTGATGAAGGATTGTAAATTATTGACAAATACATAAAAAAATTTACTAATCCTAATCAATGGAGGCTGATCTATGTGATGCAAGCAGGCTTCAATAAGGAGGCACTCTTCATAAGCAGTAAAACAACTAAATGAAATTGAAAACAAGGACAAAAACCCCCAATTTCAAGAATGGAAATAGGTTCAGTCAGTCATCGTACCTGGGCTTCATAGAAGAAGGAATGCATTGCACCTACTACACTTGGGAAGTGCGATGCATGCTGGTTCATAGTGACAGATAGTGCGATGGGCTAGGGACCACAACTGAAGTGGGTTTTGGCTCAAATTTGTAGCTGATTTCAGTGAGTTAAGCTGAACTATGATGGATATTAAAGAGAAAAGTACAGAGGAATGACTTGAGAGGTTACTGAGCTACCAAAATGGGATCTAGAATGCTTGTGACTCAAATGTTTAATTCATAAACTAAACCAGAGATTGGCTGAAGCAACATTCATCTACTATGCAATTGCAGAGCAAGAGTAGTTCGAAGGCTACCTGGCTGACTTCAGGCTCTGTCTATAGTTTATAAAAAAAAACAACAACAACAAACAAACATCTATTCAATCCCCAGTGGAGTTGCCATTTTCTTTATGGGAAAACTAGTGTCTTTTCGATCGACTAGCCCTCTAGGTTTGGCAGCTACCCTAGAAACAATAGTTTTAAAGCAATTTGTGATTTCTTATATGTATAATAGATAAGAGAAAGACAAAGGAACCAACCTAGATCTTCTGCTTAACTTCTTGCTTGATCTCTCTCCCCCTTGACAGAGCTTGCAACTCCTCTCCATACTTATCCCACTTGGAGAGTACTTGTAGAAACACAGTAACAAAGAATCGTCAAAGCATCTTGATCTATTATATCATAATCATTACAAAATCAGAAATATATTGAACATACAATGGCATTCATAAATAATAACATTCAGAAGTGCAAAATTATATGGAAGAAAACTTGAAGAACTTTATTAAATAAAAGGGAGAATTACAACCTAGTTGTCTGATCCAGCATCATCCTCCCAGCATCAACCCCTCTTCACCTCATGGAAAAGCAAGATCACACCAACAATACAATGCTCTTTCTCAAATACAAACTATCAGCACTTCCTTGCAATTCACAATATTCCAACCTCTAGGTCTCTTAGATGAGGGATCCATTTATAGATGTGTGCAAGTGTGTGAGTCATCTTTGGGGTTTTGATTAGTGTCATTCCACTTTTTGCTTTTGGTTCCACTTAGATATTTCCTGGATCTCTTACTCATCCCTAGGCGAATTTAGAGAGGCAAGTGTCATAGGAGAAGTTTCTAGAAGATCCCATGAGCATCCACTTAGCAAATTGTCTTCGACATTTGTCCATCCTCGCCCATCGCACCCTATAGAAGGCCTAATCAGTATGCGTCGCACTTGGCTAGTGTAGAAGTCAGTATGCATCGCACCCTGAAAGTGGAGCAGTCAGTATGGTCCAGTTTAGGCCAATTCTCGATGATTTCTTAGGTGGAACTTTTGGGGAATGATGTAATCAGATGATCATGTTCTTTCAGGGTATGAAACAAAACTTTTAGGGGTTAAAGAGCCCTATTTTATCGACATATAAGATTGGGGTTGAAGTGCCCAAATATGTCTATAACACATACCCACTGACATATGTCTCCACTTTAAAGGGTCACTGCAAGGTTGGACATGAAAAAATTGGTGCCCAACTGATCTCCTTCATTATTTCCTTGAAAGCCTTATGTTGACCTTTTCCCCACTAGAAACTCTTGCCACTTACTATTATGGCATGGAACACTGCTGCTACCACTGAAAATGAGGATATGAATTTCCTCAGGTAATTTCCTTCCCTGGTGAAATGCTCGACCTTAGAAACATTAGCAAGAACTAACAATTTCAAGATGGCCTCCATCTTGGGAGTATCTATCTTCAACTCTTCTTCGCCAGTTACATACCTCAAATACACGAAAGATTATTGTGCGAACTCACACTTCTTGGGATTTTCTAGTAGCTAGTGCATTACATAGGCCAAATGGCATAACTAACCACTCATACAAAAATTGGTTAGTTTTGAAGGTGGTATTCCATGCATATTATTCTTTGACTCGAACCTGATGACATCTAGACTTCAATTCCATCTTGGTGAAGTATTTTTCTTGCTTGAACTGGTCCAACAGATCATCTATCCCGGGTAGGGTGTATTCATTCTTGAGAATGATTTTTTTCAATGCCTTGTAATCTATACACATCTTCCAAGTTACATCCTTGTTCGACACAATGATGGTGGGTGACCTACATGGTGATGTACTGAGTCGAATGATACCTTCTTCCAGTATCTGCTACAACTATTTCCTCACCACACTTGCTTCTATAATAGACTTCCTTTACAACCCAATATTTAGCAATTGGGAGTGTTGGCTTAAGGGGGCCTAACCCAGGTTTAAAGTTATTCTCTCCAACTAATGAAAACCTAGCTGCTGGCCCTTTCGGAAACAACATGTGTAGCGCAAGCTATAGTCACACCCGAAGTAGTATTGGGGGATGCTAGAACCAGGTTTATGCATCCAGAGGCCTATGTGATGGTTTCCTAAGGTTTTTTGGGCCTAGATCTACCTTCACGCAGATCTATCCCTTCTATCAACTACTGTAACTCTATCAAAATGACCTTTAGATCCTCACAAGGTACTTAATTATACTTATCATGCAGAAAGGTTATAGATCTACCAGTTTCATGCAATAAATGTGTATTCTGAAGCCCTTCTAGCCTAGATCTGTCATCGCGCCGATCTACACTTTCCGAATAACTAGCTACAACATATCTATCTAACGACTTCCACATCTTCGCGAAGGTATTAAATTGTTATTAACATGCATAAAATATCAGATCCATTACTTTTGCTTAATAAACAAGCATTAATTCACATAAGTCATAACAAATTGCAGAGATATACAAACTTAAATAAAATAATAAACATCGCACAGATGGAAAGATTCGGCACAAAACAGTCTTTATTACAAATAAGTGTTCAATTACAGACTTCTCCTCCCTGCACACTCAGCTATAGGGGCCTATCCACTCATCTTGCAGACTTACCAATGTCTCCACACACTTAGCTACAAAAGCCTTCCCCTTCCACCTAAGTAGAAGAAACAAACTTTTCGTGCCTTAGGACCTTTCCCTTACAATGATTATGAACTTTATTTCCAGCTATTAAGGCTCACTATGATTCATCTATTTATAGCATTTTCTTTACAATACCATGGTCCACGGACCATGCACAACTCTCAAGACATCTCTTTCACCTACCCATAGAAGGGGCTAATGCCCCTTTGACTCTACTTAGCTTCGCACTCCGCTTTCACATGTCACAGAGACTTTACATTATTTAACAAAAACTATTACAAAATTTGACTTAAGTGACAAAACCTGACCCCAGTGACCCCATCCCAACAAGGCCCTAGCACAAATATGGTGACTCAACCTCGAGTTACTCACCTGGCTTCTCTACTTTATTGTAGAGGTCACTGAACTCCAGCTTCAATACTTCGAGGTCCGTTGTGCTCTGTACTACAACCTGTTTCACTTCTTTGACTAGCTTCTCCACAGTTGGCCCCTCCATTATGAGGCGCATGGTCCTTTATGTCTGTAGGAAAGTCTTCAGCTTCTCTTCTATAGCCAGAGTAATTTGGATCACTTTCTCATCCATGGTTGAATCGGAGCCTTCAAAAAAACTTCTTTATGCTATAGATCCTCAACCTGTGCCTATAGTAGCTTCATTTCTTGTAAGTGTGAAAAGCGCTAGACTGGCACCAAAGTTTGCGCAGTCACCCTGACCTCATCAACTTTTAGTTGGGCCTCTCTGATCTCTGTATCCAGTGGCTACAGGTTTAAGTGCGCCTGCAAATTGGTTCATAGCTCCATTGCATTTTCAAAAATACCATTGCATCTCGATATTTCATTATCCAAAGTAGACATGTGTTCTCTAATGGCTACGCCTAGCTGCTCCCTGACCTTTAGCGGAGTAGTTGACTACGGTTTCAATTGCAGTTCTAAGATCTTCATCTAAAATTAGAAAGTAACTCGGCATACCTCATCCTTAGACTTTCGTATTGTAGCAGCCAATTTCTGAATCTTTGCTGAAGCTACCAAATCCTCTAGAATGTGTAGTTCTCGTACTGAATTACATGCTTCTATAATTGCTGCTTCGAGGCTCTGGGTTCACATTGATAGCTTTTCTTTTTCCTTAAGATATTGAGCCTTTTCGGAGAATATATTCTCATTGTACATTTTGACTTCAATAATTACCAATAGCGCGCACTACTCTCTAATCCAAAGCTCATCTGAGACCCCCTGATGAAGCGCATGGAGGGTCTGAAGTGGCAGCACTACTAAAATCATACCCATGCCTTTGATCTTTTTGAGTTGGGTGTTATCTTCCTCTAACTCTCCATGTAATCTTCCTTCTGGCAAGGAAATGACTCTGAGGTCCATAGTCCATTCTGTTTCCATTATTTTCTCTCTCTTGTTGTAGGCTCACTTGAACCCCACTCGCTTATCCCACGCTCACCTGAATTTTTCCTACTTGAATCTGCAACTCATGCAAATCCTTCTAGATGATCCACAATGTATACAAGTACTACTACTCAAATTGAGTCCACAACTCTGTCATTGTGTTGCGAACCTTATCCTCGATCTCATCCAAGTCCCCCTCAGTGAGGACCATTAGATCCATGTGTGCCTTCTTGTCCAATTTTTTCTTCTTCTTGGTTCCCGAAGTCGTCTCCTTGGTCCACCTCTGCAATTTGAAGGGGGTTCTCTACTCCTTGCCACCACCTCCTTCCTCCTCCCTACACCCTTCCTTGTATGCATTCTGCTGAGAAGTAGATGCCTCTACTTCCACTGTAACCTCCTTTGTAGCAAACTCCTTTTCGGTAGCTCCTTAGTGACAATTGATTTAGCAATAGTTTATCTTTTCTTCCGATCGGCCAATTCCCACGCTACTGCTTGTGTTTCTTCTTTCTGTTTATGTGAGGTTTTCGTCTGCACGATGGAGCTATATCTGTCTTTTCTGGTACCTGTGCCAAGATCTGTGGCTTGTTGTCACTCCCCTGGCCATGTCCCTACAATCTCCTATACATCAGGCTCTGTAACTAAGTATGATAACTTGTGTCATATCTTCTTAGGATCTCACCTCCTGCGGATGAATACATTATGAAAATCAGCCTTAAATTCCATGTAGGCCCACAACTACTCAAACAAGGTTGGAGACAACCTTAGCCTCTGACTAATCACCATGTGGAGGTCCATCTCAACTAATATCCAGAAGAATTTTGATTTTGTGACCCTCTTTTGGTCCTTTCTCGCTCACAACAAAGCGAACTTCGCTGCCTCCGGTAAACCCTAATATTGTGGATGGAATTGAATATCCTCTAGAAGTCATCATGTAATGAGTACAATTAACAAAAGGATCCAAGCATAGTGAAATGCCTCGCCATCATCTTGTAGAGGTACTATGCCCAATTGTACTACACCCCATTTGCGCACTGTGTAGCCAATGAAATTACTGGCACTGGAACCTCGTCCACGCAACATTTTCTCATGACCTTCCCAGCCAAAATCTAAGGGGAAAAATGCATTGTCTTTTATGTAATAGAGTGTATAGAGTATTTGCATGACTTCTTAACTAGTCCAAACCCACATTTCATTTTACCTGCAACCTACTTTTCCTTTCTTTTGCCTCCAAACTTCTTGGTTGGATTTGCACCTTTATAGGGAAATTTTGTAATTATGTGGATCAGCATGTTTATTATGGGGATGGGTTTTCCTAACCACAAACACCCATCATGCACTAGCACAATCAATTGGCGCACACTGTTGGCTTAGTGGGGCCTGACCCAGGTTCAGAAGTGATTTAACCAAGAAAATCCTGGTACTACTGGCGCTTTCAGCAATAGCCCATGGAGCGCAGACTAAGGTATCACCTGAAGTAGTATGGGAGGGTGCTAGAAGAAGGTTTCCGCACCCTGGGAATGTCTGATATGAAGTGATTAGCTCGCGATCCAGCCTTCGTACTTACTATGTTACGCGCACCAGCGAGCACCCCGCGCCTTGTGATATTGCCTTTGTGCAGCTCTGGGCGCAACAAGACCTATGTTAACTACCCACGTCTTCCTTAATTAGGTTCTGTTTGCAGATTACTTACAATATTTTCATACATAAGCATTCATACAAGTATTTATCAATGGCACGTAGTAAATAACATAGTAAAAGAAAAGCATAACATCAAAATACAGACCCAAGAATAGATGCACCGGGTAAACTTCTCTTTATTAACTTGTAATTCCAATTATAGACTCGGCTCCACCCTGTGCACTTAGCTGTAGGGGTTTGC
This sequence comes from Pinus tabuliformis, assembly GCA_031772625.1. Taxonomy (NCBI): domain Eukaryota; kingdom Viridiplantae; phylum Streptophyta; class Pinopsida; order Pinales; family Pinaceae; genus Pinus; species Pinus tabuliformis. The sequence goes on from CM062811.1 coordinate 352,662,273, forward strand.
CAATTAGCTGCGGACTCAACTGGGTCTCTGCGCACTCAACTACAGAGCCTCCTACTACTACTGTTACCCAATGCACTTCAGATCCCACTGTACGATCTAAACATGCCTTCACATCTCTATCTATTTTCCTTATTACCTCCCCTTATACTTAGAGCCTCGCTCTATTTATACAATCCCATGGCTCATGGAACATGGGTAGGCCGACACAAATTTACATTAAATTAAATTATTTTAAGGAAGACAACCCTATGACTCGATTATACAATTCGCGCTTTGCTTCCATACCTTGCGGAGTCCTTACATTACATTGACCAAAACTTGGGCTTTAAGCCCCAAAAACATGTTGTGGGGGATCCGCTGCCCAACAAGCCCCAAACACAAACATCATGACTCACCCTTGAGTCACTCTGTTGGTGCGGAAATCTTTGTGCAGAGTCCATCTAGCAGGTCTCGTGCAGCTTGAAGGTCCAGAGCACACAGTTCTGCTGTCTGTTGTACTTGCTGCATGCGTATCTTAGAACCTTCGTGATTAGGGTCACATCCTTGTCTAAACACATAAAGTCCCCACATTTGTGTCAGCTTCCCTTCAATGTTAGCTGTAATTGTGAAAGCTTCATCAATCCATGGCTGGATGCACACTTTAAGCAAGGCTTCTTTTTGTCGCGCGACGTCTAACTAGTCCTTCAGTGCCCTTGCTGGCTGTAGTTTGGAAAGTCGTTGAGTAAGGATGACCATTTGTACGGTCCTTCGAACACTGTCATACTCCTGTTGCAACTCGCGCACCTCTGTCTCTAGGCGTTGTAGGTTCAGATCTTCCTGCAAGTGTGTAAGCACGGTTAGTGCTTGATCTAACATCTCGGTGCAGTCCTGTAACATCTGGCCAATTTGCTCCAACCTCATCTGGATAGCATGGGTGTGCTGCTCTCTGACTTCTGGGGGCATGGAGGGTTGAACCTTCAATCGTAGCTTGGTGATCTACAGGTTCAGCTCCAACTGAACCTTCATTGTTTCCTCCTTGGCCTCGCGGACTCCTACTACCAATCGGTGGACCCGTTCTGCTACTGGTAGCTCTAACTGCATGACTGACTCTGGGATGCTCCTACACACATCCTCTACCACCTACTCCAGTCCACGAGCCTGCGTAACCAACTCATCACGCTGGAGGCTGAGTTGATCCATGTTGATTTTCTTCTCGTTCAAGACCTGGATCGCGTGACCTTCGTTGGCGCAGAGCTCCGTGATGACTGCATCTTGCAAATGGTATAGAGTTTCACATGGTAAGGCTGCAAAGTTTAAGCTAACGCCTTTCATGCTACTCATCACAGCTTGATCATCCTTGATTGCTGCTACTAGCATGCCTTAGGGCAACACGAAAGAGTTGTCCATACATGTGCGCAACATTTGTTTAGCCTCTGCGGTTCCTGCTGCGACCGATGGAACCATTGTACCTGTTTGGGGGGGCTGTATCTGTATGTCTTGTAGCTGCGCTCTGAGCACCCCCAACACAATCTTCTGCTCCATCATCACCTCTTGGAGCACATCCTTAGTGACATCGTGAACCATTTCACCAATGTCAAACAAATCACCTTCTGTAAGTGTGATCGGGTCAACGGACGTCTTTATCGCCTTCACCTTCTTCGTGGGAGCTGGTTTCTCAGGGATGCATGGCCACTTGAGTTGGGTTGATGCTGAACCGGGGTCTACACACTCTTCTCTCCTATCCACTTCCCTAGTCTGCTACATCGTGGACATCTCCTGGCCATCCTTGGGCTCTTCTGTTGGTGCTTTAGTTTTTTATGTTGTCTACATTGCTGCTGCTGCTGCCTCCTCAACCTTTTTCTATGCCACTACCTTTAATTACATTGCATGTAGATTCCTAACCTCCGCAACTGCCTTCTCATTGCGCCGCTTCTTGGCGAACTTTTGATACGATGCTTGGCTGCTTCCTTTTACTTCTGCGCAACTGTGTTTTCCACCTCAGTCAAGTCCAGGTCGTGCCACTACAGAGGCCAAGACTCCATCACTACGAAGATCTCATCATCTATTGCAATGAATGAAAGCTTCACCCATTTCTATGATGGAACCTTGCGCACTTGGATATAAAAGTTATGCATATCTTCCTTGATCTCTGCCAAGCTCTGCAAGCTATTATAAACCGTAGGAGATAGGTGTGGCCTTCAGTTGATCCACATCCAGATGCTTGCCTCCATATGAACCCAGAAAACCTTCGTCTCAAGAATCCTCTTTGCGCCTTTTGTAGCTCAGACCAAGGCGTACCTCACGACTTCTAGCAGATCATTCTCAATACTGGGGAACTGGCTGTCCTTCGGCAGCTCCCCTGCAACCAATAAGATGGATAAGAGAAACCAGACATAGTGGAAGGTCTTACCCTGCTCCTGGGCCTCCTTCCAGTTCATCAGAAACTCCTCGTAGAGGAACTGTGCCCAGTTGAACTGCACCGCCTCCATGCACTGCTCTGCCAGCACAATCACAAACACTGGTACTCCATCGACACGAAATTTCCTCATCAGCTTGCTGACCAGCAGTTGTGTGGCTGCATGCACCCATTTGTCGTTAATTCTTACAATTGTGTACCCTTGCTTTTTCTTCTCTAGTTTATACTTGGCCTTCACAGCTTCTGCGAGGCCCATGTCATTGATTTTACATGCTATGGCCACAGGGTTGTGTCCTTTGAAGGGAAATCAAGAAATTCTGTGAATTAGGTCAGCCGTGATGGGAATAGGCTCCTCCAGCTAGATATACCCATCATGCACCAGGCACAACAGCTTCCTGATGACGAAAATGGTGATGGGCGAAAGGTGGTAGTGGGGTATCCATCGCAGATGGAGTAACCCAGCCTTCTCCACACCGCAAATCCATTTTCACAGCTCTAAAACTGTAATGGGCCCCTTTGAATTCTGCTTCATTAAACTTTTGGTGGCCAGGTGTCGTAAATTCTCACTACCCGCGAGGTCCCAATCCTCAAAATTCATGGTAGGTACTCGTCCCAAAAGCAGTCCTTCAAACATTATACCATTGGGGAGGAGTGGGGTCTAGAGCGAACCATTCATGGCCTCCAGGTCTTTCGTTACCTTGGCTATCCCTTTCCATAGATGGACATATGCAGGGAACTTTACTGCAGAAGGCATTGGTGAAACATCCTCCTACACATCATCTTGCGCCTTAATTTGAGCAATTAGAGCTTGTAAGTCTTCCTCCTCTTCGTCTGTTTTAACAATGACGACTTTGCCCTTCTCTTCCAATGACAACATGCTGAACTGTGGGTTTCTTGGGGATACGCAGACTAGTCTCATGGCATCCTTATATTTCTTTGGCCGCAACGTCCATGGTGACTTTGGAACTTCTGGCACAACTGCTACCTCTTCGGGCTTGTCATGGACCATATGGGGCTCTGCAGGCTCACCAGCAATATCTTCGGCATAATGCACTCCTGGTCTGGTAGCAGTCATCCTGTCTACAGTTGAAGGTGGTAAGAGTATGCTATGCTCAATGCTTTGTAATTGCTCAATTCTCAAACAACCAAGTGTTGTCTCGTGGCTAGCCCTGGGGGTTTTATAGCATCTTTTGAATTTTAATTTGACCATTCTCCCCACTTCTAAGTCATTAATTCCTTCTTAGCAGCAGATCGTCCCAAATCTAGCTCTTAATTCGTGTCTTAATTGCCCATCGCCTACTCCTCTTTGTCTTAAATAGGACATCCTATCATGAACAGTGACACCAACGGTCACCTCCCAGCATACTCGCGTGGCAACACAGCCCCCTATGCATGGGCATGACTCCTGTGACATACTGATCCTGCGCGCAACCTCTTTATCATGTAGTTCCCACACAGACTCTTTTATAGTCCCGTGCTCTCTTTCAACTACTTAGATTGCTGAGACTGTACTTCCTACAGCTAGTCAGGTGGTTGCACCACCTGTGTGAGACTTCAATTCGCCTTCCAACCTAGTCCATGGGCACTCCTCAATTATCCTGGCGACAGTCAGCGTCGTTTGGTCTTCCTTGTGCGGTGCACTCCCCTAGTTACTTTGTTTGGTAAGGTGTGGTTGCAGCCATCATAGTAGAGTCACAATTTTTTGGTAACAATTTTTTGTCTCTTGTCTTGTCATTCTTAGTTTATCGACGAGACATGCTTGCATGACGTCATTTCCCAAATTTTTGACCTCCGTGTCCATTGGCATGGTTTTCTTCCTCAGTCATACCCGATCTTCGAGTTTGTGAAGCTTAAGGTTCCCCTGCTGAATGGCTTCTTGAAGCCGCATATGTTCATCGTCGCGTAGCTGCATAATTCGTTTGTCTGGGTCCTTGCGTAATGTCCCAACTGTGACAGCTATTACCCGAGGATTCATTTTCTCAAAAATTATAGTTTCGATTTTGCTCCTCAGCTTCAGAATCATCTCCGCACTCAGGTTTTTGCACATGGTCCTATAGGCCCATCGTACCGCTGGTATGTGTAGGTCCCATCATATTGTCGTGCCTTGTGAACCCTGTTGAGGACTCCGCACACCATATTGAATGCTTTTGCGTGGAATGTTTATGGTGTGTGTTGCCTTTCCTACTATTGCGTCTTGTTCCGATTTTCGAGCCTGACTTTGTGGTGTGCTTGTGTGGGCAACACAGCGCATGTCTATAGTGGGAGCACAAGTTGCTCCATCCTTGCTGACCGACTCTTGTTCAAAGCTGGCAGCTTTCAAACCATAGGTGCATCATCCTTCTACATCCACACCAATCCTCAAAAATTTCCTTGATGTGTTCCCCACCATCACATGGGTGTTGCGCATAGTGCCCACTTCAACGCATCGAACTGCTGCTATTCCGGTACCGCGCTTTTGAATTTTCTCAACAATTCATCCACTGTTGTCAATCCATCATATGTCAATAGCTCTCTTGCCTCTATTATCATGCAACACAATGATCTAACCATCATGTTGCAGTTCAGCGTTGTCACTTTGTTCAATCGATTATGCCATCGCTCTACTTCTTCATCTGAATCCGAAGTGTAGGAGCTTTCACGCTTCCATGAGATTCTCCCATCTGTAGTCAGATTCACCCAATCGTGGTCACACATAGTTATCTTGTAAATACAATCCAGGTCATCGTCACTATCATCGTCGTGCATGGGTTCAGTGTAGCGCGCTCCTTCGGCTGGGTCCAGTGGGACTACTACATGTAGCGACTTTTTCTTGAAGATCATTTTGTGCTTCTTCAGGTTGATGACTCCATTAATATTGGTGGCCCTGTCTACTCCTAATAGTGCGAGATAGGGATTGCTGTCATCGACAATCCCTATCACCTCAAAATTTGCCTACGCGTTCACGCCTTCAATATCAACTGTTACCCCTTGCAACCTCCCCATGGGAAAAATCTTCTATTGGTTTGCCATTCATTATTGAATAGGGGATCATTATAATGCGGGCCTACCCATGCGTTCCCATGTTTTCTTCGGTAATACATTCATGTCCGAACCCAAATCTAGGATTACCTGATCCATTTCATACTCACCAATCTGCGTAGTCAACCTCATTTCCCTTCCAATGCACAATGCATGCTTCCCTAATTTCTAGACTACACATACTTCTCCTAACCCCACGTGCCTGGTGATAAGCTCCTGTAGTCCCTTAACTACCTCGCTGTCACACAATAGTTTCATGCATGTCTCCAAAAAGGTAGTGAGCATTGAAGGATCCATTCCTGGCTCTAGTTGATCCTTACTTCTTGAAGTGGAGGCCTCCGTGAAGCTCTTCTTAGCTTCCATGAATGTCTCCTTTGCACGTTCTAGTACAAACTTAGGTTCCTTTGTAGGAACCTTGTGAACCGATGTATCCTCCTCTGGCTGCTTCTCCTTATCCTATCCCGTGGTTGCCCCACTTCTGAGCATCATGTTCACATTCGGGTCTTCTTCGCGTGGCTCAAACCTCATCATTTATGTATTCCGTGTCAGAGGAGGCTGGAATACCCCTTTTTCGCACATCTGTATGATCAATGTAGGAAAATCTATTGTTTCATGATTGAAATGAGCACAATACAAATAGGATATCCTCATCGGGTTGGTACAATCATAGGCATAATGCCTTGGTCCTCTGCAATTGTAACAAATTAACTGTCTGCAGCCCCTTCTTGGTCCCATTCCTCCTCGTCCTCGACGTTGCCTCTGAAATCCGGCATGCGCCATCCTTGCAGCTGGGTCAAGGGCTCACGTTCTCTCTACATCCTATAGGCCAGGGTCCGATCCATCATTAGCTCATAACTACAGCAAGTACGCTCATCGTGGCCTACTAACCTGCATAAATTACAAAACAATTGTTGGGGCATCTGTGTATACTTCTGCAGCAAGTGAAAATTATCCATCATGTGTTTCCCTCCTATTTGACAGATCGCGCACCATAAAGCGGGTGTCGCGCTTAGCCCTACCTATGCCTCCGGTCGCAATGGAATTAGCTCTCCTCCTACCAAGTAGTTCGTGAACACTGGACAATGATCCTGTCATGGCCTTGGCCTTTGCATTTTATGCACCATACTTCCTCGCACGCCTCTAGCTGCAGTGCCCTATCATGCTTCAAACTTTACATTTCCAAACATAGATTTTGTAGTTGTGTGTGGATTTGTTGAACTCCCAACCCAGGGTCTTGTATTGGGGTCTCATGTAACCTCATTGCCATTTCCAACGCTTCAGCCTGGGTGGAAAGTTTCTGTTGTGACAACATCGTCCTCAAGTGCAGATTCAGATATGCTAAATACCATGTATGATACTGTCCATCTGTCAAAGTCATATTGGCTTCGCGGATCATACTCTTCAGCCACTGATCTAGATCGTAGGGAGTCTCACCCGGGAGCATCACGATTTCTTTAAACCTGATGATTGATTGTGTTTCTGACTTTGGCCTACTAAATTCTCTATTTAGCGTGGTCTGGATCTCTACTATCCCTAATTTTGGGTGGTTGTTAGAGTGCTTGATATAGCATGTTAATGCGTGATCCTACAACACTCTCACCAATGTAGCCTTCTTAATATTGTCATCCATGACACCTTGCCCTTCCCATACTACTCTTACCACGAACTAGAATTGGTTTGGATCTTCATTCCCTACCCCTCTGAATACTGGTAGTTTGATCACGCTCACGATAATGAACTGTGGAGGTGGTGGAGGTGGAGTGGGTGGAGATGGAGGTGAGGGAGGTGAAGCGGGTGGTGGCATGGGTGGAGCTGGTAATGGCGGAAGGCGCTGCCTTATCAAATTGACCACACTTAGCGAGCTCTTCCTTGCTTTCTCGTGAAGGTGAAATTAAGGGACTGTTTTCTAATTCCTTGCTACTTTTGTAGATCTTTCCACTCCGCGTAGTCCCAAATAATAATATATTCGCATGACCCTTTTTTCACACAATAACATCTTAATCCAAGTATTCAAAGATTTAATATACTTACCTCGTGATCCTTTCAGAAAGCGTCGTTCTACCTCGCTATAGCTCACAGTCATGTCTACTGCAAACTCAGTGATAAATACCCCTATTATCTGGTCAAACCAATGGTCCATAGCTCATGCAATCATGTCCTCTGATGCTTTTAGTCTGCGGACTAATTCCAGAGTCCACACTATTGGTTTGTCGAGCCTACACTTGCCCTCGCTGTCAGGTAGCTTTTCTATACACTCAAACAGCTCAGAAGGAAAGGATGAAAGAAATTATCATGGATCTCCGTATACATGTAGTGCTCCAACCACTTTTCCTTAGATACTTGCAGAGTTGTGTTTTCCTGCATTGTGAACTCCTGAATCTTCTTCTCAAACCACTCTTCAATTTCCTTCTTTGTTGGATTCCAATGGCACGACATGGGACATCCCTTATGCAGATCCCAGTCCTAGCAATAGAACCATTTGTTGGCTTAGTGGGGCCTGATCTAGGTTCAGAAGTGATTTAGCCAAGAAAATCCCAGTACTACTGGCCCTTTTGGCAACAGTCTGCGGAGCGCAGACTAAGGTCTCACTCGAAGTAGTATGGGAGGGTTCTAGAACCGGTTTCCACATCCTGGGGATGCCTGATAAGAGGTGATTGGCTCGCAATCCAACCTTTGCACTTACTGTGTTACACGCACCAGCGGGCACCCCGCACCCTGTGATACTACCTTCACATAGCTCTGGCCACGGCGTGACCCATGTTAATTACCCAAGTCTTCCTTAATTAGGTTTTGTTTGCTAATTAATTAGAATATTTTCATACATAAACATTCATACAACTATTTATCAATGGCGCATAGTAAATAACATAGTAAAAGCAAAGAATAACATCAAAATATAGACCCAATAATAGATGCATCGAGTAAACTTCTATTTATTAACTTGCAATTCCAATTACAGACTCAAATTTGCCCTGTGCACTCAGCTGCAGGGGTCTGCGCACTTAGCTATGGACTCAACTAGGCTTCTATGCACTCAGCTACAGAACCTCCTACTACTACTATTACCCAATACACTTCAGATCCCACTCTACTCTCTAGCCATGCCTTCACATCTCTGTCTATTTTTCCTTATTACCTCCCTTTACACTTAGAGCCTCACTCTATTTATACAATCCCATGGTCTGCAGACCATGGGTAGGCCGACACAACTTTACATTAAATTACATTATTTTAGGGCGCACAACCCTATGACTCAATTATACAATTAGTGCTCCATGCCCGTACTTCGCGGAGTATTTACATTACATTGACCAAAACTTGGGCATTAAGCCCCAGAAACATGTTGTGGGGGATCCAGTGCCCAACACACACATATAGTATTGATAATCAACCCGTGAAAGTGTGGCACACACAACATATGTTGCAATTCATCCTGCTTGACCCATTCTACCCATTCCATTAGTTTTAGCTTTGTGATCTGAGTCTCTTCACAATGAATCTTGGTCATGTACTTATGGGCGACCAAATGCGAAAATTTCTTGCGATCAACTAGATCCCAATCCTTCAATTTTTACATAGGAATGCGCACTAAGAGAGCGCCTTCAAATACCACTTCTTCTGACAATAGCGGTGTAGAGATCATGAATTTCACATTATCGAGATCCTTTAGAACCTTTGCTTTTCCTTTTCATTCAGGATATATTCTGGGAGCCTAGTGAGAGGCTCTCCCTCATCAACATCCAACTCTTGAACTCCTTCATGAAGTTCTTATTTGTCAAAGTCTAAGGGTTCATGAGGCTACTTGGACTTATCCATTTTTCATTTCTGCATGACCTCTATCAAAATCTTCGTCGATGACTACCTCACCAGTACAGCTTGGGGTTTCTTCTTCTTTTCCTTAGCAATAGATGGCTTTGACATAGATGACCTTTGTGTCGTAGGCACAAATGGTGTAGCTTCCATTGATGCAACGTCTGGGGCTTTTTCTTGAGAAACATCGGCTTCAGAACTTACAGGTTCGACAAACATCTCTTCAAGGATAATCTTCTGGTTCCACTCAAATAGCCTCACAAATGCCGAGTGGTGGGCTCTAGTATTGCAGCAATAATGTTGCAACTCCTAGGACTCCCTTCTTTACTTTTATCAACTCGGTAGCTCGTAACAAACTTGGAAGCAATGGTGCTATATGCACAAGTACTATCTCTTGTTGCAGCTGTCACTGGATCGGCTGGCACAAGTCCACTAGGAGCTTAAGCCAACTTCTATGAGCTTTGAGAAGAAGCTTTTAATGGTGATGGATGAAAGCTAACTCAAAGGAAGCTAGTTTACTTATAGAAAGAAGCTGAAAGTGAAAAAGGAATGCAAACCCTAGCAAACCCTAGTTCTACAGACTAACCCTACCGGTGCAAGGAAAAAGATGAAAGTAGCGGAAATGGATGCCATTGAATTCTAGAAATGTAGAATGCATGTCACTAAGCTATTCTTGCAGTGAAATCTTAAAAGGAATATATTTTTGTGGTTTTTAGTAATCTTGTAGAATTATTATGCGTGTGCTTAACTGTTTGACTATGCAGAGGTTGATTGATGGAAGGAAATGGTGAGGGCGCTTGCAGGAGGTTAGGAAGGTGAGAAGAGGGTCTAAGGGGTCCCTAACAGCCTTCCAGAGAGTTTCACAGCGATTGGATCTCAAAAAGCCGCTCTCGTGATCTTCTATAGGAAGTCTGCAGGGGTTCTATAGGATGTTCTACAGGATGTTCCGAAAGGAGATTTTGGAGGGTTGATGGTGGAAGAAAGGTGGAGAAGTGGAAATGGAGGTTGGATGAGGGCGTGAATAGGTTTAGAGCCTCACAGGTGAAGCTGAGAAGTGATGAGGATGGTTGGATTTGTTCAAGGAGGGGTAGAGAAATGTTGCACAAAAATATGGAAATTAGGTCAAAGTGAGAAAGTGTGGCAAACGAACAGCGAGAATTTGAGTTAGGGGATGGAACAGGTGATGAGCCCCAAAAATGTACAATTATTTGGGCTCATTCAACCTCCTAATTTGGCTTAGTCCACCATTCTCATTTTTTTATTGCATGTTTTTTATTATTTTTATGTTAATAGAGTGAATTTGGTTAGTCATTATGCCAACAAGTCTAATGGGTGCTTTGTGTAGCCTTCTTGGTCAACTTGGAGACAAAATTGAAGGTCTTAATGAGCACTTGGCAGCCAAATTCGTGGGAGAACAAGCTAGAGGATTTGTAGGAAGGTGTCCCCCTCATTTATGGGCCCTTACCTCGAATTCTCCACCATCAGCTCGGAGTTCAAAGGCCACCAAATCAATGAGCACAAGGGCAGCCAAGCAAGTCAAGTTGGACTGCTGTTAACTACAAGTCTTTGGCAGCCAAGTCCCTAAATTTTAGGAGGACTGTTGGGTCCTCAAATTGTATAAATAAGAGGGCTTAAGACCTCATTTCAGTTAGTCATTTTGGGGTTAGCTAGTGGTTAGTCATTTTTGGGATTAGCTAGTTAGTCAATTTGGTTTTTTCTCTTTGTAAGCCAGTTTTGGCATGACATTAGACTTTTGATTATGAATAAAAGCAAGCAGTTTTGGATCAAATTCTGAGTTTTTAAAGGAGCCTAAAGCTCTCGGGGTTGGGCCCAACCTGAGAGCTCAGGCCTCCTTCCTTTGTATCAATATTGTTCCTTTAGCATTTCATTTCCATTTTCCTTTACATGCATTCGAGTATAGCTGCTGATTTAGATTTCCTGTAGTGGTTAAACAGTTGCTGATTTGGATTTCCTGTAGAAGTTAAACAGATTGGTTTTATCAGTTAGAATTTCTATAGTTGTTTGGAAGTAGGCTGAGTATATTAGGGTGAATAACAGTTAAAAAAGAACAGGCTGACTGTATGCTCATGATCCACCTCTTTCTAGAGGCAGGGATCGCAGACTGTGCTGCCCATTCAAAAACGTTTGCTTACATGTTAATGCTCTCTTGAACGCAGTCTTGGTGATGGATAGAAGTGTCCATGAGTTTCAATTTCTTGGAATGATTCATTGCTTCAGTACCATATATCAGTTTCCTTCACGAATACATTGCTGTTCATTGGTTTAATAAGCTGTTGGCATAAGTTAATAACTTTTACTTGCAGGACTTGGATGATTTGTCTCATTTACACCGTGCAACGCTACTCCATCGTTCTCCTACCTTCCCGAACCGTGCCCAGACCAACTATCCATCCTCCAATGAAGCCCTTTGTTCCTCAACTACCCCACTGCTCATATCCCCTGTTTTTTGCCTTCCATTCCCTCTATTTCCTCTAAGACAAATCTGCCTCTACACTCACCCTCATCTCCTCACCTCACTGTTGCTGAGCCATTACCACCTCATTTCCATCCTACATATCCCCCTATACCACTCCATCACTTCACCATCACCAAAAACTCCCACGGTAGGACATCCTGTAGAAGTTAACAGACTTCTTGTAGAAATTCCTGAGTTTCCTGTAGGATCCCCTGCAGACATCCTCTAGGAGCCCACACACTCGGTTGCTGAGCATATGAACGTGAGGAACCTCTGTGGACTGATGCTAAGGATCCCTTGGGACCTCTCCTAGCCTCCCTGACCTTTCCCAAGCTTTCCTTCCCTCTGCACCACCTCTGCACAACCAAACCCTAATAAGAACAAAATGACAATCACTCCATCCACTTAAGAAAAAATACAAAAACATGTCTTTTCAGATGCAAGTAGTTTAATTTCATGAATTTCACATCACTAGAAGTAATGGCATCATCTTTAGACATTTGCACTCTCACTATTGCATCATAGAGGTTAGACTAGTCAGATTAGGGTTTACTAGGGTTTCCATGTTTTGGTTGGCTTTCAGTTTCTTTCTGCAAATAGACTAGTCTCCTTTGAGTTAGCTTTCGTCCATCATTCATAAAGCTTCTTCTCTGAGCATATAGAAGTTGGCTTGAGCCCTAGCGGACTTGTGCCAGCTGACCAAGTGACAACTGCGACAAGAGCTAGTACTTGTGCATACAACACCGTCGCTTCCAAGTTTGTACGAACTACCGGGTTGATAAAATTAGAGATAGGAAGCTCCAGGAGTTGTAGCATTATTGCTACAATACTGGAGCCCACCATCTTTTTGGCGCCGTTGCCGGGGAAGCAGCAGAGTATTGGTGATTGTTGCTATTCTTCTATTTTCTACTACAACCTTCTGCTCAGTAGTTTATTTCATTTTCATTCTGCAAAAGTAGCATAGACATTTCCTGCTTTCATAGATTAGTATTTCCTGCTTTCATAGATTAGTATTTCCTGCTTTCATAGATTAGCATTTCAATTCCGCAATTTCATTTCTGTAAGCGTAGGGTAGCATTTCAATTCCGCAAGCGTAGCCTAGCATTTCATTCCTGCAATTTCATTTGAGCAAAATAGATTAGTCCTTTCCTGCTTTCATTTCAATTCCACATTTTCATTTTAGCAAGATAGTTAGTTGCAGTTCAATCTATTTTAGTTTTGCAGGTAGAAGTAGAAAAAACAAAAAAATCAACCAAAAAGATTTCATTTCATGCTTTGTAGGAGTAGAGATAAGTTAGAAAAATGATTGCACGACACCCCCACTGCTTCACACAACCAACGTTCTTCTTCGATGGCTGTGATGAAAGAACCCCTGGGTGGACATCAAGGCATATTTAAAGAACCTCTAGGGGAGAAGAAGAAGAAAACATTCCTCTGAAGCAAATGGCTACAAGAAGAAATGTTTGGAGCAGTACCTTGTCCAAAGATGAATTCGAAGATCAGATAGAAGGTTTCAAGAGTGATATGAGGCAGTTTCTTGCCATGCAACTGGATACCTTGCGGATCCAAAAGAAGCAAGAAGAAGCCAAGAGGGCTTTGGCCATTTTTTGTCCTAGGTGCACTAGAAAGCATCCTAGGAACGAATGTCCAATGCACTCTCTAGAAGTGTGTTTCATCTGTGAAGAATACCATCCTACAGATCAGTGCCCTTCCTTGCCCAGAATCAAAGCTACATATCAAAGAGCCAAGGGAGCCACTGAATCACTCCGTTATATGAACCAAACGAGGCCACATGGACCCATACCCTACCAGCAGGAACTACAAGGGACACCCGAGACCTATTATGACCCTTACCAAACCACCTTCATGCCTTCTTGGGGTCCCCCTGCTCATCCTTCCTGGTTTACACCTCCTCCTTATTCCTTCACAGATCCATATTATGCCCAACCAGCTGCTCATTCGTTTCACTCTTATGCTCAGCCACAGCCTCAGTGGAATGCACCTTATCAGGAGTGGAGGCCCCAGTACAACTCTCATCCCGCTCATTTTCCTCCACCACCTGCTCATCCACAACCATCGCCTCCTCCTCCACCAAGGCAACCTCAAATTCCTACCCAATCACAATGCCATCCATCTCCATCTCAATTTCACACCTCCACTCAACTACCCGTATCATTTCCAAAACCATGCAATGGAGCAGCTCAACCCAATTGCAAAGCTGAGGCACAACATGTGCAAATGACTCCTCTTGAGCTCAATGATGTTCACCAAAGCTCAGGAAGAGTGTTGCAAAACCAAGATCCTATTGAAGAACCAAAGGAAAAAGAAGATTCAAAAGAAGAGATCAAAGAACCATGGGCTGCACTTGATGAAGAGAAGAGATCAGAATCAGAGATCGAGAGAGTTCCCTCATGGTTACCATCAAACCCTCCATGTACTCAAGAGAAAGATCAGCAAAAAGAGGAAGATCAGAAGGTCATGATAGAAGGTGACATGAAGAATGATCCAGATCATCAAAAGAACCAAGGATATCAAAGCTATATTGAGACATGGTTCCAGACAGTCACTAAGTTGCAGCAGTACTCTCTTCCTCAGCTATGTTTTGTACTTTCAAAGTCAGATCATTTTGTCTCTGAAATTTGGATAGTTGTCAAAGCATGCATTTCGAGCCTTCACATCATTTTTTCTCTAATCTCGATGTGCACATGGCTCCATTGGAAGTATTCTTATACTTGAAAATGATTTTGCTTTTCAAGTAGGGTAGGGTAGAAAAAAAAGAAAAAAAAAAAAAAAGAGAAAAAAAAAAAGAAAAAATGAAAAAAGAGAAAAAAAAAAATCTAAGGTGAAAACCTCCTTGGAGGCGCCTTAGAATGGCTCATTGATTGAAAACCTCCATGAGGCGGTCAATGGGTTGGAAAAAAAAAGAGAAAAGAGAATAAGATCTTTGGGTGAAAACCTCCCTTGGAGGCGCCCAAGGTAGGCAATTAGGGTGAAAAAGCTCCGTGAGGCACCCTAGTTGTTTTTCAAAAAAAGAGAAAAAAGAAAAAGAAAAATAAAGCTAATCTCCATTGAATAAGTTCATGTTGCAGCAATGACATTGCAGGTTAAAGAAGGACGTTTCATGACAGGAGGAGCACTCAAATCAAGGTCAAAGGACTCTTTCTTGTGCCTTCTACAGGAAGCTCTGTATTTCTACAGGAAACATCCTGTAGAACCTTTGGACGAGCCAAATCCAATTTCAAAAGTGAATCTGATGGTGGGAATCTGTTGATTTGGCCTACAAGAACTTGTGTGTCCATCCCTTGCCTTCATCCATCATTTTTTCACCTCCTTGTGCTTCTGATTGTGCTTCTATAGGAACTTCCTGTAGAAATTGTGGGAAACTAGACATGGATTTCAAAAAGTGGTTTGGCGAACATGGTAGCTTCCTCAAAGGTTCAGAAGTCCTCCTACAATCTTCCAACTCCTCCTCCATCATCTCCATACCTGCATCACAGCCAAAATTCATTTTGTCATACCATGCAACCAAAATACAAAGTGCCTTGAAGCAAAAATCCATAGAGCAAAATTTGTTTTTGCCATAACTTGAAAACCATGCATCCATTTGACAAACCGTTTTATGGGGAATTGAACAAGGTTGATGAAAACATGCCTGAGTAGTTTCATGCAATTCCGGTGCACGGTTTCCAAGAAATCAGCCTCCATCACCATCAGCCATTTTTGCATTTTCTCCATATCCGTGCATCCGTTTTAAAACTTGTTTCATGAGGAGATGCACATGGGTGATAGTAGCCTACCCAAGCAGTTTCAGCCGATTCTGATGCACGGTTTCCGAGAAATCGACCTCTGAAATCTTCAGCCATTTTCCATTTTTCTCGGAATCCGTGCATCCATTGATCACGAATTTTCTATGGGAGATGCATAATGATGGTAGGAACATGCTCACCGAGTTTCAGATCAATCCGATCTACTGTTTGGGAGAAATGGCAAAAAGAAGTTCTGGTTTTGTGACCATGCAGCAGCAGTAGCTTGAACGGGCAGAGTTGAACGTGGAAACGATTGCATGCAGCTCAAACCCGGCCAGAGGACACCTACACAAGGAAAAGCAACAAAAAATCATTAGCCACGCCCTCATGCAACCAAGGAATCCAAGCATGCAGCAGCAAAAAGCTTCACAGCAGCCAGTCGACCTGCAGGTATGTGACTAAACTAATTCCTCTGTTGCATGAATGTAATTCGAGAACTGCGTGAACAATGAGATGGTTGGATTTAGACAAATTGGTGGCCAGCTAACTGGCCACCCTCATCCAGTTCAACAACACTTGGTGGGTGAATGACACACGTGCGCTCAGCCATCTCAGGAAGGAAATTGAAAACGGGCAGTGGTGAACAGTTAAACTTCAGCGTGCTTGATGGTAAGTGATTATAGGCAGAGGACTACAGTTCATAATTAGACTACAGCGAGGAACAATACTTCTGGTCACATGAGGCCACGTACAGTTGGCCACTTCTCTCTCTCACGTGAATCACGCCTCAATTAAAGTTGCTCGGCTGAATATTTGCAAGCTTTGGGATAAGAATTGGTTTTAGTAACAATCTCTTCCACTGTAAACCACCATCTAAAAGGTAATTCAGCTTCTAAAGGTGTCTCTTGTTATCCCAAAAACACCACCAATTCTCAACTGCTTCAATCCGTGCATGCTGCATTCTCTGTGTGCATTAACATTTTTTTACAAGTACCTGTGCAACAAAGTGATAAAAATGAACAAGTACTCATGGAACACCAGAGACGCTGAAAGATTCAGTTGACTTTGTGCAGCACCTTCTTGATAAGTATGAAAAAAATTATTAGCATGGCATTTAGCAATGATAAAACTTTCCAAAATGCTTTGAATTCATCATTTGAATTTTTTATTAATTTGAATACAATGTCACCAGAATATATTTCTTTGTTTGTTGATGATAAACTTTGAAAGCGTCTAAAAGGAGTCAGCGAAGAGGATGTAGAAGTAATACTTGACAAGGGAAAACTGTTTCAGATGATGCTGAATCTTCCTGTGCAGCTCTGGTTGTTGCATCCATATCATCATTTGGAAACTCTCATGATCTTACTGCCATGTGTTATCCCTTGCTTATTAGTTCAATGGGTATCATTGCTTGCTTAATCACAACTCTGGTTGCAACTAACATATTTGAGATCAAGGCTGTGAAGGAAATTGAGCTTGCATTGGAAAAGCAACTTATTATCTCCACAGTAGTGATGACTATTGGCATTGCTGCTGTAGGCCTAGTTGCACTGCCTTCATCCTTCACTATCTTCAATTTTGGAGCCCAGAAGGTTGTAAAGAACTGGGAGCTTTTCTTCTGTGGTGCTATTGGTTTGTGGTCTGGCCTTGTTATTGGTTTTGTCACTGAGTACTACACTAGTAATGCTTACAGCCCTGTCCAAGATGTTGCCGATTCATGCAGGACTGGAGCAGCAACTAATGTTATATTTGGGTTGGCGTTGGGATACAAATCTGTTATTTTTCCCATATTTGCTATTGCAGTAAGCATTTTATGAAGAAAAGAAAGCTGCCGCAGTCGGAAAGTATTGTCATGTCAGGAACAGAAACGTGAATCAACGTTAAGCAATGGAAAAACAATGATTTAAAGGCCTGGAAACACTTTTTCGCATCCAGCTTTGGCATGCAATATCTATTCACGGGCAGTTCATTGTAGGTGTGTGCTTTTATAATACATTAGACTTGCCATTTGTGTTGGATTCGTCAGCTTTCAGGCAGCGCAGTTCAAGGAGAAGGCACCCCCAGCCAAGCAAGTAAAATCAGTGAAATTGGTTCTACAGGAAGCTAGCAGACTGTTTCTACAGGAAGCTAGCAGACTGTTTCTACAGGAAGACAGAGACTGTTTCTACAGGAAGCCAGCGAACAGTTTCTACAGGAAAGTTTGAAAAGCGGGAAGCCAAAGGAGAAATCGGCCGAGATGCTAGCCAAGGAAGTCACTAGGGCCATCGAAGACAAGGGGAGAGATTTTGTTGCTCAGAGGATGAGCAACACTTTCAGTAGGGGGGTGATGATGAGCCCCAAAAATGTACAATTATTTGAGCTCATTCAACCTCCTAATTTGGCTTAGTCCACCATTCTCATTTGTTTATTGCATGTTTTTGATTATTTTTATGTTAATAGTGAATTTGGTTAGTCATTATGCCAACAAGTCTAATGGGTGCTTTGTGTAGCCTTCTTGGTCAACTTGGAGACAAAATTGAAGGTCTTAATGAGCACTTGGCAGCCAAATTCATGGGAGAACAAGCTAGAGGATTTGTAGGAAGGTGTCCCCCTCATTTATGGGCCCTTACCTCGAATTCTCCACCATCAGCTTGGAGTTCAAAGGCCACCAAATCAATGAGCTCAAGGGCAGCCAAGCAAGTCAAGTTGGACTGCTGTTAACTACAAGTCTTGGGCAGCCAAGTCCCTAAATTTTAGGAGGACTGTTGGGTCCTCAAATTGTATAAATAAGAGGGCTTAAGACCTCATTTCAGTTAGTCATTTTGGGGTTAGCTAGTGGTTAGTCATTTTTGGGATTAGCTAGTTAGTCAATTTGGTTTTTTCTCTTTGTAAGCCAGTTTTGGCATGACATTAGACTTTTGATTATGAATAAAAGCAAGAAGTTTTGGATCAAATTCTAAGTTTTTAAAGGAGCCTAAAGCTCTCGGGGTTGGGCCCAACCTGAGAGCTCAGGCCTCCTTCCTCTGTATCAATATTGTTCCTTTAGCATTTTGTTTCCATTTTCCTTTACATGCATTCGAGTATAGCTGCTGATTTAGATTTCTTGTAGTGGTTAAACAGTTGCTGATTTGGATTTCCTGTAGAAGTTAAACAGATTGGTTTTATCAATTAGAATTGCTGTAGTTGTTTGGAAGTAGGCTGAGTAGAATAGGGTGAATAACAGTTAAAAAAGAACAGGCTGATTGTATGCTCATGATCCACCTCTTTCTAGAGGCAGGGATCGCAGACTGTGCTGCCCATTCAAAAACGTTTGCTTACATGTTAATGCTCTCTTGAACGCAGTCTTGGTGATGGATATAAGTGTCCATGAGTTTCAATTTCTTGGAATGCTTCATTGCTTCATTACCATATATCAGTTTCCTTCATGAATACATTGCTGTTCATTGGTTTAATAAGCTCTTGGCATAAGTTAATAACTTTTACTTGCAGGACTTGGATGATTTGTCCCATTTACACCGTGCAACGCTACTCCATCGTTCTCCTACATTCCCGAACCGTGCCCAGACCAACTATCCATCCCCCAACGAAGCCCTTTGTTCCTCAACTACCCCACTACTCATATCCCCTGTTTTTTGCCTTCCATTCCCTCTATTTCCTCTAAGACAAATCTGCCTCTACACTCACCCTCATCTCCTCACCTCACTATTGCTGAGCCATTACCACCTCATTTCCATCCTACATATCCCCCTATACCACTCCATCACTTCACCATCACCCAAAACTCCCACGGTAGGACATCCTGTAGAAGTTAACAGACTTCCTGTAGAAATTCCTGAGTTTCCTATAGGATCCCCTGCAGACATCCTGTAGGAGCCCACACACTCGGTTGCTGAGCATCTGAATGTGAGGAACCTCTGTGGACTGATGCTAAGGATCCCTTGGAACCTCTCCTAGCCTCCCTGACCTTTCCCAAGCTTTCCTTCCCTCTGCACCACCTCTGCACAACCAAACCCTAATAAGAACAAAATCACAATCACTCCATCCACTTAAGAAAAAATACAAAAACATGTCTTTTCAGATGCAAGTAGTTTAATTTCATGCATTTCACATCACTAGAAGTAATGGCATCATCTTTAGACATTTGCACTCTCACTATTGCATCATAGAGGTTAGACTAGTCAGATTAGGGTTTACTAGGGTTTCCATGTTTTGGTTGGCTTTCAGTTTCTTTCTGCAAATAGACTAGTCTCCTTTGAGTTAGCTTTCGTCCATCATTCATAAAGCTTCTTCTGTGAGCATATAGAAGTTGGCTTGAGCCCTAGCGGACTTGTGCCAGCTGACCAAGTGACAGCTTCGACAAGATCTAGTACTTGTGCATACAGCACCGTCGCTTCCAAGTTTGTACGAACTACCGGGTTGATAAAATTAGAGATAGGAAGCTCCAGGATTTGTACCATTATTGCTACAATACTGGAGCCCACCAACAGGTTGCACTGATGGAGGAAGGGTAGGTAGGGATGTTTCTCAGGTGTTTTGCACACTACTTCTTGAAACTGACCAAACAAAGATCACGCAAACCAAGTATCTAGCTATTCTAACCTAATTTGACCTAGGAACTAGCAATCATGATGAACAGAAATCCCTTGGTAGAAAATCATGTGAAACAACTTATGAAAACCAAGCAAGAATGAACCTAAACATGCAATCAAATATGGTATCAACTTTTGCAACTGAGAAACTAACACTAGCAATTGCATGAAGAAGCAAGAACAGTGTTTTTGTGGCAGCAAGGACACTGTGGTCTCAGCTCATGGTCCCGAGGAGGGAGAGGTGAGATCCAAGGTTTCTTGATGTTCTTTTTTGAAGATCTTTTCTGCTATCAACCTATCACATCACTCTAAAACATGAAATATTTTTCAATCATCAAAACTGTCCTAGATAACCATGCAAGATTTTAATCTACTAACAAAAACTATTTTATGAAGACAGTAAAGAAAAACATATAACAGTACATGGAGGAGGTCCTGGCACTTGGGTTGGGCCCAACCCCAAGAGCTACAGGTTCCTGAAAGAAGCTCAGAACTGATTCAACATAAAATTGGTTTCCATTACTCAAAAAACAACCATGTCCAAAATGTGTTATAGCAAAAGCTCCAAAATGGGCTCAGAAACAAAGCAGCACTATAGTGCAAAAAACAAATGTTTAACAAGTAACCTACGAAGGCTGGAAGCCTTCCTACTTATGCACTACGAGGACCTCCAACAGTCCTCCTTAATTCAAGGGACTTGGCTGCTTAAAACTGCAGTACTCAACCACTCCATAAAATCTACTCGGCTGCCTTTGGAAATTGACTTTGGTGGGATGCTGAACTCTGAGTTGATGGTGGAGAACTCGAGGAAGGGGTCATTTAGTGCAGGAGACACCCTTCCTATGAATCCTCAACCTTGTCCCCTCATATTTGGCTGTCAAATGGTCCATAAATGCTTGACCTTGGTCTAAAAGTTGTCCAAAAGTATGCAACAAACACGTATTAGCCTTCATGGTCAACTGACTATTCTCATTCATTCAATTAACATAAACATACTTCAAAAGTATACATAAACTATGAAGAATGGTAGATAAATGGAGAACAATAGGCAAAATGAGTCGAATAAGTTACCCATTTTTGGGCTCATCATCACCCCCTGCTAAATGGGTTGCTCATCCTCTGAGAAACTAATCTAGCTCATCATCCTTGATAGCTTTGACTGCCTCCCTCACGTCCCAGGCCTCCGAGGTGATGTCTTCTTCCTAGTCATGAAATCCTGCTTTTCTTTCTACTTCCTCCACTGCCTGTTTTCCTCTTCTTCCGTGACTCCTTCTAGCAGTCCTAAAAGAAAGGGAGGACTGAAATTTAGGCTGATTCAATTGGCCTGCAGATTTTGCATTGACTATTTATAGAGGGGTACCCTTGCCAAGGCTTCCCTCATCTTGGTTGGGGAGTGGTATTCTCTTATTTTCAAACTGTGGGGCAGTGTGTTCCACCTCCTTGTGCAAGCATGAATGCAGTTATCCCCCAACAGTATTTCCATGTCCTCAAACTGGGCAATAGCTTGAGCTTGTCGTTCAATGTAATCTTGTAAAATATGAGGGTTATTGGCCAGGTGCTGATGGTTATGTATTAAAGTTGATGTATCCTTTGGTTCTACCCTGATCATGAGTGGTTCACTCAGCTCCCTGTTCATAATATCCCGAATCTCTGATGCCCTCTTTTCCTCATGATTTAGCCAGGAGGCCATGGCCATAAGTTGCACATCTCCCAATGTAGCATTGGGGTCCCAAAGAGTCATGTTTGGAAGGGCCAAGTTGTGTAAATAGAATTCAAATAACTTAGCCTTATCCTCTGCTGAGTTGCTATCACACAAGGTCATGAATTGATGGTAGCTTTGAAATGGAATGGTGCCCCTTTGGGCCAAGGTGTTAGTCTGGAACTGCAACCATTGATCTTTAAGATATAGGTCATATGACTTGGCAGGTTGCCTACACTGCAAGGCCTCTACTACCTAGCTGGCCATGCAGGCCAGTTGGGCTTCCTTTTCTTGTACCTGTTTCTTTAGAGACTGTATTTCCTCAGCTACCTGTGACTCCTTCTCCAGTAGCTATTTTGTTAGTGCCTCAACCTTGGCCTGCAACCCGTCCACTTTTTGCTATTCATCAGAGGTGTCTTTGTCTAGTGGAGGATTTTCCTGTTACTATTGTTCTCCTAGAATGGAGGGCCTGTCGTCCTTATGAATTCCTTGTAGCCGTAGCTGCTATTTCAGCAGCTCATTCTCTTCCTATAGTTTGGCCCTCTGACTACTTTCCACATGATTTACCATGGCTAATTGTCTCCTTGAGTCCCTGAGTTATTCTTCTAGGGGGCCTATGTCTGCCACACCCTTAGACTTGGCAATCCTCATCCAAGTGTGAGTCCTAATTCTTTCTTCTTCTAGTGCAAAGAAGAGTGGCACCGCAAATTTCTGGGGAATTGTTTTCCTGGCTTCTAACAGGTTATAGTATGAGTCCAAGCTGGGCTGAGGGCTTGGTTCCAATATTTCCTCTGTCTTTTCTTCCTCCTGTGATTGTCTGGCCACCTTTTCCTCCAATTTCTCGATCTCTTTTACCTTAGCCCGAGTTTCCTGTAGAGATTTCTCAGGTTCCTGTAGAGCCGTCTTTGAGTCCATTGTCTTCATTCTCTCTCTCCAGGTGGAATTTTTTTGGCTTCCCCGTTCATAGGTGATGGATATCTTTGAAGGAGACCCTTCTTTTGGTTTAGGTGCTATGTCCTCAACGATAATTGGCTCCTTTGACTGCGACTAGGGTCTGCCTACTTTGATCCATGTGCTCCTTCTTGCTTTAGAGTACATGGAGGTTTGCCTCTTTCACTTCGATTTTTGTTTTGGAGGTGTTTTTAAGGCGACAAGAACAACTGCTGCCTCTCTTGCCAATATTTAAGGTGATTTCCCCCTTTTCTGTTCCTTTTCCATGCTTCCTGTAGAAGTCCCTCTGTCAACTATTTCTGCCTATATTGCGGCCATTTCAGAATCTGTCTTTCCCTTTTGTTTTGGTGTGACTTCTTTGGCTATGAGAGCCTTCACTTGGGATGTTTCTGCCTTCTTTTCTCTCCTCTGCAGTCTCTTTTCCCTTGGGGTTTGTGCTGTTGTTCCTTGCTTTGTTTTAGGCTTAGAAATTTGGCCCTCTCCCCCTTTTTCTTTATGTCCTTGTTTTGCTTGAATGTCTTGTGTTCCTTCATCATTGGTTTTCTTACATTCTTCAGCATGTTCTTCCTCCTCATTGCTGGATGAGGTGATGTCTTTGGCTAGGATTCCAATATCGTCATCCCGGGACATGTTTTGGAAGATTTCCCAAGATATGGGGATAGTGTAGGTATGCAGGGCATCTTCCACTAATAGCTTAATGAGCCCATGATGGGCCAGCTAATCTGGGGTCCCTTCATTCAATTTTGTACCACATTCAGTTAGTGACTGTAGAAGAAAATAGGGAATGCTCATCTTCTGGGCTGGAGGTGAATCAATCCCATGCCTTAGTTCACATAACAACCTAAAATGGTATCCATAGACAATGCTAAACCTCCCCTCACATGTAATGTACTTAATAATTTGAAAACTAACCTCACTCCAGAGAGGAGGCAAGCTGGTTCTCCTAACCCCATTTTTGTCTTCTACAGGATGTTCCTCTAGTAGGAAGAATGTTTTCTTGGCAACCTGGCCCAATGACCTCTCTTCTTTGCTCCAAGGGAGTCCTAGTTGTAGACCAGTAACACAACTGATGAGCTCAGGGGTAAGTTCTAGGGTCAAACCCCTAAAACTTATATGGCCTATCTCCTTGATTGAGGTCTCAGGGACATAAAAAATTCCTTTGTTATCTCCTCATCATGACCGTGAATTTTGTCAAAAAATGTCATCCAATTGGCCCCGGTGAAAAGATCCACCACCTCAGGATGCTCGTGTAGTTTGCTGGTGTCCAAGGGTTCTTTCCTTATGAATCCACTTGGCATGGTGAGAGTGTTTTTCTTTTTGCTTTGATCAGAAAAAGGAATGCTGCTTATGGTTTTCCCTCTTAACTCAAGAAGGGATTTCTCGGGTATCAATATTAATTAACAACTATTCACTGGTTTTCAAAACTGCTATTGCCTATAACACGGTTGCCTGTTTTATGAAAGAGAGAGTTTCGTTCTATAAACATAGTACAGATCTCAATTTCTCCTTCCTAGCACATATACAAATATTGAAATTCAAAATTTCATACACAGGCTGACCTCCACAGTTGCATATATTTCTACAGGAGAATTTAAAAAAAATAGGAATGTGGAGGAGAATTTGGATGCAAAAACAACTGAGAAACCCCAGTGCAACACACAGGCAAATGTTTTCTTCCAATCCCAAGGAATATTTCTCTAGGGTTCCCCACTATGATATCATTCAATTCACCACCTTTTCAAATCACACCATGCATAAAGATTTTTCGAGCCTACCTCCCTTGGAGCTGCAAATTCGATGAAGAAAAATCCCAGGTTTCCTTGCTCCGGAAGGCTGTGCAGGGTAGAAGACTCCTTGGTTCGTGTAGAATATCTATGTGCCTCTACATGAGCCCGATATGCGGGAGATTCTCAGAAACAGGTAGAAAAACCGGTGGTGGGCAACTGGTTAACAGTTTCTGGAGCGAAGGATGCGTACTTCATTTGAGGACATTGCAAGTGCAAATGAATAGAGGGTGGTGTGAGTTTCATCCGAGCATATTTTAACTGCAGCGTAATTCGTGGTGAGGGGGTGAGGTGGCCAGACTGAACCATTGATCCAACGTCACGGCCATAATTTCTCTGCGTGTCTCTGGCCGCCATCACCTCCCCTCTGCCATTAATTGCCGCCACCACTGCCAGTCCCGACGATTTCTCCCTGAGTGGACACTCCACACGTGTTGGCTGCACGTCTCGTTGAAAATTTGAATGTAACTGAGCTTGTTTGGATCCCACGAGGCTATGTAACTGGCCGAGGGTGGCCAGTTGACTGGCCACCGATCCCATTCTATCCAACCACTTCCATAGGCATGCATCTTTTTGAAATATAGTTTATGTAATTGACGAATGAGTTTAGACACTTACCTATGTGGTCATGGCTGTGTTATGCAGATTTTAGGTCTCTGAACCATTTCTTCATTTGCTGCTGCTTCCTGCACGGGTTTTGGAACCCAATCCTTCAGTCGTTGACGTTGCATGCACGTGTTTTGGAATTCATTTCATTGGTTGTTGTCGCTGCATGCTCTGGTTTTTCTTGGTTTCAGCTACTGATGATGTTTCCCCATTCAAGACGAGCTCTTTGCATGTCTCCTTTTTTGTTTTTCAGTTGTCCTTGTCTCCAGAGTGTGTCTTCCAGAGGGATCAGCTGCTACAGGATTCCTGTAGGATGTCGTGTAGCTGCTTCTCCTCCTAGGATGCAAGCTAAGTGAGCAGGACTATACTGCGGATGATGGATTCGGCTGATGAGGAGTCCAGATGGAGATTGATAGGTAGGGAGAGTGAAACACCGCTGCTAGATATGTCATTCAAATTTCTTGCTGGCAGTGTGAGGAAAACAAGGGTTTTTTTATTATATTTTGTTTTTTACTGTGCAGGCATAAATAACGGAATGGGTGCAATGGAGGTGTGAAGAGATGAAACAAGGTGATGTATGGCTATGGACGTAAACAGGGGTGGTTGCAGGCTTAACAAGAAGATTCCAACCTTCGGATTCCCTCCCATGATCAATTTTTGCGTGTCTGGAGGTTCTACATGATCTTCCTATAGAAGATATAGAACTTCCTATAGAAGGTGAAATCTTAGCCTGAATGCGATCAAATCATAGGAAAGGGGAGTGGTCATGGAGGAGGTGTGTGTGAGGGATGTTTGTAGTCTGGTGTTGACCTATGTCCTAGTTTTGCGCACCCCCCTGAACCTGCAATGTCTTCCCTGCAACCTGCATTTATTCAACAGAAATTAGGCTTGTTTCCCTTCTTCTTTTTTTCGTGGTGAGACAGCTAGGACGCCTCGAGGAGGTTTTCACCCTCACTGTCTGCCTCGAGTGCCTCTAAGAGGTTTTCACCCAAGGATATTTTTATTCTTTTCTGTTTTCTTCCATTTTTCTTTTTTTTTATGATCAAGGTGTAGGTGGAGTAGAGACAAGGCCCTGCTCCACTACTAGCACTGACTTATCCAGAGTTTCAATGAACTCCTGCTTGGAAAGGGGATTCTTGTAGATTTTCAATCGGTTCCCATTGACGAGCATGGGGATGGCTTCTTCATCAATGGTCCTGATAAGGACTGAACCATTGTCGTTGCATTCTCCACTGCATATGGTCCCAGCCACCTTGTCCTCAGCTTCCCCTTGAAATCCTTGTATCTTGAGTCATATAACAGCACCCAATCTCATGGCTGAAATTGCTTTTTGTTAAGGTGCCAGTCATGCCATATCTTTCTCTAGAGTTGAACTACTTCTGAGTGGAGGAGGGCCTGCATTATCTGTTCATCTAATCCATTCAGCGGTAGTAACCTTTCCTGTTGCGCATGGCTGAGATCCAGGTCCAGCTGAGCTGCCAACCTTAATGTGTTGTGCTCAAACTCTATGGACAGCAGAGCCTTCTTCCCATAGACTAGCTCATAAGGTGTGAGAGCTGTTGTGGTTTTCCAAGGGGTGTTGTAGGCCCAGGTGGCCTCAACCAAGTGGCGTGCCCAATCCTTTCTGCTGCTGCTTACCACCTTAGTCAAAATTTCGTCTAGAACCCTATTAGTGATTTCCACCTGCTCATTTGCTTGCGGGTGATAAGGGGTGGAAGTTCTATGCTTGATCTTGTGATGAGCGAGTAGGTCTCCAATCAAGTTAGAGGTGAACTGACTTCCTTGATCTGTGACTAATTCTCTTGGGTAGCTGAATTTGTAGAAGATATTTTCGCTTAAAAACTCAACCACTTTTTCTTCTATCACTACCTTGATTGCCTTTGTTTCTACCCACTTTTTCAAGTAGTCTATGCGCACAATGATGTAAGACTTTTTCTTTTAAGGAGGGTTGATAGGACCCACAAAATCCATGCCCCACTTCTCAAATGGCTCGAAAGTCACTTGAGGTTGGAGGGGCTTTTCATCCCTCAGAGTTGGTTTTCCCATCCTTTGACATCAGTCACATACGCTGATGTATCTTCTGACATCTTGATGAAGATTGGGCCAATAGTAGCCTGCCTGTAGAATTTTGAAGGTAGTCCTTTCTGCTGCAAAGTGGCCTCCACAGGGTCCATCGTGACAGGTTAGGAGAATGTCAAAAACTTCCTCCTCCCTAACACAATGCCTCAAGATATAATCTTGGCTGAGTTTGAACAAGTTGCCCCCAATCCAAGTAAAGGGGGTGCTTTTCCTCACAATTCTGCTCTTTTCTTTCAAGGATAGGTGTGGAGGGAACTGTACTGAGACCAAGTAGTTTTCTATATCAGCAAACCATGGAGAGAGTAGTAAAATAGAAAACAGGTGTTCATCTGGCATCTCATCATCCACCGTCCCTTCTTCATCTGTAGGCAAATATAATCTAGACAGAAAATCAGCAATGACATTTTCCTTTCCTGGCTTGTCAACAATGGTTAAGTCAAATTGCTACAGTAAAAGTAACCATCTAATGAAACGAGCATTCACATCAGGTTTATTCATCAAATACCTTATCATAGCTTGATTAGTGTGCACGAATGTTTGATAACCAGTGATGTAGTGTCTGAACTTATTTAGGGAATGGACTATAGCTAGGAGCTCTTTCTTGGTCACAGTATAGTTTAATTCTGCCTTGGACATGTTTTTTCTGAAAAAGTATATGGCATATGGTAGCTTCTCTTCAATTTGTCCTAAAGCTGCCCCAATGGCTTTGTTCGAGGCATCCGTGTGGATGTGGAAAGGTAGGGCCTAGTTTGGACCTCTCAGGATTGGGGCAGTTACCAGTTTATCTTTTAACTCATCCATAGCCTCTTCACAGTTGTCATTCCATTTAAATTCAACATATTTCCCCAAAAGACCAAACAATGGCGAGGCTAGCTTACTAAAGTCTTTGATGAATCTTCTATAGTATCCTGCTAAGCCTAGAAAAATCCAAACATCTCTTACCTTCTGAGGAGGTGGAACCTTTTGGATAATAGAAATTTTGCTAGAATCCACCTGTAATCCTTGCTAAGAGATTGTATGGCCTAGCATGGTCCCTTCAGTCATCAGGAATTCACATTTTCCAGGACTGAGGGACAGGTTCATCTCAATACACTTGGTTAAAACTTTTCCCAGGTTAGTCAATGCTTCTTGGAAGCTGGACCCATAAGGAGTAAAGTCATCCATGTAGATTTCTACCGAATCATGAACCAGCTCAGCAAATATGCTCAGCACTACTCTCTGGAAAGTGGCAGGAGCATTGCATAGCCCAAAGGGAAGGACCAGGTAGGCAAAGGTTCCCCATGGACAAGTGAAGGTGGTCTTATCTTGGTCTTCCGGGCTGATTTGGATCTGATTATACCCGTTGAACCCATCTAAGAAAGAAAAGAACTTCTTCCTTGCCAGCCCATCTAGCACTTGATCTATGAAAGGAAAAGGGAAATGGTCCTTCTTGGTGGCTTTGTTAAGTTCTCGATAATCTACACAGATTCTCCACTTCCCATTTTTCTTGTGCACAAGCACCAGAGGAGAAACCCATTCGCTGTCCGAGATGGGGTAGATGAATCCTGCATCCAACAACTTTCACAATTCTTCTTTAACGATGTCCTGAAAGGCTGGATTCATTCTCCTCTGAGGCTGCCAGACTGGTTTACAATACTCTTTAATGTAAATGTGATGGGTACAGACCAATGGATGGAATCCTTTCATTTCCTTATAGCTCCAAGCGAAAGCCTCCAAATGGTGGTTCAATAAGCTACATAGCTCCTTCTCCTGAGAGGGAGAGAAGGATGAGTTGATCTTCAAGGTTCTTTCAGGGCCAAATTCCACATTCTTAACTTTGGGAGAGGTTAGATCAGCCACACAGAGGTCCACTAAAGCGCGGGATTTGGTACTTTCCACCAACTTTTCTAATGGCAGCACACCAGGAGGTGGATTTTGAATCAACTTCTCAATTAGGTCGTCCTCGGTTTGAGGACCTCCTCGGGTGGCTTCCATTGTGCACACTGGTGCAAAGTAGACTTCATCCTCATCTTCCTCCTCCAACCAGAGAGGTAAGTCATGTTCTAGCAGAGGTTGGGCAGGAGGGTATAGGACTAGCTATTTGGACATAGGCCCATTCTTGGTGGTCATGCTCCCAGCTCGAAAACTGATGTAAGCATCCGCAGTAGCTAACCAAGGCCTTCCCAAAATGAGGGGGTATCCAGTGAGTTTTTCCTTTGGCCAAAGGACCAAAATGTCCGCAGGGTACTCCCAAGAATCAACAGAGACCAGGATATCCTCCACAATCCCTTCGGGAGTCATGGTGGAGCGGTCTGCTAACTGTAGTACTGTCGAGGTATTCCTCAAGGAACTTTGGAGGTTGAGTTTGAGCATAGTGTCCCTGGTCATCACATTGATGGCAGCCACTAGATCGATCAGGGTGTGGGGGATTATGGTGCCATTGATGTGGACATCTACTACAGGACTCCCAGGATCCAAATACTTTGGACAGATTATTTTCCCCAACATCAGATCGGACAGTTGTCCTATGACATTGATAGTCGGGGCATCTCTCTTGCGCTTGCCTGGGTGCTTGAAACACTTCTCCTTGATCAATTTGTTGTAGATTGGTACATCTTTTATGGCATGGAGAAGTGGGATTTTCACACACAACTGTTTAAGTTCTCCCAGAAGTTTAGTCTCCTCTAGGTTTGGTTATGTGGCTACTGTTAGTCGCTCAGGAAAGGGTGGAATGGCTTTGGATTCATTTTCCTGTTTCCCTTCCTCATCCTCCAGGGGAGGAGGGTGGCAATCTCGAAGGGCCTTTCCAGATCGTAGGTTGATTTCTTGAATCTCCATAGCATAGGTAGGGCATGTTGTCTCTCTACTGTATACTTGCTGGGCCTCTCTATTGTTGGGGTTCGGGTTCGGTTGAGCAGGCATCTGGGGTTGTCTTGGAGGAGCAGGAGGTAACGGTTGTGGTTGAGTAGGAGGTGGAGGAAAAATAGTGGGGGGAGAGTTGGATTGGGGCCTCCACCCAGGTTGAGGTGCATTCCATTGAGGTTGTGGCTGAACATCAGAGTGAAACGAATGAGCAGCAGGTTGAGTATGGTATTGAGATGGATAAGACCAAGGAGGAGGTGTGGACCAGGAAGGATGAGCAGGGGGGGCCCAAGAAGGCATGTCAGTGGATTGGTTGGGGTTGCAATAAGTTTGGGATGTTCCTTGCATCCCCTGCTGGTAAGGTCTGGATCCATGCGGCCTCCTTTGGTTAAGGAAGTAGAGTGGATCAGTGGCCCCTTCATCCCCTTGGTACATGGCTTTAAGTCCGGATAAGGTTGGGCACTGGTTTGTGGGGTGGTCTTCCTCACAAACGAAACATACCTCCACTGAGTGCAATGGACACTCATTCTTGGGATGCTTCCTTGTACACATGGGACAAAAGATGGCCAAAGCCTTCTCAGCTTCCTCTTTCTTCTGTTGGATTCGGAAGGTATCCAGTTGCATGGAAATGGTTTGTCTCATCTCACTTTTGAGGTCTTCCATCTAATTTGCAAACTCATGCTTGGAGAAGATGGCACTAGATGAAAGTGGATTCCCCCTACCTCTTTTCCGGGCTGCCCTAGAGTGGTTTCTAAACATAGTCTTTATGTCCTCATAAGGTAGTTGGTAGATGTCTCCTCTAGCTAGCAGATGGAGGGTATCTAGAAGGTCTTTGGGGACTCCTCAGAACAGGACCAGCTTCAAAGATTCAGGGTCCAGTGTGCACCTGGCCCTTTTATAACTAAGTTGGAACCTTTCTTCATAGTCTTGTAAAGAATCATCACTTCCCATGGTCATCCGAAAGATCTCTCCCTTTGTTTCCTTTGACCTACAGTAGTCCCGGTATTTGTTGTTAAAGGTTTGCTACATCTGAGCCCAAGTTGTGATACTGTTTCCAGGTAACCCCATGAACCACCGTAGTGCTACATCCTTGAGGGTAGAGGGAAAGAGTTTCAACTTTTGCTCGTCTTCTGCATAGTCATAAGTTTGACAAAGGACAACAAACTCAAACAGGAAGGTATCAGGGTCTTCAGTGGTCAATCCATGGAAATGAGGTAAGGCTGAGGGACTTATGTTTTTCATTTTCATGTCCCCATTGGTCTCTCGGATGGGAAAGGCACCTTCTATTCTCTCCTCATCTTCTCTACCATTTCTGTTTTTAGCCATGGTCTCAAGAGGAATGTTTTCTTGCTCTTCTTCTATTATAGGGTCTTCGTATATCTCTGGAGGTTCACCTATAGGTTCTTCTCGATCACTGCCATCGAAGAAGAGAGAAGGTTAACTCAGCGATGTGGTGGGGGTGTTCGGTAAGAATTTCCCTATATTGTCTCTGTTCCTACGAGGCATGAAATGGGATATTTTTGGTGGAGTTTTGGTGTTTTTTCTACTTGTACCTGCAAAACTAAAAGTGATTGAAATGAAACTAACTAAAATCCATCTTGCTGAAATGAAATTTCGGAATTGAAATGAAAGTAGGAAAGGACTAATCTCTTTTGCTGAAATGAAATTGCAGGAATGAAATGCTAGGCTACGCTTGCAGAATTGAAATTGCGGAATTGAAATGCTAATCTTTGCTTGCAGAATTGAAACTTTAGAATTGAGATGCTAATCTATGAAGGCAGGAAATATCTAATCTATGCTTGCTGAAATGAAATGAAAGAAGGAAATTTCTAACTTACTTTTGTGGAAATGAAATTGTAGAAAGGAAATGAAACAACTCTTCTACTCTTGCTGAAATAACTATTTAGTAGAAGATTGAAGTAGAAAGTAGAAGAAAAGTAGCAATCACAAATACTTTGATGCTTCCCCGACAATGGTTCCAAAAAGATGGTGGGCTCCATTATTGCAGCAATAATGCTTCAACTCCTGGGAGTCCCTTCTTTACTTTTATCAACCTGGTAGTTCGTAACAAACTTGGAAGCGACGGTGCTATATGCACAAGTACTACCTCTTGCCGCAGCTATCACTGGATCGGCTGGCACAAGTTCTCTAGGAGCTTAAGCCAACTTCTATGAGCTCTGAGAAGAAGCTTTTAATGGTGATGGATGAAAGCTAACTCAACGAAAGCTAGTTTACTTGTAGAAAGAAGTTGAAAGTGAAAAAGAATGCAAACCCTAGCAAACCCTAGTTCTTCAGACTAACCCTACCGGTGCAAGGAAAAAGATGAAAGCAACGGAACTGGATGCCATTGACTTCTAGAAATGTAGAATGCATGTGACTAAGCTACTTTTGCAGTGAAATCTGAAACGGAATGTCTTTTTGTGTTTTTGAGTAATCTTGTAGAATTATTATGCATGTGCTTAACTGTTTTGACTGTGCAGAGGTTGATTGATGGAAGGAAATGGTGAGGGAACTTGCAGGAGGTTGGGAAGGTGAGAAGAGGGCCTATGGGGTCCCTAACACCCTTCCAGAGAGTTTCACAGCGATCAGATCTCGAAAAACCGCTCTCGTGATCTTCTACAGGAAGTCTGCAGGGATTCTACAAGATGTTCTATAAGATGTTCTGAATGGAGATTTTGGAGGGTTGATGGTGGAAGAAAGGTGGAGAAGTGGAAATGGAGGTTGGATGAGGGTGTGAAGAGGTTTAGAACCTGGCAAGTGAAGCTGAGAAGTGATGAGGATGGTTGGATTTGTTCAAGGAGGGGTAGAGCAATGTTGCACAAAAATATGGAAATTAGGTCAAAGTGAGAAAGTGTGGCAAACGAACAGCGAGAATCTGAGTTAGGGGATGGAACAGGTTGCACTGATGGAGGAAGGGTAGGTAGGGAGGTTTCTCAGGTGTTTTGCACACTACTTCTTGAAATTGACCAAACAAAGATCATGCAAACCAAGTATCTAGCTATTCTAACCTAATTTGACCTAGGAACTAGCAATCAAGATGAACAGAAATCCCTTGGTAGAAAATCATGTGAAAAAAATTATGAAAAACAAGAAAGAATGAACTTAAGCATGCAATGACATCTGGTATCAACTTTTGCCACTGAGAAACTAACACTAGTAATTGCATGAAGAAGCAAGAACAATGTTTTTGTGGCAGCAAGGACACCGTGGTCTCAGCTCATGGTCACGAGGAGGGAGAAGTGATATCCAAGGTTTCTTGATGGCCTTTTTTGAAGATATTTTCTACTATCAACCTATCACATCACTTTGAAACATGAAAGCTTTTTCAATCATCAAAACTGTCCTAGATAACCAAGCAAGATTTTAATCTACTAACAGAAACTATTTTATGAAGACAGTAAAGAAAAACATATAATAGTACATGGAGGAGGTCTTGGCACTTGGGTTGGGCCCAACCCCAAGAGCTATAGGTTCATAAAAGAAGCTAAGAACTAATGCAACATAAAACTGGTTTCCATTACTCAAAAAACAACCATGTCCAAAATGTCTTACAGCAGAAGCTCGAAAATGGGCTCAGAAACAAAGCAGCACTATAGTGTGAAAAACAAATGTTCAAAAAGTAACCTACGAAGGCTGGAAGCCTTCCTACTTATGCACTACGAGGACCTCCAGTAGTCCTCCTTAATTCAAGGGACTTGGCTGCTCAAAACTGCAGTACTCGATCACTCCATAAAAGCTGCTCGGCTGCCTTTGGAAATCGACTTTGGTGGGCTGCTGAACTTCAAGTTGATGGTGGATAACTCGAGGAAGGGGTCATTTAGTGCAAAAGACACCCTTCCTATGAATCCTCAGCCTTGTCCCCTCGTATTTTGCTATCAAATGGTCCATAAATGCTTGACCTTGGTCCAAAAGTTGTCCAAAAATCTGCAGCAAACACGTATTAGCCTTCATGGTTAAGTGACTATTTTCATTCATTCAATTAACATAAACATACTTCAAAAGCATACATAAACTATGAAGAATGGTGGATAAATGGAGAACAATAGGAAAAATGAGCCTAATAAGTTACCCATTTTTGGGGCTCATCACTGGGTTTGAAACCAAATCCTCCGAAACTTGCTGATTCATAGAGCGAAAAAAAGAGGCTCATACACAATTTTCAAAAGGAAAAGTGTTCTATGGAAGACCAACACGCCAGATTTATAGGCGATTTTGAATTGAAATTTGATCGTTCCCTCCATTTTATGATCATAAATGAATCTTTGGTGGTAGGTCTCCAAATATTTTCACCATAAATGTCACCTACCCGCTCCTCCTAACATGATTTTTGCTGTCCAACCATGAACGGTGTTTTCAATGACTACTTTTGGACCTAGTTGCGCTACACCAACCCCAAAGTGCAGCTAGTCCATTGTAGCTTGTTGGGCATGGGATCCGCCAAGGGCAGTTTTGTGGCTTAGAGCCCAGATTTTGGTCCAATTTTGTAATTCCAATGTAAAGACTCCGCATTTTTGGGCATGGAGCGCGTATTTGTTAAAGAGTCATAGGGTTGTTCGCCCTTATTTTGACAATGTAATGTCAGCCATAGAAGATATACCCATGGTCCACATACAGTGAAATTGTATAAATAGAGTGAAGCTCTATGTAGATAGAATCAATAGATCTAAGATCGAATAATGAAGATGCATGTGAGATAGCTCTGAAGTGTAAGTCTAAGTTTTGGGTGATAGCATAGGTAGAGGATTTGCAGTTGACTGCGCAGAGGCCTAGTAGTCCGCAACTGAGTGCACGGACACTGGCAGCTGAGTGCGTAGGGCAAGTCGAGTCTGTAATCCTCTAGAAGTATTAATAAAGAGAAGTTTCTAAAATTTTTGTGTCTTTATTTCCTGTTTATGCATCTATTATATTGGGTATGAATTTCACTTCTAATGCTTATATGATGTGTGAATGTGTATAACTATATTGGTTAAGTGAACACACGTTAGAAAATCTATTTACATGAAGCTAACTATGTTCTGTTAATAAGATAAGTAAGATACTTAGCATAGTTTGGGAAATACCGCACTTCACTACCATATTAGCGTGAAAGGAATTCAACCCCTCGTTAGGGCTACGTGGAAGCTGATTGTAACAGATCACGAAGGTGCTAAAGGATAGACTAGAGCACGAAGCACCCTACGTGAACGTAGCTATAGTTGGAATAAACCGACATCATAACCATCTCAGGGTGTAGAAACTTGGTTTCAACATCCCCCCATACTCCCTTGGGTGAGACTTCAGTCTGCGCTTCGCGGGCTGACGTTGAAAGGGCCAGTAGTGTAGGGATTTGTTTCGCTGACTAAATTTGAACCTGGGTCAAGCCCCCTCAAGCCAACAAATGGTTCCATGGCTAGGACCGGAATATGCATGAGAGATGTGTGATGTCGTATCACTGGAATCGAACTAATAAAGAAATCTAAGGTTGGTTGGATAGAGGAATTCACGAGTTCGCAGCACAGGAAAACATAAACCTATGACTGTCAAAAGAATAGTGGTTAGATAGCTACTTGTATAGTGGATCGCAAAGCTAGCAGATAGCCAAGGAAGGTGGAAACTTGATGGTCCTATTGTGTGGACCCTAGAGCTAGTGCTAAGGTTGGAGGCATTAGAGGATAAGATCACACGCGCCGTCTATCATTGGCTTGATCGTATTATAGGACGATTTGTTACTGAGTTCACAGTTAACACCTTAGTGAGCTACAGTGAGGCAGAGCAACGATTTCTTAAAGGACCATGAGGTAAGTACGCAAATTCTTTGAATACTTGGATTAGAATGCTGTTGTGCGAAATGCAAGTTATGTAGTTACCTTGATGTTTGGGGCTATGTGAAGTGGAAAGGTTTACAGGAACGAAGGAAATAAGGGTCCAGAGAATAGCCCCATGATTTCACCTCCATGAGGGGACAATGAAGATCTCGCAAAGGTCTCTCCGTGAAGTGCTATTCATCTGATAAGACAAATAATTCCGTGAATCCCACCTCTAGCCAAACCACCACTAGCTTCACTGCCATCACCTCCATCTTCACCTGTACCACCCCCACCACCACCGTGATTTAGTATGGCAAACACAGTGAAGTTGCCTTTGTTCAAAGGCATGGGAAATGAGGACCGGGACCAATTCTGGTTCGTAGTGAAGGCTGTATGGGAAGCTCAAGGTGTTATAGATGACCATATAAATAAAGCAACATTGGTTAGCGCCCTGCAGGATTGTACACTAACTTGTTATATTAAGTACTCCAATGATAACCTGAATAAGAGAGTAGCGGACATCAAAGCAACACTAAATAGGGAATTTAGCAGGCCTAAACCTAAAGCGAAGTCGATTATTGGATTCAAATAAATCACGATGCTACCAGGTGAGACTCCTTGGGAACTGGATCACGGGCTGAAATGTATGATTTGCAAAGAAAACATGAATCTGACAGATGGACATCACCGTGAGTGGTTTGTAGCTTCACTACTACCACACTTAAGGAATGCTCTATCGCAGCAGAAAATAACAACTCAGGCAGAAGCCTTGGAGATTGCCATGAGACTCCATGAGACCCTGACCCAAGATCCTAACCTAGGAGTTCAACAGATCCACTCGCAGCTAAAGAATTTGTGCCTTGAGATGTAGACTCTGAAACAAGACAGGACAGTTCGATGAGAAGTGCACAAAGAAGTGTGGTGCATGAAATGCAAGAGTAAGGGTCATGACAAAGACCACTGCTTAGTCTTTACAAATTAATTTGCAGGAGGAGGATTGTGGCCTTTAAGGCCAAAAGCTCAAGCAAGACCTAGCACTATGCCTACTTTGTGGTGCAATATCTGTCAAGTAGCAGAAAGAATGCCATAGATAACTGTCACTTATTACAGAAGTATACGCAAACTCCGCAACAGTTGTTCTGCAACTTTTGCAGGTCGGTGGGACATGACGAGCGTACTTGTAGGAGCTATGAATTGATGATGGATGGAATGCCCAGCTACAGGGTTTAGGCTAAAACGTGGCCCCTTGACCATAATGTAGTGATGGCATGGAGAGGATTTCAGGAGCGCAGATGAGGTTGAGGCGAAGGAGGACCTGATAGAGGTCATGGACAGTTGATTTTCTACAATTGCGGAGGGCCAAGATAGTATGCCCATGATTTCACTAATCCAACGCACCCGTCGTGCATGCATTACACATTGTTTGATCATGAGACATAACATTGTCCTACACTGATAGCTAGGATATGTGACAAAGGAGCGCTACCACCTCCCCTAACTCAAAACCTATAGATGATGAGGTCTGAGCCATGTGAGGAAGAGCAGAACGTAAACATTGTGCTCCAAAGTGGAATCGTGACAGGAGATGACAAGGGAAAACAGTCGGAAGATAGTACTTGGGTATTCAAAGCCTCGACAAACGAAGTTGAGTTTGATTTGGAGCACGCTCAGGAAACCTTCATGGAAGCTAAGAAGAGCTTCACTGAGGCCTCCACTTCAGGAAGCAAAGGCAAGCCTGAGTTGGAGATGGACCCCTCTATGCTCACAACATTCCTAGAAACCTGTATGAAGCTATTGCACAATAGTAAGGTTGTAAAAGAGCTACAGGAACTCACCAATAGATGTGCTGGGACCATGCCAGGTGAACCATGTGTAGCCACAAGATTAGAAAGCATAAGACAAGGACGGGGCATGAAATGAGACTAACCTTGCAGATCAGAGAATATGGGATGGACCAAGTCATTCTAGATTTGGGATCAGATGTGAATGTGTTACCGAAACAAACATGGGATCGAATGGGGAGACCTGCACTCCAATGGTCTCTAATTTGGCTAAGAATGGCGAACCAACAAAAAATCATACCCATGTGGTGATTGGAGGGAATAATCGTGGATATTGAGGAAGCGAGCACACTAGCAAACTTTGAAGTAATAAAGATTGTTGATGAAAAAATTCCTACCCCAGGCTCCTAGGAATTGACTGGGCCACTAATATGAATGGGGTAATCAATCGAAAGAAGTGGAAGATGATCTTTGAGAAGAAATCATTGCACATAATAATACCCTTGGACCCTGCTAAAGGATCGCGCTATATGGAGCTGGTCTGCAATTATGAGAGCAATGATGATTTGGATTGCATCTACAAGATAACCACACGCGACCAAGAGTAGGTGAATCCCATTGCGGATGGACGGATTACATGGGAGCGCGAGAGCTCCTGCACTTTGGATTCCAATGAAGAAGTAGAATGTTGGTAGAATCGGTTACATGAGGTAACTATGCCAAATTGCAACATGATGACCCTGTCATTGCACTACGTGTTGATAGAAGTAAGAGATCTACCTAATTATGATGGTCTAAATGAGGTAGACACCTTCTTGGATGCATTTGAAAGGGAGGTGCTAGAAAAGAAATTCTTCCAAGCCTTGGACTGGGTGCTGTGTGCTACGCCTGCAAGATGGTGGGGTACGCACAAAGGAAGCTTTGATGATTGGTGTGAATGTAGGAGAATGATGCGAACACGATTTGGGAAGCCTAAGGTATGATTGCCACACAAGTATGATGGATAGGATGATTGCGCGTGCATTTGGCCAAGTGGACGCAAGCCTATGGAGAAAAGCCCCAACCTGAGCAGATGCACATGTACTCCGTGCTAAAATACCTGGTCAATAAGCGTGTGTTGGGGGGGCGAACTTGCAGATGGGTCTTAATGTTGCGAGGACATTATGCAGGAAGAGCAACCGTGTAGAAGATTCTACGCGTAGGGTTGTGGTGGCCATCCCTTCGTCAGGATTCAAAAGTGTATTGCAAGGCATGTGATATATGTCAAAAAACAGGTAGGCCATCGCAAAGGGATGAAATTACTTTGAATCCATAAATGATGTTGCAACCTTTTGAAAAGTGAGCAATAAATTTTGTAGGACCCATCAGACCTTAAGGAAAGATAGGCGCGAGGTATATTATCACTGCGATAGAGTACTTGACTCGTTGGGTAGAAGCGCAGCCGGTGAAGGATTGCATGGGCATGACTACCATGATGTTTCTATTTGAACATGTAGTGATGCAACTTGGATGTCCGAAGATCTTGATGAGTGATCGCAGTACACACTTCCCGAACGAGACGATTAGTGCACTAATGAAGGAATTTCAGGTGTATTATCAAAAGAGCTCACCTTATCACCCACAAGCTAAAGAGACAGTGGAGGCATTCAACAAAGTGCTTGAAAACGTGTTGACCAAGGTATGAAATGCGCAATGAAGTGATTGGGACCTATGCATACCTGCAATTTTATGGGCTTATCTAATGACATGCAAGAAACTGATGGGACAAACACCTTTTAGGCTTGTCTATGGAGTGGAAGCTGTAATGCCTATGGAATACATCGTGCCTATTATGCGCATAGTAGCGATCACAGGTATGATGGATTTCGGAGCTCTAGAAGAGAGGCTTGCGCAGTTGGATGAGTTGGAAGAAGAACGATTTTTGGTTGGGTTTCACCAGCAGGTCCAAAAGCAGCATGAAAAGGCATGGCACGATCGACATATTAAGCTGCGCACCTTTAAGGTGAATGACTTGGTATTGTTGTATTATAATAAGTTTGATAAATTCCTAGGAAAGTTCAGGATACAACTGGTCAAGTTAAATGGAGAACCCTTCCCAGGAAAGGTGAATGGAAGTCGCTTGAAGCCATACACCAGTGATCCAGCAATGTGACTATATGAAAGTGGCAGAGTCTCAACAATCCAAGCAGTTGAAAGGAGGCGCAGGACTAGAAACTACTCTGCCTAGGAACGACACGATGTAAGGACTGCACGCAGTAGCAAAGTGTCTTAAGGTCTGTGATAGTTCAAGGATAGCTGCACTGGCACGCAGGTCTGCTAGAAAGTGATCATTAAATTCACTATTCATGATTTCATGCTTGGTTTTAGGCCAAATGGAATTGGTGGTAGGAATTTAAGGTGAAATTTATGGGCTAGATTCATGAAAATATGCCACCAATCTAGCATTAATGGACTGAATGTGGGGGGAACAGGAAAATTCAAATTCAAAAGGCACTATAAATTACAAGTAGTTGTCCTACAATCAACACTTGGAAATTTGAGAATTGAGTAGTTGCGTGCTTAGGTATTCATGAACCGAGACTTATTTGAGACTTTGAAAGCGAATTCGTTGTTTGAGAAACTACCAGAGACACTGAAAGAATTATAGAGTAGCGCTATGTCAGTACCCAAAGAGGCCATGGACACCAAAAAACATGTCGAAGAAGTCCAACACGCGGTCGCTCAATGCACTGTCGAACTTGCAGCAATCCAA
Organism: Pinus tabuliformis; assembly: GCA_031772625.1. NCBI lineage: Eukaryota > Viridiplantae > Streptophyta > Pinopsida > Pinales > Pinaceae > Pinus > Pinus tabuliformis. Next base: position 352,702,565 of record CM062811.1, read on the forward strand.
ACAAAGTTGGGAGGTCTTCACCCTAAGATCTCTGCACCTACAGAGTGACTCGAGGGCGAGTCACAATGTTTGTGTTGGGGGCCTGTTCAGCATAGGATCTCCCAAGGGAAGTTTTGGGGCTTAGAGCCTAGATTTTGGTCCAATTTTGTAATTCCAATGTAAAGACTCGACATTTTGTGGGTGCGGAGCATGTAGATGTTAAAGGGTCATAGGGTTGTCCACCCTTATTTTGACAATGTAATGTCAGTTGTAGAAGATCTACCCATGGTCTGCAGATGATGGGATTGTATAAATAGAGTGAATGTCTAATTAGATAGAATCAATAGATCTAAGATTGACTAATGAAGATGTATGCAAGATAGCTCTGAAGTGTAAGTCTAAGTTTTGGGTCGTAGTGTAGGTATAGGCTCTGCAGCTGAGTGCACAGAGGCCTAGTGGTTTGCAGCTGAGTGCGCGAGCCCTTGTAGCTGAGTGTGCAGGGTGAGTCGAGTCTGTAATACTCTAGAAGTATTAATAAAGAGAAGTTTCTATCATTTCTGCGTCTTTATTTTCTATTTATGCATCTGTTATATTGGGTATGAATTTAACTTCTAATGCTTATATGATGTGCGAATGTGTATAACTGTATTGCTTAAGTGAACGAAAGTTATAACATCTATTTATGTGAATCTAACTAAGTTCTGTTAATAAGATAAGTAAGATACTTAGCGTAGTTTTGGAAATAACGCAGTTCGCTGCCATATCAGCACGAAAGAACTTTAGCCCCTGGTTAGGGCTGCGCGAAAGCCAATTGTAACATATTGTGAAGGTACTAAAGGATATACCGGAGTGCAAGCACCCTATCCGAAAGTAGGTATAGTTGAAATAAACTGACATCACAACCATCTCAAGGGTGTGGAAATTGGTTCCAGCATCCCCCCATACTGCTTTGTGTGAGACTTTAGTTTGCGCTCTGCGAGCTGATGCTGATAGGGCCAATAGTGTAGGGATTTGTTTGGCTTTCTAATGCTGACCTGGGTCAGGCCCCCTGAAGTGAACATAGCTTCTTCTGTCGCAGCTTCTTCTGTTGTACCACTTTCTTCTGTCGTGCAATCCCCTTACTACATTTTCATTTTCTTCAGGCAGTGTAGTTTACAGTCCCATTCTCCCTTATAGCTGTCTGGAGTGCTAAGACTATCCTTCTACCATATATTCATTGCGCAGGGGAAGGATCCCCTATATGAAACTTCAATTGAATTCCATTCACCCTTCTAGGGAATAATTCACCATTCATCTTCACGAGCTGAGTTGCACCAGCATCTCTAGTTTCCATGATAATATACGGGTCCAACCAGTGCATTTGGAACTTGCTAGGAAACTTTGTGAACTTACTATCATAGAGGAACAAAAAATCATTCAGCTTGAAAGTGCACAACTTAATATGCCTATCATGCTAGGCCTTCTCACGTTCCTTTTCCACTTGCTGGTCAAATACTGCAAGAAACTAGTCTTCCTCCAACTCCATCAACTATGCGAGTCGTCCTCCAAGGTCTCGTGATCCGCCATCTCTGTCAAAGTTGTAATACATAGTCCTGGAAAAATATATATTCCACAGGCATCATTGCCTCGATCCCATAGACCAACCTAAACAGAGTTTCGCATGTCAACTTCTTTCACGTCGTCCTATATTCCCATAGGACCGCTAGGATACATACATCCCAATCATTTCTCTTTGCATTACAAACCTTTGTCAACACATTCTCCAGAATCTTATTGAATGGTTCCACTATATCATTGGCTTGGGGATGATAGGGTGTACTCTTTTGATGGTAAACCTGGAACTCTTTGAGCATTGCGTTCATTGTTTCATCAAGGAAATGCGTACCCCTATTACTCATCAATATCTTAGGGCACCGAAACCGCATTAAGATGTATTCAAATAGGAACTTCGAAAGTGTAGCGACAATATAATCCTTCACCGGCTACTCTTCTGTGCATCTGGTTAAGTACTCTTTCATAGCAATGATGTATCACATGCTTGTCTTTCTTCTTGGTGGTTGTATCAGACCTATAAAGTCAATTTCCCATTTGTCAAATACTTGTAATGAAACCTGAGGGTTTAAGGGAAATTCATCGCTTCGCGAAGGCTTTCCTGTCATTTGACAAGCATCACATGCTTTAAAAAATGCCTTAGAATCTTTATGCACAATCGGCCACCATAACCCTATGTGTAAAGTCCTCTGTTCGGTGGTTGTACCTGCATAGTGTCCTCCTGACATTCCTCCATGTGCTTTAGTGAGGATACTAGCATGCTCAAAATATGGAACATATTGGCACAATATTTCATCTGTTCCCATCTTATACAAATTTTCTGCTATAACAGAAAAATCAGCTGCACTGATCACTAATTCCTTTTTCTATTGAGTAAAATAACCTTCTGGGTTGTACCAGTCATAAAAAACTGAATGATATAAGAAAATTGCTCATCTGCAACATGCACAACAAAGAGTTGCACATATGGCAATCCTTCTTCCAATTTGGTTGGTTCTTCACCTGTCTCGATTTGGCTTAAGTGATCAAGTCCTGCGCTAAACCATTCAGGCTTCACTATTACCTCAAAGTTATAATCCTAGAATAGGAGAAACCAATAGAGAGCTTCCCCCCCAACACAAGCTTGCTGACCAAGTACTTGAGAGCGGAGTGATCTATGCACATTTTGAAATGTGTGCCCAACAAATAATTTTGAAACTTTTGCAGTACGTAGACCATCACCAACCCTTCATGCTCTGTAGTGGAATAGTTCTTTTTGGATTTTGACAGTTTCCTGCTTGCAAATTCTATTGGATGATCAATATAACCTTTTCCAGGATGGGTCAATACTGCACCTAACACAATACATGAGGCATATACATGCACATGGGACTCTTTCTTCCAATATGGAAATAATAAGATGGGCACAGTCTCCAGCTTGTCCTTTAACACATCAAGACTCTGTTAACACTCCTCATCATAGCAAAAATTCACATCCTTCTATAATAGTTTCTCCATTGGTGTGGTTATCTAGGCATAAGAGTTGATACACTTCCTATAGTAGCCTATGTGGCCCAACATTATGTGCATCTGCTTAACATTCTTAGGATCTTATAAATTCACAGCCCTTGCTACTTCACAAGGTCCACCATCAATCCATGCTTACATGCTACATAGCCTAGAAAAATTACAAAAGCAACACAGAATATACATTTCCTCAAGTTCAACGCAATCTGGTATCTACGACATGTATCCAGCATGAGATGTAGACTTGCAACATGGAGCTTCACCAGTCCAAACATAGTCCAATCATCAAAATATACCTCCAAGAATTTATTAATAAACTCAAATGCTACGATTACTAGCCTGGAGAAGATCGCAGGTGCATTCTGTAGCCTGAATGGCATTATTATATACTGAAGGCATCCCCACTTTGTTGCGAAGGTTTCCTTGCTGTGACACTATAACGCGATCTTTATTTGATGGTATCCTGAGAATCCATGAGTGAATGAATATGCCTCTTGGCCTCCAGCATTCTCCAAGACTTCATCTGTAAATGGTGTTGGAAACATATCATGAACACATACATCGCTAAGCTTTCTGAGATCTATGCATATCATAATTTCACCTTGTTGTTTCTTTTCTAGGAAAACCATTAGGCACACCCAATCAGATTCTTCTACTAGCTCAATAATTTTGGCCTCTAGCATTTTGTCCAGTTCTATGCACACATTTTCTTTAAAATTTGAATTGAGTTGATAAGCTCTCTTCTTTATAGGCTTCATGCCAGTTTTCAAAGTAATTTTCATCACGTCCAAATCTCCTACACCACCCCTAATATCTGAGAACTTCATTGGCAATAGATCCTTGTATTCGCGGAATAGTTCGGCCACCTTATCGACTGTATCTTCATCCCAATAATCTCCTAACTTCACGAACTTAGGCTCCACATCAGATCCAATATTTACTTACCAGGTTTTTAGTGGCTCTGTTACATTAGGGTTTTCTATCTTAGGTCCTTCAACCTCATGCTGACCTTTTGTTTCTAAAATGATTATTTTTCTTGGATCATCATCTTCTTCTTTTGCCGTCACATTGTAGCATTCTAGCACGTGGCGCAACTGTGTACTCTAGTTTGCCTGTACCCATTTCGCCAACTCTTCAAGCATTCTAAAGATAATGGCCTTAATCTCTTGTACAGCTTCATCAATGCATTCAAATCCATCTTCAAAGCTGAAAGTTAATAAGAATCTTTCCCTCAAGATATCCCATTTGGCTGTCCCATGGCATAACTCTGTTTCCAAGTACAAATTCATGGTAATAGTATCTAACGTGTGATAGAAGACATGTAGCCACCCTGGTTGGGGTTCTTCACCTGAAGCTTTAGTTCACCGTGCCAGGTGTTCGCGTGGGTCATCCTTCCCACTATACTTCTCATCCATCCATGTTTTAGCATACCCAAACCTAAGCTTCATCATTCGCTTATATTCCTTCCAGTGAGTGAAGCTTTCCTTATGTGTACCCCACCAATAGATAGGCGTGGTGTGCAGTGCCAATTCAAGTGCCTCGAATTGATGTTCCTCAGGCACCTCCCTTTCAAATTCATCCAAAAAGAGATTAAAATCATTTAATCCATCATAATGTGGAAGTTTTTTTACCTCTATAGATACGCACTGGAACGATTTTGTCATCATATTCCAATGTAGTGTAGAGACCTCATGTAACCTATTCTGCCAGTGTTCAAGCTCTTCATCTAAATTTGAGGTACAGGAGTTGTCTCTATCCATGTGATCCATACATTGCAGTGGGATTGATCCAATCTTCGTCGTGCACCATGATATTCTATATCCGGTCTAGATCATCATCATCCTCCACAAAGTCACAGACCAGTTTAGTGTACTGCGCTCCTTCAATGGGGTCTAGTGGCACAATAAGTCTGAATGCCTTCCTCTCAAATTCCATCTTCAGCTTCTTCAGATTAATCACCCCATTGATATTGAAGGCCCAATCAATTCCTAGTAGCATAGGGTAAGGATTGTTGTAATCCACTATTTCAATTACCTCAAAGTCAACCAACACACTCACTCCTTCAATGTCCAGCGTTACCCCATACATGCACCCCATAGGAATAATCTTATGCTGATTAGCCATGCATAGCTGTATAGGAGACTATTACAATGCAAGTCTCCCCATCCTTTCCCAGGTCTGTTTAGGCAGTACATTTGCATCAGACCCCGGATCCAAGATTACTTGGTCCATTTCATACTCTCCTATCTACAAGGTCATCGTCGTCTCATGCTTTGTCTGCTTCTTGTGCTTACCTAGTTTCCTCATAGTGCATTGTTATGAAGGAATCTTAATCATACATGTACAATTTTCTATCAATTCCTGCAACCCTTCTACCACTTTCTAATCCCTCAGTAGCTTCATACATGTCTTAAAAAAAGTAGCTAACAATGAAGGATCCACATCTTGCACTTCGCTATTCCTAGTTAATTTATCTTGACTTCCACATGTATAAGCCTCGGCAAAGTTATTCTTAGCTTCCATGAAAGTTTCTATAGCCCAGTTGAGGTCAAATCCGAATTCCTTTTCAGTAGCCTTGCACACCCATCCCTCAGTTTCTGGGTACTTTCCCTTATCTTCACCCTTGTCCATAACACTGTGTGTTATGATATTGATGTTATGATCCTCTTGGCAAGGCTCCACCCTCATCATCTGGATATTTTTCATAGGCTACAAGGTCTGTGTCTTCTTCTCTTGCATCTCTGCTATATATATTGGGCAATCTTCTATCACATGGTTGAACTTTCTGCAATATTGACAAGATGGATGTCTTTGGTTTGGATAGTCACGCGCAAAACGTACAACTTCTCCACAGTTATAACAAATAACTTGTCCATGACCTCTGCCAGCCCCTCCTCCTCCTCCTCTTCAACAACCTTGGAATCCTTCGTGCGCTGCACCCGTGCCTTAATCTTGAGTCTGAGTTTCTACCTGCATTCTATAGGTAGGGGTTCTATCCATCATTAATTAATAACTTTGATAATGGTGCCCATCATGACCTAAAGATTTGCAGAAATTGCAAAACAAATGTTGACGGGTCTATAGAAACTTATGTAGTAGATGAAAATTGTCTATTGCATGCTCTCTTATAACCTGACAAATAGCACACCACAACGCTTCTGTTGCACTCAACCGAGTAGTATTTTTTAGCTTTAGGGGGACAGGGTGCCCCCCAATAAGATAATTCTGATAAACTGAAGAATGATCCTTATCATGACCGTGGCCCTTTCATTTCAAGAACCAAACTTCTACGTGAACTTCAAGCTCGACTTCCGTTCCCTTCTACAAACTCTCCAACTCCAGGTGTAGACTTTCTAGCTGTGAGTGGATCTATTTTACTGTAATGTTTGTATCTTATATTGGCGAGGCTTCCAACCTCATTGCAATATCCACATATTCTGCATGCGTTTCTATCTTCTGTTGTGATAATGGAAATATTAGGTGAGGCAACAATGAATAAATGTACCAATATTTGTGTTTTTCATCTGTGATGTTCATGTTAGCTTGTCGAATCACCATTTTAGCCTCTGATCGAAATCCCATGAGGATACATTTACCACTTGTTGTATCTTCTTAAACTCTATAACAAACTGCACCTGAGACTTAGGCTTCTTAAACTCATTATTCAACGCCTTTTGAGTAACTGCCAATGTCGTGACAGAGTGATCTTGACAATACTTGATATATCAAGTCAACGCTCTATCCTATAGTGCCATGACCAGCTATGCTTTCTTTAAATTATCATCAGTGATCTTCTATGTTGTCCACACATCATTTGCAACAAACCAAAATTGATTGGGGTCTTCGCTCCCTATGAATTTAAAGATCGACATCTTCATTGTGTTTGCCATGTTGAATGGTGGAGGTGGAGGTGAATGTGTAGGTGTATGCAGAGGAGGTGGAGGCACAGGTGGAGTGGATGGATGAGGTATCCTCAGGATACCATGACCTACCAACTACAATGCACTTCATAGTGTATTCATAATATTTCCTTCGTTGTTGCTTGAAGAGGATCCCAATAGTGGACTATATTTAGAGTCCGATTCTCCATTCCTTCAGAAGTATTTTCCAGTTTGCATAGTCCTAAACATCACGGTAATGACACAACCCATTTTTCACACAAAAACATCTTAATCCAAGCTTTCAGAGATTTTAAGTACTTACCCTGCGGTCCCTTGAACAACTTTTTCTCTACTTCACTATAAGTGATGGTCATATCAATCGTGATCTCAGTGACGAATCCTCTTATGATATGATCAATATAGTGATCAACAACCCACATGATGTTATTCTTTGAAGCTTCCAAGTGCCTCAACAGCTCTGGAGTCCACTCGATAAGACCTTCAAGTCTCCACGTACCCTGCTGCCCACAAATCTAGATAGCCACTCGTGCAATTCGCAAGGGAAGAAACATAAAAAAAATTTGGTTTTGTCTCAGTACAAGTATCTATTCAACCACTATTCTTTGGATGACCACAGGTTTCTATTCTCCTAATATGCGAATGCATGTTGCTTCCTATTGGCTTGATGGGGCCTGACCTAGATTCAGAGTGTTTTAGTGAAAGAAATCCAAAAATACCAACCCTTTTGGTAACAGTCCGCAGAGCGCGGACTGAGGTCTCATGCTAGGTAGTATGGGAGGGTGTTGGAACTAGGCTTCCGCACCCTAAGGATGTCTTGATGAGGTCTGGAAAGCTTGCGGACTGATCCTACATGCTACGTTACTTCCGCATAGTCGTCTATCAATGCAACTTCCTTCGTGTAGCTAAGATAACGAGGGCGAATGGTCTTTACCCCTTTCTATGCTTAGTATAATTATGGATATTGAATTAATTTAAGTAGGTTCAATACTTCCATTTATCAATTAACATAATAGATGTGCGCGCAATCATAAATCAAAACCAATGCATAGACTAGAATATAGAAATAGATACAAAATATTCCAAAACCAACTTATCTTTATTAATGTTTTTTCAGTTACAATCCACTTCCTACCCTGCACACTCAGTTGCAGGGGTCCGTGCACACATCTGCGGATTCTACTAGGTTTCTGCATACACAACTGTAGAGCCTCTTCTACTACTACGACCTGTGACTTTCGACTTACAAACTTAGATCAAATATTACTTTTAGAAACCCATATACTTCTGATCTTCACATCCCAAAAGGCTACCTTATAAACTTAGAGCCTTGCTCTATTTATACATTCCCATGGTCCGTAGACCATGGGTAGGTCGACACATTCTAGATTAAATTACAATATTTTAGGGTGGAATACCCTTTTACTTGACTCATTAAAACTCACTCTCTGTGCACTTAACAGAGTCTTTACAATACCAATACCCAAAATTTTGGGTTTTAGGCCCCAAAACCATTATGTGGGGGATCCGCTACCCAGTAGGCCCACAACACAAACATTGTGACTCATCCCGAGTCACTTGGTTGGTGCGGTTATCTTTGCACAAAGTTCATCCAACAATCTCTCTGCTTCGCTTACATCTGCCACACATTCCTCCGTTGTCTATTGTATCAAGTGTGCACAACTCTCTGATGCATCGTTGTTAGAGGCCCCCTCTTTCCTTTTCATATATGTATCTTGCATCTGGGCCAACTTCTCCTTGATCCTGGTAGTGACCATGATCGCTTCTTCGAGTGAAGGCTAGATGCGTTCTTTAAGCCCTGCTTCTTTCTATCGTGCAGTGTCCACCTGTTCTTTCAGAGTTGGGCCTCCCTCATCTTGGCCAGTCACTGGGTAAGGATGACCGTCTGCGTGGTCTCCCGAACATTGTCATAGGCCTACTATAATTCCTGTGCTTTTGTTTCTAACTGTTGTAGCATTGGGTCCTCCTGTAATGAAGTGAGGGTAACGAGTGACTGGTCCAACAACCCTGTGCAATCCTAGACATCATGATCTATTTCTTCCAACCCCGATTGAGTGGTGCGGTGGCAGTACTCTCTAACTTTTGTGAGCGTAGAGGATGACACTTTCATTCGCAGCTTTGTGATCTGCAGGTTTAGCTCCAACTGAACCTTCGCGGCCTTCTCCCGGGTCCTGCAGACTCCTGCTGCCAGTTGATGAACTTTTTCCATGGTAGGGAGTGCCACTGGCATAGCCATCGCCGGGATGCTACTACAGGCCTCTTCCACTGCCTATTCTAATCCTTGGTTTTGGGTAACCATGCGGTCGTGCTGCAGGCTGAGCTGTTCTAACTTTTCCTTCTTCTCACTTAAGATTTGGAGAGCGCGACCCTCCCTAGCGCGAAGCTCTGCAGTTACCCATCGTGCAACTGGTATAGGGTGTCTCCTTCAGCTTCTGCAAGAACGATGCCTTCTAGTAGCACCAAAGTCTTCATTTTGTGGGCACACACCATCTGCTCAGGTTCGGCTATAGCTTCCGCAAGGTGCAGTGTCATCTCTCCCGGGGGTCGCACCTATAATGCCTACAACTATGCTCTGAGCACCCCCAACATAGTGGTCTACTCCGTCATCAACTCCTTCAGAGCATCCTTAGTGACTTCACGAACTAGTTCACTACTGTCAATGAGGTTTCCCTCCACAGTCTTTGTTGTCTTTGTCTTTTTGCGCGCGGGTGGCTGCTCTTGGATGCATGGCCTCTTGGTTTGGGTCAATTTTGTTGTAAGGTCTGTGCATTCTAGTGTCTCCTCCTCCCCCTGTATGTCCTGCTCCATGGACATTTCCTGACCTTCCTTGGTTTCCTCAGTGGGCGTGGTTGTGGTTCATACCATATGCTCTATTGTTGTTGCCTCAACCATCTTCTTCTACGTGGCCGTGCCTTATTCCTGATGCTTTGTCTCCGCCAACTTCGTGATGCACAGCTTGGTCTCCCTCTTCCTCTGCTATGCTGTGATCTTTTCCAGTTCCACCAAGTCTAGGGCGCACTACTCTAGGGACCATGACGCCATGACTTCGAAGATCACATCATCTATGGCCATGAACAATATTTTTACCCATTCTCGAGTTGAATCCTTGCATGCCCAGATATACAAGTTATGCATATCCGCCTTGAATTCTGCTACACTTTGTAAACTGTTATATACTGTCGGGGACAAGCACGGCCTGCGGTGGATCCATGTTCGTAAATTCACCGCTATGAATGCCCAAAACACTTTTATTTCTTAGATCTGCACCATGTCTTTTGTTGCCCAGAGTGAGGTGTACCTCAAGGCCTCAGGTAGGTTCCTATCAATGGTGGGAAACTGGCTGGCTGCCAGTAGCTCCCTGAAAACCAGCAGGATCGATAACAGCAACCACGTGTATTGGAAGGTCTTACCCTTGTCCCAGGCTTCCCCAAAATTCGTCAAAATTCCTTGCAGAGAAACTGTGTCGAGTTGAACTAGACCCCTTTTGCACACTACTCTGCCAACGCAATTGCAGATGATGACACTTCATCTGCACAACATTTCCTCATGAGCTTGCTAGCTAGCAGTTGGGTGGCGATGCACAGCCCTCCGTCCTTGATGCTTGCTATTACATACCCTCACTTCCTCTTCTTTAGCTTATATTTGGCCTTCATAGCTTCTGCAAGGCCCAAGTCACTATTTTCTCCTGCAATGTTTGCGAGATTGCTACCTTTAGTAGGCAGTCGTGATATTATGTGAATTAAGTCAACCGTGATAAGAATCAGCTCATCTAGCCATAGATACACATCATTTCCTAGACAGAGTAGCTGTTGGATTACAAAAATTTTGATGGGCACACGGTGATAGTGGGGTATCCACTGCAAATGGAGTAACCCAGCCATCTCCACACCGCGCAACAATTTTTGTTGCAGTAATTTCTCCGTGGCCAACTATGGGAACTTCTCACTATCCATGAGGTTCTAGTCTTCAAATTTATGTTTGGTACCCATCCCAGTGGCAGTCCATCAAATCTTATCTCATTCGGAAGAATCGGGGTCTCGAGCGCACTCTTCGTGGCCTCCAGGTCCTTCGGTATCTTGGCTATCCCTTTCCACGGGGGAATGTAGGGGGGTAACTCTATTGCTAAAGGTGCTTGGGAGACATTCTCTACCTCGTCATCCTAGACCTCAATTTGGGCTAACAGGGCTTGCAAGTCTTCCTTCTCCTCCTCTGGTTCAGCGGTGACAGCTTTGCCCTTCTATGTCACTGAAAATTTACTAATTCTTGGGTTCCATGGTGATACCTGGACTGGCCCCATTGGCTGTTTGTTTTTCTATGTTTGCAGAATGCATGGGGACTTCGGTACCTCTGGTGCACCTACTGCCTCTCCATGCTCTCCTTGGGTCACCTGGGGTTTAGGGTTAACTTCCGTGAATCGCACTGGAGTTCTGGGCATTGTGTCTATAGTGGGTTCGTTCAGCTGCGTCCTTAGAGGTGACGAGGTAGCTTGGTGCTCGCCGTTCTGTACTGGCTCAAATTTCAACCTACCAAGTGTCATTCCGCAGCTACCCCATGGGCTTTTATGGTAACTTTTAAATTTGAACTCGGTCGTTCCCTCCATATCTGAGTCAGGAGTTCCTACTTGGCGGTAGATCATCCAGAATCTAGCTGTTAATTTCTGTCTTAATGGCCCACCGCCTGCTCCTTTCTACCTTAAATTAGACCTCTTAGCATGAAAAGTGACATCAACAGTCACTGCCCAGCCTACCCACACAACAACATAGATTCTTAGACATGACCATGATCCTTGTAATAGACTGAACCTGCATGGAACCTTCTTTCTGCGCATCTCTTTTGCCGACTTGTTTATAGTCCTGTGCCTTCTTTTAACTATGTGGGGCAATGAGACTGTGGTTCCTATAGATAGTCAAGTGGTCGCACCCTTGGTGTGAGGCTTTGATGTTCCTGCTAGCCCAGGCTGTGAGCACCCTTCAAATACTCTTACATCTAGTGGTGTGCCGCACTCGTCTTTAGGTGGTACGATCCCTTGTTCAGTAAGGTGCAGTTACAACCATGATAGCAGGGTTGCTACTGTTTCCAATGCAGTAGTAGGGTTGGCTAGCCTCGATCCCAACATTCTTAGTTTCTCATGGCCTACTTGCTTGACTTCGGTGTTCAACTCGTCGATTTCTTCATCGATTGTCACACTACCTTTCCTTAGCCATGCCCACTCGTCATCAGGTTCACGAAGTCTCATGACCTTTCTCCAAAGGTCTACTTGAAACTACCTAATTCCTCTACCCAGGTCCTCATGTCCTATCCCTACCGTGGTTTGGGGCCCCTTCTCTGTCTTCCTAGTTTCCTTTCTTCTTGATATTGTTGTGCTCTGGTTTTTTATTATGGTCCTATAGGCCCATCGAACTGCTTGTACGTGCAGGTGCCAATTTGTTAGTCCTGCCTGTTAAAATTTATCCATTATTTCGCGTAGCCTTGTGAATGCTTCGTCACGGGCATTTTTGGGGTGTGTCACTTTTCCTGCTACTACGTCGGGTTGATCCTTAGCCTGTGATGTGCTTGCCCAACATTCGTCTGTACCCATCGACATAGGTGGCCACGCAAACTGCTTTGCCCTGGCTGCCCGACTTGCTTTCGACGCTGGGGACTTCCAAATCGTAAGTGCATCTGTCTTCTGCATTCATGCTAGTTCCCAATATTTCTCTGGTGTGTCTGCCACCATCGTGCCGGTGTTGCACTCAATGCCCATTCCATCACACCGTACCTCTGTTGTTTTGGTATTGACCATTCGAATTTGTCTAGGAATTCATCCACGCCTGTCTCCCCATTATATGTTGGTAGTTCCCTTGCTTCGGACCTCACACACCGCAGTGATCTAATCATCATGTTGCAACTAGTTCTGCCAGCATTCTACTTCTTCATCTGAATCTGAAGTGCATGAACTGTCGCACTCCCATGAGATTCTTCCATATTCCATCGAGTTCACTCAATCTTGGTCTTGGGCCGTTATTTGATAAATGCAATCTAGTTCATGGTCACTGTCATCCTCGTGTAAAGGTTCTGTGTAGCATGGTGCTTTAGCCAGATCAAGCAGAACTATTACGCATAGGGATGTTTTCTCGAAAATCATTTTTCGCTTCTTTAGGTTGATGACCCCATTCATATCAGTGGCCTAGTCTATCCCTAATAATGTGGGGTAAGGGTTACTATCATCCACAATCTCTATTACTTAAAAATGAGTCTGTGTGCTCACACCTTTGATATCCACTGTTACCCCTTGCAAACTTCCCATGGGCACGATCTTTTGTTGTTTCACCATTCGTAATTGAATAGGAGACCACTGTAGCGTGGGCCTGCCCATTAATTCCCATGTCTATTTTGGTAACACATTCATGTCCAAGCCCAGGTCTAGGATGACCTGATCCATCTCATATTCATTATTTTGTGTTGTCAATCGCATTTCCCGTCCAGTGCGCAAGGCATTCTTCCCCAACTTTTGAACTACACACAGTTCTCCTGACCCTGTGCACCTAGTGATCAACTCTTGTAGTGCTTTAAATGCCTTATTGTCACGTAGTAGCTTCATGCATGTCTCTAAAAAGGTAGTAAGCATATAAGGATCCATTCCCAGCTCTGGTTGATCCTTACTACCTAAAGTAGAGACCTCCGCGAAGCTCTTCTTAGCTTCCATAAATGCATCCTTTACATGCTCCATGTCAAACTCAGGTTCTTTCATAGGAGCCTTGCGAACCCATGTATCACCCTCGAGTTTCTTTCCCTTATTGTCCCCTGTAGTCGTGCTGCTTCTGAGTACCATGTTTTCATTAGGGTCTTCTTTGCATGGTTCTGACCTCATCATTTGGATATTCTATGTCAGAGGAGGATGTAGTACCCCTTTCTCACACATCTGTGCAATCAACGTTGGGAAATCTATTGCTTCATGGTCAAACTGATAGCAATACGGACAACATGCTCTGGTCGGATTCGTACAGCCACGCACGTAATGCCCAGGGCCTCTACAATTGTAGTAGATTAACTATCCGCGTCCTCGTCCAGGTCCATTCCTCCTCTTCCTCATCCACGCCCTTGGAATCCACCACATGCTATGGCTGCACCTGGGTCCTGACCTCATGCCTCGATCTGCATCCTGTAGCTAGGCATTCAATCCAACAATAATTCATAGCTCTGACAGTTTCGCTCATCGTGGCCTACCGATCTACAAAAATTACAAAATAGTTGTTGTGGAGTATGCGTATGCTTCTGGAACGGGTGACAGTTTTCTGTCGTATGCTTTCCTCCCACTTGACAGATCGCACACCACAGTCTGGATGTCGCGTTTGGGCCTGCCTGTGCCTCTGGCCTTAACAACATCGGTCCTCCTCCCACAAAAAAGTTTGCAAATACGGGGCAGTGATCCTTATTGTGACCCTGGCCTTTACATTTTATGCACCACACTTCTTCACGCGCTTAAGGCCAGGGTGCCCTATTCTACTTAAAACTCTGCATCTCCAAGCATAGGTTTTGTAGCTGCATGTGGATTTTTTGGACTCCCAATCTTGGATCTTGTATCGGTGTCTCATGCAACCTCATCGACATTTCCAATGCTTCTGCCTGGGTTGATAGCTTCTGCTATGACAGCACCATCCTAAGGTGCGGTGTCAACGATGCAATAAACTGCACATGGTGTTGCGTATCTGTCAACGTCATATTAGCCTTGCAGATCATACTCTTTAGCCTCTGATCCAGATCCCAAGGTGCTTCACCTAGAAGCATTGCGATCTCCTTAAATTTGATTATTGATTACATTTCAGATTTCAGCCAACTAAAATCTCTATTCAACGCAATCTAGATCTCTACTATCCCTGCATTTGGGTGATCATTCAAGTACTTGATATACCAAGTTAGCGCGCGGTCCTGAAGCACGCTTACCAATGTGGCCTTCTTAATGTTATCATATGTAACCCCGTGTACTTCCCATACTGCTCTTACTACAAACCAAAACTGATCTGGTTCTTCATTCCCTACTCCTCTGAATATAGGCAGCTTTATCACGCTTGCCATGCTGAACTACTGATTTGGTGGAGGTGGTGTGGGTGAATATGGAGGTGATGTGGGTGGTGGTGTATGTGGGGATGGTAACTACAGAATGCATTGCTTTATCAAACTGACCACACTCCTCGGAGAAACCCACGCATGCTCTTCCTCACTCACTCATGGAGGTGAAATTGAAGGACTATTTCCTAACCCTTTGATACCTTTGTAGACTTTTTCGCTCTGTGTTGTTCCACTCATTAATGGATTCACATCACCTGTTTTTCACATAACAACATCTTAATCTAGCTATTCAAATATTTGACGTACTTACCTTGTGGTCCCTTGAGAAAACACCTTTCTGCTTCGCTGTAGCTGATAGTCGTGTCTATCACAAATTTAGTGATAATCCCTCCTATTATTCGATCCAGCCAATGGTCTACAACCTGCGATCTTATCTTCAGATGCCTCTAGCCTGCGCACCAACTCTGGAGTCCACACTATGGGTTGATCAATCTTGCACCTTCCTTGGATGTCCGCTAGCCTCACGATCCAATCATACATCTCTGAAGAGAAAGATGCAAAGAAGATCTCGTGGATTTCTGTATATACATAGCGATCCATCCAACTCTTATGAGATATCTGCGGGGTTTTGTTTTCCTGTACCACGAACTTGTGAAGCTTTTGATCCAACCAATATTTAATTTCCTTCTTCGTAGGGTTCTAGTGCTCCAACATTAGACATCCCTTAGGCAAATCCTAGTCCCGGCAACAGAACCGTTTGTTGGCTTGATGGGGCCTGACCCAGGTTTAGAGTGTTTTAGCCAAACAAATCCTGAACTACTGGCCCTTTGGGCAACTGTCCATGGAGTGCGGACTGAGGTCTCACCCGAGGTAGTATGGCAGGGTGCTGGAACCAAGTTTCCACGCTGTAGGGATGTCTTAATGAGGTCTGGAAAGCTCGCAGACCGATCCTACATGCTCTGCTACTTCCGCGCAGCCATCTGTCAGTGAAACTGCCTTCACGTGGCTAAGATAACAAGGGTGAATGGTCTTTACCCCTTTCTGTGCTTAGTATTATTATGGATATTGGATTAATTTAAGTAGTCTCAATACTTCCAGTTATCAATTAACATAACAGATGTGCACACAATCATAAATCAAAACCAATGCATAGACTAGAATATAGAAACTGATACGCAATATTCAAAAACAACTTATCTTTATTAATGCTTTTTCCAGTTACAATCCACTTCCTACCCTGCGCACTTAGCTACAGGGGTCCACGCACATAGCTTGGATTCTACTAGGCCTCTGTACACACAGCTGCAGAGCCTCTTCTACTACTACAATCTGCGACTTTCCACTTACAGAATTAAATCAAATATTACTTTCAGAAAACCATACACTTCTAATCTTCACATCCCAAAAAGCTACCTTCTACACTTAGAGCCTCACTCTATTTATACATTCCCATGGTCTGTGGACCATGGGTTGGCTGACACATTCTAGCTGAAATTACAATATTTTAGGGTAGACTACCCTTTGACTTGACTCATTAAAACTCACGCTTCGCACACTTCGCAGAGCCTTTACAATACCAATACCCAAAATTGTGGGCTTTAGGCCCCAAAACCGTTACGTCGGGGATCTGGTACCCAACACTTCCAATCAAACCACTTCTAAATTTATTTCTTAGTGGGAAACCACTTATTCAATATCACACATTCCTCATATTTATCCCAGTCCTGGAAACCGAACCATTTGTTGGCTTAAGGGGGCTTGACCCGAGTTTAGAGTTATTCACACCGACCAATAAAACCCTATCTACTGGCCCTTTTAGAAACAACCTGTGTAGTGCATGCCACAGTCTCACCCAAAGCAGTATTGGGGGATGCTAGAACTAGGTTTCTCCATTCAGAGGCCTATGTGATGGTTTCATAAGGGTTTTAGGGCCTAGATATACCATCGCACAGATCTATCCCTTCTAACTGTCAACTACTGCAACTGTATCAAAATGACCTTCAGATCCTCGCGAAGGTACTTAATTATACTTATCATGGAGAAATATTACAAATCTACTAGTTCTCCACAATAAATGTGTATTTTGAATCCCTTCTGGCCTAGATCGGTCGTCGTGTAGATCTACCCTTTTCAAACAACTAACTACAGTAGATCTATGTAACGACCTCCTAATCTTTGCGAAGGTCTTAAATTGTTATTAACAAGCATAAAAGATATAGGTCCACTACTTTTGTTTAATAAACAAGAATTAGTTCACATAATTCATAACAGATCGTGGAGATATACAAACTTAACTAAAATAATAAACAAGGAACATATGCATAGATTCAGCTCAAAACAATCTTTATTATGAATAAGTGCTCAATTACAGACTTCTTCTCCTTGCACACCCAACTGCAGGGGCCCATGCACATAGCTTGCAGACTTACCAAGGTCTCTATGCACTCAGCTGCACAGAGAAAGAAACTTTTCCTGCCTAAGTACAGGAAGAAAACTTTTCCTTCCTTAGCACCCTTCCCTTACAATGATTCTTCACTTTAGTTCTAGTTATTAAGTCTCTCTATGACTCATCTATTTATAGCATTTTATTTACAATACCATCGGACCACACCTAAGAGCCTTGATTTTCTTACCAGGCACATACAACCACTCATTCTTCAACTATAGCCATACTATGTCTCCCACTTTGACTAATTTTTCGATTTTGTGTTGTTCATGCTTGACCTTGTACTCCACTTGTTGTTAGAAAATTATATATTACGGAGCAATGCAACACATAAAATATTGCAGAAATATAAACACAGAAAATGCACAAAACAAGAGAGACACAGATATACGTGGTTCACCCAATTTGGGCTACGTCCACCCCGAACAGCCAGTCCTTCCTTTTATTATCCAGCAAAATGAAGAGACACAACCTATAGCAAATCCGCTGTAATATCCTCTGTTTTCTCTCACAGTCTCACCTCTCTGTTTTTCGCTCACAGAATACACATCTATCTCACAACCTCAAATACAATACCCTCATACAAAGAGAGGGGTTGCCTTCTAGGGCAAAAAACCCTAAACTAAACATAAGTTCTACCGTCAGATCATCCACCTAATGAATGGCCCAGATTGACTAGAAATTACTATACTTTTACAAGGCAATTTTACAGCTATTTTTAGCTTCGGGGGCGCTGCCCCCGAAACCCCCCGCCAGGGCGGGGGCTCCCAAAGGTCGCAGCCGCCCCCCCCTGGACCCCCCTGCAGTGAATATTTTACGGGCGGCCTTGCCGCCCCCATTTCGAACTGGGGTCCTATGTGGCGATACCTTTGAATATAGAAGATAATCAGGCTCCACACCCAACACTTGTGACTTTTATAGTGTTTCCTATACCTGTAGATGAATCAGCTTGATCTTATTTATAGTTTTTTCAGCCCTCAATGAATCTCCTATAAGATCTTCCCTCACTCTTCCTTGCTACCCACATGCACTATCCAAATATGAAGGTGGAAAATATCTAAAACCAGTTTCAAATGAGGACTTTCCTATAGAGGTGTGGACTAATATATTGTAAGAATGTTGTATATATACCATATTCTCATCCCAGGTCTTCATATGCATTTGGTTGTATATCCTGAGAAGATGCACCAATGTCCTACTGACCACTTTTGTCTGCCCATTTGTTTTTGGATGGAATGGTTTAGATCCCTTCAATTTCGCGTTCATCTTTTTCCACATTGTAGTCCAAAATTCATTGTGAAATCTTGTGTCACTATCTGCATTGATTCTCCCTGGTATCCCAAAGTGCACTCAAACCTATCCAAACAACATGTTTGTTTCTTATTTCCAACTAATGGTCTTTTGCAAGGGCCTTAGAACACACATCTTGTTAATATTGTCAACTTCGATAAATAGGAAGTCATGTTCCTTCCTAGTTGTTGCTAAACCTCCCAGAATGTCCATGAAAATTATTTCCCAAGGATGAGTTGGTATAGGTAAGAGATGATATATACCATGTTTCCTTCTTCTAGCTTTCTGGTACAGAAAAATATGCATCCTCCTATGAATCTAGGTACTTGCTCTTGCATATTGGGCCAATACACATACCTATGCAACTTAGCAACCTTATTCACTACACCATAGGGCCCTGCAACATTGTAGGTGTGAGTCTCTCTGATCAGCTGCAATCGCTCACCTTTAGGAACAAATAACTTATTCAACCTGTAGAGTAACCCATCCTAGATATGGTAGTCAACGACGTTGTGGCCATGATGTGCATGACTATGAATATGTAACTATTGATCCACCTCTTTGTAGTCCTCATCTTATGAATATGCCTCTTTGTATACATCATCTGTGAATGTATCCATTTGCATAAGAGTCCACAAAGTTGTGATCTTTGATGTGGGTGGCCTCCAAAACATGTTGGCCAACTTGTTTGTGTTTCCCTTCTTATATTTGATCACCAGATGAAACAACTACAAAAACCCCATCCACTTGCAATGTTTGGGCTATTGTAGCTTACTCTAGGCCTATAAGTATTGTAATGACTAGTGGTATCTATAGATTACTATCTCCTTTCCCATCAGATAGTACTACGACTTCTTCACATCTTGCACCATCGCATAGAGCTCATTTCTATAGGTAGGGTAGTTAAGAACTACCCCATAAAATACTTCAGAATGGTACCATACAAGCCTTCCTTCTCACTTCAAGATAACTCACATTGCATACCCAGTTGTAGTTGTCTACAATTCAAAGGTTCGTTGCAAGTTTAACAATGCCAGAACTTGTGCTTGACTAATATTCTACTTTGTGTCCTTGAAAACCTTATTCTTACCTTTTCCCCACTAGAAACTCTTGCCAATCATTGTTATGACATGGAGCAGTGTTGTTACCTCTAAAAAGGAGGCTATGAATTTATGGAAGTACTGTGTTGCCCCAATGAAAGTCATTACCTCAAAAACATTAGTAGGTGCTAGACAGTGGTTCATTAGATAGGCCAAATGGCATAAATAACCACTCATACAAACCTTTCCTAGCTTTGAAGGTGGTCTTCCATGTATCCTCTTTTTAGACTCGAACCTGGTGATATCCAAACTTCAAGTCCAACTTGGTGAATATTTTTCCTGGTACAACTGATCCAACAAATCCTCTATCCTAGGTAGGGGGTATCTATTATTGAGCATGATTTTGTTTGACACTTTGTAATCTATACACATTTTCCAAGTCCTATCCTTATTCGGCACAAACATGATGGGTGACCCACATGGTGATGTAATCAACCAAATTACACCCTATTCTAATAGTTGTTGCAATTGTTTCTTCACGTCACTTGATTCTATAAAAGTATGCCTTGTAAAATGAAATATTTGTCAATGGGGAGTCTAGAAATACTTGGATCTTTTGATCCACTTATCTCTTAGGTGGTAACCCTTTAGGCTCTCGAAACACATTCATGTCTTCTAGTAACAACTCATCCAATTGTTTTTTTTTCTTAGCACACCCATCAAAGGATTGCTTACCTCTTATTGACTCTTGAGACATAATTTCTCTTAAAAATAGTAAAACATACTTCTTTCTAGAACTAATCAATTTATTAGCTCGGTTCACAATTATCAGTGAAAATTTCAACTTGCTTTTGTGCACATTGATGATGAACGATTTTCCATCCTTGATAAGCCAATACAAGTTGGATATCCTTAGGAATATTTCATCACGCATGTACATGTACAGACTCCAAAACAAGACTCCACATACATCAAGGGGAACCACATATAGATCTACTTCATCAATAAAATTAGCACTCATGGAAAATTTGATTTTGCACTATTTAGTTACCCTCAACTCTACATCCTTATTTACCCATCCCAATAGATATTGGTTTGGATGATCACAAACTTCTAGTGCCAACTTCTTGATCAAATCTGGTACAATGAGATTCACTTATGATCCCAAGTCAAACAAAGTACCAATCTTTGCCTTCTTGACTTGTATCTTTATATCAAAGAGTTTAGTCATTTCTTTCTCTTCCTACTATTGAGGGATACTCATATTCACCTCCTTCTATATTGATGTACACATGATCTTCTCATCCATGTTGAAGTTTCTTTCAACTTGGTTTCTCTAATTAGTGGCATGAGATTCTTCTTGTTATTATATTTATTCTTGTTCTTTGGGTTTAGCTCTGGATGCAACTTCCAACACTTCTCCTTTGTATGGCCATCAATGTTGTCATGGTTGCAGTACTTTATAGGATCATTACACTGGTGTGTTGTGGCTATTATCTTTTCACCTTTTACCACTTTTTTATTCTTCTTCCCATCCTTAGAAGCATTTTGTTTCTCCTACTGCTTTGATCCACCTAATTGCACTCTCTTTAGGCCTATGTTCTCTAGGTATTGTTTTTGTACGCAAGCCTCATCCACTGATTTGAGATTAAACAACATCACTTGCTCACGTAGATGGCAGTGCAAATGCCCCAAATAGTTGAGGAAACATTTGGGTTCTTTGGAGAGATACCCAACATTATAGCCATCTTTTGAAACTCTGCAATGTACTCCTACATGCTTTAGCCTGACTTTTTCCTAAAGTAATGCCACTAGATCCACTTGTCCTCCACGTACCCAATGGGATAAAGCTATGACTTAATGAGGGTTTTCAAATATTCCCACTTAGTCACTGGAGGTTCTCCCTCCAACCTCAAGGTATTCGTGTGGATATCCTACCAATTCAGTGCATGGCCCTCTAATTTCAGCCGTGCAAATGAGATTTTTTGTCCTTCATTTTGATGGACGTTGAAATAAACTTCCAATTGTTGCAACCAATAGTTCAGGTTCAGAGCATCGATATTGTAGTGGTATGGCTTGATATCGATCTTTTCTTCCATTTTGAATAGGGACTATGATTGGTTCATAACACTTGAACTGGTTTGATCTTTTTTGGGGTTCTTTCTTCAACTGGTTCACCATTTCTCCCTAATCTTCTAATCCCCATTTTGATTTTTCCTCTGCATTTGAACACCCATCTTCTCCAAATATCCGCAAATTTTTATTCAAGGCTGCCATGAGGAAGTTTACATTATGGTTAATATCTGTGGCTTTTTGTTCCAACTATGTAAACCTCACCTCTATAGGGTCATGAGGGTTGTTAACAAATTTTTCAGTCATGATTAGGGTTTTACGATTTTCAAGCCCATCGATATAGATCCCTGCAATCTCCACAAAACATGCAAAGAAACCTTTTTTGATACCAAATGATTTGTAAACTGCCATGGATATTCTATTAGATAGTTTGTCACAACATATCTGATAAAATTATATTAAAAATTCTAAATTTCTACATTAGTAACATTTTATTACATTTCTCGATCTATAAATTTAACTCTGATTAGTAAATGCATGTGAATGGAAATTATGCAGAAAATAGAGAATGATAAAATAATCTCACACTCACACATAAGGCACAACATATGCTTTGTGAAACCATTTTGGAAGAAAACACAACTATAGGGTGAGGTGGTTCACTCTCTTTCTTTGTCTGGAAAACATCGTTGTAGGTATAAAGAAGTAAGGCCTATGGATCGTGGGATGATATAGTGCACAAATCCTCTCTGTGTGCTCTATGTCCTATATCTCATGGCTATGTTTTCTAGACTATGTAATGAAATTCTCTCAAAGGAATGGGATGCTTCTTCCTCCTGTTTTCTTGGTTATAACACAACCCGATAGCCTACTATTGGTTAAGCTTTATTACATCAACTCTTAAATAGAGATACAATATAGAATCTTCTACAATAATTTTGATCATGAACAGGTGGATAGTGCCTTTTGCATGAATAATGGGGGCTAGAGTGACATCCTCTCAAACCATGGTGGCGAAAACATGAAGGTCAACTTATGAGTGGCCTAAGGCTTTTGCACACAGACTCTGATTGACACACTTCTTGCACCATTGGAAAGATCTTTGTGTGCAGAATAGCATAAAAAGGTGTAGCACTAAAGAGAAAAGGTTTTACCCCCAAAATACGTCACTTGATGCCTCAAAATTCTCTTGAAAGGTTTTTGTTAGGCATGGAATCCCCCCAAGGCATGTTCTGGGGCTTAAAGCCCAAGTTTTGACCAAATCCTTTTGTAAAAGCTCCGTGAATTGTGGGCACAGAGCACGAAATCATAATAGAGTCACAAGGTTGTCCACCCTAGTTTTCCTAATGTAATGTCGGCTGGATAGACCTACCCATGGTCCACAGACCATGGGATTGTATAAATAGAGAGAGGCTCTAAGTAGAAAAGAGATAAAGAGGGGAATGATAAGTCTAAGTGATCGATTCATAGTGTAAATTGTGTCTTTGGGTCGTAGAGTAGAAAAGGGTTCTGCAGTTGAGTGCGTAGAGGCCTAGTAGTCCACAGCTAAGTTTGCGGACCCCTGCAGCTGAGTGCGCAGGGTAGGTCGAGTCTGTAACCATTGGAAGAATCAATAAAGGGAAGTTTATCATATTTCTGTGTATCGTTTCCTGTTTTAATGTATGATTGGGTATAAATTGCAAGTATGTTGTTTATTTCCTGCGCGAACTCATATGAATGTTTGGTATAAATAAATATAGTGTAAGACATCCAAGTACGCAAAGGTAATTAACTGGTATAGGAAGATAGGTAAGATCTCAGGTACATCTTAAGGAAATAGCGCAGAGCGTGGCTCTAGCAACGCATAAGCTCCACAACCCCTGGTTAGGGCTGCGAAGGTAGCGTATTAGGGCGCAAGCAACACGAAGTGCATGAAGTAACCTGTGTGCAGGGACAAACAGTTCGACCAATCGAACCTCTCAGACATCTTAAAGGTACGGAAACCTAGTTCCAACACCGTCCCATACTACTTCGGGTGAGACCTCAGTACTCGCTCCACGGACTATTGTTGAAAGGGAAAATAGTATAGGGATTTGTTTGGCTAATTAACTCTGAACCTGGGTCAGGCCCCAACAAGCCAACAAATGGTTCTATTTCTCATATCGGTATCTGCATAGAGATGTCTGATGTCGTATCACTGGAATCTAACAAACAAAGGAATTGAAGATTGGTTGGATAGGAAGGTTCATAAGTTCGCGGCAAAGGAAAACAGGAATCTGTGACTATCAAAGGAAGAGTGGTTAGACTGCTACTTATATATAGATATCCATTAAATTTTCTTTGCATGCTTCCCCACTGAGCTATATGAGTGGATCACAAAGCTAGTAGATAGCCAAGGAAGGTGTAAACTTGACAGACCTATTGTGTGGACTCTAGAATTGGTGCGCAAATTAGAAGCATCGGAAGATAAGATTGTGCATGCTATCGATCACTGGCTCAATCAAATCATAGGAGGATTCATCACTAAATTCGCGGTAGATACTTCAGTTAGTTATAGCGAGTCAAAATGACTCTTCCTCAAAGGACCGTGAGGTAAGTACGTTAAATCTTTGAACACTTGGATTAAAATGATACTGTGTGAAAAATAGTTTATGTGAATAAATTGATGTTTGGGGCTACACGAAGTGGGAGAATCTATAGAAATAGAGGTAGCATAGAATTAGAAACTAGCCCCTTGATTTCACTTCCACGAGGGGGTGAAGAAGAGATCGTGAAGGTCTCACCAAGAAGTGTGATTAATCTTATAAGGTAGAGAATTCCGCACATACAACCCCTACCCACACCACCACCAATTTCACCGTCTTCACCCCCATCTTCGCCCATACCACCTCCGCCACCATTGCGGAGAAATATGGCGAGCATGATAAAGCTACCGATGTTCAAGGGTGTAGGGAATGAAGATCCAGACTAGTTTTGTTTCGTGATAAAATTTGTATGGGAAGCGCAGGGAGTCACGGTTGACAATATAAAGAAGGCAACATTGGTCAGCACTTTGCAAGATCGCATGCTAGCCTGGTACATTAAGCATTCCAATGACAATCTGAATGTGGGGATTGTGATATCCAAGCTACACTAAACAAAGAATGTAGCAGGCCAAAGTTAGAGGTAGATTTGATCATTTGGTTCAAGGAAATCTTAATGCTATCAGGCGAGACCCCTTGGGAGTTGGATCATAGA
Source organism: Pinus tabuliformis (assembly GCA_031772625.1). NCBI lineage: Eukaryota > Viridiplantae > Streptophyta > Pinopsida > Pinales > Pinaceae > Pinus > Pinus tabuliformis. Next base: position 352,727,635 of record CM062811.1, read on the forward strand.
CTGAAGTGCACAATTCACAAATCTAACATGACGTTAATATATGGGAAACATCCCAAATGGTTTGTAGAATCGTTAAAGCCTTATCTACAGAATACGCTGTCACAACAGAGGCTAACCACTCAGGTCAAGACCTTGGAGGTCATGATGAGATTGCACAAGACCCCAATACAATATCCCAACCTGGAAGTTCAGCAGATTCACCCACAGTTGAAAAACTTATCCCTTGAGATGCATATTTTGAAACAAGACACGACAACCCGCCCAGAGATGCGTGATGAGGTATGGTGCGTAAAATGCAAGGGCCAGAGGCACGACAAGGACCACTACCCAGTGTTCGTGAATTACCTGGCAGGAGGAGGGCCAATTCCATTGATATTGGAGGCACAAGCAGGACCGAGCATGATGCCTACACTATGGTGTGCGATTTTTCAGATAGGAGGAAAGCATGCGAAAAATAACTGTTATCTATTACAGAAGTATACATAGAATTGATAGCAATTGTTCTGTAATTTCTGTAGGTTAGTGGAACATAATGAGTAAACCTATAGAAGTTATGAGCTGATGATGGATCGAACTCCTACCTATAGAGTTCAGGCCACAACACAACCCCTCAATTAGAACGCAAGGAATGGCGCGCACAGGATTTTAGCGGCGCGCACAAGGCCGAGGTGGAGGGGGACCAGGAGGAGGTTGCGAGGGTGAGATGGAGGATTGTACCACATTGATAGCGAGGTTGTCTGATAAAGGAGCACTCCAACCTCCCCCGACTTAGAACCTGCAAATGATGAGGTCTAAGCAGCGGGAGGAAGACCGTAATGTAAATATCATGCTCCAGAGTGGAATTATGACAGGGGATGACAAAGGCAAGCAGCCTAAAGAAAGTACTTTGGTTCACAAGGCTCTAACAAAGGAACCTGAATTTGATTTGGAGAATGCTAAGGAGACCTTCATGGAAGCTAAGAGGAGCTTCACTGATGCCTCCACTTCTGGAGGTAAAGGCAAACTGGAGCTGGAAATGGACCCATCGATGCTCATGACATTCTTAGAGACATGCATGAAGCTACTGCGCAATAGAAAGGCTATAAAGGAGCTGCAAGAACTCATAAATAGGTGCGCAGGGACCGTGCTAGGAGAATTACACATAGTCCGGAAGCTCAGGAAGCACATGACACGAATAGGAAGGGAGATGAGATTTACTACGCAAATTTGGGAATATGAGATGGACCAAGTGATTCCGGATCTAGGATCAGATGTGAAAGTCCTACCAAAGCTAACATGGGAGCACATGGGTAGGCCTACGTTACGATGGTCTCTTTTGCGACTACGAATGGAAAACCAAAAAATGATCCTACCTATGGGGAGATTACAGGGAATCATAGTATATATCGAAGGAGCAAGCACACTACCAAATTTCAAAGTGATAGATATTGTTGATGACAACAATCCCTACCTTGTGCTATTGGGAATAGATTGGGCCAATGACATGAATGGAGTGATAAATCTGAAGAAGCCAAGATGATTTTTGAGAAAAATTCTCTCCCCGTAGTTATACCTTTAGACCCTGCAGAAGGATCGTGCTATACAGAGCGAGTGCACAACTATGACTGTGGTGATGATCTGGACTACATCTACAAGATAACCACATGGGAGCAAGACTAGGTAAATCCAATCGTGGATGGCCGAATCTCATGGGAACGCGAAAGCTCCTAGACATCAAATTCTGACGTGGAGATAGAACGATGGAAGAACCAGTTACACGAGTTAACCATACTAAATTGTAACATGATGATGAGATTTTTACGCTGTGTATCGATGGAGGTGTGAGACTTGCCTAAATATGATGGGTTAAGTGAGATGGATGACTTCCTAAGAGAATTTGGAAGAGAAGTGTCAGAACAGCAATTCTTTGACGCTCTGAAATGGGTACTGCGAGCTATGCCCACAAGGTGGTGGGGTATGCACCAAAGAAATTTTGAGGACTAGAATGACTGTAGAAGAATGATGCGAATATGGTTTGGGAAGCCTCAAATGTGATTAACAGATAATATTGTCAGAAGAAATGGTCTACACATGCACCTATCTAGGTGGATATAGGCATATGGTACGAAACTTGCACAGATGCACCTAGTCCTCGGGGTAGGAGACACAATCAGTAAGCAAGTGCGGGCAAGTCAATGGTGTGAACGACCCCTTTGGTTGGGACCACAGAGTATGGAAAGACCAAGTGCAAAGAAGGATATCGATGCAGAAGAATTTAACAACGTACACGAAGTGCTGAACAAGGTCCACAATGCGAAGCGGACTGAGTAGGACCTGCGCATACCAGCGGTTCTATGGGTTTACAGGACCGCATGTAAGAACCAGACCACGCAGCCACCACCAAGGCTAGAGTATAAAGCGAACATTGTAATCCCTATAGTACATGAAAAGCTTAGATCGTGCATGATATCACTGGTAGATATGACGGTTCACAAAACCTTAGAAGAAGAAATCCAACAAGGAAATTTTAGACTCTAAGAACTTGAGAAAGAAAGGGTGCGATTAAGGAAGACAAGTGCTCTAGTAGACATGGAAGTCAAGAAGCCAGAGGAAGAGATAAAGGAATATTTTCTCGATAAAAATATGAGGGTGATAAGACATGATGCGGATGATCACGTTGACAAGTTTGAGGACTATCGCCCCGAATTGATCAGTCTAATGTGTTGGCTTGGACTGCACATTACTAAGCAAATCAACCAAGGTGGCACGTTGTAGATGACAAAATGCGTGACGTTGCTCGTAATAATAAAAGGTGGGTATTTTCCAGGAAGAGTGATGGATGGTACGATGAAACTCTATATAGGTTGTGCAACCACCTGACTAGCTAAGGGAAGTAGAGTCTTAGTGCTCCAAGTAGTTGAAAGGGGGCGCGGGACTATAAACTATTCTGCCCAGGAGTTGCACGTAGAAGAAAAGAGTCACAAGGTCCACGATCGCGCATGGGGGGCTACTCTGCCACACGGGTTGGCTAGAAAGTGACTGTTGAAGTCACTATTCATGATGGGATGTTTGACTTGAGACCAAATGGAGCGGGTGACAGGCATTGAAGACACAATTTATGGGCAAGATTTGGGAATATTTGCCACCAAGGGAGCATTAATGAACCGGATTTTGGGGGAACACTCGAATTCAAATTCAAAAAGTGCTATAGGTTATAAAGGGCTTCCCACCAAACAACACTTGGTCATTTTCGAATTGAGCTATTGAGTAGAGCCCTGTTTGTTTTGTTCCCAGCATTGATTGAGCCCCTGAGTTCGTGAGTGATAGATTTCTGGATGGACACGATGGCAACAATTGAGGAAGTTATGGAAATAACATAGATGACCACTGAAGAGGTTGTGCAGGTCCTCACTATGGGGTATGCTTCGGAAGGTGCCAAGATTGTTGCAGAAATCCCAAAATCACCGCACACATCAATACCAAAGAAGGACAAACAAGAGATGGTTCCCGTACGTGTGTCCCTGTGGAAGTCATTGGGCACCAAGCTATCGATGGAGGAGAACGGAAAAGCCTTTACCATAGAAGCCGATGAGGAAGAAGAAGACCTAGAGGACCTTACATCAAAGAAGACGAGGAAAAAGTCATGGAGGAGGAAACTGAGCCTATACACCCTCCAACAAAGTTTCTCACCTATATCCCCCCATGGAAAGGGAAGGCTAAAGTGCCCGAGGACCTTGACAAGACCAAGAGCTCGCTCAAGACCCCACTCCTCCCAGACAACATCATTTTTAAGGGCACGCACCTAGGACCGGTGTCGAGCTTAAAATTTGAAGATTGGGACCTCGCTGACTACGACAATTTCCCTCACCTTAAGACCTTGCACCTCATGAAGCCCAAGCAGAACGCCGCGGCAGGGGTTACAAAATTAGAGCCGTGAAGTGGTTGTATGGAGTGGAAAAGGTCGGGCTACTTAACCTGCTCTGGGTGTTGCATTTCCATTGTGCCCCAATAACAATTTTCGTCATGAGGAAGCTACTCTATTTGGTGCATAATGGGTGTTTGTGGCTAGAGGAGCCCATCCTCATCATGGTACACTTGATTCACCACATTACCCAGCTTCCATGCAAAGGAGAGGACCTCGCAGACATCTCGGAGGCGAAGAGAAGTGACTTGGCCATCGTGAAGGCCATGAAGAAGAAATAGAAGCTGGTGAATAAGAAAGGGGGTTACGCTATATCTAGCATCAACGACAATGTACTGAAAGTGGCGACCCAAATATTGGCTGGTAAGGTTATGCGCAAGTGTCCGCGTGGACAAGGTACTCGTGCTAGTGCTAGCACTTGCTGAACAGTACGTGGAGGAGGTCCAGTTTAACTAGTTTGAGTTCCTCTACAAGGAATTCTAGGAGAATTTCCATGAAGCTCAGGAATAGGGCAAAACGTTCCACTATGCATGGCTTCTGCTATCCATAGTACTCATGGTAGGGGAATTGCCGGAAGATAGTCAATTCCCCACAATTGATAGGGATTTGTTGGAGGCCGTAAAGTATGCTTCGCTCTAGGCCATAAAGGATGAAAATAGGATCCGTGAAAGTAAGATATTTTGGGTTTTCATGGAGATGAACCCAAGAATGGGGATCAACCGCAAGCCATAGTTGTCACCCAGTCTCTACAATAGTCTGCAAAGTTTTGCAGAATTTAAAGTAGACATCCACAACATATACATCAGAGAGCACAAGGAACCGACCAAGAAATGGAGAGATACCTTTTGTAGCCATGGACGATGTAATATTTAACATACTAGAGACATGGCCACTAGAGTGGTGTGCTCTAGACATTGTGGAGATAGAAAAGTTGACAGCGCAGAGGAAGAAAGAGGAGGCCAAACTGCGCATGGCACAATTCGAAGAAAAGAGAAGGGCAGAGGCAGTGGCAATAGAAGCGCGGGCGGCATGGGATGCTGCATAGACAGCAAATGAACAACAAAAGGCAGCAACAACAGAAGCAGAATAGGAGGCAGTCCCAAAGGCGCGAGATGGTTGAACATCACCTTTGTGTGGGTAGGAAGAAGAGGAAGAAGAGGGAGGTGGGGACCCATAAACTGCGTCGACACACTTGAAGCGCCAGCACCCGACCAAGCGAATAGGGCCGCGCAAGAAGGTAAAGGCATCAAAGTTGTCTATTGATCTGATCACCCTAACCAAGGGTGATTTTCACGAAATCGGCGAGATAGTGCGCGATGTCACCTCCAAGGCCCTCCAAAATTTTACGCAGGAAAACTAGATTGTGTTGGGGGTCCTCAGAGCATAGTTGCAGGAGTTGCAAGTGCACACTCCTCAAGCTGGTGCCCTTTCAACCAGCCTCACAATCGGAACAATGACAACAAAATAGATGTTGCGTGCTTGGGTGACAAATACCATAGTGCTACTAGAAGGGGCACTAGTGTCAACAAATGAGGCCGATAGGCCTACGATTAGTGCATTGAAGGGTCTTGGAATCAACATGGCTGCTCTCCTGCGGGAGACCTTATACGTTTTGTAGGATAGGATAACTACAGAACTGCTAGCTTGGGAGAGCCATGCACTGCAAGTCCTCAGCAAGCAGAAAGTCAACCTGGAATAGTTGAACTTGCAGTGCGACAAGTGGTGTCACAGAATCGAAAACTGGTATAGGTTCTAGATGAAGCTTGTAAAAGTGTCCATGAGCTGGCCATCCAAGTAGACACACTAGAAGAGCCACAGGTGTGTGAGGCACGGGAGGAAGTGAAAAAGTTTAGCTGGAGTTGAAACTTCAGATTGCCGAGCTACGGTTAAAGGCGCAACTGTCCTCCCCTCCAGAAGTCCAAGAATGGCGTGCCAATGTTATTACAGCAGGACCATGCAAGATCGACAATGTAGTGTGAAACTGCACTAGCATGTTGGAAGAGTCATTTGAGGTCCTCACGGATCTGCAAGAGGACCCCAACATCTAGCGCTTAGAGACAGAGGCATGAGAACTCCAACAAGATTATGACAGCATCAAAGGAACTACACAGATGGTGGCCCTCACTCAGAGGCTCGCGTGGAGGCAATAGGCCAAAGTGCTGAAAGAACAGGTGGATGTGGAACGGAACAAGGAAGTAGTCTTGAAGGTGCACGTTCAGCCTTAGATCGATGAGGCCTTCACCATCACAGTAGAAAATGAAGGCAAGCTAGCAAAAATGCAGGGGACAAAAGCACAGATGCACAGAAGTAGTTCCAACACTGTGGTCTCGGAACAATGCATACGAGAGATCCAGCAGGCAGTAGTTCAGTGCACTACTGACCTCACAACAGTTCGAGCAGAGTTGGAGGGACTCCACGCAAAGATCTTCGCGTCGACAGAGTGACTCGAGGGTCAATCATGATGTTTGTGTTGGGGGCCTGTTGGGCATGGAATCCCCCCAAGGCATGTTTTGGGGCTTAAATCCCAAAATTTTGACCAAATCCTTTTGTAAAAGCTCCGCGAATTCTCGACATGAAGCGCAAAATCATAATAGAGTCACAAGGTTGTCCGCCCTAGCTTTTTTAATGTAATGTCGGGTGGATAGACCTACCCATGGTCCACAGACCATGGGATTGTATAAATAGAGAGAGGCTCTGAGTAGAAAATAGAGAAAGAGGTGAATGATAAGTCTAAGTGATCGAGTCGAAGTGTGAAGTGTGTCTTTGGGTCATAGAGTAGGAAAAGGCTCTGCATCTGAGTATGTAAAGGCCTAGTAGTCTCCAGCTGAGTGCACAGACCCCCATAGCTGAGTGCGCAGGGCAAGTCAAGTCTGTAACCATTGGAAGAATCAATAAAGAGAAGTTTACCATATTTCTGTGTATCATTTCTTGTTTTAATGCATAAATTGTAAGTATGCTATTTATTTGTTGCGCGAACTCATATGAATGTTTGGTATAAATAAATATAACGTAAGGCATCCAAGTACGCAAAAGTAATTAACTAGTATGGGATGATAAGTAAGATCTTGGGTGCATCTTAAGGAAATAGCGCAGAGTGCGGCTCTAAAGTGTGGAAGCTCCATAGCCCCTAGTTAGGGTTGTGCGAAGGTAGTGTGTCAGTGCGTGAGGAACATGGAAGTGCGCGAAGCAACCTACGCGCAGGGACGAACAGTTGGACCAGTTGAACCTCTCAGACATCTCAAGGGTGTGGAGTCCTAGTTCTAGCACCCTCCCATACTACTTCGAGTGAGACCTCAGTCAACGCTCCATGGATTATTGCTGAAAGGGCCAGTAGTACAGGGATTTGTTTGGCTAATTAACTTCGAACCTAGGTCAGGCCCCAATAAGCCAACAGTTTCAAATCTTGTTTTGCCAAACGGGGTCCCATCGGTAAAAATGGTCCCCTCAAATAATTCCTCCACTTTTTACACTCTAAATGCATCGACATGGATGAAAACAATATAGTGATCCAATTTGGATCACACCTCCCCATTTTGGGAGGCTTTTGGTCCCCAAAATATTTCACTAAATGAGGTGAGGAAATTTTTCCTCTACCTCCTCTTTATGTACCATTTATATTTCTTTGGAAGCTATCCCTCAACCCAATTTGGCAAAGGTCATGCTACTCCTGTCTTATAGTTCTAGACCTCTTCTACAAAATTGCGTCTCCTATCAACTTTGGCTAAGCATCTAGTTCCAAATCCTCCACAGAAGGTAGGACTTATTCCTCTTCCTAATCTAACATAGAAGGCTCATAGAGTTTCAAATTACCTACATTCATAACTAAGCAAATGCCCACATATTGTGGTAAACTGAGTCAATTAAAATTATCACCCACCTTTTCCAGTATCTCAGAGGGACTATACTTCAGATCCTTGGTTTTCTTACCAGGCCCTTGCAGCCTCTCCTTGTTCAATTGTAGTTATACTTTGTATCCCACCTTAAACGATTTCTTTGTTATGTCATGATCATGCTTGGCCTTGTAATTCTCCTGCAACTTCTATAGTGTTTCCCATACCTATAGATTGATCTACCTAATCTTGTCTATAATTTTTTCAGCCCTCAAAGAATCTCCTATGAGATCTTCCCTCATTCCTTGTTTCCCATATTCAATATCAGAAGGTGAAGGTGGAAAATATCCAAAACAAGTTTCAAATGGTAACTTTCCTATAGAAGTGTGGAATTATCTATTGTAAGAATGTTGTATATAAACTATATTTTCATCCTAGGTCTTCATATGCTTCTGTTTGTATGCCCTGAGAAGCTCCACCAAAGTCTTGTTGACTACTTATTTCTACCCATTTGTATTTGGATGGAATGTTATAGATCTCTTGAACTTTCTGTCCATCATTTCCCACAATGTAGTCCAACATGCACTAAGAAATTTTGTATCCATGTCTGAAACAATGTTGTTTGGTATCCCAAAGTGCACCCAAAACTGTCCAAAGTACAAGTTTGTTGGTTCTTTCCCATTGATGATCTTTTTACAGGGCATCAGAACACACATCTTGCTAAACTTGTCAACTACCATGAATAGGTTATCATGTCCCTTCTTGGTTGTTGGTAAAAATCCCACAAAGTCCAGGGAAATTATTTCCTAAGGACGAGTAGCTATAGGAAAGGGCTGATAGAGACCATGTTTCCTATTGCTAGAATTGTTGGTACAAGAAATAATGCATCCTCTTATGAACCTAGTTACCATCTCTTGCATCTTGGGCCAATACACATACCTATGCAAGTTAGCCACTGTCTTGCCTACAAAGAAGTGTTGTTCAACCTTGGAGGCATGAGCCTTTCTGATCAACTAAAATCACTCGCCTTTAGGAAAGCATAGCTTATCTAGCCTATAGAGTCACCCATCTTGGAGATGGTATTCAATGGCGTTCTTACCATCATGCACATCACTCTGACTCTTCAACTATTGATACACCTCCTTGAAGTACTCATCTTATGAATATGCCTATGTGTACATATCATGGGTGAATGGCTGCATGTGCATAAGAGTACCCAAAGCTGCGATCTTTGATGTGGGTGGCCTTGAAAGCATGTCAGCCAACTTGTTTGTGTTGCTCTTCTTATATTTGATCACGAAATAAAATTGTTGTAAAAGTGCCATCCATGTGTAATGTCTGGTCTTTTCTACCTTATTCTGCACCTACAAGTACTATAATGGCTGGTGATCTATGTTTACTACTTTCTCCTTTACCATTAGATAGTGCTTTCACTTCTTCACATCTAACGCCATGGAAAAGAGCTCCTTGTTGTAGGTAGGATAGTTAAGAACCGCTCCATGAAATACTTCAGAATTGTAGCATACAGGCCTTCCTTCCTGCATGAAGGTAAATCCCATAGGACACCCACTCACATTTGTCTCGACTTCAAAGGGTCGCTACAAGTTTGGCAATGCAAGAATTGGTGCCTGACTTGTCTTCTTCCTTAGCTCCTCAAAATCCTTCTGGTAACCTTTTCCCCATTGGAAACTCTTGCCACTTACTGTTATGGAATGTAGCAATGTTGCTTCCACTGAAAATGAGGCTATAAATTTCCTGAGGTATTGTGCTACGACAATGAAACTCCTGACCTCATAAACATTATTAGGAACTATCCATTTCATGATTTCCTCCATCTTGAAGGATCTATCTTCAACTCTCCTCCACCAATCACATACCCCAGTTACACCAAACAATGTTGTGCAAGCTTACACTTCTTGAGATTTTCTAGCAACTGGTGCATTACATAGGCCAAATGGCATAACTAACCACTCATACAAACCTTGCCTAGTTTTGAAGGTGGTCTTCCATGTATCTTATTCTTTGACTCATACCTGGTGATATCCAAAATTCAGGCCCAACATGGTGAAGTATTTTACTTCTTGCAATTGATGCATTATATCATCTATCATGGGCAGGAGATATCTATTCTTGAGCAAGATTTTTTCAACGACGTATAATCTATACACATCCACCAAGTCCCATCATTTTTTAGCACAATGACAATGGGTCACCCACATAGTCATCTACATGGTAGAATGGCACCCTATTCTAGCAGTTGCTACAAATGTTTCTTCACCTCACTTGCTTCTACAACAAAATTCTTGTATAGTCCAATATTTGGAAATGGGGAGTCCGATAATAACTAGATCTCATGCTTGAATTCTCTCTTAGGTGGTAACCCTTTAGGGTCCATAACACAACCTTGTATGCCTGTAATAATTCCTCCAATTGCTTTTTTTTGTTTCTTAGTACAAACCCCCATGGATGCATTTCCTCTTATTGACTCCAATTCAAACTTACTTTATCTTAAAAAAAATCAAACATACTTCTTTCTAGAACTAATAAATTTCTCGGCTTGTTGGCACTTACCAGTGAAATTTTTGACTTGCCTCTATCAGCATTGATGAACGATTTTACATCCTTGACTTATCAACACTAGTTTGATCTCCTCATGAGTATTGCATCGCACATGTACATTTATGGAATCCTGAACACGACACCACATACATCAAAGGAATCAAATCTAGATACACTTCATCAACAAAACGAACACTAATAGAAAATCTATTTTTGCACTATTTAGTTACCTTAAACTCTGCGTCCTTATATACCCATCCCAATGAATATGGGTTTGGATGATCATGAATTTCCAATCCCAACATCTTGATCAGATCCGCAAAAATGAGAGTTTCCTATGATCTTGAGTCAAATAGAGCATCAATCTTCCTCTTCTTGAAATGTATCTTTGTAAGGAATAGTTTGGTCATTTCTTCTATTCCTGGAACTAAAGGCTACTCAAATTAACCTCCTTTTGCAATGATGTACGTACTATATTCTCATACATGTTTGATATGCTTTAAATTTGGTTGCTCAAATCAGTAGCCATGATATTTTGCTTCATATTATCTTTCTTCCTATTCTTTGGGTTTAGCTCTAGGTGCAAATTCCAACACTTCTCCTTTGTATGGCCATCAATGTTGTAGTGGTTTCTAGGATCTTTTCACGGTTGTGTTGTGGTTGTCATCTCTTTATATTTCCCACTTTTTTCCTCTTCTTCCCCTCCTTAGAAGCGTCACGTTGATCCTTCTCCTTCAATCCACTTGATTGTGCTCTCTTCAGGCCTATTTTCCCCAGGTACTATGCTTGTGCACAACCCTCATCCACCGATCTAGGGTTGAAATACATCACTTGCTTACATAGATGGTGGTGCAGAGCCCCCAAATACTTGATGAGTACATATGGGTTCTTTGGAGAGATACCCTACATTATGGCCATCTTTCGAAACTTCGTGGAGCACTCCTACATGCCTTGGCCTAACTTTTTCCTAAAGTAATGCCACCAGATCCACTGGTCCTCCACGTAATCAATCAGATAAAAGTATGACTTAATGAAGGGTTTGAAATATTCCCACTTAGCCACTATAGGTTCTCCCTACAACCTGAGGATATATGTGTGGCTCTGTTGCCAAGTGAGTGCATGGCCTTCTAATTTCAGCCATGCAAATGATATTTTTTTTCCTTCTTCAATCTTGTGGATGCTAAAATAATTTTCTAGTTGTTACAAAAAATGGTTCAGCTTAAGAGCATAAATCTTGCTATGGTATGGCTTGATATTGAATTTCACTTCCATTTTAAATAGGGACTATGATTAGTTCACAATGGTTAAACTTGGTTGATGTTTTTCAAGTTCTTTCTCCAATTAGTTCTCTTTTTCTCCTCAACCTTCTGACCCCCATTCTATTTTTTCATCTTCATTCAAACCCCCATGTTCTCTAAATATCCCCAACTTGTTATTCAAGGCCACCACGAGGATGTTTACATTACATTTGATATCTATGACTTGTTGTTCCAATCGCATAATCCTCACCTTTGCAGGATCATGAGGGTCATTTATAGATTCATCGACCATAATTAGGGTTTTACAATTTTTCGCAACACTTATCTAGATCGCTACAATATCCACAAAATACCATAAGAAACCCACTCTGATATAAAACGGTACATAAAATTCCATGGATATTCCACTGGATAGTTTGTTAGAATGAATATGATAATATTATATTAAAAAATATGAATTTCTACACTATTAAAGTTTTATTAAATTTTTAGATCTGTAGACCTTACTATAATTAGTGAATGCATATAGATGGAAATTATGCAGAAAATGGAGAATGTTAAAATATGCTCACACAAACACATAAGACACCATATACGTTGTGGGAAACACTTTTAGGAGAAAACCCAACTGGAAGGCGAGGCCACTGCGCTCTCTTTGTCTATCTAGAAAATAAGGTTGTAGGTACAAAGAAGTAAGGAATATGGCTTGTGGGTTGCTACACTGTATATATCCTCTCTGTGTGCTCTACCTCATATCTCTCCTAGCTATCTTTGCTTGATTATGGAACAAAATTCTCTTGTAAGAATGGAATGCTTCTTCCTCCAGGTAGGCCAATTATAACACAACTCGATAGCCTACTAGTGGTTAAGTTTGACTACATCAAATATTAACTAGAGTTACAATACTCTTCTAGAGTATTTTACATCACAAACACGTGGCTAGCCCCTTTCCCATTAATGATGGGGCTGACGCAACATCCTCTCAAACCATGATGGTGAAAACAAGAAGGTCAACTTATGAGTGGCATAACCTTTTATTGACGTGCTTCTTGCACCATTGGAAATACCTTTGTGTGTAGAATAACATGAAAAGGTGTGGTGCTAAAGTGGAAATTCCGAATTGGGTCCCGCTAGTAAAATTTTTCCCTTGAGATGATACCTCCGCTTTTTCCACTCTGAATGCATTAATATGAATGATAAATAATATAATGATCCAATTTAGATAATTGTTTATATCCATATTTCATTTTTTTCCTTCATAAATCTAGATTAGCAGTTTCAAAGTAGTCTTCTCTTTCTTTGTTTTGTATTCATGTACCCAATGAGGTCAGGGTATAAGGAGTTAGGACTTGAACTAGTTGAGTCATTCTAATATCATCACCGTTGACACCAATGCCTTCCTATCACACTGTTGCTCGAGGAAACCCTCAAGAGGAGGAGGAATGAGATGATGGAAAACTTTTCCCAAATACTTCAGCAGACGCTGATAGGTGATGCATCTTCGTTTACTAGTCAATTTGGAGGTGCCAACCCCTTCAAGGTACAAGTTAACTTCGATATCGATATATTTAGAGGTCAAATAGAATGAAAATGTTGTAGTAAAATTGTGGAATCTACTCGAAGGTTATCTTTTAGTCCATAGTTTCTTTGATAGGAAAAGTATTTCTTTTGCACTGATTAAGGTCGCCCCACAAGTCAAGGACTGGTTGGAAACATACTGTGAGAAAAGGGCAGAGTAACCCTATTTGTTTACAACTGAAGCCTCTTGGAACTCTTTCCAAGACACTATTAACGAACAATATTACCCTCTAAGGAGATATCAGGACAAGTACATACAATGGAACACACTATGACAACAGAGGGACCAAGATATGCATGAGATGAAAAATAATTTTCATACACTATGCACAAATATAGGTATTAAAGACTTTGAGTGACATCTGGTTCTCAAGTCTCACATTTGTCTATAAAAATACATTTAGGGGGAAATGGATTTGTTGGACATGTCTTTTCTTGGTGCAACATACCGATATGCTTCCAAGGTTGAACAAAAATTTAAACAAAAGAAGTGTGACTTTTGATATTTGAATCAAAAGCAGGGAAAGACGACCCCCAAACCATAGAACAAAGGGTAAACCCAAGGTGGAGCATCTTAGGGAATCCCATCAAAGCCCCAAGCAAAGAAAATCACAACGAAGATGAAGAAGGACATAGGAAAGTGATGCGAGTTCCATAAGATCCCCACCCATAACAAAAATGAGTGTCATGCCAAGCAGTTATTGGTGGTCAAGCTAAAAGCTTAAGAGTCTGATGCATGTTCTAATTATGAGCCATAACCCAACAAGAGGAATGACAAGGTGAAGCATATTATTTACGCAAATCCTATTTTCACCACTAAGGTCCAGTAGACTGAGCCTAAAGATCGAGAGGAGAGGGAGAATCTCTTCCAGTCATACATGTGGGTGAAGGGTTCTCCATTGCAGCTCATTATCGTTAGTGGGAGCCAAAGAACCTCATTTGCTGGAGGTTGTTAAGTGGTTGGGCCTACTAAGCACACCACACTCATAACCATACACCATCATGCTGCAGGGTGTGTGTTATATTCTTTACATCACTTGCCCCAACACGAGGGGGCGGCAGTGCCCCTTGCTATGGGTTTTGAGGGGGGTGATAGCCCCCCTCTACAGTGTCTAGGGAAACACCCTGAGGAAATTTTTTTTGGACCCTATATTAGGTGGGTAGACCTAGCTATGGTTTTGTGCGTGGTTTTCACACATGGTTTTGGGCATGATGGTTTTCGGCCCATGGTATGTTCGAGATCCTGTCAAGGGAACTACAATTATGTTCTAATCTAGGCTTAATGGATTGGGGTTTATGGATGCTTCAACATGTATATATATGTATTGTAACATTGAAAGGAATATATTGAAAAATCAATTTGATAGTCCCATTTTTGGGATCTAGGGGAAAATATTTGTGTATATCTATTCTATGTTTTACGCTCTCGCCATTGTTTTTTTGGTATAGGAGTGTTTTTGGCTTCAAGGTGATGCCTTTTCTGCTGAGGGGTTTTGCTCGGGCCTATGGTAGACCCTATTCATAAGGAGATTTGTGAGATCGATTCTTGTGGTGAAGGAAGATGACAAGCATTGGAAAGATAGAGATTAATAAATTTAATGCTTAGAGTTTTGAGTTGTGGAAACTCAACATGGAGGATTAGCTGGTGGATAAAGATTAGTGGATCGTGGTAGATATGGGTACTAGACCAACGACAATTTCAGCTGAAGACTGGGTGAAGTTGTATCGAAAGGAAAAGACTACAATCTGATTGTGTATCTTAGATTTAGTATTGTTGAATATATCAAGGGAAGTTTCAAATGAAGGCTTTTTGGGATAAGTTAGGGAATTTATATCAATCTAAGTCTCTGGTGAGTAAATTGTTCCTAAAAAAGAGATGTATAACTTGAGTATGAAGGATGGAGACTCAGTGACATAGCATATGAATGCTTTTAATACTGTGGTAGGCCAGTTGTTATCTATTGATATAAAAATTTCAAATGAAGGTAAATGGATCAATTTGTTGTTTTCTCTACTGGATTGATGGGATAGTCTAGTTGTTACAATAGATAGCAGTGTGACTACCTTGCATTTTAATGGTGATGAGATGGAAAGATATAGAGGACCATAATGGTGATGAGATGGAAAAATATAGAGGGCCATAATGGTGATGTCTTGTCTATACGCAGACAATCCCAGAATAGAAACAAAAGTAAATCCTCAAGTGGGAGATCTAAATGGAGAGGGAGATATAAATCTGAAAGAAAACCGGTAAAGGTGTGCTCGAAATGCAGAAAAGAAGGTCACTTAGAAAACACTGTAGATCTAAAGCTCCTAAGAAAGGAAAGGGATCTGATGATGCTCCTTATGTAGAGGTAAAAAACATGTTAGATGAAGGTAGGGATGTGTACTTGGCTTCTTCTTCAAGTACACATGCAGATCATGAGGCATGGTTGATTGACTTAGGTGTATCCTTTCACTTTAGTCCCCATAGGGAGTGGTTCTATGAGTATGATAAATAGGACTGTAGTGATGTCTTCTTAGGGGATGACAGAAAGGCTAGAATCTTTGGTCACAGAAAATTCAAGTTGAAGTTGTAAGGTGGAAATATTAGAACACTTCCAGTTGTTTTGCATATTCCTGCATTGGCTAGAAATTTGATTTCTGTAAGTAAGTTGGATGATGCAGGTTTAAAAACAACGTGCAAGAAAGATACCTGGAAGACAGTTTAGGGAGCACTAGTATTGGTACAAGGAGTTCAGATTGCAACTATGTGCAAACTTCAAGGTAGCACTATTATTGATCAGTGCAACAATTATGTGGTTCCTGAAAGTGGAGTAGAAAATCTAGTGGTCTCTGGAAAAAAGACCATGTTATGGCATCAAAGGCTTGGACATATTCAAAAGAAGGTCCTTCAAATACTTCATGGTAATGGTATGATAGAAGGTATGTCTAATTTCTCTCTGGATTTTGATTTATGTGAAAATTGTGTATATGGCAAGAAAAATCGGGCGAGTTTCCCCTCTAGTGCTAAGAGGGTGAAACTAATATTAGATCTTGTGCACATTGATATCTTTGGGCCTATGTTGGTTGCATCATAGGGTAAGTTTGTGTACTATGTATCATTTATATATGAATTCTAAAGGAATACATGGATATATTTCTTGAGGAATAAATATGAAGTCTTTGACTGGTTTAAGGAATTTAAGGCTCTGGTGGAAAACTAGACAAAGAAGAAGATACATGTATTAAGGACAGCTAACGGTGGAGAGTTTTGCAAGAACAAACTTGAAGATTTTTGTAAGAAGTGTGGTATAGCATAGAAGAAAACTACTCCATACACACCTTAGAAAAATGTAGTTGTAGAAAGAATGAACAAGACATTGATGGAAAAGGAAAGAAGCATGCTCAGTGGTGTCGGGTTAGGAAAGGAATTATGGGCAGAGGTGGTGCAGACTGCATGTTATCTTGTCAATAGATCACCTTCATGAGCATTAGAGGATAATACTCCACAAGAGGTATGGACTGGTAAGAAACCCTCTCTTTCACATTTGAGGGTATTTAGATGTGTTGCATATGTACATGTTCTAAAGGAAAAAGGAACCAAGTTGGATAGTAAATCTGAAAGGTGCATCTTTATTGGGTATAAGGATGGTTTAAAAGGTTATAAGCTTTGGAACCCAGAAACAAGGAAGGTTGTGTACAACCACAATGTGTGTTTAGAGAGATGAAATATGTTATTAAACATGAATTCCTACCAAAGGAACCTGAGAAGATATATTTTGAGCTAAAGGAGGAGGAATCAAACTCTATAGCAGAAGAGGAATCATAAGATGAAGAGCCACATACTCCAGTTGTGAGAAGATCAGTTCAAGAAAGAAGGCATCTAGAAAGGTATAGTCCAACCACTTTCTATTGAAAATTTTCTTTATCCATTACTGATGATGATACCATAACTGTCAGGGAAGCAATATGTTCAGAGGATGGAAAAATCTAGAAAGAGGCCATGGTTGATAAAATGGCATCTTTCCACAAAAATGAGTGTTGGGATCTAGTGGAGTTGCTTCTTGGAAGGAAACCCATTGGAGGAAAATGGGTGTTTAAGAAGAATATGAATCCATAAAGAAAGGTGGAGAAAGAAAAATCTTGGTTGGTAGAAAAAAGTTATTCCCATGTGTTGGTGGATATGTTTTCTCCTATTGTAAAGGTAGCTTCTATTAGATTAATTTTCTCTATTGCTACTAATTTTGATTTTGAGGTAGAATATATGGATGTGAAGACATCATTTCTTCGTGGGGATATGGAAGAAGAGATCTACATGAAGAAACTTGAAGGCTTTGTGGTGAAGGGTAAGAAATAACTTGTATGCAAGTTAAAAAGGTCTTTGTATTGGTTAAAACAGTCGACAAGGTTGTGATATCAGAAATTTGATACATATATACGGGGACTTGGCTTCACCAGAAGCAAAGAAGATCATTGTGTGTATTTTAAATTAATTGGTGGCTGTGTTATTTATTTGGTCTTGTATGTGGATGATATGTTTCTGATTGGAAATAACAAAGAAATTATCCAAGAATTGAAGACCCAATTGTCCTCCAAACTTGACATGAAATATCTTGATGTTACAAACTATATTTTGGGCATGGAAATTAAACAAGATTGGGCAAAGAGGAAGATCTTATTAAACCATAGGAAGTATGTCGAGATGATACTGCAAAGGTTTAATATGCAGGATAGTAAACCACTGAAGTTTCCTATTCTTGTAGGTGTAAAGTTATCTGCTGAACAATCTCCCAAGACACAAAAGGAGGAAGAGGACATGTCCCATGTTCCATATGAAAGGAAGTTTGTAGCCTGATGTATGTAATGGTATGTACTAGACCATACACTGCAAATGCAGTGGGAGTATTGTGCAAGCCTATGTCAAAACCAGGGAAGGGGCATTGGACAATAGGGAAGTGAGTTTTCAGGTATTTGCATGGCACTAGTGATTATAGTCTATGCTATCAAGAAATACTAGGATTGGATAGACTTTTGGACATCCATGGATTTGTTGATGCAGAATAGGTTGGAGATCTGGATGAGAGAATATATACAAGTGGTTATGTATTTAACCTGTTTGGAGGTGCAGTCAGTTGGATAAGCAAGAGACAGTCTGTAGTGGTACTTTCAAGTATAGATTCATAATACATGGAAGCCACTCATGCAAGTAACAAAGCAATTTGGTTATAGAGATTGTGTCCAAGTATGGGGTTGGTACAACGAGCGATAAGGATAGACTGCGACAACCAAATTGAAATTTTCTTGGAAGAGAACCCTGCTTATCATTTAAAGACAAAGCAAATTGATGTTCAGTATCACTTTGTGAAGGATATGGTTGAGGACAAAAAGATGTTCCTCATAAAGGTGAACACTTTGAAGAATATTGTAGATGCATTGAAAAATCCTCTGAGAACTAAGATGTTCTGTTGGTGTAGAGAAACAATGTGTGTTGGAGGGATGAACAAATGACTAATCTCTCCTGTGGCCCCCTGTGGAAATAAAACAACAAGTGGGAGAATGTTGGGTGTGTGTTATATTCTTTCCATCACTAGCCACCCTTGTTTGTTGCATCGGGCACAGTAGGGGGGTGGCATCCCCCCTTGTTGGCGGGTTTTAGGGGGTCGGTAGCCCCCCTCTACAGGGTGCGGGGTAGCGCCACGGGGATTTTTGTTTTGGACTCTACATTAGGTGGGAATACCTACCTATGATTTTGCACATGGTTTTCGCACATGGTTTTGGGCATGATGGTTTTCTGCCCATGGTATTTTGAAGATCCGGTCAAGCAAAATACGAATATGTTCTAATATAGGGTAAAGGGATTGGGGTTTATGGATGATCCAACATGTGTATATATGTATTGTAACATTGAAAGGAATATAATGATAAATCAATCTGGTAGTCTCAGTTTTGGGATCCAGAGGAAAATATCTGTGTAAATCTATTTTATGTTTTGTGCTCTCTCCATTGTTTATTTTCTATTTTTTAGAATTTGTATGTAGGTAATTTTTGTACGGGGTTAAAACTACACAAGTGACTACACCAAGGATAATATCTTCACTTCAGATAGCAATGTTTCCTTCCCTACAACATCAAACCCTTCACAGATGAGATATTGTGTGATGTTTTTCCTCTTCAATTTTGTAATGTGTTATTAGTCCAACTGTGCTTGTGGAAGCGACATGTTGTGAATGAGTCTAGGCCTCACACTGTTACTATTACTTTGGGAAATAATTTATACAATATAATAGACGTAGCGTCACCTACCACTATGTATTTAATCTCTTACAAGAAATGTAGTAAGATCATCTCCAGAGTGATAATTTTTCTTTTCTTTCTATTTCAATCTCAAAGTAAGGCAAAGATAGTGGCCATATCCATGGCCCTGGGGAAGGGTTCCCCCATGTAGCAGAAGCAGGTGGATAAGGTTGTGAAAGAATATAGGGACATCTTCTCCTCACCCACACAGATAACTTTGCACTATCAGGTCAAGTATTTGATCAATCTTACTTTTGTCGCACCTCCACCTAGTGGGTTGATATACCATTGCTCAATACTGGAAAATGAAGAAATTAAGAGAAAAATCCAGGAGTCACATGAAAAGTGTCACATCTGACCAAGTTCTTCATCTTGAGGGAGATAGATTGTACTTCTACAGAAAAAGGATGGAACATAAAGGCTCTGCATTATCGATTATCGACAACTAAACAAAATAATTATCAGGAAAAGGCATCAATTTACATCAATTGGTGGCCTTCTTGGTCAACTCAAGTGGGCATATTTTTATATAGAATTTACTATTGCAAGAAAATTTGATTTCACTACACCTAGTGGACTAGTCTACAAAAACAGAAGACAAATAATATATCATGAATCAAAGAAAGCATAAAATATGAGAATATAGAGTTTTCTTTAGAGAAATGGAATAAAGGGAAAGAATCCTACTTGGAATCTGTCACAATCTTTGCTTTCCTCCTTGTTTGTCATGTCCAATTATAGCTCCAACTGCTATAATTAGTACCTGCACATATAATTAAAACAAGCCAAGGATCCACAACATCTACACAACATAATTCAATTACTCTATTCAATGAATCAACGAGATATTGAAATACATGAATGTAAATGTAACACAACACATTTAGGAAAGCAAGATACTCTTTGTACTCATAAAAATAGGAGAGAGTTTACAACCAAGAATAATAGCTTATCTTGTAGAGATCTCCTCGAGCTAACTTGTGCTTCCTTATCACCAAGAACACCTCAATATCACCCAAATGTATGAAAATGATGACTCCTTTAGATTCAAGAAGTGACATGAGGGCATGATAATTCTTCAAAGTCTCACCCTTATGCTATGCATGGTAGTAAATTTTTAGGAGATGGATGGTATTTTAGAATTTACCATAATGGGCTTAAGATCCACTTTTGCTGGGAGGATGAGGTCAAGGGATAAGAGGTGAAGTTCAAGGTAGGAATAGATAGGACGTGAGCTTCTAATCCATGGTGAATGGTTAAAATAACTCCTAGAAGCTTCTAGAAGAGGAAGCTTCGGAAATAATTTTTATTTTCCTAAATTTCTAGAATCAACACACCTACAAAAGGGAGAAACAAGCTCTTATCAGTGCTTCTACATAAAGGAAAAAACAATGTTGAACGCAGGTGGCTAAAGGGATATGGTGTGTTGGGGTTAAAAGCATTAATTATGAGTAGTTAATCCTAGAAACTCAGAATTTTTGGAAAGGTATTACTTAGGGATTTGTGTAGGCATGATGACAACATGTTCACATATGTGGATTGATCTGATTTGTAGGCCTATTGACCAGATGTGAAAGAATGGCCTATAACACCAAGTATTTCAGCAATATCAATTTGAAGTCTGGCTATCACCAGGTTTTAATAGAACCCATGGATGTATGGAAGACTACCTTTAAATCTAAGGAGGGTTTTTTTGAGTGGTTAGTCAAGCCTTTTGGGTTGAAAATTTCCCCTGCAACTTTTATGAGGGATATAGATGACATGCTGCATTCCTTCACCAAATTTTTCATGGTTGTATATTTGGATGACATCCTCATCTTCAACACAAGTTGGTAATAACACCTTCAACACATTCAGAAGGTCGTTCAAACCCTAAAGCAACATAAAATATGTACCAACTTAGAGAAATGCACCTTTGGCATGAGCCAAGTATAATATCTCAGCTACATCAATGATGAGAAAGGTGTGCATGTGGATTTGACTAAGAGCCAAGTTATTTTGGACTTGCCAACCTTTGACCATTGTAACAATGTTTTGCAGGTTTTTAGGTCTTGTTAATTTTTATGAAAGGTTTTTGCTTGGATTCTCTCATATCACTTTGTATTTGAGTTAGGTTACCAAGGGTGACGTGAAAGAAATTTTTCGTGGTCCAAGTCCCAAAAAAAGGCATTCGTTGATTTGAAGCACCACCTCTGCTTTTCACATGTACTCACATTTCCAAACATGAAACAACCATTTGAAAGTGAGATAAATGGCTCTCACTATGTCATTGGTACATTCCTCACCGAGCAAGGGAATCTGATGGCCTATCACAGTGAGGCACTTTGTGATACGATTTGAAAATACTCCACCCATGATAAATATATGTATTCTATCGTGCAGGTGTGCCAACAATGGAAACATTAAATTCTGGGGAAGGAGACGATCAACCACATAGATCTTTGAAATATTCATTTTATACACACACAATGGAAGTTACAAAATGATCAAAATCATAAGTGGTTTACATATCTACCACAATTCCACTTGACCATTAAATAAAAAAAGGGAAGAAACAATCATGTTGGACATTGCGTGAGTCGATCCCTAGTGAGAACAATAACTACAGTTCTCAACCCTTATGGCCATGAGACCTTTGGCTGAATGCAACTATACAAAAATGATCTAGAGTTTGCCACCACATACCATATGCTAGTGTATGGAAAGAAAGTTCCATATTTCCACCTCCAAAATTCATTATTATGGTGCCTGGGCCACCTTTATCTTCATTCAAGCGAGTGTGCAAAGATGGTTTAGGAAGTGAGCTACAGTCGGGTCACATGACACTTTGGTGTGGAGAAAATTATGGTTTTACTACAAAAGTATTTTTATTGGCCAAAATTTTGAAAAGATGTTGGAAAATATATCAAATCCTGCATTGTGTGTGCCATGGCCAAACCAACCATCAAGAAGCAAGGCTTGTACACTTCTTTGCCTACTCTCAGCCATCCCTGGGAATCCATCTTCATGGACTATCTGTTAGACCTCCCTTCTACCAATCATGTTAATGACTATGTATTTGTGGTTGTGGATAGATTCTCTAAGATGTTTATATTGGTGGCTTGTAAGAAGAGTATCCCAGGAGAGGACATTACCAAACACTTCTTTGAATGAGTGTGGCTACATTTTGGGATCCCTCCAACCATTATATCAGATTAGGATAGTATGTTCCTGAGCACATTTTGGTGAAGCATCTAGATATTATTAGACACCAAGCTCACCAATTTGATTGCATTCCATTCCCATACTCATGACCATACAAAGTTCGTTAATAGAATGATAATGCATATATTATGCATGTACAACTCCAAGAATCCATGAAACTGGGATGAGAGCCTCCCTTATGTGAAACATAGTTATAATAGAGCTCTCCATAGCTTGATTGGTTGCATTCCCTTTCAAGTGGGTCTGAGATTTCAATCAGTGTGTATAATTGATGTTGCCATGCCTCATGCGACTACATAGACACAAATGCACATGTATAGACTCAGGCTAATAAAGTGACTAGGTTTATTGAACACATCTAACACATTTGCTAGTACATGCATGAAATCTTGGATAAGTCCAATGCTAAGTACAAGCAATGGAATGATCAACATTGAGTGGCACATAAGTTTGAGGTGGGTGACAAGTGCGTTTGTGAAATGAATGCCTTGTTGGATCCCATCATAATCTCCAACCACTCTTATATGGGCCTTACACCATCACCAAGGTTGTGGGAGAATTTTTTCAAGATCATCATTCCACTATTCATTTGCCTGCACCTAATTTTCAAGGTGGACCTCCATCAACCATACTTTCCACCATTGTTGGACACATCAGACATTGCAGTACGTCTAACACCAACAAATCTTAACACAAACTACATGGAATGGACCACAACTAATCAAATAATAGACACATAGATCAGTAACAATTTCCAACATAAGATCCTACTGTATTGAGTTGTCAAGATTGACCCACCCCTACACCAAGCTAGGTGGCTTACTAAAGACTAAGTTCAGCAAAAGTTTCCCCATCTCAAAATGCAATGTGAACCATTTCTTACTAAGGGGAGAGGAATGATCTAGGTGGATATTGGTGGCCACCTTCCTATTGCACTTGGACCCCCACACTGTCTCTTTGAGTTCCCCTAATTGTAGAATAATTTACTATTTTTGGCAATTTTTAGGCCTTGAACTTTTGGAGTTGTTTTGAGGCCCTTAAATGGTCTTTTTTTTGAAAATAGAAAAACAATTAACCTATAAAATGGATTTTAGTCAAAAGCTATAGTCCTCGGATAGATATTTCTATTGAGGTATCATACACGTCAAAAAAATATTGTATGCCAAAGTTACGACCAGAGAATTTGATGTACCAATTTACCCCAACGGGGCCCACAAATTTTTGTCGCTTCATCTCCTAGGGTTAGGTTTTTTTATTCTTAGGGTTTTCCATTGTTTCTCAATAATAATTAGGCCTAGGAGACTCATTCTAACATAGTTCATAAGGCATGTAACCACCACATCTCTTCTCATAGATAATCTACCATCGCCCGATCTAGTTTATTTCCATTCCGCATGTAACAATTTTGAGTACTTTGTTATTAACGAATTGAAGTTTTGTTTTTATTGTATCTAAATGGTTATATTTATATTTGTATTTCATATCTTTTTCTTCATAAACCCGGATTATAACTAATAATTTATTAGCAAGGAAACAAATAAATAATCGTCTTACCTCCATAATTGAAGAAACTCTAGAACTTATTCTCTTGTGGAATATTTTTTATTTATAAATAAATATTATGGCTAAACGGTGTCACCATAACTATGAAGGAAAATCCTTAAACTTAACTATTTCTAGTTGATGTATTGCTTGAATGTATGTGTACGTGTGTGTGCAAAAATGTCTCAAATTGATGAAAGTAATTATACTAACATGTTCAATATTATGCATATAAAAATGAAAACGGAAAAGACTCCATTGTGATATACAACAGTAAGATGCTCATAATAAATAACCTACAGTTCAGGCCAAAATGTGAAAAAAAAAAGTAACTCAAGGGAGTGACCAAATGGAAAATAGTGGATAAGGTTAAAAAGGAAAAGAAGTGTTGTATATTTGTGAAGTTACACTTTTTTCTCTTAACCATGAAACTCGAGTATGTTAAGATAACCCATTATTATTTATGTTGGTATTGTAAATGTTATATTTTTGTTCCTCATACTTTTGTGGTGTTATGGAAAAGTATGGAAACAAGTGGAAGACAATGATTATGGACTTGACTAAGTCTACTTTGGAGTGTAATTGACAATATTATAATAGCCATGGAAGTGAAAAAGATACTAGGTTGTTCTACACTTAAGTATGCATGAAAAATGGATAATTGATACAATGATAGCAAAATAACAACATAAAAGAATTTGCAAGTAGTCCTTTGATTTGTATTTCCTCGGTGTAAGTGATATGAAATGAAATTGGAAGTTCCACTTTTTGAATTTGACATTAAACGACATCCATGTAACTGGCATAGCCATTAATAAATGTACCAAAGGACATATTGTATTATGTTGTGCTATATTGATGTTGTTGACCTTGTTGAGTGCATATGGATAGTTTTGTTTGTGTGTAGGATAGCAATGTTTTGTGGGATGCATGAATAAAAATGTAAACCACCTATTCAACATGTGTGGAACATGCTAAGAAGTGAGCATGACTTGAAGAGAATAGTATATTTAAGCTGTAATTGATCCATTGCTCAAAGCATAGTGAAATAGGAAGCACTTTAGCACTTGGGAAACTATTATAAAAATGAAAAGAAAAAAGAAAATGCATGATGCATTTCCTTTATATCGTTTAGAAAAAATGGAATTGAGGAAACATGGAGGATGGTGTTTACTTCAAGGGGGGAAAGGTAAAACACCAATTTGTTCTACTATTTAAATATTTGCCATTTTTAGACATTAAACTATTATTAGATTGGATGGTTATGGAAGCCATGATGAGACTCATGTGATGATGTAATATTTTATTTTATTATTAAATTAATAAATACAATGTTTGGGATATTCAGTAAAGACGAGTAGAGTTTTAGAAGAATTTTTCTAGCTTATGAAAATATATTGGTGGTTAAGCCCACATGATGGACCTTCCCTAAAAGTCTACTAAAAATCCCTAGTAGAAAGTATTTAAAAATATTAACACAATGGAAGTTAATCACTTAGTTGGAAAGATATACTATGTTGGGTGGAATAAGAATTGTGGGAAAGATAGGGGTGCTTTAAATGAAAGAAAATAATCTATTTCAAAAAAAAACTAAAAAACTAAAAGGCATAGGAAAAAGGTGGGCATACCTTAAAGCACTACAATGCTAAAAAAACCTTAGCTCATGGGGAAATCATGGAGGCAAATCATGGTTGGGAGGAATGTGCTATATTCTTGAGTATTCCCAAGAATTATTTCTGGTTAGATGAAATTCCATTCTCACCCTAGTGTTGATTTTAATTTGTTCACCATTATTGATTAATTTCAGAAGGAAATTATGCATGCAGAGTTTACGACTTTAGCTATTTTACTATCATATACTATTACATTTATGTGTCTATGCATAGATGAAACAATGGGGACCCATAATCAATTAGACTCTTTCAATCTCCCCATACATAATTACATTGTCTTCCTATATTTTAGAGTTATTTATACATAAAGTTTGGGTATATGGATGGAAGGAAAGACTCTCAAAAGAAAAGAAATGGTTCATATATATAAACTAGAAATTACATGGTTAATTATCTTAGTGGTCCATGAGAGCATTAGAAAAGAACTGTTTCTAGCTCATATGTTTTGAATGTCTACCAAAGTAATACCTATTATTAACCATAAATTATAAGATACAATAAACAAAATTGAATTGTTGTGGAAATTGTTTGTACCATTATGATATTATACTTAGTTTCACCCAAATTCTCCAAGTGAAACATCTATTAATCTGAATGGTATTAAATCTCATTCCGTAAGAAAA
The DNA here is from genome assembly GCA_031772625.1 of Pinus tabuliformis. Classification (NCBI taxonomy): domain Eukaryota; kingdom Viridiplantae; phylum Streptophyta; class Pinopsida; order Pinales; family Pinaceae; genus Pinus; species Pinus tabuliformis. Next base: position 352,754,080 of record CM062811.1, read on the forward strand.
CATTTTACTCATCTTGCTCATAAAATGATAAAGACTTCTATTAAATCCAAAAGACACTCTGATTTACAAAAGATAAAGACTTCCATTAAATTGAAAAGAAATCCATTAATTGTCTCATTTTTGGAAGCATTTGTGATAAACTCCATAATTGACTTCATGTTAGACTTGTCTCAGCTCTCAATTAAATATCAATATGAGAAAAGAAGGTGATGGAAGTAGAACAAAGACTTTACATAAAAATTATAAGAGTGAAGTCAACATAAGTTATCAGTCATATTAAGGAGATAAATTAGTAAAGACAAAACATTAAGCTAGAAGTTACATATAGATGTTAAAGTTTTTTATTTTATATTTAGTCTTAGTGGAAATACTATCCCTACAAGGGTGGTCACCAAACATATGCAGTAACAAAAAAGAAAAGAGGAATCTTTTAGTGAAGTAGGAAGTTTTTGACTCTGTTTAAATAGTCTATAACTTGCAACTCCAAGGGAAAAAGAAGAAAACAAACCCAGTACATATGCTTGAAAATAATAAAACTGTAAAAATCTAACTACCAATTAAAATTCAACTAAAATATCACTTATAATAAGAGTGAGTACTAATAACAATAAAATAACCATATAATCAAATGTATAATGAATTTCCATAAAAACTATGAAAACCTGAAAATCTACTATAGTGTAACATGAAAAACCACAACAAATTAAAGAGCCATATTTTACTATATTTTGGGCAAATATACCATTTCAAAAACTAATGTTTTAAACTGTATAAGAATTACACAGAACATTCTCTACGCTATAATTTTAAAGCATATAGAATATGTTCAGAGGAGAATCTTATAAATGAAATTAAGACATCCTTTATATATAAAATTTTAAAGGATTTATATGCCAATATGTTACAATTAACGCTCAAGGATGAAGCCTAACAAGATGAAAGAAAATATTTAAAAAAATTAAAGGTGGACTGTAATACCCTACAAAGAAACATGACCATAATTTGGGCCCACGACACATAGAGTCACAGAATGGTTGTATTCCACAAATTGCATAGAATGTATAGGAAAGTGTAAATACCAACTTGTAAGTAAAGGAGTTAAGCCAGTCAACCCTCTATGAAATTGAGAATTGTCTTAGTTGAATTAGCCCTTGCACCGTTCATAGGAGATTTCTTACCTACAAGCTAATGCACAAATACAATAAAGAGTTACATGTTGAGAAATAATAAACCTAAAGTAATGATAATAGAAACCTTGAGCAAATATATGACTAGCAGGGAAGAACCATCTACCTCTTGAAGAAAAATATTGATATTAAAGAGTAAGTACTTTAAATAGCTTTATCCTTTAATGAAATTTCCCAAATCAACATGTTAAGTTAGGGTGTGTTAAAACTTTAAAAAAATAACTTTAAAAGTAAATATAACTATTAAAGGAGTTGTTTTTAGTGTGGTTTTTTTTTACTTTTAGATGGCTGAATGTGAAATCTTGATTTGTGCTATTTAAATTTGTTTTTTGATTGTATAGGGCACTTCCATTGTGGAGGGATTACCTATCAAACTTGTTATTTCCAAACATACCCAAAGGATTTGAAAGAAACTATACTGAAAAAAACCCACTAGAAAAATTCCAAAAAATCTTACTAAAACAACTAGTTTAAAAAAATTCTCATAAAAGTGGCCTGAGATAGGATTTCTTTTAGGGGATTAAGTGAGAAACTTGCTACAAAGACGATTATCAAGGATACATGGTTGGACCCCTACAAATATACGTTAATGACTCCAAACTAGAAACTCAAACAAGTAACAAGATAAATTTTCTTACCAGTCTCATCGATCTTTACAAGAACAAGAATTCCGATGATATAGGAACAGCAAACGAGAGTTACGAATAATGCTTAGCACCACATTTGAAAAGGTAGGTATGAAGGGAATAAAAAGCAAAAACAAAAAACAAAACTAGTCAAAGAGCAGAGCTTACTTATGCGAGAAACAAATTAACACTTAGATGCAACTTACAGCTCTTCAGAAATTCATATCAAAAGGACATGAAAATAAAAATAAGAAAGAGAAACAATTTTCCATAATTTGCGTATCCATCGCGGTGAGAAACATCCAAGGAAGAAATGACCTACAAAATTACAAGTCCTCACTTAGATATTGAGGAAGAGAATTGTTGTATATGCGACCACATGAATTAAACTAGAAAATAATAACCCAATATTAACTTATCAAAGACGCACCTGGAAAATAGAAGTCGAACCCCTTCTCAAATTCCACCCGACAAATGAAGGGTGAGACCAAAACTTGGCCGCATAGAATTGTTGAAGGTAAGAATCGAACCCAGGTAGGGTTTCCCCTCTTGACAGAGTGGCCCCCCACCACATAACTGAAGCAAATGGAAACCAAATTTGAGTGGGGGTAGTTAAATGAGATTAGGGTTAGCCTAGAAACAATCACCGTTGTTCAATGCCCAAGAATGCATCGACACCGTTCCAGGGCGGTGGTACATATGGCAAGTGGAAATCACAAGGGAATGGTTGCGTGGTCGTCATCCATTAGGCCAGGTTGTCTAGGTAGGACAAGCGCCAAGTTAATCCTGCATATAATCCACAATCGATTATATACCATCTATAATGTAAGGAAGAATAGGCGACAGAACACAACATAATGTTAAACTTTGGACCTGAATCGACATGTGATTAAGAGCACTATTACAGACAGGGAATAATAATTAGTTATGAGGTAAATATATGACATGGTCCTGAAGGGGGATATAACAAGAAATATAATGTAGTACATAAAGGCCTAGTGCAGTCAAGTTTTCAACGCGTGATTGTAAGTATATATTCATAGGACGATGATATTGGAACTCGACGAGGGAAATGAGATTGTAATGCAAAAGAAAGCATGACAAGTTTATGTTCACGTAGTCGATCTCAGATGTTAAGAGTAACAGGAAGAAATAATGAGACTACAACACCATCAGGAAAAAAAACAAAAATTGGTATTACAATTTGATATGTGACAATGTCTAACCATTATGAAATGTATACCAACAAATAATAAAACTAGATCTAGAGAAAATGCAATGGAGGAGGAGGAGCCATAGTGCAGTAAAGATAAATGGAGATCCAAATCCAAAGGCCGTCGAAAAAAGGTGACCAAGAAGAAAAGAAACTTACCAATGATACTAGATGTGTATGGAATGGCCATCAAACAAAGCAATGGAGAAAATAACAAATATTGAAATCTAGCACGCGTGGAGCTACCTTAAAATCCCAAAGATGCGCTATGTGGGTGGGGCAACATAAACCAAAGCCTAAGAAGTTGAGTCCCATTATAACCAAGAATGAGATTGTTGTGAGTTGCAATGTGGATTGTGTGCTAGATAATAAAGCATCATCAGCCATAGTGATTGCATGTCCAAGGAAATGGTTTGGCAACAGTCCTTCCTTACAAGGGAAGTGGTGGCATCTGCAACCTCCCTCATCCAACTCACATCACTTCTCACCCAATTCGTGGGAGGTGGCTATGTGTTTTATGGTTGATTTTTTTGTATGAACTTTCCATCGCCCAATTCGTGGGAGGTGGCTATGTGTTTTATGGTTGATTTTTTTTATGAACTTTCCATGATTTAGAGTTATTTAGTAATTGTTTTATGATTTATAAAAATACGTCATAAAAAACGAAAAAAAAATGAGATTTAATTGTTCAACAAAATTTTATTATTTTCATATTCACATGGTATCAAGGGAATTATATGAGCTAATATTATTTTCAAAAATTAATTTTCATTGTAAAAAATGCATTGACAAATGAAAAGAATTAATATAATACAAGTAACTATTGATTAGTTAATTTCTAGAAGAATAAAAGGTGGATAGTGTATTTAACTTTAAACATTTTATGTTAGATATTTTAAACATTAACTAAGTCGATATACTCATTTTTCTATCTTAGTTAATCTTGAATGGAGTGAGACATCACACAATTTAGGTGAGACAAGTTTTGAATTTGTTTCTCGTAATATAATTATTATTAAATTTATTTTAGATTTCTAAATATTTTAAATTTATGATTAAATATAGTTAATATAATATAAAATATATATAAGTGAAATTAAACAATTAATTTAGCTCATGTTTAATAATTTTTAAAATATTTGACATTGTCATTGAATTATCTTACTTTATAATATCTCTTATTTTACATCCAACGTCTCTATTTCATTTTGAACATGTACACTTGAATTAATTTTATAAATATGACTTTTCAAATATTGTATGAAAACTCACCATCCAAGAGAATGATATTTGCTAATATCTATGCTATTACATGGTATTTAATATTGTAGGGAATTCCCCGCCAAGGATGCCATGGAGTGGGTGGTTCCCCTAGCCTTGACATCATGACCAACAAAATCAAGACGGGCTTAGCCATACATCTTAATTGGCAGCCTACAAGTGTCTCACTAAAATCAAGTATTGTGCCTACCACCTCACATGAAAGGAGATGTCACCCAATGGAGGTGTGCCTACCACCTCACATGAAAGGAGATGCCACTCAATGGAGGCGTGCCGACCACCTCGCATGAAAGGAGATGTCACTCATTGGAGGTTAGCATATTGAAGGAGTATACCCCACCTTGGTTGTTTGATACAACAACATTTCACTGTGCTAGTGTTATGATGTTTATGTTTCTCATTCCTTATTTTTATGCACATTTCTCATAGTCATGCAGGCAATGGAGTCATAATATCTCTATTTATGAGTCAACCTGTAACTTTGTCATTCCTTCTGAGAGTGGAAATCACACACTACTAAGTTTGAGTGGTGTATATATTGGTTGGCAACAACTTGCTCCTTAGCCTTGCAAATTATTCACATCCCAACACATTCCCTACCGTCCATCCTAAGCATGTCGGGATTGACTAGGGTTTATTTACTATTAAATGATGGCTTTCCTTTGGTCTGCATTAGTGCAATCATCATTGGTTACACATTATAGCTATCGATGTTAAGGCTAAACTCTTGTTTGTCTAATCTCTACTGCTTGCAAATCTCGCTTCGCTTTGAATTATTACATAGTTGTAGGAACTTAGGATCCTTTCTATTGATGGGTTTTGTATTCCACTTATGTATTGGGTTCCCAATCTTGCTTACCTGATTTTCTTTAATTGATAGCCCTCAGCCTCCTCTCCTTCAAGTGTCATTTTCCTAGGGTTATTGTATTTCCATCCTTCACTTAATCTGTTTTTCTTTCACAATATTTTGATGCCCTTTCTCTACCTTATCTTGCAACTTCCTTCCTCTCAAACAATATATCTCCTCCTTTGTGCCAAATCAGATGGGACCGGCCCATGACTTAAGGATTAACACTTAACAACAATGATTAATGCAAATGATTTAATCAACAAAATTGTGATTAGTCGGTAATCAAAAAGTTAGCGCAAATATTTGTTTGTATTGATGACTATATTGATTATTGGTACGTTGATAGGTGAGAGGACAACTACGCTGGTCTCGGGTTTCCTTCCCACTCTTGGGCTAAACCCTAACCCTCACTTCATTCACTCCGACATTTTCACTTTCCTTGTTTAGTGGTGAGAGCTCCTTCCACTATTTTTCTGGTGACTGTAACGAGCTTGAGCTCGATGCTCCATCCACACTCGGCTATGGGTTTCTCCATTGGATGGTTGGATAACTCTGCTCAGTGTTTGTCTTTGGCTATCTGGTTAGCCTTCTCTGTTATTATGTCGTTGGCTTCATTGATTTTTATGAGAGGGTTGCTCTGTTGTCTTTGTGGTCTGGTGCTCCTCTAGTAGTCAGTATTTCCCCTTCCATTCCTTAATGCATTCTACTGGGATTCTTCAGTGGTATTTCTTTGTTGGATGCTTGTATGATTACGTTCTTTGTCTGACTTGTCTGCAATTTGTTTGTGAACACAAGTGGTGGCCATGAAGGACCCTTTCCTCAGCGTCGTTCCGCTCTGACAAGGTAAACTGCTATTTCCTTGCTAGAATTGGTTTTCTCATTTTTTCTTAAAAACTAACAACTGTGGCTCCTCGTGAGCAGGCTTCCCTTCAGTGGCTGCGACCCAAATGTGGGTTCATTCATCCAACACTAACTAATATCCTGGTAAGTTCACTTGGGGTTTCTTCTTCCTCTCTGTTTGTCGTTCATTCCTTTAATCTTCAGTATGACAACACTAATATTTTGTTGTGGTCTCTATGTAGGTTGGGAATGCTCTCAGTTGGACTGTTACTCGAACCTCCTTCCAAACGGAACTGGTAGGGTCGTTCCCTATTACAATTTGTTTTGTTTGAGGGTTTCCCAAGTTGGTTTCTTCTTTGGTGTAGTTGGTCGATAGGCTAGGAACTAAGACTCTGTTGTCTCCATCTATTGGTTGATGTCAAATGGCCTTCGGGCCCAGTTGTATATAATCTCATTTGCTTTTCGATGGACTATAACTGTTCAGGGTTATAACCCTAACCCTCGTTAACTGTCTCTCTCCCGTAAAAGGGTTTGTTCGACCTTATGGTTTTTGGATTTCAACACTTTGTATTTATATATTTTATATGCTGGTCTTGACGTTGAAATGTTTTTAAAGATGAATGAAAAAGAAGTTTCAAGGTACAGGATTACCTTTCTTATGAATGCATCTCACTATGATTGTACTTATTTAGTTAGTTGCTATGACTATTGCTTGTTCTCGTATTTCTAGAATTGCTGATGTGGCAGGAACCGCCTGCTCAGTCTCGCATTAATATTGTGTCTCTACCTGTCATTCAATTTCTGAAACTACGTCTCTACTTGTCATTCAATTTCTGGAACTACGTCACTGCTTGTCTGGAAGGATTTCTAGTAAAACAAAATATACAGTTTGTCTATTTGTTACAGATGATAATAAATTAGAGAAAAAAATAAGTCTTGGACAGATGGATTCAAAATGAAAGTGTCTCTCTTTGTTACACGGTTGATAACCGTTTTGCTATTTCAGTTTTCTTGTTCTGTGGAATATATATATATATATATATATATATATATATATATATATATATATATATATATATATATATATATATATATATATATATATATATATATATATATATAAAAGAAAACAACTGTAAAATAAATAAAAGAAAAACTAACAGTTTGGCCGTAACCACCTTCACCTAACTGTGCTATCCCTAAATTTCCCTTAACTAATAATGAAATAAAAACAAATTGCTAGACACTATTTTAATGACCAAACATAAATGAAACCAAATGATGATGAACCTCTCCTCCTTAGCTGAGACCAAACACCTGGTCATGGTACCCTTAGGAGGATGCTCCTACATTAGTCTCCCGGGGTAAGAAAGATTCATGACTCCCGTCCATGAGCTTCTCGATTGAGTAGCCTACCTACCGTATCTGTCTAGTGTTAAGCCATGAACTGTCCTCAATGGGACGGTTCTTCCACTTGGCCAGATATTGTAGGTAGTCCTTCTGCCGAGTTCGCCTAGCCACCTGAGTGTTGAGGATTCTCTTGATCTCAAGGGGCTGAGCTGAAGGCATTTATCTCATCCAAGTCTCACTCCCTTCCTGTGTGTCCCATGTAGGCTATGTTTTACTGTCTTCCTCTAGACTGACAGTATATGAAAACAACTCTACCACATTGAAGATGGGCGAGATGCCTATTCCTGGTGACAGCTATAATTCATAAGCATTGGGTGAAAATTTTCAGAGAATTTTGCAAGGGCCATTCTTCTTGTATTTTAGTTTGTTGTATGCACACCTAGGAAAATGTTCCTTGCACAAATGCACGAGGACATCATCCCCGACATTAAACTGTACGTCTCGCCATTTTAGATATGCTCGTTACTTATACATTTAACTGCTGTCCTACAACTTCATCTTTACCTGCTCATGTAGATCATTCATTGCTTTGGAAAAATCTTCCCCATCAACACTTTATCTTTCCTACTGTCCTAGATCTCGTAACTCATGCACTCCGCTAGGATGCATACCATATAAGATCTGAAAAGGACTGTAACCTGTGCTACGATTGGGTGAGTCGTTGTAAGCGAACTCTACCTGGGCAAGCTCACGATCCCACATTCATGAATTTTCCCCAATCAAACTTCGTAGCAGGTTCCCCAAGCTCCTGTTTACCACCTCTATTTTCCCGTCGGTCTGCGGGCAATAAGCAGAGCTGAAACTTAACTATGTGTCCATCTTTTTCCATAAGGTGCACCAGAAGTTCCCTGTAAATTTCATGTCCCTGTCAGAAGGAATGGACTTAGGTAGGCTGTTTAGCCTCACGATCTCTGTGAAAAATATGTGGGCCATGTGAGTTGCATCGCTGGTTTTTTTACAAGGGATGAAATGTGCCATCTTTGAGAACCAGTATACTACTACCATCACCAAATCATAACCCTGCTTTATCCTTGGTAGACCCAAGAAAAAGTCTAAACTGACTGAGTCCCATGGTCTACTCAAAATGGGCAATGATGTGTAGACTCCCGTATTCTAACTGTGTCCTTTCGCCAACTGACACACCTTACATCTGGTCACAAATCTCTGCACATCCCTTCGCATTCTTGGCCAATAATAAAAATGGCTGAGTTGATCTAATGTTTTTTCCATGCTGAAATGCCTAGCTAGACCTCCACTATGCTTCTCTCAAATGATATTCTCTCTCATCGAACAATTGGGAATGCATAACTGTCCCCCTTTAAGAAATAGCTTCTCTTGTAAATTATAGTCCAACCATGGACTATTGTTTCTCAACAAAGGATTCTGATAGGCTTCGTAAGCCTCCTTGAAATCCATGTCGATCTGATACAAGTCTTTTAAATGCTCAAAGTCCAGCACTGGTATCGCACTCTCCTGCAAAAGCAAAGCTCTTCTTCTCAATGCATCTGCCACCTTGTTGGCCTGCCTGCTAATGTGTTTCAACACAAAAGTGAAATTTTATAGATATTCAACCCACTTAGCATGCTCGTGATTTAGATTATGCTGTTGCATCACGTATTGCTGTGCAGAATTATCAGAAAATAAAACAAACTCACTCCCCAACAGATAGTGTCTCCAATGCTTCAGTGCTTGGACGACAACATAACATTCTTTGTCATAAGATGAATACTTCTACCTGCTCTCATTCAACTTCTCGCTGAAAAATGTAGCAGGTTTGTCTTCTTGGCTAAGTACAGCTCCAATGGCCATACTGCTTGCATCACAGCGAACTTGAAAAATCTTAATCTGGCAATCTCAGGATTGGTCTTTCTATAATCTTCTTCTTCAATAGCTAAAAGCTCTTCTCTACTGCCTTAGTCCAATGAAAAGGCTGAGTTGCCTTTTTTATAGTGTCCATCATAGGTGTGCAAATCTCACTGAAATTCCTTATAAATTTACAGTAAAAACTTGCCAGCCCATGAAAACTATGTACCTCAAACAGAATTTTTGGGGATGGCCAGCTAATGATTGCTGGCAATCTTCTCTGGGTCCATCTTCAACTTGTTCTCTGCAATCGTAACAACCAGATAAACCAATTGTCTTTGAAGAAAAGTACATTTTTTAGATTTATCAGCAGCTTATTCTGCTGCAATTTTTCCAACACACTTCAAAAATGTAGAAAGTGTTCCTCCTTAGTCTTGCTGAAAATTAATATATCATCAAGATACACTATCACAAAATTTCCAATGAACTCTTTCACCATTTCTTTCATTAGTTGCATAAAGGTACTAGGGGCATTACTTAATCCGAATGGCAATACTATCCACTCATACAACCCTTCATTGGTCTTGAAGGCTATCTTCCACTCATCCCCTTCCCTGATTCGAATATGATGATAACCACTCTTCAGATCAATCTTCGAGAAGTATGCTACCTGCTCAGGAAGTCCATCATATCTTCCATCCGTGGTAGTGGAAACTTGTACCTGATGCTAATCTTGGTGATGGCCCTTGAATTTGTGCACATTCACCATTCTCCTCCTTTCTTAGGAGAGAGAACTGTTGGAACTGCACAGGGGTTCTAACTCTCCCTTATCAGCCCTTGATCCAGCAGTTCTTGCACCTTTTTTTTTATTTCCTCATTGTATTTGGGGCTCCTCCGGTATGCTTCCTTGTTTGGTAGACTTGCTCCAGGTATAAAGTCAATATGATGACTTATAGTTCTCTTAGGAGGCAATTTGTCTGGTAAATCATCCACTGCAATATTGTTGAATTCCTGCAACATTTTCTAAAATTTTGCAGGCAAATCAGAAACTTTTGTGTGTAATAGCATTGTTTTTTCCCTTCTCACAACAAAATAGTTCACTTCACAATCTTCAGTCTGCTTCAAAAACTATTTACCACCCATTAGCAACACTTTCGTCCCGCTTGTTTTTGCTGTCTCCTCCTCCTTGATGGGCACAAGTGTGTGCCTAATCCCATCTTTGACAACCTTGTAACAATTTGTCTTCCCATCATGCACTACCTTTCGGTCATACTACCATAGCCTTCCTAGCAGTATATGACATATGTACATTGGCATAATATCGCAAATAACGTTGCCTTTACACCTGTCAATATGGAATTCAACTTCACATTATTCATCAACCAACAGTTGATGGCCTTTCTGCAACCACGATACCTTGTAGGGAGGGGCGCTTTAGCCAGTTCAAAGCCAACTTCTCTACCATCTTTGTGGCAACCAGATTATCCGTGCTCCCACTATCGATAATCAACTTGCAGCATTTTCCATGCGATTTGCAAATTGTCTGGAATAATGCTTTCCTTCGAGTTTGTTCAGTTGTCTCCTTGGCTGGTTTCAACAACACTTTATTCAAAACTAAGGCTTCCCCTATTTCCGGAACATTTTTTGCTTCCTGGTGTCAGGCGGAAAGAGTCGATAGTGCGGACACAACCAACCTCCCTAGGAGCCTAAGACTCTCTAGTGACAAACAAGACAAACAAGAGCAATCCTTCTCTAAACATGCATTTACTATATAAGAAATCAAGTGTTTAGATCTTACCTGTAGTCCAACGCTGTTGTAGCAGTCCAGCCTCGCTGATCCGGATGACCTCCTCCTTCACTTCGAAACCTGCATTCACTAACAATCAAACGATTAAATAGCACTTGATAATCTCATAAAATAAAACATATTTAACACATAGACCAAGGAGTACATGAAACAACTCATAAATAACAAGTTATTGAGAAGAATGGACTCATTTGCATTAATAGGAAACAAAAGGAACAATTACAACCTGAGCCTTGGTGTTGTGCAAGTCCCTCCCAGGGTCCATCAAGAGTTCTCCTTTACTTTGACAAAGCTCACCCACTTCCAAATAGAACAAGCAAAGATGGCAATCTCTCCTCACAAGCTTCTAAATGGGAGTCCTAATTCCAGCAGCATCTACCCTTAGAAATGTTTAGCTTCCAACCTCTTCTCCTTCTGGCCCAATGCTTGTATTTATAGTGCTCAAGAGGAAGTTAATCAGGTCCACCATCAATGAGATAATCCCCTCTTTGGATGGGATAGCTCCCTTATTGATGGGATAAGTTCCTCTTTGGTAGGGGTACATGAACCATCTGGAGGCGCTTCATACACGTCAAACATACTTCTAGAAGCCTCTAGAAATGACCACAAGTAACGTTTTTGGAGTGAAACTTGCGCCTTTTGACCGTTACAGGGGTACGCACCTGCCCCTTTACATACAGAGCGTACAAGTACGCAGTTTTTGTGAACATTAGGTGCGTATACGCAGATAAGGCTGAGAGAATCTGCGTACCCAGAGATAAACACATTTACAAAGACTTTCTCTCTTTTTGGAGTTTGACATGGAGAGCAGAGGCATAAGACTTGCCCAGGAGGATAGCATGACTGTTGATAGAGCCATACTAACTGTAAATAGCCATGGTGACATTTTTTAGTGTAACAGATTGCCCCCTAAAGTGCGAAGCCTGTAGTAGATTAGGGTTTTGTATTATCTAGGAAGGGTGAAGCGCTTTATCATTTCAAGGATTATCTCGTGGAGAGCCTGGTCAGAACCTGCAATTTTCAACACAAAATACATGTATAAGATTATATCATCGCTGAGGTAGGCATTCCCATACTCAGATCAAAACTTTAACTAACAGACTAACTAATCTGATACAGGAATGATCTTGCAGTACATCATAATCATAGACTTTTGTAGACACAGTATGGGCGCAGCCATCTGTTTATGATTAGTCTACTTAGATAATGAATACAAAACTCCTCGCAGCCTGGATGGTGGAAACTAGATCCAGGGTCTTCATTTTTACTTCCCGACTTGGTACGATTCTAGCCATGCGAATAAATGAGTTGATGTCGAACATGGTAGAAACCACTTGATTACCAGTCGATGATGTAAACTGTTAACAAGTGTGAGAGAAACCACCAGTAATGTCAATGATTCTCAAAGTACCCAGTACAATCCATGAGATGTGAATGAATGAGTTGATGTCGAACATTTCACGGAATCCTTCGATCGAAAGTCAATGATGTAAACTGACGTCAAAGGCGAGAAACCTGCCATTGATGCATGCAGACTTCAAGGTACTGACAATTTCTAAGTCATCTCTCTAGATAGTGTGCTGATGTCGATAGAAAGTGACCCGTTGCAGTCAAGCCCACAACACGAAATCATTGTTCAAGTTGAAGAAATGTTGCTGTAAGGACTGACTCAGGGATGGTCAAATGGATGACAAGTATTTTGCAGATGAAAGTTTATTTGCAGAGACCTCTTGAACACATAACGACACAACAAACGGTTTGGTTACGATTTGACCCAAAGTTAATACCCGGAAACGGTTGAAGACTTTTCAAAGTGGTTTGATCAACTTTTAAGGCAAAGGATTTCCCAAACCAGGTGAACGGAAAGTGTCGTGTTCAAGAGCAGTGATAAGGTTCTTTTGTAACAAAAGATAAAAAATGGGCTCATTCTTCTCTCTTTTTCCCCCACCATTTCTGGCAAGTACCTCTTTATTTTTAACAAGCTTGAGGAGGATAACATATGCTTGATTATAAGCTCATCCTTCGGATGAGTCCAACCTAGTTTTGATTCGAACCCTAGGAAGGAGTGGTTCGTTCCTGTTTGTAATTGAACAGGTCCTTTACTGTGAAATTTTAACGAGCCCAGTATAGGAGAAACTCGGCGTTTTTCAATTTTAGAGAGTCTGAAAAACTTAAGAAGACTCCAGATTGACCTTTTTCGTAAATTTGTGTCCCCCAAGCCCGAAAAAGTATAAAATAATACCTGGGAGAACCGCTTGATCTTGCGACCAAGGAGTACTTTCATGATTAATGTCTCTGACCTGAAAAGTAAAAAGCGATCAAGGACACGTCGTTTTATTTCCGTATCGAGTTTGAAACGACAAAAACCCGACAATCTTTTCCTGTTTTTACGGTCAGAAAAGAGCTATAAGGGGACCGTCTTTTAATTCCATTTTAACGAGTGTAAAAGAAACGCTCGGCAATCTTTTCATATTTTAGGAGTCAGAAAAGAGCTTAAAAGATGACTCTGATGTTTTGGTTTGTGAAAAATGATGATTTTACTCTAAAGTCCTTTTGTCCTGCACAAAAACGACACATTACTCATACCTGTTTAAGATGGGTAAAAATACATTGAAAAATGTCCTTTCATGGTAAAAAATAAACAAACTTAGCATTCATTCATCCAAAAAACCTATAAAAAGACTTTTTACCATGTCATTTTACCATTTTACTGTTGAGGTTGAGAAAAGGGCTTTTGACAAGAAACTTCCCGTGGAGATTGCGGAGAATCCGACCGTCAGAATCGAACGCTGTTTCACCAGGTATTCTACAACACCCATCTCTTGGTTTCCATCCTTTTAGAATTCATTTTTAAGCTTTTATTTGATTTTTTGGGGGTCTTGGGGTTTCAAGATGCGCACTTCGGGGTACGCAGGTCATGCACTGTTGACCTGCGTACCCCGATATTTTCTCAATGGGAAAATTACGCGGTGTACGCACCCGGCCTTAAGGGCAGCTGCGTCCAGACGCTCTGTTCCTAAAGGCCGGGGTGCGTACCCCGCAAAACGCAAATTGAAACCCTCATACCTCCAAAATAAACCAAATTTTTAAATTTTATGGATCCTAACTGATGTTTTATGATGTGTAGGGAGCACATCATGCTTGATTAGTGCGAAAGAGAGCACGAGGACGTTGATTTAGCCGCAATCAATCATCAACCCTCCATTGATGCTTTGAAGGCATGCAGACTATACAAATACTGGGCCATAGCTGGCATGAGGGCACAGGTGCCATTCTTAGAGTGGCTGGTTGAAAGGTGGAACGTCCAGGAACAATGCTTTTACATCGGAGAGCACCAGCTCGAGATAGAGCCCTCTGATATATATTTTCTCACTGGTTTGCCCAACAGGGGCGAGCAACTGACTCTCTCCGGGACTAGGCCGAGTGGCCAATCCCTTACTAGCCTCCGGCTAGAGTGGTGCAACAATCAGAACCAGGAGAAAGGGATAGAAATCAAATATATATCCCTGCCTGAACTTATGGTAATTTCCTTTACAGTTACCAGACTCTGCGGCGCAGCCGCCTTGCACATTGCCACCGGGTCCCAAATGCGGATAGCGATAGATTGCTACCAAGGCACCATTTTCAACTGGTGCGAAGCTGTGTTGGCCAACATGAAGGTCCAACTAACTAGGGTAAAGACCGGGAAACTAAAGACCTTTGGGTATGGGCCTTTGGTTGTGAGCTTTGCCCTAGAGAGAGTTCCTATGTTGATCCCTCAGCAGCTTACTGTTCCAGTTGGGGCTCCTCGGGAGCCTAAGTTGACGAGATGGGTTACAGTGATGGCCCGGCATCCTGATGAGGGCACGACAGTGGTTCGATTTCCTGATGGTTACTTTCACTGGCTAGAGGGCCAGGTCTTTGCTATTCAGGACTTTCCTTATGCCGGAATGGATTTTCGGAATGATCCGGACATGGTTCTTCCACAGGGAGAACAGTGGGACGACAGAGGTATTTCATTTTTCACAAGTTTTTAAATTATGTATATTTTTTTTGTTTTTATACAACGCCTCAAAATTGATAGCACAAATTTTCAAAATGCAGATGTAGGTCCACGGCGTCCAGCCAACCTCCGGGCTTTTGAGAGGAGAGTACCAACTGTACCAGCACCAGCCCCACAGGATGCGGCCGCAGAGACCTTAGCCGAGCTGGAACAGGATCTAGAGCGTCTGACGGTGGATATACCAGAGACCACCATAGATGACATTCCCATTCGACTTCAGCGCTATGTGGTCGCAGTCCAGGACCTTTTAGGAGGTTCTTGTGTAGGGTAGCGCGGGCAGTGGTCTCGTATAGAGAGCACCACCAGTGATTGGCTAGTCACTTTTGTAGACACATATGACATTTTTGGTTTTTTGTACTTATCATTTTGCCGATCATAAGGTGTTCTAAACCTATGATCGAAGACGATGTATATTTTTTGACACACTCCTATCTATATATATATCATTATTACCGGCTCATTTTGTTTAACATATGTGATGAAATGTTTTTAAATTTACTTGCATGATTATCGTAAATGTTTGTCCAACATTCGAGAAGCAATTGCATCTGCTAATGTATTTAAAGACCTTGGAATATGCTGATATTCAATGTAATCAAATTCATGTTCCAAGAGGCGCACTCTCAAAAACAACCTTAATAACATAGGATTTCTAATGGCATATACTCTATTAAGCTGTAATACAACGAGTTCAGAATCTAACCTCACTATCAAACGTCGAATTCCAAATGAAATAGATTCAGACAATAATTCAACCACTGCACTGTATTCTGGAATGTTGTTCGTCGTTTGACCGAGGCTCACCCCATGCATAGAAACTGACTCGTCAGAGGGCAAATAGATAACCCAAGCTGTGGAAGAGATATTCCGTGTACTACGACAAGCACCATCGGCAAATCCAATGTACGTTTGGAGAGGCGTCGACATCTGCAATATCAAGAGTAAAACCAAGATAAGCCAGAATAACGACGAAAAACACACTTTCTAAGCTAAGCACACTATCTAAACTAACAAACATACTAGCTAGAAAGAAAACCTAACCTAACTAAAATTCTCCATACCCACCATTTAAGAATAATACCTCTTTAGGTAAAGTCCATTTCTGGGTTTACCCAAAGAGTCCCCATCAAAATCTACCAGCTCATAGGCCCCTTTTGCTAGCTTTCGCTTTACAATGTAGGGTCCATGCCACATAGGAACGAATTTTCCAGCACCTAGCTTATCGTTAGCTTGATCATATAATAGCACTAGGTCTCCCTTCGAAAAACTTCGAGGGGTCACATTTCTATCATACTGAGCTTTCATTCGCTTCGCGTGAGTCTCGATTGCCAATGCAGCGTCACGTCGAGTCTCATCTAACTGAGCTAAGTATAATAAACGTTTCTCCTCTTCGGAAGTAGCTGGAAGTAATTCGACAGCCATTTGAAGTGATGGGATTTCGCATTCAATGGGTAATACAGCTTCCAAGCCATAAACTAGCTGGAAAGGAGTGAACCCTGTTGAAGTTTTCACTGAAGTTCGGTATGCCCATAGCGCTGAAAATAACATGTTGTACCAATTCGACCGATGAATACCAATGATTCGTCGGATCATGATAACCAGAACTTTGTTAATAGACTCAACCAAACCGTTGGCTTGCGGATAATAAGGAGTAGATCTATCATGGCGCAAACCAAGCTGGCTTGTAAGCTCAGTCATCATGATGTTTCGAAAATGGCTCCCATGGTCAGTGATGATTGCTTGTGGGACACCAAACCTAGTTATAATGTGATTGAATACAAAAACTGCAGCTGTTTTGCCGCTTGCGTCGAATGTAGTCATCGCCTCGGCCCATTTAGTAAAATAATCAACCGCGAGGATGATATACGCATGCCCCCCGGCCGAGTGAGGGTTACAAGTAATAAAATCGATACCCCATTTGGCGAAAGGACCAATGGCAATTATAGGATGGAGAGGAGCAGGTGGTGCGCGCATCTTGCGATCAAACACTTGACAGTTGTGGCACTTTCGGACCGCAATGATACAATCTTTAAACATGGACGGCCAGAAATAGCCAGCGCGCAACACCTTCTGAGCTGTGGCATACCCAGACATATGACCGCCACATGCTCCAGAGTGACAATCATTCAAAACCTTCTCAGCCTCTTCATGAGTTAAACAACATCGAAAAACTAAGTCTGCCCCCCGGCGATAAAGTGTATCTCCAATAATTCTGTATTGCTGGGATTGAAACCGAATTTTTCGACGTTCCGACTTTGAAGCTTCAGGACGAAAGGTTTGGGTTTGGAGATAGATAATTATATCCCCGTACCACGGATCTAAAGTACTGATAAGAAACAAAGATTCGTCCGCAATGGACTCCTCTGCCACAGTTTCTGTGTCAGCATGCGGGAAATCACACATCAATTCCGCGAAAACTAAGGATTTCTTAGACTTGGACTTCTCGAACTCCAAGTCGAACTCTTGCAGGATAACGATCCATTTAGAGTACTTGCCCCCTAGCAGTTGTTTAGTCAAAATATGAATCATAGGGTTGCAATCCGAAATAACTGTAGTTTTACGGAGAAGAATGTAGTGACGAAAACGCTGGACAGCTTGAACGGCTGCCAGGGCCAACTTCTCCACATGCGAATATTTTAGCTCAGTGGGGTTTAATGTCCTACTAAGATAATATATCACATGTTCCGCTCCGAATTCATCTTCTTGAACTAACACCATTTCAATAGTGGAATGCGAAGCTGCGAGGTATAAGAAGTAGTCCTGGTTGTAGTTGGGAGGATGCAACAACGGTGCATGGGTCAACGCGTGCTTAAGTGCATCAAAAGATTGTTGAGCAATCTCATCCCAAGAGAATTGAGCGTTCTGTTTCAACAACCGTGTAAAACCTTTAGTGACCTCGGCGTAGTTTGGAATGAATCGGCGTAAAAAGTTCGCTTTCCCTTGCAAACTTTGGAGTTGGCGCAAACTCGAAGGAGGAGTCAATTTGATGATAGCTTCGACCTTCGAGGGATCGATGCGAATTCCGGCTTTTGAAACAACAAATCCCAGCAATCGACCCGTTTCTATACAGAATACACACTTGTGGGGATTCAATCGAATACGATAATGTCTACACCGCATAAAGATTGCTCGTAAGTGGACAAGGTGATCAGCTCCATGTAAAGAATAAGCAGGCAAATCATCGAGGTACGGTTGCACAATGTGCTTGATGTCATGAAATGCGTAAGACATTGCCCGTTGAAAAGTGGCTCCGGCATTCTTAAGTCCGAAAGGTAATTTGCAGTAAGCAAATGTCCCCCATGGACAAATGAATGCCGTTTTTGGTTGATCGGCAGGTAGAATATTGATTTGATTATAGCCTGAGAAACCATCCATAAAGGAAAACATTTCACTTCCGGCACAATCATCAATTATTTGATCGATATAGGGCGTAGGATAGTTGTCTTTTGGACAAGCTCGATTTATATCCCTATAGTCGATACAGACTCTTATTGTTCCTTGCTTCTTGTTAACCGGAACAATATTCGATACCCAATCCGTTAATGGGATTGGATAAATGAAACCTGCTTTCAACAGCTTCTCGACTTCTGCTTTAATCGAAGCCGCTTTCCGAGGGTGAATCTGACGCAACCGTTGCCGGACGGGT
Source organism: Pinus tabuliformis (assembly GCA_031772625.1). Lineage (NCBI taxonomy): Eukaryota > Viridiplantae > Streptophyta > Pinopsida > Pinales > Pinaceae > Pinus > Pinus tabuliformis. The sequence goes on from CM062811.1 coordinate 352,772,785, forward strand.
TTAGCGTCCGGGTAGGTCTTTATTTCATGAACAACAATGGCAGGATCGATTCCTGACATTTCCTCGTAAGACCAGGCAAACACATCGCGGAATTCTTGGAATAGGGCCTTGTAAGTTTGAATTTCATCTTCTGTACATGAGGCACCTATATGAATGTTTTCCTCAATTCCGGGCTTCACTGAAATGTCAATGGGAATAGTGCGAGAAATATTCCCTAAATTCAACTCCGAATCAGAATGTTTCGTTGGATTCTGAGCGTCTTTGACATATTCAGTGGTAAAGATAGATGAAAAATCATTTTCAAAAGTATCATCCTCAGGTAAAAACGAAGATCTATGATGGAGATCTTCCCATGGTAGATCGTCTACACTTAGGATTTCGCGAAGTTGCTCGTCAGATGACACGACTTCGGGAAATGCTATCCGTTCTGAGGTTGATGTGAAAAGTGATTCTTCACTGACCACATTCATTTGGTCGATTTCGGTTGAATGCGAGTCGGTAAAAGACATGACAGCTTCATAAGCAATTTCATATGGACTCAAAGGCATAGCATCACCGAATGACTCTATCTCAGATTCAGATGGGACAATCCAAGGATCGTCGTAAATAATGGTGTTTGTTGTAATCATATGAATTGAAGCAAATGAAGGGTCTACGTTGATTGGAGGGAAAGGAAAAGTTCCCAGTAAACCGGAATCTTTAACTAAACCTACGCCAACGTCCCTATAAGGGATTGTCGTCTTACCGACATGCTGGATACTCTCTGAAGAGGCTGGGTCGGATGAAAAGTATGTCAGCTGATCAATGGTCACGATCTTACCGTTATGTGGAAACTTTATTACTCTGAAGACCGATGAAACGACCGCTGTCATAGCATATGACCAACTTCGACCCAAAAGAAGGTTGTAGTCTAAAGGGGCATCAACCACCTCCACATCTAGACTAACGGTTTTCCCTTCTACCCCTATAGGCAATTCCTGTAGAATACCAAACGGACGGAACCCACGGCCATCAAAGGCCTTAAGGATGGTCGGGGATTGGTTCAGTGAAGGAGAACCAAGAGATCTCCAACACTGAATCGACATAATACACGTAGAAGCTCCCTCATCAATCACAGTCCGATGAATAGGCCTGTTTTTTACTATCACTGGAATCTGGAAAGCCATTTGATGGGGTTGGCGCGGTGTACTATTTTCTAGATCGAAGATTATTAGATTCGGGTCCTGAACATCAACAGCTCCGATAGCCGACAAAAGTAATTTTCGTTGTGCTGGGCATGATTGCAACACTTCTAAAGCCGACATTGCTGAGGGTGAAACAACTAAGTCCTCAACAATGTTGTAATTCTGGGCTGCTCTCGCATGTGGATTGAAAGCAGACCTTCGAAGTACACCCTTGGCGGGCGGTTTGATTACTAAGTCCGGGTTAGGTTTTTCGATCTGTAGTGGATCGGAACCAGGAGCTGAGGTTGATGGATTAGAATGAGAAGATTCTGCTTCCTTACCATCAACAGGATTCTTACTACCATAATCTTGCGACCGAGTCGCAATCCTCACATGAGACATCATCAAAATGGGTTCTTCACTGGCATTCGAGGAAGAACCTATCATCTTACTCTCCTACTTTGGAAATGGATCTTTTAACACAGCAGGAGTGGGAGAGCCTTTGACTATTTTCACAACCTCGGCCCGATGAGGGCAATCTCTTGTAAAATGATCCTTTTCACAAATAAGACAAGGATATCGAGGTTTGCGCTTTTTGTCATTGGTTTCCGACTTTTCTGTTTTCTCCTTCGGAGCCTTGTCTGCTTTAGCCTTCTTCTTTCCTTTCTTCTTTCCACCATTTTTTGATTTGGCCGTAGATGACTCTACAGCGTGAATATCGGCGGAAAGTTCAGGAGAAGACTCTCCTGTCGGGGAATCAGGCAAGGTGATGATAGCAGTAGTAGAATTCTTGGAAGACTTCTTCTTGCTCTTTGTGTTCACCGTACCAATCATACCATCAGCGGCATGAGATCCCGAAGGAGCAGCAGCGATTTGATTCGATTTTGGAAGATCTGGGATCTTCTCGTGTAACGTACCTGACTGAGTATAAACTAAGTCAAGGTACTGCGCCTGAGCAATGACTTGCTCCTCAGTAACTACTCCGGCCTTAGCTACATCTTCAGTAATCTTCGGTAATAATGATTTAACAAACCATTCAGCTAAGATTTGGTCCGGAATAAAAACTTTCACTAACCTCCTTCGACATCTCCACTCATGAATGTGATCAGAAATATACGTGGACGTCGATTGTTTTAGTGAAGTTAATAACTCCGTGCCGTTATCGTATCTGACCGGCAACTGAAAGTGAGTTAAGAACGAGGTAGCTAACTGGCTAAAATTGTAAAAAGAGGCCCGTGGCAACTCAATGTACCACTTGGCTGCGAGACCGATGAGTGTACGCTGGAAAAGACGTAAGCGGATCGAATCATCCGAGATAGAATTTGAAGCACACCAGAGGTGGTAAGTCATCACATGATTGGACGGATCCTCTCCAGACTTACCTTCGAACTTGGGTATATCACTGGGCAACTTATTTAGCATTGGCGGCCAGAACGGAAGATATTGAATTAGATCATTCGTTAGGCGCGTCAAGTCTGGTAAATCCAAAGTTGCGATAAACGGTAATTGCCGGTTAGGATCTCTAAAACTCTGGGTCACAAGACCAGTCCCAGGAGGAGGATATCCAGGATAACTAGGAACGGGAATCGCATTAGGGATATTATATCCTCCTGGAAAACCAGGATTAACCAGACCGTACTGGGGTTGTTGAGGTTGTTGATAAGTGTACCCAGGATACGGTTGATACAGGTAAACCGGCTGCTGGACAGCTTGCCCATATTGGTACTGTCCCTGGTACGGTTCATGAACAAATTGAGGTTGAGTAGTGACAACCGTACTTATACCAGGCTGACCTGTAAGCATCTGGACCGTGGTTTGAATCGTAGATCCAGACAACGGTAAAGATGTCTGAGGAGTGGTTGCAGAGACAATAGAAACCGGAGCTGTCGATACTCCAGAAGTAAGTGCGGCAGATGTTGCGGTAGTTGCAGCAGCCGTTTGAGATGGAGTACTAGCTGCAATTGGCGGCTGAGTAACTACCGAAGTTACAGAAGTTTGAACATTGGACTGGACAGGTTGCGGTTGCTGGGGTGGACCAGAAACTACGGGTTGTACAGCTTGAGGTACCAACTGTATACTTGGCTGCAACACCTGTTGACCCTGTGATGGATCCCACACTATCATTCCGGGGTATTGACCTGTAACAGGTTGAGGATACTGAGATCCATAACTGGATTGAGGATAGGATTGATAATTGAAAGGTACAGTTCCCATACCTTTAACATATGACTGACCTTGAGGTGGTTGATAACCTTGACTCGAGTATTGACCTTGAGGTTGATAACCTTGGGGTAAATACTGATACTGGGGTTGACCTTGACCTTGAGGTTGATACCCTTGAGGTTGATACCCTTGAGGTAAATATTGATACTGAGGTTGACCTTGGGGTACATATTGAGGCTGGGGTTGACCTTGAGGCATGTATTGCACCATAGGTACACACTGCCCTTGAGGCTGCCCCCCAGACACAATTTGTGTACCTTGAGGTTGCCCCCCAGGGGTTAATTGAGGTTGCCCCCCAGGCGGTAATTGGCCACCTTGAGGTTGAGAAACGGGAACTGAACCTGACATCATGTAAATATCTCCTACACCCAACGGTTTATTACCATTGTTTCCAGCTAATAACCCTTGATCGACGGGTTGAGGAGATGCCCCCGCAAAGATACCAGAAAGTGACTGATACCCAGTGGGAACAGAAGGACCGCCGTGTAAGAAAGATTCAGGAGTTTGAGTAAACACGGACGACTGACCAGACATATTTACAGGAGTATAAATACCTCCAGGTGGAAAAGGAGTACGAGGTGTAGAAAAACCTATCCCTGAGTTGTCTAAATAATTGGTTAACGAAAGGTACCAAGTAGTACTTCTAGGAGGACTGTAAAAGATAGATTCACGCTCCCTGAGCTCAATAGTAAGTTGATCTTCAAGGTTAGAGACGCCTATTTCTTCCTCTGGAGCAAGTTCTTCAATAACAATCAGACCAGTAGGAAGATTTTCGGTGATAACTCGTTCTACTCTTGGTGAATCTGGAACACTAGAAGTTGGAGTAACAGGTTCAGATATTTCAGGTTCTTCGCCTATATCACTAGTAGACGAAAAACTACCAGCAAGCTCAGAAACTGTAACAGCTTCGGGATTATAACCTGTCTCTAGACTTTGGTAATCTGGATGGACTACCAAGGAAGATTCCCCTTCTTGAGGTGAACCTACTCTACTGCCACTAGGAGGAGTTACAAGGACCTTCAATCCTTCGTACTGACCCGGGACATCTTCAGGAGATCCACCCCGTGATCTACGGAGTTTCCTCAACAAATCAGTTCCGGTAACAATCTCAGGTGACTTGCCCCGAAGTCTACGGGACTGTCTCGGTAATTCCGCCACAGCTAAAAACTTTTAACTACTACACACGAAAACAAAGTAAAATCTCAAATCAAACCACCTAAAGTCGCTAAAGAACCAAACAAATTTGAATCACACGCCTAAAGAATCTAGGGCGTCAAACCAAGCACAAACAGTAGCCTTCCAGACTGAAAACGCTAGTTGGAGATGAAACCCAACATCGCCGGATTCAGTACAGAAGTGGCGGGTGGAACAGTTACCCCGGCAACCTGCTTAATGAATAGACCGGCACAAGTTCCTCCACTTTAACCGTCTCGAGTGAAGTGAACCCCCCAGAAAATCCAAGTGAGTCTAGCCGACGTTTGCTCCAGGTACAGTGGGATCTTCCCTCCACCGTCACCTCGGTAGAATCCTAAAGATAATGGTCACTAAGGTTACCAACCGCAAGAAATGCACCTGGGGGAACAGTCTATACTCCGACAGCACGCAAGGGCAGAGTATCAAGCTCAATCCCCTTGCCGGTTCCTTGACAATAATCCAAGGTTTACCGACAAGTGACCCCTGGCTCCTCGACAATGGTTAATCCGAGGTTTACCGTTTGTAATACGTGCGTGTCTGGCGTCGTTCCCAACGAGGGAGGATTGATCCCCTCACTGGTTCGAACACGAGCTCGTGCTTCTCCTTTAAGAGGAGCTTTCCTAGTGTACAAATGAGACAATTGGATTTATTCTATCACAAGATAAGCTACTTGTTTGGTTTTGTTGTCTTGGAGAGTTAATTACTCTCCTACTCCAAGACACTAGCCTGATCTAAATTGGTGTTTCAGAGCCCTAGTAAATAAAAGTTACTATGTTGATTTTACTTTAAGCGTTAATTTTATGGTTTTTCTTAAAGACAAAAGGTAGCGGAAATGAAACCAATGGTGTGTAGACTCGACTCAAACCACTACAAAGATGCACCTAAGATGATTTACGCTACTTTTCTCTTTCAATGAAACTCCTAACTAAGAGAGTTGGAAAATGCAAATTTTTATAGAAAACAACTTTCTTAGTAAAGACAATCAAAGAAACAATTCTCTTTATCTTTCCAAGCATACAAACATGACCACTCCTTACGTGCACGAAAAATTCTTTTTATTTCAAAATACCTCAAAGCTACTTGAAACAAAACTTTTCAAAGGGGATGTTTTTGTATTTTCTCTTATCTAACAAAGCATATAAATCTATTTTAACGAAAATCAATCTCAAAAGCTATAAAATCTAAGAAAAATTGACTCACAAGCAAATCAAAAAGAAATTTACTCTAAAGCAAACCTAACGAGGAAAAAGCCTACAAAGATGATTCTAGGTTGTTTTACTTGACCACAATCAAGCCAAGGACCAGCTAATGCAGAATCAAAAGACCAGTCAAAACAAAACTCAAATCTTTTTGTTCTTTTTGTAAAATGGAATTCAATACTCAATCAACAAGCACTTCGAAATTTTCCAAAGAGACAACTCAAAGGTAGGTTGCTCTCACAGGTAGACTTTATGACAGGTCCGACTCCTAAGAAAGTTGACAAAACCAGAGAGATCTAAGGCTTGACAACTTCTACCGCCAAAGTCACTACAGGACCTATTCAAAAATCAAACCCTAGGGCTTAAACTTCTATGAAATCCACTAAAACACTCAATGCTATCGAAACAAGTTCAGGTGAAGATCTTTGACAAGAGACTAATGGATCTGGGCAGTAAAAACTAAGAAAAAGAAAAATCTAAGAGGAAAAATGTAAAAAAAGGAAATTTCTTAATTTTTAGCAGGGTACGCAGGCAACCTGTTAAGATAGGTGTGGGCCCGCTCTGTGCACACAACAACAGTGCGTACAGGTACGCACTGTGCAATACTCATAGGGTGCGTACTACTGAAAAAACCAAGAAAAACTAAATTCAATCTAACCTTAAGCTAACCCACCCAAATACAAAGTCACAGAGCCAAAAACCAGAAAATAAATGACTTTTCTCAGATCAAAGTTGCATACAAAGGAAAAAACTTTCTCATTAATGGAGTCCCCAGCGGAGTCGCCATTTTGTCAGGCGGAAAGAGTCGATAGTGCGGACACAACCAAACTCCCTAGGAGCCTAAGACTCTCTAGTGACAAACAAGACAAACAAGAGCAATCCTTCTCTAAACATGCATTTACTATATAAGAAATCAAGTGTTTAGATCCTACCTGTAGTCCAACGCTGTTGTAGTAGTCCAGCCTCGCTGATCTGGATGAGCTCCTCCTTCACTTCGAAACCTGCATTCACTAACAATCAAACGATTAAATAGCACTTGATAATCTCATAAAATAAAACATATTTAACACATAGACCAAGGAGTACATGAAACAACTCATAAATAACAAGTTATTGAGAAGAATGGACTCATTTGCATTAATAGGAAACAAAAGGAACGATCACAACCTGAGCCTTGGTGTTGTGCAAGTCCCTCCTAGGGTCCATCAAGAGTTCTCCTTTACTTTGACAAAGCTCACCCACTTCCAAATAGAACAAGCAAAGATGGCAATCTCTCCTCACAAGCTTCTAAATGGGAGTCCTAATTCCAGTAGCATCTACCCTTAGAAATGTTTAGCTTCCAACCTCTTCTCCTTCTGGCCCAATGCTTGTATTTATAGTGCTCAAGAGGAAGTTAATCAGGTCCACCATCAATGAGATAATCCCCTCTTTGGATGGGATAGCTCCCTTATTGATGGGATAAGTTCCTCTTTGGTAGGGGTACATGAACCATCTGGAGGCGCTTCATACACGTCAAACATACTTCTAGAAGCCTCTAGAAATGACCACAAGTAACTTTTTTGGAGTGAAACTTGCGCCTTTTGACCTTTACAGGGGTACGCACCTGCCCCTTTACATACAGAGCGTACAAGTACGCAGTTTTTGTGAACATTAGGTGCGTATACGCAGGTAAGGCCGAGAGAATCTGCGTACCCAGAGATAAACACATTTACAAAGACTTTCTCTCTTTTTGGAGTTTGACATGGAGAGCAGAGGCATAAGACTTGCCCAGGAGGATAGCATGACTGTTGATAGAGCCATACTAACTGTAAATAGCCATGGTGACATTTTTTAGTGTAACACCTAGGGTGGTGTCTTTGCTTCCTTTGGTTGCGCAACAAATGCTCCTCTCGGACCTACTTGTTCCGCTTTAGGACACTTGAAAGACCTGTGCCCCCACTTGTGGCACCTGTAGCACTGATAGGTAGCTCCTCTGCCTCGACCATTTTCTCTTCCACTCTTATATGGCCTCCTGCCTCTAATGTTGTCTCCTTTTTCTACTATCCCATAGGTCTTGGAACTACTACCCTCTTCACTATTGTTGGCAGTTCGTCCACTGCCATAGGACTGTCCTCTTCCTCTACCGGTTCCCTGTCCTCTCCTAGAATTTTGTTTTCTGGTGATCTTCTCCTCTGCCTTCATGGCACTCTGGTAGGCTTCCTCTATATTTTTTGGGGAAAGAATGCTGATTTCATCCAATATTTCCAATCTCAGACCATTTACATACCTTGCTATTTTTTCCAGGGTGTCCTCCATGTACCAGCTCTTAAATTTACTCGGTAAAATTCTTTAGTATATTCTCTCACTATCATCCCTTTTTGCCTCAAATTATTCACTTTCTGATGTAGTGCAATCTGGTAGTCTTTGGGCAAAAATCTACCCTTCAACTTGGCCACCATTCTTAGCCATTTGTTTATTAGCAACTTCTTCATCCTTCTTCTTTCTGCCTAGACACTGTCCCACCACAAGGCTACGTGTCCCTTCAACTTTGTTGCAGTGAACTTAACTTTCCAATCTTCACTGACATATTCACACTTGAAATATTTGTCCAATTCTCTGATCCAGTCCAACAGAACTTCTGTGGACAAGTTGCCATCGTAATTTGGAATCTCTGGCTTAGGCTTGCTACTAGCCAATAGGACCGACGTCAACAATCTCATTTCTGGCCCTTCTTCATCCGATCCATCTGTTGTAACTATGGCTTCTTCTTTGTTATCATCTCCTACCACTGAATCCCTTCTCCTCCCTGCTTCAACTGCCTCCAAACGGGTAGTAAGGATTATGATTTCCTCCCACAATCCTTCCTCTGCTACTCTCCAAGCACCTCTTCAACAACCTCGTCTTCCAACCTCCATTTCTCAGGAAAACTCCAATTCCTCCTCTGATACCACAATATTATGGGACCAGCGTATGACTTAAGTATTAACACTTAACAATAATAATTAATGCAAATGATTTAATCAACAAAATTGTGATTAGTCGGTAATCAAAAGGTTAGCCCAAATATTTGTTTGTATTGATGGCTGCATTGATTATTGGTACATTGGTAGGTGAGAGGACAACTATCTTGGTCTCGGGTTTCCTTCCCGCTCTTGGACTAATCCCAAACCCTCACTTTATTCACTTCAGCATTTTCACTTTTCCTTGTTCAGTGGTGAAAGCTCCTTCCGCCGTTTTGCTGGTGACTGTAACGAGCTTGAGCTCGATGCTCCGTCCACACCTGGCTATGGGTTTCTCCATTGGATGATTGGATAACTCTGCTCATTATTTGTCTTCAGCTATCTGGTTAGTCTACTATGTTATTAAGTCATTGGCTTCGTTGATTTTTATGAGAGGGTTGGTCTATTGTCTTTGTGGTCTAGTGCTCTTCTGGCAGTAATTGTTTCCCCTTCCGTTCCTTAACGCATTCTATTGGGATTCTTCAGTGGTATTTTTTTGTTGGCTGCCTGTATGATTACATTCTCTATTTGACTTGTCTGCAATTTGTTTATGAGCGGAGGCCGTGGCCATGAAGGACCCTTTCCTCAGTGTCGTTTGGCTCTGGCAAGGTAAACTACTGTTTCCTTGCTAAAATTGGTTTTCTCAGTTTTTGTTAAAAACTAACTATTGCTCCTCATTAGCTGGCTTCCCTTTAGTGGCTGGCACCCAAATGTGGGTTCATTCGTCCAGTGCTAACTAATATCTTGGTAAGTTCACTTGGGGTTTCTTCTTCATCTTTGTTCGTCGTTCGTTCATTTAATCTTCAGTATGACAACACTAATATTTTTTTGTGTTCTCTGTGCAGGTTGGGAATGCTCCTAGTTGGACCATTACTTAGACCTCCTTCTAAATGGAACCATTAGGGTCATTCCCTGTTACAATTTGTTTTGTTTGAGGGTTTCCCAAGTCGGTTTCTTCTCTGGTGTAGTCGATCAATAGGCTAAGAACTGAGACTCTATTGTCTCCATCTATCGGTTGATGTCAAATGGCCTTCGGGCCCAGTTGTATATAATCTCGTTTTCTTTTCGATGGACTGTAACTGTTCAAGGTTATAACCCTAACCGTCGTTAACTACCTCTCTCCCAAAAAAGGGTTTGTTCGACCTTATGGTTTTTGGATTTGAACACTTTGTATTTATATATTTTATATATTGTTCTTAATGTTGAAATGTTTTTAAAGACGAACAAAAAAGAAGTTTCAAGGTACAAGATTACCTTTCTTGTGAATGCATCTCACTGTGACTGTACTTATTTAGTTAGTTGCTTCGACTGTTGCTTGTTCTCGTATTTCTAGAATTGTCGATGTGGCTGGAACTGCCTGCTCAGTCTCACATTAATATTGTGTCTCTACCTGTCATTTGATTTCTGAAACTACATCTCTTCTTGTCGTTAAAATTTTGGAACTACGTCACTACTTTTCTAGAAGGATTTCTGGTAAAACAAAATATACAGTTTGTCTATTTGTTATAGATGATAATAAATTATAGAAAAAAATAAGTCTCAGATAGATGGATTAAAAATGAAAGTGTCTCTCTTTGTATTACTTTTCATGTGCTGGTATATCGAACCCTTTCCACAATGTGGTACATTTGCTTTTGTATGTTACGATACAGTTACTCAAACTATTTGCAGTTGTTTCTTCAGTTACATGGTTGATAACCAGTTTGCTGTTTCAGTTTTCTTGTTCTGTGGAATACATAGATTATATCTATATATATATATATATATATATATATATATATATATATATATATATATATATATTTATATAGAAAACAACTATAAAATAAATAAAAGAAAAACTAACAGTGTGGTTGTATCCACTTTCATCTAACTGTGTTGTCCCTAAATTTCCCTTAACTAATAATGGAATAAAAACAAATTACTAAACACTGTTTTAATCAACAAACATAAATGAAACCAAATGATGATGAACCTCTCCTCCTTAGCTAAGACCAAGCACTCGCTCATGGTACCCTTAGCTAGATGCTCCTACATCAAAATATCACCCATATTGTATCTATCCCTAGTAATTCTTGACCCTCCTAGATCCTTGTATCAATATGCCATGTGCTCACTTTGTTTAAGGAAGAAGGGGAGGTAGACATAGACATGTCTTCATATCTGGTCAACGATACAGTTATGTTTCTTCAGAATCTGAATTTCGAAAAGAAGCCCAAGCCTAAGATACCACAACTCAATATCGTGAACTCATCCTCTAGTTAATTCAACAAGAAACTAAACATGTAAAGGCAGAGGTTCATAGGGAAACACACCGCACTTCACACTATCATGTTGATGTAAGCACACGGGTCTGGACACTGGATATTGGCACCTCAACGAGATCAAGTTTTTTTGGGTACGTTGAGGCCATGAATGTTTACTAGCACACCAAAGTATTGTTGGGTCATGTTCATATGGAAAGTTCCAATCACCAACAAGAAAAATCAGTGAGGTTCACCGAGATGGAAGAGATAATTGATAACATTAATAGTAAACTTACCAATATCATTAGAGGCTCAACCAACCACTCCTCCATGGATGATAAGATTGTTCTACCAACTATGTAGAATAAAGACTTCATCTAGTACTGTCCATGTTTTACAAGTTTTTTTTTTTTTTTTTCTAGTTTCTATAGTTTTTTCAATGTTATCATGTCTATGTATTTCGAGGCTTAAAATATTAATCCTATTTACATGATTTTTTGCAAAACTAATGATTTGGTTAAACGAGGACTCAAAAAACTCAAAATTTTAAACTTATGTTTTGTTTGTTCTCCTATCGGGTAGATTAGAAACAATTATTTTTTTGACTATATAAAGTTCTTTTTCGCAATAATATAAAGGGATTAACTTCTCACACACACACACACACACACACACACACACACACACATATATATTTGTATAGCATGAATTATAAACCTTCAAATTTTAAATAAATTAAAATTTAATAAGTTATAATCCATGTATCACAACATTAAAAGTTGTATAGTAAACCATTAAATGTTATATAACATTACATAGTAACTTGGATATTTCTCACCCACATGAATGACGCTAGCCTCTCAACCAAGTGGACTAAGACCGATAATATTAACCAAAATAATATATTTTCTTATTACATCCCTTATTTTTGTAATTGTTGTGTGTTTTATATATTAACAAGTGATTTTGATTACCTTAATGTGTTGGTAGTACATTGATTTTCACATTTTAGACATCATGGTATTTTTTCAAGATAGTGATGATGTTATATAATTATTCATCACTAACATAACCTCAAAGTTGTGGAAAGGAAATGCCAAGGTGAATGATGATACATTGTTTAAAGATAACATAATTCTTTTAAAAGGTTTGTGAATATGTAATAGAATATCTATAGAATAGGGTCTAAGGATAATGTAATAACATGATCTTTGATATGGCTAAACACACTTCTACATACTTTAGATAATATGAAGATAAGGTTTTTTTGATTTATTCAAATGGCACAAGTAGTGATAATATTGGTGTTACAAATTCTTAATATTTCAATTTTTGGATAATTACAAGGGACCTCCTAAATAGGCCATGGCTATGGGTGTAGTGTCTGCAAACAATTTCACCAATTTGAGAGTTAATGTTTAGAAAAAAACACCCTCCAATGTGATTGAACCCTCTATATGTGATGACAAAAGGCAATCATGAGGGAGTGGAGAAGGAGCATGTGCTTTGCTTGACATCTAAGGAGGTTTTTGGTTTCATTGGAAGTAGAAATTATGTAAGATCATTAGAAGTTGACAAAGGATATGCTCTTAGTTGTGGGGTATATATTGGAATCAACCAAATCCTTAACGTGCGATGTTGAACTTTCGCATGGAAATTGATTGCAAATATGGTGGGGGTGGACTACCTTCTAATATAGATAAAGTAGAACAAAGGCTCAAGTCTAGGCTATATACTAGTAGCCCACATATTAGCAAGAGGGATGCATTGATTTTATATTTCGAAAGGAAGAAGATGTAGTTTCTATATTAAATTAAGTTTGGTTTATGGATATGTATTATTTGTCTATAGAACCATGATGAAACCCTTTTTTATGCTAGGGATGAGACGATGTGAGACAAAGAGTATCAATAAAACTTTTTATACTCCCCATTGAACCTTGGACTATTATGGATTTATGCATAGATAAAAACAACCTAGGAATATTTATTTTGGTGGATGATAGTTTCGTCTATGAAAGACAAAGGTCAATTGCAAGGACATTAGTGGATCTTGATGTAACTAAAGGTTTTTTTGAGACAATTGAATTTATTATTTAAAAAATTGCAAATATTCCTTACATACACTTTCCCAACTCCTCATCCATTGACACATTTGTTATGCTATACATGGTGGTAATATTTGTTGGTCCTTCATTTTTCCATAGTAAATATGACCTGTAAACTTGGTCAATTAACCAAACACTATTTATATTATAAACGCAACTTTAAATTTAGTTGATTTATTAAAAATAATTTAACCAAACAAATTTGAAAGATGAATCCAAATAATGACCTATTTTACAAAAAATAATGTGGTTTTTTAACCTCAATTTAATATGTCCAAAATAGAAAAAAAAAGATGGACATTATTTGTGAATTTTTTTTTAAAGAGAATAAGAAACATGTCAAAAATATGCACATCATATATCAATAAATTTCTAGGTTTCGAGTATATTTATTTTTCACACTTGTATGTTTTCCATCAATTTTTAATTTGAATGTGGTTTTCAATCAATTTCAGGTTATTTAATTGTTAAGTGTACAATGGTCTACCATAAGGAGTCTACAATGGTGATGATGGAAATATATCAAAAATAGAAAAAGAAAAAGATGGACATTATTTGTGAAAACAATTTTAAAGAGAATAGGAAACATGTCAAAAATATGCACATCATATATCAAGAAATTTCTAGGTTTCGAGTATATTTATTTTTCACACTTGCATGTTTTCCATCAATTTTTAATTTGAATTTGTCAATTTTAGGTTATTTAATTGTTAAGTGTACAGTGGTCTTCCATAAGGAGTCTACAATGGTGATGATGGAAAAACTTTGAGGAACCATAGAGGCAATGCTCATCAACTAAAAGTGGAGATGTAGTTTTGAATGTATAAAAGCATTCAAAACACTAAATCTATACATTGGTAGCAACTCAAATATATCATTTAAGCAATTTTTTTGTTGTATTTTGAGTAAAATTCATTGGAAAATAGGCCAAAAAATAAGAATGTAGAATGTTTAAATTTCACTGTAATTGTTTGCATAAATATAACACAACTTGCTACTCTTAAAATAGCAATAAGAATTAGAGTTTAATTACCACTGCGAAATGGTCAGGGAGCCACCTTTGGAGGAATTAAACTATCCCAAGGGGCATTCAAACTTGGGTTGGCTTCCTACAATCTATTATGTTATTCTAGTCTACTTTAAATATTATCATCTTATCTATCTTATTCATTTATTTTTGACAAAAACTTCCAATTAATTTTATTTTAAATTATGGCCAAGTGGGGTAGGTAACGGGATGTATTATTAAGGAACTGTATGATGTGAAGGTCACCTATTTGAAACTCCCTAGGAAAAAGTCTAGCCATGTTAAGGGATGGTGTGACCCATGCCCTCTGATAATTTTGATGGCTTAGATATCTCTAGGTGACAACTTTTTAAGCCGAAGGTTAAATTTGTTGTCATCTAAGGACTCACACAACTTAGCAAAGAAAACAAAATAAAAATTATTTAAAATTATAGATAAGAAAATCATAATAAAAAAAAATATGTAAATATAATTCTCATACAACTCATTTTCAAACAAACATAAATCCATATTGATCTGAGATAATATCTTCAGTTGTAAACCATATATATATATATATATATATATATATATATAAACACCAAGACCTAATGATTCCTTTTAAACAAGACTATCCTATTTCTTTTTTTTTATCTATCTTATTTTTTTTAGGATTAAAATAAAATTTCAAAGAAAGTACTAATTAATTTTATTTTAAATTATAAATAAGAAAATGACAATACAAAATTGTAAATTTTGCATACATCTCACTTTCTCATTCAAACCTAAATCTCACTATGAATCCATCTTAACCCCATATCTATCAACCTTCTAAAAGGATCTAATCAGAGAGATTAGATATCTTGAACTGTAATCCTCATTTACATGCATTGTTAAGATATATATATATATATATATGTGCTAACTCTATGTTCGTCTCTCTCATACCAAGAAGTTCAAATATCAATGCAATAAGAATTGTTAATTATATATATATATATATATATATATATTAAATTGATAAAATTATTTTACTTAAGAGAGACATTAAAATATTTTATTTATGAATGACATTATTTTCTTTTTTCTTTTTTAATTTTTATTTCTTTATTTTATATATAAAGTTTAATATAAAAATATATTAATTAATATATAAATTGAAATATATATATATAAATATATATATATATATATATATATATATTTTAATAAACTGTAATATCAATACTATGACATATATATCAGGTATCATTTTCATTACACATCTAAATATTTAATTTACTATTGGCATTGATTTTTTCTCCTATATAGTTAATATTTATAATCTACATTTAAAAAAAAATATATTATTAGTATTTTATACTTTCTTTTCATATAACTCTACAATATAAGTTACCCAACAACAGCTTCTGAAGGAAACATACGGGAAACAAAACCTAAGTTACTCTTAATGAAACAGAAAACGGATTTGCAATGCACGGGTGTTGGGAACGCCTATATCGACCATATCCACTAATGAAAAAACAGAAGTGTAGGCATTTCACTTCTGCGGCGGCTCCATCGAAAGACCCAGGTCATAAATGCATAAAGATAAACCAGTGATGAAGGTCGAAGGTCGGTGGGAGCCTGGAGCATGTGTTTAGCATAGGCTCTCGACAGACGACGAAGGTCGGTGGGAGCTTTGCCCTAGAAATAACGCCTTCGGCGTAACAAGGGTCTATCCATTAGGCCAAGTTAGCTCTATCCATTAGGTAGTTGTAACTTTTATCGTAAATAATTCCTATCATTATGGACCTTTGTAGGTGCTCTATATTTTATTTATTAAAAAGTGATTTTTATTACAAGGTTGAATGTACTTTTATTTTCACCATTTTACCATCACGATAATTTGCTTGATAGGATTAATTAGTGATAAGGTTAAATTTATTAATAAGTATAAACTTATTGTAATTTTATAATTATTAAGTGTCGAGGGGAACCAAATGTTTGAAGAGGTTTAATTTAATTGTTGATTTATTAAGTTGAGAAAAGAATACAAAATTTTGAGCTGCAACTTATGTCAATTATTTGACATTGAATATGGAAAAAATTACATATCTATTATATTTTTAGCAACAAA
Source organism: Pinus tabuliformis (assembly GCA_031772625.1). Lineage (NCBI taxonomy): Eukaryota > Viridiplantae > Streptophyta > Pinopsida > Pinales > Pinaceae > Pinus > Pinus tabuliformis. The sequence goes on from CM062811.1 coordinate 352,789,020, forward strand.
TCAATAACATCATAAACTTTTTTATTTTAAATTATTTTATATAATATAAAATTGAATCATTGTATTTAATATAGAGATTGATATATTTTATTTATAATTTATATATTTTTATTTTTATTTTTTTCTCTAAAAATATATATGAAGTTGATATTGAAATATGTGTAAATATGAATAGAAAAGCAATTACACATCTTAGTAATTTTACTATATATATATATATATATATATATATATATATATATATATATATATATCAATTACTCTATCTCTTTATATAATGTTGATATAAAATTATGTTACTTAATATGAATATCTAAATATATTATTTATGTTTGAGACTGAAATTGTATTTTGTTCTTAATATTTTTTTCTAAATACCACATGTCAACACCATATTAAGGATGGAATGAATTACACATCTCCTTTATATTGGGTTGTAATATAAATAATAAATAATACATTTAATTAAAACTAGCCAAATGTGTACATTTCATTTAGTGATTACTTTATTTTTATTTTAAAGAGACAAATGTCAACTCTAATTTGAGCATGAAAATAATTATACATCTTCCTCCAATTAGTCTATAGAATGTGGCTCTCCATGCAACTAGGCCGATAAGTGTTTTTTTCTTTTTCTTTTATAAGTTAATATTTCTATTAGTGACAGAAAGATACACAATTCATCATCCTCTATTTTCTGAGTGACTAGCCACATTTTAGAGTACTATCCTTAGTAGAGAAAACAAGTTGTATATGCATAGAATGTATATTATTTAAAATCCTCTCAACATTAGCAAGCTCGCTACTATAAGTGAAAAAAAGACAACAAAAAACTAAACATATGTAAACTAAGAAAATAAAAAACTTAACACACGTAAAGTAAGTATAAATAGAGTCCTTGAGCTAGAACCTTGAATTTAGACTTTTCAGTTGCAACACTACATCATCCATAGGTAGGAAATTATGTTATTTTTTGTTATTTGAATGCGTTCTAATACAAATAGATGGTGTAGAAATATTGATTTTATCAATCTTCATTGAGTCTAACATCTAAAACCTAGGTCAACATAACATCCACAAATTTTATCCCTTGTCGATGACGAGATATGAAGCTCATTAAATTTTAATATGGATTTGATATAAATAAATAATTAAGGTAGCTATAAATAAAATATTTCAATATCATATATATATATATAGAGAGAGATTTTTAGTTCCATTGATAGGTTGTTTATAATGCATAGTGTGAGGGACATGCGTATTTATAATTATACTAATAATAAAAAGAAGGGGAGAAAATCAATGGTCTATTTTAAAATGAAGGAGAGAGTGTAGCTCATTTAATTCTCAACATGGGGTCGACCTTGGATATATCAAGTCTCGAGAGGTTCAAATATATAGAGGTGAAAATGTTTTTCATGCTTTGCACTATAAAAGAAGTTTGAACTTGATTTTGTGTTATGCATGTGCTTTACATATAAGGAGTTTTTACAGTTAAGATGGTTATACACTAATATATTTACGATATATATATATATATATATATATATATATATATATATATATTGACAATAAAGAGAAACTAAATTAGTTAGAATAATACATTGAACATGAGCATGTGATGTGAACATAATTAATTTGATACGAAACCCATAAATTCTTCCCATGGTTCATTTTAATATCAATGTTCTCTCTCTTTATTTATTTATATATATATATATATATAAATATAAATGATTAACAAAAGTGTAGAAAATTTGACTTCACTAATGTATAAAATAATTATTTGCTTTAAAACACCTATTATCAAACAATTTTAGAACGTGAGCTATGAAACCTTACATGAGAACTATATAATTATACACAAAGCATAGAGCCTTGATTTGTTTCTGTATAAGAACTTTGATTCCTCTACTTGTATATTCATGTGGAGTGCAAATTGGCTTAATTGTGAATTTTTTTTACTAGAGATTTGATGTTCATGATTTTCGATTTGATTTCATCGTAGTTGGAAAAAACTATCCTCACATGTAATAGTCGCAAATCCACACATTTATATAATCCTAAATAGAAAAAAATAAAGAAAATATGGAAACACATTAAAACTATCTCAACCAGATAATCATTAATTGAAGCACATACCAAAAATAGATAATAGAATCTTATCTTATAAATATGGGATTGATACACTACATAATCACAACAATATGGAAGATAATGATGCATATGTAGGTCTAACTTATCTAAAATGGAAACAAGAAAATCTTCATTTAATTTTCCCTTGAATTGAATTAGGACAAATTATAATTCCACATCACAAGACAACAAGAATTAGTTAACTAAGTTAATTTCACATAGTTTGCTCTGTTAATTGAATTAAATTAGGAGAAAATTGTAATTCCACATCACATGACAGCAAGAATGAGTTAACTAAGTTAATTTCAAATACTTGACTTTGTTAATTCGAGTTGAGGGGCTAACTCGAGTCATGTAGAGTAGTTCCTAAATTTTAGGAGCCTATGTTGAGCTTAATTTGAGTTGTAATAGTTCAATTAAGTTAAACTCAGTTAATTTAAGTTAAACTAGTTCAAACTGTTGGAGGAACTAGTAGGAGGTCTAACATTGGGGTGCAACTTTAGTGTTCAATGAGTTCACTAATAAATGTGCCATAATTAACTCTCACATGCATGAAATTCGACTTACCCAATTGAGATTGGAGATCAATGGAAGGGTACTATCAATTGTATAATTTTTTGAGTTGTACATGTGGTGCATGTAGTCAAATAAGGGCCTATAAGGATTGTGCATTTCAACATAGGTATTTCCCTAATTAATAGGGGATAATTCCTTGAGAAACAATGCAAGGAAATAGGGGCTTAGCAGAAAAAAAAATTCACTAAGTATTGGCCAAAGTCAGCTTATGAGGCAATGAGATAGATTATACATGTGGAGAGATTGTTTAAGCTTGAATGCAAATTATATTTCTTCTTTATTTTTTTTTATCTAATGCATTAGAAATAGAAAGGGGTTTTGAGCAGAAATATTTCCTCTTAGATAAATCTTTGACCATTTGTGATTGAATATTGTCTCATGTTTATATTTTTATTTCTCGACCAATTAATTATTTCCGCTCATGAGTAGAGTGAATTCAAGTCTTTTGTTTTAGCATATTACATAAGAAATTTGAATCCAAAAGGAATTTCTACATAACTAACTCTTACATTGAAGAACCACATATTCTATAACAGGACATTAAAGCTATAATAATATAGAATCTTCATTTCTCAAATTATTTCTAACACTTCCCTTTAATGGAGAAATGAATTATTTACCACACCTAATTTGTCTCTACGTAATGTAAAATTATCCTTCCCTAGGGGTGTAGTAAATATGTCTACCATATTATCATTTGTATAGAAATATATCTAATCAATTTCATTTTTCTAAACTCTTTCTCATAAAAAATGATGTTATGTTTTAGTGTGTTTTGGTCTATCATTGTATACTACGTTGTTCACTAGTTTGATTGAGCTATGATTATCACATTCAATTATTTTTGGTCTTTTTTTTCTCCAATGTCTTCAAGGGCCCTTCTTAGCAAAATTTCTTCATAGTATGAATTGCATAAGGCTTTGTACTCAGCTTTAGTGGAAGACAGAGAAATAGCTGGTTGTTTCTTACTACTCTGTGACACAATTCCAGATATAAAACTGAATGCATAACAAGAGGTGGACTTATTTTCATCTACATCTCCTACCCAATGAGAATATAAATGACTTATCAACTAAACAAAAAAATATTCAGTATATTCAATGTCATCTTTTTAAGTGTCCTTCAAATATCGAAGGCTTCTCTTGGATGCTTTCTAGTGAATTTCATATGACTTATCCATGAAATGACTAAGTATGTTGATTGAATATGCAATATTTGACGTGGTTGTATTTAAGTACTTGAAACTTTCCACCGATTGTTTATACAATATGCCACTCACTTATTTTATATAATTATCAATGTTGAGTTTAACATTTTATTCTGATGGTGTAGATATTACTTTCGGTCTACTCATATTGAATCTTTTTGATTAATTTTTATGTATATTTACTTTTTATGACCAAGGTTCTACCATCATATATCTACATGTTGAGATATAAAGAATAATGCGACTCTGTAAGATCCTTTATTTCAAATTCTTGTGTTATTATAAGATCATCAACATATATAGAACTGAAAACAATATGTCTTTTTTCATCCCTCATGATATATAGATTTCAATCTCCTTTACATTTAGGAAAACCTTCCTGAGAGAAGAATGTATCAATCTTCACATACCAAGTCTTTGGTTCCTTTTTGAGTCCATATGATTCTTTCTTTAACCTACAAACAAAATGTTCTTATGCTTTCTTTACAAAACCTTATGGCTAAACAACATGGACTTCTTTGTGTAATTCTTTGTTTAAAAATCTTGACTTAACATATAAATGATTTAGCTTCCAATTATGCTTGGTAACCAATATAATAATCATTCTAATGGTATTCATTTTAGATACATGTGCAAAAGTGTCTTCATAATCTATCCATGTTATTTGTGAATAACCCTCTAGTAATAGTCTTGTTTTATGTTTATCAATAGTTCCATCAACATTAAATTTAGTTTTCAGCAACCTATTTGATCCCATGGAAACTTTATTGTTAGGAAATTTTTCATTTTCCCATATTTCATTTCCCATAATAGAATTATGTTCTTCTTTCGTCACATTCATCCATTATTTCTGGTCTTTGGCTTGCTGATAATTTGAAGGCTCTACTAGATTCTTAAATTGAATCGTTCATGCATAATCCTTATACATGATTGGTACCTAAATTTTCCTTGTTGATCTTTGTAATGGTACATTTATTTTTGGAGTTTATCGATTTCCTCTTGGTTCTAGTAGCTTAAATGTTACTTTTTTCTATAACATCAACATGTCGATCTTCATTTTATTCTACTTTTTTATACTCAGGTGATCTCCATATGTTTTGCTCTCCCTCTTTTGGAATCTTGTTTGTACATTCATGAAATATGACATCTCTACTTATAAAAGCTTTGTGAGTCATTCGATAATACATTTTATAAGCTTTATAATTCAAACAATAAACAATAAATATGCATTTGATTTCCTTGGTATCAAACTTTCTCCTACCTTCCTAACGAACATGAGAAACTATTGTGCTTAAAAATATTCTCAAATGAATCGTTATTGGTTTATAGCCATGACATGATTCATAAGGAGTTTTGTGTTCAATACTTTTGTAGGATTTCTTTTTTCTAAATATATGATAGTGCTTATTGGTTCAACCCAAAAACAATTAGACAATTTTTTTAGCTTTTGTCACACTCTGAGCACATTCAACCATTTTTTTCCCCTTTCTTCTACAATAATATGTTGAGGAGTACGTGCCACATGAACCACTAGTAAATTGCATTATTTTCAAAATGGTTTATGTATGCCTTTGATGTGCATTCTTCCCCTTGATCCAACTTAAGGAATTTCATGTATTTACTTGTTTTATTTTCAACCATTTACTAAATTCTTTAAAGTATTCAAATACATGAGTTTTTCTTCTAATAAAATTGATGCATGTATATCCATTTTTATCATCAATGACAATAAGGAAATATGAATGTCCACCCAACTATTTAGTTTTCATGAAATGAGACATTTCATTTTGTATGAGCTAAATAATTTCCTTTTTTTTTGTTTTTTTTTTGTTCTGGTAAGAAACTCTTCCCTCTGTTATTTTCCTAATGCACATCCTTAATATTTAGCATATTCATTTTTAAAATTTGGAAGACTTTCCACCATTCCTTCCTTTTAAAGTAACACATGATCATTTCCACTTAGATGACCATACTTTTGATGACTTAGTTCCTCTGCTAACATGGTTGTAGATTACATTGCTTTATTATCTTTCCTATTCACATAAAACTTGTAAAATTTGCCATCTTGTAACTTCTCTTGCTATGATGTTGTAGTTATCTTGTATATCTTTAAAAATACAATGTGAGGCAAAGAATTCAACTTTGACATTTTTATATGCAGTGGTGGACAATGGGATTATTTTTTTTATTCCAAGAACTTACTTCACATTATATTTTTGTCTCACATGGCCACTAGGTAATGTTACACATACATCACCAGAACCATTGAGTTCATGAGATCTACCATCTCCTAGATAGATGTGACCACCATTATCATTCATGATATATATCAAATCATTCATCATTGAATGTCATATAACTAAAACACTAGAATCAGTAAACCATGCATTAAGTCATTGAATTTTGTTAATAAAGTGACATCTGCAATGAATAATTGAGATCTTTGATACTATCACTAACTATGGCTTCTTTATCAACAAAATTGCATAGATGCCTTCTATGTTTGGACTCATCAATTTTATTTTTATTGGAATCTTTAGAAAAATGTCCAATCTTACCGTAATAAAGGCATCTATCTTTCCTCTTCATATAGGTATTTGTCCTTGGTGGAGTTGTGCCTTGAGACAATTTTGTCTATGACTTGCCTCATTTGTCATTGCCACATGCCTTTCCTTTGTATGACTACTTCCCTCTTGATAGCAGTGTTAAATATGAACTCTTAGATATGCTACTGAGATTTTTTCTTCTTTCTTCCTCATCTAGGACAATACATATGAATTCATCAAATCTACGAGCCTTTTTTTCTATGAGATTTGTAGTGATGAAGATATAATAATCAGCCGACATTCCATTTACTTTACTCGATCATTTCTTGAAACATTTTCACCAATAGCGTTCAGCTTAGCATGAACTTCTATGACTCGAAAAAGATAGTCACTAATATTTTCATTTAACTCCATTTTAATGAAGAATAGCCTCTTGTATAAAAAGAAAACTCGATTTGTCTTTGATGTTTCATACAACCCTTTAAGTGTATCCTAGGTTTCTTGAGATGTATTATATTCCCTAATGTGGAGATTATGTTGTCCTTTAAAAAATTTCTCAAGGGTACCTTTTCCTTCATCTGTAAGTGTTACAACTCTTGAATTATGGTTGGTGGTGTTGCAATTTTTCTTTTAGCTCTAGATATTGTTGACCAAACATTGTATCCTTCCATTAATATTTGCATATTTAACTTCCAATTTTTGTAATTTTCTCCAACTAGCTTAGTGGAATCATTTAAATATAAATCTCCCAATGGATTCACCATCAAATTATTATTATCTCTCTCAAAAGAAAACAATGACTTTCTGTGTGCTTACAACATATGATAGATGTACGAGTACCAATATATAAAACTCAATTAATTCCAATGATGATACCACCATATGAACAATAATAGTTCAATGAAATATCCAAAAGATAGATCTTTGAAATATCCAAAATCAAGAAGATTTCTCTCAACCTCTTATATAAGTGATGCATTGATATGTGTGTGTTTTGTATATATCAATTAGAGCATCCAATCATTCCAATATAAGGGTAATTTGACTAATTGACCATTTTTTGGACATTTTCTAACAAAACATATTCACCAAAATTTTACCAATTTTAATGATAAATTACATAATTTTTTCTTGAACATTCTTTCACATTCTATATGTATGACTTTTCAAACCAGAATAAACATCTACAATACTATTTATAAACATAATATTTAAATCTTCGAAAATACCAAAATTCAATAATACAAACTTAATAAATCTACTCATAGATGCTTCTCACACATTTGTGCTTGTTTTTTTCACATTTGTGGTTTTTTTTGTGGTTGTCTTTTAAGGTCTATGGCATGACAAAGATAGGCCCCGTGTTCGTAACAAACCTTGCCTACACAAAGAATCATTCCCCGTCAAATATTAGTCCTGCGGATGACTTTTTTTATCACTGCTTCATTAAAATACCAAAAAAACCTTCTCAAGTTCTTTTATATATATATATTCGAGTATCGAATCAGTCCAATACTCAAAACCGCATAATAGATCTCCTCATATCTACCCAAAACCAAGACACATTCCTCAAGTGCATATAATATAAGCTCATAGATCCTTTAGGGATATGCCATGACAAAGGTAGGACCCGTGCTGGCAACAAACCTAGCCTTCAGAAAGAATCCTTTTCCCATCGAATATTAGTCCTGCGGAATAGCCGACCTGAACACTTGAATAAAGTTCGTCTCTCCTACACAATGAAGCCAGTGAAACCTACATCAATAGATCCGAGATCATGAAAGGTGGTCATTTTACTATATCTTACTTTCGTTAAAGCCTCTGTATTAACACGTCAAAAGGATACGTGAATGACCTGGAAGCCGTGGCCACAGTCATCGATGATGAAGGGTGGCTGCACGCGGGTGACATCGAATACATAACTAGAGAGATAGCTGAAGGTCAAATACCCCTCCAACCGTTCGAAAGTTAATTCTGATCCTTTTTTCCTTTCTTGGAAAAAAAAAGTTAATTCTGATCCGTTTTAAGAGAAAGAATGATGACATAAGTTCCTCCACACAGAGCCGCTGCACAAGCTTCATGTTCCTTCAATAACTTTCGTTCTCGAGGATCAAATCTGGCCTCTGCACCTTAGTTGGACTAGCACTATCTTTCTCCTGGATCAAATCTGGCCTCTGCACCTTAGTTGGACTAGCACTATCTTTCTCCTGGATCAAATCTGGCCTCTGCACCTTAGATGGACTAGCGCTTGGATAGGTTCCTCCTTTTCCTTCACTGATCAAGGATCTAAATCAAATCTGAATAAAAATTTTCAGACGCAGATCTCACCTCGCACACTTAAGGTGCTCACGTTGACTCACGCATAACCTTGCATAGATACTAAAAAAATAGACATCACACAGAGATTTTATTAATTGATTCCCCCAAATAAAACACAGAATAGCTTCCCATTTTATAGCTGAGACATAATGGCTTCTCATTTTATAGATAATGATTGATACAGTAGATAAATACAATAAGTTGTAAATAATGATGTCCACACAACTCCAAGTCACTTTTGGATTGGGAAGGTAAGCATTCTAAAACATCATATTAAAATTACAATAATTTATAATATTATCATGTTTAACAATTCTCACTTAAAAAAAATGCATCATACTTAATATAATAAATATATATTATAATAACAAAATTTCTTGTAAAGAGAATATATCACTAATATAATTACACATTATAGATTTTATAATAATATTATATATATAAAACTATGATAATCTTTTATATATATATATATATATATATATATTTATTTATTTTGATTCGCCTGACTATTAGGGACTTGACCATTGAATAATGGTAAATTCAGATGTTTCTAATAGATTAATATTCTAATTATTTTTAGATTAATATTCTAATTATTTTTAGTATAAACCTAATAAATATATTTATTTGGTTAAGAAAATTATAATAATTTAGAATATTATTATGTTTAACAATTCTCACAAATAAAAGATGCATCATACTTAATATAATAAATATTTATTATAATAACATAATAAATATTTATTATAATAACAAAATTTCATGTAAGGAGAATATATCACTAATATAGTTATATATTATTTTTCCTATAATAATATTATATATATTTTCTTGATTGGCTTGATTTATTAGCGGCTTGACCCTTGAATCATGGCAAATTGAGATGTTTCCAATGGATTAATATTTTAATTATTTATTTATATAAAAATAATAAATATATCTATTTTGTTGAGAAGAGTTATGTACAATTAAGGAACATTTAAAAAATAAAATAGAACTTATATTAATAAATTAAGGAACAATATTAATGTTGATGAAAAATAAATTATTTCAATTTTAATATTATTTTCACTTCAATTTTATATAAAGAGATAAATGAATTAAAAACCAAATGTTAGTAAGGCATTTTTATTTTGAAATAGAGCTTTCATAATTTTGTTGTAGCCAAGCTTATAATTCATTTGGCATAGAAGAATCTTATCACTTGGGTTTTTTTAATGTTTTTGTGCTTAACTTAGATATAATTTTTTTTTTAATTAATAATAGCATATGGGATTTATCATGAAGTATGTGTTTTTATGTATAAGGGAGATATGTAATTCCTTCCCTATTTAATATGAAATTGACAAGTGGCACCTATAAATATATTGGTATTATCCTTTAACATAAAGAAGATATATAATTCATTTTCACTTGAATTGCTATGTGAGTGGGACAAAAAAATATTTTATGCTATCCAAAAGTAATATATTTTGTTGTTCATATTAAGTAACATAAATTTATATCACTTTATTCAATTTTAATATCTAGTTAAAATGTGAAATATAAAAAAATATTAATAACTATTTTTTTAATATGTATTATAAATAAAATATATGTTTTTTTAAGCAAGCAAAGAACTTAATATTACCAAAAGTCGTTTACATAGGGTAAAAGTTGAGGTGAATCGTAGAAGCTTGTGTGGAGACAAAAGGATGTTTGCAAAGTACCTACTTTGGCCTAAACTGCACTAGTGAAGGACCATCTACGATTATAAGGGAAACCAGATGATTCCTTGGAGAACACATGTGAAAATTTGAGACAACCAAGGAGGACACTCCTGGATAATACATGTTATAATTTTAGATGGCTAGGGATGGCACTTGTATCCTTTTGGTAGCTAAAGAGGTCACTACCATTCAATTATGCAACCATATGAGCTTGCACCAAGCTGAGAAGATTCTCCTTTGGTATCTAGGGCAGTGTTAGCGGGACACTTAAGTCATCTATCAACCTTTGGCTCAGGATTCTTGTTGGATGGGGAACTGCCACATTCTACAGGGCCTTGACCCGGTGGATCCATAATGGGTCAAAAATAAAAATCCTAGGATCATTGTGAAGCCATGGCTAGATTCAATAGCTCATCACAAGTAATCCAATAGTGTAAAAAATGCCTCAATCCAATTCCATATCCAAAAGTTATGCCTTGTCAAAGTTTTGGTCAAACTTGGCTAAAGGAAAGAAGTTAGCAGAGCAGTAGTTAAATTTGAAGCTTTGACAACTTTGGCAATCTTGCAAAATTCGGTAGACTTCGGCAAAATTTAGCGGACCTACAGATGAATATAGAAGTACTCCTATAGTTGGAAGGACCACCATATTTCCCAATAGTTCCACTAAATATGGAGGTAGACCCATGGCCCAAAAGGAAAGGGTCATGTGACCCAATCATATGGTACCATGTGGCACCTTCTTAGTGATAAAATGGGATAGGTTAAACATAGCGGTGGATGATTAAATCTAAATCCGAACATGTATAGTTACAAGTTTCACAAACTGGTTTTACAACTCAACGATTTGCGGTTATTGAATTCTTCGCGACGAATTGCATTACAAAAAATTGGTGGTTAAATTATAAGTTGGGTGAGTGGGAGTTGAACTTGCCAATGGTATAACTCCTGATCCCTAACCCAAAATGGCACATATAAACTAATGACCAATGATAATCGGCAGTAATTCAATTCAAACTGAGAGGAATGTTATATAACTCTTGGTGGTTTGTTTAATTTGTAAATGGACAAACAATTTCAAACAATCAAATGCCAAAAATGACAAATAATATAGTGTTCAGAATTGAGAGCAACAAAATTTTTATGCAATTTTAGAAACATGAGTAAGTAGGACTCTGTGGTGTGCAGAATGAGGATAATATTTCCAAATAATATTCCTTAGAATATTCCAGGAATATTATTATTCATAATATATGACGAACGTAAAACTTTCCCTCAGCGGCCAAAATTGTAGGTGGGAAAATGTGGGTGTCTTTATACTCATTTCAACTAGAATTTTGGATGGATGACAATGGTGCAGTCATTTTTTTTGCATCTCAGCAACAGATTTCAAGGGAATTGTAAAAACCTTCATTCCTCATTAATTGCTGGAGCACAAAGTTTGAGACAACAATGCACCTTTCAAAACTAGGTCATGTTTACAGTAAAAATTCTTAGAAGGATGAGATGGACCTACTAGTACTATTCTTTTTTACATTTGAGTAGGTGAATTTCAAGTCACTCCCAAGAATGGAGGTGTAATGATTTATTTTGTCATGTATTTTCCTTTCTATTTTAGATGAATGAAGTGGCCTCCCCACTACTGAAGTACGGCCCTGCGACATAGTCCACATTGGATGAACTCTATTATCAAACTTTTGTGTGCAATGTATTTATGGTCAATTTTATGTTTCCTCTTCATTAAGTATTTGTACATATGGTTTGGACATGATCTTTCATGCAATTATGCTAACATCAACAAAAGAAAAGGTCTTGGATAATGTCGGTAAATCAAAGATTCCACATCAAGTTTGGTATGAGAGATGTCTTCTTTATTATGTGAATTATGAGTGTGAAAGATAACCACAGATTAGACATGCAACACGAAGAATAAAAATGGATAATTACAAAGATTTCTACAAGAAATTATATTGGATGTCGGACATGGTAGATATATTGTTCTCATATTATGAGAATAAATTGTTAAAGAAGGAAAAGAAGAAGAAAGAGAGAGAAAAGGATAATCCTTTGGTAAATGAAGGAGAGCATCCATATTCACCTTCAAGTGAATATTCTTCTTCTTCGTCTTCTTCTTCTTCTTCTCATCACCAGAGAATTCAAGCAAAGAATGTTGAATTGAGGAGACTTCTATAAGAAGTAGAAGAGGAGAAGAAGATATTGAAATTTTCGTTGCAAGCCACATAAGAGACCTTGGTAAAGTTACAATGTATCGGTGAAAGAAACTCTGAAGCCATAGAAGCAAGTGAGTCTCCAAGCAACGAGTCTGAATTAGTGAAAGCTAAGACTGCATCACACCATAATAGTGTTCGTGATTGTAGGTCATCTCCAAAGGGAAGAAAGAATTTAGAAACAAAAGTTACGGCAAGTTCTCCTCACTAGATATACACCAACGAAAACCATTCAAGTTATAACTATTCTAACATTCCATTTGATTATAAGAAAATTGGAAAGCCATGTTTATGGCATAGAAAACCATGTACATTTCGTGGTTTGAATAACCATGCTACTACCAAGTGCTGGAATGAATGGGATTGTATAGGAAGGTTATGGAAACTAGGAAGCAGCCAAGACATGAAGACCCTTCTCCACATAAGGAGAAAAGGAAGGTTATGAGAGTTTGTAGGAAAAACAACCATTGTAATCATTACAACAAGGGTGAACATCTGAGATCCACATGTTAGAAGCTCCATCCAGAGCAACGCCCAAAGAAGAACAAGGAGCATATGAAATAATTTGTGAAGGAATCAACTTATGAAGTAGGTCAACAAGGAAACCAACTGCATGAAGAAAGCCCTTTAACCTAGATAGGTAGGAAAAATGTAGCTTTTATAAGTAGTTTGACATGACCACCATTGTAAGTCACACATTTCTTTTTCAAGCTTATAATAGTGATGAATGTATAACATCACCTCTATATGAAACATAGGTTATTTCTTGGAGTTTGTTTTTAGATAGCATGGGGTAACATTTCTATTGTAAAACATGACCATTAGTGTGTCATAAACTGTTAGAAAGTATTGACTTGTTTGGGAACTTGCAAGTTCGACATGTATTGAAAACTACATGTTTGCATACAAAGACAGGTGTCAGTTTCATCATTACAAGTTCTGAAGTACAAAGGCGAATGAAAGTGAAGGTGGAATTTTAGAGATATCTATTATGCCAATCACAATTTCAGTACCGTTTATACTTTTGGAGGACCAGAAGTCTTTCGGTGCGGAGGAATGACCTAGGTAGATCCTTAATGGATCAAAAATAAAAGTCTTTAGATCATTGTGAAACCAGGACCAAATCAAAGAGTTCATCACAAGGAATCAAATAGCATAAATGATGCCTCAATATAAATGTATGAGAAAGTTACACCTAATCAAAGTTTTGGTTAAAATGATAGGTGATATGTAGAAACATAAAAATAGATATGTAGAAGAAATAAAACTTCAATTCATTAACATCAAAGAACTGAAATATGCTTACATACACAAAGGAAATAAACTAGGCTCGGTAATGGTAGCTTATCTTTGAGAAGAGATGTGACATCTACATGCCTCGTAAATGTGTTACAATGAGGCTCAAGGGCCTCTTTATTATTGAACAACAAATATAAACCCGAGAAAACCAAAAACCTAACACTAGGAGATGGAACAACAAGAGTTTATGGGCCCCATTGGGGTTAGTTGGGTAGTCAACTACCGAAGGTCGTAACTTGTCCATATGATATTCATTTGATGCGTACGATACCTCATTAGAAATATCTGTTTGAATAACACAACATTTTGGTAGCGGATATGGCTATGGGCCTGTAACATCCTTAAAAAAAACACCATTTATGGGGTTGAAACAACTACAAAGTTTAAGGCTTGAAAAACTAATAAAAATAGTAAATGATACTATAATAAAGGGAACTGATGAAATTGATTGGGGTCTAGGTGGATTAGACAGGTGGACACCAATATCCACCTGCATTAGTCTCCCCCCCACCTTAAGAAGAAATGGTCCCCATTTCATACCAAGCCTCCATAAGGTGAGGAAATTTCTGTTGAACCTGGTCTTTGGTGAGCCACTTGTCGTGGTGAAGGAATTGACCTGCTTTGACAAATCAATATAGTTGGATAGTTCTATTCATCTATGTGTCCATGATACTACTAGTTGTGGCGTGTTCGTTATAACTTGGTTTGAGCTTTGTTGGTGTCATTTTCTCTGCAATATCGGATGTGTCCAACAATGGGGGAAAATATGGTCACAGTTGGTCCACATTGAATAATAGGTGTAGGCCAAGGAACGTGTAGGTTTTAACCCCACTTAGAAATTACTTGCAAAAATTCTTAAATATAGAAAATAAACAATGGCGAGAGCATAAAACATAAAACAAATATACACAAAGATTTTCCCTGAATCCCAAAACCGACACTACTAGATTGATTTTTCATTATATTCCTTTCAATTCTACAATACATATATATACATGTCGAAGCACCCATAAACCCCAATCCATTAACCCTAGATTCAAACATAACTGTAGTTCCCTTGACTGGATCTACAAAATACCATGGAAAGAAAACCATCATACCCAAAACCATGTGTAAAATGCATGAACAAAACCATAGGTATGTCTGCCCACCTAACATAGTGTTAGGTCACTATACTACTAGTGTAGCCCCTTATTGTTATTAGTACAACCCCCTTATTATATTCTTGTGCCCATGTAGTCCCGATATTGTTATTATTGTTCCCTTACATTATTATTGTTATGTCAGCTCTGATTATATTATGACCCCTTAGACTCCTATATATAGAAAGGAGGTCTTGTCATTTGCATCATCCAAGGATTGTTCATTTGTGTAATGTAAAGGAAGTTTCCCCCTCGAAGAGGCTAAATTCTAAGGCGTTGATCTTCCTTTTCTATATTTTTGCGAGCTGGTTTCGTAACATTTGGTATGAGAGCTTTGGATTCTAGGGTTTCACTATGCCAAACATGCCATCGTGGAATTTGCGCTATAAATTTTTATCTACGACGTTCTAGAAGCTAACAAAAAAACCCATTTCAGAAGAAATCACGCTGAAACTTGGGTCCAAATTTCAGATCTTTTATCACTATATTTGTGGAGATATGGTCTAAGGAAGTTAGGGTTTTTGCAAGCTCCATAATTCCATCTCAAGAAGGTCATCGTGGAATTCTCGCTACAATTGGTTTTCTATAAAGTTTTAGGCTTTTAATTTAAAACCCATGTGATCCAAAATCTTGGTGAAGCACGAGTATGAATTTCAGATCCTGTCTTGCTATATTCGTGGAGATATAATCTAAGGAAGTTAGGGTTTTGCAGACTCCCGAATTACATTCTAAACAGGTGACCTTGGAAAAATTGTCATAACTTTCTCATTGAGCATCAGATTAAAATTTAGTATGAAGTTCGAGAAAGAGGACGAGATGTAGTTCTTGGTATAAATTTTTAGATTTGGAGGTCGCAACAGTGACATGTGGAATATCATACAAGTTCGCTCTACTGAGCTAGTCTATAATTAGGTCATCATAGGAGATTGGGCATAACTATTTCTTTGGGAATCCAATATTGATCAGAGGGGTGTCATTGGAAAGAGAACATAGAGGGCTACAACAGGTCGTAAGCTCAGACCTTAGAGATCCAAAATTTGATAGATAAAAAGGATTCAAGATTGAGCTGCTAAAAGTAAGAAAAAGAATTACTCGAATCAAGAAAATAGAAACACCTATTAATCAAAATTGGATGGATGATTTGAAGAATGTGATTGAAGATAAGATAAATAATTTCATCTATTCCATGGAAGCTAATATCTATGGTATGAAAGCATATTCGACGAAAGACATGGAATATTTGAAGAAATACATGGAAGGTTTGAATGAAGGTGGGACAAAGCTACTATAAGGAAGGCCTCCTAATGGCGAAAAGGTAGTATAGGAAACTCATGATGAGAAAAAAAAATAATTTTAATCATGATTTCATAGAATCTAATGTTGGATTGAAGACCCATCATATTTCAAAGATCGATATGAGGAATTTTGATGGAAAGGATCAAGAAACATCAAAAGAAGAGGATATAGACCATGAACCAACCCCAAATAAAGAAGTAATGAAATCAACCATATCTTATAAAGCATTGGCAAGAAGTATCACTCCTCAGACTCTCAAGTTAGAACGACATATCAAGAAGAAAAAGGTTCAAGAAGTGAAATATCACATCGCAAAAGAAGAAATGAATTTTACCATATCTTGTAACGAATTGGCCAGAATTACCACTGCTCAAACTATTAATATAGAAGGACATATCAAGAAGAAATATGTTGAAGAAGTGAAATATCACATCAAGCATCAAGAAATGAATGCAACCATATATTGTAATGCATTAGAAGAAATTACTACTCCTCAAACTCTCATGATAGAAGGGCATATCAAGAAGAAAAAGATTCAAGTAGTGAAAGATCACATCGAGCATCAACAAAAAGTTCTCCAACTTTTAAAGGATAACACCACTTTGGTGCTGAATCGAATGAAACGACAGGCAGATCAACATCAGAGTGAAAGAAGTTTTGATGTAGGCGATTAGGTATTTTTACGGCTACAACTCAAGCAACCTATTTATGAGAAGGAAATGTTGGTAATACTACATGGACTTAAGAAATGGCAACCTTGCCTAATGGGAAGACACTTCATGGTAAAAATGGATCACAATAGTCTTAAATACTTTTTAGAACAAAGATTATCTTTAGAAGAACAAAAAAATTGGGTGAAAAATATGTTGGGTTATGACTTTGAAATCATCTACAGAAAAGGGAAGAAAAATGTTGTTGCATATGCACTCTCAAGAAAGGATGAGGATGTGGGAAGCATTGTTTTGTGCTATTTATATTATCCAACAATATTGGATAAATAAAGAAAGCTATGAATGGAAGAAGAATGAAGAAGTGTGGTCACTCATTCAAAAGTTGCAGAAGATCCGAGTTCAAACAATATTCCCAGAACTTGACGAGGAAGGAAAAATCATATTGGAACCTGGAGCAGTCATAGAAACAAGAACCCAACAGCTATGAAATCGATCAATTTAAGAGTATATCATCAAGTGAAAGAACTTACCCACTGAAGATTCCACATGGGAGGACAAGAATTGTAAACAGAAGCATTAAGAACTACTCAAGCGTTGAGGACAACATTTTTTTAAGGAGAGGAGCATGTTAGGTCCCTATACTTATAATGTATCCCCTTATTGTTATTAGTACAGCCCATTTATTTTATTGTTTGCCCATGTAGTCCCGATATTATTATTATTGTGCCCCATAGAAGCCCACTATTGTTATTATTGTGCCCTTACATTATTATTGTTATTTCAGTTCTAATTATATTATGAACCCTTAGACTCCTATATATAGAAAGGAGGTCTTTCCATTTGCATCATCCAAGAATTGTTCATTTGTGTCATGTAAAGGAGGTTTCCCCCTCAAAGAGGCTAAATTATGAGGCATTGATCTATCTTTTCGATCTTTTTGTGAGCTGGTTCCATTAAACCTAGATTCGAACATAACCGTAGTTCGCTTTACTGGATCTACAAAATACCATGGAAAGAAAAGCAACATACCCAAAACCATGTGAAAAATACATGAACAAAACCATAGGTAGGTTTTCCCACCTGATATAGGGTCCAAACCCCCCCCCCCCACCCGATAGGGAAGGGCTTCCGCCCCCCCTGTGACTCACATGTTGCGCCCCACGCAACGTATAGGGGGGCTATTGTGCCCCTGCACGTGGGGTAGTTGTGGAATTTTGAGCTCCGAAGAATTATCCCCTACAACCTTAGTGATGTTGTAAGGCTCATATTAGAGTCTTTCATATTGTGGTGGGGCGTAATGAGGAACTCCTTATAAAAATGTAACCAAGCTTTGTCGCATCTGGAACTTATGTGTCACGTGATGTGGATCATGAAATTTCTTGTACTTTGCATTTTATCTATCTAATATGTCATGGACCTGCTGGTGGATATGATGAATTCACGAAATGAAGCTATTAGCCTTGTCATCTTTGGACTGGAGATGACCCGAATCTGCTTGAGTAGCTTCAAATTAAATAACAACATTAATGGGACATAGTGGTTGGAATCCTAGTCCTGGTTGAAGGGGATTGTGGCTAGTTGAGTTGTGGAGAGCCCTATTGCAATGATGTTTGACATAAGGGAGCCTCTCATCCTATGTGTGTGGGTTCTTTGAGTTGTACATGTGCCAGATATGCACGATCATCTTATTGATGACCTCTGTTTTGGCTATCAGTTTTAGGGTGAAAGGTCGTGTATCCAACAACAACCAGAGGATTAAGCAAAATACACATAGGAACCAGTTGTCCGAATCCAATATAATGGACTATGGGATCTGAAAGTGTACCCATACTCATTCAAAGAAGAGTTTGGCACTGGATTTTCCTCAGATACTTTTCTTGCAGGGCACTAAAATGGCCATGCATTAGGGGATTTTTGAGGTCTAAAATGGGCCTCCTATGTAAATTATAAAATAATAGCGGAAATAATAAGATAAAAACTATCTTTTCAACTTGTACTTTCAACTTATCTCCCTATGGGTTTACCCAAATTTCAAGTGGAAACACTCGTTGGATGCATAATTTTATTCATCATATAAGGAGTACCCATGTTGCATACCTTTTATGGACTCTACTCCATGAAAACTAAGAAATACATTAAAAACTTGATTGCAATCAATTTTTTTTTCATTTATTTCTCATTTTTCGTCTAGTAGGGTACATCGAAAGTATGCAACATGGGTACTCTTTGGATGAGAAATTATATTTTTCATCTAATTAGTACTCCTCAAAATTTTAGTAAAACCTTAGGGATATCAGTTGAAAATACGAGTTGAAAATGTAGTTTTACTATTTTATTATTTTTTAGTCTTTTTACTTTTTTACTCTAAAAATGGTGAATCATCCCCCATGGTTGACATCATCATCTTGAATCCTATTGGTTCTTATAATTTCTATTTTGGTTGTAAATTTTTCTTAGGAGGCCCATTTAATACCTCAAAAGTCCCCTAATTCATAGAGTATCTATTGATGACCACGAAAACCTAGTCATTTCCATGCTTGGTAGAAGGAAGGCCCAACATGTAATCCATGGAAATGGATTCATAGGGTTAGCTACGAGTAGGAAGAGGAGTATACAGGTCTTGCTTCTTTATTGTATGTTTGTAAATTTCATATGGAGTTGATGTACTTTCCAACATCTCGTTGAAGGTCTAGCTAATAAAAAAACTTCTGCAGGACCACCACTATCTTTTTTACCCCAAAATGTCTGGCGAATCAACTATAGTGTGCCTCACAAAGAATCTTGGCGCACTCACTTGAAGGTACACATAGGTGTCCCAGGTGGCATAATAGTGAATCCTAGAGGTGAAAGTATGGAACCTGCTTACCTTCTTGGAGCATATGGTATGTGGTGCTGAGTTTTGGATCACTCTTGTAAAGATGTGTCCATTACGAAGTCTTGTGTCCAATAAGAGTCGAGCACAGTGGTCAGTGCCATGATCAACATTTTGTTGAGTATTCTACAACATTATTGGTTCTTCCCCTCTGGTATTTAATGTTCAAACGAAACTGTTATAGGTATGTAGACCATTTCTGAGGGTGATCATTCTGCAACTTTCATTATGTTTGTTTGAATTGCAGAAGTCAATGGTCTGTGTGGATGGTTGTTTCCTTCCATAGAGTGTAATGCTTCCATTATCAGTAGGCCTACACAATGGAATCCATCTCTTTATCATAGGTGGGATACTTTTGGATTGTGTCTGAATGTGTCTCACTTCGGTATGCGACGGGATGCCCCTACTGGTTAAGAACTACACCAATAACATAGTTAGAGGCATCTATCTCAAACTCAAATAGTTGTTGTAGGTTTGGTAATGTGAGAACTGGTGTAGAGCATAGGCGATGCTTCAAATTGACAAATGCTCTATGTTGGGATTGATGAGCCGTAGTATTGCACAAATGATGTTGCAACTTCCAAGGGCTTCTCAACTTAAATTATCAACCTGTGGTTCGTACAAACTTAAAGGTGACAATTTTACATGCACAACAATTTGGGTTATACTCATGTCACCCTTAGTCATGAAATCAAATTAAGGTGTTCAGAGATCACTCCTTCAGCTAACTATAAAGAGAAAATCATGTTATAATTGCAAGGAGATGAACATGATTCTATAGAAATGAAAATGCTAATATTTCAATGTAAATGTTGAATTGAAATTACATAAACAGGGAAAAGGTTAATCTAGTTGCAATAAGTCAACCATTCTATTCTATTTTCATTCTTAATGAAATGAATAGTGTACTTGCCTGAATCAATTATCTATTTACAACTTTCTTGAAAATCAGAAATTCAAGTTTCATCACAATTGAAAAATGTTATTTCTAATTCTATTTTTCATCCTATGCTTGCAGTGAGGAAAGGATAGGGTCGGAGTGGTATTAGACTCTTCCCTAATCATGAAATTAAGGCTTCTAGGCTATTATTAAACTTCAATACTTAATGGTTAAAATATGGAAAGGTTATTCCTGAAGAAAATTATGTTATAGGTCTGCTATAGGAAGTGCTATAGGAGACTTTGTATTGCTATAGGAGGCCCGGTTTTGCTACAAGAGGAGGGTCCAAGAGATTTTTGTGGACAAAAAAGTTCTCTTGAAGGGAGGAAAAGGTGGGTGAAGGTGGAACAAGGTGAATGAAGGGTATGGAATCCCCTTAGCAAATCCTAGTACCTCTTGAAGGTATAACTAGAACCAAAGTTTATGCCCACAGTGTGCTCCATCTATCTTAGTAGAGTGGTCTCAGTGGCAAAGTTTAGAAGCAATGGGGGATATCTAAAAGGGAGATGGAGTGGCCTAGGTGGATGTAGAAAAGTGTGCCTACCTCTTCAGGTCAACACAATCCCTACAAACCAATCAAACACATTCTTCAAATGATCATTATTACAACCAAGTAAATTAACATGGAAAATATGAGTTGAATCTTATTGAAATCTACCCTAACCCAGAACACAATTCCAATTGAAAAAGCAATGTTGTTAACTTATAAGTTGTAGAAATTAAACATGTAGAAAGATCAAAATTCAATACTTAACAATTTCCAAGAATTCATAAACAAATATTGCTAGTTTGTAATTGTATATCTCCCAATCACTCTTCCCATAAGAGAAGTGATAAGAAAACCTATAACTACAAGTTTTTTAATATAAAATCTACTAAAACAAGAAAATAATTACAATAACCTGAGTAGGAGTAAGGAATAAATAAGAGACAAGGATTAAAGACTCTGGGTTGGCCCAAACCCAAGGGTTTCATCCCTTCAAAACTAACTCAGATGTAGACCAATAACTCACTTTCCATTAGCAGAAAATAACTCACATACATCATATGAAAAAGGAGAATAACAACGTGAAGTACTAGGCTCTCAGTAGCTATTCCTAGTTGCATCAAAAATTCAAATCCTGATGATCCTTTTGGCTTGTTTATTTATACAAAAGGTAGTAGCTAAGGGGAACACCCCTTGAAAGGAGGAATGATTCCCTCCAAATTCTCGAGATTTGTGGATCTCGTTTCCTTTGACCTTCACATGGACTTGGAGTTCCTTGACTCCTAGTGAATTCTAGTTGTTGGTGAAAATTCATTGATCTCAAGCCGAGTTGGAGAGTTAATGAGGTGGGAGAGCCTCCTATATTCTCTCTGGTTGTGTCCATGAATGCCATCCATAGTAAATATCTCCATAAATTCTTCTTTCTCCTACATATTAATCACATTAGGCCATGCAACATGACAAACACCCTTTAGTCATATTACTAAGCATATTATGGCTAAAATTGTGAATTAATGTGAGAAAAGGAGAGTTTTAACAGTTGGAGGATAACATAATGAACCTCAAAAAATACCTATTGATGGACCCCATCAAGGATTCAGACCAAAATAATTTTTCTTTTTCTTCGCCCTTGGTGACTTGACTGAGAGGTCAAGTGATGTGAGAGAAACCCAACATGAACTTGCAGTAGAAATTGGTAAGACCTAGAAAGTTTCCAAGCTTTGTTAGAGTGGTTGGGGCTAGAAAATCCTTAATAAATTGTATATTGGCTAACTCCGCATGCACACCCTACTCATTAATGATGTACCCCAGATATTGAACCTGGGTCATACCAAAAGTGCATTTCTCCAAATTGGCACATAATTTGTGTTGACAGAGAGTTTGGAGGACCTGTCAAATATGGTGAACATGCTCTTCCCAAATCTTATTGAAGATCAGGATGTTGTCCAGATACATTACCATGAATGAGTTACTAAAGGGCCCATCAACCTCATGAAGGTTGTGGGAGCGTTCGTCAACCTGAAAAGAATGGACAACCATTTGAAATAGCCCTCCTTCTATTTACAAGTAGTCTTGCACACATCAGAGTGTTCAATTGGTACTTGGTGATAATCTGACTTCAATTCAATATTACTGAAACATTTGTCCCCCTTGAGCTAGTCTAGAAGGTCATCAATCTGTGAGATTGGATACCTATTCTAGATAGTGATCTTATTGAGCGCCTGATAATCAATATAAAGTCTCGAGGTCCGATCCTGATGTGGACTTATGAAATAACACAAAAACATACAAATATACACATAAACACAAAAGTGCATGAGAAATAAAACTTCATTTCAATAATATCAAAGAATTGAAATATGCTTACACATAGAAATGAAAATAAACTAGCTCAAACGATGGTCGCTTATCTCTTAGAAGAGATGTGGTGGATAAATTCCTCTGAACCATGTCAAAATGAGGCTCAAAAGCCTATTTTTTATTAAGAAATAATGGAAAACCATAAACATCCAAAATCCTAACCCTTGGAGATGAAGCACCAAAAGTGTGGGCCCCATTTGGGTAAATTGGTACATCAACTTCTCGGGTTTGTAACTTTGTCATACGATCTCTATTTGGCTATCGTAATACCTCATTTCGAAGATCTCAAAGAGGAAGCCAAAAAGAAATGGGAAAACTAGTTTTCGACTTTTTTCAGTGTCTTCGTCTTACCTAAAAGTGTATTTTAGTCTATAAAAATGGATCCATAAGTTTTGGGCCCAAAAAACTTCCAAAAATACTAAGTTGTGCTATAATAAAGGAAACTAACAAGAAAATGTAGTGCAGGTGCAAGTGGAATAGGAAGGTCGCCACTACTATCCACTTGGATCAGTCCTCCCCCCAACGAACAAATGGTCCCCATTGCATTGAGTGTCTCCATGAGATGGGGAAACTTCTATTGAAATTGGTCCCTCGTGAGCCACTTGCCTTCGTGTAGGAGTTGGTCGGCTTTGACAACTCGATACAATTGAATCTTCTGCTATGGAGTTTTCTTTATCTGTGTGTCCATGATCTGATCAGTTGTGGCTTTTTCCATGAAGTATGGGTTTAACTCTATTGTAGTAAGTTGTTTTGCAATGTCTGATGTGTCTAGTAATGGCAGAAAGTATGGTTAAGGGTGGTCCACATTGAACACTAGGTGCAGGTCAAGGAATGGTGGAATTTTGACCTTAAAAGTATTGTCCCCTATAGCCTTATTGATGGTGTAAGGCCTATATCGAATAGGGTGAAGCTTACGTTGGTGCCCAATGAGGCACTCCTGCAAATGTAACCAAACTTTCTCTCCCATCTCAAGCTTGGGTGGCAACCAATGCTAATCATGACGCTACTTGTACTTATTATTGGCTCTGTCCAATATGTCATGGACCTGTTGACAGACTTACTGAATGCACACAATGAATTTGTTAACCCTATTAGCTTTAGACCTGATATGATCTGAATGTGGTTGAGTAACTGCAAATGTTGTGGCCAAATCAATCGGCCATGGTAGTTGCAATCCCAACCGCACCTAAAAGGGTTTATGGCCAATTGAGTTATGGAGAGCCCTGTTATAGTTGTCTTGGACATATGAGAGGATTTCTTCCCATCTGTGTCGATGCTTCATGTTGTACATACACAGAATGTGTGTGATCATCATGTTGACGACCTCTATTTGGCTATTAATTTGGGGGTGGAGAGTCATGGACTTAGTGAGCTTGGTATCAAACATCGACGAGAGACTTCACCAAAATGTACTTAGGAACCTGTTGTCTCGATCTAAAATAATGGATTGTGGGATCCCAAAATGTACCGAAACTCTTTCAAACATGAGCTTAGTAGTGGATTTTTCCATGATATTCTTCTTGCAGGCTGCTAGAATGGTCATCTTAGACAATTTCTCAATGACCATGAAAACATAGTCATTTCCATGCTTAGTAGAAGGAAGGTCTCACATGTAATCTATGGACATGGGTTCCCAAGGTTGACTAGGAGTAGTCAAAGGATTATATAGGCCTTATTTCTTGATGGTCAATTTGGAAATGACATAGGAAGTGTAGGATCTGATGTACTTCCCAACATCCTTGATGAGCCCCAAAAATGTACAATTATTTGGGCTCATTCAACCTCCTAATTTGGCTTAGTCCACCATTCTCATTTGTTTATTGCATGTTTTTGATTATCTTTATGTTAATAGAGTGAATTTGGTTAGTCATTATGCCAACAAGTCTAATGGGTGCTTTGTGTAGCCTTCTTGGTCAACTTGGAGACAAAATTGAAGGTCTTAATGAGCACTTGGCAGCCAAATTCGTGGGAGAACAAGCTAGAGGATTTGTAGGAAGGTGTCCCCCTCATTTGTGGACCCTTACCTCGAATTCTCCACCATCAGCTCGGAGTTCAAAGGCCACCAAATCAATGAGCTCAAGGGCAGCCAAGCAAGTCAAGTTGGACTGCTGTTAACTACAAGTCTTGGGCAGCCAAGTCCCTAAATTTTAGGAGGACTGTTGGGTCCTCAAATTGTATAAATAAGAAGGCTTAGGGCCTCAATTTGGTTAGCTAGTGGTTAGTCATTTTTGTTAGCTAGTTAGTCATTTTGTTTAGCCATTAGTTAGCTAGTTTGTAGTTTGATTTTTATGAAATAGATTAGTTTTGCTGTCAGCTCATTCTCAAGCTCTCCTTGTGGACAATTTTGATGTAACTCTTCATTCTTGTTTAATAAAGATGAATCCAGCTTTGCACCAGCTCTAAATCTCTCTTGGGAGGCTGTAGCTCTTGGGGTTGGGCCCATCTCAAGCGCCCAGTACCTCCCTTGTTTATCTTTATGTGTTTTGCTGCATTCTGAGAATAAAATATGCTATTTTGTTTTGTTATTTAGTTTATCTTTTTGATGAGTAAAATAGATTTTCATGTTCAGATTTACTTGATATGTTAATCACAGGGAATATATTCAGAAAAAGGCTACCAAGTACTTTGGATCTCACCTCCCCTTCAGTGGAATCATGAGCTGGGACCAATGTAACCTTGTTGCCCACAAAAACACATTCTTTGCTTCACCATGCAATTAATAGTGTTGGATTTTTAGTGGTCGAACTTGATATCAGTTTTGATTGCATGCTTTAGTTTATGATTGTTTATTTGTAGAGTCATTTCACGTATTTCATTTCGAATAAACTTCTATCCATTTCCTTTTGCTGTTAGGTCAGATTAGATTAAAGTAACTAGGTCATAGGTTTTATATGTGTGTGTTCGTTCAGTTTGGAAAACCACTTGCAGAGTACCTATTACCCTTCCTTACCTGCACATACCCCATCCAACCGACCTGTTTCATCCTTCACTCAGAACCCTTACCTCGCATTTACCTCATTCGCTTACTTTGCCATGATTCTCATCTTTTTCTGCAACATTACTCCAGTCTTCTTGGAACAAGTCCAGCCATCCACACCTTCTCCTCAACTCCATCCTCCAAGTCCTAGACCTCTTCACACCCCTATTTCATCCCCATACTCATTCCATCATCTTTTTCCCTCCATCCATGCTCCAAAATCCTCTTTTCAGAACATCCTGTAGAAATCTCTGAACATCCTGTAGAAACCCCTGCAGACATCCTGTAGAAGCCTGCACACTTGGTTGCCGAGCACCTGAACGTTGTGGACTCCTGTGGAATGATGTTTTGGATCCCCTGGAACCTCTCCTAGCCTTACTGACCTTTCCCAAGCTTTCTCTCCCTTCGAACTACCCCTGCACAGTCAAACCCTAATAAGAAACAACATCATAATAACTCCAACCACTTAAGAAAAAATACAAAAACAATGTTCTTTTCAATGGAAGTAGTTTGAGTTCATGCATTTCACATCACTAGAAGTAATGGCATCATTTTTAGACATTTGCACTCTCACTATTGCATCATAGAGGTTAAACTAGTCAGATTAGGGTTTACTAGGGTTTCCATGTTTTGGTTGGCTTTTAGTTCATTTTTGCAAAGTAGATTAATTTCCTTTGAGATAGCCTTCATCCATCATTTAGAAAGCTTCTTCTGAGAACATATAGAAGTTGGCTTGAGCCCTAGCGGACTTGTGCCAGCTGACCAAGTGACAGCTGCGACAAGAGCTAGTACTTGTGCATACAACACCGTCGCTTCCAAGTTTGTACGAACTACCGGGTTGATAAAATTAGAGATAGGGAGCCCAGGAGTTGTAGCATTATTGCTACAATACTGGAGCCCACCATATTTTTGGCGCCATTGCCGGGGAAGCGGCAGAGTATTGGTGATTGTTGCTATTCTTCTATTTTCTACTACAACCTTCTGCTCAGTAGTTTATTTCATTTTCATTCTACAAAAGTAGCATAGACATTTCCTGCTTTCATAGATTAGTATTTCCTGCTTTCATAGATTAGCATTTCAATTCCGCAATTTCATTTCTGTAAGCGTAGGGTAGCATTTCAATTCCGCAAGCGTAGGCTAGCATTTCATTCCTGCAATTTCATTTGAGCAAAATAGATTAGTCCTTTCCTGCTTTCATTTCAATTCCACATTTTCATTTCAGCAAGATAGTTAGTTGCAGTTCAATCTATTTTAGTTTTGCAGGTAGAAGTAGAAAAAACAAAAAAATCAACCAAAAAGATTTCATTTCATGCTTTGTAGGAGTAGAGATAAGTTAGAAAAATGATTGCACGACACCCCCACTGCTTCACACAGCCAACGTTCTTCTTCGATGGTTGTGATGAAAGAACCCCTGGGTGGACATTAAGGCATATTTAAAGAACCTCTAGGGGAGAAGAAGAAGAAAACATTCCTCTTAAGCAAATGGCTACAAGCAGAAATGTTTGGAGTAGTACCTTGTCCAAAGATGAATTCGAAGATCAGATAGAAGGTTTCAAGAGTGATATGAGGCAGTTTCTTGCCATGCAACTGGATACCTTGCGGATCCAAAAGAAGCAATAAGAAGCCAAGAGGGCTTTGGCCATTTTTTGTCCTAGGTGCACTAGAAAGCATCCTAGGAACGAATGTCCAATGCACTCTCTAGAAGTGTGTTTCATCTGTGAAGAATACCATCCTATAGATCAGTGCCCTTCCTTGCCCAGAATCAAAGCTACATATCAAAGAGCCAAGGGAGCCATTGAATCACTCCATTATATGAACCAAAGGAGGCCACATGGACCCATACCCTACCAGCAGGAACTACAAGGGACACCCGAGACCTATTATGACCCTTACCAAACCACCTTCATGCCTTCTTGGGGTCCCCCTGCTCATCCTTCCTAGTTTACACCTCCTCCTTATTCCTTCACAGATCCATATTATACCCAACCAGCTGCTCATTCATTTCACTCTTATGCTCAGCCACAGCCTCAGTGGAATGCACCTTATCAGGAGTGGAGGCCCCAGTACAACTCTCATCCCGCTCATTTTCCTCCTCCACCTGCTCATCCACAACCATCGCCTCCTCCTCCACCAAGGCAACCTCAAATGCCTACCCAATCACAATGCCATCCATCTCCATCTCAATTTCACACCTCCATTCAACTACCCGTATCATTTCCAAAACCATGCAATGGAGCAGCTCAACCCAATTGCAAAGCTGAGGCACAACATGTGCAAATGACTCCTCTTGAGCTCAATGATGTTCACCAAAGCTCAGGAAGAGTGTTGCAAAACCAAGATCCTATTGAAGAACCAAAGGAAAAAGAAGATTCAAAAGAAGAGATCAAAGAACCATGGGCTGCACTTGATGAAGAGAAGAGATCAGAATCAGAGATCGAGAGAGTTCCCTCATGGTTACCATCAAACCCTCCATGTACTCAAGAGAAAGATCAACAAAAAGAGGAAGATCAGAAGGTCATGATAGAAGGTGACATGAAGAATGATCCAGATCAGCAAAAGAACCAAGGATATCAAAGCTATATTGAGACATGGTTCCAGACAGTCACTAACTTGCAGCAGTACTCTCTTCCTCAGCTATGTTTTGTACTTTCAAAGTCAGATCATTTTGTCTCTGAAATTTGGATAGTTGTCAAAGCATGCATTTTGAGCCTTCACATCTTTTTTTCTCTAATCTCGATGTGCACATGGCTCCATTGGAAGTATTCTTATACTTGAAAATGATTTTGCTTTTCAAGTAGGGTAGGATAGAAAAAAAAGAAAAAAAAAAAAAAAAAAAAAAAAAGAAAAAATGAAAAAAGAGGAAAATAGAAATCTAAGGTGAAAACCTCCTCGGAGGCGCCTTAGATTGGCCCATTGATTGAAAACCTCCATGAGGCGGTCAATGGGTTGGAAAAAAAAGAGAAAAGAGAATAAGATCTTTGGGTGAAAACCTCCCTTGGAGGCGCCCAAGGCAGGCAATTAGGGTGAAAACCTCCATGAGGCGCCCTAGTTGTTTTTCAAAAAAAAAGGAGAAAAAAGAAAAAGAAAAATAAAGCTAATTCCATTGAATAATTTCATGTTGCAGCAGTGACATTGCAGGTTGCAAGAAGGACGTTTCATGACAGGAGGAGCACTCAAATCAAGGTCAAAGGAATTTCTTGTGCCTTCTACAGGAAGCTCTGTATTTCTACAGGAAACATCCTGTAGAACCTTTGGACGAGCCAAATCCAAGTTCAGAAGTGAATCTAATGGTGGGAATCTGTTGATTAGGCCTACAAGCACTTGTGTGTCCATCCCTTGCCTTCATCCATCATTTTTTCCACCTCCTTGTGCTTCTCATTATGCTTCTACAGGAACTTCCTATAGAAATTGTGGGAAACTAGGCATGCACTTCAAAAAATGGTTTGGCGAACGTGGTAGCTTCCTCAAGGGTTCAGAAGTCCTCATGCAAACTTCCAACTCCTCCTCCATCATCTCCATACCTGCATCACAGCCAAAATTCATTTTGTCATACCATGCAAACACATGCAAAGTGCCTTGAAGCAAAAATCCATAGAGAAAAATTTGTTTTTGCCATAACTTGAAAACCATGCATCCATTTGACAAACCGTTTTGTGGGGAATTGTACAAGGTTGATGACAACATGCCTGAGCAGTTTCATACAATTCCGGTGCACGGTTTCCAAGAAATAAGCCTCCATCACCATCATCCATTTTTGCATTTTCTCCATAACCGTGCATCCGTTTCAAAACCTGTTTCATGGGGAGATGCACATGGGTGATAGTAACCTACCCAAGCAGTTTCAACTGATTCCGATGCACGGTTTCCGAGAAATTGACCTCTGAAATCTTTAGCTATTTTCAATTTTTCTCGAAATCTGTGCATCCATTGATCACGAATTTGCTATGGAAGATGCATAATGATGGTAGGAACATGCTCACCGAGTTTTAGATCAATCTGATCTACCGTTTGGGAGAAATGGTAAAAAGAAGTTCTGGTTTTGTGACCATGCAGCAGCAGCAGCTTGAACGGGCAGAGTTGAATGTGGAAACGATTGCATGCAGCTCAGATCTGGCCAGAGGACACCTACACAAGGAAAAGCAATCAAAAATCATTAGCCACGCCCTGATGCAACCAAGGAATCCAAGCATGCAGCAGCAAAAAGCTTCACAGCAGCCAGTCGACCTGCAGGTACGTGACTAAACTAATTCCTCTGTTGCATGAATGTAATTCGAGAACTGCGTGAACAATGAGATGGTTGGATTTAGACAAATTGGTGGCCAGCTAACTGGCCACCCTCATCCAGTTCAACAACACTTGGTGGGTGAATGAGACACGTGCGCTCAACCATCTCAGGATGGAAATTGAAAACGGGCAGTGGTGAACAGTTAAACTTCAGCGTGCTTGATGGTAAGTGATTACAGGCAGAGGACTACAGTTCATAATTAGACTACAGCGGGGAACAATACTTCTGGTCGCATGAGGCCACGTACATTTGGCCACTTCTCTCTCTCACGTGAATCACGCCTCAATTAAAGTTGCTCGGCTGAATATTTGCAAGCTTTGGGATAAGAATTGGTTTTACTAACAATCTCTTCCACTGTAAACCACCATCTAAAAGGTAATTCAGCTTCTAAAGGTGTCCCTTGTTATCCCAAAAAGACCACCAATTCTCAACTGCTTCAATCCGTGCATGCTGCATTCTCTGTGTGCGTTGACATTTTTTTACAAGTACCTGTGCAACAAAGTGAAAAAAATGAACAAGTACTCATGGAACTCCAGAGACGCTGAAAGATTCAGTTGACTTTGTGCAGCACCTTCTTGATAAGTATGAAAAAAATTATTAGCATGGCATTTAGCAATGATAAAACTTTCCAAAATGCTTTGAATTCATCATTTGAATTCTTTATTAATTTGAATACAATGTCACCAGAATATATTTCTTTGTTTGTTGATGATAAACTTTGAAAGCATCTAAAAGGAGTCAGCGAAGAGGATGTAGAAGTAATACTTGACAAGGGAAAACTGTTTCAGATGATGCTGAATCTTCCTGTGCAGCTCTGGTTGTTGCATCCATATCATCATTTGGAAACTCTCATGATCTTACTGCCATGTGTTATCCCTTGCTTATTAGTTCAATGGGTATCATTGCTTGCTTAATCACAACTCTGGTTGCAACTAACATATTTGAGATCAAGGCTGTGAAGGAAATTGAGCTTGCATTGGAAAAGCAACTTATTATCTCCACAGTAGTGATGACTATTGGCATTGCTGCTGTAGGCCTAGTTGCACTGCCTTCATCCTTCACTATCTTCAATTTTGGTGCCCAGAAGGTTGTAAAGAACTGGGAGCTTTTCTTCTGTGGTGCTATTGGTTTGTGGTCTGGCCTTGTTATTGGTTTTGTCATTGAGTACTACACTAGTAATGCTTATAGCCCTGTCCAAGATGTTGCTGATTCATGCAGGACTGGAGCAACAACTAATGTTATATTTGGGTTGGCGTTGGGATACAAATCTGTTATTTTTCCCATATTTGCTATTGCAGTAAGAATTTTATGAAGAAAAGAAAGCTGCCGCAGTCGGAAAGTATTGTCATGTCAGGAACAGAAACGTGAATCAAGGTTAACCAATGGAAAAACAGTGATTTAAAGGCCTGGAAACACTTTTTCCCATCCAGCTTTGGCATGCAATATCTATTCTCGGGCAGTTCATTGTACGTGTGTGCTTTTATAATACATTAGACTTGCCATTTGTGTTGGATTCGTCAGCTTTCAGGCAGCGCAGTTCAAGGAGAAGGCACCCCCAGCCAAGCAAGTAAAATCAGTGAAATTGGTTCTACAGGAAGCTAGCAGACTGTTTCTACAGGAAGCTAGCAGACTGTTTCTACAGGAAGACAGAGACTGTTTCTACAGGAAGCCAGCGAACAGTTTCTACAGGAAAGTTTGAAAAGAGGGAAGCCAAAGGAGAAATCGGCCGAGATGCTAGCCAAGGAAGTCACCAGGGCCATCAAAGACAAGGGGAGAGATTTTGTTGCTCAGAGGATGAGCAACACTTTCAGTAGGGGGGTGATGATGAGCCCCAAAAATGTACAATTATTTGGGCTCATTCAACCTCCTAATTTGGCTTAGTCCACCATTCTCATTTGTTTATTGCATGTTTTTGATTATTTTTATGTTAATAGAGTGAATTTGGTTAGTCATTATGCCAACAAGTCTAATGGGTGCTTTGTGTAGCCTTCTTGGTCAACTTGGAGACAAAATTGAAGGTCTTAATGAGCACTTGGCAGCCAAATTCGTGGCAGAACAAGGTAGAGGATTTGTAGGAAGGTGTCCCCCTCATTTATGGGCCCTTACCTCGAATTCTCCACCATCAGCTCGGAGTTCAAAGGCCACCAAATCAATGAGCTCAAGGGCAGCCAAGCAAGTCAAGTTGGACTGATGTTAACTACAAGTCTTGGGCAGCCAAGTCCCTAAATTTTAGGAGGACTGTTGGGTCCTCAAATTGTATAAATAAGAAGGCTTAGGGCCTCAATTTGGTTAGCTAGTGGTTAGTCATTTTTGTTAGCTAGTTAGTCATTTTGTTTAGCCATTAGTTAGCTAGTTTGTAGTTCGATTTTTATGCAATAGATTAGTTTTGCTGTCAGCTCATTCTCAAGCTCTCCTTGTGGACAGTTTTTATGTAACTCTTCATTCTTGTTTAATAAAGATGAATCCAGCTTTGCACCAGCTCTAAATCTCTCTTGGGAGGCTGTAGCTCTTGGGGTTGGGCCCATCTCAAGCGCCCAATACCTCCCTTGTTTATCTTTATGTGTTTTGTTGCATTCTGAGAATAAAATCTGTTATTTTGTTTTGTTATTTAGTTTATCTTTTTGATGAGTAAAATAGCTTTTCATGTTCAGATTTACTTGATATGTTAATCACAGGGAATATATTATAAAAAGGCTACCAAGTACTTTGGATCTCACCTCCCCTTCAGTGGAATCATGAGCTGGGACCAATGTAACCGCGCTGCCCACAAAAACACATTCTTTGCTTCACCATGCAATTAATAGTGTTGGATTTTTAGTGGTCGAACTTGATATCAGTTTTGATTGCATGCTTCAGTTTATGATTGTTTAGTTGTAGAGTCATTTCACATATTTCATTTCTAATAAACTTCTATCCATTTCCTTTTGCTGTTAGGTCAGATTAGATTAAAGTAACTAGGTCATAGGTTTTATATGTGTGTGTTCGTTCAGTTTGGAAAACCACTTGCAGAGTACCTATTACCCTTCCTTACCTGCACATACCCCATCCAACCGACCTGTTTCATCCTTCACTCAGAACCCTTACCTCGCATTTACCTCATTCGCTTACTTTGCCATGATTCTCATCTTTTTGTGCAACATTACTCCAGTCTTCTTGGAACAAGTCCAGCCATCCACACCTTCTCCTCAACTCCATCCTCCAAGTCCTAGACCTCTTCACACCCCTATTTCACCCCCATACTCATTCCATCATCTTTTTCCCTCCATCCATGCTCCAAAATCCTCTTTTCAGAACATCATGTAGAAATCTCTGAACATCCTGTAGAAACCCCTGCAGACATCCTGTAGAAGCCTGCACACTCGGTTGCCGAGCACCTGAACATTGTGGACTCCTGTGGAATGATGTTTTGGATCCCCTGGAACCTCTCCTAGCCTTCTTGACCTTTCCCAAGCTTTCTCTCCCTTCGAACTACCCCTGCACAGTCAAACCCTAATAAGAAACAACATCATAATAACTCCAACCACTTAAGAAAAAATACAAAAACAATGTTCTTTTCAATGGAAGTAGTTTGAGTTCATGCATTTCACATCACTAGAAGTAATGACATCATTTTTAGACATTTGCACTCTCACTATTGCATCATAGAGGTTAAACTAGTCAGATTAGGGTTTACTAGGGTTTCCATGTTTTGGTTGGCTTTTAGTTCATTTTTGCAAAGTAGATTAATTTCCTTTGAGATAGCCTTCGTCCATCATTTAGAAATCTTCTTCTGAGAACATATAGAAGCTGGCTTGAGCCCTAGCGGACTTGTGCCAGCTGACCAAGTGACAGCTGCGACAAGAGCTAGTACTTGTGCATACAGCACCGTCGCTTCCAAGTTTGTACGAACTACCGGGTTGATAAAATTAGAGATAGGGAGCCCCAGGAGTTGTAGCATTATTGCTACAATACTGGAGCCCACCAATCCTCTTGAAGGTTCAACCAGTAAAAATAACTCTGCAACATTGCCATTGTTTTCTCTACCCGTAAATTTCAAGTGACCCGACTATAGTGTGCCTCTAAAATCATCGTAGCACACTCGCTTGAAGGAACACAAAGGTGTCCCAGGTGGCATAACAGTGCATATTGGAGGTGAAAATTTGGAACTTTCTTGCCTTCCAAGAGCGTTTGGAATGTGTTGTTGAATTTTGGATCGCTCTTGTAAATATGTGGCCACCCCGTAGTTCCGTGCCCATAAGAGTCAAGCATAGTGGTTAGCACCATGAATGGTGGTTGGTTTAGGCAATCTGAAACATTGTTGGTGATGCCCTTTTTGTACTTAATATTCAAATGGAACTATTGCAAGTATGTTGACCATTTCTAAACTTCCCTTGTGTATGTATGAACTGCAGGGTTCGGTGGTCTGTGTGGATGACTGTTTCGTTCCCCATAATGTAATGATTCCATTCTCGGCATGCCTGCACAATGGAATACATCTATTTTTCATAGGTGGAATACTTCCATATTATGTGTGAAAGTGTCTCACTATGATATGCCATTAGATGCCCCTGGTGAGTAAGAACTACATCAATAATGATAGTGGGAGGCATTTGTCTGAGTCTTAAATAGTTGTTGTAGGCCTAGTAATGTGAGTGGTCGTGTAGAGCACAAGATATGCTTCAACTCGACAAATGCATTTTGTTGGGATTCATACCAAAATAACTTTTCTTTCACTCTTCCCTTGGTGACTTGACTCAAAGGCAAAGTGATATGTGAGAACCCCAAAAAAAACCTGCAGTCGAAGTTAGCAGGACCCAGACATCTATGGAGCTTTGTTGGAGTGGTTGGGGCTAGCCAATCCCGAATGAATTGTACCTTGGATAGGTCCACATGAACACCATTCTCATCAATGACGTACACTAGATATTGAACCTCGGTCATACCAAAAGTCCATTTCTCCAAATTGGCACACAACTTGTGTTGCCATAGGGTTTGGAGGACCTTTCAAATATGGTGGAGGTTTTCTTGGCAAATCTAGCTGAATATCAGAATGTCATCCAAATACACCACCGCAAATGAGTTGGTTAAGGGTCACAAGATGTTTTACATCAGCCTCATGAAGGATGTGGGGGAATTTGTCAACTCGAAACGCATGACCAGCCATTTGAAAAGGCCCTCATTGGATTTTAATGGAGTCGTCAACAAATCATAGGGTTCAATAAATACTTGGTGATAACTAGACTTAAAGTCAATCTTGTTGAAATATTTTTCCACCTTGAGTTGGTCCATAAGTTCATCAATGCGTGGGATTAGATACCTATTGTAGACAATGATCTTGTTCAATGCTTACTAGTCAATACAGTGTCTACATGTATCATCGTTCTTCCATACCAACCCGATCAGGCTCCCATAGTGTGATGAACTTGTCCGATGTGACCTTTCTGCAACATTTCCTAAATCTGCCCCTTGATTTCATTGGTCTCCAAAGCAAAGCATCGATAGATCGGTCCATTAGGTAATGGCATGCTTGGGGTCATATTGATGGAGTGATTGACGTGACAGTGTAGAGGTACCCCTGTGGGTGAGGTGAAGATGTTCTTGTACTCCTATACAACCTTGTCAATTGATGGGCCTTGGTATTACAATAAGAATGTTGCAACTCCCAAGGCTACCGACTTTAATTATCAACCCGGTGTTCGAACAAACATAACAGGTGTTGGCACTATATGTGCGGAATCCAATGTGTCCTTCATTTGTTGTCATGATGCAATGGAATGCATGTACTGAAGTCAAATCCTAAACTAATTGTAGAAAATGAAATGTTTGAAATGGAACCTTAACCTATTGCAAGAAAGAAAGTACAAGGGAAGAGATGGAAATTCAATGATAAATCATGCCATTTCCTAATTAACTACCAAGAAAATATGCTTTGAAATAATGCTAAATTATCATGAACCAAATGCTAGTATCTGTTGGAAATACTGAGAGGGGGGGTGAATCAGTATTTATTATTTTTTCATTCTAGTGATTGCCAAAAACATATATAGATATGTATATGTATATACTGAACACAAAAATCAACAGCTGGAATAAATGCTTTTATTAAAACTCAAGACAGTGCAATGAAATAAATACAATATAAGTATCTCTAACTGTGAGTAGTTGCCAAGCTCCAACTTGGACTTTAGTGAGGCTCCAACCTCCAGAGCACCAACTCTGTTATGCCAAGACACCAATATTGGACTTAGGAGCACCAAATCCCAAGGACTTCAATCCTGTTCAATTTCTGAGGCTCCAACCTCTTGGGCTCCAACCAAACCTTGGTATAAACTGGTTCTACTGCTTCTGTCTCTGCTGCTTTTGCTGCCTCTACAGCCTCCACTGCTTCTGTTGCCTCTTCTCTGGTTCTTCACCACCACAACAGCAACATGTAGTCCTCTATTTTTGTTGTTTTTATACATTCCATCCCTTTGTCCATTCGTTTCCTCTTTCTCACTGGCTGTTTGGCTTCCTTTCTCCACAGGCTCTTTGGCTTCCTCAACACTCGCTTATCCTGTCAGTTTCCTCTGTCTAATTGTTTTCTTCTTCAGGTTCCCACTTTCGGTTTCATCTGTCTATCGAATGTTCCAATATTCACAGGACACGTACAAGAGGAAGAGAGGCCGCATACACCCAGTTGTTATAGATTAACGGACAGCCACGTTCCAATCGCAATCATTGTGGCCAGAGTCAGTCTCCTGAACTATCAGGGGCATTATCGTATGCATTTTTTCCTCAGAGGCGCGCGCAGGCCAAATATCAAATTACATATGAAATATATGCAAAAACAGGCGACAATGCTAAACGGCGGACTTCAGGGATCATAGCACCCGTATCTATAATGTATCGGGTCTGCAACATTCATCACAATCGGCGATCACAAAGGGCCGATGGCCGATGGGCCAATCCTCCTATGGACGCGATATTCCATTGAATCATACTTTATATGCCTGTTGGGTCCACTGCTCCTATCGCTATCGGAGATCGCAGCATAACTGCAGTCACGAATGGTCGATGGCCAATGCAATGGATCGGATGCGATATGGTATTAAACCATAATTTATATGCCCGTCGGGCCCGCATATATT
Source organism: Pinus tabuliformis (assembly GCA_031772625.1). Taxonomy (NCBI): domain Eukaryota; kingdom Viridiplantae; phylum Streptophyta; class Pinopsida; order Pinales; family Pinaceae; genus Pinus; species Pinus tabuliformis. Next base: position 352,826,676 of record CM062811.1, read on the forward strand.
GTCGCAATCGGAGGCAGGACCTTTACCACTCCCGATGCCTGCTCCGAAATGTCGAATGCGATATATTATAAACTATTTTTAATGAGTCCATCGGGTCCATGCCTCTATCGCAATCGGCAATTGGGTGTGGGAAAACTTTATAACATATGCGATTACCGCGGATGCGATATATCATTAAGCCACAGTCTATGTTCCCGTCAGGTCCGCAACAGTTCTTCGCAATCGGGGGCTGCCCTTGGCGAAGGTCTGATGCGATATCGCTATCGGCAATTAGAATGGCCCACTTGACACTATATCGCCGCTCCCGAAGTTCCGATGCGACATTGTGTGCCGGACCCGATATAGCTTCAACATTTCCGTGAATAAGGTTTCAAATCCACCGATAGTATTAAATCTTATGTACACGCCTTAGCCTCCGTTTGCACCTCCGATAGTGTTAAACATATATATATGCATAGTTTTTGTTACCGATGGTGTATTTTCATATATAACCAAGCCTTCCACCTCCGTTTGCATTATATGCATATTTATATGGTTTTTAACTGCCGATAGTGATAAAGCATGCATACATGGGTTTTACAGGCCCCGATAACATAACTGGATATATCTATGTGAGTTCTGCCCCCGATGGATGTGTATGCTTCCGATAGGCTCCCGATAGGCATATATGGCTCTGTTTGCTGCATTTTCTCCTCCGATGGCTCCTCTTGTAGCTCCTCTTGCTCACGTGTGGCTCCTCTGGTTTGTTGAAATATTAATTTCACCTGCGCATTTATTTTTACAAAACAGCTGAAGAAAACCACCAAGCTCATCGGACCGCTTTTGCTGTGAAAGTGGTATTCCGTAAATCTCACCCGATGCAGTAAAATTTTTCCACGCGTCAACTGTACTTTTCACAAAACCACTTTCTATCGAGACGTAACATTCGTTCTGTTTGGGCGAGTGATGATCGTTTGATTAGTATGAAGACCGTTCACCGTCGGATCGAAGTCAAAGCTGGGTACGGTCAGAAAAAAATTCCCAACATGGCTTGGTCTGCTCCTATGTGGCTCCTCTTGCTCCCCTTGGCTCCGTCTGCTCCTCTGATGGCTTTGTCTCCTCCTCTTGAATATTGCCATATTGACATCAATGACAATCTGTGTCCAACAATCTCCCCCTTTGTTATTGATGGCAATATTGTTCTGCTCTCTCCCCCTTTGACATCAATGGCAAAGGAATGCATACGAAATCTCCCTGTCAAACTGCTCGCTCTGTCCTACTGAGTCTTTATGAATGAAATTGAGTGATGATAACAAAATAACCCCATCTTTTGACGCAGATGTTCGAATGCTTCCCGAGGAAGAGGTTTTGTGAAAATATCAGCTATCTGCTCCTTAGTACTGATATATTCCAGAGCGATGTTTTGTTCAGCTACTTGCTCACAGAGGAAATGATACTTGATTGGTATGTGTTTGGTTCTTGAGTGCATCATTGGATTTTTTCTCAGACTGATAGCGTTGGGGTTGTCACAATAGACGATAATCGATTGATCTGTACATATGTCGAGATATTTTAGAGCTTCCTTCATCCATAGTATCTGAGAGCAACAGTCTGTTGTAGCAATATACTCGGCTTCGGCTGTGGATAATGATATGGATGACTGCTTTTTGCTGAGCCAGGATACTAAACAGTCTCCTAGGAATAATGCATTTCCACTAGTGGTTTTCCGATCATCTATGCTTCCAACCCAATTAGCATCAGTGTATGCAGTTACCGTTAGTGTTGAGTCCTTTGGGTACCAAAGACCAAAATCAGAAGTTCCCTTCAAATATCTGAGAAATCTTTTTACATCTAATAAATGAGATTGTTTGGGAGCAGATTGAAATCTTCCCACCATTCCTACTGCTTGCATTATGTCTGGTCGTGTAGCTGTTAAGTATAGAAGGGCTCCAATCATTGACCTGTAATGAGTTGCATCTACTAGAGGGGAGTCATCATCTTTGCTCAATTTGCAGTTTGTGGACATAGGCGTACTCACGGGTGCACAGTCCTCCATTCCATATTTTTTGAGCATGTCTTTTAGATATTTAGCTTGCGATATACACAATCCTGCTCTGGTTTGAGATACTTGAAGTCCAAGGAAGTGGGACAACTCTCCTATCATTGACATCTCAAACTCTTTTTCCATGCTTTGAGAAAATTCATGGCTCATTTCATCATTATTACTAGCAAAAATCAGATCATCGACATAAACAAGAGAAACTAGTAACTTACCTTGATCTGTCTTTATGTATAGATTGCTTCCAGCCACTCCCTTTTTAAAGCCTTCTTGTTGGAGATAGTTATCCAGTCTTGCATACCAAGCTCTAGGAGCTTGTTTCAATCCATACAAAGCCTTTTTCAACTTACAGACTAGGTCCTTTCCTGTTGTCAGATCAAAACCTTCTGGCTGCTCCATATAGACATCCTCTTTGATTTCCCCATTTAGGAATGCTGATTTCACGTCCATTTAATAGATTTTGAATCCTTTTGAGCAAGCAAATGCTAAGAACATCCTAATAGCTTCCATACAGGCCACTGGTGCAAATGTCTCTTCAAAGTCAACTCCTTCAATTTGTGAATAGCCTTTGTAGACAAGTCTTGCCTTGTTTTTGATAACCTGTCCTTCCTCATTCATTTTATTTTTGAACACCCATTTGGTTCATATTATGTTTTTGTCATTTGGGCGAGGTACCAGCTCCCATGTCTCGTTCTTCTCAATTTGGGACATTTCTTCTTCCATGGCTTTTACCCAATGAGGATCCTTACATGCTTCTGCAAATGTTTCTGGTTCTATCATAGATAGGAGGGCTATGACTTTTCTCTTGGGTGTGATTGATATCCTTCTTTGGGTCTACACACTTTCATCTCTATCGCCAATGATATGCTCTTCTCCATGATGTTTTTGGACATACTTCATCTTTGAAGAGGTATTAGGTGGTTCTCTTTCCTCTTCTTCTTCTCCTTCTTTCTCATCTATTTCTTCTTCTTTAGGTTCTTCTTCTTCAATGAGAAAGTCATCTTCATGTTCTTCAATTTCCTTTTCTGGAAGATCTTCATCAACATTTACATCAATGCTTTCCACTATTTTCTTCAGTCGATAATTGTAGCACTTGTAGGCCTTGCTCCGCGTAGAGTATCCAAGAAATATCCCTTCATCAACCCGAGAATCAAACTTTCTGGGTGAGCCATCATTTATTTTTATGAAGCACTTGCTTCCAAAGATCTTGAAGTACTTCACCGAAGCAGGTCTTCCGTTCCATAGCTCATAAGGAGTTTTATCACAGTTTGGTCTTAATTCAGTTCGATTCAGTGTGTAGACAACTGTCCCTACTGCTTCTCTCTAGAATATAGGCTGTAAGTATGCTGCTAATAGCATGGTTCTTGCCATCTCTTGGACTGTTCGGTTTCGTCTTTCAACTACCCCATTTTTCTGAGGTGTTTTGGCAGCCAAGAATTCCCTTTTAATTCCATGAATATTACAGAACTTACTGAACTCGTTTGATGTGAATTCTCCTCCTCTGTTTGTTCTGAGGCACTTAATTTTTGAATCTTTTTCATTTTCTACAAGGGCTTTTAGATTCTTAAAACACTCAAAAGTTTCAAATTTATACTTCATGAAATATATCCACATCATTCTAGTATAATCATCAACAAATAACACAAAGTACCTTTCTCCTTGGAGTGTTTGATTTCTAGTTGGCCCACACACATGAGCATGGATGATCTCCAAGGGCTTCGATGTACAGTGTTCCTTTATCTTGTTGCTGGTTCTGGTCTGCTTTCCATGTTGACATGGACCACACACTGCTTGATTTGGTTTGAAAAGCCTTGGGATGTCTTGTACAGCTTTGATCTTGCTGATATTGATCAGATTTTCAAAGCTTGTATGTCCAAGTCGCTTGTGCCACAGCCAACTCTCATCTGTTTGACTCAGGTAGCATTTATTTTCCTGAATCTTGTTTAGAATGTAAATGTTGTCTGGTGTTCTCACCCCTTTTGCCACAAGTTTCCATGAGGCAGAGTTCCTTATTTCATAGTCTTTGGTGCTGAAAAAAACCTTATGTCCTTGATCACAGATTTGGCTGACACTCAGGAGGTTGTGTTTGAGTCCGTCAACCAGCAGAGCATCTTGAGCTTTTCCTTTTCCATTTATCAAAGTAACTGTTCCTTTTCCTGCAATTTTGCCATATCCGCTTCCAAAAGGCACATTTTCTTCCTTTTTGCTCAGTGAGACAAACTTCCCTCTGTCCCCTGTCATCTGTCTAGAGCACCAACTGTCTACAAACCATTGGTTTCCATTATTTTGAGCACTTAGAGCCAGGCCGCATTTGTCCATGCTAGAGTTCTTGCTACTCGTCTTTCTTCCTTTGAGTGGGCAGTCTTGTTCATAGTGTCCATTATTGTAGAAAAAAGAGCAAATCAGATCAAATTTGGTCAAGGGATCAAATGAATTAAAGGTTTTGATTTGTCCCTGCCTTTTGGGGGCATATGAGTTGATTACTTGGTCCTTTTGCGTTGTCTTTTCACTTCTGCAAGCCATACAATGTCTAGCTTGGTGACCGCAGTTTTTACAGTGAAAGCAGTGTCCAAGAATGATGGTTTTGAAGCAACCACGGTTTGAGTCGATTTCCTTCCTGGGAATTACTCCTCCCTCATCCTTTGGATTTTTCATGGGCACTTGCTGGAGTACAGGTTTGTATTTGCTGTAGTGTCCATGGTTTGACTCCACATTCTTCTTTGGAGTAATTCTTTCTTCATTCTTGGAATCTGGGATGCACTTTTGATAACATACTTTTTCATCTTTTGGATAGCTGGAAAGTGCATCAGCATAGCTTTTCACACTATTCTTAGTGCTTGAGGATTCTCTTTTGAAACCTATTCCAGACTTATCATGTTGAGGTTTTTGATTTTTCAGAATAGTCTCAAGTATTTGAGAGCTTTTACAACCTTTTTTAATTTGCTCCAACTCCTTTATGAAAGACACGATTTCAGCCTCGCGTTCTTCACAAGTCTCTTCTTTATCTTTAATATTTGCTTCCAAGAGATCTTCTCTCCTTCTTATTTCCTCATTTTCCACTTTGAGAGAAATGATTTTGTTCCGTAGCTTCTTGTTTTCTTCAATGGTGCTAATTAATAGTTCATCTACATTTCCTTCTAGCCCCGAGTCATCATCATCTATGAGTGCCATGAATAATGCTTCTTGGCTTTCATCATGATCACTCTCCTCATCTGATTTCTTATTTATGACCATAAAATCCTCCTCATCAGACTCATCTTTCTTGGAGAAGAAGTTTTTCTTATTGAACCCTTTCTTTTTATGTTCCATTCTTTCGGAATTTCCTTCATCATCACTGTCATGTTTATGAGGAAATTTTGCTGCATAATGACCTATTTTACCACATTTAAAACAGATAAGAGGATACTTGCCTTTAAGCTTAGATCCTCTCTTCAGCTTTCTTACATATTGAGCGAATTCGGATTCCACATCTGACTCATCACTAGAGTCATTCCTTTCTTTCCTTCCTTTGACTTTGAGGCCTTGAATGCTGCATCTTTGGAGCTAGGGCCACCTTTCCTCATTTCATAGGCAGTGAGAATTCCATGGAGTTCATCCATTTTGAGGGTATCTAGATCCTTTGCTTCTTCTATAGCACTTATTTTGGAGTCAAATCTGTCTGGAAGAGACCTTAATAACTTTTGAACAATGGTACTTTCTTCCACCTTTTCGTCTAATCCTTTCAGGGAATTTACTACTTTAGCTACTGGAAGGAGGTATGCTGCAATATCTTCTTCATCTTCCATCTTCAAACTTTCAAATTGTCTTCTATGAGTTTGAAGCTTTGCCTTTTTGACTTTTGAGTCTCCATCATACAAGCCAACTAGCTTCTCCCACATTTCTTTGGAAGAGGTACAATGCATGATTTTTGTAAACACGGAATCAGTGATTCCACTAGTGACAGAGTTCATGGCCTTTGCATTTTCAATGTAGGCTTTCCTCTCGTCTTGGTCTGTTGGAAGAGTGGAAGTCGCTTGGTATTCAGTTTGAAAAAAATGCCAGACTTCAGGTCCAAGGGACATTAAGTAGTAAGTCATTCTTTTCTTCCAGAAACCAAAGTTAGTGCCATCGAACAGAGGAGGTTTTCCCAATGCTTCATGATTTCACATCATGGCTACGGATCCTTCTTCAAGTTGTTAGGCTAGTATGAAGAAGCCTGCCCTGATACCAATTATTGGAAATACTGAGAGGGGGGTGAATCGGTATTTATTATTTTTTCATTCTAGTGATTGCCAAAAAAATATATAGATATGTATATGTATATACTGAACACAGAAATCAACAGCTGGAATAAATTCTTTTATTAAAACTCAAGACAATGCAATGAAAAAAATACAATATAAGTATCTCTGACTGTGAGTAGTTGCCAAGCTCCAACTTGGACTTCAGTGAGGCTCGAACCTCCAGAGCACCAACTCCCAAGGACTTCAATCCTGTTCAATTCTGAGGCTCCAACCTCTTGGGCTCCAACCCAACCTTGGTATAAACTAGTTCTGCTGCTTCTGTCTCTACTGCTTTTGTTGCCTCTACAGCCTCTGCTGCTTTTGTTGCCTCTTCTCTAGTTATTCACCACCACAACAGCAACATGCAGTCCTTTGTTTTTGCTGTTTTTATACATTCCATCCCTTTCTCCATTTGTTTCCTCTTTCTCACTGGCTGTTTGGCTTCCTTTCTCCGCAGGCTCTTTGGCTTCCTCAACGCTCGCTTATCCAGTCAGTTTCCTCTGTCTAATCATTTTCTTCTTCAGCTTCCCACTTTCAGTTTCATCTGTCTATCGAACGTTCCAATATTCACAGGACACGTACAAGAGGAAGAGAGGCCGCATACACCCAGTTGTCATAGCTTAATGGACAGCCACGTTCCAATCGCAATCATTGTCGCCAAAGTCAGTCTCCTGAACTATCGGGAGCATTATCGTATGCATTTTTGCCTTAGAGGCGCGCACAGGCCAAATATCAAATTACATAGGAGATATATGCAAAAACGGGCGAAAGTGCTAAACGGCGGACTTCAAGGATCATAGCACCCGTATCTATAATGTATCGGGTCCGCAACATTCATCAAAATTGGCGGTTGCAAAGGGCTGATGGCCGATGGGCCAATCCTCCTATGGACGTGATATTCCATTGAATCATACTATATATGCCTGTCGGGTCCACTACTCCTATCGCTATCGGCGATCGCAACATAACTGCAGTCACCAATGGCCGATGGCCGATGCGATGGACTGGATGTGATATGGTATTAAACCATAATTTATATGCCTGTCAGGTCCGCATATATTGTCGCAATTGGAGGCAGGACCTTTACCACTCCCGATGCCTGCTCCGAAATGCCGGATGCGATATATTATAAACTGTTTTTAATGAGTCCATCGGGTCCATGCCTCTATCGCAATCGGCGATTGGGTGTGCGAAGACTTTATAAAATATGCGATTACCACAGATGCAATATATCATTAAGCCACAGTCTATATTCCCGTCAGGTCAACAGTTCTTCGCAATCGGGGAATGCCCTTGGCGGAGGTCCGATGCGATATCACTATCGGCAATCACAATGGCCCACTTGACACTGTATCACCACTCCCGAAGTTCCGATGCGACATTGTGTGCCGGACCTGATATAGCTTCAACATTTCCGTGAATAAGGTTTCAAATTTGCCGATAGTGTTAAATCTTATGTACACTCCTTAGCCTCCATTTGCGCCTCCGATAGTGTTAAACATATATATATGCATAGTTTTTGTTGCCGATGGTGTATTTGCATATATAACCTGGTCTTCCGCCTCCGTTTGCATTATATGCATATTTATATGGTTTTTAACCGCCAATAGTGATAAAGCATGCATACATGGGTTTTACAGGCCCCAATAACATAACTGGATATATCTATGTGAGTTATGCTCCCGATGGCTATGTATGCTTTCGATAGGCTCCCAATAGGCATATATGGCTCTGTTTGCTGCATTTGCTCCTTCGATGGCCCCTCTTATAGCTCCTCTTGCTCTAGTGTGGCTCGTCTAGCTTGTTGAAATATTAATTTCACCTGCGCATTTATTTTTACAAAACAGCTGAAGAAAAAAACCAAGCTCATTGGACCGCTTTTGCTGTGAAAGTGGTATTCCGTAAATCTCACCTGATGCAATAAAATTTTGCCACACGTCAACTGTACTTTTCACAAAACCACTTTCTATCGGGACGTAACATTCGTTCTGTTTGGGCGAGTGATGATCGTTGGATTAGTATGAAGATTGTTCGCCATCGTATTGAAGTCAAAGCTGGGTACGGTCAGAAAAAAATTCCCAACATGGCTTGGTCTGCTCCTATGTGGCTCCTCTTGTTCCTCTTGGCTCCGTCTGCTCCTTTGATGGCTCTGTCTCCTCCTATTGAATATTTCCATATTGACATCAATGGCAATCTGTGTCCAGCAGTATCTAAGCATGGAAGTAAGAAGCATCAAACATCACTAATGTGCAAGTAAAGTCATTGAAATAAATCTGTTTTTTTCTTTTTCTCTTTTCATGCAAAATCAAGTATGCAAACTAATTTCTTTTGGTGATGTGGTAGGTGAATTAAGGATGTTAGAGGTTGGATGGAAGGGTTAGGATATGGTTGGATGGTGTGGGAGACCCTTGGTAGGATTTTGGTTACTTCCTATAGGTTTTCCACCAGTTCGGACTAAAAACAGGTCATTTCAGGAAAGCCTACAAGATGTACTATAAACCTAGAAGATGATCCTGTAGGAATTATAAGAAACATACAGGATACAACCGAGAGAAAAATGTGAGGTGTTTGAGGTGATGGGAGACCTAGGAAAGGTGTGTGATGGGTGGAATGGAGTGGGAAAATTCCTAGGATCACTTAGAACTAAAAATCAAGTTGGGAGATGGATGGATTCACTCAAAAAGCTTACAGAAGTTTCGTTGTGAAATGATGAAATTGGTGAGGGTTTAATGACCAAGAAAATAAAATAAAAATTGGATGGGAAATTTTTTTTTATTAACTAGGATTTCTTAGGTCCCTATTCCAGGTAGAATCACTAAAAAATACCTATGTTAACTCATGCAAAAAAATGAAAAAACATTACTAGTTGAAAATATAGAAATTTGAGAACTAGTGAGCTAGTAAATCTAAGAAATTCCTAACCAAATGAAGTGCAACTGAAATGGGGTGATTTTTTTATGAACTAGAATTTTTTGTGATCTAATGGAAGTGGAATCAAATTGATTGAAGCTCATTAGGATGCTCATAGCAGACATTTAATGTTCTTTTCTAAAATCGAGGTCCAATAATCTATATTTGGGAATGAGAAGACTAATCCAAGAAACTAAATGATTATTATCACCTTAAAACGATTTTTCAATGATGAAATAGTTCTTGTAATCCTACAAAAGAACTTACATCAACCATTTAACTCAATCCTACAACAAGAAATCATTAATACTAAATGCAGAAATAGAAAGAAATAAAAACTAGAGATGCATGTGAATAAGCAATCGAAAGAAGGAAATAAAATGATACAAAAGGGCTCTGAGGTTCTTGGTATTGCCAAGCCCAAGGAAAATCAGATACCTATGGGGGATAAAAAGATTTAGAAGCTGAACATGTCACCAATCTTCATTATTTTCATCAATAGAATTACATCCCTGCAAGAAAATACAATCAAGCTGCAAGAATACAAGCTCTCTCCACAATAACACTAATTAATTTTTCTCCCTAGATGAAAATTCGACTTCGTACTTATACAAAATTATTGGAAATCATTCCCCATGAATGGAGGAATCTTTCCCCACCAAAATCCCTTGATTAGTGGATCTAGTCCTCAATACTAGATATTTGCATTAAATCGCAGGGAACACATTCCGAAATTTTCTCAATCATTCCATAAAGGAAAATTCAACTTAATACTTATCCAAAATGATTAGGAATAATTCCCCATGGATGGAGGAAGCTTTTCCCACCGAAATCCCTTGATTAGTGGATCTTCTCCCTTGATTGGTGGATCTGCTCCGTTGATTAGTGGAACACATTCCTAGATTTTCTCAATCATCAGAGTTCCACAGTTTGTGCCATAATTCCATAATATCTTCTTGACTTATTATTTATTATTGATCCTCTAGTAGTAGGGAACAAGTCCCTAAATCATATCCTCCTCCAACTCTTCATAATCTACCTAATATTCTCATAATATTCCACAAAAAATAAATAATATTAGGCACAAATATTCAATTATTCATGAGCCTTCCTAATGAATATATTAAAGTTAAAAATAAATTATGTAATGCAAAAAGGGGGGTTTAATGTGTTGAAGGATGGTCATAGGCCTTAATTTATGTCTAATTTAGAGGCCCATCATCCATATACGTCTATCGCGGGGAGGAACCCTATTTAGAGGTCATGGCCACAATCTTCTTCAGGCCCTCAAGGAAAATCATAAGGAGAACAAACTTTCCAGTCATGGAAATGATGTTACTACATTGATTCATAGTGATCAAGGAAACAACGGTAGCAAGTGCTACCTCCGGTATCGTGTACAACTTATTGCCCAAAGTAATAATAATAGTGCGAGGCATAAAATCATACATAACATGTCACTCCCACAAGTATAATTGGCCTAATAAAACATAACAAACTTCAATAGGTGAAACATCACACAATACCTCATATATCAAGGGATTGATGTTGTAGGTAAAGTGACACTATTGGCTAATGCAGAGATCTTGCCCTTGGTGAAGCCACCCAATGGTGTACGGCTACGGGTGTGGTGTGGTCGGTAGGATGAAGTGTTTCACGACCTATGTTGAAATGAGGTTCTTTTGGTTCCCAATGCCGACAATGAACTACAATAGAGAACTCTTCACCCACATTTGTGAATTGAAGAGCCAACCCCCCTCCTCTGGATCTTCGTGCTCATCCTTCTCAATCTTGGTGGTGGAAACGGTGCCACTAGCCTCTGCATCGATAATACACTTCAATTTGTCATTCCCCTTGCCAGATATTGACTCAGAGATGGAACATATATCAAATTTGGAAGCCTTCAGCTCAGCCACCAGTGACTACCTGGCTCGACACTCACTTGTGTTGTGAGTGGGGCTCTTATGGAACTCACACCATTTCCATGTGTCATTATTTTCCTTCTCTTGCATATTCAGTGGGTTATCCTGGGTAACCCCTCCTTGGATTTATCCTTTTCTATGCGGTTTGGAGGTGCCTCTTCCTTGCTTTAGATTCACAGATCCAATGTCTCACTTCTTCTGTTTAAATTTATGTTCAATAGTAACAACATATTGATAGGCGACACGAAGCGAGGATATATCTAGGAGCTCCTTCTTGTCCTAAATGTAATTGTGTACACAGCCATGATACTCGAGTACCAAATCCCACTCAGAATCCTTAATACTCAGTTTTGTGCGAAGGGTATGAAAAAAATTGTGAACTTTGACACATATTGGTCCTTTTCCTGCCACAACGTGGTCCACTTTATGTATTTATTTTCATAGCTCCTGAAAGGGTAATATTCTTCATGAATGGAATCTCAAAAATAATTCTAAGTGGGTGCGATTGAAAACCGTCAGAATTGCCTCTCATACTGTTGTTCACAGTAGGTTTCCCACCACTCCGTGACATGTGGGGCAGCTTTAAGGAGTGCAAAAGTAAAATTTTCCCCATTGAGAAAGTCATAAATTGAAAAATATCCTTCCAACAAATTTAACCATCTATCTATGGCATTTGCATCTATGTGTCCTTCAAATATGGGAATGTCCAAGTTAACTTGTAACTTAAAAGGAGTGGCACCTCCAGAGTGGCTGTTAGATGAATATATGGTTCCTGTGGGTAGCTGCCAAAGGATCTGTGAAAAGTTATCCATGATCGCATTCTTTTGTTGTTCGAGGCTTCTTCAAGCAATATTTTGAAAGGATCTCTTACCCCCTCATGTTTATTTTCTTTTTCCATGAAACATCGTGAGGGTTGGTGAGGCTGCTCTTGCAAGGTTTCAACAAGTTCAATCCCTAACTCCTTATACCTTGACCTCATTGGGGACATGCAAGGAAACACAGAGAAAGAGTAGACCGATCTGATACCACTGATCCAGACTTACGTCGGAACACAATAAAATACAATTATACACATAACCAGAGAGATGCAGCATAAATAAAACTTCTCAAGGTCATAACTTTGGCATATGATCTCTGTTTGGCTATCATAAAACCTCATTTCAAATATCTCATAGAGGAGGCTAAAAAGAAACCATTAAATTCGAAGGGGACTTTTCTAGCCTCTTCATTTTCCCTAAAAATGTCTTTCACTGCCTCAAAACAACTTTGGAAGTTTAGGACCCGAAAACTACCAAAAATATTAAGTTATGATATAATTAAGGAAACTGAAAAGAAACAGTGGTGCGAGTCCAAGTGGAAGAGGTGGGTGGCCACCAATATCCACCTGGATCACATCCTTCTCTTGTACCAACATGATTGGGCTTCCACAAGGTGATGAACTTGGAATGATGTGCCCTTTCTACAATAACTCCTAAATATTCCTCTTGATTTTATCGTTCTCCAGAACATAGCATTGATAAATCAGTATGTTGGGTAGTAATGCACCCAATGTCAGATCAATGGAGTGCTTGACCTGACAGTGTAGGGGTACCCTTATGGTTGAGGTGAAGATTTTCCTATACTCCTCGATGAACTTATCCATCTACTATCTTCCTTCCATAAGTGTAAATCATAAAGAAGGGAAATTTCCCAGTCTCAAAAATTATATTACTGTATTGCTTTGCAAAGATGAAAGAGATGGTAGTAGAGAGTGCTTCCTCTGGTATCATGTATGGTTATTACCCAAATTAATAATAATACTATGAGGCTTAGACTCATACATAGTGTGACGCTTCCACAAGTATGGTTGGCCTAATAATATATCACAAACATCAAGAGAAGAAACATCACACAATACCTCATTCGTGATGGACTTGATGTTGTAAGGAAGGCAACACTACTCGCTGACGCGAAGATCTCATACTTGGTGAAGCCACCTGATGGTGTACAAATATGGGTGTGATGTGGTTAGTGGGCCCACCCACTTCAAGATCTTTACCTAAATGAGGTTCTTTTGGTTCTCGTTGTTGACAATGAACTGCATTTGAGAACCCTTCACCCACATCTATGAGCAAAAGAGATGATCCCCCTCCTCTGGATATTCGAGCTCAATCTTCTAGATCTTCGTGGTGGAAATGGTGGCACTGGGCTCCAGATAAATAATCTGTTTCCCTTTTCCATTCCCTTTTTTGGGTTCTCACTCAGAGTTGGAACATGTAATTGATTTGGAATCCTTCAGCTCAACCACCACTGATTGCTTAACTTGACACTTACTTATGTTGTGAGTGGGGCTCTTATGGAAATCACACCATTTTTGGTGTCCTTCTTTGTCTTCATGGTGTTGTTCTTTGCTTGTAGCTTTGATGGGTTGTCCTGGGTCACACGACCTTGTCTTTTTCCTTTTTAATGCAGTTTTGGGGTGGCTTTCCTTCAGATTTGCAGGTTCAATGTCTCTGTTCTTTCTTTTAAATTTCTTCTCGATATTAACAACGTATCGATAGTTGATTCCATGCGAGGCGATATCCATGAACTCCATCTCATCTTGGATGTGCTTTTGTAGATAGCCATGGTACTTGAGTACCAAATTCCTCTTAGAATCCTTGATACCCAACTTCATGCAAAGGCTATGAAAAATATTTGTGAACTCCGACACATGTTGGTCCCTTCCTTTCCCTAGCGTCGGGAACTTTATTTGTTTATCTTCATAGCTCACACCAGTGTAATATTTTCCCTTGATGATGTCTCAAAAATATTTCCAAGTGGGTGTAGCTAAAAATAGTGAGGCTTGTCTCTCATCCTATTGTTCAAAGTAGGTTCCAAACCAGTCCATGACATGGGGGCCAACTTTGAGGACTACAAAAGTAATCTTTCCCCAATTGGAAAAATCATGAACCAGAAAATATCCTTCCAACAGAATTAACCATCTATCTATGATGTCTGCATCTATATTTCTTTCAAATATGGGAATGTCAAAGTTGACGTGTAGCTTACATAGAGTGGCACCTCTAGAGTGGCTGCTAGATGAAGATGCATCGCTTGTGTGTAGTCGTCAAAGCATCTAGGCAAATTTATCCATCATCACGTTCCTTTGTTTCTCTAGGGATACTTCGAGCAATATTTTAAAAGGATCTCCTTCTCCCCCATCTTTATCTTCTTCTTCATTGGAGGTTGTTGGGGTTTGTGAGGTTGGTCTTGTAAAGGTTCAACCATTTTGAGCCCTAACTCCATAAAACCTAACCTCATTGGGGAAATGCAAAGAAAATCAAAGAAAGAGAAGACCACTCTGATACCACTAATCTAGAATTTTGCAGGAATGTAACAAAACATAGATATAAACATATACAAAAACGTACAACATAAATTAAACTTCATTTCATTAACATCAAAGAACTAAAATTTGCTTACATACAAAAAAGAAATAAACTAGCGTAGTTGATGGTAGCTTATCTCTCAAAAGAGATGTGGTGACTACATGCCTCCGAATTTCATTACAATGAGGCTCAAGGGCCTTTCTATTATTGAAAAATGAAGGGAAACCCTAAGAAACCAAAAACCTAACTCTAGGAGATGGAACACCAAGAGTTTGTGGGCCCCATTGGGGTTAGTTGGGCAACCAACTTCGTGAGGTCGTAACTTGGCCATATGATCTTTGTTTGGCACATAGAATACCTCATTAGAAATATCTCTATGAGTACAATATTTGTGATTGGGTCAGTGGATATAATCTCATGGCATACATCAAAATAACACTATTTAAGGGCTCAAAACAACTCTAGAAGTTCAGGACCCGAAAAACTACTAAAAATAATAAATGATTCTATAGTCAAGGAGAATGATGAAACTGGTTGGGGTCTTATGTAGAATAGGTCCGTTGCAACCAATATCTACTTGAATCATTGATAGTCTAACCATATTTTGCAGAATTTTGCTAAAGTTAGCAAATTTCCAGATAAATGTAGCACTACTACTACAATTGGTAGGACTGCTATATTTGTTCGAAGTTCCACTAAATATGGAGGCATAACCATGGCCCAATAGGAGGGGCAATGTGGCCCAATCATATTGTACCACAAAGCGCCACATTGGAAGGAAATGGTTAAATTTAAATCCAAATGATTGGAGTTCCAAGTTTGGAAAACCCATTTTACAACTCGATGGTTGAACAATTGGCAATAGTTTGCATTGCAATGAAATTGGTAGTTAAATTATGTGTTGGGTTGGCAGTAGTTGAATATATTAGTTGTATCACCATAGACATCTAACAAAAAATGGAACATATAAACCAATGACCTAAGGCAACTGGAAATAACTCAATTCAATATGGGAAACATGTTAGATACCTCACGACGATTTGTTTAATTTGCAAAAAAAAAAATGATTTCAAACAAATGAAAACCAAAAATGGAAAATAATATATATACAGTAAAAAATATGTAATAGTCAACAATTTGGTTTAAATAATTGTGACTCGGCAGTGACATATTATAGCGGGATTTGTTAACCATTTCGGTGAATGGTTAAACATAATATTATTTTATAGATAACGAAATGGGTTGGGCGAGGGTTTGAACTACTGACTTCACTGGAAACAAGAGCTCAATTTCCAACGGGATAACCAACACTCTAGGTGGGCAGTCCTTGTTATCTCCATGAACAATTTCATATATAAATATTTTCACCTACCAAGCAACAATGGACTAAAATTGTGAGTGTGGAGGTTGAAACTTGGAGTAGTAGAAATTTGGTGCTGAACCAAAACTAAGAGTAGGCAAAACCATCTAACACACATACCGAAGAAAATATTATTAGAGAATTTTCCTTTAAATATTCCATGAATATTCATATCCAGAATCTATGAGGAACCTAGAAGTTTCCTTGAGGGACCATAATTGTAGGTGGTGGAAAGTGGCCAACTTTATATTCAGTTTAACCTAGATTTTGCAATGATCATAATGGTGCAATAATGTTTTGCATCTATGTAGTGGATTTGAGGGGTCATGGAAGAAACCCACCTTGTTCAATAATTGTTGGGCATGAATTTAAAAAACAACAATGTGCATTTCAGAGGTAAGGCATGTTTACAATTAAAAGTCTTAGGAGGAGAAGACAAAAGTACTAGTGTTGTGATTGTTGTCATTTGAGTAGTCAAATTTTAGGTCACTCCCATGAATGTACTTGCCTTTATTTTTGTTAAACTAAATGAAGCGACCTCCCCACTATTGAAGCAGGGCCTAGAGATTTAGCCCACACTCACAAAATTTTGTTATAAACTTGTGTGTGCATTATCTTTATGGTCACCTTTATGTTTCGAATTCTTTAAGTATTTTCATATTTATTTTTTACATACTCTTTCATGTAATTTTGCTAACACCAAAAGGATCTTGGATAATGTCGGTAAATCAGATATTCTAGATCAGGCATTTATTCTTTTGTTACACCACTTGATGAGTAGGGTTAGGAGGAGTGGCCCATTCGATAGAAGAGTCATCTACATCTCTCCTTTGAAGTAATAGGTGTTGGAGTTTGAGGGATGGTAGGAAGCTTGACCCCAATTGTTCTTCAGAGCATTGATAAAGAAAAATTGGTATTGCTAAGATTGGTGCAAACCTCCTCTATTCTATGAATGATCCTTCCTTGACATCTTCCATGGTCTAGAGGTGGCGTGCTAATAGGTTTCACATTTCCAAGTGTCCATGCCCCAAACATCGACACTGTTGTAACAACCCTGGTGAAAATTCCATGTAATAAAAGTTAAAAATAATAATCATAGTTGATAGGACACTTATTCCAAGATGAATCTGGGGCAAGAAATTGTAGGGGTTGTTCATCTAGTTGTTTATGGCTAAGGAAATTGGCAAATGCAATGACTAAGGCTTTGCAAAGGAAGAATGGCATTTTTGGCACATTTATTTATGAAAATAATGGAAAATGAAGAAAATAGAGGCATCATTCATAAAAGGCTTCTGAGGATCAGTTGGTAACCTTTTGTTAGTTCAATTTTGAATCTCTCTCATTATTCTCTCTCTCTCTCTCTATCAATCTTAGACACAAATTTTTCTTGGAGCACCTGGGCATTGGATTAAGAAAGGCAAAGAAGGCAAGAGGAAGTGAAGATCAAGCAAGGAAAAGCTCTATCAAGTAGCTACAACAAGATTCTTTGCAGGTATCGATTCACATGTCTATTTTCCTTGCTATATTTGGCATGAATGGTATTTCATGTGGTTCTTTTGCTGTTATGGCATGGTTTTTTCCATATGTCACAGTGTTTTCAGCCTTTCCTTGCCATTTCCCGATAGCCTTGATGAGATGGGTTCTCATACTTTAGTTGAGCTGAATTGTCAAATGGATTTGAAGTTGAGTGGGTGGATCTCCGAAATGAGAAACACATGGCATAATGATCCCTCGATCGGACTGTGGATCACAGTAAAGCCACTAGCCTAGTAATCCCTTCACCAGACTCTGGGTTATAGTAAAGCCAATATTGTGTGCCTTGGTGGGCCTGGGAATCCTTGGGAGTGAATGATGAGATATACACTAAATCCAAGAGGTGGATTTCTCTTTGCTGAGCCTAGTAGTACTCGAGTAGGATGAATAGTAAAGCCTGAAGAGTGATTCTGAGTGTAGGGCCTAGTGATACCTCAATTAGATTATGGATTATGGTAAATCCTAACAAATTAGGAGGCACTAGAATTCCTCATGGTGTAAGTGGGGAACTGTGGTAGAATCCATGCTTGTTTGGTTATTTTTGGTTGGTTATGAGTTCCACATTCATTCTTGGAATATGGCACATGGTTGATTGGTTGAAGAGAGATTTGGCTAAGCCACTCTATGTTGGGTGGAACGTAGTAGTCCCATCTCCAGTTGGTTTTTGCATTCATTAATGATAAATTAATACCCTTGGTTTTCATTTGTAAATGTATTGGTTGATATGTGGATTTTATGGCTTATATATGTATGGTATTTATGTTGTTACTATGCTAGTTATATGTAAGTTTTATGACAACAACTATGTACGAATCTCAATATATTTTTACTTGTAAATAAATAGAAGATGCATCTATGACCTAATAGATGATAATGCAACAAATGATGTGAGGGAACAATGGTTCTTATCAATTCTCAGATAAGTATGAGATCCTTATGCTTAATACTATTATTTACACCTGTAGATTAGATGTTTGCGATATGTTTGATGAAATTCCTCTCACGGATAGTAGGGGTCTGGTGAAGGGTTTGTTTAACTAATCATTTCTACTTCATTGTTTCCTTGTTATTTTACCGGTCTTAAGATATCATTCCATTCTGGGAAGTGACCTGGGCTCTCGTCCGAGAAAAGTACCTCAAATCATGGGGACGTTGGCACAAAAGTGGACAAATTGGTCCCTAGATGCTAGCTTGTAGGCCTGTGAGAGAATCCAAAGGTCCCTAGACACTCGCATACCCATAGCATGAGAGCATCTAGAGGGAAGGAGATAAGAAGTTTTAGGAGGACCCAAGGGCAAGCTACCTGAAGTGCTGGCATGGTTTTCAGGTGTTTTGTAGCTGATGTGGGAGGTCTGTGTGCTATTAATCCATTGATTCCATTTCCTTAAGGTCAAATCCAACTATAGTAGCCTCTCGTCGAATGTTTACCTTGGTTGGCTGGTTACTTGAGTAGATGTGGGAGGAGGGTGTTACAACTAATTTGTCTCCATTATTGCAATCAGAGAGTGAATGTGGGTTGGAATGTCCTTGTCCAAAGTCTCCTTCTCTTGGAAATGCTAAGGGAGGGGTGGTCACCCTCTCTGTCTACCTCCATATCTTTCTCTGCCATATTCGCAAACCAAATTTTCTTTCATGGTGCAATTTCACCTAATGAAATGGAGTCTGGTGGTTCTTTCCATAATTGTGTTGCTTCCCTCGTTTGAGCTTCCTACCTATAGGAAGGAATGATGGAGAATAAATGTGTGTAAAAATAATCCAGAGGATGTTCTTGATGCCCTTGAATAATAGTGACCCACCTCCACGGAAGGCACGTGTGCTTCATTACCACCACCTGTACATAGTCTTAATTGTTGGCTTGAGGTATGGCATGTGATCTCTGGTAGGATCAATCATTTGATGGTACTCGTGGATCAGCGGAATTATAAATAAAATATGTAATATGCATGTTAATTAAATTATTAGATATCCTCTTTTTTTCTTCTTTTTTTCTTGTCAAGTGATTTGTGTGTATCCAAGCTTTACCCGTGGCTTGAGAAACCATGACCCAAGGGCATCTAAGCTGTCAAAATCACCTGGGGATCACACCCGACCTGGGCCACACCAACTTTAAGCGGACTGGATTTTTGTGTGTCTCCTCCCGCTAGCACGAGTGCAACAACTTTCATGAGGTTTGATCATGGGTCGCCTTGCTAACGAGGCCCATCCTCAACTGGTTTTGATAGTGGGACTTGACATATCCTTTTCACTTTTCAATATCAAGGGGATATGTATTTTAAGATATATTAATAATAAAGAAACATTTTAGCATGAACAATATGGGTGAATGACCATGTTCAGTAAAATATTTGATGTCAAATCTCTCTCTCTCTCTCTCTATATATATACATATATATAACAAACTAAAATAAAAAATATGTTACTATCAAAATATTTTTTAGTGTGTTGTTCAATATAAAGGAAATGAGTAATTCCTTCCATAGTAACACTGGATTTAACACATTGCATATCATAGATCTATGTTAAACTTAAATCTATCAAGTTCCAAAAGCAATTAAATTTCTTGAAGTGCAAACACTACCTTAAGTTTTATACTTCAAAAAAAATTACATATAAAAAAGTTTTGATTTGAATCTTGATAGAATCAAAGTTAACATAAATTTATTAAGCTAATTATACATTACATTAAATATAAAAATAAAAATAATAAAGTTATATTTATAAATATTATATTTCATATATAAATATAAATTTTAAAATTATGGTTAAAAATGTTACGAAGTATTCAACTAAATAAATGATATTTTTAATAATTTATTGAATTGAAACTAATTAATGGTTTAAAACAAATTACAAACATAAATATATCAAAAACTAAATTATATTATATTGTTAAAACAAAAATATTATATAACTTATGAATATGAATAAATATATAAATTAGGTTACATCAAATTTATGTATTATTTCTTTTTATAAGATAAGAAATGTTCTTGTGTAGCAATATGAATATAAAAAACTATAAAAATATAAAAAATCTATCTTTTAATATTTTTTCTAAGTATATATTTTTGAAAAATTAAAAATAAATATAATATCTATATATAGATAGATATATATATTATAATTTGTATTTTTTAAATTTAAAAAATAATTTAAATATTATTTTAAATTTATATCTATATATATGAGATTTAGTTAAATTGATGAAGAAAATAAAATAATCTATTTATCTCCATTAAAAAAATGCATGGTAATCATCAAATGGTAATATAAATTGTGAAAAAAAATCAGCAAACAGAATAACAAGTGACTCGTGGTTTCCAATAACCATTGAGAAATATATTTTCTGATACCCATACATAACCAATGAGAAATATATTTTCTGATACCCACACATGTGCCTACAATTCTTGCCTAAATCACCAACCCTTTAAACTGATATCCATGTACATTATTCTTTATCAAATGATGAAATCCCTTCTTTTAAATCTTCACTTTTATGGATATACTCGACTGTTTTATTAAGTTTTGGGCACGGGAAAAGTTAGAAATTGAGGCGAGCATTATATAAGTTTGGTCATATCATGCATGCATGTATACATTTAGTATTAGCGAGAAGTTAATTCTATATTGTAATGTGAAGGCGATACAAGTTATTTTTGAAAGATAAAAATAAAATATTTATTAAATAAAAAATATTGTTGGTTATAGTAAATAAAGAGTTTTGTATATTTAATTTAATTAGTTATTTATTTAATATAATTTCATTATTTTTTTCTATTTAAAAATAAAAATAAAATATTTATTAAATAGAAAAATATTATAGACTATAATAATAACAATAAAATATGCTCTATATATTTAATTAGTTGTCTATATAACTTAATCTAATTTCATGTAAAGTAATTAAAAAATAAAATATGAATAAGATATTTATACTTTATACTTTTCAAAAATATTTTAACATAGTATCAACTTTATATATATTTATATATAGAAAAAAATATTAAAAGGAAATATTTTAATGTTGTATAGAATAAAATAATCAATGTGAATTATGAATACAAATATTTTAATATGAACTAATATTGAAGTATACTTAAAAATATATTAATAACAAAAAGCCCAATTTAATGTGTCGTGATAAAATGGCTCAATGCACCTGTTATGTAATATCTATAACATTCAAAAATACAATTTAAACAATAAAAATTACACATTTTTTTTTCACTCTAAAATAAGTTTACACCTAAAGAAATTAGCGCTCTTTGAGCTCATGTTAGATCTGTGCTTAAGCGAGGGCTTGAGATATGATGAGAGGGAGGGATAGAGAGATGAAGTGTAGAATTTGAGGAAATGTTTGCACCTCGAGGGATTTGATCTCTCTCTGCGCATTATAGATTCGATGTTAGATGGATCTAGGCTGATTCCAGCAAGGGCAACAATGTGACATTTTTAGATTATCATTATTATGTATATGTTTGAGACAAAATTCATACTTATTTTCATTGCTTGACATGACCATATCATTCTCTTCTTTAATTTAGTGTATGTTGCCTTTCTTGAATGGTTTGAACGTCTATGTTTAGAGGGTTTGAGTGGTTGGTGTGTGTCTATAAACTTAGAGAGAGAGAGAGAGAGAGAGAGAGAGAGAGAGAGAGAGGAGGGGGGGAGATATAGAGATGAAGTGTAAAATTCTAGGAAAGGTTTGCACCTATAGGGATTTCATCCCTCTCAACATATGATCGATCTAGTGTTAAATGGATCTATGTTTGTTCTAGCTGAGGGAAAGAATGTTACATTTGTAGATTATTATTATTATGTATATGTTTGAGATAAACTTTATAATTTCAAATTTACATTATGTTTTCTTTGCTTGACATGACCATATCATTCTATTATTTAATCTAGTCTATGTTTATTTCCTTAAATGGTGTAAATGTTTGTGCTTGGATGATTTGAGTGGTTTGTGTGTGACTCTATTTGGATACTCTCACTCGTTTGTGTGTTTAGGTGTTTGGATTTAGATGGTAATATTTGTGAATGTTACATTTTTTTGTTTATATTCATATGTGTATGTAATTTTGTATTAGTTATTAGTCGATGATGAAGAAGGGAGGCAATCTTGTCAATAATTTGTTGGAGGATTGATACTACAAATCCATTTCATTTAATTTTATGTATCACAACTTTTGACAACTAATTAATTCTTAATAATGTCCCTCCAAGTATTAATAAATACATCTTGAAGACTAGTTTTAATCTTAAATTTCCTTAGTTATTGAGTTTTTTGAGATGTTAGATATTGTTAATAACTTTAATGATGAAATACAAATTTTGAATGCAAAGTGACAATGTAATATTGTTGAATGACAGAAAATGTGAATAATAAGGATGTAGTCAATTACAAATAGTCTTCATTGTGACCAATTTCAAATTATTTTCTTATACTATTCTTATTGTCACCCCTGTTAGCTTTTCCATCTTTTCATATCAATTATATGAAAGAGTAGTTGAAATAGTGCACTATTCAAATATTTAACTCAAGCTATTCTAATAGGCATGATACCTTCACTCTCTCGTTCTTCAGTTTTAATAGGATGAATTACTATAACACAAAAATCAATGCACATTGTCAA
This sequence comes from Pinus tabuliformis, assembly GCA_031772625.1. NCBI lineage: Eukaryota > Viridiplantae > Streptophyta > Pinopsida > Pinales > Pinaceae > Pinus > Pinus tabuliformis. The sequence goes on from CM062811.1 coordinate 352,849,690, forward strand.
AAAAAAAATTGTGCTTACACTGAAATCAATCACATTGTTATTCCAATCACTTCAAAATTAGTGTATGATCGTACATCCAGTTATATTAAAACTGAAATCAACATCTACAATGAAATCAATGTATCTAATGAAAAAAATCAAATAGGATTATAAAAAAACATCTATAGTGAAATTAATGCATCTAATGCAAGCAATCAATTAGGATTAGAAAAGAGCGTCTACATTAAAATCAATGCATCTAATCAAATCAATCAACTAGGATTAGAAATCAACATCTACACTGAAATCAATCTATCTAGTGCAGCAAACAAATAGAATTAGAAATCAACATCTAAACTGAAATTGATGCATCTAGTACAAGCATTGAAATAGAATTAGACATCAACATACACAATGAAATCGATGCATCTACTACAAGAATTAAAATAATATTAGAAATAAACATATACACTGAAATTAATGCATCTAATGCAACCAATCAAATATCATTAGAAATAAAAATCTAGATTGAAATCAATGCATCTAGTCCAAGCAATTAGCTAGGATTATAAATCAAGATCTACACTGAAATCAATGCATATTGTGAAAAAAAACAAATAGAATTATAAATCAACATCCACACTAAAACCAATGCATCTAGTGAAATTAATCAAATAGAAATAGAAAAACATCTATATTGAAATCAATGCATTTAGTGTGTGAAATATCATCTACAGTTGAATCAATGCATCTAGTGGAAGCGATCAAATATCGTTAGAAATCAACATCTGCACTAAAATTAGTGCATCTAGTACAAGCAATCGAGTAGGATTATAAATCACCATCTACACTAAAATGAATGTATCTAGTGCAATAAATATTCTTCCCTCTCTCCCCCCTCCATATATATCTATATCCCCCTCCATCTCTCCTTTGTTTCTCTCTAGCTCACCCCGAAACATACACACTCCCTCTTCATCTATCCTTTGTCACTCCTTCTCTCTCTCAATCTTTCTCTCTCTATGTTTTTCTTCATCCCTCCCTCTATCCGCTTCCAGATAAATGTCTTTGACCCTCTCTCTCTCCTCCTCTCTCTCAATTCCTCTCTCTCTTCATTCCTCTCTCTATCTATCACACCATCACCTCCAAGATCCACCTCCTAGATTTTATCTCTCTCATCCATTCTCCACTACCTCCCTCTCTCTTCTACCATCTCTCTCTCTCTCTCTCTCTCTCTCTCTCTCTCTCTCTCTCTCTCTCTCATCCAACCCTGTCTCTATTTCCCACCCTCTCTCCTTCTCTCTGTCGCTCACTATCCCCCCTCCATCATTTTTTCTCCCTCTGCCTCTCTCTTACCCTCCTTTGCCTCTCTCTTACCCTTCTCTGCCTCTATCAACCCTCTTCTTATCTCTCTCTTCATTCATCCTCTCCCATCTCCTTCAATTTATCTCCTTCACTGTAAGCAATCAAATAAGATTAGAGGCACATTCTAGTATTTTCTGGTCACAATTTTTTGTGAGAGTAAACATGATACCTTCAATCTCTTGCTCTTTAATTTATCATGTGATTCTTTCCTTGAATGGTTTGAACGTTTGTGTTTGGATGCTCTAAGTGATTTGTGTCTATCTGTGTTTGGATGTTCTGAGTAGTTTGTGTGTTTATGTGTTTGGATTTCGAGGATAATGTTTGTGAATGTTACAATTATTGTCTATATTTCTATATGTGTATGTAATTGTCTATTAGTAATTAGTTTGTGATGAAGAATTAATATAATCTTGTCAATAGTTTGCAGGAGGATTGGTACTACACATCCATTTCATTTAATTTCAGTTTCAAAACTTTTGATAACTAATTAATTCTTAATAGTGTCCCTCTAGTTATTACTAAATATATATCTTGAAGAGTAGTTTTAATTTTAAATTTTCTCAGTTGCCTTAGTCTATTGAGATGATATATATTGTTAATAAATTTAATTATGAAAAACGATGAAATTAAAATTTAGAATACAAAGTGACAATGTAATAATGTTAAATGGATGAAAATGTGAATAATAATAATGTAGTCAATTACAAATAGTCTTGATTGTGATCAATCTCAAACTATTTTCTTGTACTATTCTTATTGTCACCCCTATTAGTTTTTCCATCTTTTCATATCGATTATATGAAAAATGTTTTTGAAATCATAAACCATTCAAATATTTAACTAAAGCTATTGTAGTAAAAATGATACCTTCACTATTTTTCTCTTTAAGAATCTGGAAACAACAACAGACTCATGGCTTTTGATAACCATTGAGAAATATATTTTTAGACACCCATAAGAATAAACAAAACCCACACATGTGCCTAAAATTATTGCCTAAATAACCAACCCTTTAAACTGAAATGCATGTACATAACCCTTTTTCAAATGATGAAAACCCTTATTTCAAATCTTCACTTTTATGGATATACTCAACTATTTTATTAAGTATTGGGAACTGGAAAAACTTAGAAATTGAGGTGATTGTAATATCATTTTGGTCATATCATACAACCATTTATACATTTGGTATTTAACAAGTTTTAAGTATGGAATGTGCCTCTCTCCTACCGCCATCTATATCTATATCTATGCCCACCACCCGGATAATTGTTTGCTTGAGGTATGTCATGTGATCTCTGAAAGGATTTGATGTTTGATGGTACACCTAGATTTAGGGAATTATAAATATAATATTTAATATACATGTTAATTAAAATATTATATATTTTTTGTAAATTTCAATATCAAGGAGATATATATTTTAAAATATATTAATAATAAAGAAATATTTTGAGTTGAACAATGTGGATGAATGGGCATTTTTACTAAAATATTTTAAATGTCAAATATATATATATATATATATATATATATATATATATATATTACATAAAAAAAATATGTTACAATCAAAATATTTTATTAGTGTGTTGTTCAATATAAAGGAAACGAGTAATTCCTTCCATGGTAAGAGTGGATTTAACACATTGCATATCATAGATCTATATTAAACTTGGATCTATCAAGTGCCAAAAGCAATCAAATTTCTTGAGGTGAACACATTTCTTTAAGTCTTATACTTCAAAAAAAATTATATGTCAAAAAATTTGATTTGAAGCTTGATAGACTCAAAGTTAACATAGATCTATTATGATAATTATAAATTACATTAAATATAGAAATAAAAATAGTATAATTATATTTATAGTTATAAATATTATATTTACTGTATAAATATGAATTTTGATATTATTGTTAAAAATATTACGAAGTATTAAATTAAATAAATAATATTTTCTATAATTTACTAAGTTAAAACTAATAAATGGCTTAAAACAAATTATAAACACAAATATATCAAAAACTAAATTATGATATAAATTATATTGTTAAAACAAAAATATCGTATAAATTATGAATATGAATATAAATATAAGTGGAAATTGGACCAAATGTTGCAAAGGAAACATCATAAGACATATATTTCAAAAGAATCATGCCATATAAAAATTGTTTGAAGATAAAAATTAGTAAACAAAATTCCATTCAAAGCTAGAAGATAAAGCAAAATCACTCACATTATGCCAAATTTATAGAATCTATAATCTTTCCAACATACATTTTCTCTTAATTTTCAAATATGGTCTTTCAAGTTCCAATAACATATATTTTATAGATTTTGAAAAAATACAAGTAGTACATGACATGGGATAAGCTAAATAAAATAATATTGATTCATGAATAATATGATGGCTATATTTCCCAATCTAAATTTGCTTCACAACCTCACAAATATTAAACATAACCACGTATTAGACGAAAAGGACACAGACATCAACTCCCATTCATTCATAACTTTTGGTGTAAAATATGTAACTTCGATGGGAAACTCTAGTGCAGTGCAAATGATGATGTTCAATTTCTCCACTTTTTCCTCTCAGAACATCATCTCTAAAATTGTAAAGAAACATTTTGAATATCATTGGCACTAACGACAAACTATTTTAGTAATTTTCATTTCCCTCTCAACAATACACGATTTACATCTCATGGTGGCCAAAATTCTAATCTGTATTATAACTTCTTATATATATAAGCAATTTATATTGACAACTTCAATAGACCATTGCAACAATTTACATGTTGAAGAAATCTCTACACGGTTATAGATATTGATTATTCACACAATCCAATAAAGCACCAAACAACTATAACTTGACCAACTCAAAACTACCCAACAAAAAACAATAAAAAAAAACAATAACATGATTTTTTTATTTGAACATATGATTATTTTTATTTTTATTTTTATCTAAAATTTATCTTAAGTATTGAACAAAAATTGATAAAATAAAGAAACATAATTTTTTTTATTTTAAAATAGGGTTGATTTTATTTTTTAATTTTTATGATCACCTCTCATTGATTTTGAATTTATGATAAATTTACAACAAATTTGTTACTTTATAACAAATAGTTTGTAAATTATTGTGTGCTGATAGGGAGTATTGTCATATGTTTAACATTCACAACCCTTCAATTTTAAACTACATTTTTGTCATAATGTTTTCTTAAAGAATACCATGTTCTATGCAATAGAAAATATTAATATTTTTTTCACTCCCACTAATCCACACATATCTACTTTTAAGGTGTCATTCATTATCTTCTTTGTTAGGAAGATCATGTCTCTCTTGTTCCAATTCTCTAAGAGTGATTAGTACATCATTCGAGAAGATCCCATTGGAATTAATATACAAGGATTTTATGTTATTTTCAATTTCATTTAAATAGGATAATTAACTTTCTTTATGATTTTGAGACCATCCTTTCACGACCTGTTTTAGTATGACATTTTTTTTTTTACAAATTGAGCCATATAGGAGTTCAAGCATGAGGGAGTAAGTGTGACCATGTGTCCTATACCACCTTTTCAAAATCCCTTTTAGAAAACCAAGTGTGGTTGATAAAAAGTGGGTGTGAATGTTTATTCGAAACGACACATGATCTAAGAAGAATGGGGAGATAATTACACAATCTGTTGTGAGACAGTTCGAGGGTTAAGAAAATCATTTGACATGAGGAGCTTGTTGAGGAATTTGTATTGGATCTTGTTGACATTGAAAATGGACTGTGGAAATCCAAGAAATCTCTACTTCAAGGCTAGTAGAAGAATATTTGCAATGTGAGCTTTAGTTTTTTATTCAGTTATTTATTGTGTCCCATTGTCTTCATCCTTTGGTATCCATGAATTATATTAAGTATTTTGTTTTCCAATGTGGTGGAAATATTGAGGAAAGGAAACATGTCAACAAACTGTTTAACTTTGTAGATCTTTTTAATAAAAAACAGGGTTTTGAGGTGTGAGGGTTTAATGCACTTTTAATTGTTTTGTCCTGCCCCTTTGTACTGGCCTCAGTTTCGTAAATATAGGCAATTCACATCCGCCAAGAGAAAACTAAAAGTCAACCTCCATTCTTGCATCCATTGTTGGTTTGGTTCAGCTCTGTGTATGCGATGTGACTTCACTTGTTTCTTGTGGTGGTTTGTTTGTTGGTCCACGTAGGCTTTAGGTCAACTTTCAATCTACAAGATTTTTCTCTTATTCTTTGTTTTTTGGCTTATGCTTCGATTTTGTTCTGCTCATGGTGGTTTCCGATGTTGGTTCTGGTGTTGACCTGACTCTATGTAACCATAGGTTCATCCCTTGCTACTTCTATGGGCAGCTTAGCAAATGCTACTTCAGGTAATTTTTTTTTTCCGGTTTCATTTTTGCTTCTCATTTTTGTGATTCTAACCCTCTAGCTCCTTGGTGAGCAGATAAACATACTAATGGTATTCTTGCTGGGAGAAACCCTCAGGCTAGAGAGTCAGTTATCATCCTCTAACACAGAGATAGGCTTTTTCCAGATAAACCCTTTCTCTTCCCTTATTTTATCTTCTCTCTGTCACCTTATTTTACTTTCCTTTCTGGTTCTTGACTACCCATCTCGTTTTTGTGGTGATGTGCAGGTCATACCTGGAGAATGCTGCTCCATGGCCTCATTCTTGGGAGTCTTTGTGGCTTTTGAAAAGAGGGTATGATCCCTCCAAGATTGTCTTGTCAGGCATAAACCCTTGGGGTTTCGTTTTCTCAGTTATGTTTTGTATGGTTTCATGGGTTTAAAAGCCTCGCTATCAGACTGGTCTTGGCTTGTAAAGTGTTGTTCTCGGCACTTATGGGTTTGGAAACCCTCTATTGTTTGGTTTCATAAATGTATATTGAACTTCTAAATTTTGAAATGTAACAAATGCACAAGTGTGCTTGAATACTCAATGTAAATGTACCTGGGTTTTTGAGAAAGAATGTGATATCTTTGATGGCTTTTCATTTGTTTGGTTCCTGGCCTAAAATGCCTTCAGTCACGAGATTTATGCTGATGTCATTCAACCTCTTAATCGAATACTTCACTATTTTGCTTTAAAACAATATCTGAAACACTAATGTAGAGGAGAAAATAAATTGCCTTTCTTTATTAATGACATGGATTTTAGATTCATTTTCTTTCACATATACTCAAGAAAACAAATTGTAATTTCAATTTCTGTATTTATTCTTCTCTCTATATGGCAGCACCTCACAGTGGGGATTTTGTTTTTCTTTTATGCCTTACCAGAAATCCCTTACAGTTGAGAAACTGTCCTCCAGTTGCCTTACAATTATCTAACAATTTCTTTAAACATACTCTTAACGAGTCCTATTTTACTTGCTTGCTTAATTTTTAAAGTACAATGGTTGTATTAGCCTTAATTTAATTAAAACAAAAATAAAACAAAATTCATAATGTTTTTCTTCCTTTCCAGCAGAAAATAAAAAGCCATTTCGAGTTGTCGCCTTTTTAGTAAGATTCTCTTGCATCAGGCTCCCAGGGTAAATTAAACTCATGGATCCTATCCATGAGCTCTTTAATAGAGTACCTAACAATTTGAATCTGACCAGCATCAAACCAAGAACTATCTTCAATAGGATGGCCCTTCCACTTGACTAAGTACCACAAATATTCTTTTCTTCGAGTTTGTTTGGGCACTTGAGTTTCTAGGATCTGTTCAATCTCTAAAGGCTTTGTTGGGAGTATGTGTTTAATGCACGAGTCGTTCTCATTCTAGGTGTTTCATGTTCGTCTTTCTGAATTTTCTTCCTCATTAGCAGCAATGTATGGGTACAGATCTGCCACATTGAAAATGGGCGAGATTCCTATGCCTGGAGGTAACTGCAACTCATAAGAATTCGTAGAAAACTTTCGAAGAATCCTGCAAGGCCCAATTTTATTCAATTTTAACTTGTTGTATTCACCTTTACGAAACCTCTCCTTGCATATGTGTGCTAGTACCAGGTCCCCTACGTTGAATTGTCCCTCCCACCTTTTCAAATCTGCTTTCTGTTTGTATATTTGGCTGCTGTCTTGTAATTTTAATTTTACCTATTCATGAAGATCATTGATCACCTTTATGAAATCTTCACCATCAGTACTCCTGCACTCCAACTGACCCAAATCCTACAATTCATGTACTCCACGTGGGTGCATTCTGTATAGGATCTGGAAAGGACTACTGCCCATCCTTCTGTTGGGCGAATTGTTATAATCAAATTCCACTTGTGCAAGTACATGATCCCACTATCGAGAATTTTCACCAAACAGACTCCTTAGTATATTTCCCAGACTTCGGTTCACCACTTTGGTTTACACATCGGTCAGTGGGTAATAAGCTGAGCTGAAGTTCAATTCGGTGTCTAACATTTTCCATAAGGTTCACCAAAAATTACTTTTAAACTTTACTTCTCGGTCCGAAATATTAGATTTCGGCAAGCCATGTAATCTAACTATCTCTGTGAAAAACAAGTGTGCTACATGTGTGGCATCAGTGGTTTTCTTGAAAGGAATGAAATGTTCCATTTTAGTGAAATGATCCACCACCACCATGATGGAATCGAATCCTCATTATGTCTTCGACAAACCTAAGACAAAGTTTAAACTGACGGAGTCCCATGGTTTGTTCTGGATAGGTAAGGGCATATACAACCCTGTGTTCTAGCTGTGTCCCTTTGCAAGCTGACACACTTTGCATGTGGTCACAAACCTCTCTACATCTCTACGCATCTTCGGCTAATAGCAAAAGTGGCTCAACTGATCCAAAGTCTTGTCTATGCCAAAATGCGTGGTTAAACCTCCATTATGCTTTTCCTGGATTAAATTCTCTCTCATATAACATTCTAGGATACACAACTACCCTCGTTTGAACAACAAACCCTCCTGCATATTATAGTCCAACCATGAACTGTTATCCCTCAACAGTGGATTTTGGCAAGCTTCATAGGCTTCATTAAAATCTACATCTGTTTCATACAAGTCCTTAAGATGTTTGAATCCTAATACTTGTATCATACTTTAATATATGATAAAATTCCTCCTGCTTAATGCATCTTCCACTTTGTTGGCTTTCCCGTTGATGTGTTTCAAGACAAATTTAAAACTATGCAAGTACTCCACCCACTTCACATGTTTATGGTTCAGCCTATGCTGTTGCATAATATATTGTAATGCAGAATTGTCTAAAAATAAAACAAATTCATTGGCTAGTAGATAAGGTCTCCATTGCTTTAGTGCTTGGACCACTGAATAAAATTCTTTGTCATAAGACGTGTGCTTTTGTCTACTTTCATTTAATTTCTCACTGAAGTAGGCCACTGGCTTGTCTTCTTGGATGAGTACTACACCAATCACTGTCCCACTGGCATCAAAACGAACTTGAAAGGTTTTGTCCAACGAAAATGTTGATTTTCCTTCTTAGAGGTGTCTACCATAGGTGCATAAATTCCACTAATTTTTTTAATAAATTTGTGATAAAAACTCGCCAATCCATGAAAACTCCGTACCTGAAACAAACTCTTGGGAGAGGGCCAGCTAACTATGGCTGTAACCTTTTCTGGATCCATTTTTAGTTCATTATCAGAAATCAGAAATCCCAAATAAATTAATTCTTCCTTGAAAAAATAACATTTCTTAAAATTTATCAGTAATCTATTTTGCTCCAATTTTTCCAATACATACACGACATGTCGAAAATGCTCTTCCTTCATTTTTTGAATATAAGTATATCATCCAGATATACAATCACAAATTTACTAATGAATTCCTTCAGCTTCTCGTTCTTCAAATGCATGAATGTGCTGGGGGCAATGCTCAGTCCAAATGGAATAACCAACCATTCATATAAGCCTTCATTAGTCTTGAAAGTTGTCTTCCACTCATCACCTTCTCGAATCCTGATTTGGTGGTAGCCGCTTTTCAAGTCTATCTTTGAAAAGTATGTTTCTCCACTCAAAAAATCCATCATATCATCCATCTGAGGTAAAGGAAACCTATACTTGATAGTGATTTTGTTAATTGCCCAGGAATGAATTCACATCCGCCACTCACCTCCTTTCTTGGGAGCTAAAATAGTTGGAACTGCACAAGGGCTTAGACTTTCCCAAATCAGCTGTAAGTCCAACAACTCCTACACCTAGTTCCTAATTTCCTCATTGTCCTTTGGACTCATCCGATATGCATCTTTGTTTGGCAAACTGGCCCCTGGAATGAATCAATATGGTGACTAATGCTCCAATTTGGTGGTAATTTGTCTGGTAGATCATCTTCCACAATATCACTAAATTCCTGCAGCATGTCCTGTACCTCTACAGGTAAGTCAGTAATCTCAATATCTATCAATATTTGTTTTTGCCTCCACACAACTACATATTTTACCTTATTATCCTCAATCTGTCGTGGAAACTCTTTTCCACCTAACAGTAATGCTTTTGTTCCACTGGTTTCTACAACATCCTCTTCCTTCATGGGCACTAGCATATGCTTTATCGCATCTTTAACAAGATTGTAACAATTTATTTCCCTGTCATGGATGACCTTCCTATCATAGTACCATGGTTTGCCCAGCAAAATATGGCACACATCCATCAGCATGATATTGCAAGTCACCTTGTCCTTGTACTTGCCAATATGAAACTGTACTTCGCACTCCTCATTTAGCAATAGTTTATGTCCTTTCTACAACCAAGACACCCTATGTGGAGTTGGGTGATTCAACTTCTTCAAGTAAAATTTACCCACCATTCTAGTAGCTACCAGATTATCAGTACTTCCACTGTCTATGATTAATTTTCATCATTTCCCATACGACTTGCACACAGTCCGGAGCAATGTTTTCCTTTGTGTCTGATCAGCTACTTCCTTAGCTGGTTTCAATAAAACCTTGTTCAACACAAAGGCTTCCCTAGTTTCAAGCATATTTTCCACCTCCTATGGTGGTGTCTCTACTTCATCGGGTCAAGCAACATATGCTCCACTCTGTCCATTTTTTTCATTGTCAGGACACTCAGAGGACCTGTATACCCAATTGTGACTTGCATTTCCTCTACCTCTATCATTACCTCTTCCTCGTTGGTATGACATTCCTCCTCTAGTGTTACCTTCCCTTTCAATCTATCCCGAAGTTTTCAAAATACTGCCCTCTTCATTATTGTTGGTAGTTCTACCTCTGCCAAAGGATTGTCCCCTACCTATGCCAGAACCACGTCCTCTTTTGGCATTTTGTTTCCTGACGATCTTTCCCTCCACCTTCAAAGCACTTTGATAGGCTTCCTCTATGTTCTTAAGGGAAAGAATGCTAATTTCGTCTAGGATCTCCATTCGTAGACCATTTATAAACCTCGTTGTTTTCTTAGTGGTATCTTCAACATAGCTAGCTCTCAAGTTTACTTTATAAAATTCCTCAATATATTCCTTTACGGTCATCATTCTTTGTCTCAGGTTTTGTACTTGTCTATAAAGGGGAATTTGGTAATCTTTAGGTAGAAATTTGCTCTTCATATTACCAGTCATCCTGTCCCATTTTTTAATCAATGGTTTGTTCAATCTTCTCCTTTTTCCCTGCACACTGTCCCACCACAGTGTTGCATGTCCTTTCAATTTGGTGACAACAAAACTGATCTTCTTATCTTCGCTGATTTCTTCATATTCAAAATATTTATCTAGTTCACTTATCCACTCCAATAATGCCTCTATGGAAAAAATACCATCATTATTAGAAAGCTCCAGTCTTGGCTTGCTACTAGCCAGCAAAACTGATCTCAACAGTTTAATCTTTGGTCCCTCTTCATCTAACCCATCCATTGTGGCTGTGTTTTCTTCCTCACTGTCATCCCCACCTTCCAAATCTCTACGCCTTCCTTCTTCCACTGCTGCCAAACGTGCAGTTAAGGTCCTGATCTCTTCTCGTATCCCTTCATCTACTACTCTTCTTATGGATCTACCTCGACCTCTTTTACCTACCTCCATCTTTACTGAGAAAAGGAACTAAACCGCTCTGATACGAAAAATTGGTGGAAATACGGAGGAAAGGAAACATGTCAACAAATTGTTTAACTTCGTAGATCTCCTGAATTAAAAACAGGGTTTTAGATTTGAGGGTTTAATGAAATTTTAATTATTTCGGCCTGCCCCTTTGTACTGGCCTTGGTTTCGGAAATGTAGCCAATTCACATCTTCCAAGGGAAAACTAAGAGTCGGCCTCCATTCTTGCATCCGCTATTGGTCTAGTTCGGCTTTGTGTATGCGCTATGCCTTCGCTTGTTTCTTGTGGTGGTTTTCTTGCTGGTCCATGAAGGCTTCAGGTCGAATTTCAATCTACAAGTTTTTTCACTTATTCTTTGTTGCCCAGCTTATGCTTCGTTTTTGTTCTGCTCATGGTGGTTTCTGACATTGGTTCTGGTGTTGACCTAGCTCTATGTAACCGCAGGTTCTTCCCTTGCTACTTCTGTGGGTAGCTCAGTAAACACTACTTCAGGTAATTTTTTGTTCCGATTTCATTTCTGCATCTCATTTTTGTGATTCTAACCCTCTGGCCCCTTGGTGAGCAGGTAAACTTACCAATGTCATTCTTGCTGGGAGAAACCCTCGGGCTATAAACTCAGTTCTAGTCCTCCAACTCGGAGACAGGCTTTTTCCAGGTAAACCCTTGATCTTCCCTTCTTTTATCTACTCTCTGTCACCTTATTTTACTTGCCTTTCCAGTTTTTGACTACCCATCTCGTTTTTTTGGTGATGTGCAGGTCATACTTGCAGAGTTCTGCTGCATGGCTTCGTTCTTGGGAGTCTTTGTGGCTTGGGAAAATAGGGTAGGATCCCTCAGTGATTGTCTTTTTGTTTTTTCTTTCTTTATCCTTAGTAAGGCATAAATGTACTTGTGTTTTTGAGAAAGAAAGTGATATCTTTGTTGGCTTTGCGTTTGTCTAGTTCTTGGCTTGAAATGCCTTCAGTCACGAGATTTCTGGCGATGTCATTCAGCCTGTTGATGAAATACATCACTATTTTTCTTTAAAACATTATCTGAAACGCTAATGCATATGAATAAAGAAATTGTCTTTCTTTCTTAATGACAGAGATTTTAGATTCATGTGATTTCACATATACTCAAGAAAACAAATTGTAATTTCAATTTATGTATTCTTTCTTCTCTCTAGATGGTAGCCCCCCATAGTGGGTATCTGGTTCTTCTTTTATGCCTTACTAGTAGTCCCTTATAGTTGAGAAACTGTCCGTCAGTTACCTTACAGTTATCTAACAGTTTCCTTAAAAATACTCTTAAATAATCCTATTTTACTTGATTTCTTAATTTTTAAAGGACAATGGCCGCATTAGCCTTAATTTAAATAAAACAAAAATAAAACAAAATTTGTAATGTTTTTCTTCATTTCTAGCAGAAAATAAAAAACCATTTCCAGTTGTTGCTTTTTCAGTCGGATGCTCCTGCATCACAATGTCTTTGTCCTTTGGTAATACATACATAGTGTATGAATGAAAGCTTCTAAGTAATGACATAGCTCATTATTCGACAATTTACCATATGATGATATTATGCCTATTGTGGTTATGATATAATTTTATATGTGCAAACTCACAATTTTATAACTCAAATTTTCTTTTTGAATATTGAGATGCTTTAATTTGAATTTTGTAAATTTATTAGTGTAAAATGAAAAATATTTCTGAGTGGTATAAGGACGGTGAGTCGATTAATGCAAGCTTATAAATGAAAACTACATATGTAAGAGAAAACAAGATATTACATGGCATGCCTTGTTTTTCATTACATGCACATTAAATGCTTATTTCTATAAAATCATTATTATAAGAGTCTATAGACCTTAGTTTTTTGGCATCTACACTTGGGTTAATGAACCTATGGACAACCCATTTAAATATTTAGAGGAATAAAGATCGTATTTGACTTCTACCAACCAAAATGAGGTGACACTTTTAGATCATAAGTTAACGAATCCAAAATAACACACGCTAAAGAGGAAATATATTATCTTCTTGCATAAAAAATTGTAGAACAGATACCATACACATCATAATACTATAATTTTGAAAATAAAAACACATATATTTAAAAATATATATATATATATTTTTTTAACAATTGCATTTTAAAATAAATTCATAAATATCCTCAAATTATTAATATGCATTTAAAGATTTTTATATTGAAAACACTGGTAGGGACTAGGCTGGATACAACCCTTTTTTCTGTATATACATAATCTATTTAGTTATATTTAAGTTTTTTTAACACTTCAAATAATACAATTGCAATTATGTTTTAAGGTTTCAAGTGATTAAATGAAACTATTAAGAATATTAAGTGTATAAACTAAATTAAATAAATATGAATAAATATAATCTTATTCGCTCAAATTGAAATAGACAATAAAGTGTTCTAATGAAAATTCTAATAATGTTTTGGTTACCAGAATGGAACTCCTTCCTCTTTTCATAAAACAAATTCAACTTACTAATCCACTCATGCTTGTGATGCTTGTGAAGGGTAATAAAATACTGTAAATTTTGTAAATTTTCATTGATTGATATAATTTTTAAACCCGAACTTTAAACATGTTAATGAAAATATAAATATATATGTTCCCACTTAAATAATGTAAACGTTTTAATTGAAAACATTAATGCAAAAAAGAAGAAAACAAAATGGAATTGAAATACAATATAAATGTAACAGGGTGGAAATGGAATAAAGAATTTCCGAGAATCAGCTCATGCCCGTGAAGGGTAATGAAACAAGGTAAATTTTAATTGATTGATATAATATTTTAAACGCAAATTTAAACATGTTCATGCAATTCTAAGTGTAAATGTTCCAATTTAAATAATGTAAACGTTTTAATTGAAAAAGTGAAGACAGAAATTGAAAAAAACCAAATGGAATTGAAATACAATATAACTGTAACACGAAGGAAATGGAATAAAGAATTTATGAGAATGAGTTGAAGAGTTGCGAAACTTAATGTGAACCTCTAACTGTAAATCTGAATGCAAATATTTTCATGTAATTTATCATTGACACTAATTTAACTAAATGTAAATATTTTAATGTACTTTATCATTGACACTAATTTATAAAGTTTAAATATAAACATTTCAATGTAAATAGTAAACTTAAATGTAAATATTTCAATATAAATTATATAAACTATCTATGTAAACATAAATGTAAATGTTTCATTATAACATTTTTATAAATTTTCATTGGAAAACATAAATAATCTAAACTCAAATGTAAATCTAAATGCATTTTTTTCAATGTAAATGTTGACATTGAAAACCTAAATGTCAAAAATGAAAATGTTTACAATGAGAATGATTTAGAAATACACCAATAATACTATCAATGCACATGAGAATGTTTGAATGTATTGAAAGTGAAAAAGTGAAAGTCATTAAAGCTCAATAAAGCTGAGGTATAAATGCAAAACTAAACTTAATGCTGAAATAATATAAAGTTGTACCTTATTATGGTTGTTAAGCTTATATTGTAACAATAAAAAAATCAAAATATAAAGAGTATGTCTAGTTGTGTTGAGTTGGCTTTTTTGCGTTCAATTTTTTTCCTCTACTTTATAGAACTTTCTTTTCCTACCGTTTCAATGACATAGTCTCCAAAATACAAAGATTCTATTAATAACAATTAATGTAAATCTAAATTTACTTTATTAATAGCATGATAGAATAGGTCCATCTTAAGCACAGATCTAACATGAGCCCAGAAGGATCAAATTTCTTCATGCACAAAATTATTTTGGAGTGCAAAAATATCAATGTGCAATTTTCCATTGTTTAAAATCCATTATTGAATGTTATATATTTTTAAGTAGAAGTTAAAATAATTCATATTAAAATATTTTATTCATAACCTACACATATTTCATTTTATACAAAATTAAAATAGTTTCTTTTAGCATTTTTTCTATATATAGATATATATGAAGTTGATATTCATATAAGTTAGTTAACCTAAATCTTCAAATAATTTATTTAAATAACGTGTTATAATATTTTTGAAAAGTATAATGTCTAAACATATTGCTGGCATATTTTTTTTATTTCTAATTACTATACATGAAATTATAATAGGTCATATGGAAAGCTAATTAAACATGCATAGCATATTATTTTTTTCTTTTTTATTATAGTTGACATTTCTTTTCTATTTAAAGAATATTTTATTTTTATTTTAAAGGGACACATGTAAACTCCATGTTGAAGACACACATACTTACACATAATTTGAAGACAAACATACTTACATGTCACCTTCACACTAGATATAAAATGATACACATAAGTTGAAGAGAGACATACTTACACATCACCTCCACATTGTAGAATGATACTTACATAGGTTATCACTCAATAAAACATTTTATTTATGTGATTCCTTAACTCCTATTTTTACTTTTAAGTATTTCATAGATATTCTTAAAATTTCTTATTTGTGTTACGTGTATAAGTTGATTACTACATCTAATTAAGTGTATACAACTGTTTTTATTTCAAAACTATTTTTTATTTTACAATTGATATTGAATTAAGATTCACATTCTTAATTTTTCTCCACGATTTATGGATGTTAAACTAGATAATATCCCATCTCCATAATAATCAATTAACTAAACTTTCAACAATATTAACAAAAAGACTATTTGTCATTATGACATCTATGTAGAATTAAAATGTATAAAAAAATAATTTTTTTATCCCAAACGCTCTTTCTATAGCTTTTATGATTCATACCATTCATCTCACTCGTGAAAAATTACAATTTAGTTTTATTTAAAGGATCCATGCTCACATGTGCCATTTACAGGCACGTATATGTATATAGTTGCCCAATCTAAAATTAAAAATATAACATCTTATTCTATGTGATTGTGTTTTCCGGATTCATCGCATCTGTTGATTTTTGTACATCGATGTTTCGAACCAACCCCTGTGGTTCATCATCAAGATCAGAATGCTGTGAAGAAGTCAGAGAAGGGTGAGGATGAATAAATACATGTTGAGATGGGAGGAGTGAAAAGCCGACAAGATTAGGATTAAGGATAGGATTATTTTATTTATTTATTTATTTATATTTTGGATTGAGTTAATTTTAATTTAGAATTTATTCTAATTTTTATTTTGTCTTTATTTGTTCTAATTTTTATTATGTCTTTGTTTTAATTTCAATTTTATTTAACCTAATCATGTTTTTGAATTAATTAGTTTATTTATTTATGTATGTATATGACACCTTAAATTAATGTGTATGTTATTAATTTAGTTTATTTATTTATGTATGTATAGGACCCTTTA
The DNA here is from genome assembly GCA_031772625.1 of Pinus tabuliformis. NCBI lineage: Eukaryota > Viridiplantae > Streptophyta > Pinopsida > Pinales > Pinaceae > Pinus > Pinus tabuliformis. The sequence continues at coordinate 352,866,444 of CM062811.1, forward strand.
ATTTAATTAATGTGTATGCTATTGAATTAATGTGTATGTTATTAAATTAATGGTATGCTATTAAATTAGTTTATTTAACACTTTAAATTAAATTAATGTGTATGTTAATACAGATTAATTTAATTAGATAATGTTATCTGACACCTGGAATTAACGGGGGAAGGACAGGAGGACTGGGGAGTGGTTGAATTATCAGTTATCACGGGAATCCAATTATCACTTATCTTCCAACCGTCATCATGATTTAGGTTGTCGGGGTGTTTTCTTATTTCAATTGCTTCTCTGAATTTTCTAAGGTGGTAATGTTCAATTCTGGCCATAACATAGGAGTCTTCGATGCAAATGTGGTGATTGGTTTTACTAGAGTGCTCGGCTAGGGCTGAGGTTTTGGAGCGGTTGTGGTTAATGTCAGCCGCATGCTCCTGAATCCTAGTCGATATGGATCGGCCTGTTTCCCCAATGTATGTTTTACCACATGAGCAAGGGACCACGTAGACCCCTTTGTGGTGCTTAGGGTCAATAAGATCTTTTACAGATTTAAGGCATCTGTTAATTGTTTTCAAAAGTTTGAATGTGGTTTTTATGTTATTTTTTCTCAAGACGTGAGAGATTTTATCTGTGGTGCCTAGGATGTAAGGAACGTGAACTAGATAAATTTTTTAACTCTTATTCATTAATTTTTTTAACTCTTAGTTATTTATTTGATTTTCTTCGAATTTCAATTCTTTTTTGGTTTATTTTAGATTTTCTTAAAGTTTCTTAGTTTTGTGTTACGTATACGGGTTAATTAAAAATACGTCAATATTTTATTTTATAACATTAAATATAATGCATAAAACCAAGGAAAATACGACGCTCAACCCAAATACTTATCTATGTTGAATAATAAAATTGATATTTTATCGTATTTTTATTTATGTAAAATAAATAATTTGATAATTATACTTTAAAAATTACTCTCTTTAAAATTTAATATATATTTTTTTTCATATTAAACTTTCTTTAAAGATTGAATATAACTCTATATACTTTTTAAAATTATAACACAAAAAGGCATAAACAAATGTTATTGATAGATATCACGTAAGTTATAGAAGAAATGGTGAAGATATACTGTGAAGCTAATCCTGATTACCTCTGGGCAGTGGCACCAGCAAATGAATCAAATGCAAACTAACGATGGCTCATGGACACTTTATGGAGTGTGAAAGCCAAAAATGAGGCAGGAATTCATGCATTTGCCTTTATAAACAAACCTGACTCTTTGTCTACAATTATTTTTCTTTGTTGCGCTTATTTGTCTGTTTTAGGCTGTGACTTTTTCCCGGCACGTAGGGATTTAATCTAAAATAGTTTGTGAAATGTCAACTCTAAATAAGACATATTTTTTATTCTTTTAGTTTTGTTTTGAAGTTTTTGTTCCCTTGAACAATTCCAAAAGGTTTGACATCAGAGGTGTCCAACTTATCTAACTTGATTGTAAGGATTTGGAAATATTTTGGAATTTATTTCAAACTATTAACCACTCTTCTCTGTTTTCTATTCTATTGCATTATAACTTCGGCAAACAACAAGTTCGTTGAAGAAGGCAAGTATATTTAATCTTTCAAATTTTGTTTATTTTGGAATAGAATTTCTGAAATTTGAATATAATTAATTAATTAATTCTAATTTTGTTTTGAAGTTTTCGGGTTCCTTGAATAATTCCAAAACGTTTGACATGAGAGGTGTCAAACTTACCTAACTTGATTGTAGGAATTTGGAAATATTTTGGAATTTTAGTTCAAACAATTAACCTCTCTTCATTGTTTTCTATTGGATTATGAAGAGTTCAAACAATTAACCTTTCTTCTCTTGTTATAAAAGTATTTTTAGAACATTTAATTTTTCGAATTTTAGTTCAAACAATTAACCTCTCTTGATTGTTTTCTATTGGATTATGAAGAGTTCAAACAATTAACCTTTCTTCTCTCTTGTTATAAAAGTATTTTTAGAACATTTAATTTTTCAAATTTTAACGGAGTATATTTATATTTATCTTGATTGGTTAAAAATAGATAATTTAAATAATCATAAATAACCAACGTACCTATTTTGAAATAGAATATCTGAAATTTGAATTTAATTAATTTAAAATAAAAATTTTGAAATTTGAATTTAATTTAATTTAATTATTAATAATTATTAAATGGATGATATGATTTTGAGTTTCACTAAATATGTCTATTTTAGAATAGTGTTTCTTAAATTGGAAATTTAGGAATAGTATTTTTGAAAATTTCAATTTAATTATAATTATGAAGTGAATGGTAAGAATTTGTTTTAAATTTAACTAGTACAACCACTTTAAAAATATTAATGTGGTTGATATAAGTCGAAAGCTTCATTTGTATCTATCATTGATAAATATACCATTTGTACTTACCATTTCTATCTACCAAAAAACACTAGTGCATCAAAAATATTATTTTTATCGTTATAATTAATAATAAGTATCTTTATAATAATAATTATTTAATATTAAATGTTATTTACTATTATTTATTTTGAAATTATGTAATATAAATATGAACCGTTAGATTAATAAACTCTAGGGATTGATATTATAAACCCAAGAGAATAATATTAACCTAAGGGATAATAAACTCAAGGGATTATTACTAAAATCCACAAGGCTTATATTCTATTGGGTTAATAGTATTAATCCCTTTAGTTTATAATATCAATCCCTTTAGTTTATAATATCAATCCCTTCATTTTACTAATGTACGGGATCATACTCCTAGGGTTTAATACTCAAACCCCAAGGGATTATGAACAAAAAGAAATAATATTAACCCAAAGGATAATAAACCCAAGGGATTAATACTAAAACCCAAGGGAATTGTATCAAACCCTAGGGATTAATATTGTAAACCCAAGATATATAAATCCTAAGAAAAATATTATAAACCCTAAAATAAACATGTTTGACCATGGTTGACAATGTTTCATTTTCTTTTTTTTTTGGTAGTTAAGCACCCATGAGGGATTTGAACCAGTGACCTATCGCAAGGAGTGCCTTAACAACGCACCCATTCATCGCTAATCCAAAGCCCCGTGGACTAACAATGGTTCACTTTCATTTTGAGTCAACATGAAAAATATTAAAACATGGTAGACAATGGTTTACCATGGTTGACCATAATTGACCATGGTTGATATTATAAACCGAAGAGAATAATAAACCCTAGGGATCAATACTAAAACCCCAAAGGACTATTAGCCTAAGGGAATAAAACTAAACACTAGGAATATGGACCCTTAGATCAATAAAACCTATGGATTAATATTAAAACATGGTAGAAAATGGCTGACCATGGTTGATATTATAAACCTAAGGGAATAATAAACCCTGGGGATGAATACTAAAAACGCAAAGGACTATAAACCTAAGGGAATAAAAGTAAACCCTAAGAATATGAACCCTTAGATCAATAAAACCAAGGGATTGGTATTATAAATCCAAGGGATAAATTTTATAAACCCAAGGTATATAAAGCTTAAGATAAATATTATAAACACAAAAATAAACATTGTTAAGCATGGTTAATTTCCATATTCAGACAATCTTAATCACAACGTAACGTTGGACTATGGTTGACCATGGCTCATTTCCATATTGAGACAATCTTTATCACAATGTGACATTCGACCATGGTTGACCATAGTTGGCTATGGTTAACTATGGTTGACCATCATTTATATTATACACCAAAGCGAACAAGAAGCCCAAGGGCTTAATATTATAAACCCAAGGGGTTATACTAAAACCCCGAGGGATTATGAACCCACGGGAATAATATTAAACCCAAGGGACAAATATTATAAGCCCAAGGTATATAAACCCTAAGATAAATATTATAAACACTAAAATAAACATGTTTTAACATGGTTTATTTCCATATTGAGACAATCCTTATCACAATGTGACATTGGACCATGGTTGACCATGGATAGCTATGATTGACCATGACTAACCATGATTGATATTATAAAGCCAAGGGAATAATAAACACAAGGGATCAATATTATAAACCCAAGGGGATACTAAACCCAACGGATTAATAATAAATTTGAAAGGGATTATGAACCAAAGGGAATAATACTAAACCAAATGGACAAATATTAAAAACTGAAGGCATATAAGCCCAAAGATAAATATTATAAGCATGTGGTTGACCATGGTTTATTTTCATATTGAGACAACTCTTATCACAATGTGACATTAGACCATGGTTTACCATGGTTGATTTACATATTGAGACAATCTTTGTCACAATGTGACGTTAGACCATGGTTGATTTTCATATCGAGACAATCTTTGTCACAATGTAACATTAGACCATGGTTGATTTACATATCGAGAAAATATTTGTCACAATGCGATGTTAGACCATGGTTGACCATGGTTGATTTTCATATCGAGACAATATTTGTCACAATGTGACGTTCGACGATGGAAACCCTGGTTGATTTTGATATTGATAAAAATTTTGTCACAATGTGACATTCGAGACCATGATTGATTTACATATCGAGAAAATATTTGTCACAATGCGACATTCGACCATGGTTGACCAAGATTGACCACGGTTTACCATGTTTCATTCTATAAAACATAGTTGACCATGATTAACCATGGCTGACCATGATCAACCATGGTTGACCATGATTTTCATGTCGAGACAATTTTTTTCTTAATGTGATATTCGACAATGATTGACCATGATTGATTATGATTGATATTATAAACCCAAGAGAATAATAAACAAAAGGGATTAGTATTATAAACCGAAGGGAATAATAAAACCAAGGGATTGATACTAAAAACCCAAGGGATTATGAACCCAATGGGATAATATTAAACCTAAGGGAAAAATATTATAAATCCAAGGTATATAAACTCTAATATAAATGCTATAAACACTGGTTAACCATGGTTGATTCTCATATTGAGACAATTCTTAATACAATGAAATGTTAGACCATGGTTGGCCATGGTTGATCTACATATCGCGGCAATATTTGTCAGAATGCGACGTAAGACCATGGTTGACCATGGCTGATTTTCATATCAAGAAAATATTTGTCACAATGTGACTTTAGACCATGGTTGATTTCCATATTGAGACAATCTTTCTCAAAATGTGACGTTCGACCGTTGTTGGCATGCTTAACCGTGGTTGATATTCATATTGAGACAATCTTTGTCACAATGTGACGCTCAACCATGGTTGACCATGATTGACCATGATTGTCCGTGATTTTTATATGGAGACATTTTTATCACAACGCAACATTCAACCATGGTTGAGCATAGTCAACCATGGTTGACCATAGTCGACTATGGTTGGCTATGATTGACCATGATTTACCATGATTCATATTATAAACCCAAGGGATTAATACTAAAACCCAGGGGATTATGAACCAAAGGAAATAATAACAAACCCAAGGGATTAATACTAAAAACCTAAGGGATTATAAACCTAAGGGAATAATATTAAAACCAAGGGGTAAATATTATAAACCAAAGATATATAAACCCTAAGGTAAATATTACAAACCATGGTTTACCAATTTTTTTTTTAATATCGAGACAATTTTTGTCACAATGCAACATTATAACATGGTTGACCATGGTTGATTTACATATTAAGACAATCTTTCTGACATTGCAACACTGGACCATGGTTAACCATGGTTTATTTTCATATTAAGAAAATGCCTTTCACATTGCAACAATGGACCTTGGTTTATCGTAGTTTACCATGACTGATTTTAATGGCGAGACAATCTTTTTCACAATGCAACATTAGACCATGGTTGACCATGGTTGATTTTCATATTAAGGAAATATTTCTCACAAAGGGACATTGGACCATGGTTGAATGTGGTTGACCATGATTGATTTTCATATTTATAAAATCCATTGATAAACCCTAGGATAAATATTATAAACCAAGGTACATAAACCCTATGATAACTATTATAAATGATAAAAAAACATAGTTGACCATGTATGACCATGGTTGATTTTGATATTGATAGAATCTTTGTCATAATGTGAGATCAAACTATGGTTGACCATGGTTGACCATGATTGATTTTCATATTGAGACAATCTTTGACATAATGTGATGTTGGACCATGGTTGATTGTGGTAGATTTTCTTATTAAGACAATATTTGTCACAATGTGACATTGTACCATGGTTGACAATGATTAAACCCTACTAATATGAACCCTTAGATTAAGAAACCTAAGGGGTTGATATTATAGACCCAAGGGAATAATAAACTAAGGGATTAATTCTAAAATCCCAAGGGATTGTAAACCAAATTAAATAATATTAAACCCAAGAGATTGATATTATAAACCCTAAGATAAATATTATAAACCCTAAAATAAACATTATTCACCATTGTTGATTTTTGTATCGAGACAATCTTTGTCACAATGCGAAGTTGGACCATGGTCGATTTTAATATTGAGAAAATCTTCGTCATATTGTGATGTTGGACCATGGTTGACCATAATTACAAATCAAAGGGATTTATATGAAACCAGAGGATTAATATTATAAACCCTATGAATAATATTATACCTTAGGAATATGCACCATTCGATTAATAAAATCAAGGGAACAATAAACGCAAGGGATTAATATTAAACACAAGGGATTAATATTATAAACTCAAGGTATATAAACTCTAAGATAAATATTATAAACCCTAAAATAAACATGGTTGACCATGGTTGATTTTCATATTGAGACAATCTTTGTCACAATGCGACGTTGGACCATGGCTGACCATGGTGGATGATGGTTGACAATGGACCATGGTTGACCATATTGAGCCAATCTTTGTCACAATGTGACATTGGACCATGTTTGACCATGATTGACCATGGTTGATGATGGTTGAAAATGGTTGATTTTCATATTAATAACTTGAAATAGTTTCCTCCCCTATGAATTCATAGATGTTAGTCACTTCTTTTTGGTTATGAAGGTCCACACCATTTGTGAAGTCCAAAATCTCCACCAAATGGTGATGTTCCTTAACAACTTGGCAACAAGTGTATTTATAGTTATTTCCCATGTAAGGTTTTTGGTATCCATAACAAAATCATAACAAATGTTTCAAATAAAAATTTGACAAGTGCCCATGGGAAAACATAATAGATCATATTGTATTTATTACTCCCATACTAAATTAGTCATTTTGAATTTGACTTCTTTAGGGAGAGCATTTGCAAAGTCAACTTCAACACACAACCCAATATATATTGTGTTATATATTTTTAAAAGTTTTATGGAAATAACAATCAAACTTCCTAATGTATTTAAAATGGAAGCTAGATATTCCAATGAGTGAAACAATAAATGTAAGTTGAAAAGCTTAAGCAACATTATTGTTGAATTTAAAGTATTTTTAAAAATGTCAAATAATTCAATATTATATATATGATTGATTGATTACTCAAATAAAAAAAATGAATGTGTATATAAATACACTTCTAAGAGTAATAATTTATGTCCTTTGCAATAACATGCAATCTCATTCTGATATTAACATTTTGAAATTAATATTATACATCATATAATATTAATTACTCCTTTTTAATTATAAACATAATATATATATGTACGTTTTTTTATATACGAGTTTGTTACGTCCCTTGGACCCACTTCTATGAACCACATCGTATTATCTATATATTTAAAACATTATCACAATTGTGTTTTTTGTAAATATATTACATGGGGAATGTCACGATATGGATTGCGGCCATATATCTATCGCTCTAAAGTTGATTGGGCATATGCACCGTGCTTAACTAAGAATTTGTCTTAAAGTCCTTGCGAACTGACAACCTTGCTTAATCTTTCTCGGCTTCCAGTCTTTACCATTTATCATACATATAATGCTTGTTGACAATTAGTAAAACTAGAATTTACGTGATAATCATAACCATGTCCTGTAGATATTGACCATTTATATACTTAACAATTAGTTACGTGTGATTGATAAAGTTATGATTTGAATTCTGAAGCAACTGGCATTCGACTACAATACTCAATATCGCGAGGTTTCAGATATTGGATGTCAACAGTCTGATCAATATTTATATCAACATCATCATCGTATATATAGAATGAAAACGAAACCAAAGCTCTAATTTCACATTCTTTGTTTAGCCTTTTTAGGGTTTTCCACAGGGTAAGCAGTGTGTTAAATGTTCGTCATCCCATTTATTGCTTCAGTGCTTATTGATCAACCTTGTTTGGTGCATTTTTTACTTAATGGATCATGATCGTCGGATCAATATGCAGATTGCTAACAGAGACTCTTTTAAGCGGACTCAACTGTGACAATCACAATCTCGTTGGGGGGAGAAGTATTTGATAACTAAAACAAAATACGCTAACCAAAACGGTAACATATTAAAAACAAACATTACGTAAAAATAATACAACGAAGGTTCAGTTAAAACACCAAACAGATAAATACAATACTTCAATAATTTCTTTTGGATTGTTACCTAATAAGATTTGTCCGCACCATACAATAAAATTTCGACCCCATTCTAAAATTTCATAACATCCACAGTTCTCCTGTTTACCTGAGTGATATCATTCAAACCCAAGGGTGAGCCATTGTTCGTGTGTGAGCATAACCGTTCCTCAGTTCATGATTTGAAACCCTTTAAATTATATATGCCATGGTTTGGAAGGAACTTGTTTCAGTGCTGCACAGGCCCAGAAACTCGACAACCCACCACTGATCTTTACTTTATTTCTCGCATCTGTTATCGGATTTGGCTTCTTCTTTTATCTCATGAGCACCCACCGAGCTAACTCCTCGGAGGAATCCCACCGCGAACTTTTGGATGGCCTTTGATCGGCGAAACATTATAATTTCTATGATCCCAAAGGAAGGGCAATCCTCGTGAATTCTTTCACATTCACACGCAGAAATACGGAAACATGAATTCTTTCACATTCATGTTGGAAATATTAAACCCAAGTACCGCCTTAAACTAATTAATGAAATTTGGTAAATAGTTAGGGGCAAACATAACTATGTAATTAGTAAATTATGTAAAATCACTCATAGTGTCTCTTAAATGATCGATCATTTGTATAGTTGAGTAAGTAGACGGGAGTCTAGTGTGTAAGTCTAAGAGGGAGTGAGGAGAAAATGGTGGAGGAAATATTGTTGGGCCAGTGAAAACAAGTTTTAAAGGCAACTCTAGTGAATGAGTAAGTTTTCGTGTTTTACTTGGAGCACCAACCTCCAAATTTGTCATGCCAATTGTATATACATATACTTTATATTATAAGTCAAAATTTGGTTTGGTATGATGTGGGCTTAAACCTTCATGAGTAAATTTATTACAACCATTTTGGTTTTTACTCTCTTCTGAAATGCCTTAAATTTCTGTTTTAATTAAGCCTCTCTGTAGTTGCGATGCAATGTTCCTTTCGCAGTTGCAGTTTTGACTTGCCTCAACCAATTTCTGAGCCACACTCCTCTCATGTGCCCTTCTAAAATTTTTCTAACATGGTATTAGAACATGTTAAACTTTGTTAGTGTAAAAACAAGTGTTTTTACTAGCAATTAAAAATTGCTTGAGTAGGTAGAAAGTTTTTTTCACTCAAAAATGGCAACATCAAGCACAAGCTTCAGTAATCCTCAGAATACCTCACTTTAACTGAAAAGATTACAATTATTTGTCTATTACAATGAAGGCCCTGTTTTCTTTTCAAGACATTTCATATTTGGTGGAGAATGGTTTTCAAGAACTTGAAGGTGCAGCAACATACAATGTCTTATCTCACTCATAAAGGGATTTGTTGAGGGACAATAGGAAGAAGGATGCAAGAACTCTCTTTTACATTTTTCAAGAAGTTTATGAAAGTATTTTCCCAATGGTTGCAGGAGCAACAAAGTCCAACCAAGCATGTGACATCTTCCAAACATCTTACCAAGGCATGGAAAAACTGAAGACAAGAAAGCAACAAATGCTAAGGAGAGGCTTTTAGGCACTTTGTATTATAGAGTCTCAGAATGTAGACTCATTTTTTACATACATAATTGGACTGGTTACTCAAATCAGGTCTCATGGTGAGACACTTAAGGAAAGGAGAATAGTTGACAAAGTTTTGAGAAGTTGGCCAGCAAGGTTTGATGCTATTAATGTGGTCATAGAAGAGACAAAGGATCTCTCACAGTTTTCAATGGATGAGCTTCATGCATCATGTTGTACTCTAGTATCGGTGCGAGAGCATCTAAAATAATTATTTTGGGCTTTTTTAGTTTTGGAAGACCAATGAATGAAAATAGATGTAGAATTGAAGTAATTAATCCTTTGGGTTATATTAATATCTTAGCAAAGGGCTGCTATAAAATTTTACACAGTGATATAGGTCAAAATAGTAGTGAGATGAAGACAGAAAATAACATGATTATCACAATTTCTAAACTATAAAATAGAACAATAGTAAGTAGGAAAACCTTCTAAACTATGTTCCAAACGTTCAAGGCAGTATACTTAAGCTTACACAAGATGTTGATGATTTATTGATTGGAAGGGATTAGCTAAATAGACAGTTCATTAATCCATTCTCTTAATAGGTGATCACTTTAGGAGCTTATAGGAATCAATTGAGAGACAATTGTTTCTACCTAGATATCTTTATAAGTCACAAGAATATGAAGAAAAACATAATGATTGGACACTGGAAAAAATTACAGGATAACACAAACCGTGTGAAACCAAATTTAGAATCCTTTGCTTTGTATTGAGGTTCCAGAAAAACTGAGTATATCAAGTGTTTAGAAAAGCTTCATTCAAAGGTGGCTTGCAGCTTCAAAGTAGAATTGATAGTCAAGACTTAACAAGTAATGAATAATGAATCTTGAACTCCGAACCAATAATAACTCGAGAAGAGTGTTATTTATACAATAATGAATTAAGAAAATATCCTTAAAAATGATTAAGATTTATTCTAGGAAAGGAAATATCTTCATACAAGAAGATAGGGGCAGCTATTGAACTACTTCGTGTTGTCTCTTTTTATTCAGGTTGTGCTGGCTTTGCTATTTGATATTTTGTGCCTTTAAGCTGCTTGATTGTTTGAATCCTTTATGCTTGGTTGATTTCTTCATTTGATCTTTCATATGATACTCCTTAAATTCTGTGAAAATCTTTTGACCTTGTTGATTAACCTTTACTGTGTTTACTTTTTCCTTTACTATGAATTTCAGGGTTTTTACTGTGTTTTTCAATAGTAAATCCTTTTAGATTTTTCTTCAAACTACTTACATGCTTTTTCTTTGTACTTTTGGAAATAGGGGTTTTTACCTGCAAAACACAGAAACTATTAAGAAAAACAAGGTGAGAGAGACAGTCATCGATGGCTTTTTTTAGCTTAAAAGGATATTGGAAGGAGTTAAGAGCGTATCGGAAGGTAAAATGATGGTTTTATTTGTTGTAATGGCTTATGGAGGCTTTACTGTAAAAATAGGTAAAATAGAGCAAAAATGGCGATTTAGGCATTTAAACAGAGAAATAACTTTCTTTTTGAAATATGGGACAAATGAACAGTGGTCATTTTGTCGTTATGCGGGAGGTGGCTTTGGTTTCCATCGCACTACTTCTAAAGCATGGGCGATTTTGGGAGGGGTTCACCCGATATGGTTTAAAGCTTGACACATAGTAATGGAGGACGGTTGAATGCCACTTTTTGGGTGGGTAATGCCAGTACAGAGAGCTAACCCAAAATCATTGAGGGTCGTTGGATTTGAATGTATTATATCAGAATGGTGGTGGAGTAAAAGAGTAGCGCAGAGGGTCCCAATGATTAATTATGGGAGCATATGGCTTAAAACTAGGATTAGTGGGGTTTTATGTTTAAACCGCAAAAAAATTTATCGAAGAAATCCTTCGCGAAACGAATATAGCAGACTTGAAATTTTATGAATGCGAGCAGATAAATGGTATCGGGTCTAGGTTCCCGTCGCATATCAGAAATCTCATCGACAAAGGATTATTGCTTAGCCGAGACTTTCGATGGAGGCGCATGCGAAATGGGAATGAAATATGAAATATATTACTTCGGGTCTATCACAATCAAAGATCACAATGACAGAGAGTTATTGCTTCGGTTCAGACTTGCAATGAGGGGCGGATGCGATATGGCAATGGATTGTCATATATATTTGGATCAGGTCCGTCACACATCACATATCGTAATGGGAGGATATATGTTATAGCTAGGACTTACGATGGAGGCGGATGTGATATGACATCAAATATGAAATATATTTGCGTCAAGTCTGGGCCCATCGCAATCGCATATCGCAAGGCGGGGTGAGTGGATGCAAGTTGAAGGGCTTGTGATCCGCCGATGCGATGTTTTATAAAATATATAGCTTTTATAATAAAATTAAGGGTTTCAGGATATTTTAATAAATGGAATTAATAATATACGGGAAAAAGGACTTTAGGGTTTTTAATACTATAGTTAGCGTTAATATGAAATATGAGCGGAAAAGGGGAGATATATGAAATATGAGTGGAAAGGGGAAATAGACTAAGTATTATGTTTTTTATGAGTTATTTGCTTTTCATATATGCATAATACTTGGGGTATAACATCTTTTTGTGGGTTTTTTGTGTAAAAGGAGATTTTACATGGAATTTTCACTATTCCTAGGGAAAAAGGGTTTTGACCTTAGGAAAAGGGGTTTTTATGGAAAATGAATCAATATGAATGTATGAAGGTAGGAAGGGGAAATTAGTGAATATAGGGATGAATTAAAAGATAATTAATTTATTTTGTAGACCTTCATTTGCTTTGGGGAATTGCCTCATGGACATAGAAACATAATAAATGTACATTTTGTCTAATCGATAATCAAACTTCTGCAACCTTTGCTCTACTTACCTTTTGCTTATCCTATCATTTTTTCTTCACTTAATGGATGCATTTAAGCTAGCAAACCCTTTTCATTTCTTCTTATTTTACAAAAGCAAACTATCTAAATTTACTCTTATAACCTCCAAGGACTCAGTTAAACTGATGAACACCTTATTATTCTATTCCTAACTACTGATCTACCAAGATTAAACAGTTTGGTCAGATCTTTATTCTCTAACTATAACATCAAATTTAAAGTATGAAGCAGTCAAGATTAAACAATTTGACTATCATGGCTTGTGGAATTTATGACAAGCTACACACAACCATTATTTTGTAGAAACAATAATAGTGGCATTTAGACTTGCTCACTTTCAGAGTTTATTTGTTTTCTTTCTAACCTAACATTTTCCTTTTGCCTTGATTTTTTTAGGGCATCTAACCTAACATTTTCTTTGATATGGATATCATCGTCAAGATTTTTTACTAGAATTTTATTCAATATTGTTATGTCCATATCTTAACTTAACATTTTTTCAAATATTTTATATTTTTTGACTATTTTATTCTACCTTATCAAAACCAAAAAATGCTACAACATTGGCTCCATCTCGGGAATCCTTTCTCCTGTAGAGTGCAGATAACCTGCAAATCCATGTGCCTTCTCCTCGGGCTATGGAGTCCTTGCTGTAAAAAGATCATACTGACATGTTAAAGGTAAAAGAAAATTGGAGTATTTACAATGGAACTATTTCAACTTCTTAGTACTGAATGTAATGTTTGAGAAACCTTTCGTTTACAAGATAAGTGGAATATAGCCCCTCAAGACTCTGTAGCACAAAAGTGTTGTTATCCTTCACTTCAGCAATTGCTAAATGTCCAAACCATAGATTGTCAAATTTGCCATGCTTTCCTTTCTCTTCTCTCATGGCATCCCATCTTAGAACTAGATCACCCTCCTTAAAGTCCCTTTCCCTGGCTCTTCTTTCAAACAAGACCTTCATCTTATTCTAATATTTCTTCAGTTTGTGTTGAACTTCATCTTTATTTTAATTAAGCTCAATATTTTTATTTATTCTTCTTGAAAAATCATCAGGTTCATCTGTTGAACCCTGAAGGAATTTAAAAAAAAGGAAGGCCAAATTGGTAGGGAAAATTGCATCTTTCCCATATACTAATTGAAAAAGAGATTTTCCAGTTGATCTCTTTGGAGTAATTCTATTTGCCCATACTGCATAAATCAAATGTGAATCATAGCTCTTCTTATGATCAGCTAGAGTCTTTTTTATTACCTTTACCATGCTTTTGTTGGATGAATCTCCAAGGCCATTACCTTGAGGGTAGCATGGAGTTGAATGATGTAATAGAATCTGATATTTCTGGCAAAAGTCAATCAATTTAACACTAGAAAAGGCTGCTACATTATCAGTGACATTTTGAGTTGGGCAACCAAATCTAGATATTATATTCTCCTCAATAAACTTAATTACTACTGCATCAGTAGCATTTTTGACTGGAATTGATTCCACCCATTTCGTAAAGTAATCTGTCGCAGTGAGGATCCATTTATGCTAATTACTTGAAGTGGGGTGAATCTCTCCAACAAAATCTAATCCCCGTTGAGAAAAAGGTGTTGAAACTATTGATGGAAGAAGTGGAAGAGTTGCTAATTTTTGCTTACGAGCAAACATTTGACAAGGAACACAACCTCCGACCTTTTCCCCTACTTGCAAGAATAATGTGAGCCAATAAAATCCTCCCCTTAGAATCTTGTATGCTATTGCTCTCCAAGCATAATGTCCCCCACAAAATCTTGTATGAAACTGATCAATGATTCCTTCAGTTTCTGATTCTGCTAAACATAATAAAAAAAATATTCAGTGGATCTTTCCAGTATAAATTTGCATTTATAATGCAGTACTTGAATGATTTTAACTTAATGGTTTTTCACTGGGTTTTGGAGAATGATGTTGGACACTCAAAATGGATCAAGAAATTTATAATATCTTGATACCAGTTTGACAACAAGAATTTTTCATCATTGTGTATAGGACTCATCTACTCTGAAGGTGGAGGTTCTTGTGAATTCTCCCCTTCTACAAGGATAGAAGGTTCTTGTTTATTCTTCCCTTTAGGATGAAAGGAAGGTTCTTCTGGATTCTCCCCTTTAGGATGAAGGGAATGTTCTTGTGTATTCTTCCCTTGTATTTCTAAAAAAGAATTGATTCCAAGTACTTTGGAGTTGGTTTTAGCTAGAAGCTTAGCTAATCCTTGACCTTTTACTAGCTTGGTAGTCTTGATAGTTAGATCAAAATCCAGAGTTTGAGTGATCTATCTACCTCTTTTCCCATCAATGTGTGGTTGGGTTAGGACAATTTTTACATCACTGTTAGGGACATAAGAAGTAATTGGTGAATGTAAGACATACATTTTGAATGATTTCAGGGCTTGAATGCAGGCATAGGCTTGCTTCTCAATGATGTCATACTTAAGCTCAACATATCTCATAACCTTGCTGAAAAAGGCTATGGGTTGGTCACAAGAATATTCATGTTTCTGTAATAGAATAGCAGCAAGGGCTGTTTGAGAGGCAAAAGAGAAAATACTAAATGGCTTAGTGTAATCATGGCTGGCTAAAGTGGGAGCTTCAGAGATATCCCTTTTTATTTGTTCAAATGCAAGCCTTAAAGAGGGAGTCCATTTTACTTCATGGTCATTTCAGAGCATGTAAGTTATATCTTTCACAATCTCTACATAATTTGGAATGAATCTCCTTAGAAAATTAATCTTGCCTAGAAAAGCTTGAATCTCCTTCTTGTTTCTAGGTAAGGTCAATGTTTCAATGGAAGATGCTCATTTGGGGTCAATTACTACTCCCTCCTTTGAAATTATATGGCCCAAAATTTTTCCTTCTTTGACAACAAACAAGGACTTCTTAGGGTTCAATGGTATTCTAGATTTTCTACACCTATCAAAAACCTTCATCAAGTGCTTTAGATGTTTTTGATCAGATTTAGAAAAAAAAGTTATGTCATCAAGATAAATAACCACAAATTTATTTACCTCACCCATAAAAGCTAGGTCCATAGCTCTCTGAAATGTTGCTCCAGCATTGGTTAAGCAAAATGGCTTCCTAGCATACATGAATGTACCCTAGGGTGTAGTAAAGGTTGTCTTCTCTCTGTCTGCTATTTCAACATTCACCTGATTGCAACCTGAAAAACCATCAAGCATAGAAAGCCTTTGTGCTCCTGAAACCATTTGAAGTAGCTGATCCATTTTGGGAAAAGGATAATTATCTTTTAATGATTCCTTGTTCAAAATTCTAAAGTCCACACAGAGTCTTATTTCTCCATTTTTCTTTCTAACAGGAGCTAGATTTGCAACCCAATTAGAATATATAAGAGGGGGGATGATCTGAGCATCTAACATTTTATTAATCTCTCTTTCTATAGTTGGTAGAAGGGCCAGGTTTATCCTTCTAAGTTTATGTTGATAAGGTTTTTCTTCTGGCCTCAAAGGAATCTTATGTTGTATTAATGAAGTATCATAGGTCTTTAAATCAGCGTAAGTCCAAGAAAAAACATCTTTATAATTTTGCAATAACTTAAGATATTGAGCTTTGATCTCAGGGTCTAGATATGCACATATTTCGATGTTTTTGATATCTTCATCAGTTCCAATGTTAATCTCTTCTATGGCATCTTCTGAAGAAATGGACTGAGGGTTTCAGAATACATCATTTTGATCAAATAATTTTTCTAATGGAATGATTCCCTTTGGAATGAAATTATTAGATAATTGAATAATGTCATGATCAGCAATTTGGGTTTTAAAATCTGAAGTATCATTTCCACATGCATTTTCATTTATTTCAGTTCTATCTTCATCAATTTGTAGAAATGAAAAATCTTTTATTACCTGCAGAAATGGTTTCAAATGTTCATCATCTTTGAATATTTTCCAATGGTTCAGATTATCTGGGATAGATGGCCTATATTTGACATGTATCTAATAGAGTACATCAATATGATAAGGAATTTTAAAATATCTAGCAAAGACAGCTAAGGCATATGCAGGAATATTATGATCTCTAGGAATATGAGTCAAATTAAAAGCATTAAAGAGGTTGTTAACTGAATCCCATACTTCATTTCGGTAGGACCTAAGTCTAGGGTGCTTGGTTTGGAAAGCATTTTTTACTTGCCTAACAATAAGTTCTGAATCAGTAAACACACTTAAGTTCTAAACTTTTAAGCTTTTGGCTAATTGCAATCCTAAAAGGAAAGCTTCATATTCAGCCACATTATTAGTAACTTCAAAGTCTTTTTCACATGATTGGGTTATATTTTCTTTTTCTAGTGAAATTAAAACTACTCCAGCTCCTGACCCATCTTTCGCACAAGAGCCATCAAAGAATAGTTTCCAAATATCAGTTTGGTTTGGTTCAGGATTTTCAACTACTTCAATTTTGAGTTGAGTTCTATGTGGGTTTGAAGTGAGTTGAAAACAACCAAAGTCTTGATCTACTGCATAAATTGGATGGCTCCTTGGATGGTCAGTTTTACAAACAGTATGTACAAATCTTACCTCTTTATATAATCTTAATTTCTCTCCTCCATAAACATAAATAGTAGCATGTGACATATCCATTTGTAGAGTTCCCCCTAATTTGGCACAGAAAGACCTAGAAAGGAGCATTCCAAACTTGGGAGGGATATCTGTGACAACAATATCAAGTACTACACTTTTCACTAGAATTTTGGCAAGGGTAACCACTAGATCCTTCATCAATCCTAAACAGGGCACCCTTTTAGAATCAAAGGTGTACAGGTCATGGTAGGATTTAGTTATGTTGAGTTTTAAATGGTCCATGATAGATTTTGGCATAAGGTTGTTTGATGCCCATGAATCAAGCACACAATTAGACAACATGGAATCATTTGTTTTAAGAGTTACATAGAAAGGAGGAACTCTCTCATATATCATCTCTGAACTAGGGCCAAAAACTACTGTTGGTTTTTCATCTTGCAAACTTATGACATCACCTTCAGCATCAACCGAGGTATTTTGAATCCATTTAGTGACTTCGCTTTTGTAACTAGGGTTTTTAGAAAGCTCTTATAATGGAATTGGGATCTTAACCTTCTCTAATTCTTTTTCAACATTAAATGTAGTCAAAATTCTTTTACTAGTTTGGGTAGTATCAATCGACTGATTTAAGGGCTGAATAAGAGTTGTTTGAGCTTCAGCAGTTTTGGTACATGGTTCAATTACTGGAGTTTCCTTTGGAGGTCTCCCAAGACCATGCCTAGGCATACGATCATACCTTTTGTTTAATTCTGCTATTAAAAGTTTAGAGAAATCATGATATTTAGAGACCTGTGAAGCTTCCTAATCTTATTGAACCTGATTTTGTTGTGAGAGAGGAATGATGGATGTTTGATTGTAAGAAGAATCCATACTATTAATATATTTAGTAATTGTCATAGTATTATCATGAGGTTGTTGGTCATCTATCAATAGAGGAGTAGGAACCTATTGATCATTGATAGGTCTCTCAAGAATTTGTAGTGGTGGATTTCTCTTATATTGACCTTAATTTTGGTTTTTAGGTCTAGTAATTGTTTTCTATACTGTCCTAGGTTGGGTCTCAATCTTTGAAATCCTATTTGATAGGTTTCTAAGAAGAGAAGTTATTTCATCTATTTTTGAATCTTCTGATTTATTCTTAGAGGAACTAGAGGCTTCTTGAATAGATTTGAGTTTTCTTCGGGCCTTTTCTTCCTTAAGTTTCAAGGAAGTTGAGGCTGCCCTATTTGCTTCTACTTCTATAGCATTTTTTTACACATCTTCAAGAATTCTTGAAGTTCTCTCACGTAGCATAACAACAAAGTCATCATCAAAAGCTTTAGAAAATCTAGACTTAGCTGCTGCTACAAGGGGTTTATAATCAATAGGCATTTTGTGATAGAGTTTATTGAATCTTTTGATAAAATCTGATACTAGTTCACCGAAGTTCCTTTTAAGCTCTTCAAATTCTATGAGGAAGTAAAGAGGATCCTTTTTTAGACCCCATTGATTTTTAAATATGGTTGTAAGCTCTTCCGAATTTCTAAGGGAAGCTACTTGTAACTGCCTAAATGAAATCCTCACATTTCCTTCAAGTGACAGTACAAACAATCTCATATAAATGTTTTCTTGTTCAATATTCATGTTGCCTACAAAGTCTAGGAAAGCTTGAAGATGGTCCTCAGCTGAGGGACTAGTTTCTCCATTGTACTTGGGAAGGTATTTTGAGTATCCAGCTCAGAATGCGTCAAGGTTATTAGGTAAGACAAAGGCAGCATATCTAGCCTGTATAATAGGTCAAAAAGCCATGATAGTAGGTGGTGTATGAGGCGCTTGAGGTGTATGAGGTTATCAAGGTGGAGTATGAGGTGTTTGTGTGGATGTAGAGGATGAAGAAGAAATACAAGAAGAAGACGGTGTTTTAGGGATTGATGAGCTAGTTGGAGGTGAAGGAGGCTGAGATCTCCTGAAAGACTTCAAAGGAGTCTTAAGAGCTAACTTGGGACCTATAAAGGAATACCTTGTTTTGTTTCAAATATAGGATTGGTATATACAAAAAAGGTCTCCTCAATTTGTTCAAAAGAAGAAGCTTCAGGTTGATCAAAAATGGAAGGAAATGGATAGGTGGTAGGGGATATGAAATCTGTGGGCTTATATTCTGGTAGATTAACACCCAAATTAGATTCAGTTTTAGGTGATCCTGGTGGTAGTGTGGGTCTTGGATGAGATTCTAATGAATGAATAAGGTAGGCTGACTTAAAATCAACTCTTTTATTTAGAAGTTCAGCAACCTTAGGTGATAAATGGGAGTAATCACGATCAAATGGGATATTACTATAGATTTCAATGATTCTAATTCTTCAAACTATAGGACTGAAAAGGAAGAAGAAGATAGATGGTGTCACCTTTTAGATTTGGCTTTTCTCAGAATCTTTTCAGGATCTGGCAGAGGACTAACTATGTCACCTTCTAAATGAGATCTGGTATGTTTAAAAGTTGCCATCTTGGGAGCGTGGAGTCACCTAGGTGAAACATTTTAACCTTTCTAAATCCTTCGATCACCTTTAAAGGAAAAGAGTGAATGAATATCATTGTCGCAAGGGAAAGTTAAAAGAAATTCGAATCCCCGGCGATGGTGCCAGTCTAATGTTATACCTCTGAGATAGTAGTAGGTCAGCTACCAATGCCAATGCATTTAAAATAATTATTTTGGGGTTTCTGGTTTTAGTTTTGGAAGACCAATGAATGAAAACAGATGTAGAATTGAAGTAATTAATCCTTTGGGTTATATTAATATCTTAGCAAAGGGCTGTTATAAATTTTTACACAGTGATATAGGTCAAAATAGTGGTGAGATGAAGACAGAAAATAATATGATTATTACAGTTTCCAGACTATAAAACAGAACAATCATAAGTAGGAAAACCTTCTAAACTATGTTCCAAAGGTTCAGGGCAGTATACTTAAGCTTACACAAGATGTTGATGATTTATTGATTAGAGGGGATTAGCTAAACAGATAGTTCGTTAATCCATTCTCTTAATAGATGATCACTTCAAGAACTTATAGGAATCAATTGAGACACAATTGTTCCTACCTAGATATCTCTATAATTCATAAGCATATGAATAAAAACATAAGGATTGAAAATTGGAAAAACTTACAGGATAACACAAACTGTGTGAAACCAAATTCAGAATCCTCTGCTTTGTATTAAGGTTCTAGAAAAACTAAGTACATCAAGTGTCTAGAAAAGCTTCCTTCAAAGGTGGCTTCCAGGTTCAAAGTAGAATTGACAGTCAAGACTTAACAAGCAATGAATAATGACTCTTGAACTTCGAACCAATAATAACTCAAGAAGAGAATTATTTATACAATACTAAATTAAGAAGATATCTTAAAAATTGATTAATGTTTATTCTAGGAAATTAAAGATCTTCATACAAGAAGATAGGGGCAGCTATTGAACTGCTTCTTACTATCCCCTTTTATTTAGGTTGTGTTGGCGTTGCTGTTTGATATTTTCCCCTTTAAGCTACTTGACTGTTTGAATCCTTTATGCTTGGTTGATTTCTTCACTTGATCTTTCATCTGATACTCTTTAAACTCTGTGAAAGTCTTTTGACCTTGCTGATTAACCTTTACTGTGTTCCTTTTTCCCTTTACTCTGAATCTCAGGGTTTTTACTGTGCTTTTCAACAGTAAGTCCTTTTAGATTTGTCTTCAAACTATTTTCAAGCATTTTTTTGTGAGCTTGGAAACAAGGGTTTTTACCTGCAAAACACAGAAACTATTAAGAAAAACAAGGTGACAGAGATGGTCATCAATGGCTTTTTTTGAGCTTAAAAGGATATTGGAAGCAGTTTGAAGCGTATCGGAAGGTAAAATGATGGTTTTATTGGTCAGAGTGGCTTATGGATGGTTTACTGTAAAGAAAGGAAAAACAGAGCAAAAATGGCGATTTAGGCATTTAAACGGAGAAATGACTTTCTTTATGAAATATGGGGCAAATAAACAGTGGTCATTTTGTTGTTATGTGGGAGGTGGTTTTGGTTTCCATCACATCACTTATAAAGCGTGGGCAGTTTTGGGAGGGGTTCACCCAATATGGTTTAAAGCCTGAAACGTAGCAATGGAGGACAATGGAATACCACTTTTCAGGTGGTTAATGCCCGTACAGAGAGCCAACCTGAAATCAATGAGGTTTGTTGGATTTGAATGTATTAGATTAGAATAGTGGTGGAGCAAAAGAGCAGCGCGAAGGGTCCCAATGATTAGTTATGGTGGCAGAAGGCTTTATTATGGGTTAAAACTAGGATTAGAGGGGTTTTATGGTTAAACCACAAAAAAAAATTTAATGAAGAAGTCCTTCGCAAAATAGATATAGCAGACTTGAAATTTTATGAATGCAGGTAGATAAATGGCATCGGGTCTAGGTTTCCGTCGCATATCAAAAATGGCATTGGCAGAGTGTTATTGCTTAGTGGGGACTTGCGATGGAGGCGAATGAAAAATGCGAATGAAATATGAAATATATTGTGTCGAGTCAATTGAAATTCGAGATCACAATGGCAGAGGGTTATTGCTTCGGTTGGGACTTGCAATGAAGGGCAGATGCGATATGGCAATGGATTGTGATATATATTTGCATCAGGTCCATTGTGCATCGCATATCGCAATGTGGAGGATATATGTTATAGGTGGGACTTGCAATGGAGGCGGATGCAATATGACATGAAATATGAAATATATTTGCATCGAGTTCGGGTCCATCATAATCGCATATCGCAATGTGGGGTGAGCGGATGCACGCTCAAGGGCGTGTGATCTTCCAATGCGATGTTTTATTAAATATATAGTTTTTATAATAAAACTAATGGTTTCAGGGTATTTTAATAAATGGAATTAATAATATACGGGAAAGGGACTTTAGGGGTTTTAATACTATAGTTATCGTTAATATGAAACATGAGCGGAAAAGGGGAAATATATGAAATATGAGCAGAAAGGGGAAATAGACTAAGTATTATGTTTTTTATGAGTTATTTGCTTCTCATATATGCATAATACTTACGGTAAAACATCTTTTTGTGGGTTATTTGTGTAAAAGGGGATTTTACATGAAATTTTCACTTTCCTAGGCAAAAAGGGTTTTGACCTTAGGAAAAGGGGTTTTTATGGAAAATGAATGAATATAAATGTATGAAGGTGGGAAGGGGAAATTAGTGAATATAGGGATGAATGGGGATGAATGGGAAGTTAATTAATTTATCTTCTGTACCTTCATTTTCTTTGTTGAATTGCCTCATGGACTTAGAAGCATAATAAATGTACACATTGTCCAATCAATAATCAAACTTCTGCAACCTTTGCTATACTTACCCTTTGCTTATCCTATCATCTTTTCTTCACTTAATGGGTGCATTTAAGCTAGCAAAACCTTTTCCTTTCTCTTTATTTTACAAAAGCAAAGTATCTAAATCTACCCTTATAACCTCCAAGGGCTCAGATTAAACTGATGAGTACCTTATTATTCTGTACCTAACTATTGATCTGCTAAGATTAAACAGTTTGGCCATATCTTTATTCTCTAACTATTACATCAAATTTAAATCATGAACCAGTCAAGATTAAATAGTTTGACTGTCATGGGTTGTGGCATTTATGACAAACTGCACACAACAATTATTTTACAGAAACAATAGTAGTGGCATTTAGACTTTCTCACTTTCAGAGTTTATTTCTTTTCTTTCTAACCTAACATTTTCTCTTTGCCTTGGCTTTTTAGGTCATCTAACCTAACATTTTCTTTGATTTGGACATCATCATCAATATTTTTTACTAACAATTTATTCAATATCCTTATGTCCATATCCTAACTTAACATTTTTTCAAATATTCTATATTTTTTTATTATTTTATTCTACCTTATCAAAACCAAAAAATGCTACAACACATCACTAATTTCTCATGAACATAGATTGAATAGAGAAACAAACTCCTCATTAGAGCATGCCTTCAGGACACAAGTTTCATTTTGTTAAGGTCGAGGCAGAGGAATATCATATGCTAGGGGAAGAGGAAGAAGCCCACAAAGAGGTGGATGTAGCAACCCTTCAACCTCAAGTGGAAGGGGCAACAGTCAAAATCAATGTCAAGGCCCAAGCCAAAATCAAGCATAAGGTCAGAGGTATGATAAATCTCAAGTCCAATGTAATTAGTGTAAGAAGTATGGTCGTTATGCAAATGAATGTAGAAAGAAGCAATATGACATTAGTAACAAACCAAGTGTAAATTTCACAAAAGAAAAGTAGAACCATAATAGAATGTTTTTATTTTGTAATGTAGCACAAGAAAAACAAAGTGATATATGGTATCTACATTCAGGGTATACAAACCACATGTTAGGGAACATAGAAATGTCTTCCAATCTAGATGAAAGTGTGAAATCTGAAGTGACATTAGGGACTGAGAGAAAAGTCTCTGTCATGGGCAAAGGAAGAGTTAATATCCTAACAAAGAAGGGAGAGAAGAAGTACATCTAAGACGTTTAATTTGTCATTGGTTTGAAGCATAACCTCACAAGCATTGGAAAACTCATGCAAAAGGGCTACAATGTCTTTTTCAAAAATGATGAATGCACAATTTTGGATAGGACTCCAAGAAGATAGTTGATTGCAAAGGGTCATATGACAAACAATAGAATTTTTCCCTTAAATATAAGACCAGATTTGAACAAAGAAGGTGCACAAGAACAACTATCAATGAACTCACAAGAGAATGAAATAAGAGTTGCAGCTGTTATAGAAGTGAACTATCAAGTAGAGGTCAGAGATGAAAATTGGTTATGGTATCCGAGATTTGGTCATCTCAACTTTGGAGGTTTGAATTTGTTGCATAGGAAAGGCATGGTGAAAGGATTTCCACTCATATAAAAATCGGTCACCCTATGGGATAGACGTATGTTAGGAAAAGAAAATAGAGAGGCATTTCCAGTAGGAAAGTCAATAAGGGCAAAGGAACCCTTGGATATTGTCCATTCATATTTATGTGGAAAAATGCATACACCATCAATTGGTGGTAGCCATTATCTTTTGACCTTCATAGATGACTACACAAGGAAGACATGGGTCTATCTATTAAAATAGAAAAGTAAAGTGTTTGAGTGCCTTCTGCCAATACTAGGCTCTTGTTAAAAAACAATGTGGACACTACATCAAATTCTTGAGGACTGACAGAGGTGGTGAATACATCTCAAAGGATTTCCTTCATTTTTGTAGGGAGCATGGAATTCACAAGCCATTTACAATAATTTATACACCTCAGCAAAATGGTGTTGCAGAAAAGGAAGAATAGGACCATTATGGAAATGGAAAAGTGTATTTTGAAGGCAAAGCATTTGCCAAATGATTATTGGGTTCAAGATGTTGCTTGTGCAATGTATATCATTAATAGGTGTCCAACCAAAATTGTGAGGAATGTAGTTCTTGAAGAGGCATGGAGTGGAAGAAAGCATAGTGTCACTGACATGAGAGCTTTTGGATGTGTAGCAAATGCACATGTCTGAGATGAGTTGAGGAAGAAGTTGGACATCAAGGTGGAGAAATGCATATTTGTTGGATATAGTGATGAATCCAAGGCATACAAGCTCTACAGTCCATCAACCAAGAAGGCCATAATCAATAGAGATGTGTAGTTCATAGAAGAGGAAGCATGGGATGGAAGTTTAGATAAGATAGTCAATGTCAAAGCATGTATACCACATGAGGACAAACAAGAATTGACAGCAGCAAGAAATTCCTGATCAATGACTCACTCTACTCCTATTCAAGCACAACAAAGAAAGCACCAAGTAACACCGTTAACAAATAATATGATATTGTCACACAGTCAATCAAGTGTTTCTCGAAGCACGATGTAAAGCACAACACCAAGTGACATGTCAGGCCCATCTTCAACAAGCACAAGAAGACTAAAATTCAGAAATTTAAATGAAATCTATGAGCAAGATGAAGTTGATAGTAGCACTGGTCTGAATTACTTATTTTTATTGTTTTGTCATGTAGATGACCCAATCCATTTTCAAGATGCAGTCAAAGTAGAAAAATGGGTTGCGGCAATGGAGGAAGAAATAGGAGCAATAGAAAATAATGACACATGGGAGTTAGTGAACCTTCCGCAAGGAAAATAAGTCATTAGAGTGAAGTGGGTATATAAGACCAAGAGAAATGTCGATGGTAAGATTGAAAGACACAAAGCAAGGCTATTTTTCAAAGGATACAAGCAACAACATGGAAGATATTATGCAAATACGTTTGCGCCAGTCATGAGGATGGAGATAGTGCATACAATTGTGACGGTTGTCATGCGACATAAATGGAAAGTGTATCAAATGGACGTAACATCAACGCTCTTGAATGGAGTGCTGAAAGAGGAAGTGTATGGTGTGCAACTGCATGTTTATGTGGTAGAAGACCAAGAAGACAAAGTGTATCGGTTGAGCAAAGCTCTTTATGGGTTGAAGAAAGCACCGCATGCATGGTATAGCAGGATAGATGCTTACTTGTTGGACAATGGTTTCGACAAATGTGATAGTGAGCCCACTCTCTACATCAAAGAGAGTGATGGTAAGATTCTTATTGTTGTCTTACATGTAGATGATTTAATTTTTACAGACATTGATGATTTCCTCATCGCTAATTTCAAAGAAGTTATGAAGGCTGAGTTTCAAATGACTCACTTGGGGTTCTTAAGACATTTTTTGGGCATAAAAGTGAAGAAAACAGAAAATGGTATTTTTATTTCCCAAGCAAAGTATGTAGAAGACATTTTGGATATCTTTAATATGCAGAACAACAAGCCCTCACCAACTCCAATTATCATGGGGTTGATGTTGAGCAAAGAATACTACAGCAACAATGTTAATCCAACATTATACAAATGTATGATAGGCAGCTTGATCTATTTGACCGCCACTAGGCCAGATATAATGTATGCAGTGAGTTTAGTATCGAGTTTCATGGAAATACCCAAGGAGACGCATTTGCAAGGAGTTAAAAGGATTCTAAGGTATGTCAATGGGACAAAACAATATGGTATTTTATACACTGTAATAGATGATTTCATGGTGGTTGGTTACACTGATAGTGATTGGGCTGGAAGTGTCGATAACTGAAAGAGCACGTCAGGATATGTTATTCATATGGGTTCTGGGGCCATTTCATGGGCCTCCAAGAGGCAACTGATAGTTTCATTGTCAACAACAGAAGCTGAATATGTCACCGCAACAACAACATCGTGTCAAGCAGTTTGGATGAGAAGGATGTTGAGGGTTCCCGCCAAGATGAGTAGTTAATGACAACTATTTTCTGCAACAACACTTCCGCAATTGCATTGTTAAAGAATTATCTCTCACAAGAGGACCAAGCACATTGATACTAAATATCATTTTATTAAAGAGTTTATTAACAATGATGAAATTGTGTTCTTCAGATCACAAGAACAATTTGTTGATATTTTCACAAAGCCGTTATCAAGTGAAAATTTTGTTTATCTCATTAACTGTTTGAGAATTATCAATGGAAATAGTTGTGATTAAGGGGGAGTGTTGGAAATATTTAATCCATCCACTACCTTAAACACATTGACAACCACCATACTTTCCAAGTCAATTACTGCAGGTTGTGATTCTGTTTCCACGCCGAAGGACTAAAGTCTCAGGAGAAGTACAATGCTTACCATTCCTTAACACATCAGATATTTTAAGGTACTTAATGAATTTTGGTAAATATGTATGGGAAAACATTCACTCCACTCATGTTAAGTGGGTGAATGAAAACAAGTTTTACCGAGTCTTACAAATAGTTACTCTGCAACCATAGTGAAGCCTAAATCGAAGTAAGTTTTTTTTGTTTTACTTGAAGCAAAAGCCTCCAAACTTCTCATGCAAATATATTTACATATGCTTTATATTATAATCCAAATTTTGGTTTGTTGCGATGTGGCCTTAAATCTTCATGAGTAAATTTATTGCAACCATTTTGGTTTTTACTCAGTGTTGTTGTGGGTTAAATTTATGTTTTAATTAAGCCTCTGTGTAGTCGCAATTTTCTTGATGCGACTACAGTTTTGACTTGCTACAACTGATTTCGAAGCCATAGTCCTCTCCTCTGGCCAATTTTTTCTAATAATTCAAACGCAGAAATATGAAAACTTGAATTCTTTCACATTGAGATGCAGAAATATGGAAACTTGTTCTCCACTTCTCTTGTTCACCACCCAACTGTGGTACTTTGCAGTCCTGAAGGTAGCCGCTTCTTATTCTCAAATGAGAACAAACCAGTCGAAGCGGTGGCTCTTCGAATTCAGACAGGGCACTCCACATTAACAGCGACAACCAAACAAATCTCACAGCATTAATTTCTTTTTAAATATATTTTTCATAGATCGATTCGCTATCCAAACGAAAATTCACCACCTCATGTTCCACGTCTTTAAATGTTACAACATTCCACTCTCTAAATGTTACAGCATTCTTGTCGAATGTTACAATGTTCCCTTCGACACCTTTCCAGTTGATTTAATTCCTAACGATTCACCATGCCATGAACACGTCTCTAAATTTTCCGGGCAGATTTAATTAAGAAAAAAAATTGATTTTGTTTTTGCAGGTCGATTCATGCCCCTTCGACTGAGAGCTGTAAATATGCTTCTGAGACAAAGCATATTCGGGGCATATTATGCTGAGAGTTAATGTGACTCGTTCAAAATTTTATTAAAAAAAGTCAACGAGGGCTCTTCCACCCCAAGTTGAAATAGGGAGCCTTCGACTAATTTTAAATAATTTTTTTAGAATAGTATTTATGAAATTTTAATTTAATTTAACTTAATTTAACTTGTTTTAAATTGTAATTCTTTTTAAATAAATATTTATTTTGGCTAAAACATAATGTGCGAAAATCAGTCAATCAAATGCTGTAAGATGTTTTTTTTAAATGTTTCTCTCTCCTCAAGTTTGATATTTATTTTACTCATAGTTTTTCTCATTTAAACCTCTATTAAACTACAAAACTTAAAAAGAGTTTGAGATTTAATTTTTTTATGCATTTGGATTATATAGATTATAAACTCAAAAAAACTCTGATAAACATTTCTGAGTTAATGTTTGCAGCTCCTTTACACTGATTTTCACATGGTCATTCGACCTATGGTTTATAGATATCAGTCCTCATCTTTGCATTTCCATGATGCAAATGCTTTGATACCAAAATTATAATATCTATATAGATCGAGTGATAGATGTGTCTTCTAAAAAGAAGACTCTGTTTCCTTTAGTGGATAGCAAAGCCCTTATAAAAATATACAAGACACAACATGGATTGGGATGAAAAGGGATAGAGCAGACACCTTGATTTTCTTATTATTATCTTTAAAGAGAACACTTGACCCATATATTATTATTTTCCCAACCATTAGCACATTCCAAGATTGTTATGGTTATTTTTTTTCCATATATTATTGATTGTAATCGGCACAAGTATAATATTATAATGCTTAAAATAATTAGAAAAGGGGAGCATACATGTTTCCATTCCCATTTCCATAACCTAGTTTCCTTTTCAGGCGGAATCGTTATAAACCCTATTGAGGTTCCAAATGCAAATTCAGATCGAGCATAAACTATGAGTGAAGATGGATCATATTAATCATAATCCACAAGTCACACAACACATATAGACTCAACCATTTACCTTGAACCAACAGATCTTGTAGCGAATGGAGAGGCAACAAAACAATAAGTTGAAGCACTACCATCACCCATGGAATCATCAATGTAGGGTGCAATTGACCTCACAATTGGAGGAAAGACACAAGCATATGCATTTGAGCTGGTCCTCGTGTATTTCTATCCCTTAAAGGTCAAAGTTGTGGTTACAGAACCTGCCTAAGGGAACCACCCACCTAGTTCCATTTGTTTACCTATTAGCAAAGATGGAGATAGAAGCATAGATATAATCCTCCTTCACAATAAGAATCATATGAAGCCATTTAAACAGTTGGAATACAACAGAAAAAAATCGAATACATAGAACTCAGATACCTAAAGAAAGAGCAAGCGAAATGATTGCAAGAAGTGTGATTTGGAGATGATTCTTGTTGTTATGAGCCGATATAACCTTTCAATAGATCAACCTAACTAATTATGGTGAAACCAGAACAAAAATTAATAATTGTTTTTCTTAATGTTTTCATGTTTATGTTTAATAATAATTAATTCTTTTATTAACGGTTTAATTTGAGGGAATACCATTGTTCATTCATATAATAGTAAATCTAATGGTGAAAAATGGTGCAGAGTGGCATCTAGAAGAATTCTTCCGAGAGGGGAAAAATTAACGAGTTAGAAAACAAAGATAGAGTCAACCATTTACCTTGAAGCAACGGATCACGTAATGAAGGCAAAGGCATCAAAACAATAAGGTGAATCACTACCATCATCCGTGGAAGCAGAAAAGTAGGCTACAATTGTCATCACAATAGGACGGAAGACACAAGTAGATGCATTTGGATGAGTGCTTCATTAAGTCGATTGCATAGAGGTGAAAGTTGTGGTTATAGAACCTTTTATAGGGGAATCACATGCCTAGTTCCATTTGTTTACGTATCAGTGAAGACAGAGGAAGAGGAATAGATATATTCCTCTACCATAATAAGAATTGTATGAGGCCATTTAAATGGCTGGAATACAATAGAAACAAATCGAATACATAGAACTTAGAAACCTAAAGAAAGAGCAAGTGAAACGATTGCAAGAACTGTAAATTGGAGATGATTCTTGCTACTATGAGCTGATATAACCTTTCAATAGATGTACCCAATCCCTTTCAATAGATGCACCCAATCAATTACGGTAAAACAAGAATAAAAGTTAACAATTATTTTTCTTAATGTTTTCATGTTTATCTTTAATAATAATTAACTATTTTTATTAATTGTTTCATTAGCGATTTAGTTTGAGGGTAGACCATTTTTCAATCGTCTAACAATGAATCTGATGGTGAACAATGGTGTAGAGTGGTATCTAGAGGAGTTCTTCCGGGAAACGCCTTACGACATAAAAAATATAAATTATATTAATAATAATAATAATAATCTAATTTAATAATAATAATAATCTATTTTGAAGTTTAGGCTCACCTTGATATAAAATTTGTGTATTATTTCTTTATTTATAAGATAAAAAATAAAAAATAAAAAAATTAGTGTAACAATGTGAATATTTTTGAATTCAGCCTTTTGTGATCCATATTACATTAAGAAGAGTAATTTTAGTAGAAACCACATGGGAGAAAAAGACTCGAGCTATTTAGGTTGATCATCCCGACAAAATGAAGATGCAGGCCATGGCATAGGATTAAATAGTGAACAATGTAGAGACGAAAAGATCATATAGCCACTATAATAACCACTAATTTATGAATAATAATATTTTAATAATTATTATTAAGAAAAAATAATATTCTTATAACGGTTATAATAATGACTAGTTAATAAATTATAATATTATAATTTATAATAATTATTAAGATAAAAAAATATTAAATAAGAAAAGATAGAAAAACATAAATATTAATAAGAAACAAACAATCAAAATCAAACCAAAATAAAATCAAAAATATAAAAAAAACCAAAACCTTATTAATAAATAAAAACGCATAATAATTACTAAAGAATAAAATCAAACCAAAACAATAAAAAAAATGATAAATAAATTAAAGTGGAAAAAAATAAAATCTAAAGTCCTACTATCAATATAAAGGCAAGAAAAATAAAAAAATCAAAGCTGTTGAGATGATAAAACTAATCAAAACGGTTAAGTCTTTACCTAAACGATACCCTATTTCCATCACAAATAATACATGATAATCATCAAATGGTAACATTAATTATGGAAAAAGAATCAAGAAACAAGAACGGACTCGTGGTTTCCAATAACCATTGAGAAATCTATTTTCAGACTCCCACAAGAATAAACATAACCCACACATGTGCCTAAAATTCTTGCCTAAATAATCAAACCTTTAAACTGAAATCTGTGTACATGGATATACTCGACTGTTTTATTATGTTTTGGTTACTCGAAAAACTTAGAAATTGAGGTGAGCATTATGTTTTGGTCATACCGCACACCTGTGTATATATTTGGTATTTAACACGTGCTTAAGTATGGAATAATGAATACTGGTTTAAGTTCCATTGAGTAGTAGAACAGCTCTTAGATTAACCAATGTTAAATTGACAGGTTTATTGAGCTGATGTGTAAGTCTATCTCTGTTCGTTGAAATGTATTTATTTAAAATAAAAATAAATTTTTTATTAAGTAAAAAAATAATGTTTATTATAATTAACCAAAAAAATAGGTGAGTAACATGTTTAAATTTTATATTTTTCAAAATAATTTCAACAATAAATTTAAATAAATTATATAAAGATTTATATTAATTAATTTATGTGGATATCAATTTTATATATATATATATATATATAAATTGTTAAAATAAAATATTTTAATATTATATATAAAAAATACTCAATGAAGATTATTGATAAAAATATTTTAATATCAATAATTAATATATATATATATATATATATATATATATGAATTTAAATGTTTTATGTATATATAATGAAAAAAACAAGATTTTATGGTTAAAATGGTTTTTTGGTCATATATATATACTCTATATAACATTCAAAAATACATTTTTCGATAATTAAAAATTACACATTGTATTTTTCACTCTAAAGAAGTTTGCAAGTGAGGAATCTATGCTTCCTATCTCCTCCTCCTCTCTCTTTGAGTGTAAAGACACACACAAACCACTCAAAGTATCCAAACACACACATTAAAACCATTCAAGGAAATCAACATAGGCTAAATTAAAGAAGAGAATGATATGATCATGTCAAACAAAGGAAACACAAAGTAAATTTCAAATTATGAAGTTTATCTCTAACATATACATAATAATGATAATTTAAAAATGTGACATTTTTGCCATGAGCTAGAATCAAGATAGATCCATTTAACACCTAATCTAGCATGGGCGAAGGGGGATCAAATCAGTGGAGGCTCAAACCTTTCCTAGAACTCTACACTCCATCTCTCTAACCCTCCCTCTCTCCTCTCTCTAAAGTCCTCTCTTAAGGAGGGTGCAAATTTATTTTAAAGTGTAAATTGTTTAAATTGTCTTTGAATGTTACAAAGATTACATAACATGTGTCGTGAGACATTTTATGAGCACGCATTAAATTGTTTTTTTTTATTAATATATTTTTAAGTATACTTCAATATTAATTCATATTAAAATATTTTTGAAAAATATAACGTTTAAATATCTTACTCACATTTTTTTTAATTCTAATTATTTAACATGAAATTATATTAAGTCACATGAACATATTATTATTATTATAATTATTATTATTATTATAATAGAGTACATTATTTTTCTACTTAAAGAATATTTTGTTTTTATTTCTAAAGAAATAAATATACTTATCCATAACCTTCGCACTAAAGTATAAAATAAACCTTTAACCTCAATATAGTTATTTTTATAAATATTATCAAATTTAATAAAAATTTAAAATATAATATTTTTTTTTTATTTTTTCACTTTATTAATAAATTTAGATTACACATCTAACAAAATCATTCGGTCAAAAATTAAACACGACAAAAGCACTTGACCTGCGACAGAATAGGATTAGAGGCACAGGGCAGTATTTTTTGTTCACGATTTGCTGGGAAACTTCAATCCAACGCATGCACTTCCCTGATGTAGGACACTTATGAGGTGTAATTGAAATCTTCTTTGTCCTGTAATAAAAACGTGAAGTATTATATATATCTGGCTGTTTCAATGCCATTAGTATACAAGTTATTAGAGGACCAGATTTTTAATTCACGTTATATTATCCATTTCAGAGAAGCAGACCTGAAAGTGTAATAAGAGACATGTACGAATTTTTAAATATCCAAGACAGTGGACTTGGTTAGAAACCAAATTTAACAAAGAAATCTCAATGGTTTCTGGACAAATCCTATCAACGTTAATATATAAACAGGAGCACTGTGACCTTTCTTTAAGGTTTGTCTTCCCGCAACAGAAAAAGAACGATGATGTTTAAAGGTTATTTCAGGGAGAAGAATAGGCAAACAACTGTAACTTTAAAAAAAATTCAACTAAAACTCCAATTATGAATTCGCCGTTTTTAGCATTATGTCGTCATTTCTTCCTTTGAATGGTGTAAGACGCTTCAGAATTGAGGTGACATAGGTTTTCATCTTGTGTGTTCTGACGCCGATTATAAAACACACGAGATAAAAAGCAAAACATACAAGTAATTTTATTCACTTTAAAATATTAAGTATATTTTATTTTCAGAATTTAAATATTGTGAAATTTTGTTTATATAATGATGTATCCCATGGGATAATAAAGGTAAAGGAGGAAGAAGTAGGTCTAGTTGTAACTTCTATCATAAATTATTTTTATTATGAGTTCTTAGCTTGTCACGAAGAATAGTTATCTAGTGGTCAAATTGCATTGAATATGTATTATTTTGTTATTCTTTTTTATAAGTTTAACTATAATGTTGGGAAAATGCTGAGTTACTTTATTTTTGCACAAATTCAAAAATAATTTTCTAATTTCTCAAAATCTTATTTTAATTTCTGATTGGCCTAACAACTTTCCATCTAATATAACTTAGTGTTTTATTTTGGTATTTGTTAGTGCCTAACAATTGATTTTAAAATTTAAAAAATCTAATTTTCTAAGTGGCAATTCCCTAGCTGGTTTCTCTCACATTATTTATTTGATATTAAAACTCATACTAACACTATTATAGTACTCCTCTTCCCCATGATGACATAATTGAGGCGGGGGAGAGAGGCGGGGTGTTTGTTGGCGGTGGAGCGCTACAAAAGTCGTTATGCAAAGTTACTTCTATGATTTTCCAGATCGTATATTATATGAATGGTTTCAAAGGATGGGGTATGTGTGAAGAAACAAACAATATTATTATTTTTGATTGTTGGGATCTTTTACTGTGTGGAGTAAGAAGTATTTGTGGGAGAGTAGTTGCGTAGATATTTTGATTTTAGAGCTATGGATCTTTGTGGAATGATTAATATCGTTAATAGAGCTATGGATCTTTGTGGAATGATTATTATCGTTAATTTCCATTGTCACCGTTGTGCATAGGGCATTGTGCGTAGATATTTTAATTTTAGAGTTATGTATCTTTGAAGAAAAATATTGTTAATTTCAATGCTTTGGTTTTTCCAAGCTATGCAACCCTCATCTGCATTATTGGATGAGAATCACGCTATGCTTGTTGATCTCTTTCTAGTTCGGTCTCGCTAAAAGTTAATAGGTGAATGTTGTTCAATGGTGGTTGTGCAGATGAAGAATGTGGTTGTTCAAAGGTGGTTGTGTGAAGGAAACATGTACGAAAAAAGCATGTGCAAAGGAACTTGTGTGAAGACTAGTGTTAATCAATTAATTTGATGTTGTTATGAGCGTTAGTGTTAGAATTTAGTCTTTGTAGAGGATCTGTTATGTGTGGGAGATTTCAATGTGTGGATATTTTAATGTGTCGAACTTTCATGGCAAAGACAAAATTAGGATGGGGTATGTTCAGGAGAACTATGATTATGTATCATAAGAAGGTATGTGTAGGAGAAGAAGCGTGTGCAAAGGAAGATGTACGAATAGTAGAATTAATAAATTGATTCACTATTTTTCTCACCATTAGTGTTAGAATTGAGTCTTTGTGGAAGATAGGGTATGTGCAGAAGATTTCATTATATAGAGCTTTTACTGTGTTGAGATTTTACGGAAAAGACAAAATTAGGATAGGGTATTTTTAGGACAACTAGGATTACGTATCGTATGAAGGTATGTGTAAGAAAATGATGAATATTATTATGTTTCATTTTATAGATCTTTTATTTTGTAGAGATGGAGTATGCTTGTCTATTTTTCAAACAAATCTAATACTTGTACAAATTTTCAAATCAAATATTGTATGAATGTTTACAAAATATGGAGTATGTGTGTGAGAACGGGGAATATTATTATGTTTCATTATGCATAGCTTTTACTGTGTGGAGTACGAAGTGTGTGAGATCAATTGTATAGAGCTTTGATTATTTAAATACTTATTTTCATAAAGTAAAAAAATTGTATATGTCTATAAGTAGATTACTTAAAAAAATTAATTTCCCCTTTAGGATTGCAAATCAAAATATGTAGGTTTATTGTGCAGAGTACGACTATGTGTGGGAGAGAAATTGTGTAGAGCTTTGATTTTAGAGTAGGTTAGCATTTGTGCGATATATTTCATGATATGAACCTTTTATTAGGACACAGATTTTCTAGATGAATGGGAGGTGCATGTGAAAATTAATGTTGAACTACTAATGTTGATATGCTATTATTATTATGTTTCATTGGGTGGGGCATTGATTGTACAAAATATGGGGTATGTCCATCGATTTTCCGAACAAATATAATACTTTTACATATTTACTGATCGTATATTGTATGAATGTTTATAGAGGATGGAGGACGTACAGGAGAGTGGGGAATATTATTATGTTTCATTGTAAGAGATTTTATTTTTTTGGATAATGAAGTATGTGTAGGGTGAAAACTACGTAGGGAATTGATTTTAGAACTATGAATTTTTGTAGCAGATATGGTATTTTAGGAAAACATAATGATTAAAATTGTTAATTTTCATTGTGAAAGGTTTTCACTATGTGTTTTTGTTGGTGAAGGATTGGTGCATAATGCAATTTTGTAATTTTATCTATTTTCAATGGTTTACAAATACTCATTTACAATTGACTATTGTAACTTCTATGACTTACAATATGAGGTTTAATATGGGTTTCACACAAGGAAAATGTTTGTATAATAAAACATGTTTCTATATTCATTAGGACTTATTTAGATACTTATTTTCTTTAAGTAAAAAAAATTCTATATGTATGTAAGTAGATTACTTACAAAAACCAGTTTACACTTGAGCATTACAAAAGGAAATATGGGGTTTTTTTATAGTGTTTCGAATTATGTTAGTGATGTGACAGTTTTTTATTGCTACCCCGCACAAGAACGTCGACACAAAGAACTTTTTCACACCATTTTTAATATAAACTTCCACAAAACACAAAAGTTTTCATTTTTTGAACCTAAAACTACCATGAATTAATAATGTTCCATTAATTTAGGCCTCTATGTGATGGTGAATTATGTAGGTTCTATATAAGTCACTCTATATTGGCCAAAGCTACAAATAATTTTAACTTAACCTCAAAATTAATAATTAGCTTTTATATGTACTAATATTAAATAGATAAGTCTAATTATTACCAACGTAAGAAATAATTTGTTATTATTATTATTATTATTCTTTCTATGAAGTTTTGACTGTGTTAAAGATGAGATATGTATGTCGATTTATAGCAATACGGATAAATGTGATGCATGGAAATTATCTTTTATTTTCAAATTCAGTGACAACTCAAAAATTGGAAGAAAGATTCTCATCGTTCACTATTGGGCTATAGAATATATTCTAAACTAATTATATTTATGAATGAGCAAAGGAAAAAGTAATAGTTCTGTAAATTAGTGCATATTTTCCATATCATAAGCGACTTCAACATCATTAACTTATGGCTCGAGATCAAAAGTGGTAGATCATTGGTCAATGTCCATGATATCATCATCTCTATCACTGGCATCATCTTAAGCATTGATATTATCTACCTGGGTTAAATTATCTATGTGGATACTCAATATTTTGTTTATCAATTGCAGTCGCTCTATCTCCAATTCTAGTCACATTTTCATATTTAGAAGGTTGAAATGGACCCATGCTTTAGATTTAATCATTTAAGTATGCTTTAAGACCAAATCGATGAGAAATTATAGAGCATTGGTTATTGGAGCTAAAAAGGTAGTGAATTGTTATTATACAACTCCAAAATCGAATTCCATATACTTCAATCTCTATTATAGTTTCAAATAAACTTGGTGGATTACCGTTCTAATAGTTGATTATATGTTTGAAGATTCATTTTAGCAATGTAAATATAACATGGAGGTAACTTTTCATTATTTTTAATCTTTGACTCTTTCCCTAATTCCATCTATGAGTCTCCACAATGTATATGTTCTTTGTGCTAAGGATGTCCGAAGAATGGTGTATGAGTGAGAAAATAGAGGTGCAGAAGGAAATTTATATCATCGATACGTAATTCATTTTACTAAGAAAATTCCTCTTGGGGTAGCTCAATTGGCGATGACTGTGGAAACGAAGTCTGAATAAAGCAGAAGTCTTGGGTTCAAATCTTTTGTTATCCCCCCGATGAGGGTGAGAAGTTGGACATGATGAATATGTAATCCTACCAAGCTTAATAATAAAAAGATTACTAAGAAATTTTTTAGAATTAGTATCATTATGTTTCATTTTGTGGATCTTTCATTGTGCGAAGGATGGGTAATGTACTCGAGAACAGGGGTGCAGATAAAAAAATAATTTGAAACTATTTTTCTTTTAAAACTTTTACAAATTTAGCTATGTTAAATCAAGGATATTCGGATAGGGAAATATGTGTGAAAGAATGAAAGTGTAGAGGGAACTTATAAATTTAATTTGTAGTGTAATGCTAATTCACATTTTCTTATACATTCATATAAACTTGCTTAAGGTAAGTCATTTTGCATTTATGGGATTAAAGATTTAGACAGATTTCATTTTGTGGAGTTTTTTCTTAGTAAGTTATTTGGCAATTTTTAAAATTAAGATATTACCAATAATAATAATAATAATAATGTTGAAGAATTGTCTGGAAAGAAAGAACGTACAATACATTCAATAAAAAACTGTTAAGGTAAGTTTTTTTCTGTTTGCATTATATGCAATTAAATATTTGGACAAATTTCATTTTGCTGAGGTTTTTTTAGTAAATTATTTGGAAATGTTTAGAAATAAGATATTACCAATAATATATAATAATGCTAATAGTAATGGTGAAGAACTGTGTGGAAAGAAACAACTTATGGAAATGGAGAGTTTCCATTATCATAAAATAGTCTTTAGTATGTTAATAGTTATCTATGTGTAAATAGGAATATGCACAGATATACAAATTAAGTATATACTTTCAATTTGGAATACAACAAAAAGCTTCGAGAATTGACATGAATAAAAAAAAAATTATTGTTTTTTAATGACAAAACAAATGCACGGAAGGAAATTTATGTCGTCGATTCATAATTAATTTTACTAAGAGCAAATTTATAAGTAGCATTATCATGTTTCCTTTTATGGAGATTTAATTTTGTGAAGCGTTTACTACACGAAGGATGGGTAATGTACGCATGAATGGGAGGCACAAACAGAAAATTAATTTCAAATTATTTTTCGTTTAGAACTTTTACAGATTTAGCTATATTGAATCAAGGATGTGAAGAGAGGGAAATATTTGTGAGACAATGTAGGTGCAAAGGGAAATTTATAAGTTTAATTCATAGTGTAATGATAATTCACATTTTCTTATTACATTCATACTAATTTTCTTAAAGTAAGGCTTTTTCACTTTGCATTTTATATGATTAAAGATTTTGACATATTTCATTTTGTGAAGTTTTTTTCATAAATTATCTGGAAATGTTTAGAATGAATATATATATATATATATATATATATATATATATATATATATATATATATATATATATATATATGTATATATATAGATTAACAAGGTCTGGTAGTTTATATATTACCAAAAGCTTTGATGGAGCAACCTCCTATTACATAGACTGTATCATGGAAAACCTCAAAGCCATGAGATAAGAATGTAGTCTCTTCTTCTCGACTTGTATTCAAGACTTCCTAAGTTTTTATGTGGATTCTAATGTACTTTCTAATGAACTGACCTACTAAAAATAAAAATGTACAAGTCATGACCTCTGTGATAGATGTTCAAAGCTTAAATACTGAATGCTCCTGATTTGACTAGTTCCTCTTGACAAAAATCGTCCAAGTTCTCTCCTTTGTTGTTCGAAGAGTTCTCTCCTTTATTGGGTTGGTTATCATGTGATTTGTATGCTTGTTCTTCCCATGTCACTGCTTTCTTCTCCAGGTTTTGTTGTATATCTTTGGCTTTGGGTTGCCTGAGATGCTTCTTCTTTGCTGTGGATGTCCATTTTCCTTTTTGCATAAACGGGGACCCTTGGGAGAGTCAACAGATGAGGATGCCAGAGGATTTGCAACCCAGATTAAGACACAGAGGTTGGGATTAGAGGCTGTGTGGAAGGGATAAACCAGTGGCATTGATGGTAGGAGGATCCTTTATGACCATCGATGGCTGAGATTGATGGTCAATGGGCATGAACAAGTCCACAAGTTAAATGAGCAGAAAAGTAGTATTAAATGCGGAGGTGGTATATTGGACATGATAAAAACTATAAGCGGTAAAAGGGAGGGGTCGCCCGATTCCATTGATCGGGTGACTTTTAGCATTAGCGGAGAGAGAAAATATGCTTTTCGGGTGAGTAATCTCCATGCTTTTTGACCGCCCGAAATCGGTGAGAGTCGTTTGATCCAATGTGTACATATCGATGGTGAGGGTGGTTCGCGCAGATTTGGATGGTCGGGCTGAACAATGACCTTTGGATCGAGCTCCTGATCAACGGTCCTGATTTGATTGAAAGTGCGGGCCTGATGGTAATAATAGAAACAAATGAAAGGTTTGTTGAAATCCGGCTGAGGTGCGGGTAAAAAGAAGGATGGAGGCTTACGCTGAAGTCTGCACACTGTGAAGAGGAAACACTGCTGGCAATGAGATAGAGAAGGGGGGATCTTGGAGACCAAAGAATCACTATAATGACATGAAGAAATGGAAATTTCGTCATTGAGATTGTTGTTGCAATTTTTATGAATGTACCCTCTGTTCTCATTGCGCTTTATCCCAGCCCGAAACCTGCCTTCAGTGAGATAGATTGTAGTGTAGTTCTTGTTACTTGGATCCATTCTTTCCATTCTACTGTTGCTTATGTG
The DNA here is from genome assembly GCA_031772625.1 of Pinus tabuliformis. Lineage (NCBI taxonomy): Eukaryota > Viridiplantae > Streptophyta > Pinopsida > Pinales > Pinaceae > Pinus > Pinus tabuliformis. The sequence continues at coordinate 352,907,146 of CM062811.1, forward strand.
AAAGCTTGAAGTTTGATGCCTTTTCCTTTGCTTTCCCATGTTTTCATGGTTGTTGTTGTGGTATTGTGTCCTTTGTTGATTTGTAGCGGTTGTTTTTTGATTTATTGCTTTTCTCATTGTGCTTTTCCTTTGGTTTTGGTTAACTTTAAACATAAGCCTTTTGTTGGCTATTAAGGAGTTGAGCTATGGTATTCCACCTAGTTCTCATGAAGAAGCCCTTCATTTTTTTTCACTGCATGGTTTGAAAAGTAATCTGCCTGTTGATTGTGAATTCTCAAGACATGTCTGTAAATTACATCGCTGGAGCCTTCCAATTTCTTCCTGATTCTTCTAAATATTTTGTTCATGTGCTCATTGCTTGGTTTTTTGTTTCTTGCCATTGCCTCTATTATTATGGCTGAATCCCCTATGATGATGGGATCTTTAATTTTTCTTTTTTTAATTATTCTTGTTCCCATCAACAAACTATATGCTTCTGCCTTGTTATTTGAAATTTGTCCCAAGCACCATTTATAAGTGACACTTTCTTTCCCATCAGAATCGAGGATTTTTCCTCCTACCCCTGCCTTTCCCGGATTATGATTTGAAGCCCCATCAAAGTATAGACAATATCTATTTTGGTTTTTCCTCCAATTTTTGAGTTCCTCCTCACTCATTCTTATTTTCCATGTACCTCTTGTGCTTATCTTCTTCTGTCCTCTTTTCCCATTATTATTTATTATGGCTTTGCTTAGCCAATCTCTCTCTTCATGTTGAAGGATTTGATTATCTGTTGGAGCTATTCCTTTGACATTGAGTATTTCAGAAGTTCAACCCCAAGTTTTTGAAAGGGTCTTCCCTATCCTTGGAGTTTGATTTTTGAAAATGCACTTGTTTCTTGTCAACCAAATTTTCCAACACGGAACCACTGGAATACATTTCCATATCCTCTGAATTGTCGCTTTTTTCTTTGTTGTGTATGGGTAGGATTTCTCAAACGTCTGAAGAAAATCCAGCAAGGGATTTTTGAAATTTATTCTTATTTCCAAAGGATGTATCAACTGCTACCAACATTCTTTGGCGAAGATACATTCTTGGAAAAGATGCTGAATCTTTTCTTCAGCCTGCATGCATAATGGGCACCGTGTTGGACCTTGAAAGCCTTTTTTTCTTAAGTTTTCACTGGTGAATATTATTCCTTTTAAAAGAGTCCAGATGAACATTTTAATCTTAGGTAGGGTTTTTGATTTCCATGCTTGTTCTTATTGATTTGGTTGTTCTTGAAGGATTTTGTGTCCAATACTAACTGTATATTGTCCACTGCTTGGATCCCAGAGATATTCATCTTCCTCATCATGATGGATTGGAACTGACTCTTTTAAGAGCTACTTCATTTTGCTCCATTGCACTTCCAGGTTTGTTGGAATTGCTGAGATTTTCTAGTCTTGCCACCCCTTTTGGTTCCATAAAGAGATTGAGTGTAAAGTGTTAAAACCTTTACCTTTCAATCACTCTTGTATGTCTTCAATTTCTGGATGGGTCTGAAGTGGTTCTTTTCCCATGATTCTATCCTCTTAGATTAAGATTATTTTCCTATTGCCTGGGATTTTAGAAATGTATCTGCTTATTGATGGAATTGTTTTTCTAACTAGCTTCCAAACTTGGGTACATTGTCTAATTGGGATATTTGCCTTAAGCAAACTTTCCCTGGTGCCATCCATATATTTTGATGAGATGGTCTTTTTCCACCAGCTCTCTTTCCCTGTAATTAGTGTCAATATTATTTTCATTCCCAGTTCTGCATTCATAAGGCCAGGTATTCAAATTGATAGTCCTCCTTGTTCATAAGGAAGAACTACTTACTCCCACCTAACCAAGCTAAATTTTTGTTTTCTTGCTTCCCCCTGACCACAAGAAACTTCCTAAGATTAACTCCATTTGTTTGTGTATACTTGCTGAAGCCATGATTATTGCATATTGGTAGATAGGTAGAGCTGTAAGGAGTTCTTTGATTAGTATTACCATTCCTGCCATATTCAACCACATCATACCCCAACTTTGTATCTTATTTTTCATTTTTTTCAATTTGTCTAGTCCATATTTCTATCTTCAAGTTCTCTTTCGAGATTGGAAGTCCCAGATAGAAGAAGTGTGTTTATTTTTCCTATATAGGGATGTCTAAGATTTGTGAGATCCTTTGCATAGTTCTTAGGGGGGTATTCCATCCATATATCCTGCGTTTTGCATTATTTAATAGCCCACCTGATACTTGTAGAAAATCATCCAAAACTTTTTGGAACCTCCTTGCTATTATTATTGAAGCCCCTCCCAGCAGCAATGTATCGTTAGCAAAAAGTGAGTGGTTTATTGTTTTAAGTCCTCTTGCTATTTTGATCCATGTGATGCTTCTTTTGTTTCTTTGGTTTTCCAAAACCCTACATAAAGTATCTGCATTATAATATATAGGAAGGGAGAGAGAGGAAAAAATTTCCTAATGCCTCTTGTGCTTTGAAAGAAGTCACTAGGCCTTCCATTTATAAGGGGGGCAATCCATGGGGTAGAAATGCATGCCTGTATGACTTTCTGTAGTTCTCTTGAGAAACCAAGTTTCTAGAGGAGAGCCATTAGATATGGATGGCTGATCCTGTCAAAAGCATTAGCCATATATAGCTTGATTATAAGGCCTTTCTCTTGTCTTAGCATACTAGAGTGAACAAGTTCTTGTACAATAATGACATTATATCTATGATTTGCCTGTTGGGCACGAAGCCTCCTTGATTTTCAGATATAATTATTGGGAGTACTTCTTTCATTCTGTTTGCAATCATTTTTGTTATTATCTTGTAAGAAGAATTTTATAGAGAGATAGGGCGAAACATATTAAAAGTTGAGGGGTTTGCTTGCTTTGGGATTAGAGCAAGATAGGAGGATTTTGTGTTGCCTCCTATTTTTTTTTTTTGAAGTCATTCTTCACCATTCTTAAGAAATCCTCTCTGATGATATGCCAATGAGATTTATAGAATGCTATTGTGAAACCATTTGGCCCAACATCTTTGTCTAGATGGAAGCTCCATATAGCTGCCACTAGCTCTTCTTCTGTGGGATCCTTGCACATTGCAACATTTTGTTCTTTTTTCATTTTTTTTTTGTGTGTTTCAAGAAATCTTCACTCTCAGCCATTTCTCCATTGGCAGATAGTAAGGTTTTAAAGTGCTGATAGGCTTCTTTTTTTAGTTCCTCCATGCCTCTGACCTCTTGGCTTTCAACTTGAATTTTTTCTATTTTATTCCTTTCCCTTCTTATCTTCATTGTATTGTGGAAAAATGATGTGTTTTTGTCCACTGCCTTGAGCCACAAACTTCTGGATTTCAGTCTTGCCTCTTCTACTTCTTTCTTATTTTCCCTATATATTTCCCAGAAGATTTCCTTCTCTCTAAGGTAATCTTGCTTGCCTTCTTCTCTATTTTCTTTTTCAGATAGCATGCTTTCCATTTTCTATTGTAACTCTTTTTTCTTCTCTTTTTTTTTAATATCATTTGCTCTTGCCCATTCCTTTAGTTTGGTTCTTGTAGTTTTTAATTTTGTTTCCTAGATATACTGTGGTGATCCTGTTACTCTTGGCTCCCATGCTTCCTTGACTATTTCACTAATTTTTGTGTTGTTGTCCCAAATTGAGCTGTATCTGAATGGTAGCGGTCCCTGATTTTCCACATTTCCCATGACTATTGTCATCGGTTTATGATCAAATGTTGTGGTGTGTATAATTTTTGACTTCATGGAGCTATGCACTGCTACTATGTTTTCTTGTATCAAAATTCTATCCAACCTCTCTTTTATGTTGCTTTTTCCCACTCTTTTATTGCTCCAAGTGTATTTCTCATTGCTAGGCGAGATGTCTATTAAATTGTGTTGTTCCATTATTTCTTCTAGAATATCCCTGGATGGGTCAGTATGGTATGTTCCTCCAAACTTTTCTTCTATACTTCTTACCAAATTTAAAACTCCCCCTATAATTATTTTCCCAGCTTGTATTTCTTTTAGAGCTTCTCTTATGGTGACCCAGCATTGCTCTTTTTCCTTGTAGTGATTTGGCGCATATATATTTATAACATTGTACCTCTCTTTTCTGCTAGTTTGCATTAGTTTCGTTTGGATTCAATGCTCGTCTTTTTTGTATTATATTAACTCCCATGTTCTTTCTTTCCATATTGTCAAAATACGACTAGACGCTCCTGTTGCCCGTATTTCTTCCCCTTCATAATTTCTGATTTTTTTTGTATATTTTTAGTTTCTTGATTGTTTGTTTTTATCTCCTGAATCGTAAGGATATTTGGGTTTTCTTTTGCCAGAATGTCTCTTGTGGCATTTTTTTTGACGGATGATCCCATTCCTCTGCAATTCTAGGAGACCACTATCATTATTTACTTGTTGGGTGACGTCAGGCTCCTTTCCCTCTTTATTGGTTCTTTTCATTATTTCCTGTATTCCTTCCTAAGAAGCTTTCCATAGGTCGCTGCGTTCCTAATACCATTTCCTTTGCTTCTGCTTCATCCCTGAGTTCTTTATTTGTCTTTCTTCTTGCTTTTCTTTTGGTATTCTACATTTGGAGGTGCTTCTTTTGACTATTTTCTAGTTAGAATTTTGTCTACTGAGGGCGGGTTGGGGGTATGTTGAGAGGATTTGGATCTGGATCATCGTCGAGGGGATGAGGGGGCTGAAGGATCCAGAGGCTCAAAAGGATTACGATTGGCAAGGGTATTATAATCTTCTTCGGGTGCTGTGGGATGGAGATTAGAGGATGTGTGGGGTTGCGAGGAAGATAGATTTGTTTGTTTGTTAATTGTCTTCTTTCTTTTGACCTTTTTCCAATTGTTTTCCAGTTCTTCACTCTTTTAATTTTAATTTTCTTTTTTATTTGTACATCTATTTGCAAAATGACCATATTCACGACATAACTTGCATTTGAAAGGAATTTGTTCATAATCCAGCTATTGTATGTGCATCCACTAGTCCACTTTGATTTTGATAGCTTCTGGTAGCCATTTCCCTAGATCCACTTCTACACAAATTCTGGCACATGCATGCATATTTTCCTTTGGCTCGCATCTGTCTATGTATTTCCCAACTGTGTTTCCTATGGCTTTGATTGAATCATCCCCCCAACAGTGAAGGGCAAGGTGTGGCAATCTAACCCAGATGGGGATGACATTTGGGACATCCATTTTTGGGTCAAAATCTGGCATCCATCTGTTTAGATACAAACCCCTTGTGCTCATAAAATAAGGTCCATTCCTAAAAATCAGGTCTTGATCCTTCTTGGTTTCAAAGTGAAAGCTGTAATATCCTCTTCCGCAAAACCTGATTGATATTTTTCCATCTACTGACACGGTCCAATTCCTTTCTACCCATTTTTGAACAGTTTTGGGTGATGGCCATAACCCCGAAAACTGCCCCACTAATCCTTGCTCTAACAGTGACAGTGCTGTCTGCGAGGAAGACTAGGAGGAAATGAGATTTCAAGAAAGTCTTCCAATCTTTTAACAAACTTTATGACTGAAGGTCTGTTCTTTGCTAGGCCCATTACAGAGATGGGGGAGGAAAAAGGTTTTGTTGTTCCTTCATTTTCTTGTTATTGATCTGATAGAAGCTCTAGGCCCATTACAGAGATGGGGGAGGAAAAAGGTTTTGTTGTTCCTTCATTTTCTTGTTATTGATCTGATAGAAGCTCTCCATCCTCTGGTGTGTCTATGGTACTCAAACCCCAGTAGTAGGGGGCCGCTGAGGAGCAGCTGCAAGCTTCTTGCGTCGTTCTCTAGCTAGGTTTCCATTGCTCCTTCAATAAGCAGCTCTCTACTACCAGTTTAGAATGAATATATTACCCATAATATAATAATAATAATTCCAAAGAATCGTTCTCAAATAAATTTCTTATGGTACATTCATACAAATTTTCTTAAGGTAAGGCTTTTTCAGATTGTGTTTTATGCGATTAAAGATTTGGACAGATTCCATTTTGTGGAGTTTTTTTAAGTAAATCATTCGACAATGTTTAGAATTAAGATATTACGAATAATATATAATAATAATAATCATGACGAAGAACTATTCTGAAAGAAACAACTTATGGAAATGGAGAGCTTCTATGATCATAACATAGCTTTAATTAGTTAATATTTATCTTTGTATAAATAGGCATATGTGTGAATCTGTGAATTATGTCGAGACTTCCATTTCGAAAAACAAAAAAAAACTTAGAGTGTTAGCATGACAAAAAAAAGGTATTTTTTTGCAAATTTTGTGAGTGCAAGTGTGTGTGAATTATGCACAAGGTCCGTGATCGTGTGGATTTAATGATTGAAAATTTCGTTCCTAAAATGGATTTCCTCTACAATTTCGCAGATATGCCTATTTATATAACAATTTCCATACAGAGAATTTTTAATATGCAGATATCACACCCTTACAATGTTTGATTTCATGATGCTTATTTGCACAATGTCTCAATGCACTAGATCATTGGCCAAATTTTTCATTTTGTTGGTGGATCATTGGGAAAATTATTCATTTCATTGATTGTAATGGTATGTGCTAAGGATATGGGCATATGATATGATATTTAGTAACAAGTTGATCAAATTATTCATTTTGTCATCCATCAAGATTTCTAGTACATTGGTAGTGCATCATTTGTCGATATTGTCACCACATAATATTATGAGTTGAATCACTAGTAAGATTTCACTTTGTAAAACTTACTTACATTCAATGAGTATGATGGATCATTAATCCAATTTTATTTTGTCGATTATAATGTTATGCGATAAGAATACGGGAATATGATACTCGCATTAATGAGAGGTACATCATTTTGGTTCCTTGGCACTGCATCATATGCCCATATTCTCAGCACATAACATTGTGATTGAGTAGGGGCTCCTGATAATCATAGGGATTATCTTCAAATCATTTTGGTTCATTTGGGCCATAACAAACTGATAAAAAATATAAGCTTTCATTTGTTCTAAATATTTCTTTAACTTTCCTCTGAATTATTAACATGGAATTATCTATTGCTATCGTGATTGTTGAGGTACTCGGTACTTTTGCTACATTTGTTCTATTTGCTTCCATTTTTGGTAGATGATTATTGCACTCGCTTTATCATTAGTAATTTCATATCAATATCGATATACTTATGTATGAAAAGTACGTCAATTCTTTTTATTTCAGTTCAAAAAGGATAACTTACATGTGGCATTTCTCAAATTTATAGCAATTGATTGGTGAATATTGTTGGTTAATTCATTTCAATTCAATTGTGATTATAATAGAAATTATGGTAATTGTTTCATATTTCATGACATTGGTTACCGTAATTTTCGTTGACTATATGTCGTCAATATAGAATCGAAGGTGTTGTGAAGGTAAAAATCTAGACTAGATAACAATGTATCTAGATGAGGACAATTAATATGTGATTAGGAAATAATGTTAGATGCTTTATTTCAATTCAATTATCATCATCTTATGATAGAAATTATGGTATTTAATTCATATTCGTATACAGATTGCATTAAATTTCTTACTTCCACTTCTCCTGGTTGTATATCGTTAATATGACTTGTTAGCTTAAGAATAATAAATATTTTTTTTCTATGTTTTATAAGGCTTCTCTAGCGTAATTTTAACACGTAATATGTTAGTAGTTGCATTAGCCAGTTATTGATCATTGTTTTTTTCTCTCTTTTTTTTGGGGGGGGGGGGGGAGGGGATGCATGTTGCCAATGCATATTTCTATATTTCATAGTTCATTATGACATAAGGTTCATTATGAATGGTTTTATTCTAATTGTCATAATTGAAACTCTGTTCTGAGAATTGTGTGTTTTACTTGTTAGCGTAATAATTGTACACAATATTTATTTTTGAGCATAGATATAGATTTTACGATGTTTGTGTTAAGTATGTTGTGGTTAATTTGTTTTGTGACTCTATATCTTGTCCATAGACAAGATTTTTCCTGGAAATTGTTTATGTTGTTCTTGTCGTTGAGAAATAGTACATAGTCAAATTATTATTACTATTATTACTTTTTTAAGACGTAATTACTAAAGCATCAATGAAAAAGTATATTTGAAACTTGATTGCTAAATCAACAATGGAGAAAAATTTGTTTACTATACATAGCAGTGGTATAGATGCAATACCAAGGCATTATAATCTATTTCATCTGAACAATTTTGCATATTTTGTGGGAGATCATGTATTAAATAATATGAAAACTCTATTTCTTAGTAAAATATTAGCACTAAAATCCTTTAATGCCAATGTATTTATCAATTAATCATATGGCTCACAAGAGCATAAACAAATAGATATTCAAAAAATTATTTACAATTAAAATATCATCAATAATATAAACATAAACAATCTTATTATCCACATAATGAAAAATTGAAAGCTTCTTCCGCACAATGAACATCCTTTGCACTTCTTGATGTCATATAAACAAAGATTTTGTTAAATTTATTTTTTTTTATTGACAAATGTTTTGTGTAACAAATCTCACACTTGCAATAGTCGAACCCAGTTTTGCATTTGCAAAAGTAATATCTAGTGAATATATACATAATTGAAATAAGAAATTTGTCTTATTCAGCACTGTTGAGAACATTATTGCTTCAAAAGGTTTTTTCAACTAAGAAATATATATCGTTGGTAGAAAAAGTGAAGAATATATTTTCACTAATTCCTTTAATTTACTTGGTTATGTCGATGAGAACGTCCGTTGGTTGATTGCATATGAGAATTATGCTAATTTGCTAATGGAAAAGCAAAATGGTAAAAAAAATTGGAATATTGGATTAGAGAATGCTACATGTATGCCAATATTTTTTGATTTGAAGGAAATTGTTCATGTGTGCACAAAATTTATTGACTAAAAAATAAGAACAGTTATGTTGTGAACAAACAAAATACCTTTGAAGCATGTGAATCTAATCTTATTGTGGATTTTTTTGTCAAGTCATCAAGTTCCTTGTAATCTCTCTATTCCATAAATATTTTCATTTAAACAGTCATTCAGAGACTTTTGTTGCCTTTGTGCACATGTCATGGGCTGAGAAAGTATAGCAACAGTTCCAAAATGCATTGTCTATGTGATTTAATAGACATACAAAAAGGTTTCTGTATTTCACTATGCTAATATGATTTATAATGAATTATAGTTTTAGTTAACCAATTAATCCAAGAACAAAAGGTTCTTAATGATGACATATCTCATAATAGCTTTGATTTCAAGTGATAGAATTATAGGTTCGACATATAATCACAAATTCAATGGGAATTAAGAACGAATGAAATTTTCATATCCTATACTTTGGAAGAATAACACTTCTTTAAAATTTTGTCTAATTCAAGATGATTTTGTGAGGAAAATGAACTACATGATATCTAGACAAGAACCTCATCATAAATTTGGACATGCACAAGTTTTGATACGGGGAAAAAGTATCCATGAAGAAAGACAAATTAATATGCTAATTTGAATATATGGGTTTCAAGGTAATCCATTGCTCTTGCCCAAAAAAATTATAAATAGTTATTTTGTTGTTGAACTCTGTAGGAAATGATTTGATTAACTAGATATATTTGAAAACAAAAGGAAAAAACAATTCATTCTTTGGTCGTTTACTATTGGAGAAATCATAGTAAAAAATGTTTCGAATGTTATAGAGCTCTCACAGACTTTGAACAATTTTAACTTAAGTAAAGCTAAAGTAATTAAATATTTTGATGAAGACGACTGATTTCATGCACACTTGGAAAGAATTGGATATAGAATTTTTTTTTGTAGAAATTAGAGAATAAAGCGAACAATGTCAACATGCATCGACAAAAAAAATAATGAATAGTCATAAATTCTAAAGATATCATCGAAGTATCAAGTTTCAGTATTTCTAAATACCAATATGTACATTACATAAACAATAACCATGGAAATCAAGGGATAATCATAGAGGTTTAAGAAATCATCCACGAATGAGGAAATAGTATTTCTGTAGGGAAATATGTATACTACCTAAATGATATTTATGTGAGTTCATCATCAAGTGAAAACATGACAAAAGATATTGAAAATACGAAATTAACTTACGATAAGCTATCGAATAAAGTGAAGCACAAAAAGCATAATCAAAGTTTTATTTCAAAAGAAGTGTATGCTCCTAAATCAACAAATTTCAGAAGTCCTGTGAGAACAATAAATGTTGATGAAACTATAAATGAAGAAGTTGAGAACGTTAAGCTACCTGATTGGATTAGTGTTTGTTTTGCTAAAAATCAAGAAACAATAGCACAAATTTCCAATGAATTTATTATTTTTTATAATGTTTTCTCATATTGTGAAATGAAAAGCACAAAAGTAATAGTAAAAAAATGAAGTTTGAGAAGGTAAATCTTGATATCGATAAAGTTTTAGACCAAACAGAAACGAAAGTTGATTTTTCTAGAGATGCAATCACATTGCTCATGGAGAACATAGTTACTCATCAAACGAGAACTATTACCGAAAAACAGACACTCGAGCCCAAAAATCCTAAAAAAACATGAAAAGAAACCTTTAAATCGAAAAGTGTTGATTGTAGAATAAAATTTTACTTTTTCAAAGTAAATTTTGAATATTTTTTTAAAAATTATAGTAAAAAACAATAAAATCCATTTTTTTGGTGCAAAAAAGACCTTAGAATCGAAAAGTGTTGATGTGGGAATAACGTTTTATTTATTTATTTATTTTTATTTTTTCGAGGGTACATTTTCAACATTTTTTAGTAATGATATTAAAAACAAAGTATTGTGACTGTGAAAATTTTTAAATTTCCAATTATTTTCAAGCATGACATTAACGATAAAATATCACGTCTTTGAAATGCTTAAAATTCCAACGATTTTTAAGCATGACATTAAATTTAAAATATCACTTCTTTGAAAAACCATAAAATTCCTACAATTTTCAAGCATGGTACTAAAAAAAAATATTTATAATTGTTTTCAACCATAACATTAAAGATAAAATATCATGACTCGGAAAAACATTAAAAATCTTGACAATTTTTCAACCATGGAACTAAAACCAAAGATTATGACTACAAAACAATCTTAATTTTTCAAAATATTTCAAGCATGACATTATGGAAGAATTTTATGAATAAAAAAACTTTAAAAATGAACACGTGAATGAACGAGTTACTATACGAAGAGTAATTTTTTTCAAATGCTAAATGTATAGAGATTTTGAAATTTTAGCATAAGACAAATTGATACATTGCAAAAAATATTTAAAATTCAACTATCAAATTGATACGCAGTGTGGGTGAGCTCAACCCATTGCAATGAAAACTTAAAGACCAACCACGAAATTAACACATTGTGGGGTAGACTCGATTCATTATAACGAAAAATTTAAAATCAACTATCAAATTGCACATAATGGGATCAGGTTGCTAGACAAGCATTGACACATACCCTACAAATTATATATATATATATATATATATATATATATATGAAAACAAAAATTCAAATATTGAAAAAAAATAAAAAATAAAAGTAATAAAACATAATATGAAAAAAACAATCAAATATAAAAAAATATATAGTAATGCCAAAAAAAAAATTAACCATACCATGTAAAATTAAAAAAAAAAGAAAGAAAGAAAAAAAAATGTAAAATAGAATAAAACCAATTAAAAAAATGCAAAAATAAAATACAACATTAAAAAAAAATAAAAAAAATTCCCGAGTGACCCCGAGGGCCAGCTAGCTAGGGTTGTCAAGGGGACGATTCATGACAAAAAAAAAGAAAAACAAACATAAAAATGTAAAATAAAAAAAAAATCAAAATTAACTTGTAAAAAGGAATATTTTAAATAAAAATACATAAAAAATAAACCATCTATATATATATATGAAGAAGTCCCCGGATGTGGGTGTTTAAACAGCTAACACTCTGGATGGGACAGAGGTGGTGCCAGGAGGCACGACACCTGCCCACACAGTACAGCATAATCAACTGGCTAATAAATGAAGGGTCTGGGAATTTGGTATATGCAGAGTTCACTTGCTCGCTGTTCATCGACTCTGATCCTCCATCCCTGTCCGACACCATGGTTCATGTGCTCGCACGCACTGGCTCGATTCAAACCTTGGCTCCATTTACTGTGGCAGTTATGTTGGATGATTCTCGAGACCTGAAGGAGATTGATGTTTTAAAGCTCAATTATGAGCCGGCGGGGGAGCAAATCCTGGTGATTCATTCGCAGAATTCTCCAAAGTCTGGTTGGAGCTCCGAGTTTGGCATTATTTATGCGAGTCTCATCCTCACTGATGAATATGGTGGCATAAATGGAGAGGCGACTCTGTATCCAAGCTCTGGTCTCATGGCAGAGCTGCCTCCATCCTCCTGTTGGTTTTTATCTCGGGCACCAGGCCTGTGAATTGTAGTTTTCCTGTTATCCGCTAGCCTGGTCTTTGTGGTCACACGCTCCGCTGGCTCTGTCTTCATCGCTGCACCGCCTCGCTCTCTTACCACTACATTGGTCGTCTCGATGCCTCGCTGTCGCCATCGAATGAGGTCTCGTCGAGGTCAGCTTAGGCGGGTGCCTTCCAGCCCGTCCACTGAGTCGACCTCCCCTTCTAGCGACTTCTCTGTTGGGCACTACCCTCACACTCGAAGTGGAAGAGGGCGTCCCTCATATGGCTCTGCGCTCTTCACCTTCTGTAGCACGCTGAATCGTCCAAGAATCACGACGCATATTTTAGTGGTTTTCCAGGAGGAAGCCCAAGAGGGCGAACCGAGTGCTCATCAGGAGGGCCTGGGACCTGTTTCTGTTCCGACATCGAGTATCTAGTTGGAGATTGGCAGAGAGCCTTTGCAGGTTCCTGAGGCACCAGCCAGCAGCGCTCCGAACGTGGATATGGCGCCGGACGACCCTGGTCCATCCAACACAGCAGCAGCTCCTGAAGGGAACATGTATGATACAGGTTGGTGCCGGATTATTGAAGAACCTCCTGATGTTTAGCTTGTTTTTTCATGTCATGATAGCTCGACAGGCGGCCCATACTATTGGGCATGTTTTTGTTCAGATGGTGAAATGGAATTTCAGCTCTTTTTTGTATTTTGTAAACTCAGAAAAAGGTTCAAGACTGAGCTCCCTGTACTGGAGCAATCTCATTCCATGTCTATCTTGACACCTTTGCCTCTCTTCAGGGCATTGTATCTGACTTCGGTCTCGCTGTAATTTTATCTCCTTTTTGTTAATAGACTAATCTTACTTAGAATATATATATATATATATATATATATTTCAATTAATTTTTTTATTTTATTTTTTAAGTAATATTTTAAAATTTAAATGATAAAAAAAATTAAAATAAAAAATATCTAAATTTAAAATTAAAAATAAAATAATAAAAAATTCACAACAAAAAAACCTAAAATAAAATTAAAATAATTAAATTTAAAAATTAAAAATATTTAAAAAATTAAAAAAAAAACCATTTAAAAGAAAACAATTAAAAAAAAACAATATAAAAAAAAGAATTAAAAAATAAAAATTACAAAACAAACAATATAAAAAAAAATTAAAAAATAATAATTAAAAAATAGCACAAAGGCCTCCTCTCCTCTATCCACCCTCCTCTAGTCCTCTCCCCTATCCACCCTCGGCCCTCCCCCATAAAAAACAATTAAAAAATTTATATTTAAAAATACCACAATTGCCTCCTCTCCTCCCCTCCTCACCCTTGGGCCTCCCCATACCCCTTGGTGCGGGGTTAAGTAGGGGAGTGGGAAGAGAGGTGGGTGAGGGAGCAGAGAGGGGAGTACCTATATTAATATACCTTATTCATGTTTCACATAGACATATGACGCTATCTTGACGTAATCCTTAACTGGATGTTAGTTTAAAATATATATGAAATGGTTCCCTAAGATGGAGTATGATATGAAATGTGTTGAAGGGATATGCCGCAATGCATCAATTCCCATTGGTAAACTCCTCTTCTCCAATTCTAAAGGTGGCTAGTGTTTAAACCTCTTTTTAATCTTTTTATTATTGTAAAGTAGCATGAAGAATGATTTTCACACCCATGTACATCGCGTATATTCCTCATTTTATTCTTCATTAAGGTCATTTTTTTCCTTTTTACATACGTATTTTTAAAATTCCATTTTCACTTAGATTTATGCCATTTTCATTTCTTTTCTTTTGTTTTTAAATACTTACTTTGAACATGCCATTTTTATGTTGATTTAGGTTAGATAGATAAATATTTAGTTGGTCATTATCAATTTGAAAACCTAGGAAGAACAACTTTGAGTGACAATTAATATTCTACGCTAGATATTGATATGTGAGGGAACGGAAAGGGGAGGGCAGTGATGGAGGGGAGAGGGGAGGGCGGTGAATGGTTTGTTTTTTATATTGTTTAAAAAAAATGAATTGTTTTTTTTTAAGTTGCTCTTTTTAATGGTTTATTTTTAATTGTTTTTTTTTTTTTAAATTGATTTTTTATTATTATTTTTTTTAATTGTATTTTTAATTTTTTAATTTTTAAAGTTTTTTTTTTTAAATTCTTTTTTTTCTTTAAATTGGTTTTTTAATTTTTTATTTTTATTTTTTGTAATTGTTATTTTTTCAATTGTTTTTTTAAAGTTGTTTATTTTAATTGTTTTATTATTTATGTTTTAATCGTTTTTTAAATTTTTTTAATTATTTTGATTTTTTTTTTTTTTTTTTTTTTTTTTATTTTTTTATTTTTTTTATTTTTTTATTTTTAATTTAAAAAAATAATTCTTAATTTTTATTTTTTTATTTAATTTAAATATTTTTTTTTTTTTATTTTAACTTTTTTTTTTTAATTAAATAATTGTTTTCCTTAATCTATTTTTGTAATTATTATTATTATTATTATTTTTATTTTCATGAGTTTTTTTTATCACTTTTTTAACTTAAAAAAATGTTTTTAGATTTTTTTTTTTAGATGAATTTGTTTATATATATATATATATATATATATATATATATATATTAAAAAATACTTTTTTCTGTTTTTTTGTTTTTTTTTCATTAATTTTTTATTTAATTTTTTTTACATATAATTTATTTATTTTATTTTTTTATAGGGTTTTTTGTTCTTCTTCTCTTTTTTATATATTTTTTTGATTTGATTTTTTTTTTCATGTTTTTTTAATTTAATTTTATGTTTTATTCTACATGTTTTAAGTTTTATGTTTTTTTTTTTTTTGTTTTTTTTTTTTTTTTATTTTTTGTTATTTCTTGTTATTTATTTTTTTATATATTTTTATGTATTTTTTTTTTTTTTTCAATGTGGTTCACGGGCACTCGAAGAGTGGCCGCTACGTCCACGTAAGAAGCGGGGCAGTTCCACCCGAAGGGATCTGCCGGTCGGCCATATCAGGCCTAACCCCGAGGGCGTCGAGGAGATTTGACCCCGTGACCTCCCAACTGGGAAAGTGCTTAGCAACGGGAACTCGACCATTTGAGCTATCCCTTGGGGCTGATATATTTTTATGTTTTATTACTAACATTTTTTTTATTATTTTTGTTTTTGTTATGCTTTATGTTTTATTTTTATGTTTTATGTTTTCTTACATTTTTATATGTTTTTCTCTTTGTCTTTTTTTTATATATATATTTATTTGTAGTTGAATTTTTTGGTCATGTTTTTATTAATTTTTTTAATGTTGTATTACTAACATGAAAATCACCAACATTTAAAAAAAAATTCCACACTTAATTCATTAGAAAATTTAAAGTGGAAAAACTAAGCCCTCTAAACAAAAAAGGTTGATTCTCATCAACACTTTTCAAAATCAAGATGAAAATCACTAACAGAAAAAAAAGTTCACACTTGATACATAAAACAAATTTGAAGTGTCAAAAATAAGCCCTCTAAAGAAAATAGGTTGATGTTGCATCAAGACTTTTCAAAATCAGCTTGAAAATCTCTAACATTTAAAAAACTCTGTTGATGTTGCATCAACACTTTTCAAAATCAGCTTGAAAATCTCTAACATTTAAAAAAATGTGTTGATGTTGCATCAACACTTTTCAAAATCAGCATGAAAATCAATAACATTGAAAAAAAATGTTCATACTTTATACATAAGAAAATTTAAAGTGTCAAAAATATGTTTAAAAAAAAGTGTATTTTGGGATCACCACTTTCCAAAATCGGGTGATTTGTTGCTACCTCAAAAGAATGGGTACCAGTTCAGTTTCTTGTTTGATCGGTGACTATGTTGGAGCTACATCAAGTTAGTAGTAACATATTTACAGAGTCTCTTTATCAACGAGAAGTAGAAAAATTAAACTTAAAAACATGAATAAAGGAACTAGAAGATGTTATAAATCATGATCCTTTGTTGATGACTTCATTACTAGTATGAACATCAATTCCCACAGTTACTGTTCATGGCACATCGTATATATTTGTTAAATCTATCAATTTTATTAATGCAATGAAAACATATATTATTAACAATATATGGCAACAATTAGAAATCATTTGACATGCATGGAAAACAACTTTATATCTAAAGCACTTGGGAGAAAGAGATAAGTCATTTGTCGACTGAATTGAATGTGATATTGAAGGAGAGAGGTATTGCATGAAAAATGTCCTATTTTCTTTCATCCAGAGACTTGATTTAATTTTTGATACATAGAAAAGAGAGAATGTTCTTCCTAATGCTAATCAAATAAAGAAACTCAAACTTGCATGGTACCAGATAATTATAAGAATGAAATAAATTATTTTTGGATATAAAAATATAGACAATCAAAGGCATATTCATATGTAAAATCTATATAGATTGTGAAGAATTTGAATGGCCCACCTATTACATGTTACTCTAGGTTAATTTGAAAACGAATGCTAATAGTTGAATTGGATGAACTGAAACTATCAAAGGCATCAGAGTTCAACGATATAGTTGATTTTAATACACATGAAGGTAGGGAATGGAAAATTAGCTTTGTTAATGCTAATGAAAACACTATAAGGGAAATACATTCTAGCGTGGGTTATAATTGAGGATTTTAGTGTTATAAAATTGTAAAAAATATTCAAAAAAACATTTGTTTGTGATGGTGGATGTTTTAGCAGAGATTATGATTAAAATTCATCACAACTAAAAAAATTTGGGTGATCGAATGTTTTAGCAGATGTTTTCTTTTGTAGTGCACTTCATGGAAAAAGTAGCACTCGTGTGTTACATATATAAATGTATCGAGCTGCACACACAACTAAAAACACAAAGGTGTTGAATGAAAAGAACATTGGTGCGTAATATATACCACACCAGTGCCAATATAAAGAAGAAATCCCTCGGTCACTATTGTAAGGAATGACATCAGGGCATACAAAAATAATTGCAATGTCGATACTTTTGTTTAAACTTGCAGCATCGATGCATATTGTTTATATAAATTCATCGATGAGTTATTTATGTAAAAGGACCGGTGTTGTTATTTTTCATAATGCACCAGGGAAAGCAATAATATCTTGTTGTACCGGGGTGTTAGTTCTATTAAAGAATTAGCACGTTAATAATTACAATGCATTGGGGCATTCATTGCGAACAACATTGATGCTTGAAGAAATAAATAACCTGGTGCCATCATTTTACAAAAAAGGCATCATATGTTTTCACAGTGCTTCTATACAATATAACCCACCAATGCAATTTTATGTTATGGGCACACTGATTTTTTGTACGAAATTTCCTCCCTTTTGGAAACATTAACCTGCGACGGTGCAATTATTGTAATTTTTAAATCCTTATTCATTGAAAAATCAACATATAGATTATAATAGTATTCATATAAATTAAAATTTGATTAGTGCATTTCATTATAATGTTTGGACTAATTCGTTATATTATCATATTTCACGTCTCCTCCTTATAATATTTAATAGAAACATTTGATAACGCAATAGAATAAATTAAAATATATTTTATTATATATCAATAAGAGTCTCTTTGTCATACAAATTGGGATTGTTATTTGTAACCCCCTATCTTTAAAGTTGGATACTGTGTCCATTACATTAATCAAAATGTTTGATTTTGACAAAAAATTATTTCAAAAAATACAACAGGTTGCATTGATATCCAAATAGATCATCATTCTTCGCTAGAACTGATATCAATTCTTGACTTATTCCATGACTTGGGTTATTTGGAGGAATGTATTATTGATTTCATCGATTGCTTTAGTCTTCTTGATCATGTTTCATCTACAAACATAAAAACAAAGTGTAATGAGTGTATCTACATTGGTGAAAGTAATGAAAATTGAAATAAATAATACACATCAATGTAAATCAAATAGATATGTACCATAGTAAGAAATGACTTATAAATTGTGCACATGGTTTCAAAACCAAGTATTAGTTCCATACTTTGTTTCTTGCATATTTTAAACCCCATTTTAAATCATAGATTTAATATAAAGGATTTTTTTGTTCTATTAATTATAAACTCATACAAGTAAAACAACATAGACATAGATTCCACAGTTAGTTTTTGATATGCCAACATATACTCACAACCCTTATTTAACCTAATGTTGTTCAACTATTCCAATGGTTTTTCTTTGTATGTTAGCACCTATTTGAAGACATTCAGGGATGGTTGCTCTAAAACAACTTAAAATATACAAAAATGAAACCTTGAATTGTTATAACAAAATATTAACAATTACACAGAAACTTTGAAATCAACCCTTTTCTTCCTTGTCATCCTGTTTTATGTGCTGAATGAGTTCCATTATGTTTTATTTTATGAAAGAAAATACTTGAAAATTAATATTTAACGCTAAATTATTATTTTATATGTACAAAGCCAATCATCATTACATACATTTCAACCACATTGTTGTTGAGATGGCTCTTCTTATGACAAAATTATGTCCATTTCTTTAACCATCTCATTGTACACGTTTTTGGACATTCCTACTGGAATGTTTCACATATCAGTTCATTGATAATTTGAGATTTTCGTAATCTTCCTAAAAACATTAATAAACTATTTTTACACTGATATATGAAAAATAAATATAACAAAATTTATATTAGTAAATGAACGATTTATAGTAATATATACATATAATTTGAGAAAATCATTTTAATTATGAATATTACCTTTTGAAAGATTATTTTTTGTTTTTGTATGTTTTTGATATTGCAAGTGTGACATGTCTCGTTGAACATTTCTTTGCAAACGCTTCTTGCAATTTAGGCATAATTTGGTTCTCAGAGTCATTGGCTTTATTTTTGAATTATAAGTGGAAAGTATGTCCATATGTTTATTCCACTAGATCCCTCATAGTTTTGTAAAAAAAATCCCCCTTTCATTAGCCTCCATTACTACTCTAAATGAGCTAAGGACCAAATCATCATCATTTACATGTTCTTTATTTTTTCTTTGCTTAGAACAACATTTCTCTATTCCTTTGTTGTTTCTCCTTGTAGATAATTAAAAGTATATGAATTAATAGATTGTTTGACACATGTTATCTAATATTATTATTGAAAAGTAAAAAAAAATCATATTGAATAGTATTTTTTCATTCACCTAATTCATCCTTCTGCAATTTCCCTATTAGGTTTTTACACTCGTCTGCACTTAGATTAGAAATAATATTATTGACCTCTTTCATTTTGTGGCTCTATGTGACAGAAACCAATCGATACATATTAGTTAAGGCTACATATAATT
Source organism: Pinus tabuliformis (assembly GCA_031772625.1). Lineage (NCBI taxonomy): Eukaryota > Viridiplantae > Streptophyta > Pinopsida > Pinales > Pinaceae > Pinus > Pinus tabuliformis. The sequence goes on from CM062811.1 coordinate 352,926,932, forward strand.
CAAACATATTAATTTTGTAAAGAATTTAAAAAGAACTTGACTTCTCTATTTTTTTGATGTACTATCATTGTGTCAGTTAATATTTTTTGTTAATTAATTCATTCTCTAAATTCTTTTATCATTATACAACCTGTACCATTCAATACAAAAGCCATTGAATATATTTTATAAATAAATCGAATAATTTTCATCTAGAAAGAGTTTTGGTAACTAGTGTGTTTATTTGAGTAAACACATAAGGGTGTTTATCCCATTAAATGCATAGGGCGTTTAATTGTTCAACGCTGTCATGGAAAAGTAATTTTTTAATAATTTTAAATTATGACGTTACAATTTGGAAGGGTAAACATATCAAATGATTTACCTATGCTATTTGGAAGAGGCATGTCGGTGTGTTATATTACATTGCGAGAAACAATGTACAAAATGGACATTATTGATAGGGCTATAATATACCAGTGTGTTCTATGAAAAAAGGCATGTTGGTGCATTATATTATACAGGGTGCACTATGAAATATATATCAACTTTTTTTAAATGGATAGGTCTAACAACATTTGGATCTAATGCAATAAGTGATTCCCCTACTTTACATGTCAAATGACCTACATATAGTAAGTACACAAACACATCAAATCTAAAATCCGTAAGATGGAAAACCCTAATTGTGAAGTTGTAGAGTAGGTTAAACCCTAAGGTGAAATTTTATGCGAAGAAGCAAGGGTTTGAGGTACTCATTGAATTTTAATGTTTTTTTCTTCATTTTAATTAAATTTAAATAGGAGCAAAGATCATAAAAAAAATTACTAGTAAGATCAATAGTAAAGTTAGTAGACAACACCTTTGTTCCTTAAGTATTTCGGACTGCTGGAGGAATGGTGATGGTGATGGCTAGGGTTTGTGCAGGCAGGGCTCGTTCTACAGCCGCATCGGCCCCCAAGCCAGGATCAGAAACTGAAAGCGGTCCAGTGTATGGATCAACAGTAATCGCTGCTGAGAAGCCGTTTGCGCCCTCAGAGAAACGGTTAACCTTGCCTCAGATATGCCCAGTTAAGTGCGGCCGCGTACTTGTAGGGTTTTCGATCACATGGAATCTAAAGATATCGGATCGGGAGCGAAATACAAGTTGCCAACGGGACTGTGAGGCGAGGGTTTCAACAGAAACCCACCGTTCTACGTGGATCCGCGAGGAGGGTGCTCTCTGGCGAGAGATCGAAGGCCCAAACTGTGCATTTGAGCAAGGAAGTCGTCGGGCTGTATGGCGTTTAGGGGTCAGGGCTCGTCAAACCTAGAACGCATGGGAAAACGGCAGGAGGGGACTACATGTTGTAGATCCGCGTTCCCCTTCATCGCATGGACCCAAACTTTGTAATTTTGGCTTGGATCTACACGATCTAGCCTTTATCCGAGCACAGATTGACCCCAGGTAGCAGATCGGAGGCACAAATCATAGATCGAGTAGTTTTTCGACAGATCTAGACAGGCACAAGGAAAAACGAATCAAAACAGAGCCAGATCTGGAACTTTGCCTTCAGCCAGAGCAGGTAACAAATTCTTGTTTTCAGATTCTGATTAATCCCCCTCAGGGGAAAACTCGCCTAGTTTGGGTTCATGCAGGAAACACCCCTTTGCAGTTGAAACAAAAAATATGGGCTGAACTGGGTTACCCAGTCCAGATCCAACATCTGGTCAGTGGTAGGCGGTCCCTCCAGGACGGTAGATCGCTGGAAAGTTATGAGATTGGGCCAGGATCAACCATTACGTTAAACTTCAGATTGAGAGGAGGGGCTTTGCCTCAGGGACAGACAAGCTCCTCAGGGGCAGATAAAGGGAAAAAAAATGCAGCCCAACACCAACCCAAGGGAGGGTTATCCTACAAAAACATCTTACAGGGCAGCAGGAATTCAGGGCCCGCCCTAGACCAAGGCGGACACATACCCAGGCCATACATAGTAGATCAGTCAGAGCAAACTCCAGCTTTAAACTTAGATTCGTCAGGGATTGATGACTTCATTAAGTCCTATGAAACACAAGATTTAATTTTTCGTTTCAACAGTTTCTGGCCTAAACCCATGGATTTATTCCACTGTATCTTCACCAGCTGGACCATGGAATGTGATATCTATCTATGTTCGAAGGGTTTCTTCATAGTAAGATTTACATCCAAGGAAGTCAGAGATACAGTCATCAGTGCTGGGCCATGGTTCTGGGGAACATCGGGGCTGTTTATGACCCCATGTTTCCCAGATTTTGATCCAAATAAAATGACTATAACCAAAATGCCAGTCTGGGTTAGACTATACAATCTTCCACTGCACTTTTGGAATGAACGAGTGTTGGAAGGCATTGGGAACAGCATAGGGAAATATATCAAAACAGATCTAGAAAGGATCGATGAAAGGATCTACACTTTCGCACGTATCTGTGTGGAAGTAGATTTAAGTAAAGGGCTGCCGGACAATATAAGGCTGATCTACAAACAACAGAACTGGTTACAGGTACTAGACTATGAAAACACCGCTTTCAGATGTAGGCTCTGTAGGCAGACAGGACACTTACAAAGCTCATGTCCAGAAGTTAAGAATAAAAAGAAGCAGAAAGGGAAGCAGAAAAAAGGATGGCAATTTTCACACTCAGATTCAGAGGACGAAGAATCAGAAGCAGCAGAGGAAGAGATCCCAGCAGAAAAGACCGAGGTATCTCAAGAAATGGAGAATCAGAAGGAAATCCCATCAGACAACAAGGCAGAGAAGTCAAGCATGGATTTGAGCATGGGAGGCATCAAACGACACCACCACTCAGATACTTTAGACTCAGACAAAGAAACTGGCCCACAGAATGTAGAAACACAATTAGTCATTGCTTCGATCAAGCCCACTCCAGGAGAGTGGCGTAAGGTTGAAAATAAAAAGGGGAGAAAAACTTGAAGCGTGAGTCCTACTCACTGCCGGAATTCAGTTTTTTGCCTCTTTTCTTCTCTTTCCTCCCTTCCTTTCTTCTTATTCTTTGTGCACGTTAGTCCTCTAACGTTGCGTGGGGTGCGAAAGCACTCGAGCCCTTGTGGCAGCTTACGGAATGCTTCAATGCATCTGCTAGTGTAACTTTTCATTATCTTTTTAATAAAAAGTTACCGTTTTTTCCTTGGGAAAAAAAAGAGATCAATAGTAAAGTTTTTATTATATAGGGTTTTTAATTTTGTTTTCTAAATTGTGAGTAAATCTAATAGATATTGCAAACAAATTTAACAGTAAAATTTAAAATTTTTGTTATCCAGGTTTTGAGTGATTCACGACACCTTTCAAATTTTGATCTTTCTGCAGTTCCAAAATATTTCCTGCTCCACAGTGCTCCTAGTATGTCGCTCTTGCAAATGATCTCTATTTTAATTAAACCCTAAAAGAAATTGTAGATTTTTTTATTAACAAAATACACAATAAAATATAATTTTTTTACTATGTAATGGTATTGGCATATCTCTCCTATAAATCACTCCCTTGAAATTTTCGAAAAATTAATGAAATAGTGAATAATATTTTACTATTTAAAAGACTTTATGAAATTAGGTTTTGAAAAGATATTTGTCGCTCAATTTTTTAATTAAGAAAAAAAGGAAAAAATTTGCATTTTTTGTTTCAATTTATCCAAACATTGGTGATCTTGATAGTCAAGCACACCAGTGCCCCTTTATAAGAAAATCACACTGACATTATCGAGGCATCAAATATTTTCAACACACCAACATGATACAATTTTTTTTTTGAAATCCTGAAATGGTATGATTAATTGTTTTAACACAATGGTGTTTGTATTTAAAATCATCAATATTGTAACATTTATAAGAGCACTAAGATGGTTTACTGGATTTTTATTTCCTAGAATATGGAGATAAGGGTGTAAGAGTGTTGTTTTTCTTTTGAAACAAATCAATGCATTTTTGTACAAGAGTACCGATATGATAATTTATTTTTATTTTTTTGGGAATGCCAAAGACCAGTGTGGGTTTTATTTAAATGCCCCAGTGCTAGTATTATTTAAACACATGGGTTTGTCTTGTTATGATAAGCATACTAGTCAAGTTTAAAAGCTATATGAAATTTTATTTTTATACAAAATGACATATTAATCTCAAATTATCCTTTTGGATGCACCCACATGAATCAAAGTAGTTCATAGTATACATTTTCCACGTAAAGTTATCTTATTCTTTAAAAATGGTTCAAAAACTATATTGAAATTCAGATTGTGGTTATATAGTTCTCAAGATTAATTTTAGATGTCCACACAAAATTTTATTTCTAATTTTTCTCAAATGCGCGAAAAAAATATCATTAATATCAAATGGTCAATTCTTGAAATTCCATCTCCTTCCATGAATCAAAGTAGTTCATAGTATACATTTTCCACGTAAAGCTATTTTATCCTTTAAAAATGGTTCAAAAACTATATTGAAATTCAGATTGTGGTTATATAGTTCTTAAGATTAATTTTAGATGTCCACACAAAATTTTATTTCTAATTTTTCTCAAATGCGCGAAAAAAATATCATTAATATCAAATGGTCAATTCTTGAAATTCCATCTCCTTCCATATTTTTGATCAATGTCCTTGATGAAGTTATCCCTTTCCATCTCCAGTAAGTTCAAGTTTTATTTATATTTTGATTATCTAATTGATTTTTCTTTTCAATCCATGTCAATTTAAATAAAAAAGTATAAAAATTTGTAGGATCATGATTCTAAATCAAGTTTAAATGTAGAAAATATTCCTCGATTTAGAAAACATCTTAAGATCTTACTAGGAGTCACATATCGTAAGCACTTGGTAGATGAAAATGGAAAGCGTCTTCACCGTGTCAATTAGAAGATGGCATCTTCCACCAGCAATCATGGATCAATGATGCTGATAATTATTTCATATAATGTAATTTTAGCAAACCAATTTCATTAACATGATTACTAATATCATTGATATTGTACTCACGGCATTCAATATTTTTTGAAATTAGGATTCTAGTGATGATGAGTACCAAACTACAATCGTTTGGTGCACCTCACTACAATGTCAACTCGATATAAGGTTGCATTAAGATCAATAATCAGAGAGGAAACATTCAAAGAATGGTTGAGACAATCACCTACTCTATTCCCACTACGTCGAGATTCACCAATTAGCAATGATTACATCAATATTAGTTCTTCATCACAAGTTGTAAATTGACGCAATCAAATAGAGGATGATATGGATGATTACTTACAAGATACAACTACCATGGTGGAAATGTTGTTATATGCATTTTATAATTATGATCTAGGAGATGATGCTCATATTAATGATACCTTATTCGAAATCGTAAAATATGATTTGACTACCTGACTCTTTTGACTTAGCGGCAAGTCAAAGTTTACTCAGCTAGGGCTAACGATGTTCTTGTACAACTTGAAATTAATTTTCACATGTCAAATGCATGTTTCTTAGTAATATTGAGGTAATTCACCTGCGTGATCGATCAAGTCCCTTTTATTTTGAGAAATAGTTTCACACAAACAACACTAAAAATGGTTGATTTTATGAATGTCAAATATTGACATTATACAGTTTTATTCCCTACCAACTGTAGGTTATTCAATGATAATGTTCTTCCAAGTGATAACGTCTTACTGGGTAACTACGAAAAGGAAAAGTAGTTGTTGAAAATGTTGGGTGTTGAGTACATATGGTATCACACATGTCTGAATGATTGTATTCTATATAGAGGAGAATATGCAAACAAAGAGATATGCATGAAGTATGGGCATGAAACGTACCATAATTAAAAAAAAAATGGGTAAATAACATTGTCCTCCTCATAAGATATTGAGGCATAGGCCTACAATCCCAGGATTCAAAGGCTATTTCATTGCAAATAATTATCTATGTTGTAGGGATGACATCCCTCACACAGAAGCAAGTCAAGAGTTATGTGAATCCTAACATATTGAATAGCCATGAACCATATAGAGGATACATGGCCTGAAAAATTCAAGGATGAAATACAAAGTCTACAACTCAACGTAGCCATGGATGGCATCAACCCATGTTACCTCCAAAACACTAACTATTAAATTTGGCTTCTAGCAGTGATTAATAAGAATATCCTTCCACAGTTGTTTGTGATGAATGAACATCTTATGTTGGCTCTCATAGTCCTTGGTAGATGACAAGTGAAGAATATGGACTTCTACTTACAACCATTAGTCGATGAATTAAAGGAATTATGGGAAGGGTTACATGTGTATGATGTATCAAGACCCATCACAATAGAGAGGAGTTTTACGCTCTATGGAACATGTGCTTCCACCATACATGATTATCCAAGCTTAGGATTTTTCTCTAGTAAATTACATTTTTATTAATTTGTTTATATACGTAACAATATTTTTTCGCATATTAATCTAATTCCCTGCAATTGTTCTGATCTTCATGATCGCTAATATGTCAGCCTGTATACAATAATTTTGTAGGTCTTGTACCAAAAGCATATCATGGATGTAAAGGTTGTCGACCTTCTCTAAAGGCTAGTTGGTCTAACCACCTACAAAATCCAATGTATGACTACTCCATGTTATTCCTCCCAGAAGAACACCCTTATAGAAGAGAATCATCTGCTTTCAATGGTAAACCAGAGAGAACCCAAAGAGAAGGAGAAGGATTTCACATAAATGTTTGATTCAAATTGGGAGCCTCTGATCAATGATCCAAAATTGTTTGACACCTATGCTAAGAAATTTCCCATTGGGATGAAAAGGAAATATGTATTTTATGAGCTCCCATATTAGGAGCATCTTAAGATTTTCCACTGACTAGATCCCATTCGTATCTTTAAAAATGTTTCATATTCTTTACGGATGCACATATCATCGAAATAAAGTGGAAAATTAACTATTATGAGAGGTCTTATTTCTTTAAAAACTAAAAGGAAGCAATGGCAAGGAAAAGAAACTAGAGGAGAGGTTGGTCCATCTTGGTCTTTCAAAGAAGGTGATGTTCCGTGGATTTTAAATAAAGATGATATTTATTTTGAAAAGGAAGTTATAATGAGTGTGAGGGTTCCTTCTTTATACGGGTCTTCACTACGACACTTCTCCACTATGGAAGACTACTTGTCGGGGTTGAAATTGCATGACCATTTGAACCTTCTAAGAGTAAGTATGTCAAAAACATGATATATTTATTTATTTGTATTTTTATGTAATGGGATATTTTATTATTAATTTTTTTATATCGTACTATTTACTGAGAAATTTTATTACCCTCTTCTTGTGCGTAGGTGTGTGAACCATTAATTCTCCCAAGACCCATGATGTGTCATATCTAAATAATATTCATATGTACATTGGATCACGTCAAATGAGATTCATATGGTTAGAATTCCATGGTGGCATCGATAGATAACTGAGATTATTTCTATGTTTGAGGAGGAACTGCTGACGAGTTTCATGGAATTGTAGGTTCATCTTCTAATTCGCCTAGTAGATGAGGTTGAATTAGTTGTGGTGGTTTCTTGTCATTGGATGTCTTTCTTAGAGAGCTACATGAATAATTTGAAAGGTTGTGTTTGACAAAGGGAAAAATGTGAGGGTTCTATGGAGGAGGGTTATTTCTATTATGCAAGTGAGTACATCAATCATATCGATAACACACCTAGTGCAATGAATTGGGAACACAAAATGCATGAAGTCAAAAGAGATGAGGAGCTTCTCAAAACAAATGGAAAGAGGTGCATGATAAAGAGTAAGTGTAGGCTTATCATTTGTAAGATTACTACACAGTAACTATTCACACTAAACTTCATATTAATGCATATTTTGATCTCATATATACTATATATGTTGTTTTGATTTCATTAACGAATTCATAAATTGAAGCCATCAACAAATTAATTCTTTGCAATATGGAAGCAACACAATCATGGGTCACATTGTACGAACATAACAGGAGGAAATGGGACAGTGACAGGAAAGAATTCAAATGGTTGAATGGTAAGTCCACCTTTTCCTAATCATTTAAAATGAAATATGCCAACGACATGCCCTCATAGTTGGGTTGTTGATCATGTCAGAGAGAAATATGGTGTATATGGCCGTTACCCACCTGCTAGAGAGGATACACTAAACATAGGGATTGGGTGCAAAAACTCAGTAATTATAATCTCTTTTTGTATAGTTATATCTTCATACCATGCCTTTGAATTAGAACATTTGTATATTTTTATATTTTTAATTATGTTTGGATTATTAGACACATGACATTATAATTTTTCACTTTTTTATAGGTGCATTTGTTCTCACCTATGTGGGAATTATGGACATCGTTTTCACACAGAGGCTTCCAATGGTGGATGCATGGCACAAGATTGTGGATTAGAATTCGAGTTCAACCAATATAGTCCTACTATCCACTACGATAAAAAAACTAATGCAATGGATGTTAGGTTACATTGGATAGATACAAGATATCATTAAAGTCGACTTATCTTTGTTCCAATGTTTTATTTTTAGGTGCAAGTGGTGGGACACATTTGATCAAAATAATGTAATGGAAGATTGCAATAGTGGGATGATATCTATCAGCTCTAGAAAGGTGTCGCATGAAGCAAGGGAGCCTTATGTTTTCCCAAAACAAAGCAACCACATTTTGTTTTACCGAGATGTGTTCGATAGGGATTGTTAGTTCATATTAAGAAACGACCCTAGATGAAAACATATTTTGGACAACAACAGCTTTATCATGACAAGGAAGCAAGATAATCACGGCGATGACAATGGAGAGTGATATGTAATTATGTTATTTCGTCATTTATACTATTGTTGTATGTTTTTGTTTCCTTTACTTCACTAATAATATTGTTTCTCTATTCGTTTTGTTTGAATTTTATAATATAATTGGTAACATTCACGAACATTTTTACATGTTTTTTTGTAATGGAAACATTTTTACACTTAAAACTAAGAATTTTCAATCATGTACAATATCTATGATGATAAGGTTTCAAGGTCACAATCCCTCTCAAATAGGAAAATGAGAAGAAAATAGTGAATTTAGAAGTAGCATTATAGATTTAGTTTCGATTTAGATACTTATCGGTTTGTTAATCATTTCACATGTTTTTTCTTATTGTTTAGTTCAAAATCAACATAAATCATCATGAATTAATAACTCTATGTAATACGAAATTTATGACTACGGACATAAATTTCTTCCCTAGACCTATTGGACTCGTCTATAACAATAGAAAGAAAATAATATAAAGTTTCACTTGGAGAAATTGAAGAATGAAAAGAGGCTCACTTATAATTCATCACAAGCTTTACTCTCCTCTCAAATTATAAGCTCTAATCATAGCTTTAATTTCTATACTTAGAACTTGCACATACAATCATTACAAGCCAAATGTCTACCTATGTAGCATTATACAAAGCCAAATCACTCTAAGTGGATCAACAAAGCATTGAAATATATGATTGTAAACATAACATAAAAACCATATAGGAAAATAGTATACTCTTTGTATTAATATCAATAGGAGATATTTTACAACCAAGATAGTATTTGATCTTGTAGAGATATCCGCAAGTTGAATTTTCCTTCTTTGTGGCAAAGAACACCTTAATGTCACCCTAATGCATGAAGATGATGACTATATTAGGGAGCAACATGAGGGTATGATCAGTCTCCAAAAACCAACACTGATGTTTTAGATGGTTGTAAATTTATATGAGAGGGTGGTAGTTCAGGAATTCTTATCCATTTGCTAATCTAGGCTTTAGATCCATCCTTGATGGGAGGATGAGCTCAAGGAATAAGAGGTGAAACATCTAAGGTAGGGTCAGATAGGATTCAGAGTTCTTATACGAGGTAAATGGTTGAAAAAACTCCTAGATTCTTTTGGAAGAGGAAGCTTCGAGATTATTTTTAATTTTGCTGAATTTCTAGAATTAGCAACCACTAGCAGGGAACAACATACTTCTGATCAACATTGGTGCTGAATATAGGTCCCTAAAGGGCCAAGGTGTGTTGGCCCTTAAAAGAATTAATTTGAAGCAGTCATGCCTAGAAACTCAAGGATTTGGGAGAGTCATGCTTAGGGCTTTGTGTAGGGATGATGACAAGGTGTTCACGGATGTTGATTGATCCAGTTTGTAGGCGTATTGACTACATGTGACAAAATGGCCTATGATTTCTCCCTAAAGTGCAAAGTTAGAAATAATGGTTGATGATTGAAGTGATTTACCTTGTGACAAGTTAAAATCGAGAAAAGTTGGTTGAGATCATCATCGATTACAATACATTTACATCACGAAATCTTCACTGAGCGAGACATACCCATGGTAAATACATAACCTAACATTACATGTATAATGATCAAACAGTCGTGTCCATTGATGACAAAGGGTGGATACATCATTATATGAATGTCTAATTATAGCCATCATGTTTTTTAATCTTTCATTAATCATGAAAGTGCAGTTCGGATGGATAGAATTAGATCTGGGATATTCTATCTCGTTCACTCGATCATCAAATGTACAAATCTAACCATGTGAATAATTGAGCTGAATTCAAACATGGTAGACACCATTTGATTACCGAATGATGATGTAAGCCATTAACAGATGTGAGAGAAACTATTGATGATGTTAATGGTTCTCAAGGTATAGCATTGCAATTTGTATGGTGTGAATGAATGAGTTGAAGTTGAACAACACATAGAATTTGTCAATTGAAGGCCAATGATGAAAACATGTCGTCGAGAGTGAGGAAACTTGTCATTGATGTATACAATTCCCAAGGTACTGAAAGGAGAGTTTCTAAGTCAATTTCTTGGATAATTAGTTGATGTCAAAAGGAAGTGACCTGTCGTAGGATGGCGTTGATGTATCCCTCATCAATGACATGAAATGAGTATCATGATTTGAGACATATTGATGTTGATGCAGAACTAGTTAAAAAGTGGAAGACATGAAATTAAGGCTTAACAATATTATAGTAGATATCAACTTATTCACTTCTCTTGAACACATCGAAGACAATAAATCGAGTTGAAAGAATTGACATGGAGATGAAGTGGAAGAGTGTTGTGTTCAAGAGAGACCTAGTACCATTAATAGGATGTATCCCATTTTCCACATTTCCCCAACCCTTTCTAGTCAGTACCTTTTTATTTTTTTAGGAAGCTTGAGGAGGATAATATATGCTTGACCTATAAGTTTATCCTTTGGATGAATCCTTCCATGTATTTTTAACGAACCTAAAGAAGTAGTAGTTCGGTCCTATCATTTTTGATGATTCCATCAGTATTTGATGTTTTTACGAGTTGATAAAAGGTGTAACTAGGATCCTTTTTCATGTTTAGAGAGTTTGAAAAAGAAGTAGAAAAAAAAACTATAAAGGTTCATTCGTCTTAAATAGTCTCTTGAGTCTAAAAATAGATAAAAAAATACTCAAGAGAACCTCTTAGCCATGTTCCATTAAGGTATTCCTTTTTCGTAGATAATAGCCCTGTCTGGAAAAGGGTTAAAATTATATCTTTTCATTTACTTTAACGAGTTAGAAAATACAAGTGCTCAACAATATTTTCATATTACGGGAGTCTGAAAAGAGTTGAAGAGGATCCTAGGGGGTTCCTCTTTCGTAGGCTTAGAGAGCCCAAAAAAGTGATAAAAGTATGCCTTGCATTCAAAATGATTTGTTTCAATTCAGACATCATCAATTTCATTAAACAATTATAAACCTTTGCAAAACACCACCAAAGGATTAAAAATACATGTTTCATGATAAAATTGAATCACATTTAGGTTGAGATGTTAAAATATTAATAAAATAATGATGAATGACTATAAAATATGAAAAAGGTAATTCATTTTTAGCATTTCACATTTTGCCTCATGGAGAGTGAGTTCTAAGTGATTTTTCCCTCAATCATTTTTAGTTGATTGCGACGAATCTAGTGGATCATTTCACTTGTCTTGACTTCTAGGTAGGAGCTATAACCTTCCTATTTCTTTTCATGCATCCAGTTTGTAATTTCATGCAAGTTTTTTCAGTTTCTGAGGGACCTAGGGCTCTAATTTATTGCCCTAGGTCCAATACAACCCCAAAACGTTGGTAGGAGTGTTGCAACACACTTTCTACCATTGGGTGGTTCATTAAGCATAATTCCCAAACTTGTTTTGTCTATTTAGCTCAAAAAGTCTCTAGTTTTTTGCATGAAACTTATCCTAATGATCATTCTCGTGATTTTCTAGGTGCCTATTGGAACAAAATGACTTTAATATGGAGGGAAAGAGAATATCAGGAAGAATATTTAGCTATAGATAATGCTCCTACAACTATCCTAGCTTTGGAGATTGCGGGTTCTTGAAATTCTTATGGTTTCCTGGTATGAGGGAACACATGGAATTGTTGAGGTATCTTGTCTGTGCATGGGATGTTCATGAATAGGCATTGAGATTTGATGCACATATGCTTGAAATATAGGTGGAAGATATATATTTCTTTACATGTTTATCAAGGCGAGGTGCCCCCATATTTTTATCTGGTTCTAGAGGTGGTGTTGAGATAATCAAGGATTACGTTAGTGCACACTATAAATTGTGATCCCAACTGACTAAAGATTTGAAAATAAAAATCAAGGATGTGGTTCATTTTCCTTTAAGAATGATCCTTTATCATTTCTAGATTGACTGGTAGTGCAACTCTACATGTGGCCAATAAGTGTCACATGTAGTATTCTCTAGAGTGTATTGAGCCTACAATGTTCAACTAGAGCAAGGGTGTACTCGTTAACATGAAGGAGAAACTGACCAAGGAAAAAGATGGTCTTTTAAAGAACTTTGTCTAGGGTTCAAAATTAATTTCTTTTACTTTAAAGAACATTCCATTTCTTAGACCACATCATATTTTTCTCAAGCCCATAGATCCGAGAGTTCCACAGATGAGGAGGTGTGTGGATCTCATCTCTATAAATGCAAGTCCGTCATCGATGAGTTTCACACTAGCCTTCTTTAGATGGTTACAGATGAAAAGAGGACCATCAATATGAACGGATGTATTTCTGTAGAAACCCAGAGCTCGTGCTTCCTAATGGTGAATGATTGGGTGCCATAGGTAAAACGCGAAACATTTTGGTCATTTTTGTATTTTTATGTTTTACACTTTTTGTCATTTTGTATGTATCTGAGACAAAAATATTGATTTTTACATATGCAGTTATTTGGCCTGTTTGACCTATGGGTTCTTCATTTCTTCATCATGCAAGAGACCCACAGCAAGAACTAGGAGCAGTACAATTTGTTGCAGTAGGATGAGAGGTACTACATTATCTCAATGTGCCTGAGACCCTTGCAGAGGTTGGGAATTCCTTGAAGGGGCTAATCCATGGAATAGATGAGACTAGGGTCAACGAGATTCCTGTGAGACTGCAACGACATATTATTGGCATGCTCGATTGTATCAGCTGGCTACTGTGCAATATGACTCACGTAGTGGTGTGCTACCATGAGCACTATGATTACTCTACTAGGAGGCTTATAGCCCAATTTTGACAGCATGTATATTTTATGTTGCGTGGTCAAATGTGTCTCGGGCAAAATTTTTGTAAAATCAAACTCTGACATATATATATACAACTATATTCAGTGTTAATTATGGTCCTATTATATCTTTCAATGTATGTGATGTGTATTAAATTTATTTTACATGTGTTGTAAATGTTTTTTTTCTATAAATGTGTTGATATTGGATGAAATAAAAATATATTTCCACAAGGCGAACCCTCAAGAACATACAAAGCAAAGTTGGGTTCCTAACTAAATAGACATTACTCAACTGTAGTATTATAAGTTGTGAGTTGAGTCTAATAACTCTACGGTGGATACAATGGGAAATAGCATCATACAACAGTTTGATCAGTGAATTATACTCAATGATATTATTGGTAGAGAAACCAGTTCAAATACCTTGCAAACTCACTAAATCTCCATTTGGAGAATATATAGCCAATGTTGTGAAAGAAAGGTTCTAAGTACTATGACTAGCACACTCAGAATAACCAACATATGGTTCGAGGGATGCTGAAATATTCAATCCAAATGTAAGCATAACTAATAGAAACTATAGGAAACTCTAAAGGGAACACATTGCAAACAAACTCAACACACATATATACAACATGTACACAGTGCACTACACAAAAAATCAAGCATAGTATTTCCTAAGTTACAACCCATTTCTAGGTTGTGCCAAGGGATCTCCATCGAAATCGATAAGCACATAGGCCACTTTAGCAAGAACACATTTGGCAATTTATGGACCTAGTCATATTGGCTCAAAATTCCCTGATCTTATTTAATCAGACTCTTGATCGTATAAGAAGAAAATGTCTCCTTTCGAGAATACATATGGCTTGACACTCTTGTGATATTGTGCCTTGATACATTTATTATGGGCTTCGCTAGAAATCACGACACCATGTTGATATTCAATTAAGCGTGCCTAATGTAAGAGATGTTGCTCTTCTATGGAAGTGATATGGAGGAGTTCCACAATAAGTTTGAGAGACGAAATTTCACATTCAGTTGGAAGGATTTATTGTAGACCATAAACCAATTGGGATGGCGTGAACTTAGTAGAAATTTTAACAGAGATTTGATATTCCCACAAGGCTGCATAAAGGATAATATGCCAATCTAATTTGTGGACCCCTATCACGTGTTGAAGCATAAGTTTGAGAACTTTATTGATTTCCTCAAATTCCCCATTCACCTGAGGGTAGTAGGGAGTGGAACTCTCATGGGAGAGTTCGATCATGGTAGTTAGTTTGGACATCATGTGATTGCGAAAATGTTTTCCATGGTCTTTGACTACACCCTTTGGAGCACCAAATTGTGCAATGACATGGTTGAAGAAAAAGAGAGCCATTTTTCTTCTAGTATTATTGTATGTAGGCATCACCTCGACCCACATAGAAAAATAGTCAACCGATACAATGATATAACCATGCCCCAGGGCCGAATGAGGGTTACATGTCGTGAAATTAGTGCCCCATTTCACAAATGGTCCAACAATGATAACAGGATGCAAAGGAGTAGGTGGAGCATTGGCCTTACGATCATATATTTGACATGCATGACACTTTTAGATGGCGAGGATATAATCGCTAAACATGGTTTGCCAATAGTAACCAACACGCATGAGCTTTTACATGGTGGCATAACCAGACATATGACCACCACATGCCCCAGAATGACATTCGTTTAAGAGATTCTCAACCTCCTCATTAGTGAGGAATCTTCGAAATACCATATCAATACCACAATGATAAAGGGTGTCTTTGATTATAATGTAATTTTTGGCTTGATATCAGATACATCATTGGTTAAACAAAGATGTCTCAAAACAAAATGTACGAGTTTAGAGATATATGATAATGTCTCTGTACCACAGGTAATATGATGAGATCAGAAGCATCGGCTCATCCAAAATAGAATCACCAGACAATGTCTTAGTTTAGTTACGTGGGAACGTATCAAATTAGATTAGCAAAAACTAAGGATTTCTTCGACCTGGATTTGATGAAATCGAAATCAAACACATGTAGGATGATAATCCACTTGGATTACTTTCCCTACAACAATTTTCGTGCTAATATGTATGTCACGGGGTTACAATTCGAAACAACCATAGTTTTTCAGAGCAATATATAGTGGTCAAATATCTGGACAACTTACACAACTTCCAAAGCTAACTTTTCAACATGAGTATACCTAACTTCAATATCACTAGATTATGAATTAAGTAATAAATAAGATGTTTATTTCCTACATCATCATCCTAGACCAAGACCATAACAATGGTAGTAGCTGCAACGACGAGGTACAGGAAATAATCACATTGGTAATTTGGGGGATATAATGAGGATGGCTGAATCATAACATCTTTCAAGGAATCAAACACTTTTTGAGCAGTGACGTCCCAATGAAAGGGAACCCATTTATTTAACAAGAAATTAAACCCTTTGGTTAGTTCATCATAGCTGGGAACAAGCGTCCGAAGAAAATGATCCTTCCCTTGGAGTCGCTGAAGTTCAAGAAGCGGAGGAGGAGCAAGCAGATCAATGATCACCTCGAATTTCAATGGGTCAATATGAAGTACATGTCTTGATACTAGAAAACCAATAACTTGAGTAAAACTTACAAAATCACACAATTGTGAGGATTGAGTCGAATATTATAATGTCTAAATCGTACAAATATGGCCTGAAGATGCATGAGGTGATTAGCCTCATGTTTTGAATGAGTAGGAAAATCATCTGAATATGGTTACACAATATGTTTGATGTTGTATAAGGCATAACTCATTTCCCTCTTAAATGTAGCCCCAACATTCTTCAATCCGACAGAGAGCTTCTAATATCAAAATGTACCCCATGGACAAATGAATGTAGTTTTATGTTTGTCCGCTAGGGAATGCTGATTTGATTATAGCCAGCGAAACCATCCATAAATGAAAATATCTCACCACTAGAACAATCATCAACAATATGGTTGATGAATGGTGTGGGATAATTATCTTTTGGACAAGAACAATTGATGTCCCAATAATCAACACACACACAAATTGTTCCACGTTTCTTCATGATATGAACAATGTTAGACACCCAATAAGTTAAGGGGACTGGATAGGTGAAACTAATGCATAATTATTTTTCAACTTTGGCTTTAATAGTGGCATCCTTCTTGGAATGGACTGGATGAACATGCTGTCAAACTGGTTTAACATCAGATACATCTTAATTTCATGCACAATGATGTTTAGATTGATACATGGAATTTCTTCATAAGACTAGGTGAAAATGTCTCTAAAATCCTTGAATAGGGCTTTATAAGTATTTATCTTATTGGGAGATAAATACACACTGATATGTACATGAACAACAATGTTAGATTGATCGAAATGTCAAGAGGGATAGTTTCTTCAATGTTCGACAAGTTCTTCTTAGAATCAACACTATTGATGGATACAAAATTTGTAGACAATGTAACGATATTGGGTTGCTATAGTTCACAAATATTATCCTCGTAGGAAATTTTCAAGGAGGAACAATGATGATAATCATCCCATAGAATATTATTTGGCATCATGATCTCATGGATTCTCTCATTAGTAGAAAATGTACGAGAGAAATAATTAGAGGACGTGTCGTAATCTATGGAACAGTCAACCCAATGGATTGACGAGGAGAGGGTAGAGTGCACCAGACAAGATGAATAAATGGTTTCATAGTCAACCTCAATGGGACTGAGCAACATGCAGCCACCAAAAGTGTCAAGATTAGATTCATTTGGTACTATCCAAGGATCACCTAGAGTGGTATAATAAGAAATCATGTTGATATAGGCAACCAAAGTAGAGCTAGCAGGATGTGAAGGAGGAGGAAGTGAAAAATGTTCCCATGAGAGAGGAATCCTTAAGGAGTCCAACCTTGACATGTTGATATGGGTGTGGGGTTTCCCCAATAAGAGGGATGCTTCTCGTAACTTTAGAACTATATGTAAATAAAGTGAGTTGATCAATGGCTAGTATACCACCTTTATGACGAAAATCGATTATTGTAAAATATGTCGAAACAAGAACATCCATATCATAGACCCACGTATGACCCAGTCTAAGATGATAATATAGCATTCCATCGATAACTTTGACTTATACTAATACGAACTTGCGGCCTAAGTCAACTTGTAGAGAATTAGAAATTTCACAGCATTTAAGCTTATTCAATCAAAATCCTTTAGAGTGGTCAGTGACTGACTTAATTGCAGAGAACTAAT
Source organism: Pinus tabuliformis (assembly GCA_031772625.1). Taxonomy (NCBI): domain Eukaryota; kingdom Viridiplantae; phylum Streptophyta; class Pinopsida; order Pinales; family Pinaceae; genus Pinus; species Pinus tabuliformis. Next base: position 352,944,799 of record CM062811.1, read on the forward strand.
GGCATTCCAGCAAGGGATGGACATAATACAGGTTCATGCTCCCTCTTCCAAAATGGAACGATCATATTCTTACTGTGAATAACAAACTAGATCATGAAAACTAATTGATCCATAATTTGAGTTGTATAGTTCTCATGGTTGAAAACTACTAGGTTGGAATCCAGAGTATCAATACATCCAATTTCAGATAGCAAAGCATTCTTTTGGGTAGGGCAATTTTGCAACACCTCAAGAGTCGACATAGTTGAAGGAGCCTGAGCTAGATCCTCAACTATGTTATAATTTTGAGCATCTCTCGTGCAAGGGTTAAATGTAGAGTTATGTATAACACCTTTGGGAGGAATAATTGATTATTTAATAGGTATGACATTTCGAGTAGGGTCCGATGGAGATGTAGTAAAAATAGTAGATTAATCAATAGGCTCACCATTCAAGGGATTCACATTACCGTATCATTTATCTCAAGCATCATTTTTGGGGTTAACAGAGGAAAGAATAAAAACCATGTTAGAGGAAGTGGGTTCCTGGGCAACCTTATTTGTCTCCTGATTTGTAAATGGATTTGTCAACACATTGACTGTATTAGATGATTTAAGGAATTGATTCACTTCTATCAGGTGTGGAAAATTATGAGTGAAATTATCCTCATTACAAATCAAACATGGGTAACGATTTTTCTAGTTTTCTTCAAAATACTGAGTGATTTACTTATCTCGTGGATGATTAGCTTTCTTCCATTAACCTTTTCCTTTATTCTTACTTGTTGGTTGTTGAGATTTACCTTTGGAATATTGAACAACATTGGTCTTTGAAATAGAAGCCACACTATTTAAAGGAGGGCATTGAGTAGCCACAAAAAGAGTCGAACCAAATGGTTTACTCTTGACTACTGGTCGGTAGAACCAATCACGCCATTAGTGGGATATGACTCTTTACTAGGAAGTTGAAGAACAATATTGGAAGGTCACAATGCGTTTGTTATTTTATCATAAAGCATGTTAGATTGGGTGTAGATGAGTTCCAAATATTGGGCACGAAAAATTAGTTTCTCTTCGATCATGACTTCGCCCTTGCCAACATCTTCTGTAATAGTTGGACAGAGATACTTAATGAACTAGTCAGTTGACAATTGGTTAGGAGCAAAATTTTTAACCAAATGACGATGACGTTGCCAATCATGAACGTGATCTGAGATGTTAGTGGCATCAACTTTTTTGAATTTGGTTAAAGCTTTAGTTCCAGCCTCATCTCAGATGGGTAACTGAGAATGTGTTAGGAATGTGGTAGCCAGGGTGATGAAATTATCAAAGGAAGCTCATGGTAATTTAATATACTATTTTTTTTTCGTACCGATAAGTGTATGCTAGAAAAGACAAAAAAACAGAGTAATCATTGAGAGAGATCAAAGAACACCACAAATGATAAGTCGTCAGATGTGTGGATGGTTATTCTCTAGTATTTCCATTGAATTTTGGGATGTCACAAGGAAAATTTGTGGGAATAACTGGACAGCAAGGATAATAAGCAATGGGATCATTAGTGAACCTAGTTAAATCCAGAAATTCAAGAGTTACTATAATTGGTAACTACTTGTTGGTGTCTAGTGGAGGATAACTTAGATAAGATGGGATAGCCTGGGAAATAGTTATCTATGTTCCAGGATAGGGATGATTTTGGTAACTAGTATACACATAACCTTGCTTCCCAACTCCAATATAACCTTGTAAAGGTTCAAATGGTTAAGTTTGGATTTGTTAGCCATAAGGGATTTAAGGGATACCATGATACAGTTGATATTGTTTCCCTATGGGATTTTACATCATCCAAGAATAAGGTGGGTTAGGTTGTGCTTGCACCATACCATATACATTCTAACCCAGTTGAATTTGAGGAATGACCTGGCCAAGTTATTATGATTGTAGGTTACCTTGAAAAGGTTGGATATATATGGCTTGAAAAGCAGCATCATATATTGGTGGGGTAGGTTGAGTTAGAGATGCAACCTCTAAAGTTTTGCTCACATTCACTTGAGCTTCAACATGTGCAGATATAGGTTAACGAATAGGGATTTGAGATGTACGTGGAACAAGCTGAGAATCTAGAGATGAATCCACAAACAAACTAGGTTTTGTGGTCATGATAGGTTTCCAAACATTAGCATCCATTCCTAAATATGGAGGACTCATTTGAGGCTCAAAAGTAACCTTAGGATATGGAAATATCCCTATAACAGGTTTCCCCCTTGCCAAAAGAGAAGTGTCATATGAAGGGAACTTCCCCTCAAGAGGAGGGTTTCCAATAAGAGATGGATTTAGCTATTGTAGTTGTCCATACCCACTAACATAAGGACAAGTATGTTTCTAAATAGGAGTAGATGGAGGAAGAGGATCAGATTATGTATCCCTCATAAAAGAAGTAACATATGGAATTCCAAATGCGGATGATATGGGAGAGGTCCATGGACTAGATATTGCACCAGAAAAGGTGCCAGACAAAGAGTGATAACTAGTTGGGATGGACAGGCCACCATACAAACATGGATGATGTTGCAACATGGGTTTTCTTGGTCATGGTAGTAGATAAATGGTAAGAAAGCATAGCAGATTCAATCATGCTTAACTATCACAAAGGTGATTATTGAGGAAAACTCAAGGGTGAGTTGAATGGAAAAGAACAAAATCAAGGACCCTAAGATAGAGTATGAGGAGAAGGAAAATGACGGGCCTGATAAAAATGAGCCTCTACTGATGTGAGAGAGGAGGGTTGAGGCGCCTCCTATGGAATCTCTTCGATAATCACAAGACCAGGTGGAAGTGGGTCACTTTTGGGTCCAAGATATATCTTTTGTGGTTGGGTCTAAGATAAAGGAAGAGAAGAGGAAGGTCCTAAAGTAATGGGTCCCTATAAGTGAGGTACCTATAGTTGTCTAACCTCAGGTTGTTTTGTCTATGGTTCAATATAGTGAGGTTCAATAACCTCAATTAATGAGATTTCAAGTGCTTCTATTTTGACTGTATCATTCTCACCATCCAATGGAGAGGTAACTTAGGGTTCCATACTCATAGGAAAATATGATTGTCATGGATCTACCTCAGATAGAAGACCAGAAGTAATAGTTGCTAAAGTACTAGATTTCTTAGCTTGTGTCATATTATTCTTCTGAAAATGGCCAGGTGTTGCCTCAAGTGGAAGAGGAGGTTTACTTTGCATTCTATGCAAATGACAAAGGGTAAGTTTTTTTTCTTCCATGTTGGATTAATAAATTTTAACAATTAACAAAAAATAAATCAAAGAGGGTAAACTTGAAAAAAGGTTTAGTACGAAACTATGAAATACAATAAACAACCTTGGAGACCCAAGGATTTACACACGGGAAGTCAATATCCTCAAATGTTGTGTTCAATGCTTCACACTATACAAGGTCATTGACTCCTTTACCTATGGCAAGGATAGAAACATATGGTTGACTTCCAAAGTGTACTCGACAATATGTGTAAGTGCAGTCTGTGTTAGTGTTGTCTAATGCATAACGCTACAATGAGAGTATTCCATATAATCTTTATACAAGGAGCGCCATCCAATATACCTAGAGGTACATGGAGAACGATATGATACACTTATGTATGTGGAACAAGATATCATCCCCGGAGTAAAACGCTAGAAAAAATGAGAACTCCTATGTTTATAGACATGGAAACACGTGTCTAGACTAGACCTCTAGATGTTTTTGTTAATGTTCCAAAGTCTCCTTATGATTTACTCAATAAATTTTAAATTGTATCTTGAATTAGGTTTCAGTTTTCAAGGCTCACCATGAATTTAACCTAAATATCCTAAAAAATCAATCTAGCATGATGAAATGAAACTTTATTTTTGAATGAAAATATATATATGGGAGGGAAGAGAACAAAGAATATGCAACGTATAATATGTGATAAACAAGATTTTTAATCAATTCCCTTTATGAATTTTTTCCAATTTCACACAGAAAACCCTAGATGCAATGCATGATGCATGAGATTTTTATTTTCAATTCTACCTAATTTTCAAATGAAAACTAACATATTTTCCTAATCATTGATTAAAAAACCCCTTTAGAATGATGACTGAAACACTAATTCCTTCAAGAAAATAATGATCGAGCAATCAATTTTCTAATGACCAAATTGACAAGAACAAAGAAGAATCGAAACAAATTCTTATCAAAGGTGCTCAAAACCAAAATTTAACAATATGAAGGATTCTTAGAGACTAAGAAATAGTGAGGGACACAAGGAGGACCAATTGGAACAAATTTAATCATAGATAAAACCATAAAAAGGCAATTTTTTTCATTAAACAGGGGTTAATGCATGTCCAGATAGGCTACCAGTGCTCTACAACTTAGGTGTAGAGAATGAAAAAGAGTGCTACAATCATTTGTCATCAAATGAGGGGGACTGCTGATAAAGCTAAAGTCAAGTTCCAACACAAAAAAACAAATTAAGTTCAATGAAAGGTATTCCTAGGGTCTATTCAATCTGACTGGGGAAATGGAGGTTTGTTTAAGAGGTAAAACAAGTAGTAGGGATAGGGAAACCACTAAGGGAATGAAATGATCCCTAATATCCTCGCCAATTTGTTATGTGGAATTTATGACTATGGATAGAAGTATCTTCCCTAGACCTAGTGGACTGGTCTAGAAAAAAAAGCAAAGAATATAAAGTTTCCCTTAGAGAAATTGAAGAATGGAAAGAGTCTCACATGGAATCCATTGCAATATTTACTCTCCTCTTAGCTTGTAAGATCGAATTGTAGCTATGATTTCTATGATTAGAACCTCCACATACAATCATAATAATCCAAACATTTGTGACATCTATGTAGCATTATCCAGTTACTTTATTCAATGGATCAACAAAGCATTTAAATATATGAATGTAAACATAACATAAAACATATAGAAAAACAATATACTCTTTGTATTAATATGAATAGGAGGGATTTTACAACCAAGAATGGTTGTTGACCTTGTTGATATCTCCCCAAGTTGACTTGTCCTTGCTTGTCTCAAACCACACCTCAATGTCACCGTAATGCCTGAAGATGATTACTTTCTTAAGCAACAACATGACGGTATTATCAATGTCCCAAATCCAACCCTTATGTTGTATATGGTTCTAAATTTATAGGATAGGGTGGTAGTTTAGGAATTCTTATCCATTTACCAATCTAGGCTTGTGATCGACTCTTAATGGGAGGATGAGCTGAAGGGATAAGAGTTGAAATATACAAGGTAGGATATGATAGGATTCAAAGTTGTTATCAAAGGTAAATGGTTTAAATAGCTCCTGGAATATTCTAGAAGACGAAGCTTTGAGACTCATTTTAGTTTCCCAAATTTCTAGAATCAATGCACCTCCAACAAGGGATAACCTATTGTTGATCAACATTGGTGCAGAAGGGAGAAACATGCTGTTGAATGCAGGTCCCTAAAGGACCAAGGTGCGTTGGGCCTTAAAAGCACTAATTTGGAGAAATCAGACCCAGAAACTCACAGATTTGGGAGAAACATGCTTATGGATTTATGTAGGGATGATGACAAGGTGTTCACGAATGTTGATTGATTTGGCTTGGAGGCTTATTGACTTGATGCAACAAAATGGCCTATAACACTCTATGAGGGCTTTAACAATGATTTTTTTTTCTATTAATATGCAAGATTAAGTTCATGCAATGAGAGGTAAAGTCATTCTTACTATATTTAAATTACAGTTCTTGCAAAATTATGTAAGCTAAAAGGATGTCTTATGGATGTATAAAATGTTGATTACATTTTTTTTATGGGGCATAAGAGAAATATTTCCAATTACATGGATGCATGAGAGGTTTAATTTTTTCTTCGTCGATAATGGAACAATTTTGAATTTTATTTTGAAAGCAATAGAGTAATATTTATTGTACTTTTACAATCATAGTTTTGACTAATTAATATATTTTACAATCACAGTTTCAACCCTACTAAATTTTGGAATTTATAAAAATATCTTTGCATTCATTTTAAAGTAAGTCATTTTGGATGCAATTTCATAAATAAAATTTTGATATAAGTTCACCAATACATAATCTATAATAAGAAGTATTTCATAAAAATAACCATAATGATGATAACGATCTAATAAACATAAACATCATCTAAGATACACAATCAAATTCATCGCCATCATTTAAATATATACACCTCTTACACATATAAATGTGATTAGATAGCACACAAATCTAATAATTTAATAGGGCATCATCATCATGATCACATCTAACAAAACACAAACATTGTAATCTAACATCATCAACACACACATCCTCAAATTAATAAACCTCGCATGTCAAATAACTACTATCATATACTCATCTATCTACAGCCAAATAGAATGAACGTATCTAAATTGGCCTAAAAATATACACATCAATACCAACATATAAATCAAGTACATAAACATGAATAAACAAAATGCACCATATATATATAAGTCAAATAATTGTAATCAACTATCTGATACAACAAACGTAGTAGTGTCATATGCCTGGTCTGCAGTATAAGATGATGGATTCTCAACTACTACCTCAACATCTATTGAACTCTAAGGTGGAGGAGTTGGTGGTGTGTCTACAGTAGAAGATGATGGATGGCCAACTACTGCCTCAATGCAGTATAGCTAACTTTGAGGTGGAGGAGGATGTGGTTGGCCTACTATGCTAAAAGAAGCATAAGGCAGATCCTCTAGCTATGGAATCTCATGATCAAGCAACTTACAAATATGATGCGATGGTTAGTACTATAAGAAGCATCATGATCATCACCCTCATCATCATGATCATGATCACCACTCTCATCATAGTGATCATGGTCAACACCCTCATAATCATGATCATGATCACCACTTTCATCATAATGATCATGATCACCACCCTCATCATCATGATGATCACCCTCATCTAACGTACCTACCACTACATGCTTTTCATCCCTCATCACTGCTAGTAGCCTATTAGCTTTGACGATATGATGCATAAGAGACATCATCTCGAACAAATGTTCCCTTTAGAGATCCTAAAACCTAGGATCTGGCATGATATCTCAAGCCCTCACAAGGTGGACTCCCTTGCAAACAAAAATCTAGATAATTTGTCACAGTAATCCATCTAAAATCATAGACTATCCCTATGGCAATGGATGCCCAAGCCCCGCTGAGAATGTGCCTCACCCTCTTAGGCCTTAACCTTATCTTCCATCCAATGGTGGAGGATGCATATCCCCACCGAGTGTGCCGAAGTATAAAAAACATATAATACACAACAATAATTAGATAATTTCATTAAACAAATTAATAAAAAAAAGTTAAAGAATGTGCTAGAATAAATTTTGTTCTAATTAATTAAAATAATAAAATAAAATTAGATTAATTTAAAGAAAAAACTAATATTACTGCTATCATCTGGAGGTTCATCCAATGTGCAAATTATGTTGGGACATTATCCCTAATCAATCTTTGTGTACGGAAAGTCCAACATGACAAATGCATGGCCATCCTCACTCATTAGTAGCGCTAGTACCTCAGTGGAAATCATAGTAGGATACTTTGACAAGCCCCTCTTGGGCATCATATTCCCCCACATGCACATACAAACCTCAATGATCTACCTACGAGGGAGATGGCCATAAGTAGGCCTATTTTCTATAAACCTCTAAAAAAAAAAAAAAAGATCTGAAGTGAAAGGGAAGGTCACCCTCCTGTGTCTCAATGCACGACAATTGTCTAAAGCCATACAAAACTACCTCAAAAAGATGGTAGACCATCTAATATAAGGTGGTTCCTGAATCAAAGAATCCACATAGTACAAAATATGAGCATTAAGGTGTTTACCATCACTACTAGAGTGTGCAATGGTGGTGACTAATAACAAGAGGCACCTAACCTCCTGTACAACAAAAGAAGAAATATATATCTGTCTACAACACACCTACAAATATGTTGGACATACTGCATGATGACCGACATGTCTCTGAGTGTAGGTAAGTTGTGACTCAACTACAAACCCATGGGTGACATTAGGGAACTAGGGAAAGTCCTCCCCTCTGCTAGATAGGCCAGTAATGAATTATATGTCCTCCTTAGAGGGATTATACCATGAACTAGGACCAACAAGAAAACCCTGCTCCAAGGCACTCCATCGGTGGCTTAGATGCACCAATAAGGCAGAGTGCACACTTACGGATCTAGCCTCCTCATAGTACTTGAGGAGGCCTACATTTGTTAAGAGCACTTAGTTTTTTGTAGCAATAGGGAAATGGTATAAATCCCTCTCCCTCTCTCTAGCCTCCCATGGTCGGACCATATTGTATGGGTCCGCGATTTTCTCATGCTCCTATTGTTGCTCCCTCTATTTTCGTTTATGCTATATGTTTGAAATATAAAATACATGAGCCTCATACATAAAATAAATTTGTTTTTATAAATCAAATATGTATTTATAAATATGGAAACATAACTATCAATTAAAAAAAAAGAAATCATTGGTGCACCCAAAACAAATTCATTCACCATCTTTGGTGCACTATTAAACACAGCCACACCATCATACGGGAGAACATACGTATGACAAACCATTATTGGTTCAAAAATTTGAATTTTTATCACAGTGCATCACACTTATGCACTGGTGTGCACGTGTAACCTTTTCGCCCAAGTACGAAACATTTAAGTTATCAAATGCACTCGACTATAGCTATATTTTTAAATATTATTTTTACAATGGATTTCATAAATATAAATGCACCGGGCATAATGCACCAATGTACAATTTATAGCTTTCCTAGTGAATTTTCATTTATGAAATTTCTTGCAACTATAGTGGTGTGTTCTGTTCACACAACAAATTGTGATGCACCGTGTCAATTTACAGGCTGAACCACTATCAGTGAGAGAAAAACATATCAAGTGCACCGTGCAAGTAAAAACAAACAAAAAAATGGAAATTTTAAGCTAATTTGCAATTCTAATCTGCTAAAACTTTAAATTATAGAGAAACATATACATTGCCTAGACATTTTCTCGTGGGGGACGCATTGTTGACAAGCAATGGAGATTTTTTTTTTTACTGTGGGTTGAAAAAATTAAAAAGTCAAGCAGTTTTAGGCAGTGAGCATAGTACGAAAGGATGGTGAACAAGAGAAGCACCAATGTTAGGGATCTTTCTTAAGGCAAGAGTGGCATCAATGCCTCAAATCTCTCCAACAATAGATGGTAAAACTAAAATTTATGGTCGGGATTTTTTTTTTTTTTATTTAACCTTCCTCTGATGAATTACTATAACTACTCTAGTGTGCAAGATATCCAAGAGCACCACATTTTTTCTAAATTAAAAAATATATAGCAGTGTTTTTGTTAATATGCCTCGGGGCATTCTAATATACGTACGTCACCATGCTTTGTCTTACTATAGCACCTCTTTTTTTTTAAATTAAATACTGCATAGGGTTTCTCTTTAGAAGATTCCCCAAGGTGTTTTAGTACATTAACCACACTAGCACATCGTTGCAAAATAGCACTCCATTTTTCTGAAATTTAAAAACTATAGTGGTGCTTCTTCTTAGTATGCATAGGGGCATTTTACTACATGAAGGGCACCAATGTTGTGGGTGTACAGAGCACCGATTTTTTTTAAGGTAACCTTTTTCCAATGCTATCTATTATTAAAGCACCAGTGTGTTGTGTTATTTAACATACCATGATTTTCTATTTTATAGAAAAAAACTCCACGATGCACCATGTTCTACGCGACAGCAGTGCTTGTGTGGATGGAAAAGTACCATTTCTTTTCTATATTGTAGAGGCACCATTTTAGACAACATATGCTAAAACATCCGCCTACCCATCTCCGCTAACGACCAACACTATAAATATATTTTTGGGCTATTTTTTTAATGGCTTCCACAAAAACCTCCACTAGAAGGTCTTTTCCTTGTAGTGACAGAACTATGTTTTGGACACAAAATTGCAACATCAGGTCATAGAAATTTAGAAATATATATTTAGTGAAAGTTTCAAAAATAAAATTACAACTCCTCCTATGAAACATTCTGTATTGGCAAAGTTAACGAAATTGTTTCAAGAAACCAACAACTCTGAAAATATTTAACAGTTAAGAAATAAGGGCACATGCTTTTACATAGTGTAAGTTTTCTTAAATCTTGGAATGTTCGTTTTTCTATTTACTGGAGATTAAATGATCATATTTTCATATATTTTATGATGGATTGAGTCAATTTTTGGATGCAGTTTCTCTCATTTCATTGAAAATGGATTTTTCGTAGAATATTTTATGTGATAACATAAAGGTTTTGATAAACTCTTTAAAATGTAATGTTATTTTTTGTATGCAAAACTACCAAGGTAGTTTAATGTGCACATGGTTTTCCTCCTTCTCATTCTTTTTTCTCCCATATATTTGTTTCAGAGTCACATTATCATTTAATATATGTATTCAATTAGTTGTAGAGCAATTGTTGCTATTTTTCTGAAACGCAGGAGAGGAATGCTAAAGAGACAAAAGAACTGGAATGACAACCGTGAATATGGTAGTGAATTGCGAAATCAGAAAATTTGTTGCTATTGGTAGAATAACTATTATGATTACTAGTTGTATAGTATTATTGTTATTCAAATTGTGTACCTTATTGTTAAAATCTCAGTTAGTCAATAAATATTTCGTGCCTAATATCTAATTCATTAACAATCCTTTCTCCACATATTCTTTGTCTATCACTAAATTCTCTCACTAATTATAGATAGATATGAGCTACTCATTAGTACACTAGCAATACCAACAACAACTACAATAACAACGGACACACCAACACCAACACCAAGAGCACACCCAACTAATCCTCATAGCTTTTTCTCTAATCTAGGAAAACTAAATCAAATGCCAAATACTGGTATATTAAAATAAATATGTACTTGAATTCAATGAATAAATATCAAAAAGGGTATGTTATAATATTGATAGATACAACCCTATCGATATATGTGCAAATAAATGTGATAACATCATTGTGTGTGGATTTACTAAATCAATATTAATAGCAATACTTGCTTTTAATTAATTTTTGCATTCAAGCTGTGAACACCAAGTTTCTTTGTTGGGAACATAGAGATATGAATATCTTTGCAACTACCTATGATAAAATGATTGCATGTGGATTTATTGAATGGATATTAATAGTAGTACATGCTTTTAATTATTTTTTTCATTCTAGGTGAGAATACAAAGTTTCTTTATGGGGAACATAGAGGATTATTTGAGAATTTTGTACGTTATGAGCTATTTTTATGATGGTTATAAGATATAGTATGTCATACACATGAATATTAATTTGGCTAAAACCTACAATAATACACAACACTAAAATTGATAAATGATATTTGATATTGTATATGGTTTTTTTCTTTCTGCAATTACTATTTGCATTGAACTAGCAGTTGCGTAGTTGTTCAGATAAAAACTACATTGTACAACGTACCTAATGCAAAAAAATATATTTTCCTTAGGAACAAAAATTGTATTAAAGTTAACATGTCCATATTTTGTCAGTCCCTGTGTGAGATTTTACTATGTGGAGTGATGTCGAGGTATAGATGTATGTGAATGCAGAAGTTTATGTTACTTTTTCTAGAAGCCATCCTTTTGTACATATTTGAAACATCATCCTTTTGCACATATTTGAAACCGTTATGTTGTCGTTTCAAATAAAGAAGACTAACTTTTCATGCAATTTTAATAATGATTATTTAATAGCACTTAATTTTATGACTATCATATGCGGTAGAAGCTATGCGAAGGTGTTTTTATTATATTGATATTACCCAATGGCATAGCTTCTATGTATGATAAGAATGTTCGAAGAAAAAATGCATGCTCATACTTATTTTACTGTGTCCACCAAATGATGTTATTGAATATGTAAGTAACTATCCAAAAATGGTTGTGCATATCTAGAAACAAATGCATTTTTAATAGCACTTTTATTGTTCCCAAATATTTCTCCAATATTTATCCAAATAAATAACATATTGACCATTGTATGAAAGAATCTATATGCCAATTTTGGCGACATCATTTAGTGTCAGTAAAACTATTAATAATTAAGGGACGTTATTACTATATTAAATGTAAAACATTTTGGTATCTTTCCAATTGAACAATTTTTCCTTAGGTTTGTACACAATATTCATGTACCCTCATATTAAATACTTGTAGAATAATGTACATAATCACAATGAAGTCATATTTATTTTATTTTGTACATTCCTGCTATTTATTATATGCATATTGTTATGCACTTGACCTGTGAGAAAACCAGAATACCAAAAATATGAATAAATATAGCCTGAAACAAAAAAAATGTCACATGAAATGAGACAAGCAACAAATACATTTTATTATTCAGAAGCAGAATGCAATGTTCACTTGTCTCTTCGAGGGACCAACCTCCAACACAACAAAGCTCAATTTCAATAAGACTAGATACTTCTTCCCTTGTTATCTAAGACTATTTCTACCTTTATGACATCAAAAACTCTAACTATTATTGGTCCCTTACATAACACAGGTTGACCACTATATTTGAAACTTATGGTGCATTTATAACTAATTGTGGTCGCTTTTCTATAATGCAAGTCAACCACTTACAATTATTATTAATGTGGATAACGGCTTACGGGCTTTATTAACTAAAATAACTAACTATGACTGTAACGAGGCTTATTATATGAATAAGGGAGTTAGTGTTGTACCCTAACATGCCCCACCCCATCAGAAGTGGCCTTGTCCTCAAGGCTAAAGTTGTAGAAATTGTTGAATAATATTGGCTAGTTCACATGTCTCATCTTATAGAGAGGTGTCTTTCCACTTGATGAGGAATTCCTTGATCATGTTGTCGTGGAGATGTATTCCACAACTATCGAGTACTTGTTTAGTTCAGAGCCACAGTAAACCTTCCTCATCCAATTCTAGTGGAATCATTTGAAGCTTGCAATTGTTCCCCACAACTTTCTTGAGGCAGGATACATGCAAGACTCGGTGGACTTTTAAGTAGTTGGCAGGGCCAATTTGTAAGAAACTACTACTATAAGGAGGGCCAATTTGGGGCTAGTTTCTGGCATTCCTTGTCTTTGAGAGAGGTCTTATTATAAGGTTGACTACTTGAAATGAATTCTTTGAATGGTGTTAGGAAACCCATTTCTTCATTCGATTTTGAGCTTGATGTATTTTATCTTTGATATGACCAAACATGGCGGCACGATTTCCCAGGAGTTGATAAACTGATTATAATTTGGAAGATCTAGGGATATTAGAATTTGGTGAAGGTGGTAGTTTTCCATACATTTCCTCATAGGGTGTCATCTTGGTGGCTTCATGATAGTTAGTACTATAGCACCATTTAGTTGCAGGAGATCATTGTACCCATTGATGCTTCTTATCTGAGGTGAAGCAAAACAAATAGGTCTCTAAACAATTTTTGACATATTTTGTTTGATCCTCGGTTTGGGGATGATAAGTTTTACTCAGTTGGAGGTGTCTGCCATGTAGCTTGAAAAGTTCTTGCCAAAAATTGATGGTGAAAGTGGGGTCTCGATCAGACACAATGGAATTCGACAGGCCATGGAGTTTGAATATTTGGTCCATGAAAACGTGAGCCACCAATGTTGGGGTAAACGGGTGCGGGAGAGTGTAAAAATTACCATATTTAGAAAGTCTATCAACCACCACCATGATGATGGATTTGTTTCCTGACTTTGGGAGACCGATAATGAAATCCATGGAAACATTTTTCTAGACGAAAGGAGGGAGTGGAAAGGGTTTCAAGGCGTCTAGTAGCTTGATCATTTCCCTTTGTTACGCTAGCATACTTCACATTATGCTACAAAATTAAGAATTTTATGGTTCATATCGGTCCAAAACAAAGAGCGACGTGCACATGTATAAGTCTTCTAAAATCTTGAATGTCCAGCAATGGGAGAGGAGTGAACCTCTTTTAGGATGTGCAGTTTGAGGGTGGAGGTCGGAGCCAAAACCACCCTATCCTTATAGTGAATAAATTCATCCTTCTGAGAGTAATCCTATGACGAATGAGGATCTTCTTGTAATTTGTTAATTCGCTGGGACATATAAGCGTGGAAGAACCATTCATGACAGGCTTCTTACATCCAACCTTGTATAGGTAGAGGGATGGATAACATGGTTCTCTCATCCTCAAAATGGTGTGATAAGGCATCTTCCATTACATTGTCATGCCCCTTCTTATAAATTATCTCATAATCATATCCCATAATTTTTGAAATCCATTTATTTTGTTTTGGCGACAATAGACATCGATCCCGTAGCTATTTTAGGATATGATGGTCAATGTGGATTTGGAAATGATGCCCTAATAACTATGGTCACCAAGTGTCTACTGCATATAATATTGCCATAACTTAGTTGTCATATGTAGATTGATCTAGATGTTTTCCACTGATTTTTTGACTGGTGAAAGCCAATGGTCTACCTTCCTGCATTAATATTGTGCCAATTCCTATACCTAAAGCATCACATTAAATCACAAAATATTTGGTGAAGTCTGGTATGGCTAATAATGGAGAATAGCACATGACCTATATGAGATCAAAGAAGGCCTAATGAGCTACGTTGGTCTAGAGAAATGCATTTTTTTTAAGAATATTAGTGATGGGCTGGGAAATGCATCCATAATTTTTGGAAAAATTTGCGATAGTAACTTGTTGGACCCAAGAATCCCTATAAACTCTTCAAGGGTTTTAGTTGGTGCCAACATTGTATTACCTCAATGCTTTTCAAATAAAACCTCACCCTATCATCTCCCATAATATGTCCCAAATACTCAGCCTCTTTGATGCTAAATGAGAACTTCGATAATTTCACAAATAATTTGTGATCTTGGAGAAATTGCAATATCTAGTCAACATGTTGAAGGTGTTTTTCCGATTTTATGTTGTAGATGAGAATGTCATCGAAAAAGACTAGGATGAATTTTCTAAGATAATGTTTTAGAAGGTGGTCCACAAGGCTCTAAAAAGTAGATGGATCATTGCAGAGACAAAATGGCACGACCGAGAATTCATAATGGCCTTCACGAGTATGGAAGGCTATATTGGGAATGTCAAATTCTCTCATGCGATTGGGTGATAGCCTGAGTGGAGGTATAGCTTGGTAAAACATTTAACACGATGAAATTCATGAAGAATATAATCAACTATTGGAATAGGAAATAGTTCCTTAATAGTTAGCTTGTTAACGGCCCTAAAGTTGGGACACGTGTACAATTATCCATATTTATTTAAAATCATGACCACTGAAGATGAATAAGGATTGGTATTGGGAAAAATAACACTAGCTTTGAGGAGTTCCTTTATGCTATTTTCAATTTCATTACTTTGTGCAAAAGGATATCAATATGGGTGTACATTTGGCGGTTAGGCACCTAGGAGCAAAGGGATGCTATGATTATCTTCACCCCTAGAGGGTGGGATCTCCTTAGGCTTTTTAAAGGATTGTTGGTGGTGATATAATACCTATTTCATATCAAGATGAATATGAGGAGGAGTAGATTCAATGGCCAAGATGGGATTAAATTGGGCTACTACCCCATGATGGCCCTTTTTTAAAAGCTTCTCCATTTGATGTGAGATTATGTTAGTAGGAGCACCTTCCATGAGTTCCCTCAATGTATGAGTGTGGTCGTTCTGCTTAAAGGTCATATATAACTACCAGATATCCATTGGTATAGGTCCCAATGTGCAGATCCATTGAACACCAATGACAATGTTTCGACCAGTCATTTCAATGGAAAACATAATGGTTTTGAGGTGATAATCCCCCATATGAAGCTTAATATTTTCACAGTGTCATTCACATTCCATTGTCCCCCAAACTATGATAAGGACATGGAAAGTAGACACTACCCATACAAAACAATGAACAACTTTTCTTACCCTCTTATAGAAAAAGTTATGTGTGATTCCATTATCAATAAAAACCACTATTGTAAAATGTTTAATAGAAATTCGTATTTTGAGAGTCTAGGGAAAATAAATTCCAGTCAAGGAATATAGTGATATAACTAGATCATATAGTGTAGCTGGGTGATCATTGTCTAGGTGGATTTGGGGTTCACCTGCTTCTTCGTCAGGCACTTTAGTGGATGGAGATTGATCGACTGAGTTGGTTTTAGTAGCATCAATTTGAAATAATTTTAGTTCCTTTCATTTATGTCCTAGGCAGTAATTTTCATCACAATAGTAGCAGACTCGTTGTTTCCTTCTTTCATCCATTTCCGTCGATGACACCTTTGAAGCTTAAGCATCTAGGTGGGGCCCATAGCTTAGGTGGGATGTGCATTTACAATGAAATTTGGATGATTTGACTAGGCATTTAAGGAGACTTGTACATGTAATGCCTTTTGTTATGCATCCAACTAATTAGTGGAGCGATGCATTCACACATGGACTTGGATGGCTTCCTTTAGGCCACTAATGAAACATTCCAAGTAAAATGCATCTCCTAGTCCTTCAGCTTTGATGGGAAATTGTTCAAAATTTGTAATGTAATTCCTTACTGTACCTATTTTCTTAGCTTAGAGAGACAACCAAAAAAGTAAGATTCTTGATCAGAGTGGTCATAAATGGATTTTAAGAACATGTTCCAAGTTGGCCTCCCTTGATAACATTTTTTATGACACTACCACCACTACCATCTCTGTTGGTAAAAGTAAATGACTCCCACATGTATTTTAGTTCCATCCTCGTAGGTATTGTTAAGGAGGAAATATTGTTCCATTTTTTCCACCCACATGGAGGGGTTAGAGCCATTAACTTTGTGCATATCCAACTTGGGGATCTGGTGGCTCAAATATTGGTTATCTCCATGGAAATGAATGTGATGGTTGGATTCTCCTTCTATGTGTGCATCAAAAATATGTTCTTCTCTGATGGGTTTGCACGGCATCTGGATAGCTTCCAATAGTTTTGCATGTTGGTAGCTAATATATACCTGGAAGCCATTGAATTTTTTCTCAAGGTCATCAACCTTCTCAAAAACCCTTTCCACAACCATTCCTGATATCTCGTACCAAGCATACAGTAGCCTTGGTTCAATTTTGAGCTTACATAAGAGTAGTATGCTTGGAAAGAGGGCAAACTCAAGAGTCTATTGATGTGGGTCACTTGAATCATGGCAGGAAAAAATTGGGACAACTTAAAACTTGGGGGCTTCAAGTAATGGTACCACCATAACCAGCTCATTTTCCTAAATCTTATGGAATAGGTCTCTTGCAAGCATCCCAAGATGGCCCCATACTTTTTATTTTATTTTATTTTATGTTTTACTCCAAAAGGAGTTTTTCACCTAGCTGATCAATACTACAGTGCACGAATTCAAGAAATATTAATACTACTAAATACCCCATGAAACTTTGGCCTAGACTGTAGTAATAGAGACCCCAAGGTATTGGTGGTGTAGAATGTCTTATGAAAATCTAATCAGGACTATAATGGCCAAAAACATCTTTGCATAAATATTCTGATCTACCTTGTGAAAACCCCAACTATTGAATCTGATATGTACGGCATCGACAGAACCATAACTGTTATATATAATCTAGACAAAAAAAGTTTAACTCTAACAACTAGATCTCATTTGGAATAAAAGGTAGGGGACGATCTTCATATGGTTAAAGGAACTATGGTTTCAAAGGAGTGTCAGGTGCTACATATTGTAATATATTGAGGTGTCCAACAATAGTACTTGATCCAATCTTTCACATCACTAACTAATGATGATCTACCATACACTTAGTTGTACTACCTGACTACCCTATTGTACATGTGAGTAATCTCCCTGAGTATTGTTCTTAGTGTAATATAGCAGCAAGACAGTTGATGACTTATCTAAGGTTGGGTTTCAGGTTACCCTATGGGGCTTCTAATATACCCAATGATACATGGAAGTGCAGTTTATCCACAAGGGTTACAAGGGATTCCAACAAGCGTGTCCACCTCTTGTAGTTACTACATGCATGCCCCCCTAAATCAGCAAGTTTATGCGCTTAACGACAAATTGCATGGTTTAAAGACGTTCGAACATGTCTCTAGCCTAAAACCAATTTTGCGAAAATTAAAGGTACATCTGGCCTGAGAAAGTGCTTTGATATCAGTTGTTATGTACTTTACTTATGAGAAAACCAAAAATATGAAACAATATAGCCTGAAACACAAAAATATCACATGAAATGAGACAAGATGCAAATATATTTTATTATTCAAAAGGAGAATACAATGTTCACTTGCCTCTTTGACAGGGCAACCTCCAATAGAGAAGAGCTCAATTACAATAAGGTTTGATACTTCTTCCCTTTCTATCTAAGACTATTTATATTTTTATGACATCCAAAACCTTAACTATTATTGGTGCCTTGCATAACACGGGTTAACCACTATTTATTAACTATGGCTCATTTATAACAAATTGTGGTTCCTTTTCTATAATGTAGGTAAACCACTTACAATTATTATTAATGTGGATAACCACTTACATGCTTATTTTGATCAATTAACTAACTGTGACTCTAATGAGGATTATTACATGAATAAGATATTTAAGGTTGCACCCTAACATACATTAACAAGGTTAAAGCAATAACCATGACCAAAGTAAGAAAGAAAACATTTTTCAAATTTGAAGATTTGTTTCACCGTCTATCGCTAATGTTCACTTTGAAATTTTCAATTTCTATTAATTGAAAGTGTTAAACGTGTAAATAAATCAAATTTGGATCTGGTAACAGCTATAGTAGAATGGCAGTAAGGACTACTAGGATTGCACTATTAGTTATGATTAATGGATTTGGTAAATGAAAACCTTTATTAGAAGGTGACAAGTTCACTTGGATGATTGCGGAAATGCCATCATGATTTTTGCCAAAATTCTACACAAGTTAGCTTTGTTCCTATCAAAATAAAACAAATTGTCAACAATTTATGAGTGGGGACCAAATCAGTAACTAAATGAATTTGTTATAGAAATAGAAAAATGTGTTTACGTGTGATATTCATTTATGCTTGCTAACAATTATTGTTGGTAGTTTCAGAGCTAATTGTCAAAATTGTCATGATATTTTTCTATTATTACTACATATATGCATCTAGTCGATTCAAAAACTTGTACGAATGTCAATAAATTGTTGACAGATTTTGGGTAATTTAAGCCAGAAAATGCATCGAATAACCTTTTAGAATGCAGTATAGGTACAAAACAGTATTATATTGTATCACAATTTCTATTTGTATGACACATATTTCAATGATATTAAATCAACAACAAAATACGTAGTTTTTGGAGAAGATGGTTTTGCGATATCGATACTTATTTATATTACTGCCCATAAATATTGCTTTTTATATTTTCAATCACTATTTATTAAGAATGTCATATCTTGTAGTTTTCACATGGAAAATAGAAACAACTGGTAATTTCCATTGAAACAACAAATTGCATATTTACATTAGAGAGTAATATAAGTAGCAATTAAATGAACCAAGCTATTTACAATTAGACAATCAAGGAAGCGATATTTAAATCTTTCAACAGAACAGAGCAAACACATATACATTTTCTCTAGTGAATAATGTCTTGTTCTCACTTCTCAATGGATTTAGTAGTATTTACAAATTCATATTTTGAATTTCTTAGGTTCTTTTGCAATTATCTCTACAACGTATTTCTTTTTGTGAAATTTTTTTTAGGGGTTTGTATTTATTCATTACACATTTTATGAACATGGGAACTCTAACAATTATTTAGAAATTGTTTACAGGTTTGTATTTTCCTATTGCATCTTATCAATTGACTATTTATTTCTCTTTTTCCTCTAATATGTGCACTTTCTTTTCCCTAATATCTTAAATTGCATTTTAAGGAAAAACCAATGCAATTTTTGCATGTCATAATTTGCAAGAAAATATGTTTACACAAAACATAGTTTATTAAATTTGCATGAAATGAAGAATCAAATATTGACAATGGATGATGCCTAAGGAATAGTTGACGAAAAACAGAAACAAAAATCACTAAATCGTGCAAAAATATCTTCACCATCCACACCTATTACTGGTCCAGCATCATCCATGACTCAAGCAAAAATAAAAATATGTTGGTTCTGGAAAACTAGTTATTGATTAGTTAACAAGTCATCTTGATGAGCAAGATAATTTTCACAAATTATTTCCAAACCAAACACATACAGTTCAAAGGCCGAAGTGAAAAGTGTCATAAATAGAGAAAACATTGAACATAATATAGATGCAAAAAGTGATAGCAGTGAACAACCTAATTGGGTTTCTATTTTTTGAGTAGAATATCAGAAAATACTCGAGGAAATTGTATAAGAGGACACTATTTTCATGACCAACAAAATATTGAGAGTTGAAAAGGTAAACATGAAAATTAAAATATTATTGATCAATAACATGTGCATATTGATATGTTTGGTGTTAATACAATGGGGCTCATGGTATTGCAACAATAAACCAATGATGCAATTACTTAAATTGTTACCAATGTGCTTGGTGAAAATCATATGTTGAAAAGGAAATGAAAATAAATACAAGACATTGCAAATCCATCTCCTTTGTTAATGTATCCACTGGCAGTACAAACACCTTCATTTTCAAGTCATATTGTTGCAACATTGCAAACATTCAACAAGGTTGTGAATCTGCTTAATGTAATGAAGACATGTTCGCAAGAAAAAATAATGAAATTTACAGATTTTGTTAATACTACTCTTATAGAAGACAAGAAATTCATTGACAATGAATTAAATACTTTTAAGCGTAGGCTAGTAGTACTATTTCATTTTGAAAGAAAATCAAACAATTATCAAATGTTGAACGACTGATGTAACTGGAACCGGGTTGGTAGAAAAGGTCACTACAATTAAGAATAACAATTCTTCTTGTAGTGAACTATTCAAAAGGAGATGTGATACCTATTTTAGGGTACTGGACATTATAAAAGGCTTAAACGGTATGAGCATGGGGCAAGGTTGTATGTTAATTTCAAATGACATGTTACAAATTCAATTGCAGAAGAAAAAATAGAAAATGGTAACAGAGTTATGTTGGTTATCGACGTGCAGGAAGAAACTAGAGAAATTAAAGAAGATATTTTTAGCAAAAACGTGAAAATTAAAGTTAAAGTTGCCCATGATGAGGACTACATTAAAAGAATAGTTGGCACATTTCTTGAATGGGTCATGAACTTGTAATACATCTTAGATATTGTTGCCTTCTAGATTCAAATATCATTCAAGGAAGCAGAACAACAATTTCCATTACAAAAAATCCATTTACTTTACATTTTTATTTGGACAATTGTGATTCTAATTAGAAATTTTTTCTTCGAATACCATTTTGAATATGGTCTCATATAAATCTAGGTTATTCCCATGCTCATTGACATTTTATTCACACATAGTGTTTTTATAAATTTCCAAAGATATGTTTTCAACTTTTTTGTTACATTTATTGTTGTGTTGTTTCGTTAAACTAAAATGAACATTTGGCAATTATTTTCCATTCTAGGCATATATATATATATATATATATATATATATATATATATATATATATAAATATATATATATATATATATATATATATAATATATATATATATATATATATAATATATATATATTAATAATAGAATACTACAACTAAAAGTTCCACTGAACATAGCAACCTTCTTCTGCATATTCAAATATTTACACAAGGAATATCATACTTCAAATACTATAAATCCAAAAATCATAGATATAAATTAAATTAAATTGGTTTTGATCACGTGAGAAAATTTGTTTTCAATGCCTATTTCTTGAAGCTAAATATGCTACAAACTAGTTTTTATTTAGAAACTGAACTGAAGGAAATACTTTGTATTCATAACCACTTGACTATATCGATCTTATGATAAAAAAAATTATTTATAATCGGCCATATTCTTTGAAACTTTGTTTTATATCGCATATTGTGTTATTGATTAAAATAAAAACTAGCATTATTGCTATTTCGAATTCGTCTATGTTAACATTTGATTAAATCATTTAAGCATGAAATGTGAATATGTGCAACGATGTGAGAAATGAATTTTCCAATCTAAAATATTTCCAAGAATATTAGCAATAAAATCTCTTAGTGTGTATTGCGGAGTTCCACACAAAAAAACATTTTACGTACATTGGGCTTCCTTCCTACAAAAAAATATTTTGTTCAATGAAATGTGGTTTTGTATATAAATTTCTTTGCATTCTTCATAGCTTTTACTTAATTGGCTATTGATATGAATTAGCAATAACTAAATTATTAGAAATAATACTAGAAATAAAATCATTTCGTACGAAGTTTGTGTAGTCAAGGTTATATGAATGTGTCTTTTTTGTTCTAAAATTATTGGATGACCTATGTTTTACTAAATTGATTGTGATATGGATTATTTTTAACTAAAACACGATCTATAACATTAGTAGTTAGCGTAAAATGTGAAAATCCACACAAAGAGAACTTCCACAAGAGGCTAAACAAATGACTATTCAAAATATTAAAAAAAAGCATTATTTACACTTAAACGTATTAGAAATAACTTCGTTTATGTCTTTAGATATAGCATGTTTGAAGGAAGTTATCCAAATATGGTTGGGCAGAGAAACTAGTGTGGAAGAAGCATGGGCTAAGACAAAAATGTAGACAAAATGTAGACCCCACTTAATTAGCTACAGAGATAGGGGGATATGCACTATTTATCCCTAAAATATTAGCAACGATATCGTATAACTATTGCAATTTCGTTAGTCTTATTGTGAGAAAGAAATATACATTTATTAATCCTAAAATATTATCACTAAAAACCTCTAGTCTGAAGTGCAACATTTTGCACATTGAAATCTACCTCCACACAATAGACTTCTTATGCACTTCCGCACAAATTCCTTATTTTAAACATATTTGGAGATACGAGCATAAGAATAAATGTATAGCGTGTGTGGATGAATCTTTGTAGACATCATTGTGTGGAGAAGGTGGAGTAAAACATGCATAGTCTAACACATATAGGTGGTGAAATATGCACTCACATCCAAACCCACATTCAATATTAATGTGGATTTTGTACATAATCACTTAAATAGTAGTAGTTATAACTAAAATATGAGAAATAATATTATAAGTTAATACAAAGTGCATATATCCGTCCACACAAGAGATTGAAGAAATATATATTCCAAATATTTGAAATATTTACAATTAAAATATTAGCAATAACTCAATATAGGTGAACTATTTAATAAAATATCTATTTGTTCTGATATAGTCTAGCCATGCACTGGGACAAAAATCTGCGTGAAATTCAAACCCCACTTAATTAGCTATAGAGATAAACAGATATACATTTTTATCATACATTGAAAACTTCCTCCCCACAATGAACTTTGTTCACACTTCTCCACAAATTTAAAAATTATTAATAAGAGAATTGGGTTGGAGTGGCGGGAGGCTACATAAGTTGTTGTGTCGAGATACTTCTACAAATTTCCAAATCATATATTGTATGAATGTTTATGGAGGATGGGTTATGTGTGAGAACGATGAATATTATCGTGTTTTTTTTGTGTGGATATTTTACTATGTGGTTTATAAAGTTTGTGCAAAAGAGTAGTTGCATAGGTCTATTGATTTTAGAATGAATGATTAATATTGTTTGTTTCCATTGTGTGGGGTGGTCCATAGGGTATTTTTCTAATTTTCTGATTTTCCCAAGCCATGCAGCCTTGATCTTCCTTATGGGATATAATGAATTAAATAATAATCTAAGCATAGACAATGTTATTGAGAAAATATGCCTTATTTAATACTAAATAAAATATTAACAATAAAAAGTCTTTTGTGCTAAGTGAGGTGATCCACACATTGAAATCTTCCTTCGCACACTACAACTCATTCATACTTGCACACATATGCCTAATTATTTACAATTAAAATATTATCAATAATATAAGCACAAAGCATTCATTTTTAATACTAAACAATTCGTAATAAAAGTCTTTATTGTGAGTGTAGGATGAAAAGATTTATGTAAATGAAATGAATTAAATACTGATAAAAACAATTGTACAATGAAATCTTGAAATCTTCTCTTTCCGATATGGACTTTTTAATTATTATCTAGGGGGATGGTTATTCATGTGTGGAGTTTGTGAGGAGAATAAGTGCATGTGCGAAATTTGTCTTGATGAGGAAAATGCAAAGGATACTTTTAATTGTAATGCATTTTGATATTGGTTTCAATTCAGTTGGTTGAATGTTGAAGTGCATACAATGAAATCTTGCTAAAATGAAAAAATGAGTAGTTATGTAAAGAAAGCTTTGTGGACCGGACATAAGATGTTACCCGTTTATTTTTGTTATGAGTTACTAAACAGGTCGTATACTAAACAATAAAGGTAAGCTAATCTAGTATGTTCATATTTGATGTCATATGAAAGCATTACCCTAATCGCTTAAACACATGATCAATCATAGAGCGATCCTCTTGTATTCATAAAATTGATTCACTATCCTTCCATAAATAATTATATGAACAAATGCATATGCTTTGCAGTGTTATCCTTTACCACCAAACAGTTTCATTTTAATTTATTTTAACTAAAACATATAAAAATTATGAATAAAAGACAAAATGGTTAGTAATTGTGCGAATGAAGTTGTGTGGAGGTGGAAATAACGAGAAAGTTCAAGTGCAATAAACACTCTTGAATAAGGATTTAATAACCTATATATGAAGAAAGAAGGGCAACAATAACGAGAAAATACATGTGCAAAAAAACACTCTCGAAGAGGGATTTAATAACATATATACAAGAAAATCACTAGTTGTGCAGAGAAATCTATCTAGAAACACATTGAATTTTCCCTCTGCATAATAGAACTCATTTGCACATATGTCTATTTATTTACAACTGAAATACTATCAATAATTGTGTTGAGCTATTTATATTATTTTATTATTGAAAAATGAATATGTCACTACTAATAAAACACTATGCAAAAAAATCAATTTATTTTATTTTATTTTATTATTATAAAATGAATACATCATTACCGAGAAAACAACTAATAGCTTTTATTCAAAAAAATTAACCTATTGTTTGGAAGTGGGAAACTTTTCCTATTATGTGGAACTTAACTCATTGTGTGAAGCTTATAGCCTAGTGTGCATAATAGAGTTCATTGTGCAGAGCTTATAGCCTATTGTGTGGAACTTAGGTCGATGTGCAGAGCTTTTTATTTTATTTTATTTTTGGATAACAAATATGTCATTACCTTTATTATTGGAAGAAAAAACCATCATTAAGACAAAACAACTAATAAATTTTGTATGAGAAACTTAGCTTATTATGGGAAGTGAGAAACTTAGCCTATTGTGTATAACTTAGCTCATTGTGCGAAGCTTATAGCCTATTGTTTGTAACTTAGCTCATTGTGTGGAGCTTATAGCCTATCGTGCAGAACTTATTTCATTGTGCAAAGCTTATAGCCTATTGTGCAGAACTTAGCTCATTGTGTGGAGCTATTTATTTTATTTTATTATTAGAAAATGAATGCAACATTACCTTTATTATTGGAAAATGAATACATTATTACCGAGTAAACAACTAATAACTTTTCTGCGAGAAACTTATTCTATTGTGCAAAATCAAGAAACTTAACCTATTGTGTAGATCTTAGCTCATTGCATGAAGTTTATAGCATATAGTGCATAAATTATGTCATGTTGTAGAGCTTTTAGCCGATCATGTGGAACTTATCTCATTGTGTAGGGCTATTTATATTATTTTATTATTGGAAAATGAATATGTCATTACTGAGTAAACACTATGCAAACAAAATCAATTAAATAACCATAGAAGCAAGGACCATGCTACATTGTAGCGATTACCCTTATTATATATATTTTTAGTTGCTATTTATCCATTAAATTCAAAATATTAAGTATACTTTTATTTTCATAGTTTAAACATCATGATATTTTGTTCATATAATAATGTATCTCATGGGAAAATAAAGGTAAAGGCTGAAGACCCAAGTCTAATTGTTAGATAGTTGCAACTCCTACCATAAAGAATTCGGATTATTATGTATCATTTTAGTTGTTATTTAATCCATTGAAAAATGATTTGGATTATCTTTACATGTTGAATGTGCTTTTATTTTCACATTTTTTACATTAGATATTTTGTTTCCATAGATCATAAGGGACAAATCCAAGTTTGACCTATGAATTGGGAGAGTGTGTTTCATTACAAGTTATTATTGAGTAGATATAAGTATTCAATTTCAATAAGACTATAAAGAAAAACAATATATATTAAATAAAACAAAAAAATGAAATTTAATATGTATTCAATATTTAATTACAAATATTATTAAGAAAATTTTATCGTTTTCAAAACATGTTATGAGAGAAATTATATGGAGAAATAAGTTTTTTGGCATCAAAATAAATAATTGTAACATATACACCATACTTACACCAATAAACTTTCTTACCTTCTTTCTAGGTAAATAATAAATGAATAAGATTAGAGCGAGTGACTGAAAGAAATATTATGTAGTAAGGATCTTACTTTTCAACAAAGTTTTTTTTTTTTAACATAATAGTAACTACAATAAGTAATGCCATACCTTACATTAATTTCCCATCATGTTCTGAATCATTTCTTTACCAAGGTTAACGCACTAATGTTGGTCTAGCTATTGTCTACTTTTAACCAAGGTTTTCGAACTAACAATGAATTAATATTGCAGGGTATTCTCAAACCCTCCCATAGTACTTACCCTCTAGGTGCCTACAAGTGAAAATGCCACATGTCCATCGAAATGCGATCTATCTCCTGCTTGATGATCAGACGGTTCAGATCTGCTTTAGAGGATTTATGGTAACTACCTCCTGACGATGATTCAAATGTTGGCTGATATGGAGGTTATGCTTTGCAACCTTCTTGTAGTCTCAGCATTCCAGTGCACACCAGGTAATCTATGAGATCCCCTTTACAAATTTGATTAATCATTTTATCTGGTTAATTACTTATTTTGAGAGTAATGCTTCGACGAATTAATTTATGTTTGTTTTAGGTACCTCCCACATGAACTATTGTGTCAAAGGGGGTTACAAATCTTATATTTTCAAGGCTCGAGAATGTTACCCATAATACACACTCTTAGAGAAATTTTGGCGAACATTGGTTTTCCAAGTTGTCTCCTCACGCCAAAACTCTGGTAAATATAGTGAAAGCTCTTTCCCTCTGTGTTATAATGTTTCTACTGAACACCAGGGGTTCTTAGTTTGTTTCTTCAGTTGATTTTCATGCCATTAGAAAAAGTTGGGTTGGGATGGCACTATCAAGTGTTAGGTGTCCTAAGGGTACACGAGTAGTTTCTCTCATACACGTTGGCGAGCTCTTGCACCACCCTATGGCTTGACTTGTGTTTACCTCTATGATTGGATTACATAAATTTTATTTATGTGGAACATGTTTGGGTTAATCCTGTCCCATCAGAGGGTTGGATAAGTGGCATGGGTTATTTAACAACATGAACCTTCCCTGCAGATTTTCCTAAAGAGATTCCTGAAGCCACTCCTTCTCATGTATCTTTTGAATTTAGCCTTAATTCCATCATTTGAGTGTCCTTGAATTCCAAGTATTATTTATTGGATCTCAACCCAACAACAAGGGTTTTTCTTCCTTCATGCCTATACTTTAATTAATCTACTACTTTTGTATTTCTTTTACTGCAATATGACTCGACAGTTTGACACATTTCAAGTTTTGGGTTTATATCAAAATTTTCTTTGTTCACTTCTATTGCTATTTTCCAGTGACCAAGAGGTACGCGAAATTCACATCTCTCTGAGGTTTCCTATCTCTCAGGATCAATCTTAGAATAATGATATTGTTGCGTATAGTTTACAATGCATATTTAAATTATGGAAAAGAATCCAATTAGCCATTTCAACAGTGTATTAATTTACAAGAATTTGCATATTTGTCTGAAAATTAGTGTATATATGCTTTTATGTAGTTTTTTATCCAATAAAATAAGTTATGCTTATGCAACTTCTCTCTCTCACCTTACGAGTAAGGGCATGAAGAATTTTTCTTGAGTTCTTTTCTATTTAACTCATTTACCCCCATTCTCATTAATGAGTAGGTTTGTTATTACATTACTTTACTCTTGTTTCTTTGAATAAGTAAGGTTATGTTTTTTATTTTCACTCATTTTGATATTGAATATAAATAGTTTTATTTGCATTTTCTCACTGTTTATAATTCCACATCAAATATTTTTAAGTTTTCTAATTGGGTTTTTTGTTTTAGTTTGGTATTTATTTTCAAGAGGGTCGACCTACCTGAATCGGTTACCCTAGATGGAAGATATGTATTTTAGCACCTCCTTTTCCTTCAGACCAACATATTGGGGAACTCTGAACAAAGTCCACTTTCTTCCCTTTACTTTTGTTTTACCAGTCACACCGTGTAACTAAGTTTCATTCCATAACTCTGTTGATTTATGGGTTTAACAAACATTACAATTTTCACCCTACTAGGTTTTATATCTTACGACACACTATATCAGCTATACAATTCATTTGGAGAATGACGTCTAATAAAATAAGTATTCTTTATGTCTTACATAAACAATATTCTTCCCTAGTTACATTCTATATCTATAGAAATATAAAATAAGAAATATTTTTACTTATCTAATGTCTTCATACTCTTCAAAGGTAGTTAATTCTGGATAGGACCATACCTACTAGCCTACATAACTAATGTCATGTCCAAGTCCCCCCCTTAGCTTCCACTTTCCAATACAGTTGTTGAATATAACCTTGTTAAATTAATTCTTAAGCCTCAAGACCCCTAGTCCAACCTGAAACTGTCAAAATTTCCCTCTGATAGGGAAGTTTCCAGTGGTATTATGCCAGCTCAAGATAACCTTCCGCAAAGTAGCACAATATTCAATCTCTCTTTCTCCATGTTGTACTCACCTCTCTAGTGGTTAACCCTTCCTCATGCCCACTGAGCCCCTTTGTCTCTAGCGGTTCGAAAGGAGGTAATTTTTAACTTCCCCAACTATTTAGAACTTGCATGTTCATTATTGTGTCTTTATTTGAATTCACATTTTCTAGTTTTAATTTAATTAAGGTTTATCAAATAACATAACTTGTCATAGAAAGTTCCCTTTTCTTTCACACAGTTATTATGGAAATTACTAAAAGTAACGGATAGAAATTTATGAAAATAATTTCACCAGCTGAGGCTGTCACAACTTCCACTACTTGTGCAGAACACCGCCACTAGTGTTCATCACTTCCCTTGAAACAAGTTTAGGTATGATTGTTACATAAGGTTCGCATCCTCCCAAGTGGCCTATTATGGGTAAATTTCCTCCACTACACTTTAACCTGGGTGATCACTTTATTTCACAACATTATTTCTCTCCACCCGAGAATACATAGGGGTTTTACCAATACTTCTTCATCCAATTCGACTTGATCTAACATAATCCATCATTATTTTTTCTTTCAAATTAATAATAAAATCACGTATACATAAATACAATGATTTATTCAACCTCTTTGTATTTCTAGTTAATAACGTTTTGAGGGTAATATACACATTATTTTAATAAGGATACGTGAAACACATTGTGGATTCTCATATGACTGGGAAATACCAATTCATATGAAACTAACCCTACTCGTTCTAAAATTTGAAAGGGTCCACAAAACAAGGGTGTTAATTTTGCACATCTTCCCCATTTCAAGGTGATTTTCCTTGGTTTTATCTGCACGTATACATGGTCCCCAACCTAGAGCTCTCTAAAAGTTATTTTTTTTATTAGAATATTTTTTTTGGTGATCCTAAGAAGCTTTTAACTTTTGGATGACCTTTCTTAGAGTTTCCTAAATTTCCACTAGCATGTCGGATCCCAATATTAACTTATCCTGACGACTACTCCAGTAAGAAGGTGTTCTAGACCATTTTCCATACAGTACATCAAAGGTTCTCATCTTTTTGGATTAACGATAACCATTATTATAAGAAAACTCAACTAGCTGGAGGTATTCATCCCACTTCATTGATTGTTGCATTACATACATCCGTAACATGTACTCAAGCACTTGATTCACATGTTCTGTTTGTCTGTATGTTTGCGGGTGGTATGTTGTGCTAAACTGGATCTGAGTAATCAGGCTAATAAATAGTGCTCTCCAAAATGAAGAAGTAAACTTCACATCTCGATCTGAAATTATTACCCTCGGCATGTCGTGTAATCTAAATATTTCCTTCATGAAAATCTTTGTAATTTAAACAAATTCATAGGTATATTTTACAAGAATAAAATGGGTTGTCTTACTTAATTTATAAACAACACCATAATGGAATGATTTTTCTTCTTATGTTTAGGTATCAATTATAAAATCCATCATAATAGTATTCCCGCTTCCACTCATGAATGGGTAATGGGTGAAGAAATCCTTCTGGTTGTTGATGCTTGATTTTAACTTGCTGGAACGTGGGGCATTTGGATAAACATTGGGTGTTATATTTTCTCATACCTAGAAAAAAATATCCTTTTTTATAACGCATAAAACAACTTTTGGTATCCAGAATGGGAAACATACGGGCTTCGGTGAAATTCATCTGGTATTGTTTGCTTATTTACCATCTGATTGGGTACATAAACCTTCCCCTGTAATTTAGTAGGTTGTTTCCATCTATGGTATAATCCCCTAGTTGCCCATCTCTTTACGTTTGATCACTTCTTGCCATAATAATTCATATTTGAATTCCTTACATGCAGCTTATCTTATACAATCATAAAAACTAGTTTGCACTTGATTGTAACAAATTTCACATACATAATTCATTTTTCTACTTAATGCATCAATAATGTGATTTTCCTTGCCCTTCAAGTTTTTGATATCAAAATCAAACTCACTTAGAAACATTTTCCACTAGGCTTGATGTGCATTCAAGATGGGTTGTTTAAAGAAACTTGTTAGACTGTTATGATCAATTAACATGATATTTTTTTCCTAATAAGTAATGTCATAATACCTTAAGGACATGGACCATTGTTGTTAGTTCCAAGTCATACGAGGAATATATTTTCTCATAATCCTTTAATTTGCGAGATTCATATGCTATAACCTTACCTTCCTACATCAGTACTCCTCCGACTCCTTCTCTACATGCATCTGTGCACACAATAATTTTTTCTCAGGATCAACAACTTTTAACATTGGGGTTGTTGTCAATAAATGTTTCAAATGACCAAATCTACCTTGACATTCAGCTGACCATTTGAACAACCTTCCCTTCTTTTGTAAGGATATTATCAGATAGGTAATTCGAGAAAAAACCTTAATAAAACATCGATAATAACGAGCTAGCCCCATGAGTGAACGAGTATTTGCCACATTCTTGCGAAAAGACCATTGCATAATAGTGCAAATATTTTCAATATCCACAATGATGCCCTCTGTAGAGATGACATGTCCTAGACATTGAATTTGATCCTTATAACAATCACACTTACTATATTTAGCATAGAGTTTATTTTCCCTTAATGTTTGCAACACTATTCATAAATGCTCCCTATGTTCCTCTATACTCTTTGAATAAATTAATATGTCATCAATAAAAATAGAAAACAAATTTATCCAGATAAGGATGAAATATTCTATGCATTAACCTCATAAAAATTGTGGGGGCATTGGTAAGTTTGAATGGAAGAATGAGAAATTCATAGTGACTATAACGGGTTTTAAATGTCATTTTCAAAATATCCTCATCTTTGATCCTTTTCTGATGATAGCCCAATCACAAATAAATTTTAGAGAACATAGTGGATCCCTTTACTTGGTCTAACAAATCATCAATTCTAGGTAGTGGGTACTTGTCCTTAACAGTTAATTTGTTCAATTATTGATAATCAATACATAATATCAAGGTGCCATCCTTCTTCCCCATAGACAACATCGGAGCTCCCTAAGGTTACATACTTGGGTGGATGTACCATTTTTCACATAATTCATGTAACTTCATTTTAAGTTTGGTTAATTATGGTATATTCATTTGCTAGGGGGCCTTAGAAACTGGAGTAGCACCCAGAATCAATTCTATTGTAAAATTAATGTCTCCTTTTGGAGGAAAAATAAGAATGTCTTTTGGAAAGACATCAAAAAATTCCTAAATCATTGTGGTATATTTTCTAGTGTGCCCAATTTATTTTTCTAATTGTTGTAGCCAACTTGTACAACATAAATCTGACAGCCCCTCTCCATGGACATGCTAAAATGGTTTGTTGTAATGGGTCGTAATTTAATGTTCCTTTTAATACCCTGAATTTCCTGTTTGACACCTTCCTTAGTGAGGAAACTAATGTATTTGTCTGTGTAGTTTACCAAAGGCCAATGGTTCTATAATGAATCCATCCCAATTAGCACAATGTAAGATCCTAGGGGAAATACATTTAAAGTCAATTTAATATGTTGTCAGTAAGTTTTGACATGACAGTCTTCTATCTTAGTCGCGACTCTTCTTTATTTCTCGTGGCCAGCTGCAACAACCATGGACTGCTAAATTTAATGGCTTGTAAATGTCTCAACTCTACAATTTTAGGACTAATGTAACTCTAGCTTGCACCTGGGTCTATCAAAACAGAAATAGAATTGTCAGCGATATTACCTTCTAATTCCACCTTCGTGAGTTGATACTCGGCCTCGTGATCATCTAAGGTTGCATTACTTTTTGGTATAATTCTTTCCACTTTGCCCACCATGGAATCTTCTTGAATGTGCGCTGTCATTTATGCACGAACACGATGAGGCAAGTTTATATAATAGTGGGGTTCCCCACATCCCCAACATTGTAAGGGTGGATTCTCTAGCTTAGTAGAGTCAGGCTTGTTGGATTGCTTATTATGTCTTCTATCACCCTATACTTTAGATTTTTGTTGACTTTTCCCTAGATGCCCATTTTATGGTTTCTAAAAAATGTTTTTTCCTCCAACTACCTTCATGTTCATATTCAGGAAACCTTTCTGTTCTACTTCATTTTCTTATAGAAAAGTCAAGATTTCTGAATAGCTTCATCCATCATCTTAGGTTGTCAAATTCCAACCTCTCTTTCATGAATGTTGTGAGGCTACTAACAAATATTTGCACCTTGGCCTTCTCCTCATGAATATATGGGACATACCTTAGTAGAGATGTAAATTTGGTTATATACTCATCTATATATTGTTGCACGAGCTTCAAATCATGAAATTATTTGGCTTTTTCATAATAAAACCTCTTTTTCAAGTACTTGTCTTTGAAATGTTTCTGAAATTTGTCCCATGTTACGTCCTGCTCATCAATATTTCTCACAGTTTTTACTTCTTCCTACCACAAGGTGACTTTACCATACAGTTGATATATGGCCAACTTGGCTTTTAAATTATCATCATACTCATAAATCTTAAAGAATTTGTTCATGTTGATTAACCAAGCTTTTCCAGCCTCTTCCATTTCATCATCAAAGAGAGGTGGAATATTTTTTTTAAATTCTCCCTACAATTTGACTTTTTGCCTCTTGGCTGCCTTTATGCCAGAAGCATTTTCAGACCCATCTTCATGCTTAATTCAGTCTCCCTCTATCTCTTGAGGATTTTTTTGTTGACCATGCATTACAGTTATATTCCCACCCTTAGTGCTAGGTATGGGGTTTCTTTGGTTTTTACTATCAATAAGGGTTTTCAATATTCTTTCCTGTTCTAGCCTCATTCGTTCATTATCATCATGGAAATTTTCCATTTATGTCCACATCTATTATACTATCTCCAACAACATGGCATTGGCATTATTAGTCTTCCCTCCCAAATGAACCCACATCTCTGGGTTAGTCTCTGAAAAGGGTGCCATCACTAAATCCACCGAGGGTCTTCCTTGTAGAGGAAGTATAGCTTCTCTCCTCATAGTTTCTTAGCTACCTACCCCTCTAGAACATTTAAAGTTTGCTAATCACAAGGGCCCAAATCAGGCCTCAGTGTTGCAACTTACTCTAATACCACTTGTAACACATACACCATACTTACACCAACAAAATTAGT
The DNA here is from genome assembly GCA_031772625.1 of Pinus tabuliformis. Classification (NCBI taxonomy): domain Eukaryota; kingdom Viridiplantae; phylum Streptophyta; class Pinopsida; order Pinales; family Pinaceae; genus Pinus; species Pinus tabuliformis. The sequence goes on from CM062811.1 coordinate 352,979,132, forward strand.
TACCTTCTTGCTAGGTAAATAATAAACGAATAATATTAGAGCAAGTGAATAAAAGAAATATTATGTGGTAAGGACCTTACTTGTCAACGAAGTTAAATTTCTTTTAACATAATAATAACTCCAATAAGTAATGATGTATCTTACATTAATTTCCCATCATGTTTTTAGCCTACGCTTTACCAATGTTAAAGCGCTAATTTTGGTTTGGATATTGTCTTCTTTTAACTAAGGTTTTCGAACTAATGCTGAATTATTGCTGGAGGAATTTTCAAACCCTCCCACAATACTTACCCTCCAGGTACCTACCACCACAAATAGGTCATAACACAGTCGATCTCCTGCTTGACGATCCGACAACTCACATCTTTTTTGGAGAATTTAAGGTAACTACTTCTCGAGGATTCTTCGGGTGTTGGTAATTAGCTGTTTGGATCAGCTGCATGCTACGCTCTGCATCCTCCTTGTAGTCTCGGTGTTACAATGCACACCAAGGAATCTATGAGCTCCCCTTTACAAATTTGATTAAATATTTGATTTTGTTAACTACCTGTTCTGCGACTAATTGTTTGGAGAATTTCTTTATGTCTGTTTTAGGCACCTCCCATAGGAGCTGGTGTTTTGAACAGGGTTAAAAAGCTTATATTTCTAGGGCTCTGGACTGTTACCCATAATACATACTCTTAGGGAAATTTCATCAAACCTTCATTTTCTAGGTTGTCTCCTCATGGTAAAACTTCGATAACTACAACAAGAGCTCTTTTCCTCTGTGCTATAATGTTTTTACTGAACACCATAGGTTCTTATTTTGTTCCTTCAGTTGATTTGCATGCCAGCAACAAATCCCAAGTGGAGATGGCACTATCAAGTATCAGGAGTTTCGAGGGAGCATGAGCAGTTTCTCTCATAGAGGTTGGCGAGTTCTCACACCAGCCTATGGATTGAGTTGTGTTTACCCCTGTTACTAGATTCTACAAATTTTGGTTATGTGAAACATGTTTGGGTTAATTCTCTCCATTACAAGATTCGATAAGTTGCATGAGTTATTTAACAACTCGAACCTGCCCTGCAGTTTTTCCCACAATGATTTCTTAAGCCATCACTTTTTATATATCTTTTGAATTTAGACTCAATTCCACGATTTAAGTGTTCTCGGCTTCCTATTGTTGTTTATTAGTTCTCAAACCAACAACAAGGGTTTTTCTTCCTCCACGACTATACTATAATTAATATGCTAATGTTGTATTTGTTTTACTCCAATATGACTAGACAGTTTGACACATTTCTAGTTTTGGGTTTATATTGAAATTCTCTCTGTTCATTTTTGTTGCTATTTTCGAGTGACCAAGAGGTACATGGAATTCCCATCGCAGAATTCCCATCTCCCTGGGGTTTTCTATCCCTCTCGGTCACTCTTAGAATAGTGATATTGTTACGTATATTTTACAATGCATATTTATATTTTGGAAAAGAATGCATTTAGCCATTCCAACAGTGTATTAATTGACAAGCAGTTGCATATATGTCTAAAAATTAGTATATATATGCCTCTACATATTTTTCTATCCAATAAAGTAGGTCACACTTAAATGTCTTCTCTGGCTCACCTTACGAAAAAGAGCCTTATGAAATTTTATTGAGTTATTTTCTATTTAACTAATTTACCCCCATCCACATTAACGAGTAAGTTTGATGTTACATTTATTTACACTTATTTCTGTGAAAAAGTAAGATTATGTTTTTTTTTTGCTCTCATTCTGATATTGAATATAAATAAATTTATTTTTCGTTTTCTCACTATTTATAATTCCACAACGCTGATTCTTCTATTTTTCAATTGTGTTCTTTCTTTTAGTTTGGTATTTATTTTCAAGAGGATCGGCCTACCTGAACAAGTTACCATAGATGGAAGATATGTATTTCAGTACCTCCTATTCCTTTAGACCAGCATATGGGGGCACTTTGAACATAGTTTGATTTCCTCCATTTATTTTTGTTTTACTAGTCACACCCTCTAACTATGTTTCATTCCATAACTCTGTTGACTTATTGGTTCAAGAAACATTACAACTTTCATCCTACTAGGTTGTTATATCTTGCAACACACTCTATCAATTATATAATTCATTTCCAAAAGGATGTATAATGAAATAATTATTCTTTATGACTTATATAAACAACATGCTTCCCTAGTTACATTGTTTATTTACAGAAACATAACATAAGTAATATTTTTACTTATCTGATGCGTTCACAGTCTTCCAAGAAAGTGAATTTTGGATGGGATGACGCCTCCTAGCATACAAAACTAGAAATCAAGTCCATGTTCATCCCCAAGCTCCCACTTTCTAGTACATTTGTTGATTATAACCTCCTGAGGTTAATTCTCAGGCCTCAAGACCCCTAGTCCAACTTGGAATAGTCGTAACTTCCCTCTAAGAGGGAGGTTTCCACTGGTGCTATGCCCTCTCAAGATAACATTCCCCGAGGTAGTGCAATATTCACTCTCTCTTCCTCCAGGTGGTACTCACCTCTTTGGTGGCTAAGCCCTCCTCATGCTCACTGAGATCTTTTGTATATAGTGCTTAAAAAGGAGGTAACTGCTAACTGCCCCAACTGTGTGGAAGTTACAAGTTCGTTATTGGGTTTTTATCCAAATTCACACCCAGTTTTATTTAATTAAGATTTATTAATTAACATAACCTTCCATACAAGGTTCCCTTTTCTTTCACACAGTAATCATGAAATTTTCTAAAAGTAATTGACAGAAATTTATGAAAATAATTTCACTGAGGGTGGTATCACAACAATCATAAATAAGAAGTAAATAAATATTCAATAGTGATTGATTTATTAATTTTTTTAATTATAATTTATAGATAGCATATTACAATTAGTTTGTATTTACAAGTTGAGGATAATTACCCATACAAAACATAGGTTAAGAAATTGGGAAATATAATGGTAATACAATTTCATAACAATTTAATTTTCAAGATTAAGATTCTCGTTAGTGGTGGGATAAGGTACAATCATTTTGTAGCACCCATCCAACCAACCAGCTAGAGAAATGCCACCAACTTATGATATTCATATTATACATATATATAGTGGCTACAATATCATAAAATCATGTTATTGTGTCCACTAAACGATTTTATTGAATATGTAAGTAACTATCCGGAAATGGTTGTGCATATCTAGAAACAAATGCAATTTCGATAGCACTTTGACTATTCCCAAATATTTGTCCAACATTTATGCAAATTAATAATATATTGACCAGTGCATTAAAGAAGCTATATGTCAATGTTTAGCGACATAATTTAGTGTGAGTAAAACAATTATTAATTAAGGGTCTTTATTACTATATTAAATGTAAAACATTTTGGTATCTTTTGAATTGATCAATGTTGCCTTAGGTTTGTACATGATATTCATGTACCCTCATATTAAATACATGTAGAATAATGTACATGATCACAATGAAGTCATATTTATTTTATTTTGTACATTCCTTCTATTTAGTAGATGCATATTATTATGCACTTGACCTGTGAGAAAACCAGAATACCAAAAATATGAATAAATATAGCCTAAAACACAGAAATGTCACATGAAATGAGACAAATGGAAAAGATATTCTATTCTTCTAAACCAGAATACAATGTCCACTTGTCTCTTCGAGGGACCAACCTCCAACACAATAGAGCTCAATTACAATAATACTAGATACTTCTTCCCTTTCTATGTAAGATTATTTCTACTTTTATGAGATCCAAAACCCTGACTATTACTGGTCCCTTGCATAACATGGTTTGACCACTATATTTGAAACTTATGGTGCATTTATAACTAATTTTGGTTCCCTTTTCTATAATGCGGGTCAACCATTTGCAATTGTTATTAATGCCAATATTCGCTTATGGGCTTTATTGACTAAAATAACTAACTATGACTCTGAAGAGGCTTATTAGATGAATAAGGGAGTTAGGGTTGGACCCTGATATGCCCTACCCCATCAAAAGTGGCCTTTTCCTCAAGGCTTAAGTTGCAGAAATTGTTGAATAATATTGGTTAGTTCACATGTGACATCTTCTAGAGAGGTGTCTTTCCACTTAATGAGGAATTTGTTGATCATGCTATAGTGGAGATGTATTTCACAAGTATCGAGTACCTATTCAGTTTGGAGCCACAGTAAACCTTCTTCATCTAATTCTGACAGACTGGTTTGAACCTTGCAATTGTTCCCCACAACTTTCTTGAGGCGGGATACATGGAGGATTAGGTGGATTTTTAAGTAGCTATGAGGGCCAATTTGTAAGCGACTATGCCTATATGTTGAAGTACCTGATTAGGCCCATAGAATTTTGGGGCTAGTTTTTGGCATCCCTTGTTTTTGAGAGAGGTCTTCTTATAAGGTTGGAGTCACAAGAACACTTTGTCGCCTACTTGAAATGACTCCTCTGAATGGTGTTGGGAAGCTCGTTGCTTCATTTGGTTCTTAGCTTGATGTATATTATCTTTGATATGACCAAACATGGTTGCATAATTTTGCAGGAGTTGATAAACCGATTGTACTTTGGAAGATATGGGGATATAAGAATTTGGTGAAGGTGGTAGTGTTGGCATTATGATACAGGTGTTGTTCTTGATGGCAACTAACTTAGATGACAGATCACAATATAGGAGGATTAATAGCACAGAGTTATAGATCAAACTACATAGAATGAAGAAAGAAAGGTTTATGCAGGTTCACCTTGACCAAGATGTGTATACATGAAGGTTCATTGTATACAAGTCACTTATATGTACATACGCACTTTCACAGAAGGAAAAGTGTGTTTTGGTCTGAGGTATTTGGTCCATGGTATTTTGATCCATGGTATTGGTCTATGATATTTGGTTTGAGGTATTGACCTTAGGTATTTGGTCCAAGGTATTGGTCCTAAGTGGTTTTAGTCCATGTATTGAGAAAGGCCTAAAACTATATAAGTAGGAGAAGATCATTAGGACAGGGTGTGCAAGTATTGAATATCTGATGAAGTGTGAGCTCAAGTATGTAGGTTATGGGTTTTTGATGCATTTCTTGATCTGAACTAAAGATGCACCTATGTGGTTGATGATGGATGATGGATCAGGATCATAAGACCTGAAATGTATTATCATTATGTGGTTTGATCATGGATAGACTAGATTTGATTTACTGACACATATTTTATTATATAAATGTTATGATTTGGGTATGACTAATGTCTGGAATAGTTGCAAAGTTATGAGTAAATATTTGCAGATCTGTATGCGGGTTAGCCTTGGTAAATGCGCTTATACACGCAGGTTCAGCTCATCAGAGTAGCGTATACATTGTGAAATATGATATTTAAATTTGCAATTGGTTCTAGTAGTTGTTGTAGAGTTTTGGGTTCTGCTCTGTGTTCTGGTGATTGTGTTTTGATGACAGTGATGATAGGGCTTTAGTGATTCAGTTGTGGGTGATTCAGAGATTGATGATGCAGATGTAGTTGATGGTAGTATTGTAGTTGTGATTGATTTTGTGCTTCAATGTTGTTGATTGGTGCAGTATGGAAATTTGATGAAACGTGGCCTTTAGATTATGGTGTTGTGTTCCAGTAGTATCCGGTCTAAAAACTTATGAAATGTGGTCCCTGGAGAAGGAAGACAGAAGGGCATAGCCTTCTGTAGGTCGGCGCCTATGTATTGGTAAACATGTCTGCCTATACAAGAGCCAAGGGGTTGGAGCTCCCTTCTAGTAGCAGCTGGAAAACGAGTGAAGGTTGGAGCCTTCAGTATGTCGGCACCTGCGCCTACATACTAGGAAACAGATCAGCTAGTGCAAGAGCTAGGGGGTTGTAGCTCCCTTCTATTAGAATCTGGAGAACGAGAGAAGGTTGTAGCCTTCTACAGGTGGGTGCCTATGTACTGGTATGAGTCTGCACTAGTACAAGATTGTAAACATGTTTTTCTTATATTAAACAGAAGGCAACAACAGATGGTTTTTGTCTTGCATTGGGTTTCCACCTTAAATCTTGGTGTTCATGTGTGTTTCTTATGTGTGATGGTTTGTTCTGATATTAATACACATGGTTACTATTTATATGGTTAATGAAGTATTGATGCACTGATTAATGATCAACATATGATGAATTAACCGAATCATAAGTTTGTTGGATATATGCTAGTTGCATTAAACACAGTTGCGTGTACACGACAGTTCCCTTAACTGAAGTAGCGTATATAAATCTGGTTATGGAAATGGAAAATTTATTGTCTTGCTAATACTGATTCACCCAGCCCCCCTCCTCCTCTCAGTATTATTTCCAACAATTGGTATCAGAGCAGGTCCTTTGGTAGAAGCTTGATCGCTTAAAGGAGAGCCACATAAACAATGGGAAATAAGCTAAAGAAGGAAGCATCTCAGAAGAAGAACAAAACTCAAAGGAATAGTGACAGCAGGAGAGACAATTGGCCATTAGGTGAAAGAAAGGATTCAGATTCCGAATCACCTTAGATTGAAGATGAACAAGCAAATGAAGCATCAGATAAAATCATAGATCAACAAGATTTATTTAAGGGAAGGGAGTGTGCCTTCAAAGAAGAAGTTACCAGATTAAAATCTCAACTGGAGGAAGGAAACAAAGTAAGGAAGCAACTACAGGATGAAGTGATATCATTAAGAAATGAAATAAATGATTAGAATTACTATGTAGCTAAGATCCTCTCTCTAAATGAAGATCTTGAAAATAAGAAGAATGAAGAACTACCTCAAGTAGATGAAGAACAAGAAAATGAGATTCTCAAAACAAGGCAACAAGTTGAAGAAGGAAGAAATATTGAAGAAATCTTGAAGAAGCAATATCTGGAAAAGTAAGAACAACATCAGGTTGAGGTAAATATCTTAAAAGGTAAATTAGAAGAAAAAGATAAACTGTTATTATTTCAAGACAATACTAAGATTTTGGATAATATTCTTAGTACTCAAAGGACTCCTACCATCAAAATTGGTCTTGGTTTTCATGAATCTGTTGAAGGTGAATCTAGCTCACAAGGTGAGGCAAGGAAGTCTAATGCAAAATCTAAAATTCTCAACAAGGAGATGAGAAGTCAATCCCATCAACAACCAAGGAAAGAAATTCTTCAAAGAAAATCTTTTACTCCTAACTATGGAAGTGATAGTCAGTTATTTCCTCAAATGAATAATGTTGAATGTTTTATATGTCATAATCTTGGACATGTTGCAATGAGATGTGGAAGTAGAATGGTTCAAAACCATCACTCAAAAAGATCATCAACTTCCAGGTATTTTAAGGGATATTGTTTTTCTTGCAATATGTTTGATCACAAAGCCATTGACTACTATAGAATAAATATGAAACATGTAAGATGTTATGCATGTAACAAGTTTAGACATATAGAAAAGGAATGTGTTGGGCCATTAATATTCCATTATTATTATCACTTGTGAATGCTTATTCCACCAATTTCTACCATTCTTCATCACGTCATTTGTCATAATTTATCATATAATTCTATTTTACGATGATTTATGCTCTTATGTAAAAATATTATTTCTTCTCCTTTATTTCTAATAAACTGATGATTATGCATGATTTTATCAATGATAGTTTTAATAAATTGGTTGTAACATTATTCACCATTTTTAGCCTCCAAGATAATTTCCAGATTGAAGATTTGATCATTAAAAGTGCCAACTCAGAAATTCGCTGGAATAAGAAGTCACAATTTTGCGGTTGAGATTCTGAGCAAATGAAGCAGAATATGGAAAATCCGAAACATGGGTTTTGTCCAGAACGGACCCAATTAACTTTGTGGAAGAAAGATTTGCCCAAATTCGACTTGTATTGAGAGAAATTCAAGGTTCTTTGAGCAAAATTTTCTCAGATTTGTTGTTGCGGTTGTCCTCCAAATCTCAACAGCAAAGCCAAATTAATAGCAATCTGTAATGAATAGAAAAACCTTAGTCTAAGGAAATAAATGTAGCAGTCGTATCCTACAGGAATTAGATAACAAACTTTACTCTAAGAATAAATCAAACAGCGAACGGAAATAGAATGGCAACTAATTAGAAATGAAATATTGAACAGCGCTTGAAAGCCAAACAGAAATACATAGCAACGTAACACACGGCACAACTTAATGGTAATCTGATCTGGTAATCCAATTATTAGTCTTATAAATAATACGATTGTCTTTTTAACACATGGGTTTTGCCTTTGGGTTGCATGAAGACATGCAATATATTCAGTTTTTGTTGCATGAGGACATCCAACATATTTAGTGTGGGGGTATGTTGGGCCGTTAATATGCCATTATTATTATCACTTGTGAATGCTTATTCCACCCATTTTTACCATTCTTCTCCTTTATTTCTAATAAATTGATGATTATGCATGATTTTATCAATGATAGTTTTAATAAATTGGTTGTAACATTATTCATCATTTTTAGCCTCCAAGATAATTTCCAGATTGAAGATTTGATCACTAAAAGTGTCAACTCATAAATTCGTTGGAATAAGAAGTGACAGTTTTGCGGTTGAGATTCTGAACAAATGAAGCAGAATCTGGAAGATCTAGAACATGGGTTTTGTCCAGAACGGACCCAATTAACTTTAGTGAAGAACGGTTTTCCCAAATTTGACTTTTATTGAGAGAAACACAGTGTTCTTTGAGCACAATTTTCTCAGATTTCTTGTTGCAACCGTCCTCCAAATCTCAGCTGCAAAGCCAAATTCGCCTGGCTCTTATTGATCAATTGGTTAGAAGCAAACCAATTTTGTAATATAAATCATGTTGTACTTATCTTTATTTAACTTCTCTCAGATCTCTCTATTTAAATTAAAACAGAGATCAGAGATGGGGATGGAAAAAGAATGGAAAAATGATGGAAAAATGGTGGAGAATTGAGGATGAATTAGAGATTCAAAATTGAGGATGACAGAGGGAATGGATAATGGTTGAGAGATGGAGAGATTTCTTGTTGTAATCCACTGTAAGTCTGCTTTGATATTTTAATATAAATCTGGTTGCCATTCCATCGTTGATCCTGAAGTAACCCAACAACATCCACCGGCGGCTAACGGCCTAGCCTCTGGTGGAATATGCTGCTGCTGTTGTATATTATATTTTTGGTTTATGCGTGGTTTTTCTTACAAGATTTATTTGGTAATCTGGTATGTTCTATTATTTTACATCACAGCTCTGTCATGTAATCTCATTTTCTGAGGCAAAAATATCATATCAATTTTGCAACGCATTGCTGTTTCTTTAAGTGCTGATATAAATGGTTTTTACAGGATACCGTTGCTGATCAATTATAGAATATCTGTGTTGTAACATTTGACCATTGGTATTACTGAATTCATCTTGGAAATTATATTTCCTTACGATTGTTGAACTTATAAACGTTGTTGTTCCATTCTAAAAAGACAATCATATTATTTATAAGACTAATAATTGGATTACCAGATCAGATTACCATTAAGGTGTGTCGTGTGTTACATTGCTGTGTATTTCTGTTTGGCTTTCAAGCGCTGTTGTATATTTCATTTCTAATTAATTGCCATTCTATTTCCATTTGCTTTCTGATTTATTCTTAGAGTAAAGGTTGTTATCTGATTCCTGTAGGATACGATTGCTACATTTATTTCCTTAGACTAAGGTTTCGCTATTCATTACAGATTGCTATTAATTTGGCTTTGTTGTTGTTCATTTTCATTAATTAGATTTTGCTGTTCATATTCCTTTAATTACAGTTTTCTGCCCATTTACTTCACTGTTCATTTCCATTGGTTAATTGCAAGAGTGCTTTTAAAAGAGTTTTCCTAATTTACTTTCAATAGCAGCTTTAGTTCAAATTCTATTTCCTTTTAATTACTTTAATGCAGGGCTGTCAACTGTAGAGAACATTGGTTACTGCTTCCTCATTCTCAGATTGATTGTCTTGTTCTAGTTTGATTTCAATTGTATCAATCTCTAGAGGAATGAGTTATTGCTACTATATCCTCGATTGATGTTTGTTGTGTGAATAGTTGAATTTCAGAGCATTTGAGTTTATGTTGTTGCAGTTAAATTTCTTTTCAAGCATTCATTTACTTTTGTACTTTGAGCACTGTACTACATCTTTCATAACATTACTCTTGAGTAAATAGCCGCCTCAAATTGAGTACACTCTTGGAATAAAAATTTGTCCCTGGGGTGACAGTTAATGTGAAGGTAATTATGAGTTAAAAAGACACCTTTTTATCACTCGACAGAATGTAGGAGAACATTTCGAGAACCATACCAAAAGGAGAAAAAATCATCACACTCGAAGATATGGAAGAAGAAGGAAGTACAATAAGAAAAATGTGGCATGGCACAGTGTACAGACATGACAGACTCAGGAGAAGCCAAAACTATGAAACTTCAATGTTCTAAATCTCATACACAAGTTGCATGAAGACAAGTCGCGTATAGACATGAGTTCAAAGCTACACAGTCATGTATATGTTGGTTTGAGGAAAAGCAGTGGGAAGGACTTAGGAAAAGGGGTTTGATATGGTTTAGTCACTTATCTACTCTGTTTGATGATGGTTACAATCTGTTGATGATGTGTTGAAATGTGTTGGTACTCATAAGGTGTTAAAAAACTTGATGTATATTTGATTGATGATGATGCTTCTTACTGATATATGCAATGATCAAATCTGATAGTGAACAGGTGGAACAGGTTCAGGGGGAGAACATGCTATGCTTCTAATAAATCATTATTGGCATTATGGATAGAAGTCTTTGGTGATGATGCTTATGTGGCTAAATGATACATCTTGCTATGTTAAAATCTCAGATGATACTTGGGGTCACATTGTTGGTATTCAGATCAGAGTCATGGATGATTACTTAAGTGGCATATTATTTTTGGTTGGCCAAGAGAATGGTGTTATTGTAGGTTACAGGTCTAGATGTTGTTGATAGATGCTTATGGTGCAGATCATATATGGTGTATGATAGTTGTTGATGACTATCATGGTCTTGTTTAGATTGCTGGTCTTTGTTATAAAAATCATGTATATCATTTGATGTAAAGGTCATGCAAAGACCTAATTTGTAACCCCACTTTGCATGGGAAGGATGATGTAATAATTTCTATTTCAGTCATGTATAAACATTTGGTATATCCCCACTTGGTTGGGTGGATGAGTCAAAATTGGTGTATCCCCACTTGGTTGGGAGATTGATGTATGTATGAGTCATTAGTGATAGGAAGGTCATACTCACTCAGTTGAGTTGTAGAGTCATGTTATTCTTTTGAAAAATATTTTTGCAGACTCTGCATGTGCTCATGGGGATCATGGATGATTTAGTACATCTTAGTATGTACAAAGGGGGAGCTCAATTAGAGATTTTAGCATGTACTTAGGGGGAGCATGGACAACGTAATGTATATCAAAAGGGGAGAATATCTTGGTCCCCCCTTTGCCCTTGATGTCAAAGGGGGAGAGTGACTTGGTGTTGTTGTTGCCATCAAGTTCAAAGGGGGAGATTGTTGGCATTATGATAAAGGTATGGTCCTTGATGGCAACTCACTCAGATGAGAGATCATAGTACAGGAGGATTGACAGCACAGAGTTATAGATCAGACTACACATAATGAAGAAAGAGAGGTATACACAGGTTCACCTTGACCAAGCTACATATACACGTAGGTTCATTATATACAAGTTGCGTATATGTACACATGCACTTCACAGAAGGAAAAGTACATTTTGGTCCAAGGTATTTGGTCCATCGTATTTTGATCCATGGTATTGGTCCATGGTATTTGGTCTGAGGTATTGAACCTAGGTATTTGGTCCAAGGTACTGGTCCTAAGTGGTTTTCGTCCATGGTATTGAGAAAGGCCTAAAACTATATAAGTATGAGAAGACCATTAGGCGAGGGTCTGCAAGTATTGAATATCTGATGAAGTGTGAGATCAAGTATGTATGTTATGGGTTTCTGATGTGTTGCTTGATCTAAACTAAGGATGCACCTATGTGGTTGATGATCGATGATGGATCGTGACCATAAGACCTGAAATGTATTATCATTATGTGGTTTGGTAATGAATAGACTAGATCTAATTTACTGATGCATATTTTATTATATAAATGTTATGATATGGATATGATTGATGTCTTGAATAGCTGCAAAGTTATGAGTAAATATTTGCAGATTTGTACACGGGTTTGCCTTGGTAAAAGTGTGTATACGGGTAGGTTTGGCTCATCAGAGTAGTGTACACATTATGAAATATGGTATTTTAATTTGGAATTGGTTCTAGTAGTTGTTGCAGAGTTCTGGGTTCTGCTCTGTGTTCTGGTGACTGCGTTTCAATGACAACGATGATGGGCCTTTAGTGATTCACTTGTGGGTGATTCAAAGATTGATGATGTTGATGTAGTTGATGGTTGTATTGCAGTGGTGATTGGTTTTGTGCTTCAATGTTGTTGATGGGTCCAGTATGAAAATTGGATGAAACGTGGCATTCAGATTATGGTGTTGTGTTCCAAGAGTATCTAATCTAAAAATTTATAAAACATGGTCCCTAGAGGAGGAAGAGAGAAGGTTGTAGCCTTCTGTAGACTAACGCCTATGTATTGGTAAACATATCAGCCAATACAAGAGCTAGGGGGTTGGACCTCCCTTCCAGTAGCAGCTATAAAATGAGTGAAGGTCGGAGCCTTCAGTAGGCTGACGCCTACATACTAGTAAACAAATCAGCTAATACAATAGCTATGGGGTTGTAGCTCCCTTCTAGTAGAAGCTAGAGAACAAGAGAAGGTTGTAGCCTTTTGCAGGTGGGTGCCTGCGTACTGGTATGAGACTGCACTAGTACAAGATTGTAAATAGGTTTTTCTTATATTAAAAAGAAGACAACAGCAGGTGGTTTTTGTCTTGCATTGGGTTTCCACCGTAAATCTTGGTGTTCATGTGTGTTTCTTATGTGTGATGGTTTGTTCTGATATTACTGCACATGGTTACTATTTATATGGTTAATGAAGTACTGATGCACTGATTAAAGATCAACATATGATGAATTAACTGAATCATAAGTTTGTTTGATATACGCTAGTTGCCTTAAACACAGTTGCGTGTACATGCGAGTTCCTTGAACTGAAGTAGTGTATATAAATTTGATTATGTAAATGGAAAAGTTATTGACTTGCTAATTTTGATTCACCCCCCCCCCCTCTCAGTATTATTTCCAACAGGTAGTCTTCCATACACTTCCTCATAGGGTGTCATCTTGGTGGCTTCATGACAATTTTTATTTTACCATGATTTAGCTTAACGAAACCATTTTACCCATTGATGCCCCTTATCTAAGTTGAAGCAACACAAATAGGTATGCAAGCATTTTTTGAAAGCTTTTGTTTGATCCTCTATTTGGGGATGATAAGTTGTTTTCATTTAGAGGTATGTGCCATGTAGCTTGAAAATTTTGTGCCAAAAATTGCTGGTGAAAGTGGGGTCTAGATCAGACACAATGGAATTCGGCAAGCCATGGAGTTTGAACATTTGGTCCATGAAAACTTGAGCCACCAATGTTGGGGTAAATGGCTGTGAGGGAGTGAAAAAAATGAGCATATTTAGATATTTTATTAATAGCCACCATGATCATGGATTTGTTTCCTGACTTTGGGAGACCAATAATGAAATCCATGAAAACATTTTCTTAGACGAAAGCAGGGAGTGGCAAGGGTTGTAAGGTGCCTAGTAGCTTGATCATTTCCCATTTTTTATGCTAGCATACTTCACATTACGGTACAACATTAAGAATTTCATGCTTCATGTCGCTCCAAGAGAAAGAGCAACGTGCATGTGCATAAGTCTTATGAAAGATTGAATGTCGAACAATGGGAGAGGAGTGAACCTCTTCTAAGAATTTCTCTTTGAGGGTGGAGGTCATGGCCAAAACCTCCCTATCCTTATAGCAAAGAACCTCATCCTTCCAAGAGTAATCCTCTGAGAAATTAGGATCTTCTCATAATTTTTTCATGACCTCGAACAAATAAGGGTGGAATAACCTTTCATCACAAGCTTCTTACATCCAACCTTGTATAGTTGGAGAGATGGATAACATGGTTATCTTATCCTCAAAGTGGTGAGGTAAGGCATGCGCCATTACATTGTCATGCTCCTTCTTGTAAATTATCTCATAATCATATCTCAATATTTTTGCAATCCATTTATTTTGTTATGGCGATAATAGATGTTGATCTAGAAAATATTTTATGCTATGATGCTTTGTGTGGATTTGGAAATGACACCCCAATAAGTCTGTTCGCCAAGTTTCTACTCCATGTAATATGACCGTCATTTCTTTATCATATTTAGATTGGCCCAGATGTTTACCACTCATTTTTTGACTCGTGAAAGCCCATGTCCTACCTTCCTGCATTAATATTGTGCCAATGCTCGTACCTGAAGCATCACATTAAAGCACAAAATATTTGGTGAAGTCTATTAAGGATAATAATGGAGCATAACACAAAATCTACTTGAGATCCAAGACGGCCTGATGAGCTACGTCAGTCTAGACAAATTATTTTTTCATGAGAATTTTAGTGAGGGGTCTAGCAATGCATCCATAATTATGGACAACTTTGCGATAACTATAGCCTGTGAGATCCAAGAATCCCTATAAACTCTTCAAGGCTTTTGGTTGTGGCCAATGTTGTATTACCTGAATATTTTTCAGATAAAACCTCACTCTATCATGCCCCATAATATGTCCCAAGTACTCAGCCTCTTCTATGCCAAAGGGGCACTTGGATAATTTGAAAAATAATTTGTGATATTAGAGAAATTGCAATATCTAGTCAACATGTTGAATGTTGTTTTCCCATGTTATACTATACATGAGAACGTCATCGAAGAATACCAAGATGAATTTCCTGAGATATGGTTTTAGAAGGTAGTTCATAAGGCTCGAAAAAGTGGATGAATCATTACAAAGACCAAATGCCATGACCAGGAATTCATAATGGCATTCATGAGTGAGAAAGGCTGTCTTGGAAATGTCAACTTCCCTCGTGTGATTGGGTGATAGCCCGAGTGGAGGTCTAGCTTGGTAAAGCATTTAGCACCATGCAATCCATCAAGAAGATCATCAACTATTGGAATAGGAAATTTGTCCTTGATAGTGAGCTTGTTAAGGGTCCTAAAGTCAGGACACATGTGCGATTCTCCATAGTTCTTTAGAAGCATGGCCACTGAAGATGAATAAGGGTTGGTACTAGGACGAATAACACTGGATTTAAGTAGTTCCTTGATAATTCTTTCAATTTCATTATTTTTTGCAAAATGATGTCAATATGGGTGTACATTTGGAGGTTAGGCACCTAGGAAAAAATGGATGTTATGATTATATTCACCCCTAGAGGGTGGGATCTCCTTAGGTTTGTCAAGGACCCATTGGTGGCGATATAATACCTGTTTCATATCAAGATGAATATGATGAGGAGTAGATTCGTTTGCCAAGATGGGATTAAAATGTGCTAGTACCCCATGATGGCCCTTTTTAAAAATCTTGTCCATTTGATGTAGGATGATGATAGTAGGAGTACATTCCACGAGTCCCCTCAATGTATGAGTGTGTTCGTTTTGCTTAAAGCTCATATATAACTACTAGAAATCCATTGGTATAGGTCCCAGTGTGTAGATCCATTTAGCGCCAAGGACAATGTTGCAACTATCCATTTCAATGGAAAACATAATGGTTTTGAGGTGATAATCCCCCATCTAAAGCTTAATATTTTCATAATGTCCTTCACATTTCATGGTCCTCGAAACTGCAATAAGGACTTCAAAATTAGATACTGCTCGTACAAAACAGTGAACAACCTTTTCTACTCTCTTATAGACAAAGTTATATGTGCTTCCAATATCAATAAACACCACTATTGGCCAATTTTTAATAAAGCCTCATATTTTGAGAGTCTGGGCAAAGAAATCCCAACCAAGGCATATAGTGATATAATTGGATCATATGGCATAGCTGTGAGATCATTGTCTTGGTGGGTTTCTAGTTCACCCACTTCTTCATCAGGCACTTTAGTCGATGGAGATTGATTGGCTGAGTCGTTTTTAGTAGCGTCAATTGGAAATAATTTTGGTTCATTGCATTTATATCCTAGGGAGTACTTTTCATCACAGTAGTAGTAGAGTCCTTGTTTACTTCTTTCATCCATCTTTGTTGGTGACACCTTTGAACCTTAAGCATTTAGGTGGGGCCCCTAGCCTAGCTATGATGTGAATTTCCCATGAAATTTGGATGATTTGACTATGCCTTTAAGGCAACCTCTGCATCTAAGGCCTTGCATTATGCGTCCAACTAAGTAGTTGAGCAATGCATTCAGACATGGACTTGGATGGCTTCCTTTAGGCCACTAATGAAACATTCAAAGTAAAATTCATCCCATAGTCCTTCAGTTCTGATGGGAAATTATTCCAAAGTTGCAATCTAGTCCCTTATTGTATCTATTTTCCCCAACCTAGTGAGACAACCGCAAAAGTAAGAGTCTTGATCAAAGCGGTCATAAATGGATTTTGAGAACATGTTCCAAGTAGGCATCCCTAGATAACATTCTTTATTCTACTACCACCACTACCATCTCTCTTGGTAAATGTAAAGGCCTCCCACATGTATATTAGTTCCATCCTCCCAGATATTATTAAGGAGGAAATATTGTTCCATTTGTGCCACCCATACTATGGGGTTAGAGCCATCAAATTTGTACAAATCCATCTTAGGAATCCGATGGCTCAAATATTGGTTATATTCATGTAAATGAATGTGTTGGGTGGATTCTCCTTCTATCTATGCATCAAAACTATGTTCTTTTCTCATGGGTTTTCCTGTATAGCTTCCAATAGCTTTGCAAGTTGGTAGGTAATAGACACTTGGAAACCATTGAATTTTTTCTCAAGGTCATCAACCTTCTCACAAACCATTTCCACAACCATAATTGATATCTGGTACCAAGCATACACTAGCCTCGATTCAATTTGGAGTTCACATAAGAATAGTATGCTTATAAAGAGGAAAACCTCAAGAGTCTAGTGGCGTAGGTCACTTGAATCGTGGCAGGAAAAATTTGAGACCACCTCAAAGTTGGGGGCTTACAAGTAAATGGTACCACTAGAACTAGCTCATCATCCTGAATATTATGGAATAGGCCTCTTGCAAGAATCCCAAGTTGGCCCTTGGATTTTTATTTTATTTTATTATTTACTCCAAAAGGAGCTTTTATCCCAATTGATCAATACTACAGTGGACAAATTCGAGAAAGCTTGATATTGCTAAACATCCTGTGAAAATTGGGATTGGACTATAGTAAGAGAAACCCTAAGGTCTTGGTGGTGTAGAATGTGTTACGAAAATCTAATCTAGACTATGGCAGCCAAAAAAATATTTGCATAAAGATTTTGATTTGCACTTTGAAAATCCAAACTATTAAATCTAATATGTACCGCATCAGCAAAACCTCAACTATTGGATCCAATCTAGACAGCGGTAGTCGAACTCTAGCAATTGGATCTCATATGGAAGAAAAGGTAAGGGGCAATCTTCAGATGGTTGATGGAACTATGGTTCCAAAGGAGTATCAGGTGATAAAGATCATAATATATGCAGTTGTCTAGCAATAGTACTCAGCCCAATCTTTTAGGGCACTAACTGAGGAGGATCTACCATACCCTTAGTTGTACTACCTAACTACCCTATTGTACATGTGAGTAATCTCCCTGAGTGTTTTTCTTAATGTACTGTAGCAGCGAGACGGTCGACGACTTATCTAAGTTTAGGTTTCAGGGTACCCTATGGGGCTTCCGATATACCTAGTGGTACATGGAAGTGTAGTCTATGATTGGTTTGATCTAATGCACTGCTACTTGAAGGGGTATCCACAAGGGTTACAAGGCATTCCAACAAGCATGACCACCTCTTGTAATTACTACACGTGTACCCCCCCAAATCATAAGGTTTATGTGATTAACAACAGATCTCATGCTTTAATGATGCTCGAACATGTCTCTAGCCTAAAAACAATTCTTTGAAAATGAAAGGTACATCTAGCCTGAGAAAGTGCTTTGATACAACTTGTTATGCACTTGACTTGCGAGAAAACCATAAATATGAAACAGTATAGCCTGAAACAGAGAAATATGACATGAAATTAGACAAGATGCAAGTATATTTTATTATTTAGAGAATACAATGTTCACTTGCCTCTTTGATGGGGTAACCTCCAATAGAGAAGAGCTCAATTACAATAAGACTTGATACCTCTTCCCTTTCTATCTATGAATATTAATAGTTTTATGACATCCAAAACCTTAAATACTATTGGTGCCTTGCATAACACGGGTTAACCACTATTTATTAACCATGGCTCATTTATAACTAATTTTGGTCCCTTTTCTACATTGTAGGTAAACCACTTATAATTATTATTAATGTGGATAACAACTTACAGGCTTCATTAGATAAACTAACTAAATATGACTCTCATGAGGATTATTATATGAATAAGATATTTAGGGTTGGACCCTAACATATATAAACAACATTAGAGCAATAACCGTTACCAAAGAAAGAAAGAAAACAATTGTCAAATTTCAAGATTTATTTCACCATCTATCACTAATGTTCGCTTCAAAATTTTCAATTGCTATTAATTGAAAGTGTTAAATGTGTGAATAAATCAAATCTAGATCTTGTAACGGCTATAGTAGAATGGTAGTAAGGAGTACCAAGATTGCATTAATAATCATGATTAATGGATTTAGTAAATGAAAACCTTTGTTAGAAGGTGAAAAGTTCACAAGGATGATTATGGAAATTACATCATGATTTTTGCCAAAATTCTACACAAATTAACTTTTCGAAAAAAATTGTGGCCTCGGTAGACAGTTAGCTTTGTCTGTATCAAAATAAAACAAATTGTCAATGATTTACGAGTGAAGCCCACCTGAGTAACTAAATCAAATTATCATAGAAATAGAAAAATATTTTTGTGTGTGATATTCATTTACAACTGTTAACCATTATTGTTGGTAGTTTCAAAGCTAATTTTCATAATTGTCATGAGATTTTTATATTATTACTACATGCATGCATCTAGCCGATTCAAAATATTGTACTACTGTCAATAAATCATTGATAGATTTTGGCAATTTAAGCCAGAAAATTCATCGGAAAACCTTTTAGAATGTGATATAGGTACACAATGATATTATATTGTATCACAATTTATATTTGTATGACATATATTTCAATGATATTAAATTAGCAACAAAATACGTTGTTTGTGGAGAAGATGGTTTTGCAATATCGATACTTATTTATATTACAACCCATAAATATTTCTTTTGATATTTTCAATCACTATTTTTTAAGAGTGTCATATCTCGTAGCTTTCACATGAAAAATAGTAGCAACTGGTAATTTCCCTTGCACCATCAAATTGTAAATTTACATTGGATAGAAATATAAGTAGCAATTAAATGAACCAAGCTATTTACTATTATACAATCAATGAAGCGATATTTAAATCTTTCAATGGAACAGAGAAAACACAGACATTTTTTCTAGCGAATAATTTCTTTTTCTCACTTCTTAGTGGATTCAGTAGTATTCGCCAATTCATTTTTTTAATTTCTTAGGTTATTTTGCAATTCTATCTACAACTTATTTCTTTTTGTGCAGAATTTTTTAGGGATTTGTATTTACTCATTACACATTTTATGAACATGGGAACTCTAACAATTATTTGGAAATTGTTTAGGGGTTTGTATTTTCTCATTGCATCTTATCCATTGACTATTTATTTATACATTTTCCTCTAATATGTGCACTTTATTTTCCCTAATATCTTAAATTGCATGTGAAGAAAAACCCAATGCAATTTTTGCATGTCATAATTTGCAAGAAAATACGTTTACAGAACACATAGTTTATTAAATTTGGAAGAAATCAAGAATCAGATATTGACAATGGATGCCCAAAGAATAGTTGATGAAAAACAGAAACAAAAAAGACTAAATCCTGCAAAAATATCTTCACCTTCCACACCTATTACTGGTCCAACATCATCCATGACTCCAGAAAAAATAAAATATCTTGGTTCTGGAAAACTAGTTATTGGTTAGTCAGCAAGTCATCAAGATGAGCAAGATAATTTTCACAAATTATTTCCATAGCAAATGCATACATTTCAAACACCAAAGTCCAAAGTGTCGTCCATAGAGAAAACATTGAACGTGGTATATGTAGCACCCCTCCCTTGTGTACTACAATATTGTAAACCTAAGCTAAGTTAAAACTAGGTATGATATCCTCCCTTGTGTGTTAAAGGTTGTAGACTTAAGCTGAGGAAAGCTAGGTTTGATACCCTCCTTTGTGGGTTAAACTATTCTACACCTAAGCTGAGGAAAGCTAGGTGATATGTAATATGAAAAGAAAATGTATTATTAAATAAATTAGTAAAATAAATCACTTGGAGGGTGGAGAACCAAGAGAGAGGAGATGCTTGCCAAATCCCATGAGGAATGGGATAGAGATGAATCTTTCATGATAAGCTTCTAGATGTGATTCTAGATAAGCTTGGATGGATTGGATATCCATCAGATGGATGGGAGATAAATATCCATCGAACATAAAATCTTTGCGGGAGATAAAGGTAAGATTTTATGTGGAAACATGTCGTGCGAGATAAAGACAAGCTTCTCCTGATAAGACCTAGGCAAATGGAAAAATCCATAACGCGGGACGCTACTAATGGTAACTAAATCATCAAAAAGGGTATTAAATACCTAGTACATTGGTCAATTGAGGATAGTTGATCCTTGGCAAGATCCTCGGCTTGGGAGGAATCAAAAGTGATTCGTGGCTGGCTGGTGGTGCTCCTCCCTCCAAATGACGTTTAGACGGTGTCAGATGTGTATGATGATTCTTACTCTCTTTGTGTTATTCATTCAGTTGTTTATGAGAAGATTTCTTATATTTCTTCTTCATGAGAATGTTTGATGAATAATGTATGCTTATAGCATTTCTCTCTAATCTGATGTGATTCACTTCCATGGTATGTGTTTCTTACCTATTATGAGATAAAATAATTTAGCAAAGATATAAGAATGATTAAATTTATCTTTGATATGGAAAGGATAGCTTTCTTATTCATGTTGTATTCGTGTGTAAAGATAGTTGTTACATTAACATCAAGAGGTAACTCTGGTGTATGTGGGACACTTAAGGTATCATGCTTCTAATTGAATAAATAGAGAAATTGTTTCAGATAAAAATAGTTTAATTAGTTGCTTATGCATGTTGAACCAAGGGTTGGTTAGATTACTTTGATGATGCTTAATTATATTAGTGATGCATGGTAAATGTCAGATAATACTCCATTATTGCCATTGTGTATTTTATAGGTTGCATGCCATTCTTATTCCTTCATACTCAATGATGATTCTACTATACATAAGTTGTTTATATGAATCTAAGGGTTCCCATTACAGATATAATAAAGCATAAAGAATGGTGTGATATTATGGGGTTGTTTAGACTATTAAGAAATGAGTATATTAATAGGAATAATACTCGTCCTTGCCATGATAAATGTGGACAATAGTTAGATCTTAGCTATAAAAATAAGAAATTTTTTCGATTGGGAGCCTAATACGCTATTATTCCGTGATAGGCCAAAGAGGTATGTTACAAATGGTATTGGAGCTAGGTTCAAACACTTAGGCGTATGGACCAATCCACCTCCATCCTGAACTCCGTGTCATGTAAATATAAAAGGGATCTTCACAACTAAAGAAAAATTCTGAGCTAAGAGTACAATAGTAATAGTTTAAATGAAGAGAGAGAGCTCTTAAATTTGACTATTAAGCTGCGATATAACCAATTACATAATTGGTTTGGTTATAAAAATTTTACAAGGAAAGAGAATAACCCAACATCCATAAGGGAAGTAAAGTAAAACCAGTGAGTATCACATTGACTTCCTGTCACTAAAGGAAGTTAAATTTGCTTAAAGATGAATTGAATATCAAAACGTTGAGTAATCATATCAACTAAAATGAAAGAGCGTTAAGGGAAATTATATGGTTTCTCAACCTTGTTGTCATTCCAATTCTGAGAAATCTAATGACTGAATAACCGAATCAAGCGCTGTTATGCTAAAATTATAGTGGTAAAATATGATTCAACTATGGACCAAAATAATTCTCATCTTCTATGAGATTTTCAAATTGGTAGTTAATGGGTTGGAGCTAATGTGAAAACAGAGTGTTATTAGAAAAACAGTAGAGGCCACCAATCACAATATCAATTACTCGAGAATTTCTTTCGACCTCGTTGAATACCGAGTTAAAGGAATGAGACATGCTAAGGGTCGAAAGGGATTTTAGCCATGAAGAAGTGTTGACTTATTCATAGTTTAGCCACAACCGCAACCCCATTTAATTCGACACTACTAGTGCTCAAAGGGAAGGCTTCAAAGATATAGTGGTTCATGAAATGTTCTATGTTGGACTCCCACTTTTTTCATTCGTGCGGAAGAATGTTTTATCCAAATGAAATTTGTGATTGAAACCACTAAGAACTATCAATAAGGACACTACATGAACATCTATTCACGAGGAAATCAGAGTGATCAGATGATTGTAAATTTTTCTTGTGTTGCATTATTTTCAAGCTCTATCCCCTCAAAGGGAGGCATGATTTATAACAATGAGATTAGATTTTCTAAACATTCCATTTTCTGAAAATATCAAGACCGAATCTATATAAATTGTCGATGAGTAGGAATCATGTAAAGGCATGTATAAAGGAAAATCATTACGAAAGACATCAGCAACCTCTCCCTCTCTGATCATGTTAATTGTTTCATTAGTTGTGGATAAAAATTCACCGAAAAATGAACCGAAAAATGCCAGGCATATCGATTTATCTAAAAGGTATGGGCATCAAGATTTATGAGATAAGACCTAACTACCATTGGCGTGCAAGCATTGTTGACGTGAGGGTGATGACTTTTGGTTTTATTTTCAAAACATGCAAACCGAGCCTCGCTTATAAGCCTTATGACTTCTCCCTCACCCAATTAGTGACACTCTTAAAAATTTTCGTGTCGCTGGACTCTCAAGGAAGAATGCTATTGGGGATGTCCAAAACTATGGCCAACAATTAAATGAGGAATAACCTCAACCTATCATGGAGGGGTGGTTGCCAATATGGCTGCATTTCAAATGATTAGACATAGATCGGAATTATGTCATGCCTGTTAGGCTCTTAGAACAGGAGGTACAAATGCTATTCTTTTGTGTATACATCATCGATTCTAATTGATTGACCACAATAACAAATGAGATAAGCGTAATTCATACACTGAAAGAAACTATACCCAAGCCTAAGACTGATGGTTTTTCTCTCTTACTGATCGAAGATTCCATTCATTAAGCTGCTCTCAGGCATAGACCAAGACATGGCCTACGGGCTCTAGGTGGAATCTCGGCAAGACAGGTAGAAATGGAACCTTTCCAACAGATTTCGATGGAGGTTCAGCTAGTCAAAACTAAATATTAGTTGTTCGAACATGACCAAGGAAGATGGAACCTGGTTTCATCAATCCAAGAAAATGATGGTGATGAGAGTTTTGTGAAGAAGCTCCTCGACAGAAGAGGAGAGGAGGTAAACGAGAATTCATAGGAAGAGCATCTATCAACATTTTAAATCGAGAGAGGAATAAGGTTCTGCACACGTGATATTGAATACCAGACAATGGATTGAATTTGGCGCTAGAGAAAAGTCTGGAAAGTTAGATAAATTCAATCACATATATGTGTGATTCCCTATATTGAGCTCCTTCCTTGTTGATTTCTGTTGGATGCATTGGGCATCATCCTCTGTGGGATGTTTTATTTCCCATGCAATGTTGAAAAAGTAGCATTTTTCTATGATAGGATTGGACGTACGCTGATGGGATTGGCTGTAAACCCATGTTTTATGAGTAGTGCTTCAGCAACAACACCTTCCCTATGGAGGATGAGGAAAAATCCTCACTACTGTTGGTTTCCTTTTAAAAACATTGTCTTTCGAGTGCGTTATCATAAGTTTGGAGATGTGCAAGCTGGCAACAAAGAAAACCAATCTCGTTTCCATAAAGGGATTGAGGAAAATTTGTAGCAAGGTTGTTTCCTTTTGTTAAGTACGAATGCCTATCGATTGAGTAAAGGCATTATCCTCGGAGGCATCCTCAACCGTAGTTGGTCACATCCTTATCCTTGTGATAAACATAGACATGGAAGGAAAAGCCAAAAGAGTGGATAATGGTTATCCTGATTTCAATCAAATTCTAACTCCTATGATGCACATAATAAGTGAGAAAACTTGATCCTTAGGATGGGTTGGCTATTTAGTTGAAATATTTTAGTTGTTCTCTTAGTTTTGTCAAGATGGAATGTAGTGCAGCAGTTGTTCATGCTCACAACAATGCCCTCAGATTCTCTACGTAAGTGAGTGCACTGCCTTGGGGGCAAGAGAGCAGAATGAAGACTATCTACACATAGTTATGTGTAGTTTCAAACCTCACATCCAACAGAGTTAAAGGAGCAAGATTTTCAGGACAATAGAATACTCCAACCCTATCTTACTGTAAATCTCTGTGGATTCGAAGATATAATATCGGTATTGATTCCTTTTATTTATGATGATTTTATTAGAATCTGAATCAGATAGATAAATATTATAATTATGGGTTATGTAGGACAAGGTCCCTGTTATGAAACCAGCTCACAAAAAGATAGAAAATATAGATCAACGCCTTAGAATTCAGCCTCTTCGAGGGGGAAACCTCCTTTACATTACACAAATGAACAATTCTTCGATGATACAAATGACAAGAGCTCATTTCTATATATAGGAGTCTAAAGGGTCATAATATAATCAGAGCCGACATAACAATAATAATGTAAGGGCATAATAATAACAATAGTGGGCTTCTACGAGGCACAATAGTAACAATATGGGGACTACATGGGTACAAAAATATAATAAGGGGGTTGTACTAATAACAATATGGGGTTACACTAGTAGTATAGGGGCCTAACATGCCCCTCTCCTTCAAAAAGTGTTGTCCTCCATGGTTGAGTAGTTCTTGATGCTTCTGTATAAAATTCTTGTCCTCCCATTTGGAATCTTCAGCGGGTAAGTTCTTCCACTTGATGACATACTCTGAAATTGATTGATTTCATAGCTATCGTGTTCTTTTTTCTATGGCTACTCCAGGTTCCAATATGATTTTTCCTTCCTCTTCAAATTTTGGCAATATTGTTTGAATTGGGATCTTCTACAACTTTTGAATGACTTCCCACTCCTTTGGGCATATGGATATATGTAAGGCCTGATGTTTGGAGGAACACTTCATGGAATCAAATGAATATCATGATCATGATCATGAGTAGGTGGGAGGCCTTTGGCAGTCTCAAATACCTTGGAATGATTGTCCAAAACGTTTTGGAGATCTGGAGAAATACATGGTTTTGGTGTGGGGTCCTCTAGTGAACATAATTGTGCAATTACACCCCATTGTTATTTATTTAGAAGCTTTGTCATGCTGTTAGAGTTGATTATCTTTCTAGGTTTTCCTTCGATACCCCTCAATTCCACTTCCTTTCCTTCCCAAAAAAATTTCAAGAAAAGTTCTTGAAAATTAAAAGTTATCGTACGCAAAGATTGTAGGACTCCTAGTAAAACATCAGCACCACCCATTGGAATGGAAAGAATTGGGCTATTCAATACATATTCTCCCATGGATAGCTTGATATTATGGTACTTTCCAGAGAAATTATGGTTCCTCCACTTGCAACCATCACTTTACACTCCGGTGCTGGATAGAGGAAGCAATTCAATTCCTTCTCATAAATAGCTTGCTTGAGATGTAGTTGTAAAAATACCCAATCACCTACATCAAAAGATTTTTCACTGTGATTTTGATCTATCTGTTGTTTCATTCGATTATGTACCAAAGTGGCGTTAT
This sequence comes from Pinus tabuliformis, assembly GCA_031772625.1. Lineage (NCBI taxonomy): Eukaryota > Viridiplantae > Streptophyta > Pinopsida > Pinales > Pinaceae > Pinus > Pinus tabuliformis. The sequence goes on from CM062811.1 coordinate 353,005,239, forward strand.
CCTTTAAAAGTTGGAGAACTTGTTGTTGATGCTCGATGTGATCTTTCACTACTTGAACCTTTTTCTTTTTGATATGTCCTTCTATATTTAGATTTCGAGGAGTGGTAATTCTTCCAATGCTTTACAAGATATGGTAAGATTCATTTCTTGATGCTCGATGTGAACTTTCACTTCTTGAACATTTTTCTTCTTGATATGTCCTTCTATCTTGATAGATTGAGGAGTGGTTTTTCCGGCTAATGCATTACATGAAATGGTTTGATTCATTTCTTCTTTCTTGACTTGATATTTCACTTCTTGAACTTTTTTCTTCTTTATCTGCTGTTGGTTCCTAGTGTATATCCTCTTCTTTTGATGTTTCTTGATCCTTTTCTTCCTCCTCTTCATAATCTATGTAAAATAATTTCTTCTCAACGCACTTATGATCTTTCGTGCATTTGCTATCACAATTGTAACAAAAACTTTTTTCTCTGTTTTCTTCCAATTGTTGTGGTGTCACCCTTGTAGGTTGTGGAAGGCTAGGAGAAACAACAATTCCATATTTATAGTTGTGAGGGCTATACTTCCTTGTTGCCATAATTTTTCTTTCCACTTTGTAACAAAACCCTTTTTCTCTTTTTTTCTTCCAATTGTTGTGGTGTTGCTCTAAAGAAGGTGTTGCTCTTTGTATCCTCATAATGTGCTATCATTTCCTCTGTGAAAATTGACCACGTAACAAGTTGTTTACAATAACAAAGCCCTTTATACCATAAAAATTGATCAGGTTATAAATATGAAGATGTAATACATACCTTTTGTAACAATGGTACACCATGTAGATCAAAATAATGCTCCATCTGTATTATCCAATTTCCTGGATCCTTTCCATCAAACTTCCTCATATCATCTTTTCTTGATTTTAGGAGCTCAATATTACAATGACTGAAACTCTATGCTGTCATATCTTCCAATTCTAAAATTTTGACCTGCAGTATCCCTCTGTGTCCTCTTTCCAATGCCACCGGTCTGATCGAATTTAGATTCTCCAAGAGGGAGTTATGCACAATATCCCATGATGACCTGATTATAAACCTTTTTAGAAGAGCGAACTTCTATGAAGTGCCACGTGTCAGTGCTTTGACATTCACATCTAAAAAATATACAAAGGAAACTACAGTCCATCGTCTTTCTAGAACTTCTTACGAAATGTTAAGCTAATTCTCAAAACAAAAGTTATGAGGATTTTCCTTACGTCACCTGTTTGGAATGTAATTTGGGAGTCTACAAAAAGGCCAACTTTCTCAGATCATATCTCTGCAAATAAAGCGTGAAAAGCTCTGAAATTCAGACCCAATGTTCAGAATGATTTCGCCCCACATGTGATTTTGTTTTTGCATCTGAATCGTTGCAGAAAAAAAATTATAGCGCAAATGCCACGATGACCTGTTTAGAGCAGCGAAGCCCTAGAATCCAAAGCTCTGATACCAAATGTTATGAAACTAGCTCACAAAAAAAATAGAAAATAGAGATAAACGCCTTAGCATTTAGCCTCTTCGAGGGGGAAAACTCCTTTACATTACACAAATGAAAAATTCTTAGACGATACAAATGACAAGACCTCCTTTCTATATATAGGAGTCTAAGGGGTCATAATATAATCAGAGCCGACATAACAATAATAATGTAAGGGCATAATAATAACAATAGTGGGCTTCTATGGGGCACAATAGTAACAATATGGGGACTACATGGGTACAACACTATAATAAGTGGGTTTTACTAATAACAATAAGGGGTTACACTAGTAGTATATGGGTGTAATAGTCCCCATCGATCTGACTATTGATGGTCTAAAGGATATATATATATATATATATATATATATATATATATATATATATATATATATATCTGTGTGTGTGTGTGTGTGTGTGTGTACTAATAGTTTTGTTTGGAGTCCTCTCCGTTGGAATAAACCCAAGCCTTACTCCATGCAGGCGCTACTTAGCACAATAGATAGAGTCAACACATTCACTCCTTGGGACCATTCTCCTTGCATAATTGTTGTTTGTTTGGGTAAATATGCATCTATTTCTAGAGGATTGGTATCCATGTAAATTCATCTTCACTCGTTTTCATTCATAACTCATAACCTTAGTGACAAGCGTCGTTCCATAATAGGTTTTGTTGTATAATGGGTGTTTATGCCTCGTCCCAGTAGGGGAATCTAAGAAAAGAATGAGGCACATGTTTAATTGGTCAATGTATATACCACGATCTATGATATTGCTTTGAATTATTGTGTGTATTATATGTAATTATGTCACAGTTTTCATAAAAATATTGTTTTGAATTAGTATGCAGAATTATTTTTAAGAAGATAGTACACGACTAAATCACATAAGGTTGTGTGACGTGAAGGAAAACTATGCATAAGCATGTGTACCAGTTACATAAGATATTTTATTCCATTCATAACACATGAGTAGAGTTAATTTATATATTTTTTTATGCTCCCATAAAAATATGAATATTTAATGAATTTCTTGAATTATATTAATCCTTGAAGGGTTGGATCATAACCTCATTGTACATATTTGTATGGCTTATTATGTGTTTATTATGAGAAGAAATGGTATTCATGACAAGACTACGAGCATCTCTCATGTTTAAAACAATAGATTTGACATATTTTGCAAGAGATAGTGTCGGGCTGGATAAGTAAACGAAAAGCTATTAATACTTACAGTTATGTGAAAATTCTTAAAACTAATTTATTATTAAATGCTTTGGAAGCACATAAAAACTATATACCATGATGTACAAGTGGTTTAAGATGATTGACCTAGTTGTAAATATGTATGATTGTGGTATTAAAAGATTGAATAAATAATTCTAGTGGTGTGGTATAATACTAATCATTGCATATTTCTATGATTTGAGAATGTTAAAGTTTCCTTGAGGCCAGAGGGTTGATATAAGACATTGAGGAGTCCCACATATGGTCATATGTAATGTGAAGATAAGTATTGTCGATGTTTAACTGATTGCTACTATCATATAGACTCTTTAATCAAATAGGTTTTGATTATAAGTAATGATCAAATGATGCTCAAAGGGGAGCCTATTTGGTATACAATTACGAGAAGTTGTTTTGGTATGTTTACATGCATAAAACACTACTAAGTGAAGAAGTAACATGTTATTAAGGTTAATAAGTTACTTTTATTGAGTCCCCTTCTAAGATAAGGAGCTTAAAATTTATCATATATTTGGAAGTTTCAAAACATAAGCTATAGTTGCAGATTCCTATGAGGACACAACGACTATATGTCATGATTGGAAAGTGATGATTGTAGATATGCATAAAGAATAATTAACCAATTGGTAACCATGATAAAGCATGGCCATCATATTAATGCATACTAAATCTTGATAACAAATAATACATGAACAAAAATAAATGAGTACTTAAGTGGACAAATACATGGATGCCTTGCATATAGATCTCATTGTGGGGGTGCAATGAGCTGCATGGGTATGCTTGCATATGTGGTGTAATTGAGGTCAAATAGTAAACTATGTTTATCTTCAAAAAAAAAAATCATTAAACAAACCTCTAAAATGGATGCCTATGTATAAAGGCCAAGTGGAGATTTAATCATTACACTTATGTTAATGGTATCATTAATTAGTCAATATGGTCAACATTTTACTCATATTTGTTTTGAGATGGCATGGATGCTATGCAAGGGCTATGGATGCTATACAAATTCATTGAGGTAAATTAGTAATATCATCACCTCATTCTAATCGTATTCAAAATCAAATGATGAGTTGTATGGTTTCTTGTTAAGAACATAAATTAAGGAAATTATGTTATGCTTAAAAGATCCCAAGAAGGGATAAAGGATGTGAGAAACAAGTATTTTATAAGACTAAATACCTTAAGGTTTTATTTTGAATTTAATTTGGCTATGTTGGTCAGCTCACATGCAAAGTAATGATGTAAATTAATTTGGTTATGGTTTGTCAATAGATGAATTATTTTAAGAAAATGTTCCAATTACACATTGTTTGAGGAAACAAAACCTTATCAAGTCATTATGCATAAGTAAATAAGCATGCATGGGTTGGAACCTGAGGGATTCTAGTTAAGTAAGTTAATATCTTAACCTAGATATGCAAGAGACATAAGGAACATATCAATTCATGGGATGGGATTGCAAAGTGGGTGCAGAGAAGTAATACAACATATTGTATACACATTAAATAAAAGGACATCATGCATTAATAATGATCAACATCTTTTTAACCAAGTAATGTATACATGGAAATTGAAAATGATGTAGTTGATGCATTAGAACAATTCAGGGTGGTCTAATGATTGTTGCATAAACCACAAATTCATAATTGATCACTTGGTTTAAGGGTGATTTAAGGCACTAACATGTAAATACCCTTGGGTCACACCTCACATAAAATTTAAAGGGTGTGAAGTGATGAATAGTATAGATTTCACTTATAACCTCTATATGGGAGATGCATGTAGATGCATATTGTTTATTGAATGAGGTCATACATACACTGAAGTATGCATGACCAACAAGATGTAGAGGTATAAAAAGGGAAAATGGTCAATCCTATGACATAATTTGTTAAGTGCGGAATAATTTTTAAGAACTAAGCAAATTTGTTCTAATGATCATGAGACTTCAAATATCTGTGATAGACTGATTATCATACTCAATAGTCTACCTTACAGTACATTTCATTGTTGTTAAAACCTAGTACAGGTGACAGATTTGACCCAAAAAACTAAAAGTTATGGGTATGATTGAGTTATATTGTGCATGATGACTGTTATGATACTATTATTACATGACATATGGAATTGATTTAAACATGACACAAATCTTTCTTAATTACATAGACGAAGCATGATAAATGAATCTTGGTATGATACTAACATGGTGGAAAAACATGCGGATATAGTTTATGTCATGAAGGTGATAACATGAGGATGGTATTATAGGTTGTACCATAGTTGGACTATGTACAATAGTACATATAGGACCATATGACTACATATCTTACATGTTTGAAAAATGAAATGTGTATTGGTGTGTATAACATACCCTGTGTGCAGGTATGTAGTAGTCATTAGACGGATGTTGGGCCAGGTAAACAAACCTTGATATTACCTCGAAGAAGGAAAGTAAGTTTCGCATACATACAATTACAATGAATATACGTATATGAATATATATTGTGATGCGAAATAATCTGTTATGACTTTGTAGGCATATTAATGTGGAAAATATGTCAATTGACGTATTATATGTAGAGAGACTGCAAGAAGCAGGTGTTCGGCAAGAACACAAAGGCTTGAAAGAATTCAAGCTGAGGACATGAATTCTTCAGATAAAATAAATGATAAGCAATAACTGCTTAAATAATAATCAATTATGATATTTATCATAGTTAAACTTTGCATCAATAAATTCTCACAAATGGTTTGGAAAAAATGTGTCACAAGTAGCTATGGAAGGAGAGTTGAGACTTATGTAGTTATGAAAGGAGAGATTCTAGGAGCACTCCTTGTGGCAGATGTACATCGGGGAATTTTCATGAAGTGATAGAGCCATGAAATCTGTTGATATAGAAACCAACTACCTGTGAATGAGGATATGATGCAGTGATACCCTGAGGATGGTGTAAAATTTAAGGGGGGATTATATAACAACCCTCCCTTATGTACTACATTATTTTAAAGCTAAGCTAAGTTATAGTTAGGTATGATATCCTCCCTTGTGTGTTAAAGGTTGTATACCTAAGCTGAGAAAAACTAGGTTTGATACCCTCCTTTGTGGGTTAAATTATTCTACACTTAAGCTGAGGAAAGCTAGGTGATATGTAATATGAAAAGAAAATGTATTATTAAATAAATTAATAAAATAAATCACTTTGAGGTTGGAGCACCAAGAGAGAGGAGATGCTTCCCAAATCCCAGGAGGAATGGGATAGAGAGGAATCTTTCATGATAAGCTTCTAGATGTGATTTTAGATAAGCTTGGATGGATTGGAAATCCATCGCATGGATGCGAGATAAAAATCCATCGAACAAAAAAGCTTTGCAGGAGATAAAGGCAAGCCTTTATGTGGAAATGCGTCGTGGGAGATAAAGACGAGCTTCTTTGGGTAAGACCTAGGAAAATGGAAAAATCCATAAAGCGGGATGCCACTAATGGTAACTAAATCATGAAAGAGGGTATTAAATACTAAATACATTGGTCAATTGAGGACAATTGATCCTTGGCAAGATCTTTGGCTCGGTGGGGAATCAGAAGTGATTCGTGGCTAGGTGGTGGCACTCCTCCCTCCAAGTGAGGTTTATTTCATGTAAGATGCGTATGATGATTCTTACTCTCTCTTTGTTATTCATTCAGTTGTTTATGAGACGGGTTCTTATATTTCTTCTTCATGAAAACGTTTGATGAATAATGTATGCTTATGGCATTTCTCTCTAATCCAATGTGATTCAATTGCATGGTATGTGTTCCTTTTTTTTTTTTTCTAAGCAACATTACCTACTTTGTATTAATATTTACAGCGGAAACTTTACATACGAGATTTCTTGCTGCCCATGTCCGTGAGAGGCGCCATGGCAGCTGTGACATAGTCCCAAAACCCATTACATCTCTGTGAAACCCACCACCAGAAGGTACCTAGACATCTCCCTAAAAACCGCCAACAAAAAGACTCAAAACATCTCTGTGAAACCCACGCAGGGGCAGAGTTTGTCAGATGGATACAGGGCATGTGGTGATGGCCCAAACCAAAAAAACTACATTCCGTAACGGAAGAGAAACCAAGAGACAGCAGTTGATACATAAGACCCAGAAACTTAATTCAACAGAAAAAACTAGAAAGACACAAGACAACAGGAGAGATAACAGAACCGACCACGATCCCACACGCGTCCAGGCATCATGCATGAGAGCCACCTGGGCTTAGCCCTCGTTCGCGTCGTCCCCCGGCTCGTCCTCTGGCTCAGCTTCACGAATCCAAGCCCAACCATGTCCTTCTGGTAAGCCGTCCAAGAAGGCCGGCAATTCAGGTTCGCGCTCCCGCAGTGCAGCATCCCTTGAGCTTGAGGCCTCCCCCAATGGCCTCTTACCTTTGTCCACAACCCGACATTCTTCCGCCAGAGCCTGAGGCAGACTTCCTTCTTGCACCAGGGGAATTCCCCCTTCGTTATCCAAGGGATTCTCCATTGCAGGTGGCCGAGGCAAGCCATCTTCATTCTCTTCCGGGATCCTGGAGAATAACACAGATATATGGGCATTGATGCCCAAATTTTCTCTGGAATTGCGCAGTGTAAAGATGACAGAGCCAAACGCAGGTAGGCTTGTCTCGCCATTGTTGGACCCTCCAGCTTCCACAAATTGGCTGGCCTGCACCTGAGGAGCTCCCACACGTCGATAACAGTAAACACAGCAGCAATGGTGGTGTAGGTCAGCTGCAGGCCCGCGAGAGGATCTGGCTCGCCCTGAGCCTCTTCCTCGACGACATGGCATTCTCTCCCGCACCATTCTTCCAGATACCTCTTCCTCAGACGGAGTTTCCTTCCAATTCGGCTCACGATAGCAAACAGATGACTGCAAGCATGAACCAGGGAGGACCAGCAGTCGGCCAGCCTCCCCCAATTCCACAATAACCCCAGAATTCGCAGAACGCAGAGCATGAACACCATAGCTTTGGGTTTCAACTGCCCCCAAATCGAAATTCTTAACGACCCCTTCATTCCTTCGATTTGTCCCCGCATTGAATGCGGCCATCAACCTCCGCTGTGGTTCCTGCGCCTTCATAAAGGCTGGTGTGCTGCATTGCTGGTCGATGGGAGGTGGCGGCGAGGAGCCTTAAAGCCCTCCGTCCGTCGCGTGTCCTATCGACCGTGGCAAGTGGCCTTACCTGGTCATGCGAGGTGGCACCCGCATCCGGGGAAAAGGTAGTGGGCTTGGCCCGGTTTAGACTAACTACTCGCACGACGAGCTACGACCTTGCTCGGGATCGAACACAAGACCGGTCCGTCATGACGAGGCCGACTTTACCACTACGCCGCCTCCACGACCTTCATGGTATGTGTTCCTTACCTGTTATGAGATAAAATAATTTACCAAAGATATAAGAATGATTAAATTTATCTCTACTATGGAAAGGATGGTTTTCTTATACATGTTGTATTCTAGTGTAAAGATATTCGTTACATTAACATCAAGAGGTAAATCTGGTGTATGTGGGACACTTAAGGTATCATGCTTATAATTGAATAAATAGAGAAATTGTTTTAGATAAGAATAGTCTAATTAGTTAGTTATGTATGTTGAACTAAGGGTTTGTCAGATTACTATGATGATGCTTAATTATATTATTGATGCATGGTTATGTTGTGGCCGGCAACAACTCCCCTTTGTTCATTTAAGTGTTGACCAAAATACTAAATGAATGGGGACCCTTAGTTAATTTTTTAGGAAAAAACAAGAGTTTCCTTTCCTCAAAAGAAGGTTACCATCATGGGCTTAGGTAAGTCTTTTGAATATTTTAAACCTAAGTCTATGATAAGGAGAAAATATTTAAAGTCGCGTTGCAAAAAGATAGGAAATACCTCCATTTCTCTTTAAATATCGGTATGCGCAAGATCCTCGTGTTAAGAATAACATCGCGTCGCAACAAAGTAATACTCATAAAGAAAAACTTAAAGATTCACCGATCTGTGATAACGCCGATCGCAAGATCGCATATCGCAGAAATAAGCCGACAAAATTTGGCAAACATCAAACTTTTGTGATCTGTGATGTTGCGATCGCTGCGATATTACATCCTCGCGATTTGCGATGGTGCGATTTGCGATCGCGCGATATGCGAGGTTACGTAACCAAATCATAAATCACTTCATTATGAATCCTTCGGGCATGCCATTCAAAGAAAAGCCACTTACCATAATCTGACTTGAAATAATGCGGTTTTAATGATAGTAAATGAATTAGTTGTCAGTTATTAAATGAATTAAAGACGCGTGCCTTTGTAGAGAATTACTTCACGTAAGGTGGCATATTTGATAGATCTGTTGCATTTAAAACTCTCCCATCACCTTTCTGGATCAGTCATTTCCATTTCACTCGTAATCTGCAGGAACGAAGAGCTAAGATGATTCAAACACAAACGCAGGAAGAAATGGGAAAGAAAAATAAATCTCAAAGCTCCGAAGCGAAGGAAAAGATGAAGGAGATGGCGCCTTTGTATACAGACATAGCCTGTAACAGAGACGCAGGGATATCAACATGGGAAAGCATGTACAGGCTGCTAGAAGAGGAAAATCCTAGAATAATGAAGGTTGTTGCTGTCGCGGGCTCACAACGCTCTTCCGAGGCATCCTTAGAGGAGCTAGCATGTTCATTTCTTCACAGGATAGTGGAAAGACCCAAAATTCTACCATATACGGATATGATCAAGTGGATACTTGATAATGCAGACATGAGCAACAGACAATTCAAGGTGGAAGGACACGGGATCATCGGATCATTTGCTGCGCAAGATTTGAAGCTTATGTATCATCTTCCTGAACCGCAGGTGACTTATAACGCACAATTCGTTAAGAAATTCGCGGCAGAGAACCCAGACCTATCAGAGACCACCAGAGATTGGTCTAGAAAAGAGGAGCTGCTCAAAAAGGACAAAAACGGTATGTACAGCACTGGTTCCCTCACCTCTCCATATTGTTTTGCTGCGGCCATGCTTTGTAAGTTATTTGGGATGCCGGATATCAATAAGTTTTCGTCTGAATGGCTACCATTGATTGATCCTGCCACAAACGCCGATATTATAGATTGGGCCAAAATCCTTTCTGATAATCTATACATGGCTGTTATCAATTACCGGTCTAAAAGATCCTCGTCTCAAAGGATCTATCCTCCTTTTTATCTATCTGCATATGTTATGGATTCTATTTGTCTTGTGTCTAAGTTTCCCATTATGGGTTGGAAGTGGACTACCCAGGACCCATTGCCTATTCATGTTTATCATAAGGTGTTATGGGATTCTCAGTTCGTCCCTCACTTCTACCATATTTGCCACGGGCTTATTTTGCCCTTGTATAGAATAATATATGATGAAGACCCCCCGAGGTGCTCTCCCGAGGCACAAATTGACATCATCCCCATCGCGAGATGGTTCGGGGAAGAATGGTTTACCTACATTAGAGTTTTTGGAAGCATTGTACCTCCACATGTCCTACCTCTATATATCCCTGATAAACTTTTGGCTCAGGAAATTGCTTACCAAACCTGTTCAGAAGGCGGCCTCACCAAAGACCTAAAGGACAAGAAGAAGGCCATATGGCCTCAATTTCCTATAGCTTATGGGGCCTTCTCATTGTTCGATGTAGGACACGCTTTCACCGAAGTCGAGAATGTGACGTGTCTTCAATTATTTAAATTCCCAGCAAGGCCATTTGACCCAAATGATGTTGCCCAAGAGTTCACAACGAACGTCAAAATAAAAGTATTCGCTGGAAAGAAAGATTTTTTGATGATTTGTTTCAAAGTAGAAGCTCACTCCAAGAGATTTTGCGGGAAGCTCGGTCGAGGTTGTCTCCAAATGACCTCCAAAGATTCATGTTATACAGAGAAAGAAGGCTGTCCAATATTCCTCTAGAGAAGCTGCGACTGCCTCCTAGAGAACCAACTCCAAGCATTAGCCTCAGTGAAAACTCTAGCACTTCCAGATCTAAATCCAACGCTGCGCAAGGAGTACCTGAGCACGCTAAAGAGTCTGGATGCGACCAAGGAAAAAACGAAGAAAAAACCAAAGATACAGCTCAGTCAAGTGCAATGTCTCAACAACAAGTTGTCGCCTCCCCGCCAAGAGATGTCCCCCCTCCTGTCATCGAAGCACCAATCGTCACAACAGAACTGGAAAAAGAATGGGAAACCTTCAACGAATTGATCAGTCTTGAAGGGCAAGCCCCAAAAACACCTGTGAACAATACACAAGTAGTGCAAGAAGTGGTTCCGACCATAGTGAGCAGTGTCATAGAAACGGAGCACAGTCCTATCGCTCCACCTTCTGAGCTTCTACTTAATGTAGAAGAAATTCCCCCACTGGATGTATTCTATAGTCCCCAACACAAAGCAGTTGTAAGGAGACAGAGGAAGAAAAGAAAATTAGAAAATACACTGTCACAAGATGCTGAACATTTGGACGTCTTATAGAAAGACCCCAACAATAACCCGACTGAAAATCTCACTAAGCTATCTCAGATCGCAGGAGCATATGGTTCTGCAACTATTGACAAGGCATTGGAAGTTCAGCAACTATTAAAAGAACAAGAAGATCAGATACAGCTGCTACACCAACAGTTGCAACAGGCCAATGCTAATATTGAAGCTTCCAAACAGCTCGAGAAGCTGCAGGAAGACTTTCAGCAGATGCAGATAGGCTATCAAAGAAGTCTAGACAAGAAAGGAAAACAATTGCAGACTTTACAAGAAATGCATAAAGATGAGCCTAAGCTGGCAGAATTTATTTTAGAATCTATTGGCTTAAATGAGCAACTATTGCAGCAACAGGAAGAGTTGGGACGTAAAATATCACAGTGGAGTCACTATTACAAGCTGAGCGATAAAATCACCAATCAAGTGGTAGACTTGCGGAGTGACTATGATCAGAGTGACAGAAGGGTGACGGATTACTTAACTTGGCAGGATGATGATAAAAGAAAAAGAGTAGGTGCACCCAGAATAAACGAAAATCATAAAGAATTGCTCTTTAAATGAGAATTTACACAGGGCCAATTTAATTGCAGAGACCACCCCGGGATACCTACCAAATAAGTTATAACTGGAAGCAGAATGGAAGCAAAAAGCACAGGCAAAGAGGAAAGCAATCCAAGCATTAAACAGGTTGAATTGGGAATGTTACTAGACATACTTGGTCAAGCTGCACAACCAATGGATGACGGTGAAATGCATCACAAACGCGGCCGAAAATGTAGTGCCAGCTCTCGTAGATGCTGTTTTCACAGCCCAGCTCAGCGCAGAAATCAGTCAGCCGACTCTCCTCAAGCCCATGCTGAACACTTGCAACTTTAAGGACCAAGTTCAGAAATAGCCTTATTTAGAATGTTGTTTTTTCTTTTAACTAGATTAGAAAAAGGACGGTCATTTGAAAACCGCATCCTAAATTTTGTAATAATACTACTATTAGAATTAGGAAGTAGTATTTTAACCCTTCTCATTGCATTTGGAGAGGGGTCCAAAAATTTGTCAAAAACTTGTCCTCCGAACATGCACTTCTGCACCCTCAGAGGAGGTTTTGATGAATGGATGGATCGAGATTTATTAATGTTTGCATTTTAATGTCTGCTAGTGATGTTGCACTTTTGTACTCTTAGTAGATGTTAGAACAAGTAGAGATAAATCATTTTTGCTTGAAGTTTATGGGTAGAATTAGTCATAAATGGTACTTTTATCTCTTGACCAATTTCTGCTTATATTCTTAAAGTGATATGCAGTTTTCAGTTGTTTATATGTTAATGCATGAATGTGTGGGTTACCATTTGGCACTTCTGTACGGTGGAGTCATTTATTTGTGTTTGATATATGAATAACTTATTATGCGATATGCTGTTCACAACTGTTTTGGTTAACTTTTTATGCAGAGTGGTTTATCTTAATTGATTTCTATCCTTATGATAGCTGAATGATCTTTATTACCAGTTATTGTTTGAAATCTCTTTAGATCGCATAATAGAAGAAATACACCCCAGGTTAGCGTAGATTAGATGTGTTGTTTCTCATTAGATTACAATAACATAGAGTTAGTTTAGAAGTTTGAATTAAATTAGCTTTAAATACTCCTAGATCAGCATCATCCAACTCTACACACACACACACCCCTTAGATTGGGAAACTGGTCCCATTATCCCCAGTCGGACCCGCTATACCAAACGGATAAGGAGCTGCCAACCAAGGTCCGGACCGGGTGGGTATCCCCCTTGTTGTCGACCCGATTTTCGGGGCTTCAACATATTTGGCGCTAGAAGGAGGGCCTGAACATAGTGTCTGTTGGAATGATTTTCAATTGTAAAATTTGAATCAGGATGGCTGCTCATAAAATTCCTATTTGGAGTTGCATCCATGTTCCTACCTCTTCCAACACTCCACCAGAAGTGGTAAGACTCTTGTCTCAGGTAAAATTCAATGGTAAGAATAATTCTTCTGCTTTTAATCATGCTCTTCAATTTATTCAAAAAGTTTCAAGTTCTGATATTCAGAGAATTGATGAAGGCGTTTTGTGCAGGATTTTTACTCTTACATTCACGGCGGAAGCTAGAAAATGGTGCAGAACCCTCCCAGTTGCATCAATTCACAGCTGGGACCAATTCGTCAAGACTTTCATTTTTGAATTTGATTGTTACGACTATGACCAGGTATATGATGAAATTGATTATCTACGGAAATAAGATGAATCTATTAGGGATTTTAATATGCGATTTCATCTTAATTGTCTAAAGTATGATCTTGAAAGTGAACTCACGGATGAAGAATCTTCAGATTATGCTGAGTATTCCCTGCCTCCTATCTCCGATGAAGCAGAAATTAGTTCAACCTTTGTTTCATTTTCTTCTAATGTGAATGAGGATTCCAAGTTGAATATACAAATCAGCCATGATGAAGAAAGTCCCCAAAGCCTAGGAGTCATGCATGCTCTAATGCAAGAAGACAAAAGCGAGAATGCTGGAGGAAATCCTACCTTGGAACCAGGATATGACTTTGATACAAGGTCAGATAATATCATTGCAAATCAACAAATGCAGATGCCAAGGTTAGAACAACAAACTATTTCTCTTTCAAAAAGTATCAGTACACCAAGGTATGATCTAAAGCCCGATGTCTATGATGAATCTGATGAACAATGTTTTTTCCATGATGTTTTTAAATGCATTGTTCCAGAATCGCATTTTTCTCTTTATCCTGATGTTTTTAGTGATGATAATTTATCCCCTCTCAATATTAAAGATATCTCAAAAAACATAGAGGATTATTCAAACAAGCCATCATTAGGTTTTCAAGATAAAGAGACAGCTATAGAACATCCTTTGACCATTTTCAAACAAGAACCACTTGACCTTCCTTGTCTGAAAATATATGATGAAAAAGAGAAATCTAGGGAAGCCTGTAAAATCATTTATGATAGTTACTTTGACAACGATGATGTTGTTGAGTTATCCTATGTAACTCAACTAAGCTCAGATAATGAGAGATATCCTAATTCAGAAATCATATCAGTCAATCCTCATTTCAAAGTAAAATATCATTTGTATGATTTTACTATCCAAGACAATACCCCGATCTATGATTCATATCATGAGGAAACCTCCATGCCTGTTCACAATCATAACTTGTCTTCTGATTCACAAGACGGAATTTGAAATTGCTCAGATCCCATAATTCTGGCCAGTTCTTGTGAGAAGCAAGATATTACAAGTAAATCCTAGTTGTGTTGTAACATTATTTCTACAGATAATCATTCCTTTCTTTCTCACTTGCACTCATTTTGTACAAAATCGGATTTTGTTTTAAATTTTCAGACTTTTGATAGATTATTGTGGCATGTTGAGCATCTTATCAAAGAACATTCGAAAGATGTGCCACCATTTTGGAAAGCTAAGCTGTGTCAAGGAAGTATAGAACTTTCTCAATTCCAAGATCAATCAATATCAGACTTTCTTAAGAAACTTCTTTGGCATCCAAAACACCATCAACCAAGGAAAGTACCTTTCGAAACTTGTTGGCAATTCGCGCCAATTGATAAGGATCTTTCCAGGAATTTCCATCTATTCTGCATCGAACTATTTAGTGATTTATATATGGAAACTTTCCTTTTAAACGAAATCGCTAAAAGCTCAACTTTAACGAACAGTAGGTTACAAGCCATTGAAACTAAAAAATCATATTCACAACCTGGCTTGTCATCTTTCCTATTACGAGATCATCAATCCATAACAGAAATTCATCCTGATTTTTATGATCCAATAGGTTCCCAGTTGGAAAGAAGTTTTCATGAGAAAGAGAGTTCAGACAGAATTCCAACTGAAGTTACGCATTCTTATTCCACATCCAACATTAACAGTCCAAGGAAAATTTTGTTCTTAACACTGATGTTTGGAAGTTACATACGGCTAGGAATAAAAATGAAGAGATGGTTCCACTGGAAATATCATTTCACCTAGCTAATCTTCTGTATATAGTTAGAATAGGAGTAGGAGTAATTTAGCTAGGTTATTAGGTTTACTTTTAATAGTTGGTAGGCAAAATAAGAGAAGAGATTATCCCTATTCTGTACATAACCCTAGAGAATGTCTACCTCTCATTGCGTTAAATATTTTTCTCCATAATAAAATTTGCTATGGTTAACAGCATTTGACATTTACTAAAGACACCTTTTCTCTATCAAAGATTTTGAACTTCTGCTTCTATGAACAGCAAATCTTTTGGAAACTTGATCTTTATTATCAATAGAACTTTAACCCAGATATGATACTAGTTTCAAGTCTAAGAAATTTGAAGAAAGCTATCTTGGTGAAGATATTGTTTTATGTTAGTACAACGAAAGGTATCAATAATGAAATAAAGATTCTCTGTAGAAGCAGCTATTTCCAGACAACTCTATCATTGTCGTCCAGAACTTTCTTAAGGAAAGAAAATTTGACTTCCTCCCTGCTAAAGGAAATCGCAGCATTCAGAGGAACAATCCAAGAAAAAAAAAAACAAACAAACACTATCATGGAAAATTTTAGGGGCTATTATTCGCCCATGGGCTAATTTTCTATACTTTTTTCCAAAAAAAAAGATTCGCTAATTTCCATTTTTTTGTAAAAATGGTTCGCCCAAATTTTAAAGAATGAAATTATTTTACCCTAAAAATCGCCAAAAAATTATATATAGACTACATAAAAATATTATAAATTTGAATATTTTTACAAACATATCTCCAAAAATTTTATAGATTTCATATTATGGACTAGTGGGATTCGCCAAGGTTTCTAAACTTTAAGATAAATTTCCATCCTTAAAATTTTCCCTGAACACTATATCTCAAAGAATAAGAGGTCTCATCACGAGCCGGCTTATCATGATCACAGATATTATAACTTGCTGACTTTCCCAATACTGTCCACCAAAACAGGGCAACGACTCAAGATTGTTGCAATCAAAAGACAAGGGGTCTCATCACGAGCCATCTTGTTCAGCAAAAGTGTAAATCAAGTGAATGACTATGTCATAATTTGGCCACCAAACCAAGACATTGTTCTTTAGAGAATAAAAAGGAAAAAGTGTCAAAAATGGGTTTTTCTCTGAAAAGTTGTAAATAGCCTTAAGCAGGATAAAGGATCATTACTGGGTAATAGGTAACCCTGTCGAGGCTATGGACGCCTGCTGGCAGCAGAGGCTCTACCTGCGACAAAGGAGCATATTTAAAAGGCTGCTACATAGGGAAGACTTTATTTTAATTTTCACAAGACCAAGTAATGGCTGATGTAAATGCAAGGACAAGCTGAGGATGCAAGTAATTAAAATAGAAAGAGGTTGAAACAAAACATCATTGACAGTTTGAAGTATGATATGCTTTATCTTTTTATAATAAAGTTTAAGTTTTCTGAGAAATTTTTTTGATTCGGGAGTTTGAAAACGTCAATAGAAGATCAGAGATAACTGGTTCTCCCAAGTGAATTGCCAATTGTTGTGGCCGGCAACAACCCCCTTTGTTCATTTAAGTGTTGACCAAAATACTAAATGAATGGGGACCCTTAGTTAATTTTTTAGGAAAAACAAGAGTTTCCTTTCCTCAAAATAAGGTTACCATCATGGGCTTAGGTAAGTCTTTTGAATATTTTAAACCTAAGTCTATGATAAGGAGAAAATCTTTAAAGTCGCGTTGCAAAAATATAGGAAATACCTCCATTTCTCTTTAAATATTGGTATGCGCAAGATCCTCGTGTTAAGAATAACATCGCGTCGCAACAAAGTAATACTCATAAAGAAAAACTTAAAGATTCACCGATTTGTGATAACGCCGATAGCAAGATCACATATCGTAGAAATAAGCCGACAAAATTTGGCAAACATCAAACTTCTGCGATCTACGATGTTGCGATCGCTGCGATATTACATCCTCGCGATTTGCGATGGTGTGATTTGAGATGGTGCGATTTGTGATCGCGCGATATGCAAGGTTATGTAAGCAAATCATAAATCACTTCATTATGAATCCTTCGGGCACGCCATTCAAAGAAAAGCCACTTACCATAATCTGACTCGAAATCATGCGCTTTTAATGATTGTAAATGAATTAGTTGTCAGTTATTAAATGAATTAAAGACGCGTGCCTTTGTAGAGAATTACTTCACGTAAGGTGGAATATTTGATAGATCTGTTGCATTTAAAACTCTCCCATCACCTTTCTGGATCAGTCATTTCCATTTCACTCGTAATCTGCAGGAACGAAGAGCTAAGACAATTCAAACACAAACGCAGGAAGAAATGGGAAAGAAAAATAAAGCTCAAAGCTTCGAAGCGAAGGAAAAGACGAAGGAGATGGCACCTTTGTATACAGACACAACCTGTAATAGAGACGAAGGGATATCAACATGGGAAAGCATGTACAGGCTGCTAGAAGAGGAAAATCCTAGAATAATGAAGGTTGTTGTTGTCACGGGCTCACAACGCTCTTCCGAGGCGTCCTTAGAGGATCTAGCATGTTCATTTCTTCACACGATAGCGACAAGACCCAAAATTCTACCATATACGGATATGATCAAGTGGATACTTGATAATGCAGACATGAACAACAGACAATTCAAGGTGCAAGGACACGGGCTCATCGGATCGTTTGCTGCGCAAGATTTGAAGCTTATGTATCATCTTCCTGAACCGCAGGCGACTTATAACGCACAATTCGTTAAGAAATTCGCGGCAGAGAACCCAGACCTATCAGAGACCACCAGAGATTGGTCTAGAAAAGAGGAGCCACTCAAAAAGGACAAAAATGGTATGTACAGCACTGGTTCCCTCACCTCTCCATATTGTTTTGCTGCGGCCATGCTTTGTAGGTTATTTGGGATGCCGGATATCAATAAGTTTTCGTCTGAATGGCTACCATTAATTGATGCTGCCACAAACGCCGATATTATAGATTGGGCCAAAATCCTTTCTAATAATCTATACATGACTGTTATCAATTACTGGTCTAAAAGATCCTCGTCTCAAAGGATCTACCCTCCTTTTTATCTGTGTGCATATGTTATGGATTCTATTTGTCTTGTGTCTAAATTTCCCATTATGGGTTGGAAGTGGACTACCGAGGACCCATTGACTATTCATGTTTATCATAAGGTGTTATGGGATTCTCAGTTCGTCACTCACTTCTACCAGATTTGCCACGGGCTTATTTTGCTCTTGTATAGAATAATGTATGATGAAGACCCCCCGAGGTG
Source organism: Pinus tabuliformis (assembly GCA_031772625.1). Classification (NCBI taxonomy): domain Eukaryota; kingdom Viridiplantae; phylum Streptophyta; class Pinopsida; order Pinales; family Pinaceae; genus Pinus; species Pinus tabuliformis. The sequence goes on from CM062811.1 coordinate 353,023,777, forward strand.
CTCTCCCGAGGCACAAATTGACATCATCCCCATCGCGAGATGGTTCAAGGAAGAATGGTTTACCTACATTAGAGTTTTTGGAAGCACTGTACCTCCTCATGTCCTACCTCTATATATCCCTGATAAACTTTTGGCTCTGGAAATTGCTTACCAAACCTATTCAGAAGGCGGCTTGACCAAAGACCTAAAGGACAAGAAGAAGGCCATATGGCCTCAATTTCCTATAGCTTGTGGGGCCTTCTCATTGTTCGATGTAGGACACGCTTTCGCCGAAGTGGAGAATGTGACGTGTCTTCAATTATTTAAATTCCCAGCAAGGCCATTTGACCCAAATGATGTTGCCCAAGAGTTCACAACGAATGTCAAAATAAAAGTATTCGCTGGAAAGAAAGATTTGTTTGATGATTTGTTTCAGAGTAGAAGCTCACTCCAAGAAATTTTGCGGGAAGCTCGGTCGAGGTTGTCTCCAGATGACCTCCAAAGATTCATGTTATACAGAGAAAGAAGGCTGGCCAGTATTCCTCTAGAGAAGCTGTGACTGCCTGCTAGAGAACCAACTCTAAGCATTAGCCTCAGTGAAAACTCTAGCACTTCCAAATCTAAATCCAATGCTCCGCAAGGAGTACCTGAGCATGTTAAAGAGTCTGGATGAGACAAAGGAAAAAATGAAGAAACAACTAAAGATACAGCTAAGTCAAGTGCAATGTATCAACATCAAGTTGTCGCCTCCCTGCCAAGAGATGTCCCCCCTCCTGTCATCGAAGCACCACTCATCACAACAGAACTGGACAAAGAATGGGAAACCTTCAATGAATTGATCAATCTTAAAGGGCAAGCCCCGAAAACACCTGTGAACAATACACAGGTAGTGCAAGAAGTGGTTCCTACCATAGTCAACAGTGTCACAGAAATGAAGCACATTCCTATCGCTCCACCTTCTGAGCTTCTACTTAATGTAGAAGAAATTCCCCCACTGGATGTATTCTATAGTCCCCAACACAAGGCAGTTGTAAGGAGACAGAGGAAGAAAAGAAAATTAGAAAATACACTGTCACAAGATGCTGAACATTTGGACGTCTTATAGAAAGACCCCAACAATAACCCAATTGAAAATCTCACTAAGCTATCTCAGATCGCAGGAGCATATGCTTCTGCAACTATTGACAAGGCATCGGAAGTTCAGCAACTATTGAAAGAACAAGAAGATTAGATACAGCTGCTACAACAACAGTTGCAACAGGCCAATGCTAATATTGAAGCTTCCAAACAGCTCGAGAAGCTGCAGGAAGACTTTCAGCAGATGCAGATAGGCTATCAAAGAAATCTAGACGAGAAAGGAAAACAATTGCAGACTTTACAAGGAATGCATAAAGATGAGCCTAAGCTGGCAGAATTTATTTCAGAATCTATTGGCTTAAATGAGCAACTACTGCAGCAACTGGAAGAGTTGGGACGTAAAATATCACAGTGGAATCACTATTGCGAGCTGAGCGATAAAATCACCAATCAAGTGGTAGACTTGCGGAGTGACTATGATCAGAGTGACAAAAGGGTGACGGAATACTTAACTTGGCAGGATGATGATAAAGGAAAAAGAGCAGGTGCACCCAGAATAAACGAAAATCATAAAGAATTGCTCTTTAATAAATGGGACGATCAAATCAGGCAGGTAGAGCGAGCAGCGGAGACAGCAGCTACACAGGGAAGCATTCTTATTGACTGTGTAATTGAGAATTTACACAGGGCCAATTTAATTGCAGAGACCACCCTGGGATACCTACCAAATAAGTTACAACTGGAAGCAGAATGGAAGCAAAAAGCGCAGGCAAAGGGGAAAGTAATCCAAGCATTAAACAGGTTGAATTGGGAATGTTATTGGACATACTTGGTCAAGCCGCACAACTAATGGATGACGGTGAAATGCATCACAAACGCGGCCGAAAAAGTAGTGCCAGCTCTCGTAGATGTTGTTTTCGTAGCCCAGCTCAGCGCAGAAATCAGTCAGCCGACTCTCCTCAAGCCCATGCTGAACACTTGCAACTTTAAGGACTAAGTTCAGAAATAGCCTTATTTAGAATGTTTTTTTTTCTTTTAACTAGATTAGAAAAAGGACAGTCATTTGAAAACCGCATCCTAAATTTTGTAATTATACTATTATTAGAATTAGGAAGTAGTATTTTAACCCTTCTCATTGCATTTGGAGAGGGGTCCAGAAATTTTTCAAAAACTTGTCCTCCATGCACCTCTGCACCCTCAGAGGAGGTTTTGATGAATGGATGGATCGAGATTTATTAATGTTTGCATTTTAATGTCTGCTACTTATGTTGCACTATTGTACTCTTAGTAGATGTTAGAACAAGTAGAGATAAATCGTTTTTGCTTGAAGTTTATGGGTAGAATTAGTCATAAATGGTACTTTTATCTCTTGACCAATTTCTGCTTATATTCTTAAAGTGATATGCAGTTTTCAGTTGTTTATATGTGAATGCATGAATGTGTGGGTTACCATTTGGCACTTCTGTACGGTGGAGTCATTTATTTGTGTTTGATATATGAATAACTTATTATGCGATATGCTGTTCACAACTGTTTTTCTTAACTTTTTATGCAGAGTGGTTTATCTTAATTGATTTCTATTCTTATGATAGATGAATGATCTTTATTACCAGTTATTGTTTGAAATCTCTTTAGATCACATAATACAAGAAATACACCCCGGGTTAGCATAGATTAGATGTGTTGTTTCTCATTAGATTACAATAGCATAGAGTTAGTTTAGAAGTTTGAATTAAATTAGCTTTAAATACTCCTAGATCAGCATCATCCAACTCTACACACACACCCCTCAGATTGGGAAACTGGTCCCATTATCCCCAGTCGGACCCACTATACCAAACGGATAAGGAGCTGCCAACCAAGGTCCGGACCGGGTGGGTATCCCCCTTGTTGTCGACCCAATTTTCGGGGCTTCAACAGGTTAATGTCGGATAATACTCCATTAGTGCTCGTGTATATTTTATAGGTTGCATGCCATGTTTATTCCTTCATACTCAATGATGATTTTTCCATACATAAGTTGTTTATATCAATCTAAGGGTTTCTAGTACAGATCCGATAGAGCATAAAGAATGGTGTGATATTATGGGGTTGTTTAGACTATTAAGAAATGAGTATAGTAACAGGAATAATACTGGTCCCTGCCATGATAAATGTGGACAATAGTTAGATCTTAGCTGTAAAAATAAGAAATTTTTTGGATTGGGAGCCTAATACGCTATTATTCCAGGATAGGCTGAAGAGGTATGTTATAATATAGATGTAGAAAGTGATAGAAGTGAACAACCTAACTTGCTTTCTATCTGTTTAGCACAAAACCAGAAAATAATGGAGGAAATTGCAGAAGAGGGCATCATTTTCAAGACCAACAAAAAATTGAGAGTTGAAAATGTAAACTTGAAAATGAAAATATTATTGATCAATAACGTGTGGATATTTATATGTTTGGCATTTATACAATGGGGCTTATGGTATTGCAACAATACACCAATGATCCAATTACTCAAATTGTTACCAATGTGCTTGGTGAATATCATATGTTGAAAAGGAAATTAAAATAACTACAAGACATTGCAATTCCATCTCCTTTATTAATGACTCCACCGGTAGTACACACACCTTCATCGTCAAGTCTTATTGTTGCAACACTCCAAACATTCAACAAGTTTGTGAATCTGCCCAATGCATTGAAGACATGTTCGTAAGAGAAAATAATGAAATTTATAGACTTTGTTAATGGTACTCTTATACAAGACAAGAAATTCATTTACGATGTATTAAATACTTTTAAGTGTAGGCTAGTAGTTCTACTTCATTTCGAAATCAAAACTAACAATTATCGAATGTTCAACGAGTGAAGCAATTGGAAGCAAGATGGGAAGAAAGGGTCACTAAAATTAAAAATAGAAACTCTTCTTGTAGTGAACTATTCAAAAGGAGAGATCATGCCTATTTCAGGGCAATGGACATTATAAGAGGATTAAATGGTCCAGGCATGCAGCAGGATTGTATGTTAATTTCAAATGACATGTTACAAATTCAATTACAGAAGAAAAAATATAAAATGGCAATAGAGTTTCATAACATCATTGATTTTACTAAAGAAGATACTAACACGTGGCTAAATAATTTTTCTTAAGTCAATAAGAGAAGTGTTAGGTTGGTTTTCGACGTGTAGGAAGAAATTAGAGAAATTATAGAACATATTTTCACCAAAAAAATGAAAATGAAAGTAACAGTTGCCCCTGACAAGGACTACATTAAAAGAACGGGTGTCATGTCTCTTGAATGAGTCATGAACTCATAATACATCTTACAGATTGTTTCTTTCTCACTGCAAATATCATTCAAAAACTCAGAACAACAATTTCCACTACAACAAATCCATTTACTTTATAGTTTTATTTTGACAATTACGATTCTAATTAGCATGTTTGCCTTTGAATACCATGTTTTGAATATGGTCTCGTATAAATCTAGGTTAATCCCATGCTCATTGACATTTTAACACATAATGTTTTTATAAATTTCCAAAAATATGTTTTCAAATTTTCTATTGCATTTAGTGTTCTATTTTTGCTTCAAATGGAATTGAACATTTAGCAATTATTTTCCATTCTAGACATATATATCTTAATAATAGAATACTACAACAAAACGTTTTGTTGAACATAGGAAATTTCTTCCACATAGTCAAATATTTAAACAAGGAATATCATACTTAAAATACTATAAATCCAAAAATCATAGATATAAATTAAATTAAATTAGTTTTGATCTTGTGGGGAAATTTGTTTTCAATGCCTATTTCTTGAATCTAAACATGCTACAAACTAGTTTTTATTTAAAAATTAAACTAGAGGAAATATTTTTCATTCCTAGCCACTTGACTATATCGATTTTATGATAAACTTTTTTATTTGTATTCGAACCTATTCTTTGAAACTTTTTTTTATATCTCATATTGTGTTATTGATTAAAATAAACATTAAGATTATTGCAAACTCCAATTTGTCTAAGTTAAGATTTGATTAAATCATGCGTGAATTGTGAATCTATGCAATGATGAGAAAAATGAATTTTCCAATCTAAAATACTACCAAGAACATTAGCAATAAAATATTTTCGTGTGTAGTGTGGAGTTCCACACAAAAAAACTTTCTACGTACATTGGGCTTCCTTCGTACAAACAGAGATTTTGTTCAATGAAATGTGGCTTTGTATATAAATTTATTTTCATTCTGTATAAATTTTACTCGATAGACTATTGATATTCATTATCAATAACTAAATTATTAGAAATAATGCTAGCAATAAAATCATTTTGTGCAAGGTTTCCACAATCAAAGTTATACGAAGGTGTCTTTTTTGTTCTAAAATTATTGGATGAACTATGTTTTACTAAATTGAGTGTTGATATGCATTATTTTTAAATAAAAACAATCTATAAAATTAATGGTTAGTGCAAAATGCAGAAATCCACAGAAAGAGCACTTCCACAAGAGGCTAAACAAACGAATATTGAAAATATTCGAAAATAAGCATTATTGACACTTAAACGTATTAGAAATATCTTTGTATATTTCTTCAGATATAAAATGTTTGGAGGAAGTTGTGCAAACCTCATTGTGCGAATAAACCAATGTGGAACAAGCATGGGCTAAGACCAAAATGTAGACAAAATGTAGACCCCACTTAATTAGCTATAGATATAGGGCGGTATGCACTATTTATCCCTAAAATATTAGCAACAATATCATATGAGTATTTTAGTTTCATCAGCCTTATTGTGAGAAACAAATATACATTGCTTAATACTAAAATATTAGCACTAAAAATCTCTAGTCTGAAGTGCAACATTCTGCACATTGAAATTTACCTCCACACAATAGACTTCTTATGCACTTCCACACAAATTCCTTATTTTAAACATATTTGGAGATACAAACATAAGAATAAATATATAACATGTGTGGATGAATATTTCTAGACATCATTGTGTGGAGAAGGTAGAGTAGAATAAGCATAATGTGACACATAAATGTGGGTGAAATATGCACTCACGTCCAGACCGACATTCAATATTACTGTGAATTTTGTACACAATCACTTAAATAGTAGTATTTATAACTAAAATATGAGAAATGATATTAGAAATTAGTAAAAAAGTGCATATATCTGCCTGCACAAGAGCTTGAAGAAATAGATATTCAAAATATTCAAAATATTTACAATTAAAATATTAGCAATAAATTCATATACGTGAACGGTTTAATAAAATATCTACTTGTTCTGATATAGTATAGCCATGCACTGGGAAAAAGAATATGGGTGAAATGCAAACCCCACTTAATTAGCTATAGAGATAAACATATATACATTATTTATCGTACATTGAAAACTTCCTTTGCACACTGAACTTTCTTCACACTTTTTCACAAATTTAAATATTACTAATAAGAGAAGGGGGGTGGAGTAGCAGGAGGCTACATAAGTCATTGTACGGAGATACTTTTAAAAATTTCCAAATCATGTATTGTATAAATGTTTATGGAGGATGGGGTATGCGTGATAGAATGGTGAATATTATCATGTTTTGTTCTGTGGATCTTTCACTATGCATATTACGAAGTTTGTGCAAAAGAGTAGTTGCATAGGTCTTTTGATCTTAGAGAAAATTTTTAATATTTTTAGTTTCCATTGTGCGAGGTGGTCCAGAGGGGATTTTTCCACTTTTTTGCTTTTTTGAGGCCATGCAGCCTTGATCTTCCATTTTCGATATAATAAATTAAATAATAATCTAAGCATAGACAATATTATCTATAAAATATGCCTTATTTAATACTAAATAAAATATTAACAATAAAAACATTTTTGTGTTAAGTGAGGCTATCAAGTCATTGAAAGCTTCCTCCACACAATACAACTCATTCACACTTGCACATATCTGCCTAATTATTTATAATTAAGATATTATCAATAATATAACATAAAGAATTCATTTTTAATACTAAACAATTGGTAATAAAAGCCTTTACTGTGAGCATAGGATGAAAATATTTATATAAATGAAATCAATTAAATATTGATCAAAACAATCGTACAATGAAATCTTGAAATCTTCTCTTTCACTATGGACTTGTTAATTATTATATAGGGGGATAATAATTGCATGTGAGAAATTTGTGCAGGATGAGGAAAATGCAAAGGATACTTTTAATTGAAATGCATTTTGATATTGGTTTTAATTGAGTTGGTTCAATGTTGAAGTGCATACTATGAGAGCTTGAGGGCTTAAATGAAAAATGAGTAGTTGTGTAAACAAAGCTTTGCGTACTCGACATAAGATGTTGAAAGGTTGTTTTTTTATCCGTTAGTAAGTAGATCATATACTAAACAATAAAAGTAAGCTAATCTAGTATGTTCATATTTGATGTCATATCAAAGCATTACCCTAGTAGCTTAAGCACATGATCCACAATAGAGCGATCCTCTTGTATTCACAAAATCGATTCACTATGTTTCCATAACTAAATATATGAACAAGTGCATATGCTTTGCACTGTTATGCTTTACCACCAAACAATTTCATTTTAATTTATTTTAACTAAAACATATAAAAATTACTAATAAAAGACAAAATGGTTACTAAATGTGCGAAAGACATTGTGTGGAGGTGGCAATAACGAGAAAGTTCAAGTGCAAAAAACACACTTGAATAAGGATTTAATAACGCATATATGAAGGAAACAAGTAAACAATAATGAGAAAATGAAGTGCAAAACACACTCTCAAAGAGAGATTTAATAACGTATATACAAGAAAATGACTAGTTGTGCAGAGAAATCTATCCAGAAACACATTGAATTTTCCCTCTGTATAACACAACTCATTTGCACATATTCCTATAGATTTACAATTGAAATACTATCAATAATTGTGTTGAGCTATTTATATTATTTTGTTATTGAAAAATGAATATGTCACTACTCATAAAACGCTATGCAAAAAAGTCAATTTATTTTATTTTATTTTATTATTACAAAATTAATACATCATTACTGAGAAAACAACTAATAACTTTTGTTCGAAAACCGGTTGTCCAGAAGTGAGAAAATTTTCCTATTCTACTGAACTTAGCTCATTATGAGAAGCTTATAGCCTGGTGTGGATCACTGAGTTCATTGTGCAGAGCTTATAGCCTATTGTGTGGAACTTAGGTCATTATGCGGGGATGTTTATTTTATTTTATTGTTCAATAACAAATACGTCATTACCTTTATTATTGGAAAACAAATACATCATTACCGACAAAACAACTAATAACTTTTGTTCGAGAAACTTATCTTATTATGGGAAGTGAGAAACTTAGCCTGTTGTGTATAACTTAGCTCATTGTGCAAAGCTTATAGCCTATTGTGTGTAACTTATCTCATTGTGTGGAGCTTATAGCCTATCGTGCAGAACTTAGTTCATTGTGTAAAGCTTATAGCCTATTGTGTGGAAATTATCACATTGTCTGAAGCTATTTATTTTATTTTATTATTAAAAAATGAATACATGATTACCGTTATTATTGGAAAATGAATACATCATTACCTTTATTATTGGAAAATGAATACATCATTACCGAGTAAACAAATAATAACTTATGTGTGAGAAACTTATCCTATTATGCAGAAGCGAGAAACTTAACCTGTTGTGTAGAACTTAGCTCATTGTGTGGAGCTTATAACCTATTGTGCATAAATTAGCTCATCCCGCAGAGCTTATAGCCTATCATGTGGAACATATCTCATTGTGTAGAGCTATTTATTTTATTTTATTTTTGGAAAATGAATATGTCATTACTGAGTAAACATTATGCAAACAAAATCAATTAAATAGCCATAGAAGTAAGGACCATGCTACATTGCAGCAATTACCCTCATTATATATCTTTTTAGTTGCTATTTTAAATTTTAAATATTAAATATACTTTTATTTTCACAATTTAAACATCATGATATTTTGTTTATATAATAATGTATTTCATGGGATAATAAAGGTAAAGGTTGAAGATCCATGCCTATATGTTAGATAGTTGCAACTTCTACCATAAGTAATTCATATTATTATGTATCTTTTTAGTTGTTATTTAATCCATTGAAAAGTTATTTGGACTATCTTTACATGTTGAATGTGCTTTGTTTCTACATTTTTTACATTAGATATTTTGTTTCCATAGATCTAAAGGTCAAATCCAAGTTTGACCTATGAATTACGCTGCTGCGTTTCATTATAAGTTATTATTCAGTAGATATAGTTATTGAGTTTCAACAGGACTATAAAGAGAATAAATACATATCGAACCTCACTTGTCTCTCTCTACACTTTTCACTCGCAGCAAACACTTATCCTAATTTCCAATTCTTAAAATTTAAATACTAATTTACATTTCAACTAAAAACAAAAAATATTAGATATTTGAAAAGTTTTAACAAATAATTAAATTAGTTTCAAAAATCATTACTAATATTAACATTAATATTAATTAATACTAATACTTTTAGAATTATAATACCAATTCAAATTAACTTAAATTAGAAGTATTTTATGAGAATTTCAATTAAGAAAATTGATAGGAATCTCAGATAAATGTAAATAAATTATAAACAAATAATTCAATTAGTTTTCATTACTAATATTACCATTAATATTAATACTATTCCTCATTTATATTATTTAAACATATAAACCAATTCAAAAAAATTTATAAGAATTTCAGTTAAGAAGATTAATAGGATTCTTAGTCAAGATTAAAATCAATTTATAGATCATAAATAAAATAAAAATCATTAAAATTATAAAAATTTCTAGGAACAACACTAATATTAAAAATTAGTACTAATTAACACTAATAAGATTATTATTAAAATCAATCTAATTAATTTATTCTAAAGTAAGAACAAAACCAAAATAAAATTAATTATAAAATAAAATAAAAGCAAATATAAAATAATTAATTATAAACAAAAAATTATTTTTATTCTCAATAAATTGAAAATAATTAAAATTCTTATTATATAATTAAATATTTCAATTTAAATGTTTTTACTTTTATTATTATATAATTAAATTAAATCCAAACATTATAAAACAATTATGACAGGGTCGGCTTCCATTCCCTTTACATCTCTTAACCCTATTTATTCATTCCAATGAGATCTATCTTACACAATTACTGATCTATCCTGATGATGAGCCACGGTGGATGGCTCGAAACGTAGATTCAAACAATTATCGATGCGAGAACTCCGAAAGAAAACTACATGCAAAGCACTAACCATAGAAGCCTCAAAACAATAAAAAAATGAAATTTAATATGCATTCAATATTTAATTGTATATATTATTAAGAAAATTTTATGGTTTTCAAGACATGGTATGAGAGAAATAAGTTTTTTTACATCAAAATAAATAATTTTAAAATATACACCATACTTAAACCAATAAAGTAGCTTACCTTCTTTGTAGGTAAAAGCAGTGTTATGTAGTAAGGACCTTACTTTTCGACGAAGTTAATTTTTTTATTAACATAATAATAACTACAATAAGTAATGTCGTATCTTACATTAATTTCCCGTCATGTTTTCAACCTACCCTATACCAAGGTCAACACACTAATGCTGGTCTACCTATTCTCTAGTTTTAACCAAGGGTTTCGAACTAACAGTGAATTAAGGTTCAAGGGAATTCTCAAACCCTCTCATAGTACTTACCCTCTAAGTTCCTGTAAATGAAAATTCCACATCTGCCAGAACATGGTTGATCTCCTACTTGATGATCTCACGGATCATATCTGTTTTAGAGGATTTAGGGTAACTAGCTCAGGAGGATGCTTTTTCTGTTGGTCATTTGTTGTCTGGCTCACATGTACATTATGCTTTATAGCCTTCCTACAGTCTTGGCATTCTAGTGCACACCAAGTAATCTATGAGCTTCCCTTTACAAATTTGATTAAAGATTTAATTTGGTTAATGACTTATTTTGTGACTAATGCTTAAGCGAATTAATTTCCGTTTGTTTTAGGTACATCCCACACGAACTATTTTTTTCAAAGGTGGTTTTAGAGCTTATATTTCTCGGGCTTAGGAATGTTACCATAATACACACTCTCAGAGAAATTATGATGAATGTTGGTTTTCCAGATTGTCTCCTCATGGCATAATTGAGGCAACTATAGTGAAATCTCTTTTCCCATGTCCTATAATTTTTTTACTGAACATGAGGGGTTCTTACTTTGTCTCTGCAGTTGATTTGTAGGCCATCAGAAAACCTTGGCTCGGATGGCACTAAAAACTGTCTGGAGTTTTGAGGGCAAACGAGGAGTTTCTCTCATACAGGTTCACGAGTTCTCACACCAACCTGTGGCTTGACTTGTCCTTACCGCTATTATTGGATTCTATAAATTTTAGTTGTGTGGAACATGTTTGCTTTCATCCTCTCCTAGTAGAGTGTTCAATAAGTGGCATGGGTTCTTGAACAACATGAACTTGCCCTAAGATTTCTCCTAAAGAGCATCCTAAAGTGATTCCTTCTCATGTATCTTTTGAATTCTGGCTTAATTCCATGATTTTAGTGTTCTTCGCTTCCAACTAATTTTTATTGGCTCTAAGACCAACAACAAGGGTTTTCTTCCTTCACACCTCTACTATAATTAATCTACTACTGTTGTATTTGTTTTACTGCAATATGACTGGACAGTTTGACCCATTTCAAGTTTTGGGTTTGTATTGAAATTCTCTTTGTTCATTTTTATTGCTATCTTCTAGCGACCAACAGGTATGTGAAATTCTCATCTCCTTGGGGTTTCCTATCCCTCAGGGTCACTCTTAGAACAATGATATTGTTCCGTATAGTTTACAATGCATATTTAAATTATGGAAAAGAATCCAATTAGTCATTTTGACAGTGTAGTAATTTCCAAGAATTTGCATCTTTGTCTGAAAATTAGTGTATATATGCATCTACATAGTTTTGTGTCTAATAAAACAAGTATTTTTTATGCATCTTCTCTATCTCACCTTATGAGTAAGGGCTTGAAAAATTTGTATTGAGTTCTTTTCTATTTAAGTCATTTACCCCCATTCACATTAATGAGTAGGTTTGTTATTACATTCCTTTACTCTTGTTTCTGTGAATAAGTAAGATTATGTTTTTTATTTTCGTTCATTCTGATATTGAATATAAATAATGTTATTTTCATTTTCTCGTTGCTCATAATTGCACAACCATGATTCTTCAATTTTCCAATTGGGTTCTTTCTTTTAGTTTGGTATTTCTTTTCAAGAGGGTCGACAGACTTGAATAGGTTACCCTAGATGGAAGATATTTATTTCAGCACCTCCTTTGCCTTCATACCAACATATTGGGGCACTCTAAACACAATCCACTTTCTTACCTTTACCTTTGTTTTACCATTCATACCGTCTAACTAAGTTTCATTTCCTAACTCTATTGACTTATGGGTTCAAGAAACATTACAAATTTCATCCTACTAGGTTGTTATATCTTACAACACACTCTATAAACTGTAAAATTCATTTTCAGAAGGACGTATAATCAAATAAGTATTCTTTATGTCTTATATAAACAAAATGCTTCCCTAGTTACATTATATATTTATTGAAATATAACATAAGAAATATTTTTACTGATTTGATGCATTCACAATCTTCCAAGAAAGTTAATTCTAGATAGGCCCACACCTCCCATCCTATGAAACTGCAATCATGTCTAAGTCTCGCCGTGCCCCCTCCCCGAGATTCCAATTTCTGATATAGTGTTTGATTATAACCTCCTCAAATTCATTCTCAAGCCTCAGACCCCTAGTTCAACGTTGAACTGTCAAACTTTCCCTCTAATAGGGAGGTTTCCACTGGCACTATCCCAAACCTTCCCCAAGGTAGCACAATACTTACTCTCTCTTTCTCCAGGTGGTACTGACCTCTCTGTTGGTTAACCCTTCCTCATGCAGACTAAGCTCTTTTGTCCCTAGCACTTTCGAAGGTGGTAATTTCTAACTTCCCCAACTGCCTGGAAGTTGCATGTTCGTTATTGGGTCTTTATCAGAATTCACATTTCCTAGTTCTTTTTTAGTTAAGTTTTATCAAATAACATAACTTGTCATACAAAGTTCCATTTAATTTCATAGAGTAATTATGAAAATTACTAAAAGTATCTGACAGAAATTTATGAAAATAATTTCACCAACTGAGGGTGTCACATCTTCTACTACTTGTGTGGCACACTGTCACCAATATTCATCTATGCCCTTGAAATAAGTCTAGGTATGATTGTTGCATAAAGTTCTCATCTTCCTTAATGGCCTCTTATTGGGTAAAGTACCTACACTTCACTGTAACCCAGTGATCACGTGCTTTCACAACGTTATTTCTCTCTCCCTAAGAATACGAAAGGGTTCTACCAGTACTTCTTCAACCAGTTCAACCTAAGCATAACATAATCCATCATTATTTTGTCTTTCCAATTAAGACAAAAATGATATATACATACATAAAATTAATTTTCATTTTACCTCTATGTATTTCTAGTTAATAAATTTTCAGGGGTCATATACACTTTTTTTAATAATGATATGTGAAACACATTGTGGATTCTCATATGACTAGGCAATACCAATTGATATGCAACTAACCCTACTTGTTCTAAAATTTGAAAAAGTCCACAAACTGGGGTGTTAATTTTGCATGGCTTCCCCATTTCAAGGTGATTTTCCTTGGCTTGATCTGCACATATATATGGTCTCCAACCTAGAACTCTCTGAAAGTTCCTTTTCTATCATCATATGTTTTTTTGGCGATCCTGAGCACCTTTTAAATTTTGGTTGACCTTTCTTACAATTTCCTCCATTTCCACTAGCATATCGGGTCCCGATATTAACTTATCTTGAGGCCTAGTCTACTTAGAAGGTGTTCTACACTGTTTTCCATACAGTACATTGAAGTGGGTCATATTTAAGGATTAATTTAAACTAATATTATAAGAAAACTCAACTAGGTGGAGGTATTCCTCCCACTTGGTTGGTTGCTGCATTACGTAAATCCATAACATTTCCTCAAGCACTTGACGCACGTGTTCCCTTTGTGGCTTTATTTGTGGGTGGTGTGTTGTTCTAAACTAGATCTGAGTACTCAAGGTAGTAAATAGTTCTCTCCAAAATGAATAACTAAACTTCACATATCGATCTAAAATTATTACCCTCGGCATGTTATGCAATCTAAATATTTATTTCAAGAAAATCTCTGTAATTTGAATAGTTTCATAGGTATATTTTACAAGAATAAAATGGGTTATATTACTTAATTTATCCACAACCATCATAATGGAATGATTTTTCTTCTTATATTTAGGTATATCAATTATAAAATCCATCGTAATAGTATCCCATTTCCACTCATGGATGAGTAACGGCTGAAGTAATCCTTTAGGGTGTTGATGCTTAGCTTTAAGTTGCTCGCACATGAGGCATTTGGATAAATATTGGGTGATATACTTTCTCATACCTGATAAAAAAATATCCTTTTTTTAACGCAGAAAACAACTTTTGGTATCCGCGATGGGCTACGTATCAGCTTCGGTGAAATTCATCTGGTATTATTTGCTTAATTACCATCTAATTGGGTACATAAATCCTTCCCCTGTAATTTAGCAGGTTGTTTCCATCTATGGTATAATCCCCTGCTTTCCCATCTCTTTGCGTTTGATCTGATTCTCGCCATAAGAATTCATATTCGGGGTCCTTACAGAAAGCTTCTCTTGTCCAATTAGAAAAACTAGTATGCAATTGACTGCAACAAATTTCATATACATAATGCATTTTTCTACTTAATGCATCAACAATGCGATTTTATTTGTCCTTCAAGTGTTTGATATCAAAATCAAACTTGCTTAAAAGGGTCATCCACCAGGCTTGATGTTCATTGAAGATGGGTTGTTTAAAGAAACTTGTTAGACTATTATGATCAATTAACATCAATTTTTTTTTTCCTAATAACTAATGTCATCACACCTTAAGAACATGGACCACTCTTGTTAGTTCGAAGTCATATGAGGAATATCTTCTCTCATAACCCTTTAATTTGTGAGATTCATGCTACAATCTTACCTTCCTGTATCAGTACTCCTCTAACTCCTTCTTTGCATGCATCTGTGCACACAGTAAATTCTTGCTCACAATCAACAACTTTTAACACTAAGGCTGTTGTGAATAAATGTTTCAAATGATAAAATCTTGCTTGAAACTCTACTAACCATTGTAACACCCTTCCCTTCTTTTGTAAGGGGATTTTCAAATAGATAATTTCATAAAAACATTTAATAAAATGTCGATAATAACTAGCCAGCCCCAGGAATGAACAAATATATGCCACATTCTTTGGTACAGACCATTGCATAATAGTGTTGATCTTTTCAGGATCCACAACGATGCCTTTTTTAGAGATGACATGTCCTAGATATTGAATTTGATCCTTATAACAATCGTACTTGTTATATTTAGCATAGAGTTTATTTTCCCTTAATGTTTGCAACATTATCATAAATTTTCCCTGCGTTCCTCTATAATCTATTAATATGTCATCAATAAAATCAAAACAAATTTATCTAGGTAAGGATGAAATATTCCATGCATTTAGCTCATAAAAAATGTGGGTCCATTGGTAAGTCTGAATGGAAGAATGACAAATTCATAGTGACCATAATGTGTTATGAATGTCATTTTGAAAATATCCTCATCTTTGATCCTTTTCTGATGATAGACCAATCACAAAAAAAGTTTAGAGAACACAGTGGCTCTGTTTACTTGGTCGAACAAATCATCTATTCTAGATAGTGGGTACATGTTCTTAACAATTAATTTATTCAATTGTCGATAATCAATACATAATTTTAGGGTACCATCGTTCTTCCTCACAAAAAACATTAGATCTCCCTAAGGTGACACACTTGGGTGAATGTACCATTTTTCAAGTAACTCATGTAACTGCATTTTGAGTTCGGTTAATTATGATATATTCATTTGCTAGGGGGCCTTAGAAACTGGAGTAGTACCCAGAATCAAATCTATTTTAAAATCAATGTCTCTTTTTAGAGGCAAACTCGGAATGTCTTTTGGAAATACATCAGAAAATTCCTGAATCATTGTGGTATATTTTCTAGTGTGCCTAATTTATTTTTTGAATTGTTGTAGCAACATACATAGGATAAATCTGACAGCCCTTTTGCATGGACTTGCTCAAATGTTTTGTTATAATGGGTAGTAATTCAATGTTCCTTTTAATACCCTGAATTTCTTGTTTGACACCTTCCTTAGTGAGGAAACTAATGGATATGTCTCTACAGTTTACCAAAGACCAATGGTTCTCTAGCCAATCCATCCCAATTAGCACATTGTAAGATCCTAGCATAAATACATTTAAAGTCACTTTAATATGTTATGCTACAATTTCGATAAGAAAGTATTTTATCTTAGTCATGACACTTCTTTTAGTTCCCATGGCCAATTGCAAAAACCATGGACTACTAAATTTAATGGCTTGTAAATCACTCAAATCTACAATTTTAGGACTAATGTAACCCAAGCTTGCACCTGAGTCTATCAAAACATAAATAGAATGGTCAACAATCTTACCTTCAAATTCCTCCTTTGCGAGTTGATACTCAACCTTGTGATCATCTAAGGTTGCATTAATTTTTGGTATACTTCTCGCCACATATCCCACCGTGGAATATTCTTGAATGTGCATGGTCATCTCTGTACGAACACGGTGAGGGTAGTTTTTATAATAGTGGGGTTCCCGACATTCTCAACATTGTAAAGCTGGGTTTTGTAGCTCAGTAGAGTCAAGATTACTGTATGCTTTATTATGTCTTCTATCACCTTGTACTTTAGATATATTTTGACTTTTCCTTGGGCGCCCATTTTGTGGCTTGCGAAAAATGTTTTTTCCTAAAACTACCTTTATGTTCTTTCTTATTCATCCAATTCTTGTTACTTTAGCCTTCTGATTTCATTTGTCGATAGAAAATTCGATCTTTGCGAATAACATTGTCCATCATCTTGGGGTTGTCAAATTCCAACCTCTCTTTCATGAATGTGCGGAGGCTTCTAACAACTATTTTCACATTAGCCTTCTCCTCACAATTCTATGGGATGTACCTTTGGAGAGACATAAATTTGGTTACATATTCATCTATATAATATTGCCCAGGTTTCAAATCATGAAATTATTTGGATTTTTCATAATAAAACCTCTCTTTCATGTACTTGTCTTTGAAATGATTTTGAAAGTTGTCCCATGTTACCTGCTTATTAATATTTCTCATAGTTTTCACTTCTTCCCGCAACAAGGTGTATTTACCTCACAGTTGATATATGGCCAACCTGGCTTTTAAATTATCATTGTACTCATAAATTTGAAAATATTTGTTCATGTTGATCAACCAAGCTTCTGCAGCCTCTTCTATTTCCCCGTCAAATAGAGGTGGATTAATTTTTTAAAATTCTTTGTACAATTTGACTTTTTGCCTCTTAGCTTCCTTTATGCTACAAGCATTTTCAGACTTGTCTTCATGCTCAATTCAATCTCCCTCGGTCTCTTGAGGAGTTTGTTACTTAGCATGCATTTCAGTTATATTCCCACCCTCAAGGCTAGGTATGGGTTTTATTGGGTTTTTCCTATCAAAAAGGCTTTCCAATATTCTTTCCTGTTCCAACCTCATTTGTTCATTATCAGCACGCAAAATTTCCATTTATGTCCACAACTATTTTACTATCTCCAACATCATGGCATTGGAATTATTAGTCTCCCCTCCCAACTGAAGCCATATCTATGGGTTAGTCTCTCAAAAGGATGCTAACCCTGAACCCATCAAGGGTATTCCTTGTAGAGGAATTATAGCTCCTCTCCTCATGGTTTCTTAGCTACCTGTCACTCTAGAAGATTTACAGTTTTCTAATCATAGGTTCCCAAATCAGGCCTTACTGTTGCAACTTACTCTCATACCACTAGCAACACATACACCATACTTACGCCAATAAACTCAGTTACCTTCTTGCTAGGTAAATAATAAATGAATAAGCTTAGAGAAAGTGAATAAAATAAGTATTATGTAGTAAGGACCTTACTTATCAATGAAGTTAATTTTTTTAACATAATAATAACTCCAATAAGTAATGACGTATCTTACATTAATTTCCCCATCTTGTTTTCAACCTACCCTTTACCAATGTTAAATCAATGATGTTGGTCTGGATATTGTCTAATTTTAACCAATGGTTTCAAAATAACACTCACTTAATGCTGGAGGGAATTCTCGAACCCTCCCACAGTACTCACCCTCCAAGTACTTACAAACGAAACCACCATAGGTTGGTCAGAACATGGTCGATCTCCTACTTGATGATCCCATGATCCATATCTATTTTGGAGGATTTAAGGTAACTACTTCGTGAAGATGCTTCAAGTGCTGGCCATTGGTTGTATGGCTCAGCTTGAGGCTACAGTCTGCAGCCTTCTTGTAGCCTTGGTGTTCCAGTGCACACCAGGGAATCTATGAGCTCCCCTTTATAGATTTAATTAAAGATTTAATTTGGTTAATTACATATTTTTTGGCTAATACTTTCAAGAATTACTTCATGTTTGTTTTAAGAACCTCCCATATGAAGTGTTGTTTCGAACGGGATTACAAAGCTTAGATTTCCAGGGCTCTGGAGTGTTACCCATAATACACACTCTTAGATAAATTTCATCAAACCTTGGTTTTCCAGGTTGTCTCCTCATGGTAGAGCTCAAGAAACTACAATGAAATCTCTTTTCCTCTATGCTATAATGTTTTTACTAAACACCAAGGGTTCTTTTTTTGTTTCTTTGGTTGATTTCCATGCTAGCAAAAAACCTTAGGTGGGGATTGTGCTATCAACTCCCATGAGTTCCTAGGGCACACGAGCAATTTATCTCATACAAGTTGGCGAGCTCTTGCGCCAACCTATGCCTTGAGTTATGTTTACCCTTGTTATTGGATTCTGTAAATTTTTGGTTATGTGGAACATGTTTAGGTCAATTCTCTCGCAGTAGAGAGTTTGATAAGTGGCATGAGTTATTGAACAACTTGAAGTTGCCCTATACTGCTTCCCAAAGAGCGTTCTGAAGCCACCACTTTTTTCTATCTTTTGAATTTGGGCTCAATTCCATGATTTGAGCATTTTCGGCTTCTGACTTTTGTTTATTAGTTCTCAACTCAACAACAAGGTTTTTGCTTCCTTCATGACTATACTATAACTAATCTACTACTAGTTATTGTATTTGTTTTACTGCAATATGACTGGAAAACTTGACACATTTCTAGTTTTGGGTTTATATTGAAATTCTCTCTCTTTATTTTTATTGCTATTTTCTACTGACCAAGAGGTACATAGAATTCCCATCATGGAATTCCCATCTCCTTGGTGTTTTCTATTCCTCCGGGCCACTCTTAGAACAATGATAGTCGTGTGTATAGTTTACAATTCATATTTAAAATCTCGAAAAGAATCGAGTGAGCCATTTGGAGAGTGTATTAATTTACAAGAATTTGCATATCTATCTGAAAATTAGTATATATATGCCTCTACACAGTTTTGTATCCAGTAAAATAGGTCACGTTTATGTGTCTTCTCTGCCTCACCTTATGAGGAAGGGCTTGAAGAAATTTTATTGAGTTTTTTTCTATTTAACTAATTTACCCCCATTCGCATTAATGAGTAAGTTTGATGTTACATTTACTTACTCTTGTTTTAATGAAAAAGTAAGATTATGTTTTTCGTCTTCTCTCATTCTGATATTGAATATAAATAATTTTATTTTCATTTTCTCATTGTTTATAGTTCCAGAACGATGATTCTTCAGTTTTTCAATTGGGTTCTTTCTTTTAGTTTGGTATTTCTCTTTAAGAGGGTTGGCCTACCTAAACAAGTTACCTTAGAGGGAAGATAGGTATTTCAGTACCTCCTTTTCCTTCATACCACTATATTGGGGCACTCAGCACACAATTCACTTTCTTCCATTTATTTTTGTTTTACCAGTCACATCCTTTAACTAAGTTTCATTCCAGAACTCTATTGACTTATGTGTTCAAGAAACATTACAACTTTCATCCTACTAGGTTGTTATATCTTACAACACACTGTAAAATTCATTTGCAAAAGGATGTATAATCAAATAAGTATTCTTTATGTCTTATATAAACATCATGCTTCCCTAGTTACATTCTTTATTTACATAAACATAACATAAACAATATTTTTACTTATGTGATGCATTTATAGTCTTCCAAGAAAGTGAATTTTAGATAGGACCAGACCTCCAAGCCTACGGAACTGGAAATAAAGTCTATGTTCACCCCCGAGCTTCCACTTTCTAGTACACTTGTTGATTATAACCTCCTGAGGTTAATTCTGAGGCCTCAAGACACGTAGTCCTACCTGGAATAGTCATATTTTCCCTCTAAAAGGGAGGTTTCCATTGGTACTATGCCAACTCAAGATAACATTTCTCAAGGCAGTGCAATATTCACTCTCTCTTGCTCAAAGTGGCAATCACCTTTATGGTGGCTAATCCCTCCTCATGCCAAGTGAGCTCTTTTGTCTCTAGGGCTTCAAAAGGAGGTAACTACTAACTACCCCAATTGTGTGGAAGTTACAAGTTCGTTATTGGGTTTTTATCCAAATTCACATTTTCCATTTTTTTTAAATTAAGGTTTATTAATTAATATAACTTGCCATGCAAAGTTCCCTTTTCTTTCACACAGTAATTATGAAAATTACTAAAAGTAATTCACAAACATTTATGAAAACAATTTCACTGAGGGTGGTGTCGCAACAATGATAAATAAGAAGTAAAGAAATATTCAATAGAAATTGATTTATTAATTTTTTAAATTATAATTTATGGATAGCATATTACAATTAGTTTGTGTTTATAAGTTGAAGATAATTACCCATATAAAACATAGGTTAAGAAATTGAAAAATATAATGATAATATAATCTTAAAACAATTCAATTTTCAAGATTAAGATTCTTATTAGTGATAGTATAAGATATAAACATTTTTCAGCACCCATCCGACCACGAGCTAGAGAAATACCACCAACCTATGACATTCATATTTTATATATATATAGGCTAGAATAACATAATATCATGTCTAAAGTCATAAACCATAAACAAGTGATATGGAACAAAATGTATATTATGCTAAACACATGAAAATGCAAAAATGTATATTATGCTAAACACATGAAAATGCAAAGTCACGAAAACATATAGGCTTTACTTCTCAACCTAGTTCTTGGAATAGAGGGGGTAACTCTTACCCTATATCATTGGTCTAACTTACCTTAAATATATTTTGTTAATCCCTTCGATTTTCACATTCAAGATGATAAATAAAACATGGACAATTAAGCACATGAGAGAAGGTAGTACATTAAAGGTATCAAGCAATTATCTTTGGACCAAGATCCCTCCAACGAGATTAAGAAAAATTAAATGCAAATGAGAATAACATCAATATTATTTATCAATTTGATAATAAGAAAGAATTTTAAATTATTATTAATAAAATACATTGCATACACGGAAACTTTATACATATCCATGTCCTTGAAACTTAAACCAACAAAAACCCTTAGACATTTAATTTTTAACAAACATAATATTAAAAAAAATATATATAATGATAAATATGATCCATGTTATAAAGATTCAGAAAAAATACATTTAGTGAAAACCTTAAAACTTTAATAAAATAAATAATACATTTTTCACTTATTAATAAAAAGATATTATGTATAGTCGAAAGAAAATTAATGAATTTTTAATACATTATATTTATTAATGCGTGAAAAATCAAATATTCAAGAATTAACATAAGTGAAAAAATATATATATATGGATTACATATCATCGTATAAGAGATAACTTTGAAGCTAGAATGTAAGTGGTGAATTTGCTAGTTGTTTCATCCAATTCAACGCCATCCCCTACTTTCTTCTCACTCATTATCCGCTTGGATGTCAATTATACCGTGATGTAACCGTTTTATAATTACCGATCTTTCCTTTTTTCTTTAATATTAATCATTTTAAGAATGAGTCAGCGTTTTAAGTGATTCTATGTTTTTAAGATAACTTTATATTTATTCCTATTTTATTGGTAATAAAAAAATATATTATCATTTATTAAAAAAATTAGAATAAATTATAAATTCTTTTACTAATTATAACTAATAAACAAGCATTATTTATTATAATATTAATAAGGTCGATATTCATAATCATAATATATTAATTAAAAATAAAATTTGATTAAAAAAATTATATTAAAAAAATTAAATATTATAATCTGATATATTATTTTTTATGTATATGATCATGCAATATTTATATATATATATATATGAATGATATTTTTAAATATGAACATTAATTACTTATCTTTCTTCTTTAATATTAATCATTTTAATAATGGGTCAGCGTGTCAAGTGATTCTATTTTTTTTATAACTTTTTATCTGTTCATATTTTATTGGGCCTAAAAAAATCTATTATCTTTTGTTAAAGAAAAATAATTAATAATAATTTTTTAACTAATAAAAAAAGCATTATTTATTAATATTATAAGGTTGATATTCATAATCATAATATATTAATTGAAATTCAAACTTGATTAATAAAATTATATTAAAAAAAATATATTATAATTTGATATATTATTTTATATATATATATATATATATATATAGATATATATAGATATATAATATGATTTTGATGATGATGATGATGGTAGTGGTTAACGTTCACTGAAACCAAACTTTGGTCTACCAGACCTAAAGAAAAAAATTATTTAGTTTGATTTAAGATTTTATTCCTATGCTCAAAGAGCTTGGAGAGAAGCCTCCCGAGCTCACTATAATTTTGACATCGTAAAAGGCTAGGAAGGTCAGTATTGCGAAAAAGATTATGAAACTGAGATCTAATGTAGTTGTACATAAGGCACTCTAAGAGGAAGTGGTTTTCATTCTCGATGCCCCTATTCTCACAGAGATGGCAGATCCTTTCCATCCATGGTGTTTTAGGAACTGCCCAACGACTTGTTTCACAATGGAGCTCATGAGCATTCGTTCTACTCTTTGCTATATTAATTTTCTTCTTTGAGGTAGTTAAAATACAGAGATACTTTTGATCTTCTAGGGTGGGATTGATGACCTTCTTATAATAACTTAATTTTCTTTTAGCCGCTAAATCTTTCTCACACCACTTTTTTTTTTGAACTTAGAAGTAACAATATTTTCAATGTTATTAATGTCTTGCAATACATCATTCTTGTTTATCTCCCAATAGTTTAACCGGGCCCTCGTGTCTTTATATCACCCCCATTTGAGCCTTAGGTGGTTTTGGCTGGAATTTGAAGCTAGCTTAGGGAGTCTATGATCTCCTACGTTATTGAGTTTGTGCTTAATAGAAGCCTAATCATAGCTAGGCTCTTGATAGCGGAAAGACCCACTTCTATAAGGAGAATAGCATATTGTGTATTGCTTTTACTTTTTAGGTTATATGTTATAAAACACTTCTAGATTTGTTCAATCTTTCTCCAGGATTCTCTAGAGATGTTGCAACCTAAAACCTCACATCCATATAAAACAATGGGAGTGACTAAAGTTTCAAATAGGAACTTCTTTTTATCCCACATTATGAGGTTTTCCGTTTTACAATTATTTTCAAGACCAAAATAGGCTTTCCATCCCCCATTAATCCTTTTCTCAACAATATAGTTTGAGTTGAGCTTGTAATGAATATCAATTCCTAGGTACTTGTAAGAATGCAATTCCTCCAAGTTATTATTGTCATACATAAAATTAGCGTAAGTTTCCTTCTTGGATTTGATAATCATAACTTTTGTTTTGTCAGCATTAACAGTCATATCCATGGTAAAGCAAAAAATCCTTAAGAATCCTAAGTTGTTTATCAAGATCAGATGGGCACCTTGTGAGAAGAACAATATCGTCAGCATAGAGAAGAAGGATGATGATTATCCCAGCTAAGATCATGCCAGCACATCCTGCTTCCCCTAAATAATCTTCCATCTTGTCGATGTAAATGCCAAATAGGGTAGGGGAGAGGGGGCAACCTTGTTTAACTCTGATATTACACTTAATGATGGGACAAGCCCATGACCTAAGGTTCAGCACTAATCAACAATGATTAATACAAATGATTCAATCAACGTAATGTGATTAACCGTTAATCAAAAGGGTTAGCAGAGGTTTCTTTTTTATGTATTGATGGTTGTATTGATTTATTTGTACGTTGAGAGGATAGTTGTCTTGGCATCGGGTTTTCTTCTTGCTCTTGGACTAAACCCTAACCCTCACTCCATTCACACCAACATTTTCATTCTCAATTGTTCAGTGGTGAGAGCTCTGTCTGCCGATTTTGTTGGTGACAGTAACAAATTTGAGCCCGATGCTCTGTCCATGCCTGACTATGGGTTTCTCTATTGGTTGGTTGGATAACTCTGCTTAGTATTTATCTTGGCTATCTGGTTAATTAGGCTCTGTCATTGAGTTGTTGGCTTCGTTGATTTTACGCCAGGGTCTCTCTGTTTTCTCCGTGGTTTGGTACTCTTCTGGTGGTCACTGTTTCTCCTTCCATTCCTTAAGGTGTTCTGCTGAATTTCTTCAATGATATTTTCCAGCTGCCTGTATGATTATTTCTTCACTTGACTTGTCTGTGATGTATTTGTGAACGCAGGGCATGGCCACGAAGGACCCTTTCCTCTACGTCATTCGATTCTCGCAAGGTAACTGCTCTTTCCTTGCTAAAATGTATTTCCTCGGGCTTTCTTAGGAACTAACAATTGTTGCTCCTCATGAGCAGGCTTTCCTTCAATGGCCACGACCCAAATGCGGGTTCATTTGTCCAACGCTAACTAATAAGCCAGTAAGTTCTCTTGGGGTTTCTTGTTATTCACTATCCATCGTTCATTCCTTTAACCTTTCTGTATATCAACACTAATATTTACTGTGGTCTCTGTGTAGGATTTTTATGGCTCCTAGTCAGACTGCTACTCGAACTTCCTCCAAATGGAATCGGTAGGATTGTTCCCTGTTACAGTTTATTTGTTTGAGGGTTTCCCAAGTTGGTTTCTTCTTTGTTGTAGTCGGTCAATAGGCTAGGCACTGAGACTCTATTGTCTTGTTTCTTGGTTGATGTCAAATGGCATTCGAGCTCAGTTGTAAATAATCTTGTTTGTTTTTCGACCGACTGTAGTTGTTCAGGGTTATAGCCCTAACCTTCATTCACTATCTTTCTCCCAAAGGAGGGTTTGTTTGGCCTTATGCTTTTCTGGACTTTAGAACTTTGTATTTATGTACTATATACTGGTCTTGACATTGAAATGCTTCTAAATATGAATAAAACAAAAAGGAATTTCAAGGCACAGGGTTACTTTTCTTATGAATGCATTTCACTGTGGTTGTATTTGTTTAGTTAGCAGTTATGGTTGTTGTTTTTTCTTGTATTTATATAATTATTGACTTGGTTTGAACTACCTACTCAGTCTGGCGTTAATATGATGTCTCCGTCTGTCATGC
Organism: Pinus tabuliformis; assembly: GCA_031772625.1. Classification (NCBI taxonomy): domain Eukaryota; kingdom Viridiplantae; phylum Streptophyta; class Pinopsida; order Pinales; family Pinaceae; genus Pinus; species Pinus tabuliformis. Next base: position 353,049,531 of record CM062811.1, read on the forward strand.
GATTCCTGTAACTATGCCTCTGCCTGTCACTCGATTTCTGGAACTTCATCACTGCATGTCTGGAAGGATTTCTGGCAAAATAAAATACACAGTTTGTCTATTTGTATAGATGATAGTAATTAGATAAAAACAACAAGTCTCAGACAGATGGATTCAAAATGAAAGTTTTTCTCTTTGTATTACTTTTCTGTGCTGGCATATCAAACCCTTTCCACAATGTGGTACATTCGCTTTTTTATTGTTACAATACAATTATTCAAATTGTTTGCAGTTGTTTCTTCCGTTACATAGTTGATAACTATTTTGTTGTTTGATTTTTCTTGTTCTATGGAATACATAGATGATATATATCTTTTTGTTTTTTTTTGTTTTTAAAAGTAAACACTTGTAAAATAAATAAAAGAAAAAAAACAATAATGTGGTTGTAACCACCTTCACCTAACTGTGTTGTCCCTAAATATCTATTAACTAATAATGAAATAAAATAAGTTCCTAACACTGTTTTAATCAACAAACATAAATGAAATCAAATGATGATGAACCTCTCCTCCTTAGCTGAGACCAAACACTCGATCATGGTGCCCTTAGCTAGATGCTCCTGCATCAGGCTCCTGGGGTAAGAAAGATTCATGACTCCCGTCCATGAGCTTCTCGACTGAATAGCCTGCCTGCTGTATCTGTCTAGTGTTAAGCCATGAATTGTCCTCAATGGGACAGTTCTTCCACTTCACCAGATACTATAAGTATTCCTTCCGCTAAGTTTACCTGTCCACCTGGGTGTCTAGGATTCTCTCAATCTCAAGGGGCTGAGCTGAAGGCATTTGTCTCATCCAAGTCTCACTCCCTTCCTGTGTGTCCTGTGTAGGCCATGTCATACCGTCTTCCTCAGGACTGGCAGTATATGGAAACAAGTCTTCCACATTGAAGATGGACGAGATGCCTATTCCTAGTGGCAATTGTATTTCATAAGCATTGGCTGAAAACTTTCAGAGAATTTTGAAAGGGCCAATCTTCATGTATTTCAGTTTGTTGTATGTACCTCTAGGAAAAAATTCCTTTCGCAAATGCATGAGGACTTCATCACCCACATTAAACTGTACCTCTCATCGTTTCAGATTTTCCTACTGCTTATGCTTTTGACTACTGTCTTGCAACTTCATTTTTACCTACTTGTCTAGATCATTCATTGCTTTGGTGAAATCTTCCCTATCAGCACTCTGTCTTTCGTGTTGTCCTAGATCCCGTAAATCATGCAATTTGTGAGGATGTATGCCATATAAGATTTGAAAAGGACTGTAACCGGTGTTGTGATTGGGTGAGTCGTTGTAAGCGAACTCGACGTGGGCATGTACATGATCCCACATTCATGAATTTTCCCTGATTAAACTTCATAGTAGGTTCTTGAAGCTCCTTTTTACCACCTCTGTTTGCCCGTCAGTCTGCAGGTGATAAGTAGAGCTAAAACTTAACCATGTATCCATCTTTTTCCATAAGGTGTGCCAGAAGTGCCCTGTAAACTTCACGTCCTTGTCAGAAAGAATGGACTTAGGTAGGCCATGTAGCCTGACGATCTCTATGAAAAATAAGTGGAACACGTGAGTGGCATCGCTGGTTTTTTTACAAGGGATGAAATGTACCATCTTTGAGAACCGGTCTACTACTACCATCATCAAATCATAACCCTGCTGCGTCCTTGGTAGACCCAAGATGAAGTCCAAACTGACTGAGTCCCACGGTCTATTTGGAATGGGAAATGGTGTGTAGAGTCTTGTATTCTGACTATGTCCTTTCGCCAACTGACACACTTTACATATGGTCACAAATCTCTTCACATCCCTTCACATTCTTGGCCAATAATAGAAAGGGTTGATCTAATCTAATGTTTTGTCTATGTCGAAATGTCTGGCTAGACCTCCACTGTGCTTCTCCCGAATAATATTCTCTCTCATCGAACAATCAAGAATACATAATTGTCCCCCTTTAAACAATAGTTTCTCCTACAAATTATAGTCTAACCATGGACTATTGTTTCTCAACAAAGGATTTTGACAGGCTTCATAATCCTCTTTGAAATCCACGTCGGTCTGATACAAGTCTTTCAAATGCTCAAATCCCAGCACTTGTATTGTACTCTCCTGCAAAAGCAAGGCTCTTCTGCTCAACACATCTGCCACCTTGTTGGCCTACCCACTAATGTGTTTCAACGCAAAGATCAAACTCTGTAAATATTCAACCCACTTGGCATGCTTGTGATTCAACTTATGTTGTTGCGTCATGTATTGCAGTGCAGAATTATTAGAAAATAAAGCAAACTCACTTCCCAACAGATAGTGCCTCTAATGCTTTAGTGCTTGGAAGACAACATAGAATTTTTTGTCATAGGATGAATACTTATGCCTGCTCTCATTCAACTTCTCACTGAAAAACACAATAGGTTTCTCTTCTTGGCTAAGTACAGCTCCAATGGCCATACCGCTTGCATCATAGCAAACTTGAAAAAGATTTTTAAAATCTGGAAATCTGAGGATTAATCTTTCTGTGATCTTCCTCTTCAGTAGCCGAAAGCTCTTCTCTGCTGCCTCGGTCCAACGAGAAGGTTGACTTGCCCTTTTTATAGTGTCCAACATAGGTGCACAGATTTCACTGAAATTCCTTATAAATTTACAGTAAAAACTTGCCAGCCCATGAAAACTACGTACCTCATACGGACTTTTTGGGGATGGCCAGTTAACAATTGCTGCAATATTCTCTGGGTCCATCTTCAACTCATTCTTTGCAATCACAAAACCCAGATAAACTAGTTCTCTTTGAAGAAAAGTACATTTTTTTCAGATTTATCAGCAGCGTATTCTGTTGCAAGTTTTCCAGCACACTTCGAACATTTCGAAAGTGTTCCTCCTTAGTCTTACTAAAAAGTAATATATCATCAAGATACACTATTACAAACTTTCCAATGAACTCTTTCAGCATTTCGTTCATCAGTTGCATAAAGGTACTAGGGGCATTACTTAATCTGAATGGCATTACTAGCCACTCATATGGCCCTTCATTGGTCTTGAAGGATGTCTTCCACTCATCCCCTTCCCTGATTTGAATCTGATGGTAACCACTCTCCAAATCAATCTTCGAGAAGTATGCTACCCCGCTCAGGCAGTCCATCATGTCGTCCATCCATGGCAGTGGAAATCTGTACCTGATGGTAATCTTGTTGATGGCGCTTGAGTCTATGCACATTCGCGATTCTCCTCCTTTCTTGGGAGTGAGAATAATTGGAACTGTGAAGGGGCTCAAACTCTCCCTTATCAGCCCTTTATCCAGCAATTCATGCACCTGTTTTTTGATTTCCTCATTATCTTTGGGGCTCATCTGGTATGCTTCCTTGTTCGGTAGACTTGCTCCAGGTATAAAGTCAATATGATGACTTATACTTCTCTTAAGAGGCAATTTATCTGGTAAATCATCCACTACTATATCGCTGAACTCCTGCAGCGTTTTCTAAATTTCTACAGGCAAATTAGACACTTCTATGTGTAACAACACTTTTTTTTCCCTTCTCACAACAACATAGTTCACTTCACTATCTTCAATCTGCTTCAAAAACTGTTTTCCACCCATTAGTAACACTTTTGTCCTGCTTGGTTCTGTTCTCTCCTCCTCCTTGATGGGCACAAGTGTGTGCTTGATCCCATCCTTGACAAAATTGCAATAGTTTGTATTCCCATCATGCACTACCTTCTGGTCATACTGCCATGGCCTCCCTAGCAGTATATGACATATGTCCATTGGCATAATATCACAAATAAACTTGTCTTTATACCTACCAATATGGAACTCAACTTCACACTATTCGTCAACCAACAGTTGATGGCCTTTGTGCAACCATGATACCTTATAAGGAGTGGGGTGCTTCAGCCACTTCAAAATGAACTTCTCCACTATCTCTGTGACAACCAGACTATCAGTGCTCCCACTGTTGATAATCAACTTGCAGCATTTTCCGTGCGACTTACAAACTATCCAGAATAATGCTTTCCTTTGGGTTCGTTTAGCTGTCTTCCTGGCTGGTTTTAACAACACTTTATTCAGAACTAAGGATTCCCCTGTTTCCGGCACATTTTCTGCTTCGTGAGGTGGTGCCTCTACTTCCTTTGGCTGTGCCACAAACGCTCCTCTTTGACTAGCTTGTTCCACTTCAGGACATTCGAAAGACCTGTGACCCCACTTGTGGCACCTGTAGCACTGATAGTTAGCTCCCCTGCCTTGACCATTTCCTCTTCCTTGTTGATATGGCCTTCCACTTCTAGTGCTGTCTCCTTTTTCTGTTGTCCCAGAAGTCTTGAAACTGTTGCCTTCTTCACTATTGCTGGAAGTTCGTCCTTTGCCATAGGACTATCCTCTTCCTCTACCAGTTCCCCGTCCTCTCCTTGCATTTTGTTTTCTGGTGATCTTTTTCTCTGCCTTCATGGCACTCTCATAGGCTTCCTCTATATTTTTTAGGGAAAGAATGTTGATTTCAACCAATATTTCCAATCTCAGACCATTTACATACCTTGTTGTTTTTTCCGGGGTGTCCTCTGTATAACCAGATCTTAAATTTACCCGGTAGAATTCTTCAGTATACTCTCTCACTGTCATCCCTTTTTGCCTCAAATTCTACACTTGCCGATGCAATGCAATCTGATCCATCTGTTGTAACTATGGCTTCTTCTTTGCTATCATCTCCTACCTTTGTATCCCTTCTCCTTCCTGCTTCAACTGCCTCCAAACAGGTAGTAAAGATCCTAATTTCCTCCTCCAATCCTTCCTCTGCTACTCTCCGAGCACCTCTTCCACGACCTCTTCTTCCAACCTCCATTTCTCAGGAAAACTCTAAATCCTTCTCCAATACCACAATATGATGGGACGAACCCGTGAATTAAGGTTCAACACTAATCAACAATGATTAATACAAATGATTCAATCAACATAATTTGATTAACTGTTAATCAAAAGGGTTAGCGCAAATTGTTTTGTATGTATTGATGGCTGTATTGATTTATTTGTACGTTGAGAGGATAGTTGTCCTAGCCTCAGGTTTCCTTCCCACTCTTAGACTAAACCCTAACCCTCACTCCATTCACTCCGACATTTTCATTCTGCATTGTTCAGTTGTGAGAGCTCCGTCTGCTGGTTTTGTTGGTGACAGTAACGAATTCGAGCCCAATGCTCTATCCACGCCTGACTATGGGTTTCTCTGTTGGTTGGTTGGATAAATCTGCTCAGTATTTGTCTTAGCTATCTGGTTAGTTCGGCTCTATCATTAAGTTGTTAGATTCATTGATTTTACACAAGGGTTGCTTTATTTTCTCGTTGGTTTGGTACTCTTCCGGTGGTCACTGTTTCTCCTTCCATTCCTTAAGGCATTCTATTTAATTTCTTCAATGATATTTTCTAGTTGCTTGTATGATTATTTCTTCATTTGACTTGTCTGCAATGTATTTTTTGAATGCAAGGTATGGCCACGAAGGACCATTTCCTCTGCGTCGTTCGGCTCTGGCAAGGTAACTGCTCTTTCCTTACTAAAATGTATTTCCTTCGGTTTTCTTCCAAACTAACAATTGTTTCTCCTCGTTAGCAAGTTTTCCTTCAATGGCCGCGACCCAAATGTGGGTTCATTCATCCAATGCTAACTAATAAGCCGGTAAGTTCTCTTGGGGTTTATTGTTCTTCACTGTCTGTCGTTCATTCCTTCAACCTTTCTGTATATCAACACTAATATTTACTGTGGTCTCTGTGTAGGTTTGTTATGGCTTCTAGTTGGACCGCTACTTAGACTTCTTCCAAACGGAACTGGTAGGATCATTCCCTGTTACAGTTTGTTTGTTTGAGGGTTTCTCAAGTCGATTTCTTCTTTGGTGTAGTCGGTCGATAGGCTAGGCACTCAGACTTTGTTGTCTTGTTTGTTGGTTGATGTCAAATGGCCTTCGGGCCCAGTTGTAAATAATCGTGTTTGCTTTTCGACAGACTGTAGTTGTTCAGGGTTATAACCCTAACCCACGTTCATTGTCTTTCTCCCGGAGGAGGGTTTATTCGGTCTTATGGTTAGCTGGACTTTATAACTTTGTATTTATATACTATATACTAGTCTTGACATTGAAATGCTTTTAAAGATGAATAAAAAAAAATGAATTTCAAGGTACAGGGTTACCTTTCTTGTGAATGCAATTCACCATGGTTGTATTTGTTTAGTTAGCGGTTATGGCTATTGCTTGTACTTGTATTTCTATAATTATTTATGTGGTTGGAACTACCTGCTCAGTCTTGCGTTAATATGATGTCTCTGTCTGTCATGCGATTCCTGTAACTACGTCTCCGCTTGTCACTTGATTTCTAGAACTTCATCACTGCTTGTCTAGAAGGATTTTTGGTAAAATAAAATACATAGTTTGTCTATTTGTATAGATGATAGTAATTAGATAAAAACAACAAGTCTCGGACAGATGGATTCAAAATGAAAGTGTTTTGTCTTTATATTACTTTTTTGTGTTGGTATATCGATCCCTTTCCACAATGTGGTACATTCACTTTTGTATTGTTACAATACAGTTATTCAAACTGTTTGCAATTGTTTCTTCTTTTACACAGTTGATAACTATTTTGATGTTTGAGTTTTCTCGTTCTATGGAATACATAGATGATATATATCTTTTTGTTTTTTTTGGTTTTTTAAAAGTAAACAGCTATAAAATAAAAAAAACAACAATGTGGTTGTAACCACCTTCACCTAACTGTGTTGTCCCTAAATATCTATTAACTGATAATGAAATAAAACAAGTTCCTAACACTGTTTTAATCAACAAACATAAATGAAATCAAATGATGATGAACCTCTCCTCCTTAGCTGAGACCAAACACCCAGTCATGGTGCCCTTAGCTAGATGCTCCTGCATCACTTAATATCTTTCGACCACCCTTCATTGCTTTTTAGCTTGGCAATTACATTCTCGTATAACCTTATAGCAGCAGCTCTCAACTTGAAAGGGACCTTTAGCTCTTCTAATCTATTCCAAAGATTGTTTCCAGGAATTGTATCTAAAGCCTTTCTAAAGTCCACAAAGCAACAAAAGAGATTTACCACTACGTCATTCCTCCACAATGTTTCGAAGCGTAACGAGGTGGTCTATTGTTGAGCGATGCCTTCTGACACCTGCTTGGCCTTTATATATATAATTAATAATTATATATATATAATTATATAATTATATATATATAGATATATATAACTAACATCACTTTCTTGCTTCAAAAATTGTCATGGTTTATCTTAGAACTTATTTTTATATTTAACACAATTTATTTGACAAACTCGAAATATGATAATATTGGAATATGGTTTGTTATGTTTTATGCATAATTACAATATAATTATCAACCAACTTTTATGTTATTCGTTATTTTCGAAAAAAACAAATTAAATAAAGTCTCAAATGATTGTGTGAATGAACTTTTATGAATGATGAAGTATGAATGATTAAGAGTCCATATCAACTAGGTTGAAAACATATGATATTTTGTCCAGATTGAAAGTGTATGATATTTAATTTTGATATGCACATGAAATGTGTTACAGGCTTACAATTACTTTTAATCAAAGAATAATAAATTGTAATGCTTTTGCTTCTATGATGGTTTCCTCGTTTAAGTCTATCCCGTAGAGGCCAAAGTTGTGGTTACAGATCTTGTATTGGGGAATCACCCGCCTAGTTCTATTTGTTTATCTATCAGAAAATACGGAGGCAGAGCCTAGATATAATACTCCGCCAGAATAAGAATCGTATGAAGCTATTTAAACGCTTGGACTACAATAGAAACAAATAGAATACATAGAACTCAGAAACTTAAAAAAAGAATGAGGGAGGCTATTGCAGGAACTATGAATGGGAGATGATTCTTGGTGTTATGAGTCAAACAACAAAGATAGAGTTAGCCATTTACCTTGAACCAGCTGATACTACCATCACCCTTGGAAGCAGCAATGTAGGGTACAATTGTCCTCACAACATGAGGAAAGACACAATGACATGCATTTGGACAAGCCCTTGTTTAGGTCGATCGAGTAAAGGTGAAAGTTGTGGTTACATAACCTTTTAAAGGGGAATCACCCGCCTATTTCTATTTCTTTACCTATGAGTAAAGATGGAGGCACTGGCATAGATGTAATCCTCCGCCATAATAAGAATCCTATGAAGCCATTTAAACACTTGAAATACAATAAAAACAAATGGAATATATAGAAATGATAAACCTAAAGAAAGGGGAAGCGAAAAGATTGCAAGAACTCTGAGTTGGAGATAATTCTTCTTGTTATGGGTAGATATAATCTTTCAATAGGTCCACCCAATCAATTACGGTGAAACAAGAACCAAAATTAATACTTATTCTTTTTTAATGTTGTTTGATAATAATTAGTTATTTTATTAATGGTTTAATTTTATGGAAGAATATTTTTGGGTGCAAAGTGGCATTTAGGGGAGTTCATTAAGGCTTTCGTGATGCATATTACATTAAGAAAAGTCTTTTTGGTAGAAATCACATAGGAGAAAAAATTTCCTACTCGTTTCAAACTAGCTAGTGTAGTTCATCATCAAGACTACATGAATATGCACACCATCACAGAGGCTTAAATAGAGGGCGATGTAGAGACCCAGCATATAACTGCTATAATAACAAATAGTTTATGAATCATAATATTTTAATAATAATTGCTAAGATGAAATAATATCCCTATAACCCTTATAATAATGACTTATTTATGAATAATAATATTATAATTTATAATAATTATTAACATAAATAAATAGAAAAAACATAAATATTAATAAGAAACAAACAATCAAAATCAAACCATAAACTCTAAATAAAGTCCAAAAATATAATCCAAAAATATAAGTAAAAATCAAAACCTTATTAATGAATAAAAACACAAATAATAATTAACGAAAACTAAAATCAAACTTAAAGAAATAAAAAAATAAAAATGTAAAATCCTACCATCAATATAAACAGCCCAGGAAAATCAATAAAATCTAACATAAATACTCAAAGCAGTTGACTTGATAAAAATATTCAAAACCGTAAGTCTTTACCAAAACCATACGCTATGTCCATGAGATAATCATCAAATGGTAACATAAACTAGCAATTGCACCAAATGTTGCAAAGGAAATGCCGTAAGGCATAAATTTGAGAAAAATCATGATATATAAAAAAAATCATTGAAGATAGAAATTAGTAAACAAATTGTCATTCAAGCTAGAAGATAAATACAAATCACTTACATTATATGAAATTGACAAATTTTATAACCTTTCCAAAATAGGTTGCTCTTTCAAGTTCGAAGATGCTCTTTCAAGTTCCAATAGAACCCTTGTTACTTGGGGGCTTGCTTAGGTCAATAAGTCATTTGCAACATTTGTTTCGAGTGCATTAAAGGTCCATGTCCACCCCTTGGAAATTATTTGTGCTATACGGGGTCCATAATTATCATAGGCATGGTTGATCGAAGGACGGCTAAACGTTTTACATCTTTCAAAGTTGTTTGATGAAGGGTAGGCTAGAGTGTTAGTCATATTTGACGGATAAATTGTCGCACGACGCACAATATACCCGTCAAATTCCAACCATGGGACAAAGTAAGAACAAAGTTCAAGTCAATTATCTCTTTTATTACTTAATCCTACCATTGATGTAAGTTCTGAAAGTAAAGGGAAGGAAATTTTGTTTGCGTGTTTGGTTGAACTTGACGGTACGTGAAAGAAATTTGCTCTTTGACCTTCACGTAAAGGTGGAAGTGTTTTAGTGTCAAATGCCCGAAAAATTCCTTTCATTTCCATTAAAGAAATAAACGACTGAAACAGAGGTGAAAAGGGTAGTTTGCAGGTAAAAAACCCGCATTTAGAAGCAACTTATCCCATGCTGAAATGATTTGTTTGGATAGCTGGATCTGATATGTACCGTGCGTTGTGAATGCAGGAAGGCTAAGTGAATGAATTCATAGAAGTTTCCTTTCGCATGAATGAAAGCCACCTTGCAAAATATTTCTTTATATTCTTGGTATAATCGTGGGTTATGTTTAATATATAAAAGAAATCTAAAAAGGACAAATTTTAAAAATTTGATAGGTTATTATTTATCCATTTAAACTTATTATTTTGCACATCCCTTTATATTAAATGTTTTTTTCAATTAAAAAAAAAGGCATATATGTTCTTTTGAATTTGATATGGAGAGAACAAGTTGTACCAGATTGGAGGGTCGAAAGAACCAGATCTGTTTCAAAACGGGGAAGGCAAACCGTGAAAGCATTTTCATATGAAATATTCAAAATAAGGCAATGCAGATAGTGAAAGAATTTTCATATGAAACATTTTAGGATCCATCTTTAGAGATCTACAAGAAAATTTCTCGAAAGAAACAGTGGCAAATATAGTCAAATCTTGTCTTCGACATCGTAGCGAATTCTACACAGGACATTAGTAGTACATCATATTGTAATGTGGCATACAACATGTCTTCAAGGTATAAAATGTGTTCAATTAGTCACCCATCATATTGTAATGTAGCATACAACATGTTTTCAAGGTATACAACATGTCCTCCTACTTGTCTCGCTCAATTAGCAGCCCATAATATTGTAATGTGGTATACAACATCTCTTCAAGGTATATAATATGTCTTCTTTTTGGGAGCTATGAGCTAATAGCTATTCACTTAACATAGAGAAAGAGGAGAAGGTTAATATATGGTGTGATATAGTGTGGAAAATAAAATTATAACAACATTTATTTTTTACTTTAATTATTTACTTTTTTTTGTCATATAGTTATATGCATATGCATTTATATATTTTTTTGTTATTACTTAATGTTATGTGACATATTCTCCTAATGACCTATAAAATACTTGGCGATGCAATAAATTATGAATAGAGTTTAATATCATTTGTTCATTATCAACTAATAAAATATAATCATTTCTCTATTTTGAGAATAAACTCAGTTTCAAAAGTAAATCTTCAATATTATTATTATTGATATATGGTAAATTTAACAATATTTCTGGCTTTTAATTCTAACTCAAAACCTAAAGAACTATAATATAGGATATAGGATGCAACAGGTATGGGGAAACAATGAACTTTTCAACTTACCTGTAGGGTGGGAATCCCATGCCCATTACAGAGGAAATATCAAGGTCTGAATGAGAAAACATACTATAACAACTAGTTCGGTCCTAAAAAAGTGGTATAAAATAAAATAGAAATGAAGAAAATATTTCCAAATAATACTACAACAGAAGTAAAAATTAATTTTCTATTAACAATCAAACCAGCCATGCTCCTCGACTTCTCAATATATTTCTTGATTTCAGGGTCTGGAGGGCCTTCTGTATATCATCATACAAATAGAAACCTTTACACGTTTTCTCACCTGTGGAAAAGTGCCATATAATTACCAACTAAAGAATAAAACAGAGTATTGCACACAACAAAAATCACAGAATGAAGCTAGCAACGACAATATATATTTGATTTTAATTCTAGAATGAAAAATACATTTGCTTGAGAAAGAAAGAACTATAATATAGGATATAGGATGCAACAAATATGGGGAAAAATGAACTTTTCAACTTACCTGTAAGGTATGCCGATTACAACGAAAATATCAAGGTCTAAATCTTGAACCATGACTTCCTCACCTAAAACACGACAAGCTTCATTCAGATCTGGAAAGAATACCATCTCAACTATATCCTTATCCATCAAGGAAATTGGCTGCCAAAAGTGAGAAAACATACTATAACAATTAGTTCAGTCCCAAAAAAGTGGTATGAAATAAAACAAAAATGAAGAAAATATTTCCAAATATTAATGTACTGCAACAGAAGTAAAAATTACTTTGCCATCAACAATCAAACCATCCATTCTCCTCGACTTCTCGATATATTTCTTGATTTCAGGGTCTGGAGGGGCCTTCCGTCTATCATCATACAAATAGAAACCTTTACATGTTTTCTTACCTGTGAAAAAGGTGCCATATAATTACCAACAGAGTAGTCTACCTAGGCGGATGAATTGTTGGGTTTCCATCACCTCCCAAAAAAACGTCTGGCTCTAGCCGTCAGCAATCCCTCCACCACACTCCCCTAGCTCTGCCACCCTCCATCCACTGCTCCACATTAATTTCCTGACATAATCGTCGGCGCGCAGAGTTAATGCAATTTCCAATTCGAATTTAGAAACCGCGAGTTGCTCGCCCAACCAACTCGAGGTGGCCCATGCAGCTCACTCGTGTTCCTCCTCGAATCGCCGCACCTCACCTATAGGAATTTTTATTGAAGCTGTTTGCTGGAAACCCAATCTAAAATCTGTGCCATCATTGTTTCGACAAAATGGGGAGGATTTGTCCCATACATAATAGGAAAATATTAACTTCAGAGAGGGTTTGATCCAGGGAAACATGTCAGAGATCGAGGTGAAGGTGGAGAATATGGCCATTGAATTTCAATAGTTTCAGACCCAAATTCCATCAGGTGAGTTGAATTTCCGTGAGTTTACCTACAAAATTTAAAGATCAACCGCTAAAATTAATGGGGGCTTTAAATTTTCACTGCTGGAATTGTGTTTTGGACTGTTTTCTTGTTTAAGCATTGGGGTTTCTATTGTTTTTGGGAAAATTCAGGCTGAAATTGAAGAATTCTGGAGGTATGGGGAGGGGAGAAATTGGCTACTTAATAAGCAATTGAAATTTCAAGTTTCTCGCTGGCTTTAAAAGATTAGGTTTTTTGGGTATGCTTCGTTTACGGTTGAATTACGTCTCCGATATGTTTTGGCTAAAGGCTTAGGGATTCGTTATCTTATGTTAAACTGTGACTTAGGGTTGTGGAATTGAAGGGTTTTATTTTTTCATTATTTTTGTGGGTAAATTAGCTGCAAGTCCATTCGCCTCTGAATGCTGCCATCTTGATTTATGCAGGTTTATGGTTGAAAATTATTTAAAATTGTTGAAGGCTTCGTAGGGGAAATTATGATTTTGAGGATTTTGAGCTGAAGCCCTAAGGATCCGTTGATTTTTGCGATGGTAAGATTCGCTTGAATTTCTATTTCATGTTATAGTCTTCCATTTTCGACGTCTTTTGTTTGTTTGTTTGGTTAAATTCCCTTTTCTGCAAGACCCTTATGGCACAGGAACTTGGCCTCATCTGCCTCGTACCTATGATAAACCGTCTAGACACAGTTAACAATGAAATGTCACAACAGAGTACAATTTACTTGCACAATGTTCTTCGGGTGAATAGAACCAAAGCCAATATAATGAAAATTCAGTTTATCATATTAACCCACTTGACTATTTGTATTTCTGAACTTTGCTTAAAATTGCTTTCATTTCTCCCGGTTATCTTAAACCATATAGTTTCCGATATTTTTGGTTTTTGGCTTTCTTGTGTTAGATTTGTATCTTTCAACTTAATGGATTAATTTTTTCAAGATGGAGGCCTTTGTGATTTGAATTGAGTTGAGCTTTATTTTCTGGTATCATCGCATTGAAATTCTTTGTCAATATTTCAAACCATCAAGGAGAGTTTATCCTTATAATTAATTTCTTTTTGGTAAATCTCCTTGCGGCTAAAATCTGTTACCTACTTATTCAGCTGATGATGACAAAGATTTTTCCCTGACAACCTTCTATATAGTGTTGTTCCCAATTTTATTTGGTGGATCATTTGTGTTAGACAGGGTGGTTTTCAAATTCATTTGATGGAGCCTTTGCTTTGGATTTGAAATGCCCTGGCTCTTAAATTTTGGATGGATTGTCAAATTAATCTCATAAAATGATGATATTGTTGGCCGTTAAAGAAGTGTTTCAATGTAATTTATTGTAGCAAGCATTTAATTGATCTCGAATATCAAAATTATCTAAATGTGATAAAATCTTCAAGGACAGATGTAATTTTGAACTAGCACTAAGGCAAATTATTCTATAGTCGAATGAATTTGCTACAAAGTTGCAAAATTTTATTTAATTTTCAGAATTTTCTTTAATTCTCAATTTACCATCCCACGATCCATCATTTAAAATGCAGTGGTTCTGGCCCACTTGAAGGAAATAAAGATTGAATTTCAACCAGCGGATTGAGTGGGCAGTGTAACGGAACCAACACCAATTTTAAATCATTGGTTGAGACCTTATATGATTCAAAGCGTCAAAGGTCCTTGACTTGCAAGCTTTTATGGGAAACTTTTGGAGCCACTCTAGGAAAGAGGGTTCAGATGAGCAAACAAGAACCCAAGTTGAGTGTAGTAAAAGGAAGAGACTATTAGTTGTCGATGGGAATGAAAGACCAAGGATAACTTCTGCTCTTACTGATGCGCTCTCCATTAGGATATTTGCCAGGGGACCTCGTGGATGTTATTCCAACTTGAAGTTGGTCTGTAAAACGTGGAATCACGTATTAAGGGATTCAGAGATATTCGAATTAAGAAAAGAGATCGGTTTCTCTGAAGAATGGCTATACATTTTGATGAAAGACGAAGAGGAAAAGCTCATCTGGAATGCTTTGGATCTGTTATCAGGTAAATGGCACAGTTTGCCACCTATGCCGACTTTTACATATGAGGAGGAATTCAATCAAGCTACGAGATGGAGTTTATGGAATGCAATGGGAGCATCGAGTTACAGGCTAACAGGTTTTGTGAGGGGCTCGTTTGGACGGAAAGATTCTCTAGATAGAACAACTTTTTGTGGTTGTGTCGTAGGGGCCATTAATGGATGCCTCTATGTTTTGGGAGGGTTTGCTAAAGCATCTGCTCTCAAATCTGTCTGGTGTTATGATCCTCGAATAAATGCATGGACAGAAGTCGCACCTATGACCACTACAAGGGCTTATTGTAAAACAACTTTCCTGAATAGGGCTTATATATTTTTATATATGGTTTAATATGTGTTATTTCCATTAAACAATCTGCTTGAGTGGAAGACGAAAGAGTACAATGGAAGCAAGATTAAAAAAAGTATACAAGACCAATCAACAACTACAAGAGGACCCAAGTGCATTAGATAAATTTGTGTGGAAAAATGATCTATTGTAGTATCGAGATCACCTATATTTATGTAAGAGTTTCCAACTCAAACAAAGGTACACTTTTCATATAGGAGATTCAAGGTTCTTGAAAACTTACTACAAGATCAAGAAGGATTTTCTAGGAAGGTTTTAAAAGTGATGTTCAAAAGTTTGTGCTTAATTTTTTGGTTTTACAACATAATAAGAGAGATACAATCAAGTCACCAAGTCTCCTATAACCATTATCCACACTAAATTTCTAGGAAGAAGTTTCAATGGATTTTATTTCATGTTTACCAAATTTGAAGGAAATAATGTTATCATGGTAGTAGTGGAAGAACTAACAAAGTATTTCTATTTCTACTATCTTTCACATCTTTTTAAAGCAAATACCTATTGGATTAATGAAAATAGTTCAAAAACTACATGGAATCCTTGAGACTATATTGTAAGTGATGGGGATTCATTTTTCATTGGAAACTTTTGGTCCAAAATATTTTCTTGTTTGCGTGTTCAATTGGCTCAACTCATCGTATCATCCTTAATCCAATGGGAAAACTAAGGTTGTGAATAAATGTTTAGAATGTTATCTTCATTTCTTTGCATCTGATAAATAAACACAATGGGTCAAGTGGTTTCCTTTGGCAGAATGGTGTTACAACACATCCTTACAAACTTCATAAAAATGTCTTCATTTATGTCACTTTATGGATATCATCCTTCATCCATCACATCACCCTAGAAAGGGACTCTAAAGGTTCTATAAGTGCATGACCAAATAGGGCACCGACAAGAGGTTCTCAAAATATTGAAGGACAACTTAGTTATAGCACAAAATAGGATGAAACAACAAATATATCAATATTGCAATGAAAGAGAATTTGAAGTAGGGGATTGGGTATTTTTGATGCTACAACCATATAAACAAATGTCCCTCAAGCAACAAAAGAAGGAAAGTAAATTAACATTTAGATGTTATGTCCCCTATAATGTGTTGCAGAGGATGAGAAGTATGGCTTACAAATTGGAGTTTACTCCATATTCACATGTATATATTATCTTCCATGTTTCTATGTTTCCACAATTACAATTACTGGATATTTATCTCCTAACAAATTGTAGTTTATTTGTATTTTGTTAATTATTAATGGAAAATAACTATAAATTCACTGATTGCAATCTCCAAAGCAAAAATGTTGCTAAATATAAAAATTGGAACTTAGAAATATGCACACACAATAAAAATTGACATCGTTGTTTTTGGACAAATGTCCCTGGAAAAACTGTGAAGGGAAAACTACTGCAATAGATGATGGTTATATTATTATAAATTCTTCAACAATTCAAGAGTACAATGATATGCTTACCTATCACTGACAAAGATCCATTTAATATTGGAAAAATAAACTGGAGATAAATTGTCTCCCTCTGCAATCAACTTACCCTCCTACTAGCCACTCGCACTCGCTTTTTGGAACTCACACTTCCTCCTGGAATGCGCAGATCTGGCTGAGGAAAATTTGTACAACCCCATAATCACCTTCCAACAAGTTTTTGCCTCCTTCTGCTTCTAAAAACCATTCGCTTTGCCTATGGGATACTGATATGGAAACTAGCAACTGAAACATTGATTCTCCAGCAACTCGCACTGGGAAATTTGGCTACTCACACTAGTTGTAGCGGCCTCCTCTATAGATGAATTTGACCTCCTCTTCCTGTCTCCCAGACACTAGAAAACACTGAGGAAAATTCCTCCAAACTCTTGCTCTCAAATCTTTGTTTATCCCTCTATCTTTGATGCTTCCCTAGCTTCAATTGTGCCCTTGGTGAATAACTGCAATTGGGTAGCCAAACTGCTCACCAAATACTCTATGCACTCCCCAATCCCCTAGACCCACTCTTATAATCTCTTGTTGGGGTCTCAACTGCCATGATTACATCTCAATTAATGCTAAAATCAATTTGAATTAATCATAGAAGCCTCCAGAGAAAAATTGAACTTCCCCAATTATGGCTAATTAATTTAATTGAGACGTCTCCAAGCCTTTTCTCATGAAACTTTTTCTAGGTTTTGGAGATCTTATGTTCCTTAGCCTTTTCTGGGTTTTGGAGATCTTGTGTTCCTTAGCCTCGTAGACATCATAGAGACTAGAACACATGTCCATTGCTACCATAATCTAACAACTTCTTGCTTAACAAGGGTAATTGGTAACAAGATCACAATCCCAACTATTTTAGCATTGCTACCATAATCTAACAACTTCTTGCTTAACAAGGGTAATTGGTAACAAGGTCACAATCCCAACTATTTTAGCAGAGATGAAGAAGGAAAAAAATCATACTTGAACCAAAAAATATCCTTGAAACAAGGATTAAGTAGCTATAAAATTAAGCAATTATTGAGTACCTCATCAAATGGAATAACCTACCAGTAGAAGATGTGATATGGGAAAATCAATTATTCATGCATAAAAAACAAAAGTTATTCATGTGTTGATTGTTTGATGGGAGTGACATGTTGAGTTGTAAGGAAAATCCCCATGCTAAGCATAAAACCTCTTATTAAGCTTGTTATAGCCCTTTTTGCCACCTTATGTCAACAAGAGTAACCTAGTCTCAACCCCGTAAAGTTTTTGTTCTATATTTTTTTCTCTTTCCCCTTGTTTGTAACCTTCTAGTAGCTTGTTTCTTCCAAAGACCTATCATCTTATAACCCATCACTCCATTACAATTATATAGTTCATCACTTGCTTAAATGCCAAAGTGAAGTATTGGGTGCTAAAACTTGAATCTTATGATTTACATCTATCCTGACATAATATTTAAGGTACAATTGTCACTAAGCAATGAAGCTTTGAGAGCTTGGATGGGTCATTAAAATTGTAATTCTTCTTTTGAAATATCTAATATTTGTTTTCCTTTACAAATGATAAGCGATGTAAAATTTGACTTTTTTTTCAAGGTGTTTTTGAATTACCTTTTTAGAACAAGTTTAAACCCTTTGAAAGAGCTAGGAAGGATTCAATTTTGATCATTAATCTCTATTAGTCTCATCAGACTTCATATTACTTTTAAAATCACTCTATGTTTCGGATAAACGATTGCATCTTTACATATGATACCCTTGCCAATGAATTTGGAAAACACCTTACACAACAAATTAGTATGAAATTATGCCTTTCAAAAAATACATTGATCCATTTGCATAACAAACAATTTGATGAATGTATGGTTACTTGAAACAAGTGCATTGTTTAGCCTTGGTGGGTTTGAAAGGGATTCTTTAGTGAAAGGAACTTAACACAGTGAATGCAATGAGGGGGCTGTTAATTCCTTTCGTGCTCAACATGGAGTTGATAACATTTATATACACTATTACTTAGTGTATAACAACAGCACCACTCCTAAAACCATATATGAAGTCCCTTTTCTTTACCCTTTTCATTTCATAAAGACAAGCAAGGTCTACTTACAGAATTGTTAGCAAAATTGAATGAAAACGAAAAAATAGATGTCCAGCGTTTAAAGCTGAAAGCAGGAAAACCAAACACATAACCTTTTATGCATAAAACTTACTTTTACTATGGACGTTTTATGTGGTGAAAAGTTGGTATTTTGGACTAAGATAAATTTATTCTTATAAACAAACCATACAAAACTAGCCAAAGAAAAGGTAAAACAAATACAATGCAATATCGCATGATTACTTTACTATCAGATAGATAAGACATATCTACAGAGCATTTAATACAAAGATCGTTGATTCACAATGTCAATAGAACTGTTATAAGGGACATTTTTATTGGTCCCATCAAATTCCAGCATCAACTACCAGATCAAAATGGAAAATGTGTTATATATACATTCTGTTGTTATTTGTGGCACAAGGAAACTTCCGTTCCAGCCCTTACCCATGCTTAGGTGTTGTCTGCATAGAATTTTCATATTATGCATAAAATTATTGCTAGCAAAAACTACCGTTGACCATCATCTCTGAAAATAATATATTAAGATATCCATATAAGGTGTTGGCAGAAGAGTTGTACAATATTAATCAATTGTTTCAGTAAGAGATGTAAACTCTTAGAGAGACAAAGCAATGAATGGTTGTGAAAAACGGGGTTTCGAGTTAAAAAATAGCCCCATACAGTGAATCGTGCTACCCTGAGCAGCTCTCTTTTCATAATATTTACAAAGTAACAACAACATGGAAGAAAAATAAATGTTAACCTTGGTGTTAGATCTGAAGGACCTGACAGCTAACTAGCTCAATAAAGCCAAAATGTCGACTAGCAATGCTCTTCCTATCAACCTCAGAATCAGAAATACTAGTAGAAGGATCGAAGGTCGATGACGATGAAGATGATGTAACTGCACCTTCGCTTGTGTCAGCCGGCAAAATAGCGACATTGTCGCTAATGTCTTTCGTAATAACATGAAGTTTTCCCAAGAATCCAGCTAGTAGGTAAGGTGACTCTGAATCTGTGTAATCTACAACAGGTACTTTCCTCAAAATGACTTTCCATGTATCTTCCTGGGTATCATACATTTTAATCTTACCGTTGTCTAATGAACTAGAAGGATCCAACGCATACAAGTTACCATCCACCACAATGCTTAATTTTGTCCCTGCCTGCCTTGCAGGCCAACCATCTCCCATACCGTTTGGTATCTCCAGCCAAGAATCAGTAGCAGGATCATAGGCTTCACCACGAACATCTACAAATAAATGCCACGAATATAAGCTCCGTGGTACACATAGTTTTCCTCTAAATGATATCATTCCAGTAGCAACTGGTTTTAGCATATTTGCCAAAAAAGCTGCGAGTAGAACTTGAGCTCGTGCAAATGGCATGTTTGGAATTTGGGCCCAGGTATTTGTAACAGGATCATAAACCTCTGCCTACTGAAGTGGAGTCAATCCACCTCTGCCCCTATTTAGTCCACCTACCACATAAAGCTTGTTGTTCAGGAAAGCTGTTTTACAATAAGCCCTTGCAGTGGTCATAGGTGCGAATTTTGTCCATGCATTTATTCGAGGATCATAACGCCAGATGGATTTGAGAGCAGATGCTTTAGCAAACCCTCCCAGAACATAGAGGCATCCATTAATGGCCCCTATGGCACAACAACAAAAAGTTGTTCTATCTAGAGAATCTTTCCGTCCAAACCAGCCCCTCACAAAACCTGTTAGCCTGTAACCCGATGCTCCCATTGCATTCCATAAACTCCATCCCGTAGCTTGATTGAATTCCTCGTCATATATAAAAGCCGGCATAGGTGGCAAGCTGTGCCATTTAGCTGATAACAGATCCAAATCATTCCAGATGAGCTTTTCCTCTTCGTCTTTCATCAAAATGTATAGTCATTCTTCAGAGAAACCGATCTCTTTTCTCCATAACGCTCCACCTTCACGACAATCTCTGACATGTTTCTGCAGTTGCCGAAGATGAGAGAGAAACAATGGTTCCGTGAGTACCGATCTCTTTTCTCCATAACGCTCCACCTTCACCTCAATCTCTGACATGCTTCTGCAGTTGCCGAAGATGAGAGAGAAACAATGGTTCCGTGAGTATTGCAAGCGCTGGGTAGTTTGAAAAGTTATTGGTTATGGAAACCGGATATTTGATCCAACGGTAGCAATTATTCGAATCGTCTAACATCAAATCAGATGGACGATAACGATGACAGCAAAGACCACAGGAAAGTTCATCTCAGAGGGAATGCCTTACGACGTAATTATGGAAAAACAATAAGGAAACAAGAACGGACTCGTCGTTTCTAATAACCATTGAGAAATCTATTTTCAAACGCCCACAAGAGTAAACATAACCCACACATGTGCCAAAAATTGTTTCCTAAATAAGCAACCCTTTAAACTCAAATCTGTGTACATAATATTTTTGAAGGATGAAATCCCTTCTTTTAAATCCTCATTTTTATCGATATAATCGACTGTTTTATTATGTTTCGAGCACTTGAAATAATTGGAATTTCTCTGATTTATATTATCTTAAGAAGAGTTATTTCTTGGAATTTCTCTGATTTATATTATCTTAAGAAGAGTTATTTCCCCTAAAAATTATATAAGAGAAAAATTTTCTTACTCATTTCAAATTAATTAGTGTGATTCATCATCAAGACTAGATGAATATGCATATTATGACAGAGGCTTTAATCGAGGATCATATAGAGACCAAACGATAACAGCTAATTTATGAATAATAATATTTTAATAATAATTATTAACATCAAATAATATTCCTATAACCCTTATAATAATAACGAGTTTATGAATAATAATATTATAATTTATAATAATTATTAACATAAAAAAAAATATTAAATAAAAAAATTGAAAAACATAAATATTAATAAGAAACAAACAATCAAAGTCAAACTATAAACTCTAAATAAAATAAAAAAATATAAAGAAGAATCCAAACTTTATTAATGAATCAAAAACTAAAATAATAATTAATGGAAACTAAAATGAAACTTAAAAAATAAATAACTTAAAATAAAAATAAATAAAAATGTAAAATCCTACCATCAATATTGAGAAATCTATTTTCAGATGCCGACAAGAGTAAACATAACCCAAACATGTGCCTAAAATTGTTGCCTAAATAAGCAACCCTTTAAAATGAAATCCGTGTACATTGTACATATCTCTTTTTTAATGATGAAATCCCTTCTTTTAAATCTTCATTTTTATTGATATAATCGATTGTTTTATTATGTTTTGGGTACGGGAAATCTTTAGAGTTTTTGTGATCTATTATATTAAGAAGAGGTTTTTTGGTAAAAAATTTATAAGAAAAAAAAATTCTTACTGATTAGAAACTAGCTAGTGTGGTTCATTATCAAGACTAGATGAATATACACACTATAGTAGATGCTTAAGTAGAAGATCATGTAAAGACCAAAAAATCATATAACTACTATAACAACTAGTTTATGAATAATAATATTTAAGTAATAATTATTAACATCAAATAATATTCTTATAACCCTTATAATAATAACTAGTTTATAAATAATAATATTATAATTTATAATAATTATTAACATAAAATAATATTAAATAAAAATAATCTAAAAACATAAATATTAATAAAAAACAAACAATCAAAGTCAAACGATAGAATATAGAATAAAGAAATATAAATAAAAGTCAAGACATTATTAACGAATAAAAACACAAATAATTAATAATAATACTAAAATCAAATAAAAAAAATAAAAAATAGTAAATAAAGTAAAATAAAAATAAATAAAAGTCGAAAATCCTACCGTAAAATTAAAAAGCCAAGAAAAATCAATAAAAACTAATAAAAACACTCAATGCAGTTAACATGATAAAAATATTCAAAACGGTCAAGTCTTTACCAAAACCATACTCTATGTCCATGAGAAAAAAATTACATGATAATCATCGCATGGTAACATAGATTATGGAAAAAGAATCAGCAAAGGAGAACGGACTCGTGGTTTCTAATAACCATTGAGAAATCTATTTTCAGACGCCCACAAGAGTAAACATAACCCACACGTGTGCCTAAAATTCTTGCCTAAATAAGCAACCCTTTAAACCGAAATCCGTGTACATAACTCTTTTTTTGAATGATGAAATCCCGTCTTCTAAATCTCCACTCTTATTGATATACTCGAGAGTTTTATTATGTTTTGGGCAGGGGAAATACTTACAAATTGAGGTGAGCATTATATCAGTTTGGTCATATCATACACTTACATATATATAATTGGTATTTAACACTTGCTTAAGTATGGAATAATGATTTTTGGTATTTAAATGGATCTATATTTGTTTCTTTGTGAGTGTACAGATACATACAAATTATTCAAAAATACATTAAAACTATTCAATAAATTAAAAAAATAATAATATGGTCATGTGAAACAAAAAAATATAATGTAAATTTCAAAATACCAAGTTTATCTCAAACATATACATAATAATGATAATTAAAACATGTGATATTGTTTCTCTCACTTGGAATTAAACTAGATCTATTTAACACGGAATCTAGCATGGGCATAGATGGATCAAATCCTTGGAAGTGCAAACATTTCCTAGCACTCTACATTCCATCTCTCTAACCCTAGCTCTCTCCTCTCTAAAGTCCTCTCTAAAGGAGGGTGCAAATTTATTTTAAAGAGCAAAAACAAAAGGTGTAATTTTTATTGTTTAAATTGTATATTTGAATGTTATATGGATTATAACATGTCTATTGAAACATTTTATGACCACACATTAAATTGGGATTTTTTGTTATTAATATATTTTTAAATATAATTCAATAATAATTCATATTAAAATATTTTATTCATAACCAACATTGTTTACTTTATTCTATACAACATTAAAATATTTTTTTTAACATTTTTTTATATATATAGATAGATATATATGGAGTTATATCATATGTCAAAGTGTTTTTGAAAATTATAAAATTTAAACATCTTAGTCACTTATTTTTTTATTCCGAATTATTTAACATGATATTATATTAAGTCATCTAGATAGAGAGTTTCTGTTCTATTATTATTATAGCATGCATTGCTTTTCTATTTACAGAATATTTTATTTTTATTTTCAAAAGATAAACTTACTTACCCATGGCCTTCACACTGACATGTAAAATAAGCCTCTAAATAAGCCTTTAAATAAACCTCTGACTCGACAAAGCTATTTTTATTAAATATTACCAAATTTAATGAAAACTAAATAAATAGTGTAAATTATAATTAAAAAAACTTTAATATTTTCACCTTATAAATAAATTTAGATTACACATCTAGCAAAACCATTCCGTCAAAAAATTAATCACAACAAAAACACTTACTTCACCTGTGATGAAATAAGATTAGAGGCACAGGCCAATATTTTCTGGTCAAGATTTGCTGTGAAAATTCAATCCAACGCATGCACTTCCCTAATGTAGGATACTTGTGTGGTATAATTGAAATCTTCTTGGTTCTGTGATAAAAAAGTGAAGTCCAATATATATGGCTGTTTCAATGCCATTAGTATAAAAGTTGTTTGATGAGCAAACTATGAATTCACGTTATATATTATCCATTTCAGAGAAGCAGACCTGGAAGTAACCTTTTCAAAATAGAAAATAAAAACACAGAGACGACACCTACTCCGGTTGAAAATGAAAAAATATAGTAAGAGATATGTATGAATTTTAAATCTCCGAGACATTGAACTTGCTTAGAAACCAAATTTAACAAAGAAATCTCAATGATTTCTGGACAAATCCTACCAACCTTAATATATAAACAGGTGCACTCTAACCTCGATGATATCTAAACAACGAAAGCAAAACAACGATGATATCTAAAGATTATTTCAAAGCGAAGAATAGGCAAACAACGGCAACTTTAAAATAAAATGTTCCCGAATCAAGCAGGATGGATTGAAATTTTGTAAACCAAAACTCCAATCGAGGCTCATATATCATGAATTCTCGGTTTTTAGCGTTATGCCGTCATTTCTCCGTTTGAATGGTGTAAGACGCTTCAGAATTGAGGTGACGTAGGTTTTCATCTTGTGTGTCTTATGAGGCCGATTATTATCGGTTGAGGGTAGTTTTTTTAATATTTCCAAATTTTGTTGTAAATAAGAAAAATTGAATAGTTTACTTATAATTTTTAAACTACTTAATTATTTTGCATGGTAACGTCTCCTAAAATGTAATTATTTTGCATTATAATATTTTATCAATTTATAAATTTAATTATTCTGCATTAAATACCTTCCCAATTTATAAAGTTAAATGGTTTACTTTACATATATCTATAAGAATTTTAAAATATTTTAACGTTTAATTATTTTGTATTATAACATCTAGCTATATTGGGGGTCTAAAATATTTTCTGGGGTCTAAAATATTTTCTAAATATGTTTTTCTAGAAACTCATTTTTCTTACCTTTAAAAAATAAGTTCACGGTCCATGAACTACACGCATGAGTTAGTTGTCCGATTCTTGATTTGACCACTGAGTTACCATAAGTTTTCCACTCATTGATAAAACCCCTCTCCATATCAAATTATAAAACAAATAACAAGTCTCTTCTCCATAGTAAATTAAATTATAGAGTACGTAAAATAGCATATCTTCATTTTAAACATATACATTTCCATTAGATAATAATGATTTTTTAAATTTATATAATAATTCACTATGTTTTATGTGGTATAATGATTATACACACTAATTTTTATAGTCTATGGTATAATAATTATACACATTAATTTTATAGTATATTATAAAAAAATGTTAAAATCCATACTAGAATATATTGTACTTAGAGTAACCTATCTTCATTTTAAAGATATACATTTTGATTAGATAATGATGATTTTTATATTTTATATAACAATTCACTATATAATATATATGTGGTATAATGATTATACACATTAATTTTTATAATATATTATTGAGATGTTAAAATGAGAGGTTGTAACAAAGTACTAAAGAAAATAAAAATAATAATAATGTAAAATTAATTTAAAAAAATAAAAATATAAAATAATAATAAATAAAACTAATGTAAAATAAACTTATTTAAATTATATTTTTTCTTAGAAATAAAATTACAAGCAAATTTATAACACACATATCATTAAATCAAAATTAAATAATAATAAATTATATGTGTATTTATAATATTTTAGAATCTTATATTAAAATTTAATTACTAACGATATAAAAACTTAATCATTATAATAAATGTTTTTAAAGTTGATCTAATACTCGTATAAAAAAAATTAATACATACATAAATAACCTTAAAAATTTAAAAAAATCTAAATATAAAATATTTCAAATATTATTATAAATATTTTTAAAATTGATATAATAAAAATAAAACTAAATATAAATAAAAATAAAAAACTAAAAATAAAAATAAAAAACTATAAAATAGCTCAAATATAACACAAAATATATATATATATATATATATATATATATATATATATATATATTTGTTTATTTTATTAAAAAATAAATAAAAATAATATTATATCAAAACACAAAAACAAAGTTTACAACTAATTTTAGTCACTTTAAAATATTAAGCATGTTTATTTTCACAATTTAAACATTGTGAAATTTTGTTTATATAATGATCTATCTCATGGGATAATAAAGTTAAGGAAGAAGAAGTAGGCTTATTGGTGAGAAAGTTGTAATTTCTCTCGTAAATAATTTTTATTATAAGTCATTGCCTTGTCACAAGTTATAGCATTTTATTGACTATGTATTATTTTGCTATACTTTTGTAATTTTAACCAAAGTTTTGGGAAAATGCAGAGTTAGTTTATTTTTACAAGAATTCAAAAATAACTTTTTAACTTTCGAAATCTTATTCCTAATTTTCTATTGGCCAAGCATCTTTCCATGGAACATAATTCCTCTAGTGGAGAGTGTTTTTTTTTTGTATTTGTTAGTGCCTAACAATTGGTTTTAAAATTTAAAAAATCTAATTTTCTAAGTGGTGATTCCATTGGTGGTTGCTCTGACATTACTATTTTGACATTAACAGTAACACTGACACTATTATAGTACTTCTCTTCCCCATGATAAAATAAACGTTATTATAGTACTTCTCTTCCCCATGATAACATAATTGATGCAGGTGGGGGTGGCAGAGAGCTACGAAAGTCATTGTAGAGATAATTCTATGAATTTACGAATCACATATCATATGAATGTTTGTGAAGGACGAGGTATACGTGAGGAAACAAACAATATTATTATGTTTCATTGTTCGTATTTTTTAGTGTGCTGAGTATGAAGTATTCGCAGGAGAGTAGTTGCATAAATCTTTTGAATTTAGACCAATGGATCTTTACAGAATGATTAATATTTTTAATTTCCATTGTGCACAGTTGTGCATAGATATTTTAATTTTCGAGTTAGGTATCTTTGCAAAATGATTAATATTGTTAATTTCAATGCTTTGATTTTTCCATGCTATGCAACCCTCATCTGCAATATCGGATCAACATCAAACTATGCTTGTTGATCTCTTTCTAGTTCGGCCTCACTATAAGTTATTAGGTGAATCTTGTACAATGGTCATTGTGCAAAGGTAGCATGTGGTTGTTCGAAGGTGGTTGTGTGAAGGAAATGTGTACAAAAGAAGAAGCGTGTGCAAAGGAACTTGTGTGAAGGCTAGCATTAATCAATTAATTCAATATTTTTATGAGCATTAGTGTTAGAATTGAATCTTTGGAAAGGATTTGGTATGTGTGGGAGATTTCATTGTGCGGATATTCTAATGTGTTGAGCTTTTATGGCAAAGATGAAAGTAGGATGAGGTACTTTTGGGAGAACTATGATTATGTATCATACTAAGGTATGTGTAGGAGAATAAGCGTGTGCAAAGGAAGGTGTGCAGAGACTATTGTTAATAAAATAATTCAATATTGTTCTCAGCATTAGTGTTAGAATTGAATCTTTGTGGGGGATAGGGTATCTAGGGGAGATTTCATTATATAGAGCTTTTACTGTGTTGGGCTTTTACGACAAAGACGAAATTAGGACATGGTATTTTTAGGAGAATTATGAATATCTTTCGTATGAAAGAATGTGCAGGAGAAAGAGGAGTATTATTTTGTTTCATTTTCCGAATATTTTACTGTATGGAGATGGCATATGCTTGTCGATTTTTCGAACAAATCTAATACTTTTACAAATTTTCAGATCATATATCGTATGAATGTTTACAAAAGATGGAGTATGTGTGGGAGAGTGAGGAATATTATTATGTTTCGTTATACGGAGCTTTTACTATGTGGAGTACGAAGTATGTGTGGGAGATCAATTGCATAGGGATTTGATTATTTAAATACTTATTTGCATAAAGTAAACAAATTGTATATGTCTATAAGTAGATTACTTAAAAAAATGGTTTCCACTTTAGTATTGTATAAGACAATATGTAGGTTTATTGTACGAAGTATGAGTAGGTGTGGGAGAGAAATTGTGTGGATATTTGATTTTATATTAGCCTGTGGTTTATGTGGTATATTTCATTATATGGATATTTTATTAGGACAGGGAATTTTTAAATGAATGAGAGGTGCATGTGAAAATTAATGTTGAACTACTAATGTTAATCTATTATTATTATTATGTTTCATTGTGTGGAGTTATTATGTTTCATTTTGTGGAGCATTGAATGTATGGAAGATCGGGTATGTCCATCAATTTTCCAAAAAAATATAATACTTTTACGTATTTACTAATCGTATATCGTACGAATGTTTACGGCGGATGGGGTATGTGTACGAGAGTGGGGAATATCATGATGATTCATTGTAAGACAATTTACTGTTTTGGATTACGAAGTATGTGTAGGGGGCAAATTGCGTAGAGAATTGATTTTAGAACTATGAATTTTTGTAGAGAATAGGGTATTTGCCGGAAAACATAATGACTAAAATTACTCATTTTCGTTTTGTAAGTTTTTTATTATGTATTTGTGTTGGTGAACAAGTGGTGCATACTGCAATTTTGTAATTTTATCTATTTTCAATGGCTTACAAATACTTAGTTACAATTGACTACTGTAATTTCTATGACTTACAGTATAAGCTTTAATATGGGTTTCACACAAGGAAAAGTTTTCTATAATAAAACATGTTTTTATCTTCATTAACACTTATTTAAATACTTATTTTCTTTAAGTAAAAAAATTATATATGTGTGTAAGTAGATTACCTACAAAAATTGGTTTATACTTTAGCATTACAAAAGGAAATATGGAGTTTTTTTTTATAGTTTTTCAAATTACACGAGTGCCCAGATTGCGTTTTTTTGTTGCACCATAGAAGAACCTCAATAAAAAGAACTTTGGTACACCGTTTTTAATATAAACCTCCATATAACTAAAAAAAAAATTATTTTTTAGTAATATTGAAGGATTAAGGAGATGCAGCAGGAGCAGCTAGGGTTTGGGCTCATGGGTAGTGCCTGACAAACTTGCGACATCATGACCTGCAACAAGACAGGCGAAAAACAACAACGGTTCAGACTGAGAGAGGAATGAGTGGGATGGTAGGGGGGGAGAGATCCCCTCCCATCGAAACATCCCTGCAAGGGAGGCAAGTCTTCATGGCATCGCCAGAGGCAATGGAAATCACGAGAAGGGTTTACCGGTACTGGGAGCTAAATGGCAAGATGGGCTGGGAGGAAAATGTATACCCACAAAAACCAAGAAGCCCCGATTTGTAATACCTAATAACAAGCTAGAGGAATACAAAGGATATATGAAGGATCATGCCCTGATCTGCAAGTTTATTAGGGCCTGGCCTACCAAGAAGGAATTGATTAAATTGATCCAGTAACGATGGTAGCCAAAGGGGCCTATCAACCTCAAGTTGGGGGTAAAACGGTTATTCTCAGTTCTTTTTTCTAACCTTGAAGACAAGGAGAAGGTTTTCGAATATGGGTCATATTTCCTCAACAGTGCTAGCTTGTTCATGAGACACTCGGAGGAGTGCTACAACTTGAATCAGGAGAAGATGTTGGCAACACCCATATGGGTTCGACTCTTCGGCCTACCAATGGACTTCTGGAACCCAGAAATACTGGAAGGAATAGGCAACTCGGTTGGCACTTTTGTTAAAGTGGAAGACTTGACAACAAAAGGTAAGTACACATCCTATGCAATAATCTATGTTTACATGAATATTACTGAGTTTCTACGAGACTACATAGAGTTAGAATACCATGATGAGATATGGAAACAAACCCTAGACTACGAGAATATCCCATTCATATGGAGGTGTTTCCATGAATACGACCACCTCTATTGTGCTTGCCCGCTTAAAAACCTAAAAAATCAATCGCATGGGAAGAAGGAAAGAGAGGGAATGGGAAGAGAGGATGGTGATGGTTTCCAAGAAATTCATAGAAAGAGAAGAAATTAGAAACCAATAGGGAATGAGAAGGCATATAAAAATCAGGTAGACTAATGAAACCATAACAGATTTTCTACCCTTCAGATAGATGAGATGAGGGAGACGAGAGGGGAGGCCACTAAGGAGATGGAATGCATACAGAAGAAGGAGAATGAGGGAAATAAATAAAAGGGACAAGAAGAAACTGAAAACCAAAGAGAGGAAAATAGCATGCAAATGGTGGAGCAAAATCCAATGGAAATCAACTCCTAGAAAGAAGACCTTAGAGTGGAAGAGAAAGTGATGAAATGACTGCTAAATGAGTGGAGACATGTGGACAAATGCTTCATTCCAGAGGACCAAAAACATATCTATAAAGAAACCTTTCAACATTACAAGATAAAACAATGATCGGTCATCATAGCCCAACCAAAACACTTAGGATCCCATGGCAGACAAGGCCATGATCCAAGAACCTTAGGAAAAGGGGGAAAGAAAAGTGGTAGAAGTCCTATGAACGAATCCATACAGATGGTGGGGGAACTATTAGTAAACTTAGGGAGAGTTGTGTCACTATCAGAGGTGTTTCAACAACCCCCAAAACTATTGAAATTATTTTTACAACATGGAATATAAGAGGCCTCAAAAGCACAGCCAAACATAAATACCTTAAATAGAGATTGGCAAAATATAGACCTAGTAAAATGATCATTCAGGAGATGAAAATAAATGAAAGGAAACTGAAAGAGATTTTTGAAAAATTCAAACCCCAGTACCAGGTTATTGGATAGGATGCTAATGGTAGCGTAGGATGGCTAACGATCATATGGAACCCAAGAGAAATATGGTTTGATTATTGGGTTAGCATCCCAAGAATCCTCTCAATATGGTTGAGTGTCATTGGATCAAAAGATTGGGTGTTACTCATAGGAGTTTATGGACCCCATATCCCAGGAGAAAAAAGGGCTTTTCTACAAAAGCTAGCAAAAATGAGAAGCCTATACCTGGAGGACTTATGGGTGGTGGGAGGTGACTTCAACATGATCAAATCACTAGCGGTAAAAATGGGAGGCATGAGGATAACTGACACAAATATGAAGCTTTTTTGGGACACTATAGCAGAGCAACAATTAGTAGACATCCCAACCATAAATGTGGTGCACACCTGGAACAATAGAAGAGGGGGGAATCACCAAATTGTCTCCAGATTGGATAGATTCCTAATCTTGGAACTGGTAATTAGCATAGATATATTCATAGAAGCATCTATTCTCCCTAGAATGGGATCAGACCACTGACTGATTCAACTGAAAGTGGATTTAAAAGCAAAACCAAAAAATTGACCCTTCAAGTTTGAAGCTTTCTGGCTTAGAGACCTAGCTCTCGTTATAGAAATTGAGCATTGGTGGATAGAAATCGACTAGCAAGGGAGGAATTGTATGCATACATTCCAACTAAAACCCAAAGAAATTGAAAGAAGGAGAAGGAATGGAACAAAGAAGACTTCATACACATCATGAAGGATCAAAAACAATTAAATCAGAAGATGATGGAAGTGTAGCAAAAAGTAATACAGGAAGGGAGATATGAAGAGATAGCAATAGAAGAGGGACAAATCATCAGCCAGCTAGATGAAAGGCGGAAGCAAGAAGAGATTATATGGAAACAAAAGTTGAGGGTGAATTGGTTAAGGGAAGGGGAGAGAAACACTCGGTTCTTCCAAAAGGCCATGATCCAACAATGCTAGAGCAACAAAATATTATCACTTAATGATGAAGAGGGGAACTACATAACACAACATGAGGAGATGGAGGGGCTCTTAGTAAATCACTTCAGAGACCTCCTATTAGAACCTCAAGAAGATAGAGCAGAAGCAATTCAAAGAATCTCACAACATATACCCCATAAGGTCACACAAAATCAAAATATAGCCCTCATGAGAGAAGCAACACTTGAAGAAGGGGAAGAAATCATCAAAGGCTTAAAAAAATAAGGCCCTAGGGCCAGATGGGTTCACCGCAGAATTCCACCAAGACACTTAGTCGTTCATGAGAAGAGACATTCTGGATGTCATGGAGGAATTAAGGCAAAACCTAAAGGTATACCTTGGCCTAAACTCCACCTTTATTAGTCTCATCCCTAAGACCTCAAAATCATAAGACCCTCAGGTATTCTAACCTATTTCCCTCTGTAATGACATTTATAAAATTATAGCTACTCTTATAGTCAAGTGACTACACCCTCTTCTCCCAAATATCATCTCCCCGGAACAAACATGTTTTTTCGAAGGAAGGAAATTTTTAGATGGGCTGGTTACCTTACAAGAAGTCCATTCCCTCAAGACAAAGAAGTTAGTAGGCATGATGGTGAAGTTGGATCTATCAAAGGCGTATGATCATTTTAGCTGGGGGTATCGAAGGAGTATCCTGAGAGCCTATGGTTTTAACCCTAGATGGATTAATTGGATAAGTGTTATGATATGCACTCTTGTGCTCTCTATCTTTCTTACCGAGACTCCTACCTAGACCTTTAGTCCCACTTGGGGACTACGACAAGGCGATCCTTCGTCTCCATTTTTGTTCATTGTTGCAGAGGGCTTGGGTAGATACATTAAGAAGGAAGCTCGGGAATCCAAGATCAAAAGCTTATGGATTTGGGGGAATGAACTTTCAATACCCCACTAGCAATTCATGGATGACATCATGCTTTTTTGCCAGGTATCGGTCAAAGAAGCCCATAGAATCAAATAAATCTTCAACAACTTTATGTAGGCTTCAGGGACCCAAATACATAATGAAAAATCCTACACCTTCTTCTTCAATACTCAAGGGAATGTTAAATCTTATTTGGCTAGGATTCTGGGGTTCACTACACATAATATCCCCCCCAAATATGTGGGTATGCCTCTATCGAAAAGTTCCCTAAAACTAATAGGTTGGACACAAATCATCTAGAAGATCGAGGGAAGGTTGGGAAGTTGGGCCATTCGATCCCTCAACCTAGCTGGCATAACAGTCCTCCTCAAAGAAATATTGTAGTCAATACCAATATATAAACTGGCAGGCATGGTAACCCCTAAGGGGGCCTACACCAAAATGGTTGACATTTTTAAAAAGTTCCTTTGGGGCTAGGCACAACAAAAGAGAAAATGGGACCTTATATCTTGGCACAGCTTGAAAAAAAAAAAGATAGAAGGGGGGCTTGGCCTAATTGATCCTTATACTTCAAACCAAGTAATGGGAGCTAAATTATGGTGGAGATGGCTAGGGGGAGGAAGGGACCTATGGAAAAAATATGGATAAGAAAGTATAACATGCCAGAGAGAACTGAAGAAATCTTACAATACAGAGACCCACCCAAGGGTTCGACAATATGGAACTTGGCAAGCCAAAACCATGACCTCATTACCTACCATTCTTTTTGGGAGATTTGAAATGGAAGAAGAGCAAGATTTTGGCAAGACTCATAGAAGCAAAGAAAAAGACTCACAGATGGGCAAGATCTCTGAGACATATAATGATTTACCAATGATAATAATATCCAGAACATAGATCAATTCTGGACTGAAGAGTAAGCGACAGGAAACTGCCAAAGATGGACAAAGAAGGAAGATTGTGGCCTAGGTAAAGAGATAAAACAATGTGCATAATTTGACAAAGAAATGAGATTAAGACAAATCATGATAAGGAATGACTCAGATATTATGAGATGGGGCCATTCAACAAAAGGAACCTTCACCATCAAAGAAGCCTGTGATCTAAAAGGAGAACATGGATAAGATGGCCAATCACTGCTCTAGAAAAAAAATTTGGAAGGGAGGATGGTGGCCTAAGGTTGCCCATTTCCTATGGTTGGTATGTAAAGGGAGGATACTTACCTGGGACCAACTATAGAAGAAAGGAATTCATGGACCTTCCTTATGCTGGATGTGCCAACAAGATGGAGATGATATAGAGCATATACTGAATTCTTGCCCGTTTGTGGAACATAAATGGGGTCAATTACAAGGAGTCTTTGAAAGGATGGATCAGGACTATCACAACATAAAGGGGACAATCCTGCTATGGCACAACAATATATTCTCAACTCCAGTCCTGAACCGAGCCTGGTGTCTGGACATGGGGTTAAACTTATGGGCCATATGGAAAGAACGAAACCGCATAATATTCAAAAACAAAACCTCAACCCAAGAACAGGTATGGGAAGGAATTGTAGGAAATATCAGGGAAACTATACTAGCAGATCACTGGAGCCTAGAAGACTGGCAAGTCCCTCCCC
Organism: Pinus tabuliformis; assembly: GCA_031772625.1. Classification (NCBI taxonomy): domain Eukaryota; kingdom Viridiplantae; phylum Streptophyta; class Pinopsida; order Pinales; family Pinaceae; genus Pinus; species Pinus tabuliformis. The sequence goes on from CM062811.1 coordinate 353,083,859, forward strand.
AAGAAGCAATAATTCTTTGAAGACTTAACCTAACAATGGAAATGGTAGCCCCAAATGCCTAGAAAATGGATAGGATGAATATGGATTCATCAATGTAGTTCACCACACCTAGTGAATGGTTCATAAAACTTAATTTCGATGGGCTTTAGAAGGGAACCCGAGAATAACAGGGCTAGGTGGCATATTCCATGATACCCAAGCGAACACATGGCTCATATATTTAGACGCGTGTGGGCTTGCAAGCAAAAATGAGGTAGAATTCGTAGCAGCTGCACAGGGATTTCGAATTGCTGTAAGAATGGGGTATAGAAATGTGGTGGTGGAAGGAGATTCTAGCCTAGTCCTCAACACCGTGTGGAAGCTCAACAATGGCACATCATGGGACAAATTGAGTCAAAGTTAGAGGAAAGCTTACCTCATACAAGAAATAGGGGAGCTCACCCAAAAGTTCAACTATATAATGGTTAGACATGTAAGAAGGGAGGGGAATAAAGTGGTAGACTTCTTGGCGAATTGGAGTTGTAACCAACAATAGGGTCCGCTGGAAAAATTATGGCCACTACAGCCTAGGGATGATAGACTTTAAGCGCTCGAGGACATCCTCGACCAAGACCAACAACAAATCCAGGAAACTAGGAATACAACCAACCATACCTCTAATCGGGGTACGTGCTCAAGGCTAGAAAGGAAGTCGAATAATAATGTTATTTATGAGGATTAATGGAAGGGTATCACCCATGCACCCCGACATGCTCATGGCAATAGGCGCAGTGGCCTCCCGCATGCAGACTGATAGAGGAGATGGGAGAGGTGGAGGGTATGGCCAAGACGAGGTTGGAGGTGATGCATGTAAGGAAGGATAGGCGAATCGATATGGGAGGATAGATTTCAGAGTAAAAGGAATTCAAGACAGGGATAATTGCATTTCTGTGAACACTGGTAAGAGTTGGAGCACTGAAGGAAGAAAACGGAGCTACCATCATCAGCATCAGTGGAGCGTTTTGGGGTATATTTCTTGGTCCTGCAATCCCCTTGCTATGGTAAATCATTTTGTTTATGGATGGGGGGTTTGGGACAAGCCAGGGGAGGGGACTTGGGGTCTAGTGTTACACAACATTTTTTCACTATCCCTGTACTCCACATTCCTTGATCCTCGAAGACCTCTACAGTGAAGCCCGCATGCTTTGCCTTCATGGAGAAACTCCAATTTTTTCCCTCTTCATGAGAAGATCATTTCCATTTTGCACCATTTCCCCTTGAACTTCTATTTTTCTCAATTTACAAGACCAACGCTAATGTCCTTTGTCACCCCCACACCGATGTGCAGTGATTAGCACTACTCCCCACATCGATCAGTGTTACTGAGTTGTTTTCTAGTCATGCCGGTCCTACTATGGAAAGGTTTTTAAATTAGAGTTAAAGCTTCCATCTCTAGAAGCTTCGTGACAGAAGTTTGGTCAATGGTTTGGCTCGATGGGGTTGAGGATGACAGTTTGAGCTCCTTTCCCCTATAATGATGGAACTACCTCAAGGGATAAGTCCTTCTCCCATGAGAAGAGGATCCATCTCCCATCCATATTTCCTATATAAACCTCCCTTCTTCCTGAGAACAAGCTAGTTAGAGTGTGGCCTGAGTGTGAGTATACTATTTTTATTTGACAAGAAAGCTATTACTAGTTGTAGCCATCTAGTTGTGTGAGGGAGAGGTGTGTTTGGTTTGGAGTGAAACCTAAAGGGAAGAGTCTTTGAACTATTTTTGTCTGGGGTCATCATGGAATGCTACAAGAATTGTGTGGGAACCTCGTCTTGTCAGAGGAGGACTGTGACGTCAAGATGAATGGTTGTAATTTTTCTTTGATATTAATATATGCAACTATCAATTGATTTCCTACATGTTTTGTAATATTACATATTCTTGTCTTGATGCTTCTTGACTCCTTAAGTAGGTTGAATTAAAATTTTTCTATTATTATGTTTGTATGCTATTGTTTTTTTACTTATTTTAGGAGCTTGAAGAAGGAAGTGAGAGATTGCTAGAGTGAGCAAGCGAGGACATCATCGAGCATGATAAGCAACAAAGAGGTAGGACCTCTTGATTGATTCTAACCTAAGGAAATATTCCATAGAATGTATGTGTTGTGGCTAGACCTATTATCGGGCTATAGGAATTCGTTCGTGTCCGCACTTATAATTGTTGAAATATGGAAATAAGAATATTCCAATTTAATTTGTCCTTGAATTAAATTCTGAATTAAAATTGAATTTAGTCTTCACAAATACTTGGAACTAATTAATTAATTCATTTTAAATTAATTAGTTGGAGAAATTCAAGTTAGAAATCTTTTTGAAGTCATGCAAGAGTTATCCCTTAAATTAAGGAGATAAGATTGAGTTATATTTGAGTTTTAATTAGTTAACTTAGTTTACTGAGCTAAGTCCAGTTAAACTAGTTCCAAACTATTTGAGGAACTAATAGTGAGTTAAAAATCAGTTGATGCATTAATGTACTCAACTACTACTACTCTAGTTAACTGAAGATTCCCTCATCAAAAGCTCATGCATCTCTATTCTAAGAAAGTCCCAGTTGGGATTAATGTTCAAGGACAGTGTACTATCAGTTGCATGTGTTTTCGCATGGAGAAAACTCATGCATGCAGTCAAGGATTTATCCTTCACGATTGCGTAGTTTTGAAGTGTTAGTTTTCCACTTGGTAATAAGCTAATCATACACAAGTAACAACACAAGGAAATATGAGCTCAGAGGGCAGAGAGGAAGGCTAGAGAGAAGCCAAGATTGCCTGTGAGCATCTGTGAGGATAGTACTAAGAGCTGGCTGGTTGTGAGAGCTAAGGCTTTTCATAATTCCTATGTATTTCCACCATGTATGATAATACAATAGTGTGGGGTTTTTAGCTAAGGCTTTCCCAAAAGTATTTTCATGTGTATTGTGCCATTGATTCTTCTTCTTCTAGTTATATTGTTCAGCTCGATCTTTAAGGTTCTGCAAATTGATAGTAGAAGTAGGTTATAGTATTCTTCTTTGATTTATATTACATTATCGGGTCAGCCTACACAAATTTTCTACATGGTATCGAAGCTGTGGACAATATACTAAGAAGAGAGTTCGAATTTTGAAGTTCGAGGTTGCAGGTGCGAATTGAATTCATATCATGCTTCAAGGTTGGCCAATGGCATTCTATGTCTTGAGACTCGAGTATGCCTTAGAAGGTAGCATGAATTACATAGCATGGAAAGATAGAATGGAGGTTGTATTAGAAGACAATGGCTTGAAGGAATTCATTGATCAAGAAATCACATATCCAGCTTCAACTAATGCACAAGAGTTGGCTAATTGGAAGAAGTGTGTGGTGAAGGCGAGACAGATCATCCTTGAGGGAGTTTGAAACAATATTGTCTCGAGTCTCCATGGCAAGGATACTCCATTTCCAATGTGGAAGACATTGAAGGACCTCTAACAGAACAGTAGCGACCAAACGAAATTGGTGCTCACGGATAAGCTTCAAAGAATCAATATGGAGAAGGGAGACACTATTTCCACATATCCAAAAAAGCTCACCACCTGCAGAGATGAGCTTGGCAGTGTGGGAATAACTATTTCCGATGATGATATGGTGAGCCTCACTCTCCTTAGCATTCCAAAGAGTTGGAATAACTACCAGAACTCTGTGAATGGAAGGGAGAAATTGTCGGATTGGGAACAACTATGGTCAAATCATATGCAGGAGAAGATCAGGAGGAGCACACAAGATGGTTCTCTATCCAAGAATGATGATGAAGAAAATCTAGCCTTAGCAGGTAAGGCAAGGGAAGGGAAGGGGAAGGCTTCCCATTTCAAATTGAATTCTTCTCATGGAGGGAAGAAGGGTGACATTTCTAAAGTAAGATGCTTTAATTGTCACAAGATGGGACATTATGCAACTAATTGGACATCGAAGAAGTCCAAGAAGGGATCCCTGGAAGGATCAGAAGGTGAGGCATTAGCCTCTCAGCTTGAAATGAACTTTACCCTCATCACATGCATGGTGTCATTGATGATGGGTTGTGTCTGGTATCTCGACAGTGGAGCCTCATTCCACATGACCGGTGATAAAAATTTATTTTGTGCCTTGGAGGAGAAAGACCTGAAGATGTGCATAGAGATGGGTGACGACGGAAGGTATACTGTTTTAGGAGTGGGCATGGTTGCTTTTCAGAGGGACCATGGAGCTCCTCTCATCTGGATAGATGTGATGTATGTTCCTAGACTAAAGAAGAACATTGTATCAGTTGTGATGTTGGAGGACAAAGGCTACGATGTTGTCTTCAGTAAAGGAAAGGCATTCCTAAGACACATAGCGACAGGTCGGACCAAGAGGATAGGGATTCGGATGAAGAATATCTACAAACTAGAGGTAGTAGATTGTGCAACATTGAGTACAAAGGCATAATTGGTGCAAAGCCAAGACATTGGTGAGTTGTGGCATAGGCAGTTTGGCCATTTGCATCATGGGGCTTTGAAGTTAATGCAACAGATATCTACAGGAATTACCAAAGGTAAACTTGAGAAAGTTGACAAATGCGAAGGTTGTACCTTGGGAATGTACACCAACTATTCCTTTCATGATCGAGACAGTCAACTAGAGGCTATCTTAGAGCGAGTTCATACTGACTTGTGTGGACCATTTTCAATGACATCCACAACGAATCAAATCTATTATGTGATTTTCATTGATGACTCTTCTCATAAATGTTGGATTTATTTCATGCAGAAGAAGGACCAAACTTTCACAAAATTTTGTGAGTTCAAAGGTTTGGTCAAGAAAGAGTCAGGGAAGAAGATTAAGGCCTTGAGAAGTGAAAATGGTGGAGAATATGTCTCTCAAGAGTTTAAGGACTTCTGTGCAATGGAAGGAATTAAACATGAGTTTCTGAAACCTCATAAACCACAGCAGAATGAGGTGGCCAAGAGGAAGAACATAACTATTGTAGGGTCAACATGGGCAATGCTGCATGACCAAGGCCTACCACTTCACTTGTGGGTTGAGGCGTGCAACACAGTGGTCTATTTGCAGAATAGAAGCCCACATAGCATACATGAGATGAAGACACCAGAGGAAGCTTTCACTGGTAAGAGACCAGATGTGGGTCACTTCAGGACCTTTGGCTCATCGGTATATTTCCATGTGACAAAGGATGCATGGAAGAAGCATGAGAAGACAATAGAGTTGGGGATATTTGTGGGGTACACTGATACACATCACAAATATCGGGTGTACTTGCCTACCAATCGGAGGACAGTGGTTCGCAAATATCTCAAGTTTGATAAGGAGAAGGCCATGTGAGTTTCCCTTGAGAGGGAGTTCCAACTATAGGTTGTAGAGGAACTGTTGGTTTCTAAGGAGGAGGAGCCTCAGACAGATGTGGAGCAGTCACATGCAAAGGTTCTATGAGTGGAGACATCCACTCAAGAAAAGTCTTCCACATATGGACGGAAGCACACAAGAGAAGGTGACAGATCGTTAAAGGACATGAGTGAGAATGTGGGAGCACCATCTTCTCAGCGCAGTCAGAGGAGGTCACCTGAGAGGTACACTGGATGCATGGCCCTCACTGGGGAATGTGCTGAGACTAAGCCATCTTCCTTTGACGAAGCAGTGCAGTAGCCGATTTGGGTTGATGCTATGGTGGAGGAGTATGGCTCCATAGTGAGTAACAGTGTTTGGGACATGGTTCTGAGACCCGAGAACAAATCAGTTGTGAGTTCCAGTTGGATTTACAAGGTAAGGCAAGCTGGTGATGGTAGTGTGGAGAGGCATAAGGCAATATTTGTTGCCCATGGCATTTCACAGGTCGAGGGGATTGACTATGATGAGAGTTTTTCTCCTGTCACAAGGCACTCATCTATCAGATATATGTTGGCACTATCAGCACAAGTGGGTTGGAAGATCCATTAGATGGATGTGAAGACATCATTCCTCAATGGCTAGTTTGAGGAAGAGGTGTACATAGAGCAGCTGGAAGGTTTTGAGACCTTTGATCATGAGTCGCATGTGTGATGACTCAAGAGAGAATTGTATGGGCTAAAGAAAGCACCTCATTCTTGGTACACCAGTATAGACAAAAACTTCGCTGGGTTGGGCTTCACAAAGAGTGAAGCAGATGTGAACTTGTACCACATCGTGGTGAAAGGTAGTTTGTTGATCATCGTACTTTATGTTGATGATCTCATATTGACTGGTGATGATCAGTTTATCATGTCTTGCAAGGAGGATATTGCAAGAGAATTCAAGATGAAAGACATGGGTCTCATGCATTACTTCCTTAGCATGGAAGTGTGGTAGAAGGATGGGGAGTTGTTTGTGTCTCAGGGCAAGTACGCCAATGAGATACTCAAGAGATTAGACATGGAGAAGTGAAAGCCCATGCAGACTCCTCTAGCAAGTAACTAGAGGAAGGAGGTTGCTACTTCAAGAGAATTGGTAGAGGCTACTGTGTATACGAAGCTTATGGGTTCATTAATGTACTTAGTGAACACATGACCAAAATTTTGCTATGCAGTGAATCAACTATGTCAAGCGATAGTTCAACATACCAATATATTTTGGAAGGTGGCAAAGCATGTATTTAGATACCTCAGAGGCACATCTCATTATGGATTATGGTACAAACGAACAAAGGGAATGAAGCTACAGGGCTTCACTGATGCAGATTGGGCAGGGAGTCCACCAGATTGGAAGAGCACATCAGGAGGGATTTTCAACCTTGGGTCGGCAGCCGTTTCTTCATACAACAGGAAACAAAGGTCGCTTGCACTCAACGTGGCAGAGGCAGAATACATGGCTGCAAGTCAGGCAGCATGTGAGGTCATCTGGATGCAGAAAGTTGTAGTTGGTTTGTTTGATTAAAGGATGGATCCAATTGTGACCTATTGTGATAATCAGAGTTGTATCAAACTCTCTAAGAATCTAGTATTTCATGATAGGTCCAAGCACATTAACATTTGGTATCATCATCTCAGAGACTATGTAATGAGGAGGATCATGTTGTTGTATTATATTTCGACAGAGGAGAAAGATGCTAACATTTTGACAAAGGAATTGTCAAAGTGTAAATTCGATTTCAATAGAGATAGGATCGGGGTGGAAGATAATACCTTTCTTATTGATAGGGATTGCTGAAATATGGCAACAAGAATATTCCAATTTAATTTTTCCTTTAATTAAATTGTGAATTAAAATCGAATTTAGTTTTAACAACTACTTGGAAATAATTGATTTATTTATTTTAAATTAATTAGTTGAAGAAATTCAAGTTAGAAGTCTTTCTCAAGTCATGCAAGAGTTAACCCTTAAATTAAGGATATAAGATTGAGTTATATTTTAGTTGTAATTAGTTAACTCAATTTACTGAGCTAAGTCTAATTAAATTAGATCCAAATTGTTTGAGGAACTAATAGTGAGTTAACAATTAGTTGATGGATTAATGTACTCAACTAGTGCTACTCCATTTAATTGAATATACTCTCACCAGAAACTCATGCATATCTATTCTGAGAAAGACCCAGTTGGGACTAATGTTCAAGGACAATGTACTAATAGTTGCATGTGTTTTCTCATGGAGAAAACTCATGCATGCAGTCAAGGATTTATCCTTGATGATTTTGTAGTTTTGAAGGGTTGGTTTTCCACTTGGTAATAGGCTAATCATCCACAAGGAACAGCGCAAGGAAATAGGAGCTTTGAGGGCAGAGAGGAAGGCTGGAGAGAAGCCAAGATTTCCTGTGAGCATATGTGAGGATTGTATTGATAGCTGTCTAGCTATAAGAGCTAAGGCTTTGTATAATTCCTAAATATTTCCACCATGTTTGATAATACAATAGTGTGGGGTTTCTAGTTGAGGCTTTCCCCAAAAGTATTTTCATGTGTATTTTTCCATTTATTCTTCTTCTTCTTCTAGTTATATTATTCAGCTTGATATTTAAGCTTCTGCAAATTGATAATAGAATTAGGTTATAGTATTCTACTTTGATTTATATTGCATTATCGGGTTAACCTACACAAATTTTCTACAATAATTTTACATCACCACAAACTAGCCACTCTGTTGGGGAGATCCCATCTTTTTGCTAGTTTTGGATTTCATGATTTCATGTGAACTTTGCTAGTTTCATGTTTTCCGTTCTTTTCTATAGCTTTTCTCCTACTTACTCGCTTAAGTCTAAAAATCAGAGTAGCAGATCTGGTCCCCGTTTTAATTTTTTTTTATTTTTTCTTAGTTTCCTTCGAAAATGTGTTTAATCGACTAAGAGTTGTGCTAATTAGCATGAATTGTAGAGGAACAGTCGCACCAACCCGCCTCTCACTCTTGTTGTCAGTTAGGAAATCGTGTTGATTCCTGTATGTGAAGATTAGGGCTAGACCGCAATCTTGGCTAGTGTGTTCTGCTCTTGTGTTTTTGACCCTATGTGCCTTTTGATTGTTTTTCTCCCTGATTAGAAAGCCACTTTTCGTTTGGTTTTTCTTGCTTGTAGGCTTTTCATCTTGCTGTTTGATTGATCGAGTCATTGAGTGGCCAACGACACTAGGACATTTAGCCAGTCATTCATTCAGGAACTTGTGGACTCATTGATTTCAGCTGTGGGTGTGTTTGCTCCTCGCATTCGTTTTTGGTCCCTCTTACGAATTTCACCTCTTTTTGCACAAGTTTGAAAAAATTTTGTTTACTAGTTTGAACATCTTTTTCTGGCATAGATTACATTGGCGGTCTTGTGTTTTAGCAAAGTTGGTGCTTCGTCAATCTGAATGATGTTCTCTTTTCATGTTTTCATCTGCTTGAAGAGCTCATAATCTCGAAAATTTTCTCATTGAAAGATTGTATGTGAAAGTTTTTCTTGTTGTTTTATGAGAAAATATGAAATTCTAGCTTGTTGCTTCGAAATGATTCACATCTCTTAGAAACTAGAATTGCATCAGCATTTGAAAAGGAAGAGAATTTTTTTTCATTTTGAAAGGTCTAATAGATAAGTGCTTGTTAGGAAATTAGGAATTGGAATGCATTTATCATTAGTTTATTTTCCAAAAAGCATGGTGAAAAATCATTTCGTTTTCAATTGCTTGATTGTTTGCATTTGATTGAGTAGTTTCTACCCTCTCTAGTGTAGGAATTTCATCAAATTGAAAGGGTATTGTCTCATTTAGTTTCATTTTAGGCTTTTCAAGTAGCATTACTAAGACCTGAAAACAAAATTTAACTCAATATCAACTCTAAAATGAATTCAATTTACCTAAGGCGCATTTGACATTAACGATCACATCTAGAAGGTCTAGGCTAGAGATGTGTTCTATCATCTGTAAACCTAGCAGTTGTCATTAGCTTCAACATTAGATAGCGCTAGCATGGATTTGTGCTCCCCGTACCATTGTGTATATGACGGGAGACCCCACTAGGCTGCAATCCTTTTATCCTTACGAAGTAAAGTCGGTCGCCTTGAAAATGTGATACACCGAACACAGCATTTGCGGAGATTGCTTTCTTGTACTTCTCGGTTCGCCAGGAGGTTTTCTGCAGTTCATGGTTACCTGGTAATCCTATTTACCTAGATCATCTAGAGTAGTCATTTGATATTTCTGACTCATTAAACTTAAAATATCATCTGAGCACTTGTCCTTCCGAGCTCATTTCCAATAGAAAGCGATAGAGTCATCTTTGTTTCTTCCTCTACTCTTTAAAAATGAAATAACATCAGTATTTTATGTGTCTTAAATAATTGATTTCCCATGATCCAAAACATGCTGTTAGATTTTTGACCAAATTGTGAGTTCCCTTAAAAGGACATTTTAAAGCCTTGAAGTTATTTGTTCTCTCGGCTAAGACAAGGTCATCGTGGCTGAACCATATGGTTCACCCATTTCCTCTTCCTCTCCTCCATCTAAAAGATTGTCTGAGGAGCCACTTCCTGAGTTATCAGACCCATTAGAGGACCAAAATGTTGAACTCGTAATTGTTTTCAGTGTTAAACCATTATCATCTCGTCCTCCACCTACTTTCGATTCAGGGTCATCTGTTGGTCTTGACCTGGAATCTCCGGATAATCCCATTCAAACTCTAGAGAACTCGCCGACCACTGAATATCATCTTGGACTGGTTATCTATCCTATAAAACCTCTGTTTGACGTTTTTTAGATATGACTACAGTGCCCTTACAGTACATATGATGAACCGAGTGTTCCTTTGGAACTATCCCATAATACACATTTGGTTGTCCATCGTTGTTTGTTTCTAGACATGAAACCTGAGGGTGATGCTCCAGTCACTTCTCTAGATGAGTCCGAAGTCTCAACTCCACACACTGTTGAAGGGGAAGAATTGCAGTTACAGTTCCCTCCCGAGGGTTTCCCTTATTCAAAATGTATTCCTGCCAGCTTGCCACCCGGTTATGTGTCTTTAGGGAACTTAGTTTCGGGCACATTGAGTGCCTCATCACTCTACCATAACTCTATTTGTGCATCAGGTGTTAGACCTATGTCAGGTCTGTTCGTCGTGAACATGACCTCCCAACCAATTGTTACTTTAGTCTCGGTGCAACTCACTGTCCCGAACACTCTTGTACCATCAATCCCAGTTACGCGTCAGTCGCAACTAGTGTTTCAAAGATTGTCTTTCCTAGTTCTTCTATCCCATTAGTTAGTGACAAGATTGTGCCATTGCCTGGGGGGAAGAATCTGAATGTCTCTATGGTGTCAAGTGCCACTAATGTGAGCGGATCACAAGCTCACATGCTTGGTATAAACTAGCCCTCTTCTGGTATTATATACAACCTTGTTGACCCTACTCGATCAAGCAATGTCCAATACCAATAGGTTCGAAATCCTAGTGGTCCGTCTAGATTGAATAATGTTAAGTATCAGTAGCATTATAGGGCTCAGGTTCAATACAAAATCCTTACATTCTATATGGTTCTCAAGGATTGGTTAATCAACCTTACAACATCCTGTCTGCCTAGTACATCTAGCCTCGCTACGACCAGATTCAATTCGGTAATTTCGCGGGCATTGTTCAACTACCTTTGCAACAACAAGGGAAGATTTTGCAACAACCATGAAATCCTTTGTTACCATAAGGGAAACCTTTGTTGCAGCAAGGGCTTTAGCCATCGTCAAGGTTGTGCAACGTTTTTGGCATTATATTCTCTTACGAACAACTACAATGATTTCTGAATGCAGCCCTATGACCTACATCCTGACTTGTTAGTTGCTGGGGGGAAGTACTCTAAATGGATCATTATCCTACGGCCAAACCTAAGAAGTCACTTGTTTTCAAATAATTGATATGTTTCCTTCCCTCCAAAGCTTTCCTTGTTGGTGCAGATGAACAAATCCATGATTAGCAACCTTGGTCCATGGTATGATTATATCATCGTGTATCTCCAATCCTCCATGTTTATGTCCGTGTTGACCAAAGATGATCATCAAAGGATTCAGCATCATTCACAACCCTACCACATTATTGGTGATACTTTATACCGTGTCGGTGTTGATTCTGTTATTCGCCGATGCCTTACGATTGAGGAAGCTGAAAGAGTTCTAAATGATTGCCACTCTGGGGCATGTGGTGGTCGTATGTCTAGTTATGCTACAGCTTAGAAAATCTTCCGTGCTAGTTATTTCTAGCTGTCCATCTTCAAAGACTACATTCTTGTTGTTTGCAAGTGTCACAAATGCCAAATACACCAATGCAAGATGTGTGCCCCACCCGCTCACCAACACCCCGTCATTAATGTTGGTCCCTTTGCAAAATTGGGCATCAATTATATGAGATGTAACCCTCTTTCGGCCAGGGGGCATGGCTACATTATCATTGTTGTGGATTACTTCACCAAATGGGCCAAAGCGATGCCTACATATTCAGAAGATTGTAAGACGACAACCGAGGCTGAAAAACTTTCTCAAAAACCTCCCTAAAAATCCAAAATAATTGTTTAAAACATAAATAAATAGCATGAAAATGGAGCTCAGGGCTTTGGTTGTTACATGGAATTGATGACTCGTCAATCAGCCTCCTAGATCTCCCACAATATGCTCTGGAAAAACTAGTCCAAAAGTAGGTAAAAGTCTTCACTACAAAGCTAAAATGGCGAATGGTAAAAATATATTTAATTTTCCCCTATTTATTGATTTTTTTGTGAAAATATTAGGTTTTGTAAATATTTTTCACCTATTTTGCCTCAAGGACTAGATAATACACTTTGCCTTGTTTGTGTGGCGATAGGTAATGGATGTTTGACGATGGCGATGAGTCATATTTCAGCTCTTTTCTCAACTCATTAAACTCATATGAAAAGATCGTCGAATATTTTTTCCTTTTTTACATGTTAAAGAGAATAAAAATTGGGGGTCCGCTTTCAGCTCTTTTTCGACCCTTTAAAAATGAAAAGATGGTCGAGCCCTTGTCGTTTTGGACTCATTAACAGATTCGAAACATCATGCGCCCACTATAAGTTTACCCCTTTTTCGAGCTGGGAGGCACTATTTACAAGAAAGGCACTCCTTAACTGAAATGCTCAAGCAGTTCTCTAAAGTATTGTTTTCTACCTTTTCGGGCTTGAGAGACATAAATTTATGAAAAGGGACCATGTGGAGTTTTCTTTTATGTGTCTTTTTCAAACTCTCTAAACATGAAAAAGATATCGAGTAACACCTTTGTCGGACTCGTTAAACTATTAAACAACATCGGATTCATCACCATGACCAACGCGAGCTTCTCCTTCCTAGGGCTCATTAAACTTACTAAGTAGAATTCGTCCGAAGGATGAACTTAAAGTGCAAGCACATGCTATCCCCTTCAAGCTTGTGATAAAAAATAATTGGGATACTCGCTAGAAATGGTGGGGGGGGAATTTGGAAATCTATCGAGTCATGTCAGTAGCTCACTCTTGAACATGACACTCTTTGCTTTGTGTTGGGTTGGGAGATCCTCCTTTACATCTTTGACCTTCCTAGGTATGGGACGTTTATTTTTCTCCTTCCATTTGATCTCTTGTATGTCACCATGACCACCGATCCTATGGATCCAAAAGCTTCCAAACTTCCAGTTGTGTCACTGATATGTTCAAGAGTTATCCTTCAGTAGTTACACTTACCTATGTTTCTCTATATCATCCAAGATCATTTTTCATCTTCTCGTCTCGCATCGATGACGTGCGATTCATTATGGCCCTCCTTTGAGATGGTCACTTTCCATCGACATCAACTCATTATCCAGGAAGTTGACCAAGAGACTAGCTTCCAATCCCTTAGAGTTTGCATGCCTTAATGGCAAGTTCTTCACATGCGATGACAAGTTTACATCATTGGCTTTCAATCGAGTGATTTTGTAGATGTTCGACTTCAGTTCATGTATTCACATTCGATGAATTATGTTAATAGTACCTTAAGGGCCATTTTCTTTATTGGTGGTTTCTCTGGTGCTTGTTAACAATTTACATCATTGACTAGTAATCAAGTGACTTTCTAGCATGTTTGACATCAACACATCTATTTGCATTTTAGAATTTGTACTTTGATTGGGTTTTGTTGGAGTGCAAGGTCCTAGACTCAAATTACAAAAAGTCCAAGTTGTGAAGTGGTGTGACATGGTTATGATGATATGCATGTCTCTTTTAGATGGATGGCTGTGACTAGACCATGAGTTATCATATGTGATCCTTCTCATTATTGGATGGCTACGACCATACCTCAGTTTTGTTATGATCCTTTTTTATGGATGGCTACGCCCATACTTGGATCCATTTACATTATCATTCTTTGGATGGCTATGCCCATACCTCGATCCATTTACATTATCATTCTTTGGATGGCTGCGTCCATGCTACGATTCATGTATCATTGGATAGAGATCTCAATTTATGTATATGTATTTGTACTTGCATGTGGGCCTTCCAACGGCAGACTGATTCCCTACACTGATTTATAAATCATTTCATCCCTCGCTCTGGCTTGGCCTTCACACTTTAGGGGGCATCTATTACATAGCATTTTCTCACTGTCCCTATACTACCCGTTCCTTGATCCTAGAGAACCTCTACAGTGAACCCCGCATGCTTTGCCTTCATGGAGAAACTCGCATTATGTCCCTCTGCATGAGCAGATCGTTTCCCTTTTGCACCATTTCCCCTTAAACTTCTGTTTTTCCCAATTTACAAGACTGATGCTAATGGACTTTGTCTCCCCCACAATGATGTGCAGATATTAGCACTATTCCTTGCGTCGATCAGTGTGACTGAGCTGTGTTCCAATCACATCGTTCCTGTTATGGAACATTTTTTAAATTAGAGCGGAAGCTTCCATCTCTAGAAGCTTCGTAACGAAGGTCTGGTAAATTGTTTGGCCGGATGGGGTCGAGGATGATAGTTTGGGCTCCTTTCCCCTATAATGATGGAACTACCTGAAGGGATAAGTCCTTATCCCATGAGAAGAGGATCCATCTCCCATCCATATTTCTTATATAAATTACCCTTCTTCCCAAGCACATGCTAGTTAGAGTGTTGGCTAAGTGTGTGATCCAAGGTACTTTTGCTTATAGATGTATAAAAGGAATCACATGTGAAAACTATAGCTTAACATAGAAACTTAAGGTGCACACAAGAAAAGAAGCAAAAACACATAAAATCATATCAAGAAGACACCAATACTTGATAACGGAGTTCATCCAACTCGGGCTACGTCTCCGGACCCTACGCAATCAATGGTCAGGCCTTTGTTCATTAAATGACATGAAAAGAAGAGAATACAATCTTCTAATACATGAAAAGAGACTTATACCTACATTCTGAAGGACAAATAAGAAAGGATAACTCAGATAGAGAAGGGGGTAGTACCAATGTGTCCATCATGTCGAGAGGGGCTGGAAAAAACATCTAAAACTTGTCCAAAATAGACAAAATGCACTATCGGCCACCTGAAAGCTCCCCTGCCCCAAACAACGTGTTGAAATTCCTCTCGCCCTTGCTTTTTCCAATTATCGAACTTTATAGTGCCTTTGTTAGCACAAATCCCTCTTAAATCGGGGTTGTTTGGCATAAAATAGAGGTTGTTTGAATGGAAGGGTCGGCGGGCCCAACGAAGCCTTCAAAATAGTGTTTTTATCGTTGAAGCAACAATACACTAAAAACCCCGTAAAACACTAAAATTCAACCAAAAACTATTTACTCGGATTTTAAGAAATATTAAATCAGGCATATATACTTATCAGGTCTAGGCCTGGTATCACAATTGCAAGTCACTGAGGTCCAAGGCCCTATATATTGGCAAAATTTGTCGACCGCCGATCGCCGATATCAACGTCGGCCGATATCGCTGATGTCGATTACCCCGATATCATCGAAACCAATTCCACTCACCTGATCGCCCTCCAATCACAGATCTGATCTAATCAAAGATCGTTTATCAGGGTGTTCCGTTGCAGTCCTCAAGTCTGGCCCTTTTGGATGTGCCGATTGCGATTTTGCCTTTTAATGCTTAAAAGTCTATTTTTTTGGGAAAATCCTCATTTTGCAAAGGAACAAGGTAACTTTCGTTTTGTGATAACTTCATCATCCAGACTCAGATTGAAGTACCATTCATATCATTGGAATCGGGATAACAAGATCTACACCTTGGTTCTTGTCTGACTTCACTCTGAGCACTTTTATTTTGGAGCTTTTCCATGCCATTATATTTGAAGATCCACCTAGATCAATCCTCCCCATTGAATTGCTTTTGGACCACCAAAAGCTTTCATTAGTTAATTGGCAAGTGAGGGAATTGTTCCCTCACTCTCCCTTTCCCCAGCCATCTGGCCTTGCTGGGGTGCATTCCTTTGAAACCAACTCGAAGGTATTCCACATCTCCTCATTATGAAGTCCTGGTTCTTTTGTCGAGGATGATGTCTTTAGGTAACTCATCAAGATATTCTGGTGCAAAATCATCAACCATAGGAATTGTGCCCACTTCCTCAATATCCATAATGAAAGGTGGTTCATATAGCTTTAGGTTCTCCACATTCACTACTGAGTACATGTGCATATATATCGGCAAGTTGAGATGAAAGGCATTGTTCCAAATCTTATCCAAAATGGTGAATGGTCCATATCGGATTGGTCTCGACTTCTTTCCTTCTCCCTTCATCCTGTCTTTCCTGATGTGGAACCCCACTTTGTCACCCACTTGGAACTGATGATCGACTTGGTGTTTGTCATATCAAGCCTAGTAAAAGGCTTGGCTTTTCTCCAACTTTTCTTGTATTGCTTGGTGAATCAATTGGATTCACTAAATGAACTGCTGAGCTTTGTCCCTATCATTACGTCCCCTGAAGCCATCTTCCCTTCCAAAGACCATATCAAAAGGGTCCTTTGGTAGGTAACCAAAGCATGTATCAAATGGTGAATGCTGCATAGATGAATGCACTGCTAGGTTGTAGGAATGTTGTACATATGGGAGATGTTCATCCCACATCTTGGGATGTTTCCCTTAAGAGTCTCGTAGCAAGTGTACCATGGTACGATTGAAAACCTTTTTCTGTCTGTTAGTATGTGGATGGAATGCCATGCTTCTTTTCAGTTTAGTTTCCATCATCTTCCATAAACTAGTCCAAAACTCTCCAAGAAAGGGAGAGTCCCAATCGGACACAATGGATGTGGGTAATCCAAAATGGACCCAAACATGTTGAAAGGAAAGAGAAGCAGTCTGCTCTGCATTAATCTGCTTTTTACAAGGCATAAGAATACACATCTTACTAAAATGGTCAACGACAAAATACAAGTAGTTGTGACTCCTTCTAGGCAAAGGCAAACATCCTACAAAGTTAATTGACACACTTTCCCATGGACGATTTAGAATAGGGAGTGGTGTGTCGAGCCTGAGTTTTCTATTAGATGGCTTTGAAACAAAACACATCACACAACCCTTTACATAGAGGGTCACAATGTTTTTCATATGACGCCAAAAAAAAAATCTTTGTATATGACATAATGTCTTTTCGACACCAAAGTGTCCAGACACAAGAGAGGTGTGCGCCTCTCAAATTACATGTACTCTTTCCCCTGTGGGAATACACAATTTACCAAGGTGATACAATAGTTTCCCCTACAAGGGATATTTTTCAACCTGTGAACCATCGGTTAGTTTTGCATAAACCTCCTTAAAGTCATCATGGTTAGCATATTTTTCAACATAACTTTCAAAAGATAATGAAGCATTATGCAAAACAACAGAAGCAGAAATAGGAGGATGAGATAGCATATCAACCACCTTGTTGCTAGTGCCCTTCTTATACTTTATTACTAGATGAAACTATTGAAGAAAACCCATCCACCTAAAATGACGAGATTGCTGCAACTTGGTTTGTGACTGAAGGTACTGCAAGGGCTGATGATCTGTATGGATGATGGTCTCCTTGCTGATTAGGTAGTTTTTCCACTTTTCCACACTCTGCACCAAGGAATAAAGCTCCTTGTCATAAGTGGGATAGTTTATCACAGCTTGAGAAAATTTCTTAGAATGGTAACAAATCATCTTCTTTTGCTGCATCAATACAGCTCCCATGGCATAACCTCTGGCATCGGTTTTGATCTCAAAAGGCTACTGGAGATTGAGTAAGTCTAAGACTGGTGCAGT
This sequence comes from Pinus tabuliformis, assembly GCA_031772625.1. Classification (NCBI taxonomy): domain Eukaryota; kingdom Viridiplantae; phylum Streptophyta; class Pinopsida; order Pinales; family Pinaceae; genus Pinus; species Pinus tabuliformis. The sequence goes on from CM062811.1 coordinate 353,101,510, forward strand.
GCTGATCTTTTCCTTCAATGTTTCGAAGGACTTTTTCTATCTTACTCCCCAATGGAAGACCTATTTTACACTTGTCAACGTGTGCAAAGGTGCTACAATAATAGCGAAATTAACAATAATTCTCTTCCAATAGTAGACTACACCTAAAAAGCTACAGAAGTCAGTTACACTAGTAGGCTTAGGCCAATTCAAAATTGCTTCAACTTTAGAGGGATCAATTTTAAACTGACCGTGAGCAATAATATGACCTAGGTATCCCAAAGAGGTTTTCCCGAACTCACACTTTGACGATTTTACAAATAGTTTTTCTTTTTTCAGTACTTCAAGCACTTTCTGTACATGACACACATGTTCAATCCAAATATTACTAAAGACAAGTATATTATCTAAATATACAAGAACAAACTCATCAACGAAAGGATGAAGGAGATCATTCATGACCCTCATAAAAGTGGCTGGAGCATTGCAAAGTCCGAGTGGCATCATCATCCATTTGAACAACCCCTATTTGGTTTTCAACGCAGTTTTCCATACATCCTACTCTATGATTTGGACCTGGTGATAACCACTACGCAAATCCAATTTGGTGAAATAAACAACATTCTTTAATTGATCTAACAAATCATCTATGCGTGGAAGGGGATAGCGATTTTTCACCATAATTTTGTTTAGCGCATGGTAATCCATGCACATCCTCCATGTGCTATGTTTCTTTGGCACTATGACAATTGGCAAGCCACATGGAGAGGTGCTCAACCTGATGACCCCTTGGTCCAGTAATTCCTAGACTTGGATCTTGATTTCCTCCATCTCAATAGTCGACATCCTATACATGCCAATATTTGGTAAAGGAGCGTGATGCTGCAAATGGATCTCATGTTGGATTTACCTCTTCGGAGGTAATCTATTCGGTTCCTGAAATAGCTCAGCATAGATAGAAATTAATTCAGATAATTCTTGTTTATGTTCTTGATCACAACCCTAGAAAGCATCAGAGAATTTTACCTCTTTTTCCCTTACGACCATAAGCATGCAAACCTTACTGGAATTCGCGAGTCTTTCCATTTGTCCAACACTTACAAGGCTGGCATTTATTTTATATTGATGAGCCATTACTATATATTCTACCCATCTTTCGTGATATGGTATTTTTTTTCATGATGGAAAAAGACTACCTTTCTATCATACAGATATGGGCTCCCTAACATCATGCCACAGATATTCAATGGTATTACATCCAATTCTACTTCATCTGCTAGCTTAGAAGTGATTACAAATTTGACTTTACACTACTTGGTTACATTAAGTTTCGCTTTATCATGTATCTATCCAAGTGGGTAAGGATTCGGATGTGGCTTTGTTTCTAAGCCAAGTTTCTTTACCAAGGATTCTGCAATTAAATTTGCTTGGGACCCAGTATTAAACAGAGTTTCAACTGGTGACTTCGTGTGATTCAGAATTAACATGAGGTGTATGAGTACCTTTTGTTCCTGTTGCTGTGATCAACGCTTCATCTCCCAAATCCGATCCAATGTCTTGTTGCATCATTACCACTATCTTCTGCTTCCCTTCTCCTCCATACTTCTTTGGACACATTTCTGGGTGCTTTTTCCAACAGTGATCATCATTGTGGCATTCCTTTTTGCAGTGATTGCAATACGGCAGTTCTCCCTCTTTAGCTGGTACCGTATTCTTCTCCTTTCCTTTCCATTTCACTTTGGATTTTCCATTGGGAGGTTTGAATGGTGGCTTTTTGGACTGATCATCGCTTTCATTTTTTCCCCTGTTCTCAATATGAATTGCCTTCACTCTAGCTGAGTCAATAGTGGTTGGTTCAAACAACAACAACGAATGCCTAATATAGCTATGCAATGAGCCAATATACTTAGTTACAACTTCATGTGTATCAAATGCAATAACCAAATTTAGTGCTTACTTTCTAAACTCCTCTATAAAACTATGAACATCCTGACCTTTGCCATGCCTTAAATACTGCCAGTTCATTAAGGCTTTTTGCTTCTATCCTAAGTGATAAAAATGTTCCTTTAACACTGAAATAAAATCAGGCCATGAGGAAAAGAGGTTACCCACATTCATACTGCACTGCAATTTGATCTCCCACCAAACGAGAGTGGTTTTGCGCAGCTGTAGAGAGGCCAGCTGAATCTTTGCCTCATCCTCCATGATCTGCTAAATCCTACAGTAAACATCAATCTACCTAATCCAATTATTAATCTTTTCTACATTGCTTTCCCCATTAAACATGGGAAGATCAAATTTAACATCTAATTAAAGAAGGGTTTCTTATATGCATCCTTTGAATTTCTATGATTGTGGTGGTGAGAGGAAGGGGAACCTTCACTCCCAAAAGGAGAAGGAAGGGGTTCTTCTCCACCATTCCCATGTGCTCAACCTTGTCATTCTGGGTTTCTCTCCTCTACTTTCTCTAGCCTTAAAACCAGCTGACCAATATTCTCTGCCATTGAATAGAAAGTATTTCTGAAATTACACTCCTCTTCAAGATTAGCTTCATCTTCTACCATGTTTCTCCTTCGAGGTGCATACCTTCCTTCAAGATCGAAAGGTTCTAGTTCCCCTTCGCCTCTTTCGAGCCTATTTATTGTTAGCATACAAACATGCAATTCACATCTAGAAAGCCCTGCTTTGATACCACTTGATCCAAGATACTTCCGCTTATAGATGTATGAAAAGAATCGCATGTAAAAATTGCAGCTTAACATAGAAACTTAAGGTGCACATAAGAAAAGAAGTAGAAACACATAACAGCATGTCAAGAAGACACTAAGACTTGATAATGGAGTTCATCCAACTCAGACTACATCTCCGGGCCCTGCTCAATCAATGGGGAGGCCTTCGTTCATTAAATGGCATGAAAAGAAGAGAATACAATCATCTAATACATCAAAAGAGGCTTATACCTCCATTCTGAAAGACGGCTAAGAAAGGAGAACTCAGATGGAGAAGGGGGCAGCACCAATGCATCTGTGGCATTGAGAGGGGCTGAAAAGACATCTAAAACTTGTCAAAAACAGACAAAATGCACTATCGGCCAACTGAAAGCTCTCCTTCCCCGAACAACATGTTGAAATTCCTCTCCCCCTTGCTTTTTCCAATCATCGGACTTTATAGTGCCTTTGTTAGGACAAATCCATCTTAAATAGGTGTTGTTTGGCATAAAATAGAGGTTATTTGAATGAAAGGGTCGACAGGTGCAACAAAACCTTCAAAACAATATTTTTATCATTGAAGTGATAATACACTAAAAACTCGGTAAAACACTAAAATCCGACTAAAAATTGTTTCCCCAGATTTCAAAAAATATTAAATCGGGCATATATATTTATCAGGTCCAGGCCCGATATCGCAATTTCAAGTCATTGAGGTCCAAGGCCCTGTATATTGGGGAAATTTGTCGATAGCTGATCACCGATATCGGCGTGATTGCACCCTTGATCACCGTTGCTAATTACCCCGATATCGCCGACCCCAATTTCACTAACCCATATCGCCCTCCGATTACCGATCCGATCTAATTGGAGATCGATGATTGGGGGGTTCCGCTTTAATCCTTAAGTCTGCCCCCTTTGGATGTGCTAATTGAGATTTTTCCTTTTAAAGCTTAAAAGTCCATTTTTTGCGAAAATCCTCATTTTCGAAAGGAACATGGTAACTTTTTTTTCGTGATAACTTCATCATCCAAAATCGGATTGAAGTATTGTGCATTTTGTTGGAATCAAGACAATGAGATCTATGCCCTGGTCCTAGGTCAACTTCATTTTGAGCACTTTGATTTTGGAGCCTTTCCATGCCATTGTATCTGAAGATCCACCTAGATCAGTGTGAGTATAGCATTTTGATTTGACAAGCAAGCTATTACTAGTTGTAGCCATCTAGTTGTGTGAGGAAGAAGTGTGTTTGGTTTGGAGTGAAGCCTAAAGGGAAGAGTCTTTGAACTATTCTTGTTTGAGGTTATCATGGAATGCTAACAGAAGTGTGTGGGAAGCTGGTCTTATCAGAGGAATACTATCATGTCAAGACAAATGGTTGAAATTTCTCTTTGATATTAATATATGCAACTATTTATTGATTTCCTACATGTTTTGTAATATTACATATTCATGTCTTGATTCTTCTTGACTCATTAACTAGGTTGAATTGCAATTTGTCTATTATTATGTTTGTGTGTTGTTGTTGCTTACTTGTTTTAGGAGCTTGAAGAAGGAAACGAGAGATTGTTGGAGCGAGCAAAAGAGGACATCATCAAGTAGGATAAGCGACCAAGAGGTAGGCCCTCTTGATTGATTCTATCCTAAGGAAATATTCCATAGAATGTATATGTTGTGGCTAGACCCATTATCGGGCTAGGGGAATTCGTTCATATCAACAATTATAATTTTACTTCACCACAAGTTTTCTAGAGGAATTTTCCACAACTTGTGGTGATGAAATATTTTCCATGCAATAATTCCTCTAGCAACAATGAGGCAGAATTCATAGCAGCTAGACAGAGACTTCGAATTGTTGTAAGTATGGGGTATAGAAATGTGGTGGTCGAAGGAGATTCTACCGTGGTCCTCAACACTGTGTGGAAGCTCAACAATGCCACATCATGGGAAAAATTTAGTCAAAGTTAGAGGACAACTCACCTCATATGGGAAATAGGGGAGCTCATACAAAAGTTCAACTATATAATGGTTAGACATGTAAGAAGTGAGGGTAATAAAGCAGTAGATATATTTTCCAATTGGGGTTGCAACCATCAATAGGGTCTGCTGGAAAAATTATGGCCACTACAGCCCAGGGATGACAGACTTAAAGCACTGAGGGACATACTTGGCCAAGACCACCAACAAAGCCAGGAAACTAGGAATACAACCAACCATACCTCTGATCGGGGTGTGTTCTCAAGGCTACAAAGGATGTCAGACAAGAATGTTAGTTATGAGGATTAATGGAAGGGTATCACCCATGCTGCCCCACGCTCTCATGGTGATAGGTGCGGTGGCCTCCTACATGCATACTAAGAGAGGAGATGGGAGAGGTGGCAGGTATGGCCAGGACGAGGTGACAAGTGATGCATGTAAGGAGGGGTAGGTGAATAATTATGGGAGGATTAATTGTGGACTAAAAGAAATTTAGGATAGGGATAATCGCATTGCTGCGAACACTGGTACGAGTTAGAGCGCTGGAGGAAGCAAATAGAGCTACCATCATTGGCATCAGCGTAGCGTTTACAGGTTTGTTTCTTGGTCTTGCAATCCCCTTGTTATGGCAACTCATTTTGTTTATGGATGGGGGTTTGGTACAAGCCGGGGGAGGGGAACTTGGGGGCTAGCTAGGGAGAACAATGTTGTCGTGGCGGAAAAAGTCGTTTGTGCAGACACAACTGACCTCCCTAGGAGTCTAAACTCTCTAGCGACAAACAAGACAAAATGGAGTGATCTTTCTCTAAATATACCTTTTAAAACATGAAAACTACAAGTGTTTAGGCTTACCTTATTCCAAAACGCTGTTGTTGTAGTCTGTCCTTGCCAATCCGGATGAGCTCCTCCTTCAAGTCAATTCCTGCAACCACAAACAATCAAACAATTACCAAGCACTTGCATTTCATATAATAAAACATATATTCAACATGCAGACCAAGGAACACATGAAATAACTCATTAACATAAGCTATTGAGAAAAATAAACCAGTTTGTATTAATAACGAAACAAAGAAACTCTTACAACCTGGCCTTGGTGTTGTGCAAGTTCCTCCCAGGGTCCATCAAGGGTTTTCCTCTACTTTGACAAAGCTCACCCACTTCCAAGTAGAATCAAGCAAAGACAATCTCTCCTCACAAGGTTCTAAATGGGAGTCCTAATTCCTGCAGCATTTACCCAAAGAAAATGTATAGCTCCAACCTCTTCTCCCTCTGGCTCAATGTCTTTATTTATAGTGCTGTAAAGAGGTTATTCAGGTCCACCATCAATGGGATAATCCCCCTCTTTGGGTGGGATAGCTCCCTTATTGATGGGATAAGTTCCTCCTTAATAGGGATACATGAACCAACTGGAGGCGCATCCATTTCATCAAACCGACCTCTAGAAAGTTCTAGAAGTAAACACAAGTAACTTTTTTAAGATGAAACTCGCGCATTTTGCCTTTTACAGAAGGACGCACCTGTCCCTTAACATACAGAGCGTCCAAGGACGCAACTTTTGTGAACATTGTGAGCGTCCCCGCAGGTAAGGCTAGAGAGAACCTGCGACCCCAGAGATAAACACATTTTTTACAAGACTTTCTCTCTTCTTTGAGTTTGAGATGGATAGCAGAGGCATAAGACTTGCCTAAGAGGGTAGCATGACTGTTGATTTGAGCCATACTAACTGTAAGTAGTCATGGTGACATTTTTTAGTGTAACAGATTGCCCCCTAAAGTGCGAAGCCTGGAATAGATTAGGGTTTTGTAATTCTAGGAAGGGTGAAGCGCTTTATCATTTCAAGGATTGTCTTGTGGATGACCTGGTTGGAACCTGCAATTTTCAACACAAAATACATGTATAAGATTATATCATCACTGAGGTAGGCATTCCCATACTCAGATTCAAAACTTTAACTAATGGACTAACTATTCTGATACAGGAATGATCTTGCAGTACATCATTTTATAGACTTTGTAGACACAGTATGGACGCAGCCATCTGTTTATGATTAGTCTACATAGATAATGAATACAAAACTCCTCGCAGCCTGGATGGTAGAAACTAGATCCAGGGTCTTCACTTCTACTTCCCGAATTGGTACGATTCTAGCCATGTGATTTAAATGATTTGATGTCGAACATGTTAGAAACCACTTGATTACCAGTCGATGATGTAAATTGTTAACAAGCGTGAGAGAGACCACCAGTAATGTCAATGGTTCTCAAAGTACCAAGCACAACCCGTGAAATGTGAATAGATGTTCTGATGTCGAACACTTCACGGAATCCTTTGATCGAAAGTCAATGATGTAAACTGACGTCAAAGGCAAGAAACCTGCCATTGATGCATGCAGACTTCAAGGTACTGTCGATTCCTAAGTCATCTTTCTAGATAATGTGTCGATGTCGATAGAAAGCGACCCGTTGCAGGCAAGCCCGCAACACGAAATCATTGTTCAAGTTGAAGAAATGTTGCTGTAAGGACTGACTCAGGGATGGTCAAATGGATGACAAGTATTTTGCAGATGAAAGTTTTGCTTGCAGACCTCTTGAACACATAACGACACGACAGATGGCTTGGTGACGAATAACTCAAAGTTAATCCCCGGAACCCGGTTAAAGACTTTCAAAGTGGTTTGATCAACTGTGAGGTAAAAGATTTCCCAACCCAGGTGAATGAAAAAGTGTCGTGTTCAAGAGTGGTAATAAAGTTTCTTTTGAGACAAAAGGTAACAAACAGGTTCATTCTTCTCTCTTTTCCCCCACCATTTCTGGCAAGTACCTCTTTATTTTTAACAAGCTTGAGGAGGATAACATATGCTTGATTATAAGCTCATCCTTCGGATGAGTCCAACCTAGTTTAAATTCGAACCCTAGGAAGGAGTGGTTCGTTCCTGTTTGTAATTGAACAGGTCCTCTACTGTAAAAGTTTAACGAGCCCAGTATAGGAGAAACTCGGCGTTTTTCAATTTTAGAGAGTCTGAAAAAACTAAAGGAGACTCCATGTTGAACTTTTTCGTACATTTGTGTCCCTCAAGCCCGAAAAAGTATAAAATAATACCTGGGGGAACCTCTTGATCTTGCGACCAAGGAGTACTTTCTTAGTTAGTGCCACTGACCTGAAACGTAAAAAGCGATCAAGGACACGTCGTTTTATTTCCGTATCGAGTTTGAAACGACAAAAACCCGGCAATCTTTTCCTGATTTTACGGTCAGAAAAGAGCTATATGGGGACCGTCTTTTAATTCCGTTTTAACGAGTGTAAAAGAAACGCTCGACAATCTTTTCATGTTTTAGGAGTCAGAAAAGGGCTTAAAAGATGACTCTGAGGTTTCACTTTTTCGTAAGTTTTAACGAGTTCGAAAAAATGATAAAAATGTACTCATGGTTTTCATTTTTTCGTAATTTTTAATGAGTTCGAAAAAATGATGAAAATGTACTCATGGTTTTCATTTTTTCGTAATTTTTAATGAGTTCGAAAAAATGATAAAAAATGTACTCATATGGCCGACTTTCAATTTAATTTACGAGCAGGAAAAGACGGAAAGAACTCGGCATTTTCATTTGTTTTACGAGAATGAAAGATGGCAAAATAATCTCGAGATTTTCATGAGTTTAATGAGTCTTGAAAATAACTGAAATTGACTCGAAATAGGTTTCATTTTTACAAAAGCTTGAAACAGATAAAAACTATGCTTCAAAGTAGTTTCATTTTTACACAAGCTTGAAACAGATATAAAACTGTGCTTGATGCCCCCTAAGCATAACTGCTAGAGCGCGCTTTACTGTCAAGATCTTGGAAAGACTTGTGGGAGTTGTTTCATTTTTTAGGGAGGTTGACACAGGAAAAGAACTATCCTCAAAACCCTTGTTTCATTTTTTAAATGAGCTTGACACAAGATAAGGAACTATGCTCATAACTACTTTCTACAATCTACCTAACAAAAAACGCTACTCTAAAAACCTTGATTCATTTTTTAACGAGCTTGACACAAGACAAGGAACTCTGCTCTAAAATCCTTGATTCATTTTTTAATGAGCTTGACAGAAGACAAGGAACTATGCTCATAACTACCTTCTACAATCTACCTACTTAACCTACCTTTGTTTCATTTTTTAACGAGCTTGACACAAGAAAAGGAACTGTGCTCTAAAATCCTTGATTCATTTTTTAATGAGCTTGACACAAGACAAGGAACTATGCTCAGAAATTCGCATGCCCCCAGCATAATGATGCAAAGCGAGGTACATGCCCCCCAGGCTTCATTGCATTCAACCGGCTGGATGAAATGAAGGTTTACTTTCAATATTTAACTTGAAAAGGGAGTTGTTTCATTTTTAAGGAGGTTGACACAAGAGAAGAACTATCCTCATACCTGATTCATTTTTTAACGAGGTTGACTCAGTAACATGAACTATCCTCAAAATCCTACTTTCTACATTCTATCTACTTAACCTAAAATCTACCTGATTCATTGTTTAATGAGGTTGACTCAGTAAAAGAACTATCCTCATGCTAGCCCGTTTCATTTTTTAACGAGGTTGATACAGGAAAAAACTATCCTCGCACTCACTGATTCATTTTTTAACGAGGTCGACACAGTAAAAGGAACTTTCCTCGTACCTGATTCATTTTTTAATGAGGTTGACTCAGTAACAGGAACTGTCCTCAAAATCCTACTTTCTAACTATCTATATGACCTAAAAACTAGCTGATTCATTTTTTAATGAGGTTGACTCAGTAAAAGAACTGTCCTCATGACAGCCTGTTTCATTTTTTAACGAGGTTGATACAAGAAAAAACTATCCTCGTAACATTGATCATGTCTTCCAACTGGAGGAAAGACATGTCAATGGACACACCTTGATCATGGCTTCCAAGAGGTCTTCATCCGAAGGAAGAATACTTCTTTGGAAGGAACACATGTCAAGGGACTCAAAAGGGATAAGAACATCATGTTCAAGTAATCCCATAGAGTTTTCCATGTCAATTACCGGATCTAAATCAACAGTGAGAGGCTCACTTACATCGGTAACTGAAAACATGGGACCAGTTGCCACATAATTAACCCGTGGCAGGGTAGATACCACTTTAGAATCAGGAACATTTAGGGGTGTCATATTATTGGTAGTTGAAACAAGACTAGGGAACGAAAGCTGGTCTACAGTCACAATACTGCCATTGTGAGGGAAAGACATCACGCGAAAGAGTGTCGATACGACAGCTTTCATTGCATAAACATAGTCTCGCCCAAGGAGTAAATTGAAATCCAAGGGACCTCGAAATACCATAAGATCAATACAGACAGTTTTACCTTCCAAGGTAATAGAAAACTTAGGAAGGATCCCTAAAGGTTCACTAATGGTTCGGTTAAAAGCTTTCAGATTCTGCGTAATAGGCGCAAGCTGGGGGGAACCCAAAGCTTTCCAAACAGTTGAGGATAAAATACTAACAGAAGCACCTTCATCTACCTGAGTACGATGTATGTCCCTACCACCAGCCTTGACAATGATTTGGAAAGGGATGGAGGAAGGAAGACGAGGTTCTGTCAGTCTATTCCAATCAAAGGAAAAGACCTCAGTGCTTGTGCCCCCCGGCATAGAAGAATCTGATGTAACAAGAAGAACCTGAGCGGTATGAAGTTCACTCTCTAAATGGAAAGTGGGATTGACCGAATGTGAAATTGAATCGACCACTTGATCAACTAATGGATCATCAACCTGAGTGACATGAGTTTCACTCTCCAATGGGAGAGTGTGATCGACTGTACTTGAATTTAGATCAATCACTCCGTCAGTTGACGGTAGGTTGGGAGAAAGTTTACGGTAACCAGTTGGAAATTCTTGCTGTGGAACAGTAAGGTTTTCCAACAATGTTGAGGCTTCATCCATGTGGGGGCAAATGTGAGTTTGATGACTCCCTTTGCATAACTTACAAGGAAACCTAACTTTACCCTTTTTCCCAGGAACCTGACTATCACTGGTTGATGGATCAATGGAAAGTTGATGAGATTTTTTTGACCATACTTCCAAGACCTTTGGAATACTAGGACAATTGACAAGGAAGTGGTCACCCTTACAAAGCCTGCAAGGGTATTTGGGTTTACGATGCATGTCGGAATTTTCCTCAACACAACTAACACTTACAGCCATGGTTGGTTGGTTGACTTCTTTCTTATCTTGCTTCTTCTTCTTCTTCTTCTTCTTCCCTTTCTTCTTCTTCTTAGCCTCCTGGTTACTAACATCAAGGCTTTTACCAGGCGAAGAGGAAGAAATGGAGGAAGAAAAATTAGGCGAAGAAGGTAAAGGGTCAACAGAAGGTTGGTGATGTTGAGATGGTGAACTCTGTTGAGGTGAAGCATCCGGTTGAGATGGAACAATTGGAGTATTTTGGGCCAACGAAGTTGAAAATAACCATATCGGTAAACCTATTGTAAATCCAGGTAATGACAAAGTAGCCATATAAGGAGGACCAACATTTCCAAAGTAAGGAAAAGTACTAGGATTCTCATTAGGAGGGGTTCCTAGGTTGATAAATTCCGGAACATTTGCCATTATATTCAACTTCAGTGAATTTTATTAACAATTTAAAACTAAAATTAACAAGTCACAATTCACACTTAACAACTAAAATTCACAATTCACACCTATGGTCTCTAAAAGTAAAAACATTAACACGCGCTATCAAATGTAGGAGTCAAACCACACACAAACAGTAAGCTCTCCAGACCGAAAACACTAGTTGGTGATGAAGCCCAACCTCGCAGAATTCAGTACAGAAATGGCGGGTGGAACAGTTACCCCGACAACCTGCTTAATGAATAGACCGGCACAAGTTCCTCCACTTTAACCGTCTCGAAGTGAAGTGAACCCCCCGGAAAATCCAAGTGAGTATAACCGACGTCTGCTCCAGGTACAGTGGGACCTTCCCTCCACCGTCACCTCGGTAGAACCCTAAAGATTATGGTCACTAAGGTCACCAACAGTAACAAATACACCTGGGGGAACAGTCTAAACTCCGACAGCACCTAAGGGCAGAGTAGCAAGCTCAATCCCCTTACCGGCTCCTTGACAGTAATCCAAGGTTTACCGATAAGTGACCCCTGGCTCCTCGACAATGGTTAATCCGAGGTTTACCGTTTGTAATACGTACTGTCTGGCGTCGTTCCCAACGAGGGGGGAATGATCCCCTCACTGGTTCGGACACGAGCTCGTGCTTCTCCTTTAAGAGGAGCTTTCCCAGAGTGCAATTGAAACAATTGGATTTATTCTACTCAAGATAAACTATATGTTTGGTTTTGTAGTCTTGGAGAGTTAAGTACTCACCTACTCCGAGACCCTAGCCTAAGCTATGTTGGTGTTTCAGAGCCCTAGAAATGTAAAAATTACTAGATGAATTTTAATTAAGCGCTGTGTTATTAAGGCTGTTATTACTCAAATGGGTAAATGGAGATGAAACCAATGGTGTTATGACCCGACTCAACTGAATGCAATCGAATATGATAATGCAATCCTTTCAATTCGATGAATCCTAACTAGAGTAAGGAGAGAGTTTCCATTCACTTCCAACAATGCAAAAAATTGATCATTAAGAGAAAATTTAACAAATTCTCTAATGCACTAATTTCATCAAGAAAAACTAATGCAAATCAATTCCAAACCAATTTTGATTTTTATTTTTGTGTAAATTCAAATCAAAGAAAGCTGATCTAAGTCTACAATTGATTTTTCAGAATGTAAACTATGCAATTGTAATCTATGCACAATTCACATGAAAAGTATGCAAATGTAATCTATGCACATTTTTCATTCATATTCTGAAACTGAGAACTCTAATTATGCAAATGTGATCTATGCAAGAGAATTCTCAAACACAAGATGATTCTAATGTAATCTAAGAACTAATCAAGTACAAGTCGAGAAAATTGGGTGAGAGTTCCAAAGATCAAAACATAAAAACACTCAAAGGCGATTAACACTCATACACAATTTAGCCCCCCCCCGGCGAATGAGGGGGAAATTTTTTTGCAAAAACAAAAGCAAAAAGATGCAAAATTGTGAAAAGACTGAGAGAAACCTCCAAGTAATGACCAAAGGAAATCAAATTAAGAATTTCTCAAAAAAGAGACTCAAAACACCCAATTGATGAAAGCTAAAAGCAGGAATGCTAATGAAACAAGTTCAGGTGAAAATTTTTGACAGGGTACTAAAGGATCTGGGCAGAAAACACTAAGAAAAAACAAAATCTAAAAGCAATTAAAGCAAAAATGGAGTTTTCCTAAATTTTTACAGGAAGACGCAGGCAACCCGTTAGAACAGGCGCGGGCCCGCTCTGTGCAAACGGCAACAGCGCGTCCAAAGACGCACTGTGCAGTACTCAGAGGGTGCGTCCTTCTGGAAAAGTTAAGAAAAACCAAATCTAACTAAATCTAAAGCTAAGCCACCCAAATACTAATTCTCACAGTCAAAAACCAGAAAATAAAAATGATTTTCTCAGAGCAAAGTTCACACAAAGGAAAAGACTTTCTCATTAATGGATTCCCCAGCGGAGTCGCCAATTTGTCGTGGCGGAAAAAGTCGTTTGTGCGGACACAACTGACCTCCCTAGGAGTCTAAACTCTCTAGCGACAAACAAGACAAAATGGAGTGATCTTTCTCTAAATATACCTTTTAAAACATGAAAACTACAAGTGTTTAGGCTTACCTTATTCCAAAACGCTGTTGTTGTAGTCCGTCCTTGCCAATCCGGATGAGCTCCTCCTTCAAGTCAATTCCTGCAACCACAAACAATCAAACAATTACCAAGCACTTGCTTTTCATATAATAAAACATATATTCAACATGCAGACCAAGGAACACATGAAATAACTCATTAACATAAGCTATTGAGAAAAATAAACCAGTTTTTATTAATAACGAAACAAAGAAACTCTTACAACCTGGCCTTGGTGTTGTGCAAGTTCCTCCCAGGGTCCATCAAGGGTTTTCCTCTACTTTGACAAAGCTCACCCACTTCCAAGTAGAATCAAGCAAAGACAATCTCTCCTCACAAGGTTCTAAATGGGAGTCCTAATTCCTGCAGCATTTACCCAAAGCAAATGTATAGCTCCAACCTCTTCTCCCTCTGGCTCAATGTCTTTATTTATAGTGCTGTAAAGAGGTTATTCAGGTCCACCATCAATGGGATAATCCCCCTCTTTGGGTGGGATAGCTCCCTTATTGATGGGATAAGTTCCTCCTTAATAGGGAAACGTGAACCAACTAGAGGCGCATCCATTTCATCAAACCGACCTCTAGAAAGTTCTAGAAGTAACCACAAGTAACTTTTTTAAGATGAAACTCGCGCATTTTTCCTTTTACAGAAGGACGCACCTGTCCCTTAACATACAGAGCGTCCAAGGACGCAACTTTTGTGAACATTGTGAGCGTCCCCGCAGGTAAGGCTAGAGAGAACCTGTGACCCCAGAGATAAACACATTTTTTACAAGACTTTCTCTCTTCTTTGAGTTTGAGATGGATAGCAGAGGCATAAGACTTGCCTAAGAGGGTAGCATGACTGTTGATTTGAGCCATACTAACTGTAAGTAGTCATGGTGACATTTTTTAGTGTAACAAATGTAGGCTTGGGATGACTATTGTGTGGCTTAGTGTGCTGGCTGTGTGAGCCTTGAGTGTGGATTGGATATATAGATGTGACGCTCCTCCTTAGAGTAGTCAAGGGAATTCATATAAATATGTGGGTTGTGAGGAAGAGGTAATGCAATGGGAAAGCATAGGCTTGAGCGATTGCAGAGAAGTGGCACAACTTAACTGGGGAGAGGGGCATGGGAAGGCTCAACCTCGACGAAAAACCCTTGACTGGATAGAGGGGAGTGGGAAGGCTCATCCCGGTAGAGGCACCTTTTTTTGGCTGCGAGAGGGGTGGGTCAACCCAACTATGCATGAGAGGTATGCGACAAGGAACAAAGAGCAGCATGATAGGGAACGAAAACTGGCACTGCTCCCTGAATGGGTTGTCAACATCTGGAGTTTATCATTGAAAGAATTAGGGATATACGAAAGACTAAGCATAACAGTGGTCTTGAAACGTAACACCATAGGTTGACTCATCATTGTTTTGAACAGGGAGTGGATAGAGCGGAGATGGGTCGATTGACAATAGGAAAAGGACGCAAAAGATGTGTGTGGGAGTCTGCAAGAGCAAATGGCCGGAGCAGTTCAAAACCAAGACAACGTAGGAAATCAGTAGAACACCTCGTCAGTGAAGTTACGGTAGCCTACAGAGAGGGAAATGATGCTGGCATCTGCAAGATGTTGAAAGACTGGGAGGGGTAAATTAAACAGGAAGGAAAATCTGAGGAGGAGATGGAGAACTAGTGCGCTATAATTCTAGACCCTAGGAATATTAGAGGTAGAATAACTGATTTTAAATAGACCCTCTCTCTATACTAGCTCATGAAGAGCCTTATGGGGAAGGAAATGAGAAAATATCAGAGGATATGGAACTCACTCTCCAGGACATGCCTAACTATAAAAAATACTTGCAGAAGATCCAACTCCAGCTTCACAATTAGGAAATCTGGTTGGACAAAATTCAAAGGCACATTCCTTGCATCATCAAGGTAGTTGAGATGCCTAGTGACTATGCCAAGGACCTAGCACCGGTTGAGTCAGCTTCAGAAGAATAACATGAATAGGTAGTTACCTGGTCATTTTTTTGGTTTTATGGGTAGCATTTACTTTTAGATATACATGACTATGATAGGTAGACATATATAATCTGAACATGAAACTGATATGTATCTAGCTTGGTTAAATCAACTAATATTTTCCTATTTTTGGATGGCTTATAACGAGGATAGGTGGCCAACAGTCTTGGTCTCCCACTGGGCAAGTTGAGGCCACCTATCTCACATATGTGGTGTAAATTTGTTCTTTATAAATAGAACAAGAAGGGCCTGTCAAGCTTAAAAAAAAAAAAAAACTTTTCATTTTTCGAGGCTAAAACTACCATTAATTAATTATGTTCCATTAATTTAGGCCTCTATGTGATGTTAAATTATCTAGGTGCTATATAAGTCACTCTATATTGGACAAAGCTACAAACAAGTTAACTTAACTACAAAACCAATAATTACCTTTGCTTTGTACACATATTAAATAGATAAGTATAATTATAACCGATCTAATAAATAATCTATTATTATTATTATTATTCTTTCTGTGAAACTTTGACTGTGTGAAATATGGGACATGTATGCTGATTTATAACAATACAAATACATGTGATGCATGGAAAATATTTTTTATTTTCAAATTCAGTCACAACTCAAAAATTGGAAGAAAGATTGGCATTGTTCACTATTGGGCTATAGAATATATTCTAAACTAATTTGTTTTACTAACAAGATAAGAAAAAACTAATACTTGTGTAAATTTGTCCATATTTTCCATATCATAGGTGACTTCCAGTTAATTAACTTATGGCCTAAGCTGAGAAGTGTTAGAATGTTGGTCAATGCCCATGATATCATCATCTCTATCATTAGCACCATATTCAACATTAACATTCTCTACCTGGGCTAAATTATCCAAATGAATACTCAATAATTTGTTTATCAATTGTAGTCGCTCCATCTTTAATTTCAGTAATACCATTTTCAGATTTTGAAGGCCAAAATGGACTTGTGCTTTAGATTTAATCATTTAAGTATTATTTAAGACCAAATTGATGAGAAATTCCAGAGCATCGGCTATTCAAGCTAAAAAGGCAGTGAGCTCTTATTATATAACTCCAGAATCACATTCCATATACTTCAATATTTGTTATAGTTGCCAATAAACTTGGAAAATTACGGTTCTAATAGTTGCTTCTACAGAGTTGTTCTTGTAATGTAAATATAACATGGAGGTAACTTTTCTTTATTTTTAATATTTGTCTATTTTGTTAATTCCATCTTTGTGTCTACAGAGTGTATATGTTACTAGTCCTAAGGATGTGTGAAGAATGGTGTATGAGGAAGGAAATATAGGCGTAGAAGAAAATTTATGCCATCAATACGTAATAAATTTTACTAAGAACACTCTTCTTGGGTTAGCTCAATTGCCAATGGCAATGGAAGTTAAGTCTCACCGAACCGAAAGTCTTGGGTTCAAATCTTGTGCTATCCCCTTGATAGGGGTGAGAAGTTGGACATGATGAAGTTGTAGTCCTACCAAGCTAAAAAAAAATACTAACAAAAAATTTAGAATTATTATTATTATGTTTCCTTTTGTGGAGCTTCCCTTGTGTGAAGGATGGGTAATGTATTCGAGAATAGGGGTGTAGACAAAAAACCAATTTCAATCTATCTTTCATTTAAAACTCTTCCAAATTTAGCTATGTTGAATAAAGGATATTCAGAGAGGGAAGTATGTATGAAAGAGTGTAGGTGAAGTGGGAATTATAACTTTAATTCATAGTGTAATGATATTTCACATTTTCTTATACATTCATATAAACTTGCTTAAGGTAAGTCAATTTTCATTTTATGCGATTAAAGATTTCGACAAATTTCATTTTGCGGAGTTTTTTTAGTAAATTATTTGGAAATGTTTAAAATTAAGATATTAATAATATTAATAATAATAATAGTGTCCAAGAATTGTTCGGAAGGAAACAACGTATGATACATTCATTAAAATTGGCTTAATGTAAGGTTTTTTCAGTTTGCGTTATATGCAGTTAAAGATTTGGACAGATTTCATTTTTCTGATTTATTTTTAGTATATTATTTGGAAATTTTTAGAATTAAGATATTACCAATACTATATAATAATATTAATAGTAATGGTGAAGAACTGCGTGGAAAGAAATAACTTACGGAAATGACGAGTTTCCATTATCATAAAATAGTCGTTAATACATCAATAGTTATCTTTGCGTAAATAGGCATATGCACGGATCTGCGAATTAATTCTATACTTTCATTTCGAAGTAAAACAAAAAACTTTGAGCACCTGCATGAATAAAAACAAAAATATTTCTTTTTAATGAGAAAACGGAGGTGGAGAAAGAAATTTATGTCATCGATTCGTAATTAATTTTACGAAGAATAAATTTATAATTAGCATTATCATGTTTCATTTTATGGAGATTTCCTTGTGTGAAGTGTTTACTACATGAAGGATGGGTAATGTATGCGTGAATGGGGCACAAAGGAAAAATTAATTTCAAGCTATTATTCATTTAAAACTTTTGCAGATTTAGCTGTATTGAATCAAGGATGTGCAAAGAGGGAAATATGTGTGATAAAATGTAGGTGTAGAGGGAAATTTATAAATTTAATTCACAATGTAATGATATTTCACATTTTCTTATTACATTCATACTAATTTTCTTAAGGTAAGGCTTTTTCAGTTTGCATTTTATATGATTAAAGATTTGGAAAGATTTCATTTTGTGCAGTTTTTTTCGTAAATTATCTAGAAATGTTTAGAATGAATATATTACCCATAATATAATAATAATAATTCCAAATAACCGTGCTCAAAGAAATTACTTATGGAACATTCATACAAATTTTCTTAAGATAACGCTTTTTTAGTTTGTGTTTTATGTGATTAAAGGTTTGGACATATTTCAATTTGTGGACTTTTTTCAGTAAATTATTTGATAATGTTTAGAATTAAGATATTATCAATAATATACTTATGTGTGAAAAGTACGTCAATTCTTTTTAGTTATGTCCGAAAAGGATAACCTACACATGGCATTTCTTAAATTTATAGCAATCGATTCGGGAATAGTGTCATTTATTTTATTTCAATTCAATTGTGATTATCATAGAAATTATGCTATTGGTTCATATTTCATGACTTTGGTTACCATAATTTTCATTGACTATATGTCATCAATATTACATTGAAGGTGTTGTGATGGTCAAAAATCTAGACTAGATAACAATGTATCTAGATAAAGATGAGAACGATTACAATGTGATTAGGAAACAATGTTAGATGCTTTATTTTAATTCAATTATCATCATAATTATCATTAATGTAGAGATTATATTATTTCCTTCATATCCGGATACGGATTGCGTTCAAATTTCTTACTTCCACTTCTCATCGTTGTATATTGTCAATATCATTCTGATAACAATGTATCTAGATAATGATAAGCACGACTAAACTATGATTAGGAAATAATGTTGGTTGGTTTCTTTCAATTCAATTGTCATCTATCTACGAGGAGGAGAAGGACGAGCTTCTCTTTTCGAGGAGAGAGAGTTGTGGTTGATTAAACGTTGTTGTTTTCCAAATTAATGCTATAAGAAAATGCATGTGGGAACAAGTTTCTCTTTGCAGGGAGTGGCTCATCAAACATTGGTTGTTTTCTAGAGTAATGATATATTGCAAAAGAAATTTTTGATTTTCAATTGAGCCTATATGGAATCTCCAATCAATGTTTGTGTTTTATACGATATTTAGCGATTTCATTTAGGCACAATTGAAAGTTGAATGTGTGCTCATTTATGCTTTGCCATTCTATGAAAATCCTTTATTTTGCATAGGTCTAGAGCTCTATGCAATTCCTTTTCTCGATATGGACAGTAATGCTACTCTATTGGTAGCAGTGCCTGTTCTCAATGTAGTTTAGTTCTATATTTATGTTTTCATGTATAACAACCACATGTAACTATTTTGTGTGTGAGGCAGAAACATATGAATTTAAATAAATATGAAATAATGTGATACATTATACTGAATGAGTGATATTAAGTACGTTTTATTGTTTATAAATTTGTATTATGCTTAAGGAAATCATGTAGGAAAGTTGTGGGAAGGCGAATATGAATGTGCAAGTACAGAGCTTTGTTATATAAAAATTGTGTTTGTTATTTTGCATACTAGTTCTTTGGTGTAAGTCATAAATCAAAGGGTGTAAGTTTTATATCACTTTTGTGACATAATTTAAATAGTACTAATAATAAAAACAATACTAATAATAACATGTAATGTGTTAGTGTGTTTTTCTTATTAGCTTAAGAATAATAAATAAATTTTTCTATGTTTTATAAAGCTCCTATGGCATATTTTTTGTTGGTATTATGGCACAGGTTTGGAGCTATGGCACAGGTGTTGTCATTGACAGATCTCAGTACAGGCTCAGAATGAAAGAAAAAGATATATACACAGGTTCACCTAGACGAAGGCGCGTATACATGTGGGTAAGACGTTACAAAGGCGCGTATGCATATACACGAACTTTCCCGCAAGGAAAAGCACGTATATGTTGGAGAACATACTTTTGGTCCGTGGTAGTTAGGCCTTGGTATTTGAACCTATGGTTTTGGACCATGGTATCTTGTCAGAAGTGTTGATCCCAAGTATTGGGTCCTTGGTATTGTTTTATTATGGTTTTGGACCATGGTATCTCATCAGAAGTGTTGATCCCATGTATTGGGTCCTTGGTATTGTTTTATTACGGTTTTGGACCGTGGTATTGTGAAAGGAATAAGACTGTAAAAGAGGAAGGAGATCATTTGGCAAAGGATCATTTGAATTAATTGAATATCTAATAAGTGCTAGATCTAAAATATTGGTGATTGAGGTTATGGTGCAGATCTGGATCTGAATGAAGGAGGAACCTTAGCGCAAAGAGAAGGATAAGTTCTATTGATGGGTCATAATCTTTATGCTTGAATGATAATATCTTTGCATGACTTTGATCTGTTATATGTGGTGCATGCTTAATCTATAAATCTGATAATCTGGGTTAATTAGTGTCTGAATATTTGAAAGAGTGAATTATCTTTTATAGATCTGTACGCATGTTCAGTGAAGCAAAGGCGTGTATACATGCTAGTTCAGTGAATAAAAACAGTGTATACGCAGGTTTCTCCAAACACAGAAGTGTATGCACACAGGTTTTAGGTTATTAAAGTAGCATATATCTTTTGAGTTGTGATCTAGCTACTTCTGTTTATTGCTGCAGTGTTCTGGGTTCAGAATTTGGTGTGTGGTTACTGTTACTATGTTTTGGGTACAGATGTCTGAGAAGTATCTACTTGATTCAGTTCTAATTGGTGAAAAGGAGATTGTTTGATGCAAAAAATTTTGATGATTGATTGATGTTCATGGATCCAGTCTGAAAATTTATGAAACGTGGTCCCTGGAAGAAAGAGAAGGTTGTAGCCTTCTCTAGGCCAACACCTACGTACTAGTATCTTGGCTAGTGCAAGAGCTAAGGGGGTTGTAGCTCCCTTCCAGGAGAAGCTGGAGAATGAGAGAGGGTTGTAGCTCTCTACAGGTTGCAGCCTGCGTACTGGTAAAGGACTACACCAGTACATTGTAAAAAGAAGTTTCTAATTGAAAGAAGATAGAGACAAATTGCAGCAGGTGGTTTTCACGCACATTGGGTTTCCACCTTATATCTTGTGTTCTTGTGTGTGTGATTGTCTTCAGATCTGTTTTACTATTTCTGGTTACTGCTTATTTGATCCTAATACACAGATTAATGATCAACATCAGTAAGATAAATTAAATTATAAGTCTGCATTGCATATGCGGTTTTCCTTCTATGTAGTTGCGTATATACACGGTTTTATCTAACTGAAGTAGCGTATATGATCTGGGTTTGAAAAAGAAAATAAGTGACTTGATAATACTGATTCACCCCCCCCCCTCCCCAAGTATCATTTCCAACAATTGGTATCAGAGTAGGTCCTTCTGAAGAAGCTTAATCGCTTGAAGGAAGATCCATCATCATGAGGAAAGGAGGACCATCAAACAGGAGAGAAGTTGCCTTCAAGGCTTCAGGCAAAGGAGATTACTATGAATCGGGACACATGTCAGATGAAGAAGAAGAATCAAATTTTGTCAAGAACCTCCAATGGGGTGCTGGAAGATTCCGAGGTAAGTTACCTTTAAAATGCTTTGCTTGTGGAAGAGTCGGTCACTATGCTACCAAATTTCCTCATAAGGATAAGATTGACAAGGGGAAGGAACCTGTTAGATGGAACAAGAAACAAAACGTAAATAAGAAAAGTTATTACACTCATGAAGATAGTGATGGACTTTCAAATAGTGACGAAGATGAACAAGGTAACAAATATAAACTTTTAATGGCTTTTGAAGATGATGATTTCGTGGATGCTATAGATGAAGAAAGTCTTTATGAAGAGATTTCTAGACTCAAAATTTGTTTAGAAGAGAAGAATGTGATCATAGATACTCTACAATTAAAACTTGCTGAAAAGGAGAAACATCATGAAAAGTTAGAATGTGAAATTGTGGGACTAAGAAAAGAGATTGAGAAAACAAAAGCTCTTAATCTTAGATTTGTTAAAGGATCTGACACGTTAAATGATATTATCAAAGTGCAACGCTTTCCACTAATCAAGACAGGTCTGGGATATAATGAAGAAACAACTCAAGCGCAGAAACAATCTACCTCCAAGAGTTATCTTGACGCTGCAAGGAGAAGTGAACAAAGACCCAATGGAAATCACCAGGTAAATCAGGGACAATTTACCTCAAGAATGAACAAAGACTACCAGGTAAATCGAAGGCAATCTACTTTATGGACAAACAGAAGCTACAACCAGCCACAGGTAAAACCTTCTCAATTTGCCTCAAGAATGGATGTCAATAGGAACTACAATCATTTGGGTGGTAGATTTGATAATCACAAGAGTTTCTTCAATGGCCAATGTTTTTCATGTCATAACTTTGGTCACAAAGTAGCTCAATGTGTTTCCTATAAGACAATCATGACTAGAGAAGCTCATAAACAAAAGAATATGACTGGGATCATGAAAAGGACCTACAACAACTTCTCTGCTCTTGAAAATGAAATAGAATGTTCTATTTGTAACAATTTCGGTCATGAAGATTCTGAATGCAGGAGCAGGTTTTGTCAGACAACTCAGAAGGAGTAAGCCTCAAGTGCCAAATCATGGAGAATCAAAGAACCCCAACCAGAAAGATGTGGTATAGCCTTATATGCAGAAGGGCAAGAAAATCAATGGTACATCGATAGTGGATGTTCGAAACATATGATAGGTGATAAAGAAAAACTTCAGGCATATAGTGCCTTAGAGAAGGAGAAGAAGGTTTCTTTTGGAAATGACACCCCTGCTCTCATAAAAGGTAAAGGTTCTATTCAGCTGAAAGAAACGGTCAAAGCTAGAAATGTCATGTATGTTGATGGCTTGAAGCATAATCTATTAAGTGTCAACCAGATGTGTGATCAAGGAACTGAGGTAATATTTCGATCAAATGGATGTAGTGTTCATGATCTTGATACAGGAAAAACAGTGATCAAAGGCGTAAGGACTCCAAATAATTTATACATATTCAGAGAAGGATAGCATCAATGCTATTTGAGCAAGAATGATGAACACTGGCTATGGCACAGAAGATTGGGGCATCTTAGTTTTTCACAGATAAGGAAAGCATGCAAATACCAGGCAGTTCATGGTCTTCCAGACATCAGAATCCTAGAAAATACAATATGAAAATCATGTCAGTTTGGTAAGAAAACCAAAACTAACTTCCCTGAGAAGGAAGGATCAGCCAGCAGGCCGCTTGAACTTGTCCATACTAATGTATGTGGACCAACTAGGAAAAGGTCACCTCAAGGAGAAGAATACTTTATATTATTCATTGATGACTATTCCAGGATGTGTTGGATAGGACTTATGAAGCACAAAGACGAAGCCTTTGAAAAATTAAAATCATTCAAAGCCTTGGTGGAGAACGAATTAGATCTCAGAATCAAATGCCTCAGGTCTGATCGAGGAGGAGAATATACCTTGAATGAATTTTTCGATTTTTGTGAAGAACATGGAATAAGAAGGGAATTCTCTACAGCTAGGACTCCTCAGCAAAATGGAGTAGTGGAAAGGATGAACAGAACGGTTCAACAAATGGCTCGTGCAATGCTTGATGAGTCTAGAACTCCCGCAACTTTCTGGGGTGAAGCTGCATTTGTTGCAGTTGTTATTCTCAACAAGAAAAATGTCCGGGTGAACAACACTCAAACTCCTCATGAGATCTGGTATGGTGAGACTCCTTCGGTAAAACATTTCAAAATTTTTGAAAGCAGATGCTATATTAAAAATAATGATGACAATCTTGGCAAGTTTGAACCTAGTGCAGATGAAGGTATTCTCCTTGGTTATTCTCCCCACAGCAAAGCATATAAGTGTTACAACAAAAGACTTGGAAGAATTTTTGACAGCATTGATGTAGTGGTTGATGAAGAAGGAAACATTCCTAGGCAAGTGAATTCCGAAGATCTCAAAGATGATAACGACTATCCTTCAACATAAAATCAAAGCTATGATGAATAAGAAGCTCAAGAGGCACTAGAAGAACAGATAAGGATAGAAGATAAGACTCCATCCAGGTATGTTTAGAAGATTCATCCAGAATCTCAAATTTTGGGGCCGAAAGAGGTAAGTATACAAACAAGAAGAACAACTGCAGAAGCCTCAAGCTATTTGGCCTTGCTCTCCTCCACTGAACCACAAAATGTAAAAGAAGCATGCAAAGATGAATGTTGGGTCAAGGCAATGGATGAAGAACTTGAGCAGATCGAAAAGAATAACACTTTGGAGTTGGTTCCTAGACCAAAAGATAAGAATGTCATAGGGACAAAATGGATCTTTAAAAACAAGTTGAATGAAAATGGGGAAGTGATTAGAAACACGGCTAGACTTGTCTGTAAAGGGTATGCTCAATAGGAAGGAATAGACTTTGAAGAAACTTTTGCTCCCATTGCTAGACTTGAGGCCATCAGAATGTTCCTTGCTCTCTCTAGCTTTCAGAAGTTCAAAGTATTTCAAATGGACGTGAAATCAGCCTTTCTGAATGGAGACTTAGAAGAAGAAGTGTACATTGAGCAACCAGATGGCTTCATTCTTGGGAATGATCCAAATCTTGTATGCAGACTAAAAAAGGCTTTCTATGGTCTTAAACAGGCTCCAAGGGCTTGGTACTACCGTTTGGACAAATATCTTCATCAACAAGGTTTTTCAAAAGGATCAGCAGATAGCAATCTTTATATAAAAATTGAAAATGACAAATTGCTAATACTTGTTGTGTATGTAGATGATATTATCTTTGGCAGCAATGAAGAAGCTATGAGTCAAAGCTTTGCCTTGGTGATGCAGAAAGAATTCAAAATGTCTTTGCTTCGAGAACTGACATATTTTCTTGGATTGCAAATCCAACAAAATGAAGGCGGTATCTCTTTGTCTCAAACCAAGTATCTCAAGCAGATCTTGAAGAAATATGGCATGGAAGATGCAAAACCAGTATGTGCCCCTATGGTTACAGGATGCAGCCTCAGTGCAAATGATGAATCAGCAGCAGTGCATCAACCAACCTATAGATCCATGATTGGAAGTTTGCTTTATTTGACAGGTACCCGACCAAACATCATGCATGCAGTGGGAATAGTTGGAAGATTTTAGGCAAATCCAAAGGAAACTCATCTTCAGGCAGTGAAGAGAATTTTCAAGTATCTTCAAGGAACTCAAAACTATGGCTTATGGTATCTTAGAGATACAGATCTCACTCTTCATGCTTATACAAATGCAGATTGGGCTATAAGCGTGGATGACAGAAAGAGCACAAGTGGTGGTGCATTCTTTATGGGTTCCAGATTAGTATCTTGGTTCAGCAAGAAACAAAGTTCAATTGCTTTATCTACAGGTGAAGCAGAATATGTGGCTGCTGCATCTTGCTGCACTCAACTCCTTTGGATGATGCAAACATTGTAGCACTTTTAGATCACTTGTACACCACCTATATCCATCTTATGTGATAATACAAGTGCAATCAGCATTTCAAAGAACCCAGTCATGCATTCAAAGACCAAGCACATACCGATCAAGTATCACTTTCTCTGGGAACAAGTGTTGGAACAAAAGGTCAAATTGGAGTATGTTCCTTCTAAGGAACAAGTTGCTGATATTCTCACCAAACTGTTGCCCAGGGAAACTTTTGAATACCTCAGATAGAAGCTGGGAGTAGTTGATGCATCATCTTGCTGTTAAAACTTGTCTGTTTCAGAGAAAAATGGGTGTACGCGAGTTGCCTGAGGAGGATCCGCGTACATACACCGGTTTGTGCAGAGACAGTCACGTATATGGAGGCTTGATGGATATCAGTAGGGACAGGCTCTGGTTGAAGATATTATGATATGGGTCTGGCAGAGACCATCCGTTATAGGTTCAGGGGGAGCAGATAAACTTCTAATGATGCATTGTTGGCTTCATCTTAGAATCTTTTGGTTCAAGGTCACAACTGTTATTGGTCTCAGGTGGAAGAAAGGCAGAGGGAGAACAGAAGGAAATCTTGGCTGCTGATCTGAACGGTGATTGACAGATGCTACTGATATCAGTTATTGGTTACATTCATAAGTCTTGCTCTAGATATTTCGTCTCTATGTCATGTATCTCTTTTATGGTGTCAAGGTCATGTAACGGCCTATTTTGGTTTCCCCACTATGTCTGGGATGAAAATGTAATGTATTTGGTTGTCATATGTAAATTTCTGATGATCCCAACTTGGTTGGGTGATGGATGTATGTATTGAGTCTTTTGGTGATAGGAAGGTCCTTTATGATGTATAAGTCATGGTTCTTCTTGAAGAACATCTTTTTACAGATCGTGCCTACATTCACGGGGAGCAGGGTTAGCAGGGCAGAGATTTCAGCATGTACTCAGGGGGAGAACAACCCTTTTCCCTTGATGACAAAGGGGGAGAATGACTTTGAGGATCCTGGGGTTGCCATCAAGTCCAAAGGGGGAGATTGTTGGCATTATGGCACAGGTTTGGAGCTATGGGATAGGTGTTGTCCTTGATGGCAACTCTCTTTAGTGACAGATCTCAGTACAGGCTCAAAATGAAAGAAAATGATATATATGAAGGTTCACCTAAACGAAGGTGCATATACATGCAAGTAAGACATTACAAAGGCGCGTATGTGTATACACGCACTTTCACGCAAGGAAAAGCGTGCATATGTTGGAGAACTTACTTTTGGTCTATGGTAGTTAGGCCTTGGTATTTGAACCTATGGTTTTGGACCATGGTATCTCGTTAGAAGTGTTGATCGCAAGTATTGGGTCCTTGGTATTGTTTTATTTTGGTTTTGGACCATGGAATCTCGTCAGAAGTGTTGATCCCATGTATTGGGTCCTTGGTATTGTTTTATTATGGTTTTGGACCGTGGTGCTGTGAAAGGCCTAAAACTATAAAAGAGGAAGGAGATCATTTAGAAAAGGATCATCTGAATTAGTTGAATATCTAATAAGTGCTAGATCTGAAATATTGGTGATTGAGGTTATGGTACAGATCTAGATCTGAATGAAGGAGAAACCTTAGCGCAAAGAGAAGGATAAGTTCTATTGATGGGTCATAATCTTTATGCTTGAATGATAATATCTTTGCATGACTTTGATATGTTATATGTGGTGCATGCTTGATTTATAAATCTGATAATCTGGGTTAATTAGTGTCTGAATATTTGAAAGAGTGAATTATCTTTTATAGATCTGTACGCAGGTTCAGTGAAGTGAAGGCGCGTATACATGCTGGTTCAGTGAATAAAGACAGCATATACGCAGGTTTCTCCAAACACAAAAGCGTATGCACGAAGGTTTCAGGTTATTAAAGTAGCATATATCTTTTGAGTTGTGATCTAGCTGGTTCTATTTATTGCTGCAGTGTTCTGAGTTCAGAATTTGGTGTGTGGTTACTGTTACTGTGTTTTGGGTACAGCTATCAGAGAAGTATCTACTTGAATCAGTTCTAATTGGTGAAAAGGAGATTGTTTGATGCAGAAATTTTGATGATTGATTGATGTTCATGGATCCAGTCTGAAAATTTATGAAACGCGGTCCCCGGAAGAAAGAGAAGGTTGTAGCCTTCTGTAGGCCAGCACCTATGTACTAGTCTCTTGGCTAGTGCAAGAGCTAAGGTGGTTGTAGCTCCCTTCCAGGAGAAGCTGGAGAACGAGAGAGGGTTGTAGCTCTCTGCAGGTTGCAGCCTGTGTACTGGTAAAGGACTGCACCAGTACATTGTAAAAAGAAGTTTCTAATTGAAAGAAGATAGAGACAAATTGCAGCAGGTGGTTTTCACCCACATTGGGTTTCCACCTTATATCTTGTGTTCTTGTGTGTGTGATTGTCTTAAGATCTGTTTTACTATTTCTGGTTACTGTTTATTTGATCCTAATACGCAGATTAATGATCAACATCGGTAAGATAAATTAAATTATAAGTCTGCATTGCATACGCGGGTTTCCTTCTATGTAGTTGCGTATATACGCGGTTTTATCTAACTAAAGTAGCGTATATGATCTGGGTTTGAAAAAGAAAATAAGTGACTTGATAATATTGATTCACCCACCCTCTCAGTATTATTTCCAACAATTTTAACATGTAATGTGTCGGAAGTTTCATTGCAAAGTTATTGATAATTTTTTTTCTCTTTTTTTTAGGGGGGAGGGATGCTTGTTGCTAATCCATATTTCTATATTTCATATTCCATTGCAGCAGAAGGCTGAATTACGGATTGTTTTATTCTAATTGTCAGAATTGAAAGTTTGCTTTAAGAATTGTGTGTTTTACTTGCTAGCGTAAAAATTGTACACAATATTTATTTGTGGACATGGATATAGATTTTACGATGCCCATATTAATTATGTTGTGTTTCATTTGTTTTGTGACTCTATATGTTGTCGATAGGCAAGATTTTTCCTATAAATTGTTTATGTTGTGCTTGTCACTAAGAACTAGTACATAGTGAAGCTATTATTATTATTTCCTTTTTTTTAGACATAATTGATAAAGCATTAATGAACAAGTATATTTGAAACTTCATTTATAAATAAAAAATGGAGAAGCGTGATTTTTCTATACAAAGAAATGGTATAGATGCAATCCTACGACATTATAATCTATTCCATTTGAACAATTTTGCATATAATGTGGGAGATAAAGTATTCAATAATATGAAAAATCTATTTCTTAGTAAAATATTAGCA
This sequence comes from Pinus tabuliformis, assembly GCA_031772625.1. Lineage (NCBI taxonomy): Eukaryota > Viridiplantae > Streptophyta > Pinopsida > Pinales > Pinaceae > Pinus > Pinus tabuliformis. The sequence continues at coordinate 353,130,261 of CM062811.1, forward strand.
CTAAAATCCTTTAATGCCAACGTATTTATAAATTAATCATATGGCTCACAAGAGCATAAACCAATAGATATTCAAAAAAATATTTGCAATCAAAATATCATCAATAATTAAACATAAACAATCTTATTGTCCACATAATGAAAACCTGAAAGCTTCTTCTACACAATGAACATCCTTCACAGTTTTGCATTTCAGATAAACAAAGCTTTTGCTCAATTCTATTTTTGCTTATTGAAAAATGTTTTGTGTAACAAATTTCACACTTGCAATAGTCAGACCTGATTTTGAATATGCAAAAATAATATCTAGTGAATATATACATAATCAAAATAATTAATTTACGCAATTCAGTAGTGTTGAGAACATTATTTATTTAGAATGTGTTTTCAACTACGAAATGGATGTGGTTGGTAGAAAAAGTGAAGAAGTTATTTGTACTAATACCTTTAATTTACTTCGTTTTGTCAATGATAATTTTCATTGGTTGATTGCATATGAGAATTATGCTAGTCTGCTAATGGAAGATGAAAATCATAACAAGATTTGGACTACTAGATTAGTGAATGATACAAGTCTTCCAGCAATTTTTTATTTTAGGGAAATTGTTTATTTGTGCACAAAAAAAAATTATTCAGAAACAAAGTCAATTATTCTGTGAACAAACAGAATAACTTTGAAGAATGTGAATCTAATATTATTGTGGATTTGTTTATGCTGAGTCATCAAGTTCCTTGCAATCTCTGTATTCTAGAAATTTTTTCATTTAAATAATCATTTAGAGAATTTTGTTGGCTTTGTGCACATTTCATGGGCAGAGAAAGTATAGCAACATTTCCAGAATGCATTTTCTATATGCTTTATTAGACATACAAAAAGGTTTGTGTATTCGAAAATGTTAATATCATTTTTAATGAATTAGATTTTCAGCTAACCAAATTATCCAAGACCAAAATGTTCTTCATGATGGCGTAGCTCATAATAGCTTTGATTTCAAGTGATAGCTTTAGAAGTTTTCCATATAATCCTAAATTCAATGTGAATCAATAACCAATGCAATTTTCATATCCTATACTGTGGAGTAATAACACTTATTTAAATGTGTGTCTAATTCAAGAGGTTTCTGTGAGGAAAATCAACTACATGATAACTAAACAAGAACCTTATCATATATCTAGACTTGCACAAGCTTTCGTATGGGGAAAAGGTATCCATGAAGAAAGAGAAATTAATATGTTAATTCAAATATATGGGTTTCAGGGTAATCCGTTCCTATTTCCAAAAAAAAGTATAGACAAGTATTTTGTTGTTGAAGTCTGTAGGAAATGATTTGATTGGTTAGATATATTTGAAAGCAAAAAGGCAAAATAGTTCATTCATTTGTAATTTACTATTGGATAAATCACAGTAAAAATTATTTCCCATGTTATAAAGCTCACACAAACTTTGAAAGATATTGACTTAAGTAAAGCTAAAGTAATTAAATATTTTGATGAAGAGGGTTGATTTCACACACACCTGGAAAGAATTGGATATAGAAACCTATTTGTATAAATTAGAGAATAGAGCGAACAATGTTGACATCCATCGAAAAAAAATGGCTAGTCGTAAATGCTAAAGGTATCATCGAAGTATTAGGTATCAATATTTCTAAATATCAATATGTATGCGATGCAGGAAAAAACTGTGATACCCACAGTATGCATATAAAATGCATATATCGTATTTGTCCCAAGAATTTCAATTATTCCTACAAGTCAAATCTTCAAGAATTAAGGTTTAAGGCCCCCTTAATTAAATCTCATGAGGAATGCTTTGTTACTAACCACATTTTACCCTTAATAAATCCTTCCCATCGGGATTCTATACTCCACCTTCATTAAACCTTCATTAATCCTTAATGCACCATGCATATAACCAAACCCCACTCTTTAACTCTAGTTATACACAGACTTAACCCATGAAACCTTTATTCACTTTATTTCTTTTATAATTCTTATATAATATAAATATGCCACAAAGCGTACATGGACTTACCTTTTCACATTTCCTCAACCTTTGCACACTTACCAATGCTTTCCTTTATCAAAATCGCGGGGTCCAAAGGACTCTTCAGAATAGGTATTCAGAACTTGCGATCTCTTGGATGTGATTGCTCTTTCCACCATTCCACAACCTTTGTATATTCATTCCCCACCATTGATTTCATCCATCAGATTCACGGTTGTTGCATTCTCACGGATCACACTAACATGTGTTCCTAAGACTCCTCCTTTCGCATTTGATATGCAATCAACACAACCAAGCTCCAAATAAAATAAACCCTTCCATAACCTTCTCAGTTTTGCTCAACATTGCACATCAAAATACCGCATATCGCAGTTATTTAACGCCAAGGTACATATTCCATGGAATATTGTGATGTGAGCTAATCACTGATCGCATCACACATCGCACATCACACTTTCTTGAGGCCCAAGGTTCATTCACTCACAAAGGAAATATTGTGATGCGGGATTTATCATGATCATCTACCATTGATCAAAGCACTTGATCCAACGATCAACTATGATATCACTCATCGCAACTGAAAATTGCTTAAGCCAGGGTTTACTCACTCCTGAGATATCCGATGCGATTCTAATTAGCGATTCTCCACCATTCATTCTTGGCTCCATTCTATGTGACTTAATCCTAGCTGCTTATCATGAACAATCTCATCCTTTGATTGTATAGATCCAATGACTATTGTGCATAGACACTTCACTTCTTCATTCTTCTCTTTACTTTGTTTTTATGCCATTTCTTCAATGTTTTTGCGTTGTTTCAGATAACTTCAAGGTTCTAGTCCTTCGTTGTTCTGTCGCGCAACTCTCTCTTGAGCATAACTCTGCATGCTTCTTTAATCACAGTCACTCCCGAATTTTAATTTGATCCTTCAATTGGATCAAATATCCATTACGATCCTCCGTATCATTCTTCTTCTCTATATTCTACCTGAATCCACCTACAACCTCTATTACATAGAATACTCAAGATCATACACAATCTATATATCAATTACTCAATACACACATATGAACTCAAAATCGAGTTTTTTGTAATAATAAACAAGTATTTACATAAGATTCTCTCTCTCTCTTTGGACTGATCTTCTAATCAGTGGTCTCTGTTTCACAATCTGCTCGTAGGCTTATAGTCACACTCTAACTCTTAACATGACTTATTAACCAACTAACTAGCTAACCCCTAACTATGATTTTTAGGATTACATATATACAAAAGGATTCTACAACTAATTCCCGGTTTAGATCCATAAACTTCTCAACAAAATCCTAAAATCTCTTCCTTATCTCTAGGGATCCTCTCTAATCCACAAAATCATGAACTAACTCGTAATCTAAGATTTACAATTAATTCTCAAATCCCTCAATCTCTCAACTATCTTAAATCTCTCATGTTCTCCTACATTCGATAATATTTACAAATCTGCCTCATTATTCTTAATTAAATCCATATTCTAGCTTCTCTCATTAAAATCACTCAAAACTCTTAATAATTACATTAATTAAACACTTAGGAAACCAACTTCCTTGAAAACACAAGACCCCCTTCCTCTACTAAGATACAATGATATTATTGAGCTAAATGCTCCTGCATTAGACTCAGAAGGTTGAAAATAATCATGCTCTCCTAATCACGTGCTTCTGATTTGTGTGCTCCTTGAGCCCATACTTCTTTCTGTAGTTTTTCCTTCATTGTTGCTGTTGTTTGTTATTGTTCTCTAGGTCCCCACACTTTATGCTACATTTCCCCACTAATTATGATCTCACAATTTGCTGCTATCTTTTTGTTGTTACCACTTTTATTTATTTTTGTTGTCTTCTCCCTTTGAGACTCTTTTCTCATCAAATCCATCATCAATTCAATTTCTATGTGCAACTCGTTTTTTTTTTGGACTCTTTCCTTTTCCTCTCTTGCATATCCTTTGCAATCTTCATCAAGTTATTTCTTCCCTACTGGTGCTTTCATCTGTTTTTCCAGTAGGTCTAGTTCTATCTCCCATTTACTAATCCTTTGATGAGAGTTTAGTCCTTCTTCTTTATCGACTACCTCAATAGCTTCCCTGTTTATCTCCACTATGCCTATCATCATGATGGAATGATGATCCTTTACTATGTTTTCAGCTAACCTAGACTCTTCTTCAAATTTGCCTTTAATCTTCTGCTGGTTACCTTCACTTTGTCATTGTTGATTCCTTACTGCCACCCTTACATCCTTACCCTCTTGTTTCCTCTGAACTTCCGTTTCATCTCCAAATAACTTTTGTTCAATTTCATCGATTACAACATCACACTCATTCATTCTATTCATTGTTCCTGCAAACAAACTATTGGTTTGTGAATCAAAACACTCTTATCTCTCCATGTCTTTTAAAAACCCTCTGCTACTGTTAAGTATTGTTGTAGCCACTTCTTTCCTATTTCCATTTCCTCCTAGCAACCTCTCAAGTAATTCAGTCTCCTCCTTACATTTAGCAATTGTCTTATCACAATGCTCTTCATATCCAGCTTCATACTTTACACAGTCACTATTGCCCAACGATTCAATCAAACTGCCTTCCATAGACAATTTTGTTTCATTCATCTCCACAGAAATAAGTTCATGGTTAACACTTATAATCCCTATATTCACACAACAATTGTTAGTCTGAAAAATGTACGGCTCAAAAGCCTCAACTAATGTTTCACATACTAGCTTTTCAGGCCGATATTCATCTCCTTCTTCCACAAGGAATTGTCCTTGTTTTGTAACAGTTCCAAATATCAATTCATCAATAATTCCTTTCTGCTGCATCGATTCAATATTTTCTTCATTCAAGAGGAATTATTCATCATATTATTCTCTAGAATACTTATCCTCTAAAAGGTAATTTTCATCCTCTGGCAGTACATCAATATGCTGATCCAAGTTCTCCTCTAAACTCTAGTAATTTTTATCAAGTTTCATGATAGCTTCATAGGGTTTCCAATCCACTACAAAACCTTCACTCACAAAACAATCATTATAATTAAAAACATAGTACCTCAGTGTCTCTTCTTCCTTTGAAAACACTTCAGTATGCTGTTTTGAACTATCCCAATAGTTCACCATTCTTCACTCTTCATCTTCACCCAGAACTTCACCCTGTTCTAGCTTGCAAATGGAAACTTCCATTTCCAACACAGCTTCTCTGAGTTTTCCCATCAGCCACTTTACTTGCCTTTGCTATAGCCTTCTCTGTAGCTTATGCCACTTTACTACCCTTTTTCTTAAGACCTAACCTTGTCTCTGGCTTTCCTCCAGTATTCTCCTTAATGCATCAAATTGTTCTTTCATCTCTGCAATTTCCTTGTCAAGCTCCTCTTGACTCATTCTCTTGCATTTTCCATGGCATCCTCCTTCTTCACTTTTCTTCTGCTCTGGTCTTCCTCAGAACCTCTGCTATGAATATCAATAGCCATATTCTTCTCCATCTATATGACTTCTTCACTCACTCACTATGAGCTACATTAAAGGATCTGCAACAATAAGTCCTCCCTGCTACCAGTTGCCTCACCAAGCTTTCCTTGGTACTTGGTCTTTTGGCAAGCCCTTGGGTCTCTATCTATGGAACCTCCTTTGAGAACTTCTCTCTTCTCCTTCTAGGCTTCAACTCATCTTCACCTTCTAAGAACACAATTGTCCTCTTATATTTTGATCACAATGAAATACTTGGTTCTCACCACTTCTTCTTTCACTTAGAAACTCTTACTAGCTTCCTTCATTACTTAGCAATTCTACCCACATCCTTTCTGGAATTTCCTTTGTGAGTTGCAACAATACTTCTATAGTAACAAGTCTACTTCTTGCTACAGATGCCTCACTAAGCTTCTCTGCTCTTAGCTCAGTCTTTTAACATCTCTCTGGTTCTTCCCTTTGGAACCGATTGGGCACCCCTTTCTCTAGGTTGTTGCAATCTTCTCACCTTCTTTTTTTGTTACCTGTGTATCAATATAAAGACCACACAGTCTCCAATATTCAAATCAAATTAAAATAAAAGCATACCATCTCACATTCAAGACCTCTACACGATCTTGTTCTACCATTCACCTGCAGTTTGAATGGATTGTTCTTTGTTCCCTTACATGTGCAATTATCCCAATATTCTACTATACCTTACCTGTCTGTGCTTACTGTTTGTCAGATTACGATATGATCTCCTCTTGCCTGCTTTCATCACCATTCGCCTGTATACACACCTTAAAAACATAACCCTGTTCTAAATTCTTTTCAAAGAAATTTTCATGCAAAATTTCTTTGTGCTGCCTTAATATCAAACATTTCAACCATAATTCTACTCTAATACCAAAATGATGCAGGAAAAACCTACGATACCCATGGTATGCATAAAAAATTCATATATCCTATTTGTCCCAGGAATTTCAATTATTCCTGCAAGTCAAATCTTCAGGAATTAAGGTTTAAGGCCCCCTTAATTAAGTCTCACGTGGAATGCTTTGTTACTAACCACAGTTTACTCTTAATCAATCCTTTCCATCGAGACTCTATACTCCACCTTCATTAAAGCTTCGTTAATCCTTAGTTCACCGCGCATATAACCAAAACACACACTTTAACTTTGGTTATACATGGACTTAACGCATGAAAACTTTAATATATTTATTTCTATTATAATTCTTATATAATAGAAATACTCCACAAAGTGTACATGGACTTACCTTTTCACATTTCCTCGGCCTTTGCACACTTACCAATGCTTTCCTTTATTGCAATCGTGGGGTTCAAAGGACTCTTTATAATATTTATTGAAAACTCCCGATATGTGAGATGTGATTGCTCTTTCCACCATTCCACGACCTTTGTATATTCATTTCCCGCCATTGATTTCATCCACTAGATTCACAGTAGTTTCGTTCTCGCAGATCATGCTAACACACGTTCCTAAGACTCCTCCTTACGCATCTAAGATGTGATAAACATAACCAGACTCCAAACAAAATAAACCATGTCCATAACCTTCTCGGGTCTGCTCAATATCGCACATCACAATACCACATATCGCAGTTGTTTAGAGCCAAGGTACATCTACCATGGAATATTGTGATGCAAACTAATCACTGATCACATTAGACATCGCACATCGCACTTTCTTGAGGCCCAGGGTTCATTCAATAGTAAAGGAAATATTGTGATGCGAGGTTTAGCATGATCCTCTATTGTTGATCAAAGCACTTGATTCAACGATCAGTAATGATATCTCTCATCACAATCGCAAATCTCTTAAGCTAGGGTTTACTCACTCCCAAGATATGCGATGTGATTCTAATTAGCGATTGTCCACAATTTATTTCTTGGATCCATGATATGTGACTAATCTTGGCCGCTTATCACGAACCATCTCGTCCATTGATCGTATAGCTCCAACAACTCCTATGCATTGACACTTCACTTCTTTGTTCTTCTCTTTACTTTGGTTTTACACCATTTCTTCAATGTTCTTCTGTGGTTTCAGATTACTTAATGGTTTTCGTCCTTCATTGTTCTACGACACAACTCTCTCCTGAACTTAACTCTACGTACTTATTTAATCACATTCACTCCAAAATTTCACTTTGATCCTTCAATCAGATTCAACGATCCATTATGATCCTCCGTATCATTCTTCTTCTCTATATTTTGCCCGAAGCCACCAGAAACCTCTGTTACACATAATACTCAAGATCATACACAATTTATATCTCAATTACTCAATACACACATATGAACTCAAAATCAAGTTTTTGTAATAATAAACAAATATTTATAGAAGAGTCTCTCTCTTTTTGGCATGATATTCTAATCAGTGGCCTTTCTTTCACAATCTGCCCGTAGGCTTACAATCACACTCTAACTATTAACTTGACTTACTAACAAGCTAACCAGCTAACCCCTGATTATGCCTTGTAGGCTTACATATATACAAAAGGATTCTACAACCAATTCCTGGTTTAGATCCATAAACTTATCAACAAAATCGTAAAATATCTTCCCTATCTCTAAGGATCCTCTCTAATCCACAAAATCATGAACTAACTCCTAATCTAAGATTTACAATTAATTTTCAAATCCCTTAATCTCTCAACTATCTTAAATCTCTCATTTTCTCCTACATTCGAGAATATTTACAAATATGCCTCACTATTCTTAATTAAATCACTATTCTAGCTTCTCTCATTAAAATCACTCAAAACTATTAATAATTACATTAATTCAACACTTAGGAAACCAACTTCCTTGAAAACACAAGACCCCCTATGTCTACTAAGATACGATGATATTATTGATCCCAATGCCGCTGCATCAGTGTGTTGCACAAACAATACCCATGGAAATCAAGGGCTAATCATAGATGTTGAACAAATGATCCACGAATCACGAATTAGTATTCTATAGAAAAATTAGTATAGTAGATAAATGATATTTAAGTGGGTTCATTGTCAAGTGAAACATGAAAAAAGATATTCTATATACAAAATTAACTTATGATAATATATCGGATAATGTGAAGCACAAAAATATTGATTGAAGTTTTAATTTAAAAGAAGTGTATGCTACTAAATCATCTAATTTCTAAAGTCCCGTGAGAACAATAAATGTTGATGAAACTATAAACCAAGAATTTGACAACGTTAAACTACCCAATTGGATTAGTGCTTGTTTTGCTGAAAATGAAGAAACAATAGCACAAATTGCCAATGAATCTATTATTTTCTATGATGGTTTTTTCATATTGTGAAATGAAAAGTGTAAAAGTATTAGTAAACAAATGAATATTGAGAAGGTAAAGCTTGATAGAAAAAAAAATTAGACCCAACATAAATTCAAGTTGATTTTTCTAGAGCTTCAATCACATCGCTAATGGAGTGACATCAAGTTACCAATAACATGTTTACAGAGTCTCTTTATTAATGATAAGTAGAAAAGTTGAACTCACAAATAGAAATAAAGGAAGTAGATGATGCTATAGATCTTGATCGTTTGTTGATGGCTTCACTACTAATATGAACAATAGTTCTCATGGTTATTGTTCATGCACATCGTATATATTTGTTAAATATATTGATTTTATTAATACGACGAAAACATATATTATTAGCAATATATGGCAATGATTACAAATCATTGAATATGCATGGTAAGCATATTTTGATCTGAATCACTTGGCAGAAAGATCTAGGTCATTTGTTGAGTGAATTGAATGTGATATCAAAGGAGACATGTATTTCATGAACAATGTCTTATTTTATTTCAGCTGGAGACTTGATTTACTTTTTGATACAGAGAAAAGAGAGCAGTTTCTTCCAAATGATACTTGAATAAAGAAACTAAAAGTTGCATGGTACCAAATAATTATAAGAATCAAAAACATTATTTTTTAATATCAAAACATAGAGAATCAAAGGGCATATCCATATGCCAGATCTATACAAGTTGTGAAGAATTTGAATGGCCCACGTATTACATGTTACTCTGGGTTAATTTGACAACGAATGTTAATAGTTGAATTGCATAAACTAAAAGTATCAAAGGCATTAGAATTCGACGATATAGTTGATTTCAATACACATGAAGGTAGGGAATGACTAATTAGCTTTGTTATTTCTAATGAACACACTATAAGAGAAATACCTTCTAGTAGAGGTTATAATGGAGGTTTTTAGTGTTATAAAATTGGCAATTTTTTTCAAAAAGACATTTATTAAAACAGTTCTTTGTGATAGTGGATATTTTACTAGAGATTATTATTAAAATTCATCTCAAATGAAAAAATATGGGTGATCGGAGGTGTTAGCAGATGTTTTTTTATTGTAGATAGCTTCATGGAATAAGTAGTGTTGGTGCGCTACATATATAAATGCACTAGGATGCATACACAATTAAAACACTGATGTGTTGAATGAAAAGAACACTGGTGCATAATATATACCCCACTCATGCCAATATAAAAAAAAATACATGGGGCGCTCTTGTAAGGAACAACATCAGGGCACACAAAAAATAATTGCAATGTCGGTGTTTTTGTTCAAACTTGCGGCACCGATGCATATTGTTTATATAAATTCATCAATGTGTTATTTATATAAAAGTATTGGTGTTGTTAGTTTTCATAATGCACCGAGGCTGGAAATAATATCTTGTAGTACTAGGATGTTAGTTCTATGAAATCATTAGTCCGTTAAGAATTACAATGTATCAGGGCATTAATTGTGAACAACATAGATGATTGAAGAAATAAACACCATAGTGTTGTCGTTTTCTGAAAAGGCACCGGTTATGCAAAAATATGTTGTCACGGTGATTTTATATAACATGACACACCAGTGCGTTTTTATGTTATGGACATGCCAGTTTTTTTATGAAATTTCCTCTTTTTTGGAAACATTGACCTGTGAGAGTGCAATTATTGTAATTTTTTAAATCCTATATTCATCGAAAAATCAACATATATATTATAATAGTATTCATATAAATTAAAATTTCATTACTGCATTTGTATATAATGTTTGGATTAATTGGTTATATTATCATTTTTCACATCTCTTCATTATACTATTTAATCATCCATATATTTAATCAGTGGTGTAACATTTTACAACAACATTGGATAACACAATAGAATAAATTAAAATATATTTTTATTAGATATCAATAAGAGGCTCTTTTTCATACAAAATGGGATTGTTATTGGTAATCCCTTATCTTTCAAATTGGACACTATGTCGATTATATTAAACAAAATGTTTGATTTTCACAAACAATTATTTCAAAAAATACAATAGCTTGCATTGATATCCAAGTAGATCGTCATTCTTCGTTAGAACTGATGTCAGTGTTCGAGCTACTTACATGAAATGGTTATTCAGAAGAATTTTTTGTTTGCTGGATCCATCGTTTTTGTCTTGTTGATCACATTCCATTTTCAAACATAGAAACAAAGTGTAATGAGTGTATCTATGTTGGTGAAAATAATGATTATTTGAATAAATAATGCACATCAAAGTATATCAAATAGCTACATACCATAGAAATAAATGACTCATAAACTGTGCACATGGTTTCAAAACCAAGTCTCCTGCCTTGTTGCAACAAGTCCTTTGCTTACATAGTTCAATAGTTTGTTTCCTGCATATTTTAAACCCCATTATAAATCATAGGTTTAATATAAAGGAGTTTTTTGTTCTATTAACTATAAACTCAGATAAGTAAAACAACATAGACAAAATTCCACAATTAATTTTTGATATGCCAACATATACTCACAACCTTTATTTAACATAATGCCATTCAATTCTTCTCATGGATTTTATTTGTATATTATTGCATATTTGAATACATTCAAGGATTGTTGTTGTAAAACAACTTAAAATATACAAAAATGGAACCTTGAGCTGTTATAATGAAATATTAACAATTACCCACAAACTTTGAAATCAACCCTTTTCTTCCTTGTCATCCTGTTTTATGTGCTTAATGAGTTTCATTCTATTTTCTCTATGAAAGAAAATACTTCAAAATTAATATATAACGCTAAATTATCTTTTTTATCTGTACAAATGCAATCATCATTACATACATTTGAAGCACATTGTTGTTGATATGGATCTTCCTATGACACAATTATGTCCATTTCTTTAACCATCTCCTTGTACACGTTTTTCGACATTCCTACTTGCATGTTTCTCATATCAGTTCATTGATCATTTGAGATTTTCATAATCTTCCTAAAAAAATTAGTAAACTATTTTTATATTCATATATGAAAAATAAACATAACTTTTTATATTAGTAAATGAATGGTTTATAGTAATATATACATATAATTCTAGAAAATCATTTAATTAGAAATATTACCTTTTGAATGATTATTTTTTGTTGTTGTATGTTTCTTCTATTGCAAGTATGACATGACTTACTGGACATTGCTCTGGAAACACTTATTGCATTTTAGATATAATTTGGTTCTTAAAATCATTGGATTGATTTTTGAATTGTAAGTGGAAATTATGTCTATATGTTCATTCCACTAGATCCCTCATAGTTTTGTGAAAAAAGAACCCTTTCATTAACCTCGATCACCACTCTAGATGAGATAAGGATCAATTCATCGTCATTTACATGTCCTATAATTTTTCTTTTCTTAGAATAACATTGATATCTACCTTCGTTTTTGCTTCTTGTAGAAAATTAAAAATATACGAATTAATAGATTCTTTAAAACATGTTATCTAATATTATTTACTATATTACTAATGGAAATTAAAAAAAAAAAACTCATATTGAATAATATTTTTCATTCACCCAATTCAGCCTTCTCCAATTTTCCTATTAGGATTTTACGCTCTTTCGCACTTAGATTAGAAATAATATCATCGACCTAATTAATTTTGTGGCTCTGAATGACACACACCAACCAATACATATTATCTAAACTTACATATAATTCAAACATATTAATTTTGTAAAGAATTTACAAAGAGGTTGACTTTTCTATTTTTTTTATATGATATGATTGTGTCGATCAGTTGTATTTGTTAATTAACACTTTCTCATAATTCTTTTATCATTATACAAACTCTACCATTCAATACACAAGTCATTAAATCTATTTTATAAATAAATTGAATAATGTTAAGCCAAGAAGAGCTTTGGTAACTTGTTTGTTTATCTCAGTAAACACATTAGTTTTCTTATCCCATTAAACACAGAGGGCATTTAATTGTTCAACATTCTCATGGAAAAGTATTTTTTTTTAAATAATTTTAAATTATGACTGTACAATTTGTAAGGGTAAATGCACCATGATGATTTAATGGTGGTATTTGGAAGAGGCATGTCGGTGTGTTATATTACACTATAAGGAACAATGTACACACTGGACAAAATTCATAGTGTTATAATATACCGATGTGTTGTATTAGAAAAGGTGCATTGGTGTGTTATATCCTACAAGGTGCATCGTCAAACATATATCCATTTTTTTAAAACAAACAGGGCCGACAAGGTTTGGATCTAATGGAATAAGTGATTCCCCTAATTTACATGTGAAATGCCTTATATATAGTAAATATACAAACCCATTAAATCTAAAATTCCTAAAATGGATGTTATGAAACCAGCTGACAAAAAGATATAAAAGATAGATGAACGCCTTAGAAATATACCTCTTTGAGGGGGCAACCTCCTTTACATTACACAAATGAACAATTCGTGGATGATTCAAATGACATAACCTCCTTTCTATATATAGGAGTTTAAGGGTTCACAATATAACCAAGCCAACCTAACAATAATAATATAAAGGCACAAAAATAACAATAGAGGGATTCTATGGGGCACAGTAATAACAATATGGGGACAATAGGGGCACAACAATATTACTAAGGGATACAACTACAATATTAATGGGGGCATCACTAGTATTATAGGGACCTAACATGCCCCTCTCCTTAAGAAAAGTTTTGTCCTCAACGCTTGAGTAGTTCTGGATGCTCCTGTATAAAATTCTCATCCTTCCATGTGGAATCTTCAGCAGATAAGTTCTTCCACTTGATGAAGTACTCTGAAATGGATCGATTTCATAGTTATCGAGTTCTTGTTCTATGACTGCTTCTAGTTCCAATATAATTTTTCCTTCCTTGTCAAGTTCTGGCAATATTGTTTGAACTGGGAGCTTGTCGCCTATAACCTTCTTTAAACATGAAACATGGAAAACTAGGTGCACTCGAGAAGTTACAGGAAGCTCCAATTTGTATGCCATAGTACCAATCTTTTGCAACACCTTGTGTGGACCATAATACTTTAGTGACAATTTGTTATCCTTCTTAGCTTGCTTGAGGGACATTTGTTTATATGGTTGTAGCCATAGGAATACCCAATCACCTACATCAAAACTTCTTTCACTGCGATGTTGATTTTCCTGTTGTTTCATTCTATTCTATGCCAACACGAGGTTATCCTTTAAGAGTTGGAGAACTTGTTGTTGATGCTTGATGTGATGTTCCACTACTTTAACCTTAGAATTTTCTCTTAAATATGATGTGATGGATGGTGGCTGATATCCATAAAGTACCATAAATGGGGTCATTTTTGTTGCAGTATGGAAGGAAGTGTTATGCCACCATTTAGCCAGAGGCAACCATTTGACCCATTGTGTCTGTTTATCAGATACAAAGCAATGAAGATATCCTTTCAAACATTTGTTTACTATCTCTGTTTGCCCATCAGATTGAGGATGATAAGATGGTCTATGAGCTAACTGAGTACCAAGACAAGAAAATAATTATGTCCAAACATTTCCGGTAAAAATGCGATCTCTGTCACTTACAATAATCTTTGGGTTTCGATGTAGCTTTTGAATTATTTCCATAAATGCCGTAGAAACTGTACTGGCTTTAAATGGATGCGATAATGCATAAAAGTGTGCATACTTGGTAAGTCTGTCAACTACCACCATGATGACACTCTTTCCCTCAGACTTGGGTAAACCTATGATAAAATCCATTGAAACCTCCTCCCAACGTTGGCTTGGAATGGATAAAGTTTGTAATAGACCTGGTGTCTTAATTGTTTCAGCTTTATTTTGTTGGCATACCAAACATTCCGCCACAAACTTTTGAATATCCGATTGAAGGTCATCCCAAAAAAATTCCTTCTTAACCCTATGGTAAGTTTTTAAAAATCATGAGTGCCCTCCTAAGCGAGAAGTGTGCAATTCTAGAAGAATCTTTTGTTTGAGTTGGAAATTCTTACAGAGGTATAAGTGATCTTTGTACCATAAAAAATCATTTTTACTGCTAAATGTATCAAATGTACTGGAATCTTGTTGTAACTTTTGAATAAGTTCTCACACTTCTTCATCATTCTTCCATTCCTCCCTTGCTTCGTTTATCCAATCTAGTTGGATAATAGAAATGGCGCACAACAATGCTTCCACATCCTCATCCTTTCTTGAGACTGCAACTGCCACAACATTTCTCTTCCCTTTTTTGTATATGATTTCAAAGTCATAACCCATCTTTATGACCCATTTTTGTTGTTCTTCAGAGGATAATCTTTGTTATAAAAAATATTTAAGGCTATCATGATCCATTTTTACCTTCATGTGTCTTCCCATTAGGTAGGGTCTCCATTTCTTAAATGCATGTAGTATTTCCAATATTTCCTTCTCATAAATAGCTTTGTGTAAATACCTTCCCTTGATTGGACGACTTTCGAAAACAATGGGTATCTCATCTTGCATTAAAAGAGCACCAATTCCATTTCCCGAAGCATCACATTCCACAATAAAGGTTTTTGTGAAGTCTAGTGTAGCTAATACCGGTGCTTGGCACATTGCCTCTTTAAGATCTTCGAAGGCCTTTGCTGCTTTTGGAATCCATGAAAATGCATCTTTCTTCAAAAATGTTGTTAAAGGTGCTACAATTTTCTCATAATTATTAAAAAACTTGCGATAATACCCTTTCAACCCCAGAAATCCTCACAAATTCTTTATGGATGTGGGGATTTCCCATTCCTTAATGGCTTTAATTTTGCTAGGGTCTACCTTGACTCCTTCATGAGATACAATATGACCCAGATATTCCACCTCTTGTACTCCAAAGAAACATTTGGATCTTTTTACATATAATTGTTTCTCCTCCAATAGTTGTAGCACCCTGTCAATGTGTTCAACATGATCCTTCCAAGACTTGTTGTAGATTAGTATATCATCAAAAAATACTAACACAAATTTTCTAAGGAAGGGTTTGAAAATGGAATTCATCAAACCTTGAAATGTAGAAGGTGCATTGGTAAGGCCAAAAGGCATGACCAAAAACTCATAGTGACCCTCATGAGTTCTAAATGTTTTTTTTGGAATGTCTTCAGTCTTCATTCTGATTTGATGATATCCTGAACGAAGATCTATCTTGGTGAAGTAAATTGATCCATGCAATTCATCCAATAATTCATCTATGACGGGAATGGGAAACTTATCTTTAATAGTGAGCTTGTTGAGCTCCCTATAATCCAAACACATGCACCATGATCCATCCTTCTTCTGCACAAATACTACTAGAGAAGAGAAAGAACTTTGGCTAGGTTGAATTATACCAGCCTCAAGCATTTTTGCAACCATACGTTCAATTTCACTTTTTTGGGCACAGGGATATCTGTACAGCCTGATGTTTGGAGGAACACTTCTTGGAATCAAATGAATAGCATGATCATGATCACGAATAGGTGGGATACCATTGGGAGTCTCAAATACCTTGGAATGATTGTCCGTGGCTTTTTGGAGATCTGGAGCAATAGATGATTTCGATGTGGAAACATCTAGCGAACTTAATTGTGCAATTACACCTCGTTGTTCCTTTTTAGAAGCTTTGTCATACCATTAAAGATTATTATCCTTCCTGGTTTCCCTGAAATACCCCTTAATTCAACTTCCTTTCCTTCCACATAAAATTTCATGAAAAGTTCTTGAAAGTTAAAAGCTATTGTACCCAAGGATTGCAGCCATTGGACTCCTAGTACAACATTATCACCTCCCATTGGAATTGAAAGCATTGAGCTTTTCAATACATACTCTCCCATGGATAGCTTGATATTATGGCACTTTCCGGAGCAATTTATCGTTCCTCCATTTGCAACCATCACTTGACATTCCAGTGCTGGATATAGGAAGCAATTCAATTCTTTTGCTATCTTACAATGAATAAAATTGTGGGTACTTCCTGAATCAATCAAGACTATTACCTTTTTCTTCTTGATTTGTCCTTTTATCTTCATCGTTTGAGGAGTGATAATTCCAGCCAATGCATTAAAAGATATGGTTGGATTCATTTCTTCTTTATCTAGGATTTTTTCCTGGAGTATATCCTTTTCTTTTGACCTTTCTTGCTCCTTTTCTTCTTCCTCTTCACAAGCTATGTAGAATAATTTCTTCTCAGCACACTTATGACCTTTAATGTATTTGCTATCACAACTGTAACAAAGACCTTTTACTCTTTTTTCTTCCAATTGTTGTGGTGTCAACCTTATAGGTTGTGGAAGGCTAGGGGCAACAACACTTCCATCTTTATAGTTGTGAGTGGTATGCTTCCTGGTTTCCATAATTTTGCTTTCCATTTTCTTGCTAACCTGAATGCCTTCTCTAATGAATCAGGTTCCCAAAGGCGAGCATCATGTTGGATATTATCCTTTAAATTCCCTATGAACACATCAATCTTATGTTCATCTGGAATATGTTTTACCCTTATGTTCAATTTTAGGAACTCCTCAATGTGCTTCATTATTGAACCATTTTGTTTGAGACTTATCAATTGGCTAAAAAAAATGTTTCTTTTTGTATCCTCATAATGTGTTGTCAATTCTTCCATAAAAATTGCCCAAGTGATAATTTGTTTACGAGAGCAAAGCCGTTGATACCATACAAACTGATTTGGTTCCAAATATAGAGTTGCAATAGGTACCTTTTGTGTGTTTTGCACATTATTGAGATCGAAAAATTGCTCCATCTGTAATATCCATGTTGCGGGATCCTTTCCATCAAAATTCCTCATATCAATTTTTGGAATATGGTGGGTCTTCGATCCAACATTAGAGTCTATGGAATCATGATTAACATTTCTTTTGTTCTCATCATGAGTTTCCTTTACTACCCTTTCACCATTACTGACCATTTCTTGTAGCAACTTATTCATATTTATCTTCAATTCTTCCATCTTATCATCCATGCCATCCATTTTAGCGTCCATGCCATTCATCTTAGCTTCCATGCCATCCATCTTTGCTTCTATGCCTTTCTTTAAACAATCCATCTTAGCTTCTACAGCTTTCCTTAAACCATCCATCTTAGCTTCTACATCTTTCTTAAACCATCCATCTTAGACTCTGTTACTTTTTGTGCAAGTGACACTTGTTGCACTCGGTCTCATAATTTTGATATATCATGTTGCATTTTTTCCTCTTCTTCACGAGTCATGGTAGAGCTTTCAGGTTGCTTACTAGGTGTTTGCATTTTCTTTCCTCGGGGCATCAGTTACCGATAATAATTCTTTACTATGCCCTTTGAATTCCTTCAAACTAATTTTTCAAACCAAGCTTATGCAAAAATTTAAAAAAAACTACACACCTTTCTTCACATTGTAGGAGCTTGATATTGAATCTGACGTATATTTTTAATTTCAGATCATCCAGTTCTAAAATTGCGACCTGTAGTAGCCCTTTGTGTCCTCTTTCCAATTCCACCAATCTGATCCAAATTGGATTCTGCAAGGAAGAGTTATGCACAATCTCCCAAGATGACCTGATTATAGACCTTTCCAGAAGAGTAAACTTGAATGAAGTGCCACGTATCACTATTTCGAGCTTTCGCTCTAAAAAATATATACAAGAAACTACAGTCCGTTCTACTTCTGTACTTTCTTACAAAATTTCAATCCGATGCTCAGAGAGAAAGTTATGACGATTTTCCCTAGGTCACCTGTTTGGAATGTAATTCACTAGTCTGCAAAAAGACCAACTTCCTCAGATCATATCTCTGCAAATATAGCGCGAAAAGCTCTGAAATTTGGACCTGAGGCTCAGTTTGATTTCGTCTCAAATGGGGATTATTTTTTCTTTTGAAACGTCACAGAGAAAAAGTTATAATGAAAATGCCACGATGACCTATTTGGAGCAGCGAAACCCTAGAATCCAAAGCTCTGATACCAAATGTTATGAAACCAACTCAAAAAAAGATAGAAAAGATAGATGAACACCTTAGAAATAAGCCTCTTTGAGGGGGAAACCTCCTTTACATTACACAAATGAACAATTGTTGGATGATTCAAATGACAAAACCTCCTTTCTATATATAGGAGCCTAAGGGTTCACAATATAACCAAGCCAGCCTAACAATAATAATATAAAGGAACAAAAATAACAATAGAGAGATTCTATGGGGCACAGTAATAACAATATGGGGACAATAGGGGCACAACAATATTACTAGGGGACTCATACGAAGAACAATAACATTAACATCAGCCTCTGTGACTCTCTGTGGCTTTAACAAACTACAGCCTTCGTGACTCTCCGCAGCTTTAACAAACTACTACATCCTTCACAGCTTTAACGAGAAGAGCGAAGTATCGAAGGCGGTGTGATCTACAGAAATGGCAGATCCATCTCCTCCCATGGCGCCATAGATCCGTCTCTCCTTAGTGACGTATATCGCCAGAGCAGTAGGGAGATACTCATACAACTCGCAAATCTGAGCACTGGTAGATCTGTCTCCCCTCGATGCAGTAAAGGATCCTTGAATAATAAAGGATCAATATATTGCCAGAGCAGCAGGGAGATACTCATACAACTCGCCAATCTGAGCACCGATAGATCCGTCTCCCCTGAGCCATGTCAGTGGAATTTGATGGTTGATTGCCTGTCATTTGCTCATTTTGGCTACACCACGCCAACCCAAATCACATCTTCCTGCAAGTTTTTCTCATGCGCGCTCACATGTTTAATAATTCTGATCCGCACTCGCTATCTGAAATTTTTGAGTGAATAAGTTTGTGTTTACATTTTGGGTTCTAGATCTAATCTTCTGCAGCTAGATCTAGATCTAGGCAGCTACGTTCTAGATCTAATCTTTTGCGGCTAGATCTAGATCTAATCTTATCTTTTTCATTATTTCTCTGTGGCTGGGTTTTACAGGCAAGTAAAATATGGCTCTTAGCTTCGCGAATATAGCTGCTGCCTCATCCACTTTTGGAGGGAAAGCTCCTGCCCATACCGTCAGTGAAGCCCCAGCTCCCACTGTCCTGGTGGTCTAGGCCTCACTCGATGAGGCTTTTAAGTTTTCCGAAAGTTCCCTAATTTGCCGGTTCAATGGTTTTTGGCCGCGGCTGAAAACTCTCCACAATTGGATCTTGGAGGTATGGAAGCCTATCATTTCTGATGAAATTAATATCCACCCTTGTGCTAGGGGTTTCTTTATAGTAGATTTTCAAAATCCTAAAAGAAAACAATATATTCTAGATTCTGGCCCTTGGTTTTAGGAAAAATCAGGGCTATTCATGAAGCCATGGAACCCATCATTCGATCCCTCTACAGTAGTCATAACCTCAACACCAGTTTGGGTGAGATTTCCAAGCCTACCCTTGCATCTCTAGAATCTCTCTTTGCTAAAAGACATTAGAAATGCAATTGGAAAATTTTACTGCAGGTGCCCAGAAACAGAGGAATATGCCAGAACCACCTATGCACGCATTTGTGTGGAAATGGACTTCAGCACCGGATTCCCAGCTGAAATAAACCTAACAAGTAAAGACTATGTGTGGAACCAGAAACTTGATTATGAAAGTGTCCTCTTCAGATGTCGATCCTGCTTTGAGACAGGCCATCTAGCAAAAAATTTCCCAAAAGCCTCCCAGAAAAATTCCGCTAGAAAAAACCATCATAGATGTACATGGTGGGAAGGAGCACAAAAAGAACACTACACTGTCATCAAAGAAGAATACTCTAAAGAAAGCTCTGAATCACAAGAAATCGGGCAAGGAAGAAACAGCTCTCAAGAGAAGCAGGGAGGAAGTCCCGCCTAGCAAATCAACAGCTATGAGGATTCGAGCACTGCAAAAAATAAATCTTCATTTAATAGCAAAGTAGATCTTCTAGACCAAAATTCTTCTCCGACTATCTTCAAAAGGATGAACACAATAGATCGTGAAGTTAAGACACCAATGTCCCAAGAACCAGAAGAGATGAAGGAGATGCAAGATAAAGGAAGTTGGAAGACCGTAGAGAAAAAAAGAAAGCTATAGCACCAATCTCACCAAGAAAGACAAGGAGCCAAATAATTAAAAACTAAGAAAATTGTAGGTCTGATAGGCAAATTTTGTCTTATTGGACGTTAACCACCACCACCACCACCATCATCATCATCATCAATATTAATGGGGGCATCACTAGTATTATAGGGACCTAACAATGGAAAACCCTAATTGTGAAGTGGTAGAGGAAGTTAAACCCTAAGGTGAAATTTTGCAGGAAGAAGTGAGGGTTTAAGGTACCTATTGAATTTATTTTATTTTTCTTAATTTTAATTAAATTTAAATAGGAAAAGAGGTCATAAAAAAATTACTATAAAATCAATAGTAATTTTTTTATTACATAGGATTTTTAATTTTTTTTTTCTAAATTGTGAATAAATCTAATAGAAATTGTAAAAGAAATTAACTCTAAAACAAAAAAAAAAAAAAAAAAAAAAATTATCTAGGGTTTTGAGTGATTCACCATACCTTTCAAATTCTAATATTTCTATGGTTCCAAAATATTTTTATGTTCCACAGTGTTCCTAAAATACCTCTCTTGCAAATGATCTATCTTTCAATTAAACCCTAACTGGAATTGCAAATTTTTATATTAATAAAATAAACAATAAAATTTAAATTTTTTACTATGCATGGTTTTCAATGAATCACAATACCTTTTACCTTATGATCTTTTGAATAGTTCTCCTGCTCCAAAATATTCTCATCCTACATAGTTCTCTTCACATGTCTCTCCTATAAATCACTCGAAATGTTTGGAAAAAAATAATGAAATAGTGAATAAATTTTTACTATTTAAAAGACTTTATGGAATTAGGTTTCGAAAAACCATTTGTCGGTCATTTTTTTTTTATTTTATAAAAAGGGAAAAAATGCTTTTCTTTTCAATTTATCCAAACATTGGTGTGTTTGATAGTCAAACGCACTAGTGCATTTATAAGAAAATCACACCCACATTATTGGGGCACCAAATTTTTCCAACACACCGACATGATACAATTATTTGTTTTATTTTTGAAATCTTGAAATGGTACAATTCATTTTTATAATGAAATGGTGCATTTTGTATTTAAAATAATCGGTGTTGTAAATTTTACAAGAGCATTGAGATGGTTGAATTCATTTTTATTTCCTAAAATCTAGAAATATGGGTGTATCAGTGCTCTTTCTCTTTTGAAACACATCGTTGAGTTTTTGTACAAGAGTACCAATATGATAAAAAAGAATTGGAATGCCAGAAAATGATGTGGGTTCTATTTAAATTCCCTAGTCCTACTATTATTTAAATGCATTAGTGTGTTTTGTTGTGATAAGAACATTTGTCGAGTTTAAAAGCTATATGAAATTTTATTTGCACATAAAATGGCATATTAATCTCAAATTATCCTATAGGACACATCCATATAAATTATAGTAATTCATAGTATACATTTTCCACTTAAAGTTGTCTTATTCTTGAAAAATGGTTTGAAAACTATATTGAAATTCAGATTGTGGTTATATATTTCTGAAGATTAATTCTAGATATGCACACAAAACTTTACTTCTAATTTTTCTCAAATGCAAGGAAAAAACTCAATAATATCAAATGGTCAATTCTTCAAATTTCATCTCCTTCCATATTGTTGATCAACGTCCTTCATGGAATTCTCCCTTTCCATCTCTAGTAAGCTCAAATTTTATTTATATTTTGGTTATCTAAATGATTTTTTCTTCAATCCATGTCAATTTGAATAAAAATGTATCAAGATTTGTAGGATCGTCAGATGAAAATATTCCTTAATTTCACGTCAGAAGCTCTTATTAGGAGTCACATATTGTAAGCACTTGGTACATGAAAATGGAAATCCTCTCCACCCTACCAATTGGAGCACGTCATCTTCCACCCGCAATCATGGATCAACGATGCTAATAATTATTTCATATAATTTAATTTTAACAAACCAATTTCATTAACTTTCTTACTAATATCATTGATATTGTATTAATGACATTCAATATTTTTTGAAATTAGGATTCTAGTGATGATGAGTGACCCAACTACCATATTTTGGTGCACCCCACTACAATGTAAACTCAAAATAAGGTTGCATTAAGATCAATACTCATAGATGGAGAATTCAAAGAATGGTTGAATCAACCACCTACTTTATTCTCACTGCATCCGGATTCACCAATTAGTAATGACTACATCAATATTAGTTCTTCATCACAAGTTGGAAATTGAGGCAATCAAATAGATTATCGTATGGATCATTACTTACAAGATATGACTACCATGGTCAAAATGTTGTTATATACATTGTAGAATGATGATCTAGGGGATGATGCACATATCAATGATACCTTATTTGAAAGCCTAAAATATGCTTCGACTACCCCTCTCTTTGGACCTAGTGGAAAGTTAAAGTCTACTCACCTAGGCCTAACGATGTTGTTGTATAACTTGAAGGAAATTTTCACATGTCAAATGCATGTTTCTCGGTAATATTGAGGTAATTCACTTGCATGATTGATTAAATCTCCTCTATTTTGAGAAATATTGTCACATAAATGACATTAAAAATGGTTAATTTTATGAATGTTAAATATTGACATTATACAATTATATTCCCTGCGAACTGTTGGTTATTGAAATATAATGTTCTTCTACGTGATAACGTCTTGTCGGGTAGCTATGAGAGGTAAAGTACTTGTTAAAAATGTTGGTTGTTGAGTACATATCATATCATGCATGTCTGAATTAGTGTATTCTATATAGAGGAGAATATGCAAACAAAGAGATATGTCTGAAATGTGGGCGTGATGGGTACCGTGATTCAAAAAATCGGGTAAATCACATGGTCCTCCTCATAAGATATCCATGAACATGCCTATAATCTCGAGGATTCAAAGGGTCTTTCATTGAAAATAATTAGCCATGTTGCAGGATGGCATGCCTCACATAGAAGCGAGTCAAGAGTTATGTGAATCCTAACATATTTAGTAATCGTGAAGCATATAGAAGATACACGGCCTGAACAATTCAGGGATGAAGTACAAAGTCTATGACTCAGCATAGCCATGGATGGTGTCAACCCATATTACCTCCAAAACACTAACTATTATGTTTGATCTGTAGTAGTGATGAATAACAATATCCCCCCATGGTTTTCTGTGATCATTGAACATCTTATGTTGGCTCTCATATTCCTTGGTAGATGAAAAGTGAATAATATGGATGTCTACTTACAACCATTGGTCGATGAATTAAGGGCACTATGGGAAGGGAGACATGTGTATGATGTATCAAGACCCATCACAATAAAGATGAGTTCTATGTTGTATGGCATATGTGCTTACACCATACATGATTATCTAGACTTAGGAGATTTCTCTAGTAAATTACATTTTTATTGATTTGTTTATATACGTAACAATATTTTTTCGCATATTAATATAATTCCCTACAATTTTTCTGATCTTCACGATCACTAACATGTCCACTTGTATGCAATAATTTTGCAGATCTTCTAAAAAAAGTATATCATGGATGTAAAGGTTGCTGACCTTATCTAAGGGCTAGATGGTCTGATCACCTACGAAATCCAATGTATGACTACTCCATGTTATTCTTCCTAGAAGAACACCCTTACAGAAGAGAAACATCCACTTTCAATGGTAAACCAGAGAGAACCCAAAGGCATACAATAATGGCATCACTTTAATGGCTTAAAGCATATGAGAGAGAGAAGGAGAAGGGGTGCGCATAAATGTTTGATTCAAATGGGGTGCTTATGTTCAATGATCCAAAATAATTGGACACCTATGCTGAGATATTTCACTTTGGGATGAAAAGGAAATTTGTATTTTATGAGCTCCCATATTGGGGGCACCTTAAGATTTCCCACTAACTAGATCCCATTCATATATTTTAAAAAATTTCATATTGTTTATGGAGGCACATATCATCAAAATAAAGTGGCACATTAACTATTTGGAGAGATCTTATTTCTTCAAAAAACAAAAGGAAGCATTGGCCAAGACAAGAAACTAGAGGAGATGTTGATCCCTCTTGGTATTTCAAAGAAGGTGATGTCCCATGGATTTTTAAGAAAGATGATCTTTATTTGGCAAAGAAAGTTATAATGAGTGTCTGGGTCCCTTCTTTATATGGGTCTTCCCTACGACGATGCTTCACTGTACAAGAATACTTGTTTGGGTTGAAATTGCATGATAGTTTGAACCTTCTAAGAGTAATTATGTCAAAAACATGATTTAATTTTTATTTTATTTTTGTGTAATGGGATATTTTATAAATAATTTTTTTTACTGTACTATTTACTATGCAATGTCGTTACCCTCTTCTTGTGTGTAGGTGTGTGAACCATTACCTATCCCAAGACTAACAACATGCCATATCTAAATAATATGAATATGTATGTTGGATCATGTCAATGGAGACTCATATGGATAGAATTCCATGATGGTGCCAACAAATATCTGAGATTATTTCTATGTTTGAGAAGGAACTGCTGACAAGTTTCATGGACTTGCAGGTTCATCTTCTAATTCACCTAGTAGATGAGGTCAAATTAGTTGGGGTGATTTATTTTCATTGGATGTTCTTCTTAGAGAGGTACATGAATAATTTGAATGGTTTTGTTTAACAAAGAGAAAAACACGAGGGTTCTATGGAAGAGGGTTATTTATATTACACCAGTGAGTACATCAAGAAGATCAATAACACACCTCGTTCAATGATTTGGGAAGACAAAATAGAGGGGGAGATTCTCAAAACAAAGGGAAAGAGGTGCATAATAAAGAGTAAGTGTAGGCTTATCACTTGTCAAATCACTACACAATAATTATTAACATTCAACTTCATATTAATGCATATTTTGATCTCATATGTACTATATATATATATTGGTTTTATTTTGTTAATGAATTCATAAATTGAATTCATCAACTAATTCATTCTTTACAGTATGGAAGAAACACAATCGAAGGTCACATTGTATGAACATAATAGGAGGAAATGGGACAATGACGGGAAAGAATTCAAATGGTTGAATGGTAGAAGTGCACCGTATCCTCATCATTTAAAATAAAATATGCCAATGACATGCCCTAACAGTTGGATTGTTGATCATGTCAGAGAGAAATATGGCAAATCTGGTCGCTACCCACCAGCTAAAGAGGATACACTAAACATGTGGATTGGGTGCAACAACTTGGTAATTATGATCTCTCTATGTAACACTATAAATTCATACCGTGCCTTTGAACTAGAACATTTTTATATTTTTATATTTTTAATTATGTTCAGATTATTAGACACATGATGTTGTGATTTTTTTCACTTTTTTATAGGTGAATTTGTTCTCATCTACGTGGGAATTATGGACATCATTTTCACATAGAGGCTTCCAATGATGGATGCACGACACAAGAATGTGGAGTGGAAGTCAAGTTCAACCAATCTAGTCATTCTATGTATGACGATAAAAAGATAATGCAATGGGCGTTAGGTCATATTGGAAATATATAAGAGATCATTAAATTGGACTTATCTTTGTTCCAATGTTTTATTTTTAGGTGAAAGTGGTGGGACAACTTTGATCGAAATAATTTAAAGGAAGATTTCAATAGTGGGATGATATTTATCAACTCTAGAAAGATTTGGCATGAAGCTACGAAGCCTTATCTTTTCCCAAAACACAAGAATCAGGTTTTGTTTTTACCGAGATGTGTTGGATAGGGATTGGTGTTTCATATTAAGACACGACCCTAGATCAAAGCATATTTTGGAGAAAAACAGCTTTATCATGCCAAGAGAGGAAGATAATCAGAGAAATGAAAATGGAGAGTGATATGTACTTATGTTATCTTTATACTTTTTTTGTATGTTTTGTTTTTCTTTATTTAACTAATTATATTATTTTTTTGTTCATCTTGTTGGAAATTTATAATATAATTGGTAACATTCGCAAACATTTTTAAACACTTTTTTGTAATGGAGACATTTTTACACTTAAAACTAGGTATTTCCAATTATCTATAATATATATGATAATAAGGATTCAATGTCACACTCCTTCTCAAATAGGAAAATGAGAATAAAAGAATGGATTTAGAAACAACATTTTACATTTAGTCTCAACTTATATACTTATTGGTTTATTAATCAGTTTGCATGTATTTTATTTATTTTTAGTTCAAAATAAATATAAATCATCATGTATTAATAACTCTATGTTATACAAAATTTACTACTATGTACATAAGTATCTTCTCTAGACCTATTGGACTAGTCTAGAACAATAGAAAGAAAAGAATATAAAGTTTCCCTTAGAGAAATTGAAGAATGGAAAGGGGCTCACTTAGAATTCATCACAAGATTTACTCTCCTCTTGAATTGTAAGATCCAATCGGAACTTTGATTTCTATAATTATGACTTTCACATACAATAATAACAAGCCAAATACCTACAACATCTCTGTAGCATTATCCAATTACTCTATTCAATGGATCAACAAAGCATTGAAATATATGAATATAAACATAACATAAAAACATATAGAAAAATCGTATACTCTTTGTATTAATATGAATATGAGATAGTTTACAACCACGATAGTAGTTGATCATGTAGGGATCTCCCCAAGTTTAATTTTCCTTCCTTGTCATAAAGAACACCTTAATGTCACCCTACATGATGACTCTCTTAGGCAGCAACATGAGGGTATGATCAGTCTCCAAAAGCCAACCCTGATGTTGTAGATGGTTGTAAATTTATTGGAGAGGGTGATAGTTTAGGAATTCTTATCCATTTACCAATATAGGCTTGAGTTCCGCCCTTGATGGGAGGATGAGCTCAAGGAATAAGAAGTGAAATATCCTAGGTAGGGTCAAATAAGATTCATAGTTCTCATCTAAGGTAAATGGTAGAAACAACTCCTGGAATCATTTGGAAGAGGAAGTTTAGATATTATTTTAAATTTTCGTGAATTTCTAGAATCATCTTACCTCTAGCAAGGGACAACCTATTGCTAACCAACACTGGTACAGAATCGAGCAACCTATTGCTGAATGTCTCTCCCTAAAGGGCCAAGGTATGCTGGCCCTTAAAATAAATGATATGAAGAAATAATAACTAGAAACTCAAATATTTTGGAGACTCATTCTTAGTGCTTTATGTAGGGATGATGATAAGGTGTTCACAAATATTGATTGATCAATTTTGTAGGCCTATTGACTAAATGTGACAAAATATCCTATAACATATGTCCCCCTAAAGCGCAAAGTTAGAAACAATGGTTGATGACTGAAGTGATTTACCTTGTGACAAGTCCAGAGCAAGAACAACTGGTCAAGATCATAATATGTTACAATACATTTACATCATGACATCTTCACTGAGGGAGGCATACCCATGCTAAACACATAAGCTAACATTACATGTATAATGATAAAAAACTCATGTCCATTGATGACAAAGGGTGGATCCATGAGTAGATGAATTTCTAATCATAGCCATCATATTTTGTAATCTTACATTAATCCTGAAAGTGCATCCTGGATGGATGGAATTAGATCTGGGATATTCTATCTCGTTCACTCGATCATCCAATGTACAAGTCTAACCATGTGAATAAATGAGTTGAAGTCAAACATGGTAGACACCATCTAATTACCGGCTAATGAAGTAAGTCATTAACAAATGTGAGAGAAACCATCGATGACGTTAATGGTTCTCAAGGTACAACAGTGCAATCCGTATGGTGTGAATGAATGAGTTGAAGTCAAACACCACACCGAATCTTTCAGTTGAAGGCCAATGATGAAAACATGTCGTCAAGAATGAGGTAACTTGTCATTGATATATATAATTCCCAAGGTACTGGAAGAAGAGTTTCTATGCTAACTTCCTAGATAATGAGATGATTTCAATAGGAAGTGACCCATCATAGGACAGCCTTGATGTATCTGTCATGAACGAAATGAAATGAGTGTCATGATTTGAGATAGGATAATGTTGATGTGGAACTAGTTTGAGAAAGGAATACATGAAATGAAGACTTAAGAATATCATAGTAGATATCAATTGATTGAACTCTCTTGAAAAAAGCAATGACACTAAATGGTGTTGGTAGCATTGACCCAAAACTGAAAATAGAGGCTTTGAAATGGTATGATGAACCAAAAGACAAGCATATTTTCGAACCCAATAGGCATAGAGATGAAGTGGAAGAGTGTCATGTTCAAGAGAAACTCACTACCATTAATAGGAGGAGTATCCCATTTTCCACATTTCCCCAACCATTTCTATTCAGTACCTCTCTATCTTTTTAACAAGCTTGAGGAGGATAACATATGCTTGATCTAGAAGTTCATCCTTTCGATGAATCCTTCTGATTATGTTTAACGAACCATAAGGAGGATTTGTTCGGTCCTATAATGTTCGATGAGTAAATCACTATTTTATGTTTTTATGAGTTCATAAAAGGCATAACTCGACTCCTTTTTCATGTTTATAGAGTTCGAAAAAGACGCGAAAAAAAAAAAAAAAAACTCCAAAGGTTCATTTTTGTAACTAGTCTCTTTATTCTGAAAACACAGAAAAAAATACTCAAGAGAACCTCTTAGCCATGTTCCACTAAGGTATTCATTTTTCGTAGATAATAGTTTAGTCTGGAAAAGGGTTAAACTTATACTGCATAAACATATTTTCTTTTACTTTAACGAGTTTGAAAATACAAGTTCTCAACAATATTTTCATATTTCACGAGTCTAAAAAGAGCTGAAAGAGGGCTCTAGGGGGTTTCTTTTTCATAGGCTTACAAAGCCCAAAAAGTGAAAAAGTATGTCTTGTAGTCAAAATGATCTGTTTCAATTTAGACATCATCAAATTCATTAACTAACTGTAATCCTAATCAAAAAACCACCAAAATATTAAAAATACACATTTTGTGATAAAATTGAATCACATTTAGGTCAAAATGTTAAAATATTAATAAAATAATGATCAATGACCATAAAATAGGAAAAAGGTAATTCATTTTTACCATTTCAGATTTTACCTCATGGAGAGTGAGTTCTGAGTGATTTTTCTCTGAATCTTCTGCAGTTGCTTGCGACTAATCGAGTGGATGATTTCTCTTGTCATGACTTCTAGGTAGGAGCTACAACCTTCCTCGTTCTTTTCATGCATCCATTTTTTAATTTCATGCAATATTTTTAAGTTTTTAGGGATCTAGGTCTCTAATTTATTTCCCTAGGTCAAATGCAGCCCCATCATGTCGAAAGGAGTGTTGAAACACACTTTATGCCCTTAGGGGGGTCCACTAAGTGCAATATACAAACTTATTTAGTCTTTTTACCACAAAATTTCTCTATTTTTTTTTTCATGAATCTTATGCGAATGATCCTTTTTGTGATGTTTCACATGCTTATTGGAACAAAATGGCTTTAATATGGAGGGAAAGAGAATATAAGGAACAACATTTAGCTACAACTAATGATCCTACCACTATCCAGGCTTTGAGAAATTGTGGACTCTTGAAATTCTTCTGGCTTCCTAGTATGAGGCAACAGATGGAATTGTTGAGGTATCTTGTCCATGCATGGGATGTTCATGAATAGGAATTGAGATTTGGTGCACGAATGCTTGAAATACAAGTGGAAGATATATACTTATTGATAGGTCTATCAAGATGAGGTGGCCCCATCTATTCATTTGGTTCTAGGAGCAGTGGAAAGATAGTCAAGGATTACGTCAGTGCACACTGTAAACCAAGATCCCAACCAACTAAAGATGGGAAAATTAAAATCAAGTATGTGGTTTGTTTTCTCTAAGAATGATCATGTTTATCCTTTCTAGATTGGTTGGTAGTGCAACTCTGCACATGGCCAATAAGTATCATATGTAGTATGCTCTAGAGTGTATTAAGCCTACAGTATTCA
Organism: Pinus tabuliformis; assembly: GCA_031772625.1. Classification (NCBI taxonomy): domain Eukaryota; kingdom Viridiplantae; phylum Streptophyta; class Pinopsida; order Pinales; family Pinaceae; genus Pinus; species Pinus tabuliformis. Next base: position 353,161,083 of record CM062811.1, read on the forward strand.
ACTGAAGCGAGGGAGTAATGGGTAACATGAATGAGCAACTGACCAAGGAAAAATGTAGACAGTTAAATAAATTTGGCTATAGTTCGAACTTAATCTATTTTTCCTTCGAGAGGATTCCATTTCTCAAGCCACATCATATTTCACTCGAGCCCATAGATCCAAGAGTTTCACGGATGAGAAGGTGGGTGGATCTCATGTCTAGAAACAAAAGTTCATCATGGATGAGTTTCACAAATCCTTCTTCATATGGTTGCACATGCAAAGAGGACTATCCATATGAAGGGATGAATTTCTGGAGAGACCCAAAGATCATGCTTCTCGATGGTGAGCGATGGGGTGCCATAGATAAAACAAGAAACATTTTGATCTTTTTTGGATTTTATGTTTTACAATTTTTTTGTGATTTTTGATGTATCTTAGACAAAGCTATTGATTTTTACACATGCAGATATTGAACTTGTTCAACCTATGAGTTCTTCATTTCTTCATCATGTAGGAGACCCATAGATAGCACCAACAACAGTACAAGTTGTTGCAATAGGACGAGAGGTACTACGAGATCTCAATGTGGCTAAGACCCTTGTAGAGGTTGAGCATCACTTAGAGCGTTTGACCCATGGCATAGCTGAGACTAGGGTCGACGAGGTTCCTATGAGACATCAAGGACATACTATTTGCGTACCTGGTCATATCAGCTAGTTACTATGTAACATGAATGGTGCAATGGTGCTACTATGAGCACAATGATTAGTACACTAGGAGGTTTATAGCCATATTTTGACGGCATGTATATTTTAGGCCATGTGGCAAAATGTGTCTCAAGGACAAATTTTGTAAAATCAAAGTTTGACATATATATGTATACAATTATCTTCAATTTCTCTTATGCTCCTATTATCTCTTTCAATATATGTGATGTGTATTAAATTTAGTTTATATGTGTCATAAATGTCTATCTAAAACATGATTAACTAATGCATTTGTCGATGTGTTTATATTTCTAGAAATGTGTTGATTTTGGATGAAATAAAAATATATTTCCAGAAAGTGAACCCTCAAGAACATACAAAGCATAGTTGGGCTCCTAACTAAATAGACATTAGTCAACTGTAGTATTATAGGTTTTGAGTCGAGTCTGATAACTATACGATAGATACCATGGAAAATAGCATCATACAACAATTTGATCAGTGTGCTATATTCAACAATTTTATTGGTAGAGAAAGTGATACAAATACCTTGTTAACTCACTAACTCACCATTTTTAGCATATATAGCCCATGTTGTGGAAGAAAGGTTTTGAGTACTACGACTAGCACCATCAACATAACTAACATATGGTTCGAGGGATGCTAACATATGAAAACCAAATGTAAACATAATTAATATAAATTGTAGAAAACTCTGAAGGGAACAAACTGCAAACACACTCAAAACACCTATATACAACATGTACATAGTGCACTACAGAAAAACTCAAGCATAATATTTATTAAGGTACATTCCATTTGTAGGTTGTGCCAAGGGAACTCCATTGAAATCAACAAGTTGAGGCCCCTTTAGCAAGAACACATTTGACAATGTATGGACGTAGCCACATTGGCTCGAACTTTCCTGATCCTAGTTAATCATAATCTTGATTCTATAAGAAGAAAAGGTCTCCTTTCGAGAAGACACAATCCTTGACACTCTTCTCATATTATGCCTTGATACATTTCTTATGGGCTTCACTAGAAATCGTGGCACCATGTTGGGTTTCATATAAGCACATTGAATGTAAGAGATGTTGCTCTTCCGTGGACGTGACAGGGAGGAGTTTGACAACATGTTTGAGAGATGGAATTTCACATTGAATTGGAAGGATTTCTCTTAGACCATAAACTAATTAGAATAGTGTGAACCTGGTAGCAGTCTTAACAGATATTTGATACGCCACAAGGCCACATAAAGGATAAGATTCCAAACCAATTTGTGGAACCCTATCATGTGTTGAAGCATAATTTTGATAACTTTATTGATTTCCTCAACTTTCCCATTTTCCTGAGGGTAGTAGGGACTAGAACTCTCATGGGTGAGTCTGAAATTAGTAGTTAATTTAGACATCATGTGACTGCGAAAATGTTTTTCATGGTCTTTGAATACCACCTATAGAGAATGAAATTATGCAATGACATGGTTGAAGAAAAACAGAGCATTTTTTTCGCCAGTATTATTGTATGTAGGCATATCCTCAACCCACGTAGTAAAATAGTCAACTACTACAATGATATAATTATGCCACTTGGCCAAATGACGGTTACATGTCATGAAATCAATGCCCCATTTCACAAATGGTCCAACAATGATAACATGACGCAAAGGAGTGGGTGGAGCATGGGCCTTACGATCATATATTTGGCATGCATGACACTTTTGGAGGGAGAGGATGCAATAGAGAAACATGGTAAGCCAAAATTAACCAGAACGCATGATCTTCTACACGGTGGTATAACCAGACATATGACCACCACATGACCCAGAATAAAATTCATTTAAGATTTTCTTAGCCTCCTCATGAGTGAGGAACCTTCAAAATATTGCATCAATACCACAACGGTAAAGGGTGTCACTGATTCTAATGTAATTTTTGGCTTGATATCGAATACATCATTGGTCAGAGAAGGAGGTATCGGACCAAAATGTATGGGTTTGGAGATATATGATAATGTCTCCATACCATGGGTAATATGATTATACCAGGAACATTGACTCATCCAAAATAGAAGCACCAGACGTTGTCTTAGTTTCAGGAATGGGAAGCTCGCAAATTAGTTCAGCAGAAACTAAGGATTTCTTCGACCAAGATTTGATGAATTCCAAATCATATTCATGTAGGATGATAATCCACTAGGATTACTTTCACCCCAACAACTGTAGTGATAATATGTATGTCAAGGGGTTGCAATTGAAAAAAACCTTATTTTTGTGGAGTAGTCTATGTGGTGAAATATTTTGACAACTTGGGCAGCTACCAAAACTAACTTTTCAACATAAGTATACTTGACTTCAATATCATAGAGATTCTTACTCAAGTACTAAATAAGATATTTATTTCTTACACCCTCCTCCTAGACCAATAACATAGAAATGGTAGTAACTACAACGGTGATGTACAAGAAATAATCGCATTGGTAATATGGGGGATATAACAAGGATGCCTGAATTAGAACATCTTTCAAGGCATCAAACACATTTTGAGAAGTGATGTCCAAATGGAAGGGAACCCCTTTCTTTAACAAGCAACTAAATCCTTTGGTTACTTCGGAATAGTTTGGAATGAGCCTCCGAAGAAATTTAGCCTTCCCTTGGAGTCATTGAAGTTGAAGAAGGGAAGGAGTAGGCAGATCAATGATTTCCTATAATTTCAATTGGTCAATATGAATTCCATGTTTTGATACTACAAAACCAATAATACAATAGGAACTTACACAAAACATGCACTTGTGAGGATTGAGACGAATATTATAATGTTTACATGGTAAAAATATGGCCTTAAGATGCATTGGGTGATCACCTTGATGTTTCAAATTATTAGGAAAATCATCCAAATATGGTTGGACATATGTTTGATGTCGTAGAGGGTGTAATTAATTTCCCTCTGAAAGGTAGCCCCAAAATTCATCAATCTAAGGGGAGCTTCCAATATGAAAATGTACCCCAAGGAAATTGAACGCAGTTTTATCTTTGTTTGTGAGGGAATGTTGATTTGACTATATCTAGAGAAACCATCCACAAATGAAAATGTCTCATAACTTGCAGAATCATAAACAATATGGTCGATGAACGGGTGGGACAATTGTCTTTTAGAAAATCACGATTGATGTCCCAATAATTGATACACACACGAATTGTTCCATGTTTCTTCATGATAGCAATACTGTTAGACATCCAATAAGTTAAGGGGACTAGATAGATGAAATCAATGCGTAGTATTTTTTCAACTCCAGCTTTAATACTGGCGGCCTTCTTGGGATGGAATAGATGAAGGTGTTATCGAACTAGTTTATCATCAGGATACATCTTAATTTCATTCACAATGATGTTAAGATTGATACCTAACATTTCTTTGTAAGACCAGGTGAAAACGTCTCTAAACTCCTAGAATAGGGATTTATAAGTCTTGATATCATCGGGAGAGAAAGAGACATTGATATTTGGATTTTCGACAATGTCATATTTGATCAAAATGTCAAGAGTGGTAGCATCTTCTATGTTTAACAAGTTCTTCTAATAATCGACACCATTGATGGATATGGAATTCGTAGGAAACTCAATGATATTGGGTTAGTATAGTTCATAAAGATTATCCTCTTAGGAATCTATCGAGGAGGAATGATGATGATAATTGTAGCACAAAATATAATCCGGCATCATGATCTCCATGATTCTCTCATCAATAGGAAATATATGAGAGAAAGAATTAGAGGGCGCGTCATAATCTATGGAACAATCAACCCAATGGGTCGATGAGGAGAGGGTAGAGTGCGCCAGATAGGCTGAATAAATGGTTTCATAGTCAAGCTTAATGGGACTGAGTAGCATGCGATCACCAAAAGTGTTAAGATTAGATTCAACTGGTACTATTCAAGGATCAGTTGGATTGGTAGAAGAAGAAATCATATTGACATAGGCAACCAAATTATAGCTATTAGGAAGTGAAGGAGGAGGAAGTTAAAAAGGTTCCCATGAGAGAGAAATCCTTAAGGAGTCCAACCTTGACATGTTGGAATGGGTGTGGGGTTTCCCCCATGACATGGATGTTTCCAGTAACTTGAGAACTAGATGTAAATAAGGTGAGCTTATGAATGGCTACTATAGCGCCTTGATGAGGAAAATTGATCATTCTAAAATATGTCGAAACAACAACATCCAAAGCATAGACCCACATATGACCCAGTATAAGATGATAATGTACTGCTCCATCGATAACTTCAACTTATACCAATACGGTCTTGCTGCCTAATTCAACTTGTAGATAATTAAAAATGTCACAAGCTTTATAGCTTATTCCATCAAAATCGTTTAGAGTGGTTGGTGAATGACTTAATTGGGGAGAACTAATGGCATTCTAGCATGTTAGGATATTCCGACACATAGGAAATAGTTAAGTATAACATGATCTAGTGTAGAGTTAAGTAAAGTGTGTTTCTTTACTATGTACTTTTGTAACATACAATCCAACAGTCACAATATGTAGTGATCTGACAGTTCATTCTCTCCTTGGTATTACCGACACTTGATCTGTGGCTTAACACCCGATTGGTCCATGATCTCTATTTAAAGAGCATGGAGGGTCATTTGTAGGGTAACCCCTCATGAGAGAAGCTTATGTAAATTTTCATTCTTTTATTAATAAATTACCTAAAGTGGCCGCGTTTGCTCAAGCCGTGGACTGTTTCCCTTCTTGAGGGTTTTAACCACGTCAACAAAGCTGGTGTATTGATCTATGATCTATTTCTGAGCGATGTCCTTTGGTGTTCTGTCTGAGGAACTTACCCTGTAAATTCCTACATAGCAAGACATGGACATCATACAGGTTGATGCTCACTTGTCCAAAATGAAACAATGAATATTCTTACCATGAAAAACAACCTGAATCATGAGAGCTAATTGATTCAAAATTTGAGGTGTATAGTTCTCGTGGTTGAAAACTACTAGGTCGTAATCCAAATGATCAATACATCCAATTGCTTACCGAGAAGCCTTCTTTTGGGTGGGACAATTTTGCAACACCTCAAGAGTTGACATAGCTAAAGGAGCCTAAGGTAGATCTTCAACTATGTTATAATTTGGATTATCTCTTATGCAAGGATTAAATGTACATTTATGGATAACACCTTTGGGAGGATTGATTGATTACTCAGTAGGTATGACATTTGGGGTAAGATCCGATGGACATGCAGTCAAACTAGCAGGTTAATTAATACCGTGCCCATTATAGGGATTCACATTACTATAGTATTTATTTTGAGTGGCCACCATAACATCACTTTTGAGCATAGTAGAGGAAAGCAGAAAAACAAAGTTAGAGGAAGCGAGCTCCTAGGAAACCATATTGGTCTCTTGATTCGAGAATGGATTTGTCAACACATTGAGTGATGTGGATTATTTAAGGAATTGATTCACTTCTGCCCATTGTAGAAAATTGTGTGTGAAATGCTCCTCATTACAAATCAAACATGGGTAATAACTTTTCCAGTTTTCTTCAAAAGACTGATTATTTTTTTTATCCTAAAGAGGGTTATCTTTCTTCTTTCTACCTTTTCCTTTCTTCTTACTTCCTGGTTGTTGAGATTTATCTTTGGAAGATTGAATGACATTGATCTTGGAAATAGAAGTTGTAATATTGGAAGGAGGGCTTTGAGCAGGCACAAAAAGAGTCAAACCAGCTAGCAGGAAGAACCAATCACGCCATTGGAAGCATATGATTATTTACTAGGAGGTTGAGGAATAGTATTGGAAGGTCATAGAGCATTTGGTATTTTATCATAAAGCATGTCATATTGGGTGTAGATGAGATCCAAATATTGGGCATGAGCAATTAATTTCTCTTTGGTCACAACTCTTCCTTTGGTGACATCTTCTATGATAGGTGGAAATAGAGACCTAATGATCTAGTCAGTTAACAATTGGTCAGGAACAAACATTTTAACCAAATGATGACAATGTCACCACTCATGAATGTGATCCAATATGTGAGTGGCATCAATTTTTTTGAAATTTGTTAAAAGTTCAGTTCTAGTCTCATCTTGAATGGGTGACTAAAAATGTGTTAGGAATGTGGTAACCAAGGCATTAAAATTATCGAACAAAGCTCATGGTAACTCAATATACCATTTGTTTTTTGTACTGGTAAGTGTGCACTAGAAAAGACAAAAAAACATAGTTATCATTGAGAGAGTTCAAATAACACCACAAATGATAAGTCATCACATGTGTGGATGGTTATTCTCTAGGATTTCCATTTAACTTTTGCATATCACTACGAAAGTTCATGGGAATAACTGACCACCAAGGAGAATGAGCAATGGGATCAGTGGTGAGCTTGGTTAAATCAAGAAATTCAGGAGTTCCTATAAATGGTAACTACCTTTTGAGGTCTGGTGGAGGATATCTTGGATAATATGGGATAGCCTAGGTAATAGATATTTTTGTTTTGGGATAGGGAGGATTCTGATAACTAGTATACACATCAACATTTTTCCTGACTCTAAGATAACCATGTAGACGTCGAAATGGCTGAATTTGGATTTGTTAACCATAAGTTATTTGAGGGATACCTTGATAATGTTGATATTATTTCCCTATGGGATTTTGCATCATCCTAGCATAATGTGGGTTAGGTTGTGTCTGCACCATACCATATACATTCTAGCCTAGTTGAGTTCGAGAATAGCTCGACCAAGTTGTTGTAATTGTAGGTTACCTTGAAAACATTGTGTATATATGGCCTGAGAAGCGCCAGATATCGGTGGGGTAGGTGGAGTTAAAGATGCATCCTGTAAATGTTGGACACATTCACTTGAGCTTGAATAGGTGGAGATATAGGTTGTTGAATAAGGATTTGAGATAGGTGGAACAAGTTGGGAAACTAGAGATGAATCCACAACCAAATCAGGTTGTACGAGCACGATAGGTTTCCAAACATTAGCATCCATTACTAAATATGGAGGACTAATTTTAGGTTGAGCACTAACACAAGGAGATGGAAATATCCCCACAACAGGTTTCCCCCCTCCTAAAAGAGAACAGTCATACGAAAGAAACTTACCCCCAAGAGGAGGGTTTCCAATAGGAGGTGGATAGGCCTATTGCAGGTGTCCATACCCACTAACATAAGGACCTCTATGTTTCTGAACCATAGGAGTAGATGGAGGAAGAGGAGAATAATATGTATCCCTCATCAAAGAAGTAACATATGGAATTCCAAATGTGCATGACATGGAAGAGGTCCATGGACTGGATGCTACACCAGAAAAGGTGCCAGACAAAGAGTGCTAACCAAGTTGGATGGAAGGGCCGCCATACAAACATGGATGGTCATGGTAGTAGATATATGCTAATAAACCATAGTAAATTTAGTCATGCTTAACTATCAGAAAGCAGATTATTGAGGAAAACTCAAGGGTGAGCTGAAAGGAAAAGAACCAGACAAACGACACTGAGATGGAGTATGAGAAGAGGCAAAAGGATGGGCCTGATAAAAATCAGCCCCTACACAAATGGGAGAGGAGGGTTGAAGCTCTTACTATGAAATCTCTTCGATACTCACAAGACCAGGTGGAAGTGGTTCACTTTTGGGTCCAAGATATATAGTTTGTGGTTGGGTTTGAGACAGAGGAAGAGAAGAGGAAAGTCCTGGAGTAATAGATGCATATATCTGAGGTACCCCTCGTTTCATAAACTTAGTTTGTGTTGTCTATGATTCAGTATAGTCAAGCTCAATAACCTCAAGAAATGAAATTTCAGGTGCTTCTGTTTTGACTTTATCATACTCACCATCCAATAGAGAGGTAATTTAGTGTTCTGTACTCCTACAAAAAGATGATTCTAGTGGATCTATCTTAGATGGAAGACCAAAAGTAATAGCTCCTAAAGTACTATATTTCATATTTTGCATCTTATTATGCTTTTGAAAATGGCTAGGAGTTGCCTCAGGTGGAAGAGGACGCTTATTTTGCATTCTACGTGAATGATAGAGGGTAGAGTGTTGTTCTTCCACGTTGGATTAATAAATTTTAACAATTAACACAAAAATAAATCAAAGACGGTAATGTAGCATAAGGGTTTACTAAGAAAATCTGAACTGCAATATACAACCTTGGAGAACCAAGGATTTACATATGAGCAGGCAATCTCCTCGAATGTTATGTTCAATGTTTCATAGTATACAATGTCAATGACTCGGTTACCTATGTTGAGGATAGAAACCTATGGTGGACTTCCAAAATATACTTGACGTAATGTGGAATAGAAGTCTGTGTTAGTGTTGCCTAATCCGTAAACTTACAATGAGAGCATTCCCACATACTTTTGTGCCTAGAGCACCATCCAATATACCCGGAGGTACATGGAGAACAGTTTTATTCACTTGCGTACGTGGAATAAACTATAACCCTCAGAATGCAATGTTGGAAAAAAATGACAACTCCTATGTTTATAGATGTTGAAACATGTCTCTAGCCTAGACCTCATATGTTTTTGTTAATGTTTCAAAGTCTCCTTATTATTGATTCAATAAATTTTAAATTCTATTTTGAATTAACTTTCATTTTCCATGGCTCACTACAAATTTAACCTAAATATCCTAAAAATGAAATATAGCATGATGAAATGAAACTTTTCTTTTCAATGAAAATCCATGTATGGGAGGGAAGAGAACAAAGAATATGCAGCATATAAGATGTGTTAGGGCCTAAATATACCTCGGGCTGAGAAAGGCAGGATCTAGGGTAACATCAAACCACGCTTAACCCGGTAGCTAGCCCTACCAGGTCAGGTGAGGGCTCTCTCCTTGTCAATCTTAGGAAAATATAGCAAATGAAGCTTGAGATGATTGATGTAAAGACTAATTTTAGGCTAGGTGTATGCTCAGAGGAGTTTGATTGAATTTTATGTTGGTTTGTTGGCTCAAATGTGAAAGGCATATTTGGGTCCAGGGAATGGACTCAGTCTTGCAGAGATCTCTATGGGGCGAGCTAAGAAAATGGTTTAGTACTTTGAAATAAGTGAGATGGAGACTCTTAGGATTGGTGAGAAGTTGGAGAGGGCATGAAAGTCTCAGGGATCCTCTTCAAACAGTTGAAAACATGAATAACTAAACAAAACCCTAGGTAGAGCACTGCAACATCAATGAATTCTACCTTTATCCTTGTTTCATTTAGTTAAGATGAACAGAGAGAGATGATGGCATACATAAACACATGTAAACTTGAAATTACAGAAGGAAAAACAATACCAAATCAAGTTGCCACAAGAATCCACAAAATGCTACAAACCCTGGTCTATTCCTTTGCCAAACTGTAGAGATGAATGTACAATGTTGCTTAAAGCTTTCACAAAGTCCAACCTTTTCCAATGACTGAGAAACTACTAGATATAGGCAACAAACAAATCATGCTAGGCTTTAGGGGTCGAATTCATGTGTTTAGGAGCTGTTTCAACAAGATATAAACTAAGCACTGAAAAGTAGGCAATGCAACAACTTGGCTTTAAAACCTAGGAAACTGATTCATTCAGTTTCAAACTACCTTTTCATGATGTATCTACCTCCATGAGTGAATTTTTAGCATTTTTACATCAAATTCCATCAAGTTACATCAAATTACATCATGAGTTTGACTATGAGAGAGAGAAAAGTCAAACTGAGAAAAAACTAGGTGAAAAAACAGAGTTTTTTAGCAAAAAAGTCAATTTTCCATCGTGTGCACCATGCTACTGAACCTGTGCATAGTGCCTTTTTGCAGCTGATTTTGGAGACCTTCCCATGCATGAAATTTGCTCCAAGTGGTATTGTTGGAAATTTCGGTCTATCTACATTCTAGAGCAAGTGCAATTTCTGAATTTGGAGTCCATTTGCCCCTCCAAAAGAGAGTTCTCCCAACACTGCTTCCTGTGTGGCAAAAAAAGGGCAGAAAGGACATTTTTGAGGTGTTTTTGACCCTTTTGGAAGCTAAAAACTTGACAAAAATTTCTAGCCATTTCTGGGCATACATAATTTTGCATGAGGAATCCAAAAATTCTAATTTTTCCTCCAAAGGAGGTCTCTAGCAAAAGCGAGCGCGAGGTGGCACGACGCACCAGGGAGAAAAACCTATGTTAAAAATTTCTATTCGTAGCGCCTTTTTGCAGACCAGTTTGGAGGGCCTTCTCGGTGTCCAAATTGGGCGTACGATAGCTCACTGGAAATATTATTGAGTCTACTTTCTGTCACAACTTCTGAATTTTTCAATTTGGAGTTCATTTGCCCTATCAAAAGTCAAATCTCCCAAGACTAGTCAAAATCTGCAAAATGAGGCTGCCTAAATGCAGAGTGTTGTTGCAGTCAACTTTTGAAGGCCTTCCTCAACCGCAAACTGAGCTTATGATAGCTCATTGGAAATATATTTGTGACTAGTTAGCATTTGACTCATCAAGAAAGTCATTTGGCCAACCAAGCTAGGAGAAATAGTGATTTTCCCAAGGCCACTCGAGAAGTGCACCAATTGTCCCGAGGAAACTATATTTTACACATTTCTCTAAAACCATGACACTTGTGTAAAAAGTGAAGGGGGTTTTTCTTCCTTGGCCTATTTTCGACAAAAACCTCTCTCACTTTCTCCAAATTCATATTTTTTTGCTCAAAAACATCATTGGAGTAAAACCTATCCCAATTTGTGGAACAAGGGATTTGTCGAAATGAAGTGAAATTAAGGGGATAAGGGACTTCTAAATTCTTGATAAAATTTTGGGAAGTGGGGAGGGATGTTAGGAAGTAGGGGAAAGTTGAACTTCAAAGATTGAGTGAAGGGAAGAGGTCCAAAAGGGAAAAACACAGGCCTAGCCTAGAAAATTGTCAAATTGTAGCAAGAAACTAGGGTTTATGCGAAAATCAGGAATTTGAGGGATATCCGTGATGGGAAGTGTTTAATAAGGTACATTAAGGATAGGGGAAGGTGTATGAATATCAGGACACAAGTTTTGTTGATGATTTTACCATCCAAGAGAGAGTACCTTCAAAACCCTAGGAGAAGGAAATGAACCTTACCTAGGCACAACTGAAGCATGAACAATGTGTAAAATGACCCATTGGAACCTGACATGATGATGACAACCCTCTGAATTATGGTATACTCACCTGAATGGTGACATGAACCTCTTGGGAAGAATCACTGACAGTTTCACCATCCCTCTCATCTGTTGAATCTGTTTCCATATTTGCCACTGTATGGTGCAAAAGGACGAGTATGAAGAGATTTTATGTCAAGAGTAGGTGAATGCTACTTTCTCCTTTAGGATTTGATGAATGGGATATGTGAATGGGATTTGATGTTGGCTATAGGATTATTAGGGAGTGATAGGGTTATGGGAATGAGGATTAGGGTTTGGGAATAGAGGGAATTAGGTGCTAGGGTTTGGGAAAAAGAGAGTGAGATGAGTGTGAATGAGAGAGGGAAAAAGGGAAATGAAATGAGGAAAATTTCAGTGTGAGGAATGTGAAAATGATGCAGGGGAATAACAGCAAGAATGACAATTTTGCAAAACCCTAGGCAATTTTTGTAAGCACTGTGCAGCAAACTAGGGTTTGTTTTTTCACCTATTAAAACACCATGAAGGAGGATCAAATGTCTTGCAATGGCAATTAGGAAGCCTTACTTACTTGGAGGAATGATGATTGCAAAGTTATAAAGCTTGAGGAGGTCGATTGGGTGAAATTTAGCCTTGGAGGGCAGGGGCACTGTGCCAAGACATAGGTGCATTGCACCAGTCTCGTGCACCGCGGTCATTCAATTCCCAGTGTAAAATTTGCGCTCTGTGCACTGCGCCTATCAGGTATGCCACACATTGACCCAAGTGTGCCACTGTGGCTAGTTTTGTTGTGATTTTCCTTTCTTCACCTCCAAATGCAATTTTTGCTTTGTTCACTCTTTCTTTTTGACACTTTGATGGACTAATGCTCTGAATTTCTTGTTTCTTTTGCAGGAGCTAAAGTGCAAGAGCTTAGCAAGGTGACCAGGGCTATATTTCTAGAGTTATTACATATACGAAGAATAAATTACATGAAAATTATATACATAGAAGAAAAAAACTCTGTTTTTCCTCAAAATAGTGTTTTGAGGAAAAATCAATCACTGAACCTGTGATTATTGAAAATTTTTTTTTTGAGAACTTATTTGACCTCCTCATGTGCTTGTTGACCATTATTGAGCTTTTACAAAACTTTAATGACAAACCCTAGACCTAATGAGAGCTAAAAACCCTAAAATGGCTTTTACAAATGTAAAGATAGAAAATGATTGTAAATGACCTGAATTTGTGAAAACAGGCCAGCAGGTAAAGACCATGAGGGAAAATTGATAATAAGCCACTTCCATTAGATGATCAATGACCTGATGGAATGCAGCTGATTGGATGGGACACCTAAAATGCATGCGAAAAGAGAATTTTGATCATTGATTAAGGGATGAAGATACCGACACTAAGAAGATGAAATAAACAAGATTGTTAATCAATTCCCCTAATACAATTGTTCCTAATTCCAATTTGACACAAAAAAGCTTACATGCAATGCATGATGCATGAGATTTTTATTCTCAATTCTACTTAACTCTCAAATGAAAACTAAGATATTTACGTAATCACTCATAAAAGGAATTGTTTATAATGATGAATAAAACACTAATTCCTTCAAGCAAATAATGGTCAAGCAATCAATTTTCTAAAGACTGAATTGACAAGAACAAAGAAGAATCGAAACAAATTCTTATCAAAGGCACTCAAAACCAAAAGCAAAGAAGATGAAGGATTATGAGAGACTAAGAAACACTTAGGGACACAAGGAGGACCAATTGGAAAAACGTTAATTAGAAAGAAAACCATAAAAAGGTAATTTTTTGCATGAAACATGGGTTAGTACGGGTGGAGATAGGCTACCAGTGCTCTGCAACGTAGGTGCAGAGAAGGTCAGAGAGCATTGCAATGCTCTATCAGCAAACCAAGGGGAGCGTTGATCAAGGTAACACGGAGTTCTGACAAAAAAAATCAAATGAAGTTCAATGAAAGGTCTTCCTAGGGTCTATTCAGAATAAGTGGGGAAATGGAGGTTTGTTTAAGAGGTAAAACAAGTACTAGGGACAAGGAAACCACTAAGGGAATGAATCGATCCCCAGTATCATTGCCAATATCTTATGCATAATTTATTATTGTGGAGAGAAGTATCTTCCCTAGACCTAGTGGACTGGTCTAGAAAAATGAAAAGTAAATAATATAAAGTTTCCCTTACAGAAATTGAAGAATGGAAATGTTGGGTATGGAGCCTAATTATCTTCTTTATTCAGAGATATTTGATTCATCTGGATGTATAACCCAGGAATATTGTACACCCCTCAATGAGGGGGAGCCTTGTCCCCCCTGGGGGCTTTCAGGAGGGGTACATCCCCTCCAGATGGAGGGTCCAAGTGCCAGCGGGTCCCTATTAGGGGTTTGGGGGCGATGCCCTTGAAGCTAAAAAAAAGATATAAAATTTCCTTGTAAAATGTTGTAATTTCATAGTCAATCTGAGTCGTTCGTTAGGCAGACGACCTGACGGTAGAAGTTATGTTTAATTTAGGGTTTTTTTCCCTAGAGGGCAACCCCTCACTATATATGAGGGAATTGTATTGTGGTTGTGTAATTGTGTATTCTAAGAGAGAAAGAGAGAGGAGATTATGTGAGAACAAAGAGTAAATTATAGTGGATCTGTTGTAGGTTGTATGTCTTCACTTTGTTGGATAATATAAAAGGAAGGACTGGTTGTTTCTCTATGGATGTAGCCCAAATTGGGTGAACCATGTATAAATGTGTCTCTCCTGTTTTATGAATTTTATGTGCTTGTGTTTCTGAAATATTATATGTGTTCCATTGCTCTATAATATATATTTTTCTAACGACAAAGAGGCTCACTTGGAATCCATTGTAAGATTTACTCTCCTCTTGGCTTGTAAGCTCCAATTGTAGCTATGATTTCTATAATTAGAACCTTCACATACAATCACAACAATCCAAACATCTCTGACATCTACGTATCATTATCCAACTACTTTATTCAATGGATCAACAAATCGTTGAAATATATGAATGTAAGCATAACATAACACATATAGGAAAATGGTATACTCTTTGTAGTAATATGAATAGGAGAGATTTTACAACCAATAATAGTAGTTGACCTTGTAGATATCTCCCCAATTTGACTTATCCATCCATGTCACAAAGCACACCTCAATGTCACCCTAATGCTTGAAGATGATGACTCTCTTAGGCAACAACATGAGAGTATAATTACTGTCCAAAATACCACCCTTATGTTGTACATGATTGTAAATTTATGGGAGAGGGTGGTAGTTAAGGAATTCTTATCCATTTACCAATCTAGGTTTGATATAGACTCTTAATGGGAGGATGAGCTCAATGGATAAGAGGTGAAATATCCAAGGTAGGATTAGATAGGATTAAAAGTTCTTATCCAAAGTAAATTGTTTAAACAACTCCTAAAAACTTCTAGAAGAGGAAGATTTGAGATTCTTTTTAATTTTTCCAAATTTCTAGAATCATTGCACCTCTAGCAAGGGATAACATGTTGCTAATGAACGCTGGTGTAGAATGGAGAAACCTATCATTGAATATAGGTCCCGAAAGGGCCAGCGTGGGTTGGTCCTTAAAAGCACCGATTTGGAGCAATCAAACCCAGAAACTCAAAGATTTGGGAAAGTCATACTTAGGGATTTATGTAGGGATGATGAGAAGGTGTTCATGAATGTTGATTGATCCAATTTGGAGTCTTATTCACTACATGTGACAAAATGACCTACAACACTCTATGAGGACTTTAAGAATGAAAATTTTGTGTATTAATATGCAAGGTTAAATTCATGACATCAGTGGCATTGTTAATATATTTAAACTATAGTTCTTGCAAAATCATGTAAACTAAAAGGAGGTATTATGCATGTATAAAATGTTGATTACATTTTTTATGGAGCATAAGAGAAAAAAATGGGATTACATTGATGCATGAGAGATTTTAATTTTTTCTTCATGGATAATGGAGCAATTTTTATTTTTGTTTTGAAAGCAATAGAGTAATATCTATCGTAATTTTACAATCATAGTTTTGACTAATTAATATATTTTACAATCATAGTTTCAACCCTACTAAATTTTGTAATTTATAAAAATATCTTTGCATTCATTTTAAAGTAAGTCGTTTTGCATGAAATTTCATATATAAAAGTTTAATATAAGTTCACCAATACATAATCTATAATAAATATTATTTCATAAAAATAAGCATCATGATGATAACCATCTAATAAACATAAACATCATCTAAGATAAACATTCAAATTCACTACCATCATCTAAATATATATACCTCTACCACATATAAACATGATTATCTAGCACACAAATCTAATAATCTAATAGGGCATCATCATCTTGATCACATCTAACAAAATAGAAACATTGTAATCTAACATTATCACCACACACATCCCCAATTTAATAAAACTCTCATGTCAAATAACTGTTATCACATACACATCTATCTACAAGCACATGAAATGAGGATATCTAACACGACCTAACAATATACACATCAACACCAACATATAGATTAAGTAAAAAAGAATGAATACATAATTCAAATAATTGCAATCAAATATCTAATACAACAAACATAGTAGTGTCATATGCCTGGTTTGTAGTATAAGATGTTGGATTTTCAGCTACCGCCTCAACGTCTGTCGAACCCTAAGGTGAAGGTTTTGATTGTGTGTCTACAGCAGAACATTATGGATGGTCAACTACTGCCTCAATGTGGTATAGCGAACTCTAAGGTGGAGGAGGAGGTGCTTGGCCTACTATGTTAGGAGAAACATAAGGCATATCCTCTATCTATGGAATCTCATCATCAGGTGACAAAATACTATCATCAGATGGGGTAGTACTACCAGAAGCATCATGATAACTACCCTCATCATCATGATCATGATCACCACTCTTATCATAATGATAATGATGACCACCATCATCTGATGTACCTTCCACTACATGCTTTGCATCCCTCATCATTGCTAATAGCCTACTAGGTCCGATGATATGATGCATAAGAGACATCATCTCGCACATATGGTCCCTTTAGATATCGAAAAACCTAGGATCTATGTTGATATCTCAATCCCTCACAAGGCAAACTCCCCCGCAACCGAAACTCTAACTAATTTGTCACAGTAATCCATCTGAAATCGTAGACGAACCCTATGGCCTCATGCTCCTAGGCCCCCTTACGATGTGCCTCACCATGGTGGGCCTCGCTGATCACTCCATCTAGTGGTGGAGGATGCATATCCCCATTGAATGCGCCGATGTATCCTAAACATATAATACACAAGAATAATTAGACAATGTCATTAAACAAATTAATAAAAGAAGTTAAAGAATGTGCTAGGATATATTTTGTTCTAATTGATTAAAAAAATAAAATGAAACTAGATTAATTTAAATAAAACACTAATATTACATCTACCATCTGGAGGTTCAGCCAATTTGAATAGGATTTTGGGACACTATCTCCAATCAATCTCCGCGTATGGAAATTCCAACATGACAAATGCATGGTCATCCTCAATGGTCAGTAGTGCTAGTGCCTTAGTGGAAATCCTGTCAAATACTCTGACAAGCCCCTCTTGGGCATCATCTTCCCCCACATTCACATATGAACCTTAGTCATCTACCAAGGAGAGTGATGGTCAAGTGTATGCATATTTTCTGTAAACCTCTAAAAAACAATTAAAGATATAAAGTGGAAAGGAAGGTCACCCTCCCATATCTCAATGCATGTCAATTATCTAAAGCCATACAAAACTACCTCAAAAAAGTGGTAGACCATATCATACAAGGTGGTGCATGAACCAAAGAATTGGCATAGTACAAAATAGGGAAATTAAGGCATTGACCATCACTACTAGAGTGTGTAATGGTCATGAATAATAATGAGAGGTAGCTAACCTCTTGTTGTACAACGAAAGAAGAAATATGTATCTTTCCACCACACACATAGAAATATCTTGGACATACTACATGATGACTGACATATCTATGAGCATAGGTAAGCTAAGTCTCAACTATATACCCATGCAGGACATTAGGGAACTAGGGAAAATCCTCCCCTCTCCTGGATAGGCCAGTAATGAATTACATGTCCTCCTCAAAGGGCTTATGCAAAAACCCAGGACTGACATGAAAATCCCTACTCTCATGCACTCCATTGGTGGATTAGATGCACCAATAAGACAAAGTGCACAATTATGGATCTAGCATCCTCATAGTACCTGAGGAGGCCTACATTTCTAAAGATCAATCAATTAATTGCAGTAATAGGGCAAGGGTATAAATCCCTCTCCCTCTCTCTAGCCTCCCATGGTCAGACCATATTGTATGGGTTCTCCATGTTGCACAAAAATATCGTCACCATGATTATTTGCAGTCAGTATGGGTCTATCATCACTTGTACTCTCCTCCTAAGCAAGTCTAAGACCTCATCTCTTCAAATCAAGCTTTAAAAGTGGGAGAAAGACATTAAAAATCAATGTAACTCTGGTTCCGTACTTTCTCTCATGGTCACCTGCGGTCCCGCACCTTCTATATACAAAATCTGTGTACCTACCCGCTCTGTTCCTAACGGTGTAGGTGCGGACCCCTGTGAAAGTCAAAAGGCACAAATTTTATCTTAAAAAATTCACTTTGGGTTAATTCTAGAGTTTTCTAGAAGGAATTTTGACGTGGATTGTTCGCTATGAGGTGGTTCATGCATCCCAAAAGAGAAGGAGCTAATCCCTTGACTAAAGGAGCTATCCCTTTGAAGGAGGGCTTTATCCCTTTGAAGGAGGACCTAGTAACTTCCCTCCATTGCACTATAAATACAGGCATTGGGGTGAGGTCTAGGGAGGTTAGAAGCTGAACATTTTGAGGGTAAATGCTGGTGAAATTGAGACTCTTTGGTTGAGCCTGAGAGGAGAGATCACATACCTCTTGGTTCCATTGGAGAGTGAGTGAAACTTGTCAAAGTAGAGGAGACATCTTCTTGGACCCTGGGAGGAGCTTGTACAGTGTCAAGGCAAAGGTTGTAAGGTTCTTCTTCTTTTGAATTAATACAATCAAACTCATTTTTCTCAACAAGTATCTTATGTTATTTGTTTCATGGACTCCTTGACTTTCATGTTAAATATGTTTTATGCAAATGGTTTTCAGGTGCTATTTAATGTGTTTGCCTTGTTTGTGTTTGCAGATTCGTGAAAAGGAGCTCATTTGGATCAAAGGAGCGAGGGCATCCACAAGCTTGCGTTGGACCAAAGGTAGGCCCTAAGAACACTTGTTTGCTATTGTTTATTGAAGCATATTTAGAGAAAGATAGTGTCTGGTTGGTTTGCTTGTCGTTAGGTCTTCTTTAGATTCTAGAAAGGTCTATCTTGTCCGTAAGATCGACACTTTTCGTGCGACAAAATGGCGACTCCTATGAGGAAATTCCAGGAATTGATCCCGCGATTGTTGTTCATGAGATCAAGACTTGCCATTTGTTGTTCAGGAATTGAAACCTGTCCAGCAACGTTTGCGTCAGATTCACCCACGAAAAGCTGCTGCAATTAAAGCAGAAGTTGAGAAACTATTGAAAGCAGGTTTCATTTATCCGATCCCGTTAACGGATTGGGTATCGAATATTGTTCTGGTTAACAAAAAATAGGGAACAATAAGAATATGCATCGATTATAGGGACATTAATCGAGCCTATCCAAAGGACAATTACCCAACTCCCTATATTGATCAAATCATTGATGATTGTGCCGGCAGCGAAATATTTTCCTTTATGGACGGTTTTTTCGGATACAATCAAATCAACATTCTACCTGCCGATCAACCAAAAACGGCTTTCATTTGTCCATGGGGGACATTTGCTTATTGCAAATTACCTTTTGGGCTTAAGAATACCGGAGACAGAGGGCGATGTCTTATGTGGTTCGTGACATCAAGCACATTGTGCAACCCTATCTCGATGACTTGCCTGCTCATTCATTACATCGAGTTGATCACCTCGTCCATTTACGAGCAATCTTTATGAGGTGTAGGCATTATCGTATTCGGTTGAACCCACACAAATGTGTCTTCTGTATAGAAACGAGTCGATTGCTGGGATTTGTAATTTCAAAAGCCGACATTCCTGTTGATCCCTCGAAGGTCGAAGCTATCATCAATTTGCCTCCTCCTTCGAGTCTTCGCCAACTCCAAGGTTTGCAAGGGAAAGCAAACTTTTTACGACGATTCATTCCTAACTACGCCGAGGTTACAAAGGGTTTTACACGGTTTTTGAAACAGAACACTCAATTCTCTTGGGATGAGATAGCTCAGAAATCTTTTGATGCACTCAAACACGCATTGACCCATGCACCGTTGTTGCATCCTCCCAACTACAACCAGGATTACTTTTTGTATCTCGTTGCCTCCCATTCCACCATTGGAATGGTCTTAGTTCAGGAAGATGAATTCTGAACAGAGCATGTGATATATTACCTTAGTCGAACGTTAAATCCAACTGAGCTAAAATACTCACATGTGGAGAAATTAGCATTGGTAGCCGTTCAAGCTGTCCAACATTTTCGTCACTACATTTTACTAGGTAAAACTACTGTAATTTCAGATTGCAACCCTATGATCTACATTTTGACCAAACAATTGCTAGGGGAAAAGTACTCTAAATGGATCGTTATCCTGCAGGAGTTTGACTTGGAGTTTGAGAAATCTAAGTCTAAGAAATCTTTAGTTTTTGCAGAGTTAATGTGTGACTTCCCCCGTGCTGACACAGAAACTGTGGCAGAGGAGCCCATTGCGGACGAATCTTTGTTTCTAATCAGCACTTTAGATCTGTGGTATGGGGATATCATCGTCTATCTCCAGACCCAATCCTTTCGGTCAGAAATTTCAAAGTCGGAACGTCGGAAAATTCGCTTCCAGTGCCAACAATTCAAAATTATTGGAGATACTCTTTATCACCGTGGGGCGGATTCTATTTTTCGACGTTGCTTAACTCACGAAGAGGCTGAAAGGGTTCTAAATGACTGTCACTTTGGAGCATGTGGCGGTCATATGTTTGGGTATGCCACAGCCCAAAAGATATTGCGCGCTGGCTACTTCTGGCCGGCTTTATTTAAAGATTGTATTATGGCAGTCCGAAAATGCCACAACTGCCAGATTTTTTATCGTAAGATGCGCGCTCCACCCGCTCCTCTTCACCCTATAATTTTCGTTGGTCCTTTTGCCAAATGGGGTATTGATTTTATTACTTGTAACCCTCACTCAGCCGAGGGGCATTTGTATATCATCCTTGCAGTAGATTATTTTACTAAGTGGGCCGAGGCGATGCCTACATTCGAGGCAGACGGCAAGACAGCTACAATTTTCGTGTTCAATCATATAATTCCTAGGTTTGGTGTCACACAAGCGATAATCACTGATCATGGGCGTCATTTTCGAAATGTTATGATGACCGAACTTACAGGCCAGCTTGGTTTACATCACGATAGTTCAACTCCTTATTACCCACAAGCGAATGGTCTGGTTGAGTCCATCAACAAAGTTTTAGTTATCATGATCTGACGAATCATTGGGGTTCATCGGTCGAATTGGCACAACATGCTATTTTCAGCGCTTTGGGCATACCGAACTTCAGTAAAAACATCAACAGGGTTCACTCCTTTCCAACTAGTCTATGGTTTGGAAGCTGTGTTACCCATTGAGTGCGAAATCCCGTCACTGCAAATGGCCATCGAGTTACTTCCAGCTACTTCGGAAGAGGAAAAGCATTTGTTATACTTAGCTCAATTAGATGAGAATCGACGTGATGCTGCATTGGCGATCGAGACTCACGCAAAACGTATGAAAGCTCTGTATGATCGGAATGTGACCCCTCAAAATTTTTCGGAAGGAGACCTAGTGTTATTGTATGATCAAGCTAATGATAAATTAGGCCCTAGGAAATTCGTTCCTATGTGGCATGGTCCCTATATTGTTAAGCGAAAACTAGCAAAAGGGGCCTATGAATTGGTAGACTTTGATGGGGACTCTTTGGGTAAACCCAGAAATGGCCTTTACTTGAACAGGTACTATGCTTAAAAGAATGGGTATGGAGATTATTTAGTTAGGATAGTTTTTTCTTTCTAGCTGGTGTGTTTTAGTTTACAAAGTGTGCTTAGCTTAGAGAGTGTTTTTTTTCGTCATTATTCCTGCTTATCTTGGTTTTACTCTTGATATTGCAGATGTCGATGCCTCTCCAAACATACATTGGATTTGCTGACGGTGCTTGTCGTAATACACGGAACATCGCTTCCGCAGCTTGGGTTATCTATTCGCCCTCTCACGAGTTAGTTTCTATGCATGGGGTAAGCCTTGGTCAAACAACAAACAACATTGCAGAGTATAGTGCAGTGATTGAGTTATTGTCTGAATCTATTTCATTTGGGATTCAGAGTTTGATAGTGAGGTTAGATTCCGAACTCGTTGTGTTACAGCTTAATAGAGTGTATGCCATTAGAAATCCAGTGTTATTAAGATTGTTTTTGAGAGTGTGTCTCTTGCAGGGAAAATTTTAAGAACCCCCCCTAAATTTATAAATATAATAAATGGGCGAATCTCCATGGTATATAGGAAAAATGGAAGGCGATTTTATCAATAATATAATATGTATATATAATTTTTTGGCGAATCTCTCACCAGGCATGGCGAATATTTTACTCAATTATAAAATCTTGTAAGATCTTGGCGAGTCTTTCAGTAAATAATAAAACTTTTTAAAGTCCTAGTGAATCTTAGCATAGGCTACATGCTGGTTTAATTCCCCCATTTAAATAGGCTACATTCGAGGTGAATACCATGGGTCAATACCATGTGCCATTTTGGTGAATACCATGGGTCAATACCATGTGCCATTTTTATTTTTATTAATTCTAATATTAGGGTTAATAATGGTTTTTTGCATGGTATTAATAACAATCTAGTCCATGGTATTTATCCCATAGTATTTTGGCCATAGGTTTCACCTAAATATAACCCATTTTTTGAGTGTTCGTAAATATAAGGTGACTTATGGAGTAAATATAAAAAAAATGTTTTATTTGTAAACAATATCTCTCGTTTATTTATATTTTTATTAATTGACCATACCTCTTTTACAAATATGGTATTTGGCCCATAGGATTCACTTAAATAAAACCTCTTTCTTGAGCCTTCATAAATAGAACGAGGGTTATGGGCTAAATATAAAAAGAGGTTTTATTTATTTACGATACGTCTAGTTTATTTATATTTTTCTTTATTTACCATACCTTTTGAGTAAGTATAAAAAGACGTTTTATTTATTTACCATACCTCCACTTTACTTATATTTTTATTTGTTTACACCCTTACATGTATATAAGGTGACTTATGGAGTAAATATAAAAAATGTTTTATTTATTTACCATACCTCTCATTTATTTATATTTTTATTAATTTACCATACCTCTCATTTATTTATATTTTTATTAATTTACCATACCTCTTTTATAAATATGGTATTTGGCCCATAGGATTCACTTAAATAAAACCTATTCTTGAAAATGGGTGAATGGATTCACTTAAATAAAACCTATTCTTGAAAATGGGCGAATGGAAGTTTGTAAGTCCTAATTCCAAGGGCTAAATTTACCTTTTTTACCCTCTTCCTTAAAATAAGGTGGGCTATTTGAGGTGATTTGTAAAAATGTACTATGATACAAAATATTCGCCCACTAAAAATTTAAAACCCCTTAATTTCGCCAAAGGGCGAACATTCGCCCCTAAAATTATCCTTGGTCTCTTGGAACGTGAGTTTGATTACATTGAATATCAGCATATTCCAAGGTCTTTAAATACATTAGCAGATGCAATTGCTTCTCGAATTTTAAATAGACGTTTGCAATAATCATACATGTAAGTTTAAAACCATTCCATAACATGATTTAGAAGATAAGCCGGTAATAGTGATATATATATATATATAGGAGTGTGTAAAAAAAAATACATCGTCTTCGATCATAGGTTGAAAAACACCTTATGATCGGCAAAAATGATAAGTACAAAAAACAAAAATGTCACATGTGCCCACAAAAGGCGATCATCCTATCACTGGTGATGATCTCTATAAGAAACCATTGCCCAGGCCACCTTGCAAAGGAACGTCCTAAAAGGTCCCGGGACTCCAATCACATAGCGCTGAAGTCGACAAGGAATGTCGTCTATAGTGGTCTCAGGAATATCCCCTGTCAAGCACTCAAGATGACACTCCAACTCGGCCAAAACCTCTGCTGATTCATCCTGTGGGGCTGGCGCAAGTGAAACTGGTTGCCTCCTCTCGAAAGGCCAGGGAGCGGCTTGTCGTTGTGGACCCACATCTGCATTTGAAATTTTTACTATCAGTTTTGAGACGATGAAAAATATAAAAAAAAAATTAAAATAGGAAAAGTTGAAAAGGATTTTACCTGACTCGTCCCACTGCTCTCCTAGTGGAAGAGCCATGTCTGGGTCACCACAGAAATCTATCCCAGCGTAAGGGAAGTCCTGAATGGCAAAAACCTGGTTTTCCAACGATTGGAAATACTCAGGTTTGAACCGAGCAACCTCTGTCCTCTCGTCTGGGTGATGGGCCATGACTACGACCCATCGCATCAGTTTGGGCTCTCGAGGAAGCCCAACTCTAATAGTAAGATGCTGTGGGATCAGCATAGGAACCCTCTCCGGCCAAAACTCACGACCAAAGCCCCATAACCAAAGGTCTTTAGTCGTCTGCTCTTGGCCTTGGTCAGTTCGCCTTTCACATTGGCCAACACAACATTACACCAGTTGAAGATGGTGCCTTGAAAGCAATCAACTGCCATACTCATCTGGGATCTGGTGGCAACATGTAATGCGGCAGCTCCACAAAGTCTAATGACAGTAAATGCAATCACCATGAGCTCAGGACGGGATATGGTTTTTATGTCTATCCCTTTGTCTTTAGCCTGGCTGTTGCAGTACTCTAGCCGGAGGCTATCGACAGACTGGCCACCTGGCCTAGTCTCGTATAGAGTCAAGTCTTTGCCTCTCTTAAGCAAACCAGTCAAGAAATAAATTTCCTCCGGCTCGATTTCGAGCCAGTGCCCGCCAATGAAGAAGCACTGGTCCTGTATGCTCCATCTGTCAACCAGCCACTGCAAAAAATCTACCTGAGCCCTCATGCCAGGAATGGTCCAGAATTTGTACAGTCCGCATGCCCTCAAAGCATCAAGTGAAGGCTAATGATTCCATGCGGCAGTATCCACGTCCTCATGCTGTCGTTCATGCCAATCTAGCATGATGTACTCTCCGCATCAAGTATAAAGATTAATTAGATTACTAGAAAACATTTTGATTGGTCCATTTTTGAGCAATTTTGGGTTCAAAACCCTTGCTGCGGGGTACGCACCCTCCACGTTAGACACAGTGCCTGGGTCCGCACTTTGTCTACACGGAAGGTGCGGACCCCAAGCTTTTTCCCAATGGAGAAAAAGTCGGGGTCCGCGGGTCCGCAATGGTAAACCTACGGACCCCCGCGCGTGGGTTTCGCGCCTAAAAACCCTCCCAAAAAATGAAATGAGGGACTAAATAAAAAAGCTAAACGGTTGAAAATGAAGAGTAGGATGATGTGGATTACCTGGAGAAGACGGCGCTCGATTCCGACGGTTGGATTTTCCACAATCTTCACGGGAACTTTTCTAAGCAAAAGCACTATTTTCTCACCCAAACTCGAACGATAAAAATGAATTGACAAAGGCCCTTTTTATAAGTTTTTTGAGTAAATAAATCACAAATTTGTTTATGTTTCACTTTGAAAAGGTATTTTGCAACGCTTTTTATCCATTTCAAACAGGTATGAGTAATGTTTGTGTTTTTGGGCAGAATAAAGGATTATTCAAGCAAAATCTATCATTTTCAACGAAAAAACTAGTAGAGTCATCTTTAAGCCCTTTTCTGACTCCTAAAATATGAAAAGATTGCCGAGCGTTTCTTTTACACTTGTTAAAACAGAATTAAAAGACGATCCACTTACAGCTCTTTTTCGACCGTAAAAACATGAAAAGATTGCCAGAATTTTGTCGTTTCGAATTCCATATTGGTCATAAAACGTCGTGTCGTTGATTGCTTTTTTACTTTTTCAGATCAGTGACACTAATAACGAAAAGTACTCCTTGGTCGTAAAAGATCAAGCGATTCTCTCAAGTATTATTTTATACTTTTTCGGGCTTGGGAGACACAAATTTACGAAAAAGGTCAACCCTGGAGTCTTCTTAAGCTTTTTCAGACTCTCTAAAATTGAAAAACACCGAGTTTCTCCTATACTAGACTCATTACAATTTCATAGTAAAGGACATGTTCAATTACAAACAGGAACGAACCACTCCTTCTTAGGGTTCGAATCTAAACTAAGTTGGACTCATCCGAAGGATGAGCTTATAATCAAGCAAATGTTACCCTCCTCAAGCTTGTCAAAAATAAAGAGGTACTTGCCAGAAATGGTGGGGGAAAGGGAGAAAATGAGTCTGTTTGTCATACTTGTAACCACTCTTGAACACGACACTTTCATTCACCTGGGTTGGGAAATCCTTTGCCTAACAGTTGGTCAAACCACATTGAATGTCTTCAGCCAGTTTTTGGGTATTAACTTTGGGTCAATTGTTACCAAGCCATCTGTCGTGTCATTATGTGTTCAAGAGGTCACTGCCAATAAGCCATTCATCTGCAAAATATCTGTCATCCATCTTGACCATCCCTGAGTCAGTCCTTGCAACTAAATTTCTTCAACTTGATCTATGATTTCGTGTTATGGGCTTGCCTACAACGGATCGCTTTCTATCGACATCGGCACATTACCTAGAAAGATGATCTAGGAATCGTCAGTACCTTGAGATCTGCATGCCTCAATGGCAGGTTTCTTGCCTTTGACGACAGTTTACATCATTGACTTTCAATCGAAGGATTCCGTGACATGTTCGACATCAACACATTTATTCACATCTCATGGATTGTACTGGGTACTTTGAGAGCCATTGACATCACTGGTGGTTTCTCTCACACTTGTTAACAGTTTACATCATTGACTGGTAATCAAGTGGTTTCTACCATGTTCGACTTCAACACATTTATTCGCATGGATAGAATCATACTATTTCGGGATATAGAAATGAAGACCCTGGATCTAGTTTCCACCATCCAGGCTGCGAGGAATTTTGTATTCATTATGTTGTGGACTATTCATAAATAGGTGGCTGCGTCCATACTGTGTTCAAACGAGTCTATACTTATGATGTTTTACAAGATCATTCATGTATCATAGCAGTAGATAGTTTTCTAGTTAGTTTTGATGTGAGTATGGGAATGCCTACCTCAGCGATGATATGATCTCATATATATATCTTGCATTGAATGTTTTTTACAGGTTCCGACCGGGCTCTCCACAAGATGATCCTCGAAATGATAAAGTACTTCACTCTTCCTATATGATAAATGAAATCCTCATCTACTACAGACTTCGCACTTTAGGGGGCAATCTGTTACACAAAAATATCATCACCATGATTATTTGCAGTCAGTATGGGTCTATCATCACTTGTACTGTCCTCCTAAGCAAGTCTAAGAACTCAGCTCTTCAAATCAAGCTTTAGAAGTGGGAGAAAGACATTAAAAATCAATGTAACTCTGGTTCCACACTTTCTCTCATCGTCACCTGCGGTCCCGCACCTTCTATATACAAAATCTGCATACCTACCCGCTCTGTTCCTAACGGTGTAGGTGCAAACCCCTGTGAAAGTCAAAAGGCGCAAATTTTATCTTAAAAAACTCACTTTGGGTTAATTCTAGAGTTTTCTAGAAGGAATTTTGACGTGGATTGTTTGCTCTGAGGTGGTTCATGCATCCCAAAAGAGAAGGAGCTAATCCCTTGACTAAAGGAGCTATCCCTTTGAAGGAGGGATTTATCCCTTTAAAGGAGGACCTAGTAACTTCCCTCCATTGCACTATAAATGCAGGCATTAGGGTGAGGTCTAGGTAGGTTAGAAGCTGAACATTTTGAGGGTAAATGCTGGTGAAATTGAGACTCTTTGGTTGAGCTTGAGAGGAGAGATCACATACCTCTTGGTTCCATTGGAGAGTGAGTGAAACTTGTCAAAGTAGAGGAGACATCTTGTTGGACCCTGGGAGGAGCTTGCACAGCATCAAGGCAAAGGTTGTAAGGTTCTTCTTCTTTTGAATTAATACAATCAAACTCATTTTTCTCAACAAGTATCTTATGTTATTTGTTTCATGGACTCCTTGACTTTCATGTTAAATATGTTTTATGCAATTGGTTTTTCAGGTGCTATTTAATGTGTTTGCCTTGTTTGTGTTTGCAGATTCGTGAAAAGGAGCTCATTTGGATCAAAGGAGCGAGGGCATCCACAAGCTTGCATTGGACCAAAGGTAGGCCCTAAAAACACTTGTTTGCTATTGTTTATTGAAGCATATTTAGAGAAAGATAGTGTCTGGTTGCTTTGCTTGTCGTTAGGTCTTCTTTAGATTCTAGGAAGGTCTATCTTGTCCGCAAGATCGACACTTTCCGTGCGACACTCCATTTTCTCCTTCTCCTATTGTTTCTCCCTCTATTGTCTTCTATGCTACATGATTGATATATAAAATACATCAACCTCATACATAAAATAATGCTTTGTTTTTATAAATGAAATATATATTTATAAATATGGAAACATAGCTTTCAATTAAAAAAAAGAAGTCATTGGTTCGCCCAAAACAAACTCATTCATCGACTTTCATATGCTGTTAAACACAACCACACCACCATATTGGATCAAATACGTATGACACACCATTTTGGTCCACAAATTTCAATTTTTATTATAGTGCATCACATGTATGCACCGGTGCACATGTATGACATTTTCGCACCAGTACATAACTTTCAAGTTATTGAATGCACCGAGCTATAGCTATATTTTTCAATGTTATTTTTACACTGCATTTTGTAAATATAAACACATCGAGCATAATGCACTATGTACAATTTATAGCTTTCTGGATCCATTTTCATTTATTAAATTCCCTGCAACCTTAGTGGTGTATTACGTTCACGCAATGAATCGTGATCCGCCCTGTAAATTTATAGGTTCTGCAACTATCGATGCAAGTAGAACATGTCGAGTGCAGCACGCAGGGAAAAACAAATTGGAAAACAATGGAAATTTTAAGCTAATTTCCAATTCTAATCTGTTAAAAATTTAAATTATAGAGAAAAAAATATATTACTTGGACATTTTCTCGTGGGGGAGGCATTGTTGAAATGTAATGGAGAAAAAAAATTACTATGGTTTGAAAAAATAAAAAGTTGGGCAATGAGCATAGTATGAAAGGATGGTGAACAAGAGAAGCACCAATGTTAGGGTGCTTGCATGAGGCAAGAGTGGCACTTGTGCTTTAGATCTCTCCAACAATATATGGTAAAACAAAAATTTATGGTCCAGAGTTTTTTTTTCATTTAACCATCCTCTAGTGCATTACTATAACTGCATTGGTGTGGAAGATATACAAGAGAACCACATTCTTTTTAAATTAAAATATATATAGCAATTCTTTTGTTAATATGTCCCCAGACATTCTAATACAGGTTTGACACCATGCTTTATCTGACTATAGCACCTCTCTTTTTTTTTTTAAATGAAAAATTACCTAGGAGTGCTCTTTAGAAGACGCCACAAGAAATTTTAGAACATTAACCACACCGGTGCATTGTTCGAAAATAACACTACATTTTTTTGAAATTTAAAAACTATAGTCGTGCTTCTTCTTAGTACAAATAGGGGCATTTTTACCACATGAAGGGCACCAATGTTCTGGATGTGTATAGAACTGAAATTCTTTAAAAGTAACCTTTTTCCAGTGTTATCTTTTATTAAGGCATCGGTGCATTGTGTTATTTAGTGCAACGTGATTTTCTATTTTATATATAAAAAACTCCATGGTGGTTGTATGGATAGAAAAGTACCAGTGATTTTGTAGTCTGTAGAGGCACCATGTAAAAAACATCTGCTAAAACATTCACCCACCCACCTCTGCTGATAGCCTCCACTATAAATGTATTTTTGGGCTATTTTTTAATGGCTTCCGCAGAAACCTTCACTATAACGTCTCTTCCTTGTAGTAGCAGAACTATGTTTTTGACACAAAATTTCAACACAATGTCATAGAAATTTAAAAATATATATGAAGTGAAAGTGTCAAAAATTAAATTTCAATTGCTCATATGAAACATTGCGTATAGGAAAATTTTTAAAAAATTGTTTAAAGAAACTAACTACTTCGAAAATATTTAATAGTTAAGAAATAAGGGAATATGCTTTTACATAGTGTCAATTCTCTTAAACATTAGAATGTTTGATTTTCTGTTTACTGGTGATTAAATGCTCAGATTTTCATATATTTTATTATGAATTGAGTCAATTTTTGGATGCAGTTTCTCACTTTTCATTCCAAATGGATTTTTCATAGAATATCTTACGTGATTACATAAAGGTTTAGATAAGCTATTTACAAATCGAATGTTATTTTCTGTATGAAAAATTACCGAAGTAGTTTAAATGTGAAAATGGTTTTGCTCCTTTTCATTCTTATTTTTTCCCATATCTTTGTTTGAGAGTCACATTATCATTTATTATATGTATTTAGTTAATTGCAAAGCAATTGTTGCTATTTTTCCGAAACCCAAGAGTGCAAAGTTAAAGAGACAAAATCACTGGAATGAAAACTATGAATATGCTAGTGAACTATGACTTGTCGTCTGGTCATCAAGTCATGTGAGTGTGTGTTTGCATGATCACCTATGCATCTTTGAATTTTTCACACACTTAGTAATTTTTCTGAAGTTCTAACCAATGGAATCCCCTCTGATAGACAGACCATCACCCCGCCATCGATGTGATCTAATGTCACCCAGAACAATGCAGAAGCACCAAGAAAGTCTTTCCAAGTTGCTTTGATCGCAAGAGATCCAATTAACTTTCATGCTAGCCACCTGGAGAGTTGGACACGCGATTGAATCCTCTCAAAAAATTCATAGAGGCTACTGACCTTGCCTACTCTACTAACTGAGGAAATTGTGCAGACAAGCCAAACACTGGTGCTTGTATGGATAGAAAAGTACCAGTGCTTTTATAGACTGTAGAGGCACTATGTAAAAAAATCTGCTAAAACATTCGCCCACCCACCTCTCCTGTCAACCTCCACTATAAATGAATTTTTGTGCTATTTATTTAATGGATTCTGAAAAAACCTCCTCTGGAAAGTATTTTCCTTAAATTACAACGCGAGGTCATAGAAATTTAAAAATGTGTATTTAGTGAAAGTGTCAAAAATTAAATTGCAGTTTCTCATATGAAACATTGTGTATAGGAAAATTGAAAGAAATTGTTTCAAGAAACCAATTACTTGAAAATATTTAATAGTTAAGAAATAAGGGCATATGCTTTTACATAGTGTTAGTTCTCTTAAATCTTGGAATGTTCACTTTTCTGTTTACTGGTGATTAAATGCTCAAATTTTCATATATTTTATTATGAAGTGAGTCAATTTTTAGATGTAGTTTCTTGCTTTTCATTGCGAATTGATTTTTCATAGAATATCTTATGTGATTATATAATGGTTTTGATAAACTCTTTACAAATCAAATGTTATTTTCCATATGCAAAATTACTTTAGTTTAAATGTGCACATGGTTTTCCTCCTCATTCTTATTTTTTTTCCATATCTTTGTTTGAGAGTCACATTATCATTTATTATATGTATTTAGTTAATTCCAAAGAAATTGTTGTTGTTTTTCCGAAATGCAAGAGCACAAAGTTAAAAAGACAAAACAGTTGGAATGAAAACTGTGAAATAAAAAAATGTTGTTATCGACAGAATAACTATTATGATTACTAGTTGTATAGTATTATTGTTATCCAAATTGTATACCTTATTGTTAACAGCTCATTACTTTGTGAAATTCCAACTATGTTTATCATGTTTGTGAATAATTCGAACACAATTGTTCTTTTGTTGATAGAAATGAAAACGGATATTTAGTAACTATTTTTTATTGTAGAAAATATATTTCACCCTTGATATTTACTTTTGTCATAGCTATGGTAATTGAAATTTGAACGTTAATACAATTACTTATTTATGGACTATGAAAAGTACAATTTGAACTTGACTACAATTGTTTCTACAAGAATGATGTATTTTAGTTTGTTAGAATACCAATAACAAAGACTATTTTTTTACCTTGAATATTGTCATTTAACTTTGACCAATCTTTACAGTTTGTTCTATTCTCTTATCTTTATGCTATAGAAAATG
The DNA here is from genome assembly GCA_031772625.1 of Pinus tabuliformis. NCBI lineage: Eukaryota > Viridiplantae > Streptophyta > Pinopsida > Pinales > Pinaceae > Pinus > Pinus tabuliformis. The sequence continues at coordinate 353,193,324 of CM062811.1, forward strand.
AACATTGACAAATTGTTTTAAAAAATAATAAGAATTAATATCTAATGTCTGAAATCATTTTTTTATTCCTCATAATCAAATCTGTGCTTCCCACTCCCCCCGTGTTGTCCCCCTGTATGTTTTGCAAAGAAATTGCAACTGCTTTATTTTTTTCATAATAGATCATATATTAAATGACATTTAACTAATATCTTTGTTATTCATATAAAATTACAATTTCCTACTATCATTTTAATGATATTTATTAAGTATTGATTGTCATCAATCTTGAAATTTTCCTAGTACTTATGATAGATATGTTTCATATGCTTTAGAAATTAATATCAGGATCATTCAAGACATTCAATCTGTAAAAGATAAAATCTACTTACGAACTCTGGATTAGATAATTTCACATTTGGTGATTTTAATTGTATTATTCAATATTAAATGAAATTAATTCATTTGACAAATAATAATAATAAATCATTTTGTAAGATTTTTTTCGAAAAAATAAAAAGGCACTTCCAATTCTAGAATTACAACTTATCATATTTTATTCTTTAAAAATTTCCTTGTGTTCTTGTATATATATGCAATGACAATAATAGCTACAACTAGTTGTCCTAAATAGTACTAATTACATTTTGTAAAGGTTATAATGATAGCTTTGCAGGAAGAAACTCTCATATAAAAAAGTATGTGTATCAAAATCGAATTTCATGAAAATCAATAATTCACATTGTAACTAAGGAATGCAAAGCTATTTATGTTTATCCATATGCATTGTTCTTTCCACAATCAATTTCACACAAATTTATTCGCATAGTTATTTCTATAGTTGCGAAATACATTCATCAATAATAATAGTAATAATGAAAACAAAATAAAATACAAATGCGCATGGGCATAATTGCAAAGAAAATTCATGAGGGAAAAAACATCTCATGATCTCATTGTACTAAACACTACGTTTCGTAGAATCTACTAATAATATAATAACCACTAGTTTTCTATACGTAGAAGAACATCTTCATAGATTTTTCCATAGGCTAACACCAAATAGTATTATGCACGTGAATCCTCAAAAAAAAATTAACCTCACCATCGATATCCATGTTGCATTCTCATTAGAATCACAGGGTATCACTCAATCAAGAAACATTTCGAGCCTAATATCTAATTCATTAACTATACTTTCTCAACATATTCTTTGTGTATCACTAATTTATCTCACTAATTATATATAGATATGAGCTACTCATTAGTACACCATCAATACGAACAACAACTACAATAGCAACAGATACACCAACACCAGCACCAAGAGCACACCCAGCCAATCCTCATAGCTTTTTCTCTAATCCAGGAGAGCTAAATCGAATACTAAATAATGGTCTATTTAAAATATATATGTATATATATACTTGAATTCAATGAATAAATATCGAAAAGTGTATTTTATAATATTTTTAGATACAAACCTATCGATATATTTGCAAATAAATGTGATAACATCATTGTCTGTGGATTTACTAAATCAATATTAATAAAGGTACCTTGTTTTAATTATGTTTTGCATGCCAATTGTGAATACCAACTTTCTTTATCGGGAACGTAGAGATATTGATACCTTTGCAACTAGATATGATAACATGATTGCGTGTGGATTTATTGAATGGATATTAATATTAGTGCTTGCTTTTAATTAATTTCTACATGCTCAATGCTAATGCCAAGTTTCTTTATTGGGAACTTAGAGAATTCTTTGAGTAGTTTGTACGTTATGAGCTATTTTTATGATGGTTATGAGATATAGTAGGTCATAAACATGAATATTAATTTGGCTAAACGTGCTACAATATGCAACACTAAAATTGGTAAATGAGATTTGATAGTGTATATGGTTTTGATCTTTCTTCAATTACTATTTGCATCCAACTAGCACTTGCGTAGTTGTTTGGACAAAAAATAAATAGTACAAAGTACTTAATGAAAAACAACGTATCTTCACTCAAGAACACAAACTGAATTAAAGTTAACATGTCCATACTCTGTCACCCATTGCGTGAGCTTTTACTGTGTGGAGTCATATCAAAGTATGGATGTATGAGAATGCAGAAGTTTATGTTATTTTTTCTAGACAGCATCCTTTTGCACATATTTGAAACATCGTCCTTTTTCACATATTTGAAATTGTTATGTTTTCGTTTCAAATAAAGAAGGCTAATTTTTCATGCAATTGTAATAATGATTATTTAATAGAACTCAATCTAATGACTATCATATCTCATAGAAGCTATGCGAAGGTGTTTTTATTCTCTTGATATTACCCAATGGCATATCTTCTATTTAAAAGAAGAATGTTCAAAGCACAAATTCATGTTCATATTACTTTTACTGTGTCCACCAAACGATGTTATTGAATATGGAAGTAATTATTATCATATCTCATAGAAGCTATGCGAAGGTGTTTTTATTCTCTTGATATTACCCAATGGCATATCTTCTATTTAAAAGAAGAATGTTCAAAGCACAAATTCATGTTCATATTACTTTTACTGTGTCCACCAAACGACGTTATTGAATATGGAAGTAATTATTCGGAAATGGTTGTGCATATCTGGGAACAAATGCATGTTCGATAGCACTTTGACTATTCCCAAAGCTTTGTCCAATAGTTATCCAAATAAATAATATATTGACCATTGTATGAAAGAAGCTATATGCCAATGTTTAGTTACATCATTTAGTGTGAGTAAAACAATTAATAATTACAAGCCTTTGTTACTATATTAAATGTAAAACATTTTGGTATCTTTTCGACTGATCAATTTTGCCTTAGGTTTCTACATGATATTCTTGTATTGTCATATTAAATACCTATAGAATAATGGACATGATCACAATGAGGTCATATTTATTTTATTTTGTACATTCCCGGTATTTAGTAGATGTATATTTTTATGCACTTGGCTTCTGAGAAACCGAAAATACCAGAAATACAAAACAATATAGCTTGAAATACATAAATGTCAAATGAAATGAGAGAGGAAGAAAAGATATTTTTTTATTTAAAGGCATAATACAATGTTCACTTGTCTCTTCGAGGGGCCAACCTCCAACAAAGCATAGCTCAATTACAATAAGACTCGATACTTCTTCCCTTGCTATCTAAGAATATTTCTAGCTTTATGACATCCAAAACCCTATCTATTATTGGTCCCTTGCATAACATGGGTTAACCACTATATTTAATAAATATGGTGCATTTATAACTAATTTTGGTCCCTTCTCTTTAATGTGGGTCAACTACTTACAATTATTATTAATATGGATAATTACTTACTGGTTATATTGACTAAAATAACTAACTATGACTTTGACGAGGCTTATAAATCAATAAGGGAGTTAGGGTTGGACCCTAACGTGCCCTCCCACATCAAAAGAAGCCTTTTCGTCCAGGCTGAAGTTGCAGAAACTGCTGAAGAATATTGGCTAGTTCACATGTCACATCTTCTCGAGAGGTGTCTTTCTGCTTGATGAGCTTGATCATGCAAGTGTGGAGAGGTATTTCACAAGTATCGAGGACTTGTTCAATTCGGAGCTAGAGTAAACCTTCCTCATCCAATTCTAGTAGAATGGTTTGAAACCTATAATTATTTCCCACAACTTTCTTCAGGCGAGATACATAGAAGACTGGGTGGATTTTTAAGTAGTGAGCAAGGCCAATTTGTAAGTGACTACTCCTATACATTGAGGTACATGATCATGCTTATATAATTTTGGGGCTAGTTTCTGGAAGAACATTTTTTTAGAGAGGTCTTCTGATAAGATTGGTGTCGCAGGAACACGTGGTCTCCTAATTGAAATGACTACTCCGAATACTGTTGGGAAGCCTTTTGCTTCATTAGATTGTGAGCTTGATGTAGATTATATTTGAGATGAGGAAACATGGTGGCATGGTTTTGCACGAGTTGATAAATTGATTGTACTTCGGAAGATCTAGCGATATAATAAGTTGGTGAAGGTGGTAGTTCTCCATACGCTACCTCATAGGGTGTCATCTTGGTGGCTTCATGATAGTTAGTATTATACCACACTTTGGCTGAAGGAAACCATTGTACCCATTGATGCCTCTTATTTGAGGTGAAGCATTGAAAATAGGTCTCCAAATATTTTTTGACAACTTTTGTTTGACCCTCAGTTTGGGGATGATAAGTTGTACTCATTTGGAGGTGTGTGCCATGTAGCTTGAAATGTTCCTGCCAAAAATTGTTGGTGAAAGTGGCATTTCAATCAAGCACAATGGAAGTTGGAAGGCCATGGAGTTTGAATATTTAGTCCATGAAAACTTGAGCCACCAATGTCGAGGTAAATGGGTGAGGGAGAGTGTAAAAATGAGGATATTTAGAAATTCTATCAACAACCACCATGATGACAGATTTCTTTCATGACTTTGGGAGACCAATAATGAAATCCATGGAAACATTTTTCTAGATTGAAGTAGGGAGTGGCAAGGGTTGAAAGGTTCCCATTGTCTTGATTTTTTCACCTTTGTTACACTGGCATACTTCGCATTCAGCTACAAAAATAAGAATGTCATGCTTCATGTTGGTTCAAAAGACAAAGTGACATGCACATGCATAAGTCTTCTAAAAGCCTAAAGGTCTAGCAATGGGAGAGGATTGAAATTCTTCCAAAATGTGGGGTTTGAGGATGGAGGTTCTAGCTAACACCACCCTATCTTTATAGTGAAGAACCTCCTCCTTCCAAGATTAACCTTCTGAGGAAGTAGGATATTCTCATAATCTTTTAATGAGTTGGGACATATAAGGGTGGGAAAACCATTCATGATAGCCTTCTTCAATCCAATCTTGTATAGGTAGCGAGATGGATAACATGGTGTCATCATCCCCAAACTGGTGCGATAAGGCATCTGCCATTACAATTTCATGCCCCTTCTTGTAAATTATCTCATAATCATATCCCAACATTTTTGCAAACATTTATTTCGTTATGGCGATAATAGGTGCTACTCTAGAAAAATATTTTAGGCTATGATGGTCAGTGCAGATTTGGAAATGACACCCCAATAAGTATGGTCACCAAGTATCTACTGAATGTAAGATGACCATCATTTCTTTCTCCTATGGAGAATGATCTAGATGTTTTCCACTGAGTTGTTGACTTGTGGAAGCCAACAGTCTACCTTCCTGCACTAATATTGTGCCAATGCACGTACTTGAAGCATCACATTCAATCACTAAATATTAGGTGAAGTATAGTAAGGCCAATAATGGAGTAGATCACACAACCTATTTGAGATCCAAGAATTCCTAATGAGCTACATCGGTCCAGAGAAATGAATTTTTTTAGATTATTAGTGAGGGGTTTGTCAATGTGTCCATAATTGTGGATAGCTTTGCGATAGTAGCCAGTGAGACCCAAGAATTCCTATAAACTCTTCAAGGTTTTTGGTTGGGGCCAATCTTGAATTACTTGAATCTCTTTCAGATAAACTCTCACTATGTCATGGCCCATAATGTTTCCCAAATGCTCTGCCTCTTTGATGCCAAAGGAGCACTTGGATAATTTGACAAATAATTTGTGATCTTCGAGCAATTGCAATATCTAGTCAACATGTTGAAGGTGTTTTTCCCATGTTATTTTGTAGATGAGAATGTCATCAAAAAAAACTAGGATAAATTTTCTGAGATATGATTTCAGAAGGTGTTTCATGAGGCTATGAAAAGTGGATGGATCATTAAAGAGACCAAATGGCATGACCACGAATTCGTAATGGCCTTTATGAGTGTGGAAGGCTATCTTAGGAATGTCAACTTCCCTCATGTGTATTTGGTGATAAACCGAGTGGTGATAGTGAGCTTGTTAAGGGCCCTAAACTCAGGACACGTATGCCATTCTCCATACTTCTTTAGAACCATGACCACCGAAGATGAATAAGGGTTGGCACTAGACGAATAACACTCGCTTCACGAAGTTCCTTGATGAATTTTTCAATTTCATTATTTTCTGTAAAAGGATATCGATATGGGTAGAAATTTGGCATCTAGGCACCTAGGAGAAAAGGGATGTTATGATTATGTTCACCCGTAGTGGGTGGGAGCTCCTTAGGTTTGTGAAAGACCCGTTGGTGATGATATAATACCTATTACATATCAAGATGAATATGAGGAGTGGATTCAATGGCTTGGATGGGATTAAATTGGGGTACTACCCCATTATACCCTTTTTTAAAAGCTTCTCCATTTGATGTGACTTGATGATAGTAGTATCACCTACCTTGAGTCCCCTCAATGTATGTTTGTTCGTTCTCCTTAAAGCTCATATATAACTACTGGAAATCCATTGCTATAGGTCCCAATGTGCGTATCCATTCAGCACTAAGGACAATGTTGCAACCACCAATTTCAATGGAAAACATGTTGGTTTTGAGTTGATAATCCCCCATCTAAAGCTTAATATTTTAACAACTTCCTTCACATTTCATGGTCCCCGCCAACTGCGATAAGGACATGGAAAGTAGATACTAGCTGTTCAAAACAATGAACAACTTCTACTACTATCTTATGAAAATGTTATGTGTGCTGGCACTATCAATGAATACCAATATTAGCCAATGTTTAATAAAACCTCATATTTTGAGAGTCTGGGGAAAAGAAATTCCATCCAGCTGGTGCAGCTGTGAGATCATTGCCTGTGTGGGTTTGAGGTTCAACCACTTCTTTGTCAGGGACTTCAGTGGATGAAGTTTCAATGGCTGAGTTGTTTTCAGTAGAATCAATTTGAAATAATTTTGGTTCCTTGAATTTATGTCCTAGGGAGTACTTTTCATCACAGTAGTAGTAGAGTCCTCTTTTCCTTCTTTTAGCCATTTCTCTCGGTAACACATTTTGAACCTTAAGGGTTTAGGTTGGGCCTGTAGCTTAGGTGGGATGTTCCTTTACAATGAAATTTCAATGATTGGACTAGGAATTTAAGACACCTTCTACATCTAAGGCCTTGCAGTATGTGTCCAACTAAGTAGTTGGGCGATGCATTCAGACATGGACTTGGATGGCTTCAACATTCCAAGTAAACTCCATCTCCTAGTCCTTCAATTATGATGGCCAATTGTTCAAAAGCGGCAATGTAGTCCCTTATTGTACCTGTTTTCCTTGGTTTAGTGAGACGACCCAAAAAGTTGGATTCTTTATCAAAGCGGTCATAAAATGGCTTTTGAGAACATGTTCCAGGTTGGCTTCCCTAGATAACTTGTTTTATGCCACTACCACCACTACCATCTCTCTTGGTCCAAGTAAAGTGCTCCCACATGTAGTTTAGTTCCATCCTCCCAGATATTATTAAGGAGGAAATGTTGTACCAACTTTGCCACCCATAGTGTGCGGTTAGAGCCATCAAATTTGTACATCTCCAGCTTCGAAGTCCAATGGTTCAAGTATTGGTTTACTCCATGGAAATGAATGTGATGGGTGGATTTTTCTTCTATGTGTGAATCAAAACTATGCTCTTACCTCATGGGTTTGTGAGGCATCTATATAGCTTCCAATTTTTTCAAGCTGGGAGGTAATAGACACCTAGAAGCCATTAAATGTTTTCTCAAGTTTGTCAACCTTCTTGGAAACCCTTTCCGGAGCCAAAACTTGATATCTGGTACCAAGCATACACTAGCCTTTGTTAAATTTTGAGCTTACAAGTAAATGGTAACATTGCGACCAACTCGTCATCCCGAATCTTATGGAATAGGTCTTTTGCAAGTATCCCAAGATGGCCCCATACTGTATTATATTGCATCACAATTTTTGTGTGTATGACATGTATTTCAATGATATTAAATCAACAACAAAATAAGTAGATTGTGGAGAAGATGGTTTTTCAATATTGATACTTATTTATATTACTACCCATAAATGTTGGCTTTGATATTTTCAATCACTATTTATTAAGAGTGTCATATCTAGTAGTTTGTACATGAAAAATAACAACAACTCGTAATTTCCATTGCAACAACAAATTGAAAATATAAGTAGCAATAGCCCATGAGGCTTTGGATTGACGATGAATGGGTGCACTGTTAGGGCACTCCTTGCGATAGGTCACTGGTTGAAACCCCTCGTGGGTGCTTACCTAACAAAAAAAGAAAAAAGAAAAAAAAATATATAAGTAGAAATTAAATGAACCAAGCTATTTACAATTATACAATCAATGAAGCGATATTTAAATATTTCAACGGAACATAACAAACACATAGAAATTTTCTCTAGCGAATAATTTCTTGGTCTCACTTCTCAATGGATTTAGTAGTATTCACTAATTCACTTTTGAATTGCTTAGGTTCTTTTGCAATCATCTCTACAATGTAATTCTTTTTGTGCATATCTTTTTATGGATTTGTATTTACTCATTACGCATTTTATGAACACGAGAATTCTAATAATTATTTAGAAATATTTTAGGGGTTTGTATTTTCTCATTGCATCTTATCAATTGACTATTTATTTCTATTTTTCCTCTAATATGTGCACTTTCTTTTCCCTAGTATCTTAAATTTCATGTGAAGAAAAAACAAGTGCACTCTTTGCATGTCATAATTTGCAAGAAAATATGTCTACACAACACATAGTTTATTAAATTTACAAGAAATCAAGAAGCAGATATCGACAATGGATGCCCAAAGAATAGTTGACGAAAAAAAAAAAAAAACAAAATAATCTTCACCTTCTACACTTATTATTGGTCGAGCACCATCCATGACTCAAGCAAAAATAAAATATCCTGGTTCTCGAAAACTAGTTATTGGTTAATAAGCAAGTCATTGACATGAGAAAGATAATTTGTGCAAATTATTTCCAGACCAAACACATAAAATTCAAACACCCAAGTCCAAAAGTGTCGTCAATGGAGAAAAAATTGAGCATGATATAGATGTAGAAATTTATAGTTGTGAACAACATAACTGGGTTGTTAACTGTTTAGCATAAAATAAAAAAATAGTGGAGAAAATTATAGAAGATGACATTATTTTCAATCGACATCGTGTCACATTGGAAAATGAAAAGTGTGACAAGACCAACAAAAAATTGAGTGATGAAAAGGTAAACTTGAAAATTAATATATTATTTATCAATAACATGTGGATATTGATCTATTTTGGATTGATACAATGGGTCTCATAGTATTGCAACAATATACTAATGATGCAATTACTCGAATTGTTACCAATGTTCTTGTAGAAAATCATATGTTGAAAATGAAATTAAAACAACTACGAGACATTGCAAATCCAACTCCTATGTTAATGACTCCACTGGTAGCATAGACATGATCTGGATTTAAACACGAATGCAACAAATTATAGAGATAACCATAAACAATAATGGAAATAAACCAGCTAGGGCGATGGTAGCTTATCTCTGAGAAGAGATGTGGTGGCTACATGCCTCTGAACTGTTCTGAACTGTGTTACAATGAGGCTCGAAGGCCTATTTATTATTGAGAAACAATGGAAAACCCTTCACAACCCAAAACCTAACCCTAGAAAATGAAACGCCAAATTGTGGGCCCCATTTTGGGGTGAGTTGGACAGCCAACTTCCTGGGTCGCGAATTGGTCATATTATCTCTGTTTGACGCGCATGATAGCCCGTTGGAAAGATCTCTCTGAGGACTACAACAGAAAAGACGATTTTTTGTTAAAAAAATTTGCTGGCGGTAGATCTCCCAAAAAATGTCGTTTAGGGCCTCAAAATGGCTCCGGAAGTTTAGGACCTGAAAAACTGCTAAAAATAGTAAACCTCGCTATAATTAAGGAAACTGAAAAACTGAAAGAGATAGTTGTGGGGGTCCAAATGGGATAGGTGGGTGGCCACCAACATCCACCTAGATCATTCCTCCCCCCTTAGGAAGCAATGGTCCCCATTGCGTTGAGTTCCTCCCTGAGATGAGGAAGCTTTTGCTGAGCTAGGTCTCTGGTGAGCTATTCTGCAATCTCTGATGTGTCCAGAAATGGTGGGAAGCATGGTCGGCGATGGTCCACATTGAACACTCGCTGCAAGCGAAGGAATGGAGGAATGTTGTGATTCAAAGCATTGTTGCTCGTAGCCTTGTTACTGGTGTAAGAACCATGTCGAAGTGGTCTGAGTTTCTTATGGGTTCTGGTAAGGCGTTCTCTCTACAGATGCAACCAAACTTTGTCGCCCACCTGAAACTTGTGTGGTACCCCTATGGGTGAGGAGAAGTTGTTCCTATGTTTTTTCATGACCGTATCCCTTTGTTGTTGTTTCTGCGTGTAGGAACCCTTTGCGGGGGTCATGGATGTAGCAACGATCTTCCCCTTACTTTGGGAGTGAACTAGATAGAAAATGAATTTCCTAGTCTGGGAGATGAGCTTGCTGCCTTTCTTAGAAGTGATCAAAGAGTTGGCAGTAGGTAGGGCTACCTTTGCTATCCTGTATAATGAATCACCCAAAGAAATGATGACAGCACGAGGCCTTGACTCATACACAACATGTCGCCTCCACAAGTATGGTTGGCCTAATAGTACATCACAAACATCCAAAGGTGTAACATCACACAATACCTCATCTGTGAAGGGCTTAATGCTGCAGGGAAGGCGACACTGCTGGCGAACTTTGAGATCTCGTCCTTCATGAAGCCACCCAATACTGTACAGCTGTGGGTGTGGTGTAGTCAGTACACCCAACCGCTTCACAACTTCAGCCGAAATGAGATTCTTTTGGCTACCACTATCGACAATGAATTGCAGCGGCGAACCGTTCACCCACATCTGCGAGTGGAAAATACGTTCCCCTTAATCTGGATTTTCAGGCTCATTTTTTTGGATCTTGGCGGTGGCAACAGTGGTGCTGGGATCCGCATCAATGATCTACTTCCCTTTGCCATTCCCCTTCTCGAGTTTTGGCTCAGGGTTGGAACATGCATCTGATTCATAAGCCTTCATCTCCGCCACCAGCGACTGCTTGGTCCAACACTTACTTGTGTTATGAGTGGGACTCTTGTGGAACTCACACCACTTTCCTGTGTCCTTCTTTGGCTTTGCGGTGTTGTTCTTTTCTTGCGGCTTTGAGGGGTTGTCTTGGGTCACCTCGCCTTGGCTTTGTCCTTTGGGCTTCGGATTTGCAGATCTAAAGTTTCACTTCTTCTGTTTGAACTTTTGCTCGATTTTGACAGCGTATTGGTATGTTGTTCCGAGTGAGGAGATGTTCAAGAACTTCATCTCTTCCTGGATGTATCTATGTAGGCAGCCACGGTATTTGAGTACCAGATGTAGCTCAGAATCCTTGATACCCAACTGTGTGCGAAGGGTATGAAAAATGTTTGTGAAATCCGGCACATCTTGGTCTCGTCCCTGCTGCAATGTGGTCCATTTGATGTATTTGTCCTCATAGCTTTTGACAGGGTAGTACTGCTCCTTGATGGCATCCAAGAAGTCATTCCAAGTGGGTGCAGCTGAAAACAGTGAGCCTGTACTTTCATCCTTCTACTCGCAGTAGGTTTCCCACCAGTCCTTGACGTGGGGGGCTGCTTTGAGAAGAGCGAAAACAATCTTTTCCCGACTTGAAAATTTATGAACAGAAAAACACCCATCTAGCATATTTAACCATTTATCTATAGCATCTGCATCAATTTGACCCTTGAAGATGGGGATTTCAAAATTAACTCGTACCTTAAAGGGTTTGGCATTTCCAGAGTAGCTGTTGGAAGCAGATGCGTCTCCTCTAGGTAGCCGCTGAAGGATCTGCGCAAAGCTATCCATCATCGCGTTCCTTTGCCGCTCGAGGGCTTCTTCGAGCAAGATTTTGATAGGATCTCCTGCCCCCTCATCTTTGTTCTCATCTGCCATGGGAGGTCATTGAGATTTGCAAGGATGGTCTTGCAAAGGTTCGACCAGTTCAAGCCCTAACACCTTATAACCAGACCTCGTTGGGGACATGTAAAGAAAGACAGAGAAAAAGCAGACCACTCTGATACCACTAATCCGGATTTAAACAGGAACGCAGCAAATTACAGAGATAACCATAAATACAGATATGCGGTGGAAATAATACAGAGATAACCATAAATACTGAAATATGCTTACAAATAGTAATGGAAATAGACCAGCTAAGGCGATGGTAGCTTATCTCTGAGAGGAGATGTGGTGGCTACAAGCCTCTGAACCATTATGAACTGTGTTACAATGAGGCTCGAAGGCATATTTATTATTGAGAAACAATGGAAAACCCTTCACATCCCAAAACCTAACCCTAGAAGATGAAACTCCAAATTGTGGGCCCCATTTTGGGGTGAGTTGGACAGCCAGCTTCCCGAGGTCGCGAATTGGTCATATTATCTCTGTTTGATGTGCATGATAGCCCGTCAGAAAGATCACTCTGAGGACTACGACGGAAAAGATGATTTTTTCATACAAAATTCGCTGGCGGTAGATTTCCCAAAAAACGTCATTTAGGGCCTCAAAATGGCTCCGGAAGTTTAGGACCCAAAAAACTACTAAAAATAGTAAACTGCACTATAATTAAGGAAACTGAAAAACTGAAAGAGATAGTTGTGGGGGCCCAAATGGTATAGGTGGGTGGCCACCAACATCCACTTGGATAATTCCTGCCCCCTTAGGAAGCAATGGTCCCATTGCGTTGAGTTCCTCCCTAAGATGAGGAAGCTTCTACTGAGCTGGGTCTCTGGTGAGCTATTTTGCAATCTTTGATGTGTCCAGAAATGGTGGGAAGCATGGTCGGCGACGGTCCACATTGAACATTCGGTGCAAGCGAAGGAATGGAGGAATGTTTTGCTTCAAAGAATTGTTTCCTGTAGCCTTGTTACTGGTGTAAGGACCATGTCGAAGTGGTCTGAGTTTCTTATGGGTTCTGGTAAGGTGTTCTCTCTGCAAATGCAACCAAACTTTGTCGCCCACCTAAAACTTGTGTGGTACCTCTGTGGGTGAGGAGAAGTTGTTCCTGTGTTCTGTCATGACCGTATCCCTTTGCTGTTGTTGCCGCGTGTAGGAACCCTTTGCGGGGGTCATGGATGTAGCAACAATCTTTCCCTTACTTTGGGAGTGAACCAGATAGAAAATGAATTTCCTAGTCTGGGAGATGAGCTTGTTGCCTTTCTTAGCAGTGATCAAAGAGGTGGTAGTAGGTGGGGCTACCTCTGGTATCCTGTATAATGAATCACCCAAAGAAATAATGATAGCGCGAGGCCTTGACTCATACACAGCATGTCGCCTCCACAAGTATGGCTGGCCTAATAGTACATCACAAACATCCAAAGGTGTAACATCACACAATACCTCGTCTGTGAAGGGCTTGATGCTGTAGGGAAGGCGGCACTGCTGGCAAACTTTGAGATCTCATCCTTCATGAAGCCACCCGATATTGTACGGCTGTGGGTGTGGTGTAGTCGGTAGACCCAACCGCTTCACGAGTTCAGCCGAAATGAGATTTTTTTGGTTGCCACTGTCGACAATGAATTGTAGCGGCGAACCCTTCACCCACATCTGTGAGTGGAAAAGACGCTCCCCTTCCTCTTGATTTTCAGGCTTATTTTTCTGGATCTTGGCGGTGGCAACAGTGGCGCTAGGATCCGCATCAATGATATGCTTCCCTTTGCCATTCCCCTTGTTGGGTTCTGGCTCAGGGTCAGAACATTCATCTGATTCAGAAGCCTTCAACTCGGCCACCAGTGACTGCTTGGTCCGACACTCACTTGTGGTATGAGTGGGAATCTTGTGGAACTCACACCACTTTCCTGTGTCCTTCTTTGGCTTCATGGTTTTGTTCTTTCCTTGCGGCTTCGAGGGGTTGTCTTGGGTCACCCCGCCTTGGCTTTGTCCTTTAGGCTTCGGATTTATAGATCTAAAGTCTCGCTTCTTCTGTTTGAACTTTTCCTCGATTTTGATAGCGTATCGGTATGTTGTGCCGAGTGAGGAGATGTTCAAGAACTCCATCTCTTCCTGGATGTATCTATGCAGGCAGCCGCGGTATTTGAGTACCAGATGTAGCTCAGAATCTTTGATACCCAATTGTGTGGGAAGGGTATGAAAAATGTTTGAGAACTTCAGCACATCTTGGTCTCGTCCCTACCGCAGTGTGGTCCATTTGATGTATTTGTCCTCATAGCTTTTGATAGGGTAGTACTACTCCTTCGTGGCATCCTGGAAGTCATTCCAAGTGGGTGTGGCTGAAAATAGTGAGCCTGTACTTTCATTCTTCTACTCACAATAGGTTTCCCACCAGTCCTTGACGTGGGGGGCTGCTTTGAGAAAAGCGAAAACAATCTTTTCCCGACATGAAAATTCATGAACAGAAAAATACCCATCTAGCATATTTAACCATTTATCTACGACATCTGCGTCTATTTGACCCTCGAAGATGGGGATTTCAAAATTAACTTGTACCTTAAAGGGTGTGGCATTTCTAGAGTAGCTGTTGGAAGCAGATGCGTCGCCTCTGGGTAGCCGCTAAAGGATCTGCACAAAGCTATCCATCATCGCATTCCTTTGCCACTCGAGGGCTTCTTTGAGCAAGATTTTGATAGGATCTCCTACCCCCTCGTCTTTATTCTCATCCACCATGGGAGTTCGTCGATATTTCCGAGGCTAGTCTTGCAAAGGTTCGACCAGTTCAAGCCCTAACTCCTTATATCCCGACCTCGTTGGGGACATGCAAAGAAAAATAGAGAAAAAGCAGACCGCTCTGATACCACTGATCCAGATTTAAACAGGAACGCAACAAATTACAGAGATAACCATAAATACAGATATGCAGCGGAAATAATACTTCATTTCATAAATGTAAAATACTGAAATATGCTTACAAACAGTAATGGAAATAAACCAGCTAGGGCAATGGTAGCTTATCTTTGAGAAGAGATGTGGTGGCTACATGCCTCTGAATTGTTCTGAACTGTGTTACAATGAGGCTTGAAGGCCTATTTATTATTGAGAAACAATGGAAAACCCTTCACATCCCAAAACCTAACCCTAGAAGATGAAACGCCAAATTGTGGGCCCCGTTTTGGGGTGAGTTGGACAGCCAACTTCCCGAGGTCGCGAATTGGTCATATTATCTCCATTTGACACGCATGATAGCCCATTGGAAAGATCTCTCCGAGGACTACGACGAAAAAAAAGATTTTTTGATACAAAAATCCCTGGCGATAGATTTTCCAAAAAACGTCGTTTAGGGCCTCAAAACGGCTCTGGAAGTTTAGGACCCAAAAACTGCTAAAAATAGTAAATTGCACTATAATTAAGGAAACTGAAAAACTGAAAGAGATAGTTGTGGGGTTCCAAATGGGATAGGTGGGTGGCCACCAACATCAACCTAGATCAAGACACCATCATCGTCTAGTCCTATTGTTGCAACACCACAAACATTCAACAAGATTGTGAATCTACTTAAAGTAGTGAAGACATGTTTGCAAGATAAAATAATGAAATTTATAGACTTTCTTAATAGTAATCTTATAGAAAACAAGAAATTCGTTGACAATGAATTAAATAATTTTAAGCGTAGGCTAGCAGTACTGTTTCATTTTGAAAGCAAAACCAACATTTACCAAATGTTGAACAAGTGAAGCAATTGGAAGTAGGATGGGCAGGAAGGGTCACTACACTTAAAAATATCAACTCTTCTTGTAGTGAACTATTCAAAAGGAGAGATGATGCCTATTTAAGGGAAATAGACATTATAAAAGGATTAAATGGTCTAGGCACGCTCCAAGATTCTATGTTAATTTCAAATGACATGTTACAAATTCAATTATAGAAGAAAAATAGAAAATGGAAATAGATTTTGATAACATCATTGATTACTAATTAACATATTGACACATGTCTAATTAATTTTTCTGAGGTCAATAAGCAAAATGCTAGGTTGGTTTTCAACGTGCAGGAAGAAATTAGAGAAATTAAAGAACATATTTTTACCAAAATCTTGAAAATGAAAGTCACATTTGCCCCTGATGTGGACTACATTAAAAGAATAGTTGGCACATTTCTTGAATGATTCATTAACTCGTAATACTTCTTATAGATTGTTGCTTTCTAGCGGCAAATAACATTCAAGGAAGAAGAACAACAATTTCCAGTACAACAAATCATTTTAATTTACAATTTTATTTGGACATTTGTCATTCTAATTAGCAATTTTTTCTTTGAATACTTTGTTTTGAATATGCTCTCATATAAATCAGGGTTATTCCCATGCTCATCGATAGTTTATTCAAACATTTCTGTTACATTTAGTGTTGGGTTGTTTCTTTAAATGAAATTGAACATTTGCAAATGATTTTCCATTCTAGACATATATATCTTAATAATAGAATGCTACAACAAAAAGTTTTGATTAACATAGCAGCTTTTTTCTGCATAGTCAAAGGTTTACACAAGGAATATCATACTTAAAATACTATAAATTCAAAAATCATAGATATAAATTAAATTAAACTAGTTTTTACCTTGTGAGAAAAATTGTTTTCAATGTTGATTTCTTGAGTCTAAACATGGTACAAACTTGTTTTTATTTAAAATTTGAACCAAAGGAACTATTTTGCATTCATAAATACTTGACTATTTATGATAAAAAAAAATTATTTGTATTCGACCATATGCTTTGAAACTTTATTTTATATCTCATATTGTGTTATTTATTAAAATAAAAATTAACATTATTGGTAACTGCAATTCGTCTAAGTTAAGATTTGATTAAATCATTTAAGCATGAATTGTGACTCTGTTAAATGATGTGAAAAAAGAATTTTCCAATCTAAAATATTACCAAGAATATTAGCAATAAAATCTTTTAGTGTGCAGTGTAGAGTTCCACACAAAAAAAAATCTACTTTCATTGAGATTTCTTCGTACAAACAAAGATTATGTTCAATGGAATGTGGTTTTGTATACAAATTTATTTTCATTTTTCATAACTTTTACTCAATTGACTACTGATATTGATCTGAAAATGGGGCACTTAGGCTTCTTGTCTAGCTTAAAAGAACCTCTCCCACTTCCAAAGCTTAAATATTCCCAAGTCTTATTGATTAACCATTGTGGAAATAAGAAATGATTGAAATTATAGGTGTATGCTGATATTTGTTTTTAACTAATTATATGCCTTAAATTCTGTTGTTGTGTTGTAAGTTGATGTGCTCAAAATGATTTATAAATACATATAACATTAAATAAAGTAGCATAGACAATGCAGCAATAAAACACACACAAAATAAAAATATTAATTAGGAGTTCACCCAAAACTCTTGGGCTATGTCTCCGTGAGCTTTAGTCAACTCAACTAGGCTCTCTGGGATTATAGAAATTTCCTTTTACAAGCTCCCTAGCTCAAGTCCATTGGTTTTACATAGAAACAATGGGTTTAGACACCATTTTCCTTAGCTCTTGAAGCTCTCAGCTTTCGCTCTGGCTCTTGGCTCTGGCTCTTGACTCTAGCTCTTGGCTCTAGCTCTAGCTTTGGCTCTTCCGCTTTGGCTTCTTTGGCTCTCTAGAATGTACAGCTCTTTGGCTTTCCACTTGAACTCCATGTGACTCCATTGGCTACTCTGCACTTCAGCTTTTGCTTTCTGTGCTTTCTTTTTCCTATTGTTGCCTTTTTGTGCTGCTCTCTTTCACCTTAGCCTCCTACTTTGGCTTCACTTTATGATTATTCTTGGTTTTAGCAACAACTCCCACAACCTTCAACAACACCCACCTCTGTCGTTCTGTGGCTTTTTAAGCCAAATCAATGGTATCGATTCACTTTCTCTTCTCGGGCTTTTCTAGCTTCTCGGCCTCCATCCACTTGAATCCCCCTCTGAGTATTAGCAATCATTTCTAAACACCCTCAAGGATGGTGGCCACCTGTTTTGCAATGAAAAAAGGCCACTGGCATGTTGAGATCCCAAAGATATCATTTCTCTACTTACACAGGAAAATACACAAAAATCCTGTAAAAATCCGCCCAAACACGTTTATCGAACTTCAAAAATTATGAACTCTGCCTTATTTTCCATTGGGTTCGCCTGAAATCACTATTGCAAGTCGCAATGCCCATGTTTCATGGTTTCCCCTTTGTATTTTAAAAATACATCAAACATTGCAAAATCCTGTCAAATTGGCTTTAGCCAGATTTGAAAGATTATATTTTTTCATTCGCAAACCCTTTCAGGTCCATTTTCATTGCTTCGCATATATCGCGTGGACTTGGGATAAGTCATATGGCGCGGCCTATGTCGACGTGACCCGCCGATGCCAATATCGACAATCATGGTATTGCTTGGCATGGGGTCCCGCCTCTGCCTCGTGGAATCGCCGACTGTGATCCGCCAATTTGGGCGATTGCACCATCGCATCAGCCCGGGACCATTGCCTTCGGTATACACTACGTGCCTTCGATCCGACCCACCAGATCCGATCATTGGAGGTTGCTAATCCGGGGTCCCTTCCACTCGACCTTAAGTACTCCTCTTTGCCTCATTCGATGCGATTTTACATTATAAGGGTCTTTTGCCCATTTTTAAAGGATTTTTTCCTCTTTTCCCAAAGAAAAATGGCGAACTTCTTTTTGTGATAACTTCTCCATCTGAAGTCCATTTTCACCCATTCAAGTTACGTTGGATTCAGAATGAGGATATCTCTACAATGAGACTATTTTTGAGAGAAGCTTGCGAGTTTCATTTTCCTCTGATTTACAAAGGATTTGTGCCATTTGGCACCTTTTACCTCTAATATGAAGTCTTTTATACTTAGAGGTTTATCCAAGACCCATTTTTGGATCAGATATGCATTATCAATAACTAAAGTACTAGCCATAATACTAGCAATAAATGAGTTTTGTGGAAGGTTTGTGCAATCAAAGCTATGCGAAGAGGTTTTTTGTTCTAAAATTACCGGATGACCTACATTTTACTAAATTAAGTGTGATATGGATTATTTTTAACTAAAACACTATCTATAACATTAGTAGTTGGCACAAAATGTAGAAATCCACATAAAATGCACTTCCACAAGAGGATAAACAAACAAACATTCAAAATATTCGAAAGTAAGCATTATTTACACTTAAAAGTATGAGTAATCACTTCGTATATGTCTCCAGATATAGCATGTTTGAAGGAAGTTCTGCAAACATAGTTGTGCATAGAATCTAATGCCGAACAAGCATGGGCTAAGACAGAAATGTAGATGAAATGAAGACCCCACTTAGTTAGAAATAGAGATAGGGGGATATGCACTATTTATCCCCAAAGTATTAGAAAAAATATCATAGAAGTCATGCAGTTTCATCGGTCTTATTGCAAGAAACAAATATAAATTGCTTAATACTAAAATATTAGAAATAAAAACCTCTAGTGCAAAGTGGAGCATTCCACACATTGAAGTCTACCTCCACACAAGATACTTCTTATGCACTTCCGCAAAAATTACTTATTCGAAACATATTCAAAGATACAAACATAAGAATAAATATTTAGTGTGTGTTGATGAATCTTTCTACACATCGTTGTGTGGAGAAGGTAGAGTAGAACAAGCGTAGTCTGGCACGTACATGTCCGTGACATATGCACTCACAACAACACCCCTATTCAATATTAATGTGGCTTTTGTACATAATCAGTTAAATAGTAGTAGTTATAACTAAAATATGAGCAATAATATTGGAAGTTATTAAAAAGTGCATATATTCGCCCACGCAAAAGATTGAAGAAATAGGTATTGAAATAGTCAAAATGTTTACAATTAAAATATTAGCAATAACTCTGTATATGTCAACGGTTTACTAAAATATCTACTTACTCTGATATAGTCTAGCCATGCATTGTGAAAAAATTGTGGGTGAAATGCAGACCCCACTTAATTAGTTATAGAGATAAACAGAGATACATTATTTATCATACATTGAAAACTTCCTTCGCACAATGAATTTTCTTCACAGTTTTGCACAAATTTAAATATTATTAATAAGAGAATGGGGGGTGGAGTGGTGGGAGGCTACATAAGTCGTTGTGCGGAGATTCTTTTACAAATTTCCAAATCATATATTGTATGAATGTTTACGGAGGATGGCTATGTGTGGGAGAACGGTTAATATTATCATGTTTTGTTGTGCGGATCTTTTACTATGTGGATTACTAATTTTGTGCGAAAGAGTAGTTGCATAGGTATTTTGATTTTAGAGTGAATGATTAATATTGTTAGTTTCCATTGTGCGGGGTGGTCCAAAGGGTATTTTTCCAATGTTCTAATTTTCCCAGGAAATGTAGCCTGGATCTGCCTTTTCAGATATAATCAATTAAATAATAATCTGAGCATAGACAATTTTATTGAGAAAATATGCCTTATTTAATACTAAATAAAATATTAACAATAAAAAGTATTTTGTTCTAGGTGAGGAAATCCACACATTGAAATATTCCTCCACATAATACAACTCATTCGCACTTCCACACATATGCCTAAATATTTACATTTAAAATATTGTCAATAATATAAGCATAAATAATTCATTTTTAATACTAAACTATTGGTAATAAAATTATTTACTGTTAGTGTAGGGTAAAAATATTTATATAAATGAAATCAATTAATTACTGATAAAAACAATCATACAATGAAAGCTTGAAGCATTCTTTTCCACTATGGACTTTTTAATTATTATCTAGGGGGATGGTTATTCATGTGTGGACTTTATGCGGAGAATAAACACATGTGCAAAATTTGTGTGGGATGAGGAAAATGCAAAGGAACCTTTTAATTGTAATTCATTTTGATATTGGTTTTAATTCAGTTGGTTAGATGTTCAAGTGCATACAATGAAAGCTTGAGAGCTTAGATGGAAAAATGACTAGTTTTGCAATCAAAGCTTTGTGGACCCGACATGAGATGTTGCAAGGTTATTTTTGTTATGCATTACTAAGAAGATCGTATACTAAACAATAAAGGTAAACTAGTCCAGTATGTTCATATTTGATGTAATACCAAAGCATTACCCTAATATCTTAAGCACACGATCCATGATAGAGAGATCCTCTTTTATTCACAAAATTGATTCACTATATTTCCATAACTAATTATATGAACAAGTGCATATGCTTCGCACTGTTATCCTTTACCATGAAATAGTTTCATTTTAATTTATTTTAACTAAAACAGATAATAATTATGAACAAAATACAAAATGCTTACTAATTATGCGAAATAAGTTGTGTGGAGGTGGAAATAATGAGAAATTTCAAGTGCAAAAAATACTGTTGAATAAGGATTTAATAATGTATATATCAAAAAACAAAGGAAACAATAACGAGAAAATCCAAGTGCGAAAAACACTCTCGAAGATGTATTTAATAATGTATATACAAGAAAACGACTAGTTGTGCAGAGAAAGATATCCAAAACACATTAAAAGTATCCTCTGTATAATACAACTCATCTGCACATATGCCTATTTATTTACAATTCAAATTCTATCAATAATTATGTCAAGCTATTTATATTATTTTATTATTGAAAAATGAATATGTCACTACTGATAAAACATTATGCAAAAAAATCAATTTATTTTATTTTATTTTATTAATATAAAATGAATACATTATTATTGAGAAAACAACTAATCACTTTTGTTCGAAAAACTCAGTCTACTGTGTAGAAGTGAGAAACTTTTCCTATTATACGAAACTTAGCTCATTGTGTGAAGCTTATAGCTTATTGTGCATAATTGAGTTAATTATGTAGAGCTTATAGCCTATTGTGTGGAACTTAGGCATTTGTACAAAGCTGTTTATTTTATTTTATTGTTGGAAAACAAATACTTCATTACCTTTATTATTGCAAAACAAATACACCATTACAGAGAAAACAACTACTAAATTTTGTCATAAAAGCTAAGCTTATTTTGGGAAGTGAGAAACTTAGCGTATTGTGCATAACTTAGCTCATAATGTAAATCTTATAGCCTATTGTGCATAGCTGAGCTCATTGTGCAGATCTTATATCCTATCATGTAGAACTTAGTTCATTGTGAAAATATTATAGACAATTGTCAGAGACTTAGCTCATTCTGTGAAGCTATTTATTTTATTATGTCATAAGGCATTCCCCTCTGAAATCAACTCCCCTCTTGTCTTACGTATCTTACTATGATTTGTTTGATCTGATGTTAGATGATTAAAATGTTTTCCACCGTTAATAAAAAATATCATTGTAACTAAAACAATAACAGTTAGAAATTTAATATTTTTCTTGGATCAGCGAACCCTCAATTAAGAGAAGGTAGATGGCCATGGCTTGGATTTGCAGAATATCATTGTCCTCTCTGTCTTATCCATGAAAATCCCAGGAAGGGAAGAAATCTTCATCTCGATGTTCCATCCTTGTCTAGCAAGTTTCCTGCTTTTTCGTGCCAGAGCGTGTTTCCTACTTGTCCCTGCCACGGAGGTTTCGTGTCTAGGAAATGTCTCATTCGACACCTCCACCATGGTATTACATTTGTTAAGATGGCATTTTCCTACCCTCATCTCATCTTGGTTCCCCATTTTCCCTTTTGGCATACAAAACAGAACACCCAGTTCCATATTTGGTTACCTTGTAACAAAGAGAACACCCAGTTCCATATTTGGTTACGTTGTAACGAGTTTCTATTTTGTGGCAAGATCCTTGGAGCTCTGGCCTAGTTACTGACAAGAAGATTAGATATTTATGGCAGATATTTGTAGCTGGTTATTCCAGGGTTTTTGGTGTTCAATTTCTGTTGGATTATTGGGATTTTGGTAGTTTGGTGGTTTTGATAAAATTGTGGCTTGGCCTGTGATAGGCAAAGGCCGGTAGCAGGAATTTTCGGCATAGATTGAAGGATTTTCTACTGTCAAGTGGTTTTAGCCATGGCTTGAGTTGCAAAATATCATCTTCCTCTCCATCTTATCAATGAAAATCCCAGGAAGCGCTTGCATTTGCAAGTTTATAGTGTAATTTCCATGGGTCAATGCAGTGGGTATAACTACATTCTCTACATTTTGAGGCATCTATAGATGAGATGGTAGTTGGAAAGAATGATACACCAATAATACCATGGCCGTAGAAGAAATTTCAGTTGTGAAATCCCATGATTTCTCCAGAGGAGGCCGAGGTGTAACCAAGTCGTCAAGGTCTAAGATGAATTCTCCCTAGTTCTAATTTGTTATTAAAGTGAGTTCCTTAACATGTTAAGAACTCCTTTGTGACTATGGTTTTGAAATGGAAGAGCATAGACCTATAGTACAGCTAATCTTTACCAAAAATCTTCCTTTGCTAGGGGATTTCAAATCGCAAACAATACTTACATAGCATTAGTCGGCTTTGAGCTTTGTTAAGTCTAAGACTTCAAGGAGAAGAAGAATGAGTCATCATTTCCCAATCCCCCCTTTCCATATATCTGCTATGTTTGTGGATATATTTTCCCCTCTAGAAATTTTGAAAGGTATCGAAATTATTTCTGAGCGTTAGTGTCATAGGTGAAGTTTAAGTGAGGTCTAAATAGACATGAATTCTAGAAAAATCTAAAAATATAAAAAAAATTACTTAGATATATGTTTATCACTGTTACCCCTTTTCAATTCTCAGTTCTTGAATAAACTTTATTTGAGATTCCCTAAGAATTCTACCCTGCCAACAAAAATGTAAGGGAAGCCTCATGATAAGTTTTCTAGCTCTGGAAATTACTAAAACAAAGAAGTGAAACCTTAAGATAAGTTTTATAGGTCTGGGAATTCCAAAAAGAAATAAGCTTCAGAATTGAGTAGCAGAGCATCTAACGAGGAGGGTAAATCTAATGTTGTAGACCCCAATACGTCGTTTCAGTTGTAGCAGCTACCGGCATTGTAGCTGGGACACACTTGCATTTGTGAGTTTATACTGTAATTTTCATGGGTCACTAGAGTGGGTGCAACTACATTCTCTACATTCTGAGGCATCTGCAACTGAGATGGTAGTCAACATGAATTATAGGTTGATAACCCCATGGACACAGAAGATATGTAAGCTATGAAATCCCATGACTTCTCTGGAGGAGGCCAAGGTGTAACAAAGTCGTTAGGTTCGAAGATGAATTCTCCCCAATTCTAATTTGTTATTAAAGTGAGTTCCTTAAAAAGTTAAGTTTCTAAGCATTAGTGTCATAGGTGAAGCTTAAGTGAGGTATAAATAGACATGCAGTTTAGAAAAAAGCTAAAAATATAAAAACATTACTTAGATATATGTTCTATTTATAGAATGGTTGATTCTATAAAAATATATAGAGAAAAAATTATTTTGCAAGAGTTGATTATTTCAGAATTTGTGATTGAGCAATCGGCTATAAGTGAGTTGAAAACTCTATAAAAATAATTGAAAATGATGAGAAATTCAAACAAAAAAATCATAAGCATTTGCTACATTTACAGAGTTACATTTATGGAGAGTAGCCATCAGCCAACCTATGTTATCCTCATATAAGACAATATAGCACTGAAACATCATTCCCAATTTTGGTGATCTGTAATTAACGATATGTAAGCAATTACAATTTGTGCCTGTTATAAACCTATTTTCATTCCATTTATGTATGCATTTTGGTTTCTGAAACACCATTGCTATCAAAATACTCAAGCAAGATTTAAAAATAAACTCAAGAATAACTTTATGTGGATAAGGATTCTTAACAAAATATTGGGTTATTTTGGTAATATATATTTCTATATACATTGCATAGTTCATGCACACTTTAGTACAGAACTGAACTCTAAAGCTTAAAGTTTGTTGGGGTGTGACCTAGTGGGTTGGGAGTTTATCACAGTTAACCCTTTTCAATTCTCATTTCTTGCATGAACTCTATCTGAGATTCCCTAAAACCACAAGTCTTATGAGTTTCAATTCTACCCTGCCAACAGAAAAGTAAGGGAAGCCTCAAGATAGGTTTTCTAGGTCTGGAAATTCCTAAAACAAACAAGTGAAACCCTTGTATAGGTTTGGGAATTCCCAAAAGAAAGAACCTTCAACATTTAGCAACAGAGCATCAAACAAGGATGAAAAATCTGATATTGCAAACCCTAATACTTCATTTTTGTTGTAACCGTTGCTAGCATTGTAGCTGAGACTCACTTGCATTTGCGAGTTTATAGTGTAATTTTCACGGCTCAATGCAGTGGGTATAACTGCACTCTCTTCATTCTGAGGCATCTGTAGCTAAGATGGTAGTTGGCATGAATGATAGACCGATAACCCCATGTCCCCAGAAGAAATTCCAGTTGTGAAATCCCATGACTTCTTTGGAGGAGGCCGAGGTGTAACCAAGTCATTAGGTTCCAAGATGATTTCTCCCCAGTTCTAATTTGTTATTAACTGGTGATCTCCTTAACAAGTTAATAACTAATTTGTGAATATGGTGGTGAAAGGGAAGAACATAGACCTGTACAATGAAGGAACCTCACTTCTCAGACAATAAAACTAATCTTTACTAGAAATGTTCTTGTGCCAGGGGATTTCAAATCTCAAACAATACTTACATAGCAACAGTCTACTTTGAGCTCTGGTAAATCTAATCCTTCAAGGAGAACAAGAATGAGTCATCATCTCCCAATCCACCCTTTGCATGCATATGTTATGCTTGTGGATATATTTTCCCCTCTGTAAATTTGGAAAGGTTTTGAAATTGTTTTTGAGCATTAGTGTCATCGGTGAAGTTTAAGTGAGGTCTAAATATACACACATTTTAGAAAAATAATAAAAATATACAGAACTACATAGATATATGTTCTATTTATAGAATGGTTGATTCTATAAAAATATATAGATAAAATGTTCTTTTGAAAGTGCTGATTATTTCAGAATTTGTGATTGAGTAATTGGCTATAAGTGAGTTGAAAACTCTATAAAAACAACTGAAAACCATGAGAAATTCAAGCAAAAACTTCATAAGGAATTTCTACATTTACAGAGTTACATTTATGGACAATAGCCATCAGCAAACCTATGTTATCCTCATATAAGACAATATATCACTGAAACTTCATTCCCAATTCTGGTGATCAAAGAGTTGATTATTTCAGAATTTGTGATTGATTCAAATGATGGGAAGGAAAGTTATTTTCAATTGGGATTCAACCGTATTTGAAGATGAAGATGAATTTGTTTATGTCCACTTGAGTGAAATATGTCTAGTTCTGTTTATGTTTCTGGTCATGCAGATATTGTTGTATTTTTCCATGAAGTTTAAGTATACACTCGGCTTCTTGGAGTCCCAGTTGCAAAGGATTCCAAAGGAAAATTATGTAAGTTTAAACATAGAGGAGAGTTATACCTGCAGTAGATGCTTGGAGTTGGTCGAAGATGAAGATGAAGTTCGGCTTCTTAGTTCTTGCAAGAATTATTATCATATTTCGTGCATTGATCAATGGCTCCAGAAATCTAAGTGTTGTCCAATTTGCAAAAAAGATGTCGACACATCATAATGTTGAGGAGTTGTTTTTCCAACCATACTGTTACTTATGGATCAGGGTTAGCTTATTTTGATTCCAGATTTTGGAATATGTTAGTTGACTTTAATGTTTCATTTCAAAATATTTAGAATCTACAATCAGGTAAATATGGTCCATGTAAATAAAAAATGTGATAAACATATAAATTTTGCAATTTCGGTCTGATTCTGGTTATGTTTTTGGTCATGCATATATTGTTGTATTTGTCTATAAAGTCTAAGTATACACCTGGCTTCTCTAAGTCTCGGTTGTAAAGGATTCCAAAGGAAATTATGGAAGTTTAATCATAGAGGAGAGTTATACCTACAACATATGCTTGGAGGATTGTTTTCGAGATTGGTGCCAGAGATTTTGTGGCCTTCCTGAGAGGTCCTAATATGGAAGACATAAATGGGTTTTGTGGTTCACCAAGTAAGGATGTGATATTTTCCTGTATTGTGATGTTGTCATCAACAATATCCAAATATTTTTTTAGGCAATTCATGAAGTATATCTCCAATGCCCATGATGTGGACTCCATCCTCCTACAATGCCTTCATCAAAAATCTACCCTACACCTCTGAGATCCATACCACTGCACTGTATTCTAGAAAGAGGAAGAGATCACAATTATCATAAAATACCTATAACATTGAAACCAACTGTGATGATTGTGATTCGATTCCTAGAGCACTAAAATGACTCTCTAATTCTCTGTGTTTGTTTCCATTTCTACTCTCCTTGGGAAAGGGTTCTCATAGGGCCATACGTGCAACTCAGGTTTGATGAATCCTGAGATTGACTTGTAGTTTGTGAAACAATTACTTTTATTGTAATTTGATGACATCCATCCAAGAAATGGAATACTTGGATCTGCATTCCTGTAATTGCTACCCCATAATGGTTGGAATCATCAAAATTGTTTCCTGTGTTTGTAACCAAAGATCTTGTTTATGCCAGAACCTGTAACAACCATGTTTGCCATGTGCTATTTTTTTATTAAGCTAACTGGATCTAATAGAATATTAATTTAGTTCTTAAATCAAGTTGCACAAAATGATTTCATTATCCAATGGGTTGCTTATGTTTGTTTGTATTACAATGATTCAAGAGTCTCATAAACAAAAAAAAATGCAATTTTATATAAATGTAATTACCTACTCTTTGTATTGATTCAACAAATTGTGATGTATTTATTGAATGATTCTGTAGAAGATGAAGATGCATTTGTTTATATACACTCAATTGAAATATGTATGATTACGTGTGTTTCTGGTCATGCAAATATTGTTGTAATTTTCCATGAAGTTTATGTATACACCCAGCTTCTTCAAGTCCCAATTGCAAAGGGTTCCAATGGGAATTATGTAAGTTTAAACATAAAGGAGAGTTATACCTGCAGTAGATGCTTGGATTTGGTCAAATATGAAGACAAAGTTTGGCTTCTTAGTTCTTGCAAGAATTATTATCATATTTCATGCATCGATCAATGTTTCCAAAAATATAAGTGCTTTCCAATTTACAAAAAGAATGTCGGCACATCATAATGTTGAGGAGTTATTTTTCTAACCATACTGTTACTTATGGATCATGGTTAGCTTATTTGGATTCCAAATTTTGGAATATGTTAATTGTCTCTAGTGTTTCATTTCAAAATATTTATAATCTATAATTAGGTAAATATTGCCCATGTAAATAAAAAAAGTTATAAGCATACAAATTTTGAAATTTCGGTCTAATTCTGGTTATGTTTCTGGTCATGCTGGTATTGTTGTATTTGTGTATGAAGTCTAAGTATACACCTGACTTCTCTGAGTCCCAGTTGCAAAGGATTCCAAAGGAAAGTTATGGAAGTTTAAACATATAGGAGAGTTATACCCACATCATATGCTTGGATGATTCTTTTGGAGATTAGTGCAAGAGATTTTCTGGCCTTCCTAAGAGGTCCTAATCTGGAAGACATAAATGGGTTTTGTGGTTCACAAAATAAGGATGTGAGATTTTCCTCTATTGTGATGATGTCATCAATGATGTTTATGATCCAATTGGATGTTGGTGGCCACCCGCCTATCCCACTTGGACCCCCACAACTGTCTCTTTCAATTTCCTTAATTGTAGCATAGTTTATTATTTTTAGTAGTTTTGAGGCCAACAATTTTCTAATAAAATCATCTTTTACATCATAGTCCTCGGAGAGATATTTCCAACGGGGTATCATGCACGTCAAACATAGATAATATGACAAAGTCACAATCCCGGGAAGTGGGTTTTCCAACTAACCCCAACGGGGCCAATAAACTCTTGGTGTTACATCTCCTCAGGTTACGGTTTTGGTTGTTTAGGGTTTTCTCTTATTGTTAAATAATAAAAAGGACATTGAGCCTCATTGTAACATAATTTAGAGGCATGTAGCCACCACATCCCTTCTCACAGATAAGCTACCATTATTGAGCTAGTCTCATTTCCATACTATTTGTAAGCATATTTCGGTATTTTACATCAATTAAATAAAGTATTATTTCTGCTGCATCTCTGTATTTATTTTTATGTTTGTACTTTATTGCGTTCTTGTTTAAATATGGACCAATGGTATCAGAGTGGTTTGCTCTTTCTCTATTTTTCTTTGCATGTCCCCAACAAGGTCGGGATATAAGGAGTTAGGGCTTGAACTAGTTGAACCTTTGAAAGACCAGCCTCACAAATATCGATGGCCTACCATGGCGGATGAAAAGAAATATGAAGGGGAAGGAGATCCTATAAAAATATTGCTTGAAGAATCCCTCGAGCGACAAAGGAATGCGATGATGGACAACTTTTCCAAGATTCTTCAGCAGCTACCCAAGGGCAACGCATCTGCTTCCGACAGCTACTCTGCAAATTCCACACCCTTTAAGGTACACGTTAACCTTGAAATCCCCATATTTGAGGGTCAAATAGATGCATATGCTATAGATAAATGGTTGAATATACTAGAAGGATATTTTATATTCATGATTTTTCTAGCTGAAAAAATATTAATTTTTCTCTTCTTAAAGCCACCCCCCACGTCAAGGACTGGTGGGAAACATATTGTGAACATAAGGATGAAAGTATCAACTCACTGTTTTCAGCTGCTCCCACTTGAAATTCATTCCAAGATACCATCAAGAAGTAGTATTACCTTGTTGGGAGCTATGAGGAAAAATACATAAAGTGGACCATGCTGCGGCAGGGAAGGGACCAAGATGTCCCAGAGTTTATCAATGTTTTTCATACCCTACACACAAATTTTGGAATCAAGGATTCTGAGAAATATTTGGTACTCAAGTACCACGATTGCCTACATAGATACATCCAAGATGAGATGGAGTTCCTGGAAATCTCCTCGCTCGGGATGACGTAATGATACGTTATCAAGATCGAGCAGAAGGTTAAACAAGAGAAGCGACACTTTGGATTTGTGAATCTGAAGAACAAAGGAAAAAGTGAAGGCGAGGTGACCCAAGACAACCCATTGAAGCCACAAGAAAAGAACAACACTGCAAAGGCAAAGAAGGACACAGGAAAGGGGTGTGAGCTCCACAATATCCCCACTCATAACACAAGTGAGTCTTGGACCAAGCCATCGCTAGTGGCTGAGTTGAAGGCTTTAGAATCACACGCACGTTCTGACCCTGTGTCAAAAATCGACCAGAGGAATGAAAATGGAAAGTAGATCATTGATGCAGAGCCCAATGCCACTGTTTCCAGTGACAAGATCTAGAAGAATGAGCTTGAAGATCTTACGGAGGGGAGTGTCTTTTCCACTCACAAATGTGAGAAAAGGATTCACCCCTGCAATTCATTGTCGACAGTGACAGCCAAAAGAACCTAATTTTAGCAGAGGTCGTGAAGCGGTTGAGCATACCGAATACACCACACCCGTGGCCGTACAATATTGGGTGGCTTCAACAAGGATGAGATCTCTGAGTCCAGAAGCAGTGTCGCCTTCCCTACAGCATCAAGCCCTTCACAAATGAGGTATTTTGTGATGTTGCACCTCTTAATGTTTGTGATGTATAATTAGGCCAACCATTCTTTTGGAAGTGGCATGTTGTGTATGAGTGAAGGCCTTGCACTATTATTATTTCTTTGGGTAATTCATTATACAGGATACCAGATGTAGCCCCACCTAGGCCACCTCTTTGATCTCTACTAAGAATTGCAGTAATACCATCTCCCAGGCTAGGAAATTTATTTCCTTTCTGGTTCACTCTCAAAGTAAGGGGAAGATTGTATCCACACCCATGGCCCCAAGGAAGGGTTCCTCCACACAATAGAAGTTGGTGGATAGATTCATGAATGAAGACAGAAGCATCTTCTCCTCACCCACAGGGGTATTGTTGCACTGTCAAGTCAAGCATTCATTCGATCTAACTCCCAGAGAACCTCTACCTAATGGGACAATACATCATTGCTACATTATGGAAAATTACAAGTAAAAGTAGTGACATTATCAATATTGGGTTGCACACAAGTTTTAGGTGGGAATCAAAGTCCAATTTTATTTGTAGAAAGAACGCCTTACAAGAGCCCATCAGACACTCAAACCACTCTGATATGTTCTTTACACAATTACAAAGGCTATGGGAAACAATGCTTGGAGCACATCATTTCCCCATTCCTTGGCTTGCACTGAGTGTTCAATCTAGACTGCCATCGACCATGCTTCCCACCATTACTGGACACATCAGAGATTGAAGAACAACTCACCAGGGACTAAGTTTAGCAGAAGTTTCCCTAGCTCATGGAGGCACTCAATGCAATGGGGACCATTAGTTCCTAAGGGGGGAGGAATGATCCAGGTGGATGTTGGTGGCCACCCCCTATCCCACTTGGACCCCCACAACTATCTCTTTTATTTTCTTAGTCTCCTTAATTGTAGCGCAGTTTATTATTTTTAGCAGTTTTGAGGCCAACAATTTTCTAATAAAATCGTCATTTCCATCGTAGTTGTCAGAGAGATATTGCCAACAAGGTATCATGCACATCAAATGGAGATAATATGACCAAGTCACGACCCTGAGAAGTTGGTTGTCCAACTAACCCCAATGGGGCCCATAAACTCTTGGTGTTACGTCTCCTCAGGTTAGGGTTTTGGTTGCGTAGGGTTCTCTTATTGTTCAATAATAAAAAGGCCCCTGAGCCTCATTGTAATGCAGTTCACAGGCATGTAGCCACCACATCTCTTCTCAAAGATAAGCTATCATCGTCGAGCTAGTCTCATTTCCATACTATTTGTAAGCATATTTCAGTATTTTACATTTATGAAATGATGTATTATTTCTATTTCATCTCTATATTTATGTATATTTATGTACTTTATTGTGTTCTTCTTTAAATCTAGATCAGTGATATCAAAGCGGTCTGCTCTTTCTTTTTTTTTCTTTGCATGTCCACAACAAGGTCAAGATATAAGGAGTTAGCATTGAACTGGTCAAACCTTTGCAAGACCATCCTTGGAAATCTCAATGACCTCCAATGGAAAATGAAAAGAAATATGAGGGGGTAGGAGATCCTATCAAAATTTTGCTTGAGTAAGCCCTCAAGCGACAAAGGAACACGATGATGGACAAATTTTCCTAGATCCGTCAGCGGCTACCCAGGGGCGACACATCTGCTTCCAACAGCTACTCAGGAAATGCCATACCCTTTAAGGTACAAGTTAACTTTGTAATCCCCATATTCGAGGGTCAAATAGATGCATAATTTGTCGATAAATGTTTGAATATGCTAGAAGGATATTCTTCTATTCATGATTTTCCTAGTCGAGAAAAGATTACTTTTTCTCTTCTCAAATCCGCCCCCTGACGTCAAGGACTGGTGGGAAACCTATTGTGAATAGAAGTATGAAAGTATGAACTCATTGTTTTCAGTTGCTCCCACCTGGAATTCATTTTTGGATGCCATTAAGGAGCAGTGCTATTGTGTCAAGAGCTATGAGGACAAATACATAAAGTCGACTATGCTGCAGTATGGAAGGGACCAAGATGTTTACCATTGTTTTCCATACCCTATGTATGAAATTGGGCATCAAGGATTTTGAGAAACATTTGGTACTCAAGTACCACAGCTACCTACATAGATAAATCCACAATGAGATGCAGTCCTTGGACATATCCTTGCTCAGCATGACGTATTGATACGTCGTCAAGATCGAGCATAGGGTTAAATAGAAGAAGCAAGACTTTGGATCTGCGAATCCGAAGAAAAAAGGACAAAACCAAGGTGGGGTGACCCAATACAACCTGTCGAAGGCACAAGAAAATAACAACACCACAAATTTAAAGGACACAAGAAAGAGATGTGAGTTCCAAAAGAGCATCACTCATAACACAAGTGAGTGTCAAACCAAGGAGTTGCGAGTGGCAGAGTTGAAGTCTTAATAATCAAATGCAGGTTCTTACTCTTAGTTAGAACTCGACAATAGGAATGAAAAAGGGAAGTAGATCATTGATGTGGAGCCCAACGCCATTGTTTCCACCACCAACATCCATGAGAATGAGCCTGAAGATCGAGAGGAGGGGGAGCATCTTTTTCACACACAATTGTGGGTGAAGGGTTCACCGCTGGAATTCACTACCGATAGTGAAAGCCAAAAGAACCTTATTTCAGCAAAGTTCGTGAAGCGGTTGGGCCAACCGACTACACCACATCCACAGCCGTATAGTATTGGCTAGCTTCACCAGGGATGAGATCTCTGATTCCACTAGCAGTGCCATTTCTCGTACAACATGAAGCCCTTCATAGATGAGGTATTGTCTGATGTTGCACTTCTTGATGTTTGCGATGTATTATTAGGCCAAAAATACTTGTGGAAGTGACATGCTGTGTATGAATCAAGGCCTCGCACTATTATTATTTCTGTGGGTAATTCATTATATAGCATACCAGAGGTAGCTCCACCTACCACCACCTCTTTGATCTCTGCTAAGAAATGCAATAAGATGATCTCCCAGACTAGAAAATTTATTTTCTTTCTGGTTCGCTCTCAATGTAAGGGGAAGATCATAGCCACATCCATGGCCCCTAGGAAGGGTTCCTCCATGCAGTAAAAGTAGGTGGATATGGTCATGAAAGGAGATAAGAACATCTTCTCCTCACCCACAGGGGTATCGTTGCACTGTCATGTTAAGCATTCGCTCAATCTGACTCCCAGAGCACCTCTACCCAATGGTTCGATATATTGTCACTCCATTGTGGAAAATTCCAAGTACAAGTAGCGACATTATCAAAATCGGGTGCCACACAAGTTTCAGTTGGCAACAAATTCTGGCTGCATTTGCAGAAAGAACACCTTACAAGACCCCATCAGAAGCTCAGACCACTTCGATATGCCCCTTACACCATTACAAAGCCCTGTGGGAAAGAATTATTTGGAGCACAACATTCCCCTATTCATTAGCTTGCACTGAGTGTTCAATGTGGACTGCCCTTAAGCAAGCTTCCCACCATTACTGGACACATCAATGATTGTAAAAAAACTCACTACAAACCAAGTTCAGCAGAATTTTCCCCATCTCATGGACGCAATAAATGCAATGAGGACCATTTCTTCCTAATGGGGGAGGAATGGTACAAGTGGATGTTGGTGGCCACCAGCCTATCCCACTTGGAGCCCCACAACTATCCCTTTGAGTTTTGTTAGTTTCCTTAATTGTAGCACAGTTTACTATTTTTAGCAGTTTTGAGGCGAGTGATCTTTTGATAAAATCATCTTCTTTGTCGTAGTCCCAAAGAGATCTTTCCAATGGGGTATCATGCACATCAAATGGAGATAATATGACCAAATCATGACCCTTGGAAGTTGGTTGTCCAACTAACCCCAACCGGGCCCGTAAACTCTTGGTGTTACATCTCCTCATGTTAGGGTTTTGGTTGTTTATGGTTTTCTCTTATTGTTCAATTATTAAAATTCCCTTGAACCTCATTGTAATGTAGTTCAGAGGCATGTAGCCACCACATCTCTTCTCATAGATAATATAACATCATCAAGCTATTCTCATTTCCATATTGTTTGTTAGCATATTTAAGTATTTTACGTTAATGAAATGAAGTATTATTTCCACTGCATATCTATGTTTATGTTTATTTATGTACTTTATTTCATTCCTATATAAATCTTGATCATTGCTATTAGAGTGGTCTGCTCTTTCTCTTTTTTTGTTTTCATATGTTCGGGATATAATGAGTTAGGGCTTGAACTAGTCGAACCTTTAGAAGACCAGCCTTGCAAATCTTGATGGCCTCCCATGGTGAATGAAAAGAAAGAAGAGGGGGAAGGAGATCTTATTAAAATATTGCTCAAAGAAGCCCTCGAGTGACAAAGCAAGGTGGTGATGGACAACTTTTCCAAGATCCTTAAGTGGCTACTAAGGTGCAACGCATCTACTTCCAATAGCTACTCTAGAAATGCCGTACCCTTTAAGGTACAATTTAACCTTGAAATCCCCATATTCAAGGGTCAAATAGATGCAAAAGCCATAGATAAATGGTTGATTCTGCTAGAATGAAATTTTTATATTCATGATTTTCCTAGCCGAGAAAAAAGTACTTTTTCTCTTCTCAAAGTCACCCGCCACATCATGCACTAGTGGAAAACCTATTGTGAATAGAAGGATGAAAGTACCACTCCCACTTGGAATTCATTCAAAGGCACCATCAAGGAGTAGTACTACCCTGTCGAGAGCTATGAGGTGATCTAGGAGAATCTCCAGACACCAGTGACATGGAAAAGGCTCAAAATTCAAAGTGGTCGGAAGATAATGAACTTAACATCTGATCAAAGTGCTCGTCACCCTAATTTGAACATTGTGAATGACACTCCAATTAGAGTCCGGACGAAAGAGATAGAAACAGTCAAAGTTCAGTTGACTTTTTTATGACTAGATACGATTAATGAAGGCATGATTTACACTTTCTAGTAGATAGAGTTTGGCCAACTCCGGCCAGATTTTGGGCAACATTGTCGCCTGGATAAAATGTCTCATTTAGTCAAAATCCATATTTTCAAAAATTTGTAATTTGTTTTAATTAAAAATATATATATATAAAAAAGGGGTAGTAAGCCACCAACCCTGCCACCCAATACCATACCATAATAACAATATACATTGGTGGAGGGGTAGGCCATGACCCCTGGCCCCTCTCACGGAACCAACAACCAACATAATGGGGTGGGCGGCCATGACCTCGCCACCCCACAACCCTCATAACGGAAAAACACCACGGCACAAAGTTTTGGGTAGGGCCGACCCTTGGTGCATGAACCCAATCCCGACACACACCATCCATCACCTAAATAAATGTGACGGAGCTGGCAGAGGTGGGGTGGGTGGGCCGCCCAAGGTGGGCCCAACCTGAACCAATCCTTAATTTAACATTTTGTTATGTAAAAAAAAGGGAGGTTGGGTTTGACCGCCCAACCTCCTCCACAATATTTGGATCCATAACCACTACACGACGATAGACTTGTTCAGAAATCTGACACCACAAATTACATTTAAATGCAGTTTATCAGTGCGTCCAAGCAGAGAGGAGGTAGGGCACGTATTTCGAGGCAGAATTTTGCAGGAGGGCCAAATTTCCACTTTGTGAGATTTTGATAAATTTTATATGGTTTCAGCATTTCTCGATGCCACAAACACAATGGCATTGTCCATTTCTCCATCAGAGTTTTGCATTTTCATCCAGTTTTCAGTATGGAGGTATAAAACTCCTTTTTTGTAACTGATGCTTATACTCTTCTTTCTCATTCCATTTAATCAATGAAGGCCTCCCCATTGATTGAGTAGGGCCCAGAGACATATTCCAAGTTAGACAAACTCTGTTATCAAGTCTTGTTGTCTTATTTCATGCTTTATGTGTTTCTTCTCTTCTCTCATGTGCACATTAAATTTCTATTTTAATCTACAATTTATGCATGTAATTATTTAACACATCTATAAGCAAAATATCCTGGATCAATTGGTACCAGAGTAGGTCTTTTTATATGTGAATTACATGTTTGTATGCTAATAAGAAACAAGCTCTGAAGAGGTGAAGGGAAAGAAAATTCTTTCAATCCTGAAGCGAGGCATGCACATCGAAGGAGAAACATGGCAGATGAAGAGGCTCATCATGAAGAGGAGCGCAATTTCCGCAAAACCTTCTATACAATGGTAGAAAATGTCGGTCAATTGTTTTCAAGGCTGGAGAAACCAGAAGATAGAAATATATAAGAACAAGGTTCAGTGCATGGAAATGGTGGAGAAGAACCCCCTCCTTCTCCTTCCACGAGTGAAAATTCTTCTTCCTCTCATCACCATCATCATATAAATTCAGGGGATGCATCTAAGAAACCTTTCTTTAAATTATATGTCAAATTTGATCTTCCCATGTTTAACAGTGAAATTAATGCAGAAAATATTAATAACTAGATTAGGAATATTGAAATCTACTGCAAAATCAGTAGATCGAAGAGGATGGGGCAAAGATTCAGATGGCCGCTCTTTCGCTAAGTAGCACCACTCTCGTCTGGTGGGAGATCAAATTGCGAAGTAGTAAGAGTGTGGGTAGTCTTCTTTCCTCATGGCCAAGTTTCATTTCTGTATTGAAGGAACAATTTTATCCCTTGGGTTATAAACAAAAGGCCTTAATGGATTAGGAATACTTAAGGAAAGGCAAAGGTTAGGATGTTCAAAGCTTTACAGAGGAATTTAGAAAAGAGGCACTTAATTTGGGCATTGCACTAGACTCACCTGAAGTAGTAACTAAGTATATAGGATCATTACATAGTCACCTTAGACATTCATTATTATTGTTTGAACCAATTACTATTGACTCAGCCAGCGTAAAGGCCATCCATCTTGAGAAGAGGGGCAAAAATAAAAGAGATGATCATTTCAAGAAACCACCTTTCAAACCTCCAAATGGAAAACCCAAAGTGAAAGGAAAAGGAAAGGAGAAGATGGTGACATCAACCAATAAGGATGAGGGAGAAAGACCTTATTGCACTCACTACAAAAAGGAAGGTCATGACGACGATCATTGCTGGAAATTGTACCCTGAAAAGAAAGCAAAGACGTACGGAGAAAAAGGCAAGTAGAATATAGTGGCAACTGTGTGGAAAGAACTTGGATCTGATTCCAAAGATGAAGCATTGGCCACAGGAGCAGGAACAAAAGGTACTCTTACACCTCATGTTAATTTTGAATCACATGAAGGCACTAGTTCAATAGATGAGTCTCTTCCTAATGAAAGAAAGAGAATTGAGTTATTTCATATTAGAGTTATCATAAACCATACAAAAGTGGAAAATATATTTGATACCAGAACCCAGGAAAACTTAATTTCAGAGTCCTTGGTAAATATGCTAGGCTTGGAAACCAAAACACATCCAAAACCTTACCCACTTGGATGGATACATGATAGAGCAAAATTGAATGTAACTAAGCAGGGGAGGGTTAAATTTGTGATCGCTTCCAAGTTACGGGATGAGGTAAAACTTGATGTGGTACGAGTGGATATCTGTGGCATGGTTTTAGGGAGTCCACATCTATATGATAGAAAGGCAATCTTCTTCCATCATGAAAACAAATACCAAATCACAAAAGATGGGGTAGAATATATTGTAAGGTCTCATCAAACTAAAATCAATGTCAACCTTGTAAGTGCATGACAAATGAAGAGGTTGGTGAATTTCAGTAAGGGTTGCATGCTTATGGTTGTAAGGGGGAAAGATGCAAAATTTATCGATGCTTTCTAGGGTTGTGATCATGTGCATAAAAAGGAATTATGTGAATTAATTTCTAACTATGGTGAGATGTTTCACGAACCAAGGGGATTACCTACGAAGAGGGAAATCCAACATGAGATCCATTTGCAGCATGACGCTCCTTTACTGAATATTGGCATGTACAAGATGTCGACCATTGAGATGGAGGAGATCAAAAATAAAGTGCAGGAACTATTGGACCCACGGGTCATCAGACCAAGCACTTTTCCATGCAGTTCAATGATTGTCTTAGTGCCAAAGAAAGATGACACATGGAGGATGTGCATGGATTATCGAGCACTAAACAAAATCACGGTGAAAAATCATTACCCTCTTCCCCGCATTAATGATTTATTAGATCAGTTAAAGAATTCTATCTATTTCACCAAATTGGATTTGCGGAGTGGTTATCACTAGGTCCGAATTTCTTAACCCTAGGGCATCTATTTCAATGATGTGTGGAAAACTACCTTCAAGACCAAACAGTTGTTGTTCGAATGGATGGTGATGCCATTCGGACTTTGCAATGCTCCAGCCACTTTCATGAGGGTCATGAATGATCTCTTTAGGGATTTCGTTCATGAATTTATTTGTTATGTAAAAATTATTAGTTGTATTTTATTAGAAAAAAGGGCATGATCAAAGATCACCCCCGTTCACCAAGAGGCACCTAAGGTGGTATATAGCTAGGGCCTCTCACAAAAATGTAAACGTCCTTCAATTATTAATAAAATATTTATGTATTTCTATTTATTATTGAAGTCTGTATACTCCATCCGGTATCAGAGTGGTCGATCCTCTGCCTACAAATCTATGCTCGCGTTCCATCGTCCTCGTTTTTTTGTTGCATACATATCTGCTGGTCCACTGTGATCATCTAACTCCCCAAACCACCTGTGCATTACCCCATTTTTTTGCTGCCATGTCCCATCTCGTGACCTTGCATCTCCCAATCCTTATTCTATTTCTGGCTATCCCTGCCACCATCTGGACCCCATTCTTTAACCATCGTTTTGTTGTTCCATCGACATACCCTATTTCTCGCTATTCTTTTCTGCACTTTGTCCTGCTCTCCCTATCTCCTATCCCATTGACCGCTACCCTCAGTTCTCCATAACGTTGTTGGCGTTGTGATTTTCCAAACCTGAATGTTGCTTCTCTCTGCTGTTGTTTTCTAAAAATCGATCCACCATTGGTTTCATCGCTGTTCCGAGCCATCGTTTCATCTACCAACGTCTGCCTGCCAACTGACGTGGCCATTGACCCTCCGGTCGTGTCTAGCCACCGACTGCCATTTCATTTCAATTAATTCAAAATTTATGCCATATAATTTTATTATATAATAATTATAAAAATTTTAATTAATGTTTATATAAATATTACATAATATAAAAATTAAAAATAAAAAGATAAAAAATTAAGCTGGCAGACAAATATACACCCCCACAAACTCGTTCAATGTCGTCAATTTCAATGGCTGATTTTAGTAAAATATTGATTGAATTGGAGAATAGGATTACTAGCCACTCTGATGATTTCAA
This sequence comes from Pinus tabuliformis, assembly GCA_031772625.1. Classification (NCBI taxonomy): domain Eukaryota; kingdom Viridiplantae; phylum Streptophyta; class Pinopsida; order Pinales; family Pinaceae; genus Pinus; species Pinus tabuliformis. The sequence goes on from CM062811.1 coordinate 353,233,121, forward strand.
TAAAAAAATTAGTCGATTTCGAGAGTAAGTTTATCGGGCATTCTGACGATATCAAGAAGCTTCAGGATACGACAAATCGAATAGAACTACAGCTAGCCCAGAACTAGATCCAATCTGAAATGAATCATAATCAGACCTTAGCATTTCTAAAAAACTTGTGTGGAAAGCTGAATATTACACCCAAAGAACTACTCCAAGATATTGGAGGAAATCAAGAGCACAATTCATCAGATTCAATAAAATCAGCAAATTCTCATGAAAATGTTGAATCTCCAAAAAAATCAACAACGCCCAGCCAAGGAAATAGTAACGCAACATTTTCAAATAAGGAACTCTAGGATACATTTACCAATAAATACCCCTTTTTTGCTCAACCATTAGTGACATATCAGTGAAAGGGAAAAGTCGAGTTTCCTAAATTTGATGGGAACGAAAAATGCAGTGTTGCATGGTTGAATAAAGAAGAAGAATAGTTTGAGATTTATGACATCAACGATGATGACGAAAAGCTTAGGCATGCATCCATGAAAATTGAATGAGAAGCATATAATTCATATATGTGGTGGAAGAAGACAACAATCACCATTAGTTGCAGAAAATTTAAAGACACATTCTTTAAAATATTCCAAGGTGTAATGGAAGAAGAGTTTTTTTCAACACTCATCAAATTACAACAAAAAGGAAGTGTGGATGAGTACACTTGAGAATGGGAGACCTTAGTAACACAAGTACCTGGGTTATCAGAGTCTTGTCTAATTCAATCATACATCTCCGGACTTAAAACTCATTTACAAGTAGAACTTGAGCTTCATGACATTACATCAATAGAAGTAGCAAGACGAAAATAAAAAATGGCTGAAAAGAAATTCAAATAGATTGTATGGTCAAAAATGGAAAAGTATATTCAAGACGAAGAATTCCCTAGTCCATGGATTCAAATAATACAATATATGTTCCACCACATCGTCATTAAGGTGAAAAACCTAATGTGGAAATACAAGGGATAAAAGAAGGCAAATGAAAATGCTGTGGTGAGAAGTGGGACCCCAAACATAGGTGTGCTAAAGGAAAAGAATCAAAGAACCTATATAATTGTGAAGCAACTAATGATTCAAACAGTGAGGATTCTGACATAAAAGAAACAGAATATGCCCCAAAATTCTCACTAGAATTAAATGACAAAAGTATTCTGCAAGTGTCACTCTTGGCTATGACAGGTATATCACAACCTCAGACTTTAGAGTTGAAAGGAATATAAAGAAGAACAACGTAGTGGTTCTCATCGACTCTGGTAGCACACGCAATTTTCTAGATGTAACTGTGGCAAAGAGACTCAATATTTTGTCATTTCCCTTACCAAACATGAAGGTGATGGTAGCTGATGGTAAGAAGATTGAAAAGCTAGGGAAATGTCGTAAGGTCAAATTGCAGATTCAAGACTTTAATTTAGAATCTTTGTTCTTCATTGTACCATTATGTGGATTAGGTGTGGTATTAGGTATCCAATGGCTACGAACTCTAGGCACTTATGCTATCAACCATCAAGTACAATTCATAAGATTTAAATGGGGAGGTTAGATGTACAAATTACACGGATTCCAAGCACCAGAGAATCAAATTGCATCATCATCTCAGACGATGAAGATGATTCGAAAAGGAGTACCTGCTTATGTAGTACAATGTCACCAATTATAAATATTATCTGCAAATATGGTCAGTGAAGAGTCACCAGAGAAACAAAATCTAATTCAAAAGCATGAAAAAGTATTTCAATACCTGCCTATGAAAATGCATCCTAACAGGGAAATTGAGCATACAATAGAAATCAAAGCAGGGTTAGACCTTGTCAATATCAAACCATACTGATATCCACATCACCAAAAGATGGAAATTGAGATATTAATCCAAGACCTTTTAAAGTGTGGGATCATCTCGAAATGTAAAATTCCATATGTTGCTTCAGTGGTATTGGTAAGGAAAAAGGATGGTTCATTCAAGATATGTATTGATTATAGAGGATTAAACAAAATAACAATTAAAAACAAGTTCCCAATCCCCTTTATTGACGAAATGTTGGATGAGCTACATGGCACAACATACTTCTCAAAATTGGACTTAAGGTCAGGCTATTATCAAATCAGAATCAAATTTGGAAGACATACCAAAAATGGCATTCCGAACAAACGAAGGTCACTATGAATTTAAAGTAATGCCTTTTGGGTTAACCAATGCACCACCAACATTCCAAGCCACTATGAATGAATTATTTCGTCCATATCTTAGGAAGTTTGTATTAGTATTCTTTGACGATATTTTAATTTACAGTAAAACTTGGAAGGAGCACTTACAACATCTGGATAAATTTCTTACACTACTAAAAGAGCATGAGTTCTATGCAAAAATATCCAAATGCACCCTCAAGAAGGAAGAAGTAGAATACCTTGGACAGATTATATCCCATGAAGGCGTAAAAGTGGACCCTAACAAAATCAAAGCTATAAAGGAATGGACCAAACCAGTTAATGTATCCAAGCTAAGAGGGTTCTTAGGTTTGACTGGGTATTACCGAAGGTTTATTAAAAACTATCCACATATAACTGCACCTCTGACAAACCTTTTAAACAAGAATTCATTTCTCTGGGATGAGGAAGCGGGAAGCTGTTTGAATAATTAAAGGAAGTTATGTCTAATGCCCTAGTATTGGAAACTCCATTATTTTCTAAACCATTTATCGTCAAGTGTGATGCTTCTAGATTCGGTATAGGTGCAGTGTTAATGCAAGAAGGGCATCCAATAGCTTTTGAAAGTGGAGGAGATATCTTTTGGGAAGCAATTTCTCCATTTAAACAGACCATAATAGTCTCTAGCACCTCCTTCGACAAAAAAACACTTTCCGAAGAACAACAAAAATGGATTGAAAAAATTGTCACCTTTGACATGGAAACACTACATAAAAGGGGAAAAGACAATGTAGTAGCAAATGCCCTATCCAGGAAAGATGAATAACCAACACTACTTGCAATCTCGGTTGTTGTTCTTGAATGGCTTAAGGAGATTCAAAGTGAGTATGCCAAGGATCCAGAAATAACGGCGATAATCAATAACCTTCCCAACAACTCAAAATTTGAATGGAATAATGATATTCTGTCGTACAAGGGAAGAATTTATCTAAATGCAAATTCCAAGTTTAAATTTAAGATACTCAAGGAGTCACATGATTCACTATTAGCTGGACATGTAGGATTCTTTAAGACTTTCTACAATGCACGTAAATCATTCTTTTGGAAAGAAATGAGTCATGATATTCAAAAGTATGTAGCAGAGTGTGACACATGTCAAAGGAATAAAAGTGGAAATATTATGACACCTCGATTACTTCAGCCTTTAAACATTCCGAATCAAAAATGGGAAGAAATTTTGCTGGACTTTATTGAGGGATTACCTGTATCTGAAGGCAAGGACAAGATTTTTGTAGTGGTTGACAAACTCACCAAATATGATCACTTTATGTAAATAAAGAAATCAGACTCAGCTAAACAAATCGCTGAAATATTTTGCAAATATATATATACAAATTACACAGTTTCCTGAAAGTCATTGTGAGTGATAGAGATGCCAAATTCAAGGATAATTTCTGGAAGGAGTTGTTCAACCACATAGGAACCTACCTAAATATTAGTTCCACTTATCACCCTAAAACAGATGGACAAACAGAGGTTGTCAATAAATTTTTGGAGGCCAACCTGCATTGCTACGCTACAGAAAAAAAAATTAAAAAAAATAAGTGGGCTCAATGGTTGCATCTCGCTAAGTGGTGGTATAATTCTACTTATCATACATAAAAAAAAATGACGCCATTTAAATATTTGTATGGATATGAACCCCCAAAATGGAAGGATCTAGCTATTGTCCAAACAAGTCTTCCTGCTGTTAAAAATCAAATAGAAGAATCCCAAAAAATTGTCCAAATACTAAAAGAAAACTTGAATAATGCGAGGAATCGTATGAAGCAACAATCATACTGAAATAGAACCAAAAGTGAATTTGAAGTCAGAGAATGGGTTTTTTTCAAGCTTCAAGCATACAAACAATTGTCCTTAAAACAAAAAGGAAAAAATAAATTGGAACCAAATATCTATGGACCTTATTAGATCAATAAAAAGATCAGCCAAGTTGCATATAGTTTAAGCCTTCCATAGAAAAGTCGTGTTCACAATGTCTTACATGTCTCCTATCTTAAAAGGGCATTAGCTGACCATCAATCAGTGCAAACAATGATTCCCTTCCTAGATGATGAAGGAAGGGCCATTCTAGAACCCGAAGGTATTTTATCTACTAGAGAAAGAAAGCTTCGACGTCATACAATCAAGGAATACTTGATTAAGTGGAAGGACTTACCAGAAGAAGAAGCTTCATGGGAGACTAAATCATTTTTTCAACAACATCCTTCATTATGTATGATTTTAGGACAAAGCATTCTCTCAAGAGGAAGTCAATTTTATGTAAAAATTAGTTAGTTGTAGTTTATTACGCAAAAGGGCATGATCAAAGATCATGCCCGTTCACTAAGAGGCACCTAAGGCAGTATATAGCCATAGCCTCTCACAAAAATGTAAACATCCTTCAATTATTAATAAAATGTTTATTTATTTTTGTTTATTACTGAAGTCTGTATACTCCATTCTTCTTGTATATCTAGATGATATTATTATCTTTACTAAAAGTTGGAATGCACATGTATGCCATGTGAAGAAAGTGCTTGATGTATTAAAAAGAGAAAATCTCTATGTAAAGTTGTCAAAGTGTGAGTTTGGGAAAACATCTTTGGTTTACCTAGGTCATATTATTGGTCATTGTTAGTTAAAAATTGATCCTTCTAAAGTTGAAGCAATTGTAAATTGGCCTAAGCCTACTAGTGTAATCGAGGTTCACAGCTTTTCGAGTGCAGTACAGTATTGGAGGAGATTTATTGCCAATTTATCTATTATTGCAGCACCTTTACACACGTTGACAAGTGTAAAGCAAGTCTTTCAATGGGGAGGAAAGTAGTAGAAGTCCTTCAAAACATTGAAAGAAAAGATAAACACCGCAGGGGTCTTGGCCTCACCAGATCTCCAACAGCCATTTGAGATCAAAATAAGCACCAACATATATCCCATGGGAGCTGCACTGATGCAGCAAAAGAAGCTGATATGTTACCTTTCATAGAAGTTCTCTCGGGCTGTGATAAACTATCCCACTTATGACAAGGAATTATATGCCTTGGTCTAGAGTGCTAAAAAGTGGAAACACTACCTAATCGTCAAGGAAACCATCATCATACGGATCATCAGCCCTTGCAGTATCTTCAGTCACAAACCAAGTTGCAGCACTATCATCATCTCAGGTGGATGGGTTTTCTTTAGAAGTCTCATCTGGTAATAAATTATAAGAAAGGAACTAGCAACAAAGTGGTTGATATGCTATCTCGCCCTCCTATTTCTGCTTCTGTTATTTTGCATAATGCTTCATTATCTTTTGAAAGTTATTATGAACAATATGCTAACGATGATGACTTTAAGGAGATTTATGCAAAACTAACCCATGGTTCACAGGTGGAAAACTATCACTTGCAGGGGAAACTGTTGTATCACCTTGGAAAATTATGCATACCCACAGGAGAAAGGGTACATGTAATCTAGGAGGCCCACACCTCCCTTGTGTCTGGTTATTTTGGTATTGAAAAAACTTTGTTTCATGTACAAAGATTTTTTTTTAGCCTTATATGAAGAACATTGTGACTCACTATGCAAAATGGATGTGTGATGTGTTCTATTTCAAAACCCTCTAATATAAAACTTGGGCTCTACACCCCACTCCCTATTCCGAGTCATCCATGGGATAGTGTGTCAATGGATTTTGTAGGAGGTTTGCCTTTGTCTAGCAAAAGTCACGACAATTTGTATGTCGCCGTTGACCGTTTTAGTAAGATGTGTATTTTAATGGCTTATAAAAAGAAGATCATTATAGATCAGACTGCTTATCTTTCCTTTCAACATGTTTGGGTCCATTTTGGGTTGCCCACATTGATTGTGTCAGATCAGGACTCTGGCTTTCTTGGAGAATTTTGGACCAACTTGTGGAAGATGATGGACACCAAGTTGAAAAGAAGCACGACATTTCATCCACAGACTGATGGACAGATAGAGGTTATCAACCACATCGTAGTACACTTGTTGTGAGGCTATTGTGGGAAACATCATAAGTTGTGGGATGAGCATCTTCCATATGTGCAACATTCCTACAATCGATCAATACGCTCATATACACATCGTTAACCATTTAAGACATGTTTTGTCTACATACCAAAGGATCCTTTTGATATGGTCTTTGGAAAGGAAGATGACTCCAGTGGACGTGATGACAAGGACAAAGTCCAACGATTCATTCAGTGGGTCTAATTGATTCACCAAGTAGTACAGGAGCAGTTGGAGAAAAGTGAAGTTTAGTACAAGTCTCGACATGACAAACACCGAGTCAACCATCAATTTCAACTGGCCGAGAAAGTTTGGTTCCATATCAACAAGGATAGGATGAAGGGAGAAGGGAAGAAGTTGCGACCAATCTGGTATGATCCATTCACCATCTTGGAGAAGATTGGAAGCAATTCCTTCCATCTTGATTTGCTGATATATATATGCAAATGTACTCCGTAGTAAATGTGGAAAACTTAAAGCTGTATGAGCCACCATTTATTATGGACACCAAAATGGTGGGAACAGTTCCTACAGTTGATGACTTTGCACTAGAGTATCTCAATGAGTTACCTGAGGACATCATCCTTGATAGAAGGATTAGGACTTCATGATGAGGAGACGTGGAATACCTTTGATTTGGTTTCAAGGGGATACATTCGAGTAAGAAAAAATGGCTGGAAAAAGAAAGAGTGAGGGCACAATTCCCTCACTTGCCAATTGACTAATAAAGCTTTTGGTGGTCCAAAAGCTCATCAATGGGGAGGATTCATCTAGTAGGATCTCTAGACACTAGCGGCATGGAAAAGGCTCAAAATTCAAAGTGGTGGGAAGACGATGAACTTGACATTAGATTGAAGTTCTCATCACCTTAATTCCAACAATGTGAAGGACACTCCAATCTGATTTCGGATGAAGGAGATAGAGGCAGTCAAAGTTGGCTTGGATTTTTGATGATTGGGTGGGATAATGAAGGCACAATTTAGACTTTTTCTGGCAGATGGAATCCTACCAACTCCAGCTAGATTTTGGGTGAAATTTTTGCCTAGATAAAATGACTCCTTCGGTCAAAATACAAATTTTAAAAAATCTGCAATTTGTTTTATTTAAAAAAATATATATATAAAAGAAAGGGGTGGCAGGCCACCAACCCTACCACCCAAACTATACCATAACAACAATATACACTGCTAGAGGGGTAGGCCACGACCCCTGGCCCCTCCCATAGAACCAGCAAACAACATAACGATGTGGGCGGCCATGACCCCGCCACCCCACAACCCTCATAGTGGAAAAACACCATAGCATAGAGTTTTGGATAAGGTCGGCCCTTGGGGCATGGACCCAATCCCGACACACGCCAACCACCCCCTAAATAAGTGAAATGGAGCTAGCAGAGGTGGGGTGGGCGGGCTGCCCAAGGCGAGCCCATCCCGAACGAATCCTTAATTTAACATTTTGTTATGTAAAAAAAAGGGACAAGGCGGGTTTTGACTGTCTGACCTCCTCCACAATATTTTGATCCACAACCACTACACCACAACAGTCTTATTGAGAAAAACACCACCACAACTTATATTTAAATGTATTTTATCAGTGCACCCAGGTAGAGAGGAGGCGGGGCACGTATCAAGGTAGAATTTTGTAGGACGGCCGAATTTCCACTTGGTTAGATTTTGAAAATTTTTATATGGTTTCAGAATTTCATGACACCACGAACGCAATGCCTCCATTTTTTGGCCACTTTTCATTATGGAGGTATAAAACTCCTTTTTTGTAACTGATACGCGTACTCTTCTTTCTCATGTCATTTAATGAATGAAGGCCTCCCCATTGATTGAGCAAGGGCTGGAGACGTAGTCCAAGTCAGACGAACTCATTTATGAAGTATTGTTGTCTTCTTTCATGCTTTATGTGTTTCTCCTCTACTCTCATGTGCACATTAAATTTCTATGTAAAGCTACAATTTGTGCATGTAATTCTTTAACACATCTATAAGCAAAAGATCCTGGATCATGAGGACAAATACATAAAGTGAACGACCCTGCAGTAAGGAAGGGACCAAGATGTGGCAGAGTTTACCATTGTTTTCATACCCTATGCACGAAGTTGGGCATCATGGATTCTAAGAAACGTTTTGTACTCAAGTACCACGACTGCATACATAGATACATCTAGGATGAGATAGAGTTCCTAGAAATCTCCTCACTTGGCACAATGTACCATTACGCCATCAAGATCGAGCAAAAGGTTAAACAAAAGAAGCAAGACTTTGGATCTGTGAATCCGAAGAACAAAGGACAAAGCCAAGGTTGGGTGACCAAAGACAAAACATGAGGCTGCAAGAAAAGAGAAACACCACAAATTCAAATAAGGACACAGGAAAGGGGTGTGAGCTCCACAAGAGCCCCACTCATAACCCAAGTGTGTTGGACGAATTAGTCACTAATGGCTGAGTTGAAGGCTTCAGAATCAGACGCATGTTCCGACATTGAGTCAGAACTTGACAAGAGGAATGAAAATGGGAAGCATATCATTGATGTGGAGCCTAACACCATTGTTGCCACCACCAAGGCCCATAAGAATGAGCCTGAAGATCCAGAGGAGGGGAGTGTCTTTTCCCCTCACAAATGTGGGTGAAGGGTTCGCCACTGCAATTCATTGTCGACAGTGGAAGCCAAAAGAACCTCATTTTAGTAGAGGTCATGAAGTCATTCGGCTTACTGAGTACACCACACCCATAGTCATATAACATCAGGTGGCTTCACCAAGGACAAGATCTCTGAGTCCACCAGTAGTGTCACCTTCCTTACAGCATCAAGCCCTTCACAAATGAGGTATTGTGTGATGTTGCAGCTCTTGATGTTTGTGATGTATAATTAGAAAAACCATACTTGTGGAAGCGACATAGTTTGTATGAGTCAAGGCCTCGTGCTGTTATTATTTCTTTAGGTAATTCATTATACAAGATACTAGAGCTAGCCTCACCTACCACCACCTCTTTCATCTCTACTACGAAATACAGTAAGATCATCTTCCAGACTAGGACATTTATTTTCTTTCTCCTTCACTCTCAAAGTAAGGGGAAGATCATAGCCACATCCATGGCCCCCAGAAAGGGTTCCGCCACGCAGCAGAAGAAGGTGGATACGGTCATGAAAGAAAAGAGCAACATCTTCTCCTCACCCACAGGGTTACCGTTGCACTATCAGGTTAAGCATTCATTCGATATGACTCCGAGAGAACCTCTACCAAATGGGTTGATATATCACCACTCCATTGTGGAAAATTCCAAGTACAAGCAACGACATGATCAACATCGGCTGCCACACGAGTTGTAGGTGGGTAACAAAGTCCGGTTGCATTTGCAAAAAGAATGCCTTACAAGAGCCCATTAGAAGCTTAGACCACTTCAATACAGTCCTTACACCATTACCAAGCCCATGAGAAACAATGCTTTGGAGCACAATATTACCCCATTCCCTAGTTTGCACCAAGTGTTCAATGTGGACCACCCTCGACCATGATTCCCACCATTACTAGACACCTCAGAGATTGCAGAACAATTCACCAGGGATCAAGCTCAGCAGAAGTTTCCCCATCTCATGGAGGCACTCAATGCAATGGGGCTATTTATTCCTAAGGGGGGAGGAATGATCTAGGTGGATGTTGGTGGCCACCCGCCTATCCCACTTGGACGCCCACAACTGTCTCTTTGAGTTTTTTAGTGTCCTTAATTGTGGCACAATGTACTATTTTTAGCAATTTTGAGGCGAGTGATTTTCTGATAAAATCGTCTTTTCTATCATAGTCCCCAGGGATATCTTTCCAATGAGGTATCATGCATTTCAAAGAGAGATAATATGACCACCTCACGACCCCAAGAAATTGTTTATCCAGGTAATCCTAACGGGGCACATAAATGCTTGGTGTTAAATCTCCTCAAGTTAGGGTTTTGGTTGTTTAGGGTTTTCTCTTATTGTTCAATAATAAAAAGGCCCTTGAGCCTCATTGTAACGTAGTTCAGAGGCATGTAGCCACAACATATCTTTTGAGAGATAAGCTACCATCACTGAGCTAGTCTCATTTCCATACTGTTTGTAAGCATATTTTAGTATTTTACATTAATGAAATGAAGTGTTATTTCCATTGCATATCTGTATTTATGTTTATTTCTACACTTTATTGCATTCTCATTTAAATCTAGATTAGTGGTATCAGAGCGGTCTGTGCTTTCTTTGTTTTTATTTGGATGTCCCCGACGAGGTTGGGATATAAGGCGTTAGGGCTTGAACTGTTCAAACCTTTGCAAGACCAGCCTTACAGATCTTGACGACCTCCCATGAAGAATGAAAAGAAAGATGAGGGGGTAGGAGATCCTATCAAAATATTTCTCGAAGAAGCCCTCGAGTGACAAAGGAATGTGATGATGGACAACTTTTCCCATACCCTTCAGTGTCTACCCAGGGTTGATGCACCTGCCTCCAACAAATACTCTGGAAACCCCACACCCTTTAAGGTACAAGTTAACTTTGAAATCCCCATATTCAAGGTCAAATAGATTTAGACATGGTAGATAAACGGTTGAATCTTCTAGAAGGATATTTTTCTATTCATGATTTTTCCAGCTCAGAAAATATTACTTTTACTCTTCTTAAAGTGCCCCCATGTTAAGGACTGGTGGGAAAGCTATTGTGAATAGAAGGATGAAAGTACGAGCTCACTATTTTCAGCCGCTCCCACTTGGAATTCATTCTGGGACTCCATCATGGAGCAATACTACCCTGTCGGGAGCTATGAGGACAAATACATAAAGAGGACCATGCTGCAGTAGGGAAGGGACCATGATGTGCCAGAGTTTACCAATGTTTTTCATACCTTAAGCACAAAGTTGGGCATCAATTCCCTCACTTGCCAATTGACTAATAAAGCTTTTGGTGGTCCAAAAGCTCCTCAATGGGGAGGATTCATCTAGTAGGATCTCTAGACACTAATGGCATGGAAAAGGCTCAAAATTCAAAGTGGTGGGAAGACGATGAACTTGACATTAGATTGAAGTTCTCATCACCTTAATTCCAACAATGTGAAGGACACTCCAATCCGATTTCGGATGAAGGAGATAGAGGCAGTCAAAGTTGGGTTGGCTTTTTGATGATTGGGCGGGATAATGAAGGCACAATTTAGACTTTTTCCGGCAGATGGAATCCTACCAACTCCAGCTAGATTTTGGGTGAAATTTTTGCCTAGATAAAATGACTCCTTCGGTCAAAATCCAAATTTTAAAAAATCTGCAATTTGTTTTATTTAAACAAAAAAAATATAAAAGAAAGGGGTGGCAAGCCACCAACCCTACCACCCAAAGTATACCATAACAACAATATACATTGCTAGAGGGGCAGGCCACGACCCCTGGCCCCTCCCATAGAACCAGCAACCAACATAACGGGGTGGGCGGCCATGACCCCGCCACCCCACAACCCTCATAGTGGAAAAACACCATAGCATAGAGTTTTGGATAAGGTCGGCCCTTGGGGCATGGACCCAATCCCGACACACTCCAACCACCCCCTAAATAAGTGAAATGGAGCTGGCAGAGGTGGGGTGGGTGGGCTGCCCAAGGCGAGCCCATCCCGAACGAATCCTTAATTTAACATTTTGTTATGTAAAAAAAAGGGACAAGGCGGGTTTTGACTGTCTGACCTCCTCCACAATATTTTGATCCACAGCCACTACACCACAACAATCTTATTGAGAAAAACGCCACCACAACTTATATTTAAATGTATTTTATCAGTGCACCCAGGTAGAGAGGAGGCAGGACACGTATCAAGGTAGAATTTTGTAGGAGGGCCGAATTTCCACTTGGTCAGATTTTGAAAATTTTTATATGGTTTCAGAATTTCTTGACACCACGAACGCAATGCCTCCATTTTTTGGCCACTTTTCATTATGGAGGTATAAAACTCCTTTTTTGTAACTGATACGTGTACTCTTCTTTCTCATGCCATTTAATGAATGAAGGCCTCCCCATTGATTGAGCAAGGGCTGGAGACGTAGTCCAAGTCAGACGAACTCATTTATGAAGTATTGTTGTCTTCTTTCATGCTTTATGTGTTTCTCCTCTTCTCTCATGTGCACATCAAATTTCTATGTTAAGCTACAATTTATGCATGTAATTCTTTAACATATCTATAAGCAAAAGATCACGGATCATGAGGACAAATACATAAAGCGAACGACCCTGCAGTAAGGAAAGGACCAAGATGTGGCAGAGTTTACCATTGTTTTCATACCCTATGCGCGAAGTTGGGCATCATGGATTCTAAGAAACTTTTTGTACTCAAGTACCACGACTGCATACATCGATACATCTAGGATGAGATAGAGTTCCTAGAAATCTCCTCACTTGGCACGATGTACCATTACACCATCAAGATCGAGCAAAAGGTTAAACAAAAGAAGCAAGACTTTGGATCTGTGAATCCGAAGAACAAAGGACAAAGCCAAGGTCGGGTGACCAAAGACAAAACATGAGGCTGCAAGAAAAGAGCAACACCACAAATTCAAATAAGGACACAGGAAAGGGGTGTGAGCTCCACAAGAGCCCCACTCATAACACAAGTGTGTTGGACCAAGTAGTCACTAATGGCTGAGTTGAAGGCTTCATAATCAGACGCATGTTCCGACATTGAGTCAGAACTTAACAAGAGGAATGACAATGGGAAGCATATCATTGATGTGGAGCCTAACACCATTGTTGCCACCACCAAGGCCCATAAGAATGAGCCTGAAGATCCAAAGGAGGGGAGTGTCTTTTTCCCTCACAAATGTGGGTGAAGGGTTCGCCGCTGCAATTCATTGTCGACAGTGGAAGCCAAAAGAACCTCGTTTTAGCAGAGGTCATGAAGTCATTCGGCCTACTGACTACACCACACCCATAGTCATATAACATCAGGTGGCTTGACCAGGGACAAGATCTCTGAGTCCACCAGTAGTGTCACCTTCCTTACAGCATCAAGCCCTTCACAAATGAGGTATTGTGTGATGTTGCAACTCTTGATGTTTGTGATGTATAATTAGAAAAACCATACTTGTGGAAGCGACATAGTTTGTATGAGTCAAGGCCTCGTGCTGTTATTATTTCTTTAGGTAATTCATTATACAAGATACTAGAGCTAGCCTCACCTACCACCACCTCTTTCATCTCTACTACGAAATGCAGTAAGATCATCTCCCAAACTAGGACATTTATTTTCTTTCTCCTTCACTCTCAAAGCAAGGGGAAGATCATAGCCACATCCATGGCCCCCATAAAGGGTTCCGCCACGGAGCAGAAGAAGGTGGATACGGTCATGAAAGAAAAGAGCAACATCTTCTCCTCACCCACAGGGTTACCCTTGCACTATCAGGTTAAGCATTCATTCGATATGACTCCGAGAGAACCTCTACCAAATGGGTTGATATATCACCACTCCATTGTGGAAAATTCCAAGTACAAGCAATGACATGATCAACATTGGCTGCCACACGAGTTTTAGGTGGGTAACAAAGTCTGGTTGCATTTGCAAAAAGAATGCCTTACAAGAGCCCATTAGAATCTTAGACCACTTCAATACGGTCCTTACACCATTACCAAGCCCATGAGAAACAATTCTTTGGAGCACAACATTCCCCCATTCCTTAGTTTGTACAAAGTGTTCAATGTGGACCACCCTCGACCATGATTCCCACCATTACTAGACACCTCAGAGATTGCAGAACAATTCACCAGGGACCAAGCTCAGCAGAAGTTTCCCCATCTCATGGAGGCACTCAATGCAATGGGGACTATTTATTCCTAAGGGGGGAGGAATGATCCAGGTGGATGTTGGTGGCCACCCGACTATCCCACTTGGACGCCCACAACTGTCTCTTTGAGTTTTTCAGTGTCCTTAATTGTAGCACAATGTACTATTTTTAGCAATTTTGAGGCCAGTGATTTTCTGATAAAATCGTCTTTTCTATCATAGTCCCGAGGGATATCTTTCTAATGAGGTATCATGCATTTCAAAGAGAGATAATATGACCACCTCACGACCCCGAGAAGTTGGTTATCCAGGTAATCCTAACGGGGCACATAAGTGCTTGGTGTTACATTTCCTCAAGTTAGGGTTTTGGTTGTTTAGGGTTTTCTCTTATTGTTCAATAATAAAAAAGCCCTTGAGCCTCATTGTAACGTAGTTCAGAGGCATGTAGCCACCACATATCTTTTGAGAGATAAGCTACCATCACTGAGCTAGTCTCATTTCCATACTATTTGTAAGCATATTTTAGTATTTTACATTAATGAAATGAAGTATTATTTCCATTGCATATCTGTATTTATGCTTATTTCTACACTTTATTGCATTCTCATTTAAATCTAGATTAGTGGTATCAGAGCGGTCTGCGCTTTCTTTGTTTTTATTTGCATGTCCCCGACGAGGTTGGGATATAAGGAGTTAGGGCTTGAACTGTTCAAACCTTTGCAAGACTAGCCTTACAGATCTTGACGACCTCCCATGAAGAATGAAAAGAAAGATGAGGGGGTAGGAGATCCTATCAAAATATTTCTCGAAGAAGCCCTCGAGTGACAAAGGAATGTGATGATGGACAACTTTTCCCATACCCTTCAGTGTCTACCCAGGGTTGATGCATCTGCCTCCAACAAATACTCTGGAAACCCCACACCCTTTAAGGTACAAGTTAACTTTGAAATCCCCATATTCAAGGTCAAATAGATTTAGACATGGTAGATAAACGGTTGAATCTTCTAGAAGGATATTTTTCTATTCATGATTTTTCCAGCTGAGAAAATATTACTTTTACTCTTCTTAAAGTGCCCCCATGTTAAGGACTGGTGGGAAAGCTATTGTGAATAGAAGGATGAAAGTACGAGCTCACTATTTTCAGCCGCTCCGACTTGGAATTCATTCTGGGACTCCATCATGGAGCAATACTACCCTGTTGGGAGCTATGAGGACAAATACATAAAGATGACCATGCTGCAGTAGGGAAGGGACCATGATCTGCCAGAGTTTACCAATGTTTTTCATACCTTAAGCACAAAGTTGGGCATCAAGGATTATGAGAAATATTTGGTACTCAAGTACCGCGAATGCCTACATAGATACATCCAGGATGAGATGGAGTTCCTGGACATCTCCTCGCTCAACACGGCGTACTGATATGCTGTCAAGATTGAGCAGAAGGTTAACCAGAAGAAGCGAGACTTTGGATGTGTGAATCTGAAGAAAAAAGGACAAAGCCAAGGTGAGGTGACCCAAGAAAATCCGTCAAAGCTGCAAGAAAAGAACAATGCCACAAAGTTAAAGAAGGACACAAGAAAGTGCTGTGATTTTCACAACAGCCCCACTCATAGCACAACTGAGTGTCAGACCAAGAAGTCACTGGTGGCCGAGTTGAAGGCTTCAAAATCAAATGCATGTTTTGAACCTAAGTTAGAACTCGAAAAGAGGAATGACAAAGGGAAGTAGATCATTGATGCAGAGCCCAACGCCATTGTTACCACTATCAAAATCCAGAAGAATGAGCCCGAAGATCTAGAGGAGGGGGAGCGTCTTTTCCACTTACAAATTTGGGTCAAGGGCTCCTCATTGCAACTCATTTTCAACAGTGGTAGCCAAATGAACGTCATTTTAGTAGAGGTCATGAAGCGGTTGGGCCTACTAACTACACCACACCTACAATTGTAAAGTATCAGGTGGCTTCACCAAGGACGAGATCTACGAGTACTCTAGTAGTGCTACCTTCCCTACAGCATCAAGCCCTTCAAATGAGGTATTGTGTGATGTTTGACCTCTTGATGTTTGTGATGTATTATTAGGCCAACCATACTTGTGGAAGCGACATGTTGTGTATGAGTCAAGACCTCATGTTGTTATTATTTATTTGGGTAATTCATTATACAGGATATCATAGGTAGCCCCACCTACTGCCACCTCTTTGATCCCTGCTAAGAAATGCAGTAAGATCATCTCCCATAGTAGGAAATATATTTTCTTTCTGGTTCACTCTCAATCTAAGGGGAAGATTGTATCCAAATCCATGGCCCCCAGGAAGGGTTCCTCCACCCAGCAGAAGGAGGTGGATATGGTCATGAAAGAAGACAAGAACAGATTCTTCTCCTTGCCCATAGGGGTACTATTGCACTGTCAAGTCAAGCATTCATTCGACTTGACTCCTAGAGCACCTCTACCCAACGTGTATATATATCATCATTCCATTGTGGAAAATTCCAAGTACAGGAAGTGACATGATCAACATTGGGTGTCACACAAGCTTTGAGGTGGGAAACAAAGTCTGTTTGCATTTGCAGAAAGAATGCCTTACAAGAGCCCATCAGAAGCTCATACCACTACGATATGGTCCTTACACCATTACCAAGGTTGTGGGAAATAATTCTTTGGAGCGCAGCATTCCCAATCCTTGGCTTGCACCGAGTGTTCAGTGTTGACCACCCTCAACCATGCTTCCCACCATTACTAGACACATCAAAGATTGCAGAATAACTCACCAAGGACCAAGTTTAGCAGAATTTTCTCCATCACATGGAGGCACACAACACAATGGGGCCCATTTCTTCCTAAGGGGGCAGGAATGATCCAGGTGGATGTTGGTGGCCACCAGCCTATCCCACATGGATCCCCACAACTATCTCTTTTAGTTTCCTTAATTGTAGAATAGTTTACTATTTTTAGTAGTTTTGAGGCCAACGATTTTTTGATAAAATCGTATTTTCTGTCGTATTATTCATAGACATATTTCTAATAGGATATCATGCACATCAAATGGAGATAATATGAACAAGTCACGACCTTGGGAAGTTGGTTGTCCAACTAACCCCAATGGAGCCCACAAACTCTTGGTGTTACATCTCCTTGGGTTCAGGTTTTGGTTGCTTAGGGTTTGCTCTTATTTTTCAATAATAAAAAGGCCCTTGATCCTCATTGTAACGTAGTTCAGAGGCATGTAGCCACCACATCTCTTCTCATAGATAAGATACCATCATCAAGCTAGTCTCATTTCCATACTATTTGTAAGCATATTTCAGTATTTCACACTAATGAAATGAAGTTTTATTTCCACTACGTCTCTGTGTTTATGTTTATTTTTGTACTTTATTGCATGCCTATTTAAACTGGATCAGTCCAACTATTCTATGAGGAAATTCATGAAGTATATCTCCAATGCCCATGATGTGGACTCCATCCTCCTACAATGCCTTCATTAAAAAATTTCCATGCCCACCATTGAGATCCATACCACTGAATTGTATTATGGAGAGAGGAATATGTCACAATTATCATCACATGCCTAGAACATTGAAACCAACTGTGAGGATTGTGATTCAATGCCTAGAACACTGAAATGAGCTTCTAGTTCTCTCTGCATGTTGTCATTTCTGCTCTACTTGTGAAAGCGTTCTCATAGGGCCATAGCTGCAACTCGGGTTTGATGAATCCTGAGATTGAATTGCAGTTTTTGAAACAATTAATTTTTTTATAGTTTGGTGTCATCCATCCAAGAAATGGAATACTTGGATCTGCATTCCTGTAATTTCTACCCCATAATGGTTGGACTCATCAGAATTCTTAACCTAAACTGGGTTTGTTTTCGGTGTTTGTAACCAGAGATATGGTTTATGTCATAACCTTTAACACCCATGTTTTCCAAGTGCTCCGTTTATTAAGCTAACTGGATCTAATAGAATATTTATTTAATTCTTAAATTAAGTTGCATAAAATGATTTTATTATCCAATGGGTTTCTTATGTCTGTTTGTATTGCAATGATTCAAGAGTGTCGTAAACAAATTTTTTTGCAGTTTTATATAAATATAATTCCCTACTCTTTGTATTGACTCAACAATTGTAATGTATTTATTTAACACTTTTGTAGTATTAGTAATGTTCATTTCAACACATTTACACTAATACCATGAAAGTACTCTCTATTTCTAAGATTTCATGAATTTTATATGAATAGAATCTTATATCAATAATAAAGTATTCTGTAGTTTATTTTTTTAGTATTTGTTCTTTTCTCGAGTAATTGAAATTTTTTTGAATTATTATTTTATTTTTTTAATTTAAATAACAAATATATAAAGCTTTTAGGGGGAAACTTAATGCGTGATGGTTGTGAAAATGAAGTGTTATGTATCAAGAGGCTTGAGTTTTAAATACCCCAAATTTAGCTTATGTCTAAGTAAGGGGAATACGTAGGCACCTAGGGGTTATAGTGGTAGTGGTTATAAATGACCTAGTGTCAGAGGAGTACAAGATCAACCCAATTATAAATTCCCCTAGTCACACAAGGACAAAATAACAAATATATAAAAATAATTTCTAAATATATTAGTTGTAAAGATTAATGGTTATAAAATCAAAATATATAAATCTTAAAATTTAAATAAAATTTTTAATGTTAAATGCAAGTTAAATGGTGAGATGTAAAAAGATATAAAAAAGAAATGATAATGTATGATATGTTACTTGTTTCTTTTATTTAGGTCATTTCGAAAAATCATTTTACAAGCCTATGCAAAAAGAATATAGATTGCATAAATGTTGTCTCACACTTAATAAAAGTAGCAACAAGTCTCACAAAATTTGAAATTAGGACCTTATTGGAGGATATGAATTAGGACCTCCCCTCTACAAATTTCGAAAGGTATTGAAATTGTTTCTTAGAATTAGTGTCATAGGTGAAGTTTAAGTGAGGTCTAAATAGACATGCATTTGAGAAAAAACTAAAAATATAAAAAATTACTTAGATATATGTTCTATTTATAGAATGGTTGATTCTATAAAAATATATATAGAAAGTTTTCTTTTGAAATTGTTTATTATTTCAAAATTTGTGATTGTGCAATTGACTGTAAATGAGTTGAAAACTCTATTAAAACAATTGAAAACCATGATAAATTCAAACAAAAACTTCATAAGCATTTGCTATATTTACATGGTTACATTTATGGATAGTAGCCATCAACCAAACTATGTTATCCTCATATAAGACAATATAGCACTAAAACATCGTTCCCAATTCTAGTGATCAAAGAGTTGATTATTTAAGAATTTGTGATTGAGTCAAACAATGGGAATTCAAGCTATTTTCAATTAGGATTCAACTGTATTTGAAGATGTAGATGCATCTATTTATGTTCACTGGAGTGAAATATGTCTGATTCTGTTTATATTTCTGGTCATGCAAATATTGTTGTATTTTTCCATGAAGTTAAAGTATACACCTGGCTTCTTCGAGTCCGAGTTGCAAAGGATTCGAAAGGAAAATTTTGTAAGTTTAATGCTTGTAGTTGGTCAAAGATGACAATGAAGTTTTTCTTCTTAGTTCTTGCAAGCATTAGTATCATATTTCATTCCTTGGTTAATAGCTCCAGAAATCTAAGTGCTATCCAATTTGCAAAAAAGGTGTTGGCAAATCAAAATGTTGAGGAGGTGTTTTTCCAACCATATTGTTACTTATGGATCAGGGTTACCTTAGTTTGATTCCATATTTTGGTCCACTAAAGTTGAATAACAACATGTTATCAGAATAGGTGCTTGAGAAGGTCTTGAAATATAGTTCTCATGCCTCACAATGATTTTATTTTCTATTTTTGAAAGACATTTTGTTTACTCATTTTCAACTTCAATGATTCTTTATATGTTACAATCCTTCTCAAATTTATGCCTTATGGTGTTTCCTTCACAACATCTAGTGCAATTGCTAGTTTTATTATTATAAAATAAATACATCATTACCTTTAATATTGGAAAATGAATACATCATTACTGAGTAAACATATAATAACTTTTGTGCGAGAAACTTATCATATTGTGCAAAATTGAGAAACTTAGCCTATTTTGTAGAGCTTAGCTCATTGTGTGGTGCTTATAGCCTATTGTGCATAACTTATGTCATTATGTAGATCTTATAGTCTATCGTTTGGAACTTATCTCATTTGTAGAGCTATTTATTTTATTTTATTATTGGGAAACAAATACGTCATTAACAAGTAAACAATATGCAAACAAAATCAACTAAATAATGGTAGAGGCAAGGACTACGCTACATTGTAGAGATCACCTTATTATATATCATTTTAGTTCCTATTTAATCCATTAAATTTAAAATATCAAGTATACTTTTATTTTCACAATTTAAACATCATGATATCTTATTATATATTTATATAATAATGTATCACATGGGATCATAAAGGTAATGGTTGAAGACCCAAGCCTATCTGTTAGATAGTTGCAACTTCTACCATAAATAATTCGTATTATTATGTATCTTTTTAGTTGTTATTTGATCGATTGAAAATTCATTTGGATTATCTTTACATGTTGAATGTGCTTTTATTTTCACATTTTTACATTAGATATATTGTTTCCATATATCATAAGGTTCAAATCCAAGTTTGAACTATGAATTGGGTGGGTGTGTTTCATTATAATTTATTTTTTATTTTTTATTATTTAGTAGATATAGTTATTTAGTTTCAATAGGAATATAAAGAAAAAAAATAGATATTAAATAAAACAAAATGAAATGAAATTCAATATGTATATAATATTTGGTTATATATATTATTAAAAAAATATGGTTTTCAAAATATGGTATGAGATAAATTATATGGAGAAATAAGTTTTTTACATCAAAATAAACAATTGTAACAAATACACCATACTTACACCAATAAACTCACTCAACTTATTTCTAAGTAAATAATAAATGGATAAGATTAGAGCGAGCGAATAAAAGCAGTATTATGTAGTAAGAACCTTACTTGTCAATGAACTTAAAAAAATAAAAATAATAATAATAACTCCAGTAAGTAATGTTGTATCTTACATTAATTTCCCATCATGTTTTCAATAGACCCTTTACCAAGGTTAATGCATAGATGTTGGTATGGCTATTGTCTATTTTAACCAAGGGTTTCAAACTAACATTGTCTTAATGTTGGAGGGACTTCTCAAACCCTCCCACAGTACTTACCCTCTAGGTGACTACAAATGAAACTTCCACACGTCCGTCGGAATGCAATCGACGTCCTGCTTGACGATACAATGGTTCAGATCCATTTTGGAGATTTAGGGCAACTACCTCGTGAGGATGCTTCGGTTGTTGGTCATTTACTGTCTAGCTCAGCTAGAGGCTATGCATTGTAGCCTTCTTGCAGTCTCGGTGTTCCAGTGCACACTAGGTAATCTATCAGCTCCCCTTTACAGATTTGATTAAAGCTTTGATTTGGATAATTACTTATTCTACTACCAATGCTTTGGTTAATTACTTTATGCTTTATTTAGGTACCTCCCATAGGAGCTTAGATTTCGAAGGCTTTGGACTGTTACCCATAATACACACTCTTAGAAGAATTCTCCCAGACCTTAGTTTTCGAGTTTGTCTCCTCACGACAGAACTCAGGTAACTATAGTGAAAGCTCTTTTCCTCTATGCTATAATGTTTTTACTGAACACCAAGGGTTCTTACTTTATTTCTTTCGTTTATTTGCAGGCTAACAACAAAGCCTGGGTGGGGATGTCACTATCAACTATTAGGATTTATGAGGGCACATGACTAGTTTCTCTCATATAGGTTGGTAAGTTCTCGCACCAACCTATGGCTTGACTTGTGTTTACCCCTGATATTGGATTCTGTAAATTTTAGTTATGTAGAATAGGTTTGAGTTAATCCTCTCCCAGCAGAGGGTTCGATAAGTGGCATGGATTATTGAACAATATGAACCTGTCTTACAGTTTTTCCTAAAGATCTTCCTGAAGCCACAACTTCTCATGTATCTTTTGAATTCGAGCTTAAGTCCACGATTTGATTGTTCTCAGCTTCCAACTATTATTTATTGGTTCCCAAACTGAAAACAAATGTTTTTATTCCTTCACAACTATACTATAATTAATATGCAACTATTGTATTTGTTTTACTACAATATGAGTGGACAATTTAACACATTTCACATTTTGGGTTTATATTAAAACTCTCTCTATTTATTTTTATTGATATTTTCCAGTGACCAAGAGGTATGCGAAATTCCCATCTCCATGGTGTTTGTTATCCCTCAGGGTCAGTATTGGAACAATGACATTTTTGTGTATAGTTTACAATGCATATTTAAATTTTGGAAAACAATCCAACTAGCCATTTCGACAGCGTATTAATTTACAGGAATTTGCATCTTTGTCTGAAGATTAGTGTATATATGCCTCTACGAAAATTTGTAGCCAATAAATTAGGTAATGCTTATGTGTCTTCTTTTCCTCACCTTACAAGCAAGGGCCTGAAGAAATTTTATTGAGTTCTTTTCTATTTAACTCATTTACCCACATTTCTGTTAATTTGTAGGTTTGTTGTTACATTTCTTTACTCTTGTTTCTATGAATAAGTAAGATTATGTTTTTCGTTTGCTCTCATTTTTATATTGAATATAAATAATTTTATTTGCATTTGCTCACTGTTTATAATTCCACAACAACGATTCTTCAGGTTTCCAATTGGGTTCTTTCGTTTAGTTTGGTATTTACTTTCACGAGGGTTGACATACCTGAACATGTTGCCCTAGATGGAAGATAGGTATTTCAGTACCTCATTTGCCTTTAGACCAGCATATTGGAGCACTCTGAATAAAGTTCACATTCTTCCATTTACTTATGTTTCACTAGTCATGGCCTCTAAGCATGTTTCATTACATAACTTTGTTGAGTTATGGGTTCAAGAAACATTACAACTTTCATCCTACTAGGCTTTTATATCTTACAAAAAAACTCTTTCAACTGTATAATTCATTTGCAAAAGTATGTATAATCAAATAATTATCATTTATGTCTTATATAAAAAACATGCCTCCCTAGTTGCATTATTTATTTACAGAAACATAACATAAGTCATATTTTTACTTATTTGATGTGTTCACAGTCTTCCAAGAAAGTGAACTCTAGATAAGACCACACCTCCCAACATATGGAACTAGAAATCACATCCAAGTACCCCCTTAAGCTTCCACTTTCTGGTACAATTGTTTATTATTTCCTCCCCAAGTTCATTCTTAGGCCTCAAGAACCCTAGTCCAACTCGAACAGTCAGACTTTCCCTCAGAGAGGAGGTTTTCACTGGCACTATTCTAGCTTAAGATAACCTTCCCCAAGGCAACACAATATCCACTCTCTCATTCTCTAGGTGGTACTCACCCCTCTGGTGGCTAACCCCTCCTCATGCCCACTAAGCTCTTTGTCTCCAGAGGTTCGAAAGGAGGTAACTGCTAACTTCCCCAATTGTCGGGAAGTTACAAGTTCATTATCACGTCTTTAGTCGAATTCACATTTCCCATTTTTTTATTAATTAAGGTTTATCAAATAACACTTTTCATACAAAGTTCCCTTTTCTTTCGCGCAGTATTTATGAAAATTATTAAAGGTAACTGATAGAAATTTATGAAAATACTTTGACTAACTGAGGGTGTCACATCTTCCCCTCCTTCTGTGCAACACCGTCACTAATGTTCATCGCTACCCTTGAAATAGGTCTAGGTATGATGGTCACATAAAGTTCTTGTCTTCCCAGGTGGCCTCTTCTAGTCTAAAGTGCCTCCATTGCACTTTAACCTAGGCAATAACTTGCTTCCACAATGTTATTTCTCTCTTCTCGAGAATACAGAGGGGTTATACTAGTACTTCTCCATCCGATTCGACCTTATCATAACATAATACATCATTATTTTTTCTTTCCAATTAAGACTAAAATCACGTATACATACATAAAATGACCTTTTATTTTACCTCTGTGTATTTCCAGTTAATAATGTTTCAGGGTCATATACGTATTTTTTTAATAAGGATACATGAAACACATTGTGGATTCTCATATGACTGGGTAGTACCAATTGATATGCAACTGGCCCTACTCGTTCTAAAATTTTAAAGGATCCACAAAACTAGGGTGCTAATTTTTCACATCTTCCCCATTTCAAGATTTTTTCCGTTGGTTTGATCCACACATATACATGATCCCCAACCTGGAACTCTCAAAAATTTCTTTTTTTATCACCATATGTTTTTTTGGAAATCTTGAGCAACTTTTAAATTTAAGCAGACCTCTCTTACAGTTTCCTCCATTTCCACTAGCATATTGGGTCCTAATATTAACTTATCCTCACGACTACTCAAGTTAGTTGGTGTTCTACACCATTTTATGTACAAGACATCCAAGGGCTCATCTTTAGGTATTCGTGATAACTATTATTATAAGAAAACTCAACGAGATGGAGGTATTCCTCCCACTTGGTTGGTTGATGCATTACGTACATCTGTAACATGTCCTCAAGCACTTCATTCAAGAATTCCATTTGTCCATCCATTTGCGGGTGGCATGCTATGCTAAACTGGATCTAAGTACCAAGGAAACTAAATATTGCTCTCCAAAATGAAGAAGTAAACTTCATGTCTCAATCTGAAATTATTACACTCGGCATGTTGTGCAATCTAATTATTTCTTTCATGAAAATATATACAATTTGAACAATTTGATAGGTATATTTTACAGGAATAAAATGGGTTGTCTTAATTATTTTATCCACAACCACCATAATGGTATCATTTTGTTTCTTAGATTTAGGTAGACCAATTATAAAATCCGTCTTAATAGTATCCCATTTCCACTCAGGGATGGGTAATGGCTAAAGTAATGTTGTCGAGCATTGATGCTCAAATTTAAGTTGCTATCACTCAATGAATTTGGATAAATATTAAGCGATATTGTTTTTCATACCCGGCCAAAAATATCCTTTTTTAAAGTAGAAAGCAACTTCTGGTATCTGGGATGGGCTGCGTATAGGCTTTGGTGAAATTCATCTAGTATTGTTTTCTTAATTACCATCTCAATGGGTACATAAATCCTTCCCTTGTACTTTAGTAGGTTGTTTCCATCTATGGTATAATCCCATGCTTCCCCATATCTTTGCACTTGATCTGCTTCTCGCCATAAGAATTCATATTTGGGGTCCTCATAGGCAGCTTCTCTAATCCAATCAGAAAAATTAGTCTGCACTTTAATGTAACAAATTTGATATACATAATGTAGTTTTCTACTTAATGCATCAGCAACATGATTTTCCTTGTCATTCAATTGTTTGATATCAAAATCAAACTCACTTAAAAAGGTCCTCCACCAAGCTTGACATGCATTCAAGCTGGGTTGTTTAAAGAATATTGTTAGACTATTATGATTAGTTAACATTAGATTTTTTTCTTAATAAGTAATGTCACGATACCTTAAGAGCATGGACCACTGATGTTAGTTCCAAGTCATATGCAGAATATCTTTGCTCATAATCCTTTAATTCGCAAGATTAATATGCTACAACCTTACCTTCATGCATCAGTATTCCTTTGACTCCTTCTTTACATGCATCTATGCACGCAATAAATTCTTTCTCAGGGTAAGCGACTTTTAACATTATGTTTGTCATCAATAAATGTTTCAAATGATCAAATCTAGCTTTACAGTTTGTTAACCATTTGAACACCCTTTCCCTCCTTTGTAAGGATATTATGGGATAGGAAATTCGGGAAAAACCTTTAATAAAATGTTGATAATAACCATCTAGCCCCATGAATGACTGAATATCTGCCACATTCTTGGGAACATGCCATTGCATAATAGTGTTGATATTTTCAAGATTCACAACGATGCCTTCTGCAGAGATGACATCTCCCAGATATTGAATCCGATCCTTATAAAAATCACACTTACTATATTTAGCACAGAGTTTATTTTCTCTTAATGTTTGCAAAACTATTCGCTAATTTTCCCTGTGTTCCTCTATATTGTTCGAGTAAATTAATATCTCATCAATAAAAATCTAAAAATAATTATGTAGGTAAGGATGAAAGGTTCTATGCATTAAGCTCATAAAATTTATGGGGGCATTAGTATGTCTAAATAGTAGAACAACAAATTCATAACGACCATAACAAGTTATAAATGTCGTTTTGAAAATATCCTCATCTTTGATCATTATCTGATGATAGCTTGATCACAAATTAATTTTAGAGAACACAGTGGATCCCTTTACTTGGTCGAACAAATCATCGATTCTATGGAGCGGGTACTTATTCTGAACAGTCAATTTGTTCAACTGTCGATAATGAATACATAATCATATGGTACCATCCTTCTTCCTCACAAATAGCATGGGAGCTCCCCAAGGTGACACACTTGGGTGAATGTACAATTTTTCAAGTAAATCCTGTCACTGAATCTTGAGTTTGGTTAATTCTGATATACTCATTCCCTAAGGGGGCTTAGAAACTAGAGTAGCACTCTTTTTGGAGGCAGACTGGGAATGTCTTTTGGAAATACATCATCAAATTCCTGAATCATTGTGGTATATTTTCTAGTGTTCCCAATTTATTTTTCGAATTTTTGTAGCCAACTTGAACAACATAAACCTAACAGACCTTTCACATGTACATGCTCAATTGGTTCATTGTAATGGGTGATAATTTAATGTTCCTTTTAATACCCTGAATTTCTTGTCTGACACCTTCCTTAGTGAGGAAAATAATGGATTTATCTGTGCAGTTTACCAAAGACCAATGGTTCTCTAGCCAATCCATCACAATTAGCACATCATAAGATCCTAGGGGCAATAAATTTAAATTCAATTTAATATGTTGTCCTTCAATTTTGACAAGACACACTTATATCTTAGTCATGACCCTTTTTTAGTTCTCGTGGCTAGTTGCACCAACCATGGACTATTAAATTTAATGGTTTGTAAATGACTCAAATCTACAATTTTAGGACTAATGTAACTCAAGCTTACACTCGGGTCTATCAAACAAAAATAGAATGGTGAGTGATCTTACCTTCAAATTCCACATTCGTGAGTTCATACTCAACCTCGTGATCATCTAAGGCTGCATTAATTTTTGGTATACTTCTTGCCACATCACCCACCATAGAAGCTTCTGGAATGTGCATTGTCATCTCTGTATGAGCATGATGAGTGTAGTTTTCATAATAGCACAGTTCTCCACATCCCCAACATTGTAAGGGTGGATTTTGTAGCTAAGTAGAGTCAGGCTTTATGGATGCTTAATTTTGTCTTCTATCACCTTGTACTTTATATTTTTGTTGACTTTTCCCTAGGCGCCCATTTTGTGGCTTCCAAAAATGTTTTGTCCTCCAGCTACCTTCATGTTCTTGTTTAGGAAACCTTTCTGTTATTTTTTATTTGTGCAATTCTTGTCACCTTCCCCTCTCGACTTCATTTTCTAATATCAAAGTCAAGCTTTGAAAATAACTTCATCCATCGTCTTGGGTTGTTGGATTCCAACCTCTCATTTAGGAATGTTGGGAGGTTGCTAACAAATATTTGCACCTTGGCCTTTTCCTCACGAATGTATGAGATGTACCTTAGTAGAGACGTAAATTTGGTTATGTATTCTTCTATAGATTGTTTCCTGAGTTTCAAATCATGAAATTCTTTGGCTTTTTCATCATAAAACCTCTTTGTCAGGTACTTATCTTTGAAATGTTTCTAAAATTTGTCCCATGTTACATCTTGCTCGTCAATATTTCTCATATTTTTCACTTCTTCCCACCACAAGGTGGCTTTACCTTGCAGTTTATATATGGCCGAACTGGGTTTTAAATTATAATTGTAGTCATAAATTTGAAACTGTTTGTACATGTTGACCAAACAAGATTTTGCAACCTCTTCCATTTCCCCATCAAACAGAGGTTGATTAATTTTTAAATTCTCCCTGCAATTCAACTTTTTTCCTCTTGGCTCCCTTTATGCTAGAAGCATTTTCAGACCCCTCTTCATGCTCAATTTAGTCTCCCTCAATCTCTTGATGATTTTCTTCCTGAGCATGCATTTCAATTCTATTCCCACCCTTAGGGGTAGGTATGGGGTTTCTTTGGTTTTTCCTATCAGAAAGGATTTTTAATATTATTTCATGTTCCAGCCTCATTCGTTCATTATCAACACACAAATTTTCCATTTATGTCCACAATTGTTGTATTGTCTCCAACAGTATGGCAATGGAATTATTAGTCTCCCCTCCTAGCTGAACACACATCTTTGGGTTAGTCTCTGAAAAGGGTACCAACCCTAAACCCACTGAGGGTCTTCCTGACGAAGGAATCCTGGTTGCTCTCCTCATGGTTTCTTATCAACCTGTCTATATGGAACATTTACAATTTGTTAATCATAGGTGCTCAAATCAGGCCTCAGTGTTGGAACTTGCTATGATACCACTTGTAACATGTACACCATACTTGCACCAATAAAATCACTTACCTTCTTGCTAGGTAAATAATAAATGAATAAGCATAGAGAAAGTGAATAAAAGAAGTATTATGTAGTAAGGACCTTACCTGTCAATGACCTTAATTTTATTTTAACATAATAATAACTCCAATAAGTAATGTCGTATCTTACATTAACTTCCCATCATGTTTTCAACCTACCCTTTAGCAAGGTTAACACACTGATGTTGGTCTAGTTATTTCCTACTTTTAACCAAGGGTCTCGAACTAACACTGACTTAATGTGGGAGGTAATTATTTAACTCTCCTCATAGTACTTACCCTACAGGTGCCTACAAATGAAACCACCACATGTCAGTCGAAACATAGTCGATCTCCTACCTAATGATCTGAAGGTTTTGATTTATTTTGAAGGATTTAGGGTAACTACCTCACGAGGATGCTTAGGTGTTTGGTCATTTTCTAGCTGACTCACCTAGAGGCTACGCTTTGTAGCCTTCTTGCAGTCTTGACATTCCAGTAAACAATAGATAATCTATGAGCTCCCCTTTATAGATTTGATTAAAGATTTAATTTGGTTCATTACTTATTCTGCGACTAATGCCTCACGGAATTACATTTTTTTTTGTTTTTGGTATCTCCCACAGGAACTGATGGTTCGAAGGGGGTTAGAGAGATTATATTTCTAGGGCTCTGGATTATGACCCATAATACACACTCTTACATAAATTGCATCAAACCTTGGTTTTCCACGTTGACTCCTCATGTCATAACTCAGGTAACTACAGGGAAATCTATTTTCCTATGTGTTATAATGTTTTTACAGAGCACCAGGGGTTATTACTTTTTTCTTCAATTGATTTGTAGGCGAGCAAAAAATCCCAGCTGGGGATGGCACTATTAACTATTAGGAGTTTTGAGGGTACACGAGCAGTTTCTCTCATATAGGTCAGTGAGTTCTCGCACTAGCCTATGGCTTGACTTGTGTTTAACCCTATTATTGGATTCTATAAATTTTAGTTATGTGGAATGTGTTTGGGTTAATCCTCTTCGAGTAGAGGTTTTGACAAGTGGCACAGTTATTGAACAACTTGAAACTGCCCTGTGATTTTTCCTAAACATCTTTATGAAGCCATCACTTCTCGTGTACCTTTTGAATTTAGGCTTAATTCCATGATTTGATTGTTCTCGACTTCCAAATGTTGTTTATTGGTTCTCAACCCAACAACAAGGGTTTTTCTTCCTTCACAACTATACTATAATTAATCTACTACTATTGTATTTATTTCACTGCAGTATGACTGGACAATTTGACACATTTCTACTTTTGGGTTTATATTGAAATTCTCTCTCTTCATTTTTGTTGTTATTTTCCAGTGACCAAGAGGTACAAGGAATTTCCATCATAGAATTCCCATGTCCTTAGGGTTTGCTATCCCTCAGGGTCACTCTTAGAACAATGATATTGTTGTGTATAGTTTACAATGCATATTTAAATTCTAGAAAAGAATCCAATTAGCCATTTCAAGGGTGTATTAATTTCTCATAATTTTCATCTCTCTTTGAAAATTAGTGTATATATGCCTCTACCCAATTTTGTATCTAATAAAACAGGTCATTCTTATGTGTCTTCTCTGCCTCACCTTATGAGCAAGGGCCTGGAGAAATTTTATTGATTTTTTTTTATTTAACTCATTTACCCCCATTCCCATTAATGAGTATGTTTGATGTTACCTTTCTTTACTCTTGTTTCTGTGAATAAGTAATATTATTTTTCTCGTTTGCTCATTTTCTGATATTGAATATAAATAATGTTATTTTCACATGCTCGTTGTTTATAATTGCACAACGATGATTCTTCAATTTTCCAATTGGGCTCTTTCTTTTAGTTTTGTATTTCTTTTCAAGAGGATCAACCTACTTGGATAAGTTACCCTAGATGGAAGATAGGTATTTCAATACCTCCTTTTCCTTCAGATCAACATATTGGGGCAATATGAACATAGTTCACTTTCTTCCCTTTACTTCTCTTTTACGAGTCACAACCTCTAACTAAGTTTCATCTCACTTTCCGTTACATTTGTTTTATTATAACCTCAGGCTAATTCTCATGCCTCAAGTCCCCTAGTCCAGCCTTGAACAATCAAAATTTCCCTCTGACATGGAGGTTTCCACTCATACTATTCGAGCTCAAGATAACATTCCCCGAGGTAGCACAACATTCACTCTCTCTTTCTCCAGGTGGTAATCACCTCTCTGGTTGCTAACCCGTCCTCATGCCCACTGAGCTCTTTTGTCTTTAGGGCTTCAAAAGGAGGTAACTGCTAACTGCCCCAACTATCTGGAAGTTACAAGTTCGTTATTGGTTTTTTATCCAAATCCACATTTGTAGGTGTAACAAAAATGACTAATAAGAAGCAAGTAAATATGCAATAGTGAATAATTTTTAATTTTTAAATTATAATTTATGGATAGGATATAAAAATTAGTTTTTGTTTATAAACTGAGGATATTTACCCATATAAAACATAGGTTAAGAAATTGGGAAATATACTGATAATACAATTTCATAATAATTGGATTTGTAGCACCCATCAAACCATCGAGCTAGAGAAATACCACCAACTTATGACATTCATACTAGACATATATAAAGTGACTAGAATAGCATAATATCATGTATGAAAGTCAAAAACCATAAACAACTGATATAGAACAAAATGTATATTATAGTAAACACATGAAAATGCATGGAGGTTAGGAAAACATATGGGCCTTAGTTCTCAAGCTAGTTCTTGGGGTAGAGGGGGTAACTTTTACCCTATATAATTTCTCTAACTTACCTTAAATATATTCTATTAATCCCTTAGATTTCCACATTCAATATATTCTATTAATCCCTTAGATTTCCACATTCAATATTGATGATAAAATAAAGGATGGAGAATTAAACAAAGTCAGAAAAAGTAGTACAATCAAACTATTATCTTTGACCCAAGATCCCTCCAAAAAAACATCGTTGTCCCACAATACACATCCTTCATAATTATAAAATAGAAAATTAAGAAGAAAAAAATGTAAATAAAAATAACATGAATACTATTTATCAATATAATAATAAAAAAAAATTTTACATTATTATGCATAAAATCCATTAGAGATATGGAAACCTGTACATATTCATGTCAATTTAAGAAATAATTTTACATTATTATGAATAAAATCCATTAGAGATATGGAAACCTGTACATATTCATGTCAACTTAAGACTGATGGCAAACCAACAATAACTCTTAAATATTTAATTTTTGACAAATATAATATTAAAAAAAAATAGAATGATAAAGATTGTACATGTTATAATGTTTGAGAAGAAATACATTTAATCAAAACCTTAAACAGTTAATTAAATAAATAATAAATTTTCCACTTATTAATATATTTAATAAAAATATATTAGGCATAGTCGGAAAAAAAATTAATGAAATTTTAATACATTATATTTATTAATAGGTGAAAATCAAATTTTCAAGAATTAACATAATTGAAATAAATAAATATATATATATATATGAATTACATATCATCATATAAGAGACAACTTTGAATCTATAATGTAAGCGGTGAATTTGCTAGTTGTTTCGTCGAATTCAACGCCAACCCCTCCTTTTTGCTCTCTCTTTTTATCCGGGATGTCAACTATATCGTGATGTAACCGTTTTATAAAAAATAAAAAATCCAAACCATTTCAATATTATTTAATAATATTAATGATTTTATTTATTTTTTTGAATATTAATGATTTTAATAATGCGTCAGCGTGTCAAGTGATTCAACTTTTTTAGATAAGTTCATATTTATTCATAATTTATTGGGACTAAAAAATTCTATTATCATTAAAAAAAATTAATTATAAAAAAGTAATTGAGAATTATTACAAATAAAGAATTTTTTATAATTAATAATTATTATTAATAAAGAAACATTATTTATGACTTATAAATTTGTTATTTAAAAAATTGTTTTTTATAATTAATAATTATTACTAATAAAGAAACATTATATGTGACTTTAAAAAATTGTTATAAGAGTAATAATGTCCATAATTATAATCATAATATATTAATTGAAATTCAAATTTGATTAATAAAATTATATTAACCAAAATATAAATATTATAATCTGATATATTATTTTATATAAGTTTATGTAATATTGATAATTATATAAAATAAATAAATAAATAAATAAATATATATATATATATATATATATATATATATATATATTAATTTTATTTTATCTAATTTAATGTAGATTAGATATTTGAAAGTATTTTATTCATATGTATATATTCTTATCAGTTCACTTTCTTTTTTCAAAAGTCGTCATGGTTTAGGTTAGAATTTATTTTTATATTGGTCATTGTTTAAGTTGGAATTTAATTTTATATTTAACACAATTTATTTGAAAAACTCTAAATATGATTCAATATTGGAATACGGTTCGTTATGTAATTACTATGTAATTACTTTATATTATTCGTTACTTTCGAAAAAAATAAAATTTTAGATAAAATATGATAAGTATGAAAGAAAATGATATTTAATTTTGATATGTACATGAAATGTGTCCGAGGCTTAGAATTACCTGTATATCAAATTGTAATGCTTTTAAAGCTCTGTAATGCATTTACTTTTATGAGACAACTCTATTAATTCTAAAATTATTTTTAAGTTTTCTTTGTTTCTATATTTGATTTGTTTCTTTATCGAGGAATATCATACACATTGGATATCAAATTATGATGCTTTCTAATACTGTTTTCACGATAAGGGAAGAAAATCCTATAATTGTAATTTCCTTTTATCATTTAATTAAGTATATTATATGTAATTATATTACTTAATTAAATACATTAAAATATTATAGGATTATTTTATTATTATAATAGTTATAATAATGAATTTATTTAGTATATTATTTTAATTTTTATTTTTTAACCTAACATTTGAGTTTAGTTAATTTTCAATTAATAATAACAACATTATATTAAAGTATAAAGTAGGTTGGCTTAGGTAGGATGTAGAGTAAGAAGGCTGTAGGGCTTTAAATAAGTCAATAGTAAATGCTTTAAGAGAATAGAGTAAAATTTTGATATTTGAAGTTTTAATAATTATAAGATTAATATTAATTAGAATTTAAATTAAAATAGTGATGATAGAGTTTAAGAATAAAAAAATAAGACTTTGACAGCAAGGAAAGTTGGAGCTTAGAGGATGGAAAAAGATAGGAGCGATTTCTAGCTACAATGTGTGATTCCAACTAGCGATGATGTCTCTTTGTGAGGCACTAAAAACTATAAACCATCTTCCTTCTATTATTGGGAATGAAGTTATTATAAATTTTGGTACCAAAGAGTTAACTATCAAATCTAAAAAATAAAGACATTCTTGCAAGTAATTACCATTGATAATCTACTACACTTAAAATCCAACCATACTTTTCTCATGGAAACCGATGATAAATATTAAGTTTCAAGCTCCTAACAAATGAATTATGGTAGATAATAATATAATATAAAAATGCGAGCATGGATATGTATGTAAGATTTCAAATTAACTTATTCTATGAACCTACATTTTCTTATAAATTTCATGCTAGAAAAACTTTCCATAAGAAACAAAAATTAATCAAGCACATTAATCCACATAGTATCGTTATATGTGAATACATTTATTTAATAAAAGATTCCAAGCAATCTAATTTCTATCTCATACCAGGAATAATCTTTTTTGTTTCAAAAACATTAAACCATTTGCAAAAGAGAAACCAAATTCTAATACATAAAAGAAGCAAAACCCTAACATATGAACAAACTTTCCATCTCTCAATCCTTGAGTAAATTAGTAATGAAAATGATAAATCTATTGATGACAAAGACACATCAAGTTGTGAATAATGGATCTAAGCTAAATAAACTAAATTTATTCTTGTTCTTATTCTTAGCCTCAATTTACTTAGGTGTTATTTAAAATAAGCAATTATAATGTTTAGGCTTTAAAGGTCAAATTTAAATCTTTCATTATCTTAACTCAAACCACTATATGATAAATGTTTATTTATCAATAAGATAATTTAAAAAATCAAATAAGATAGTTTTGAGTGAACACCTAATAAGTGAAAAATATAATTTAAATTTATATGAACATTCTATACTACCTTCTCAATGTTACTGAACTACCAAAACATATCTATCACCCTAACAAAGATACCTATATTTTCCATTAGAATAACACGAAAATTAATGAATATTAATTTCATGTTCTGAAATGGTTATTAAGAAAAAACTTTAAACTTAATACCACAAAACTTTCCCCACTATAAATGATCATCTATAGTGAGAGCAAAAGCATTTTCATTTCCAAGTTACATAGATAATGTCTTCTTTCTTTATAACACAAAAGGATGATGTTTGATTTTGAATATGAGCCAAATATTCCTATGTCATAACATTTTCTCAATATCTATGATTTTTTTAGTCTCATCACACTACCCAACACACAAACTAGTTATATTTTAATGTTAAGTCTCAATATGAGACTTTTAGTTAATAAAGATAATCTATTGAAAAATTTATAAAGTACAGCCCTTTAAACGTACTAACAAGAAAATATTTTCTTTAGTAGTAATTTCAAGACTTATAATGGAAAAATACATCAAGTAGAGTTATCCGTCAATGATATCATTCTCACGAGGACCTCTTATCTACTAAGAGATAAATGTTTTGATTTGTTTGAGTTTGTAATTTGTTTCTTGGAAATTAAGATACCCTAATAATATTTAATTGAAAAAAGGTCTATAAAGGGTGTATAATAAAAAACTATGCGTATATGTAAAAAAAGGTTATTTACTTATAATGGATATGTTTCATAGTTTTATGAGCAAAACAAAAACAATTAAAGAAATAAATATGCAATGAAATTGAGTAAGTAATTTACTATTCTATCTTGTTTACGTTACTGCGTGATGCTTAACCAAATTAATTAGATGTTAATGATCCAGGTGGATATTGGTGGCCACCTGTCAAGTCCACCTGGACCCCCACCATTGTCTTTCTCATTATTTTCAGTTTCCTTAATTGTAGCACAACTTACTATTTTTAGCAGTTTTTCGGGTCCTGAACTTCCGGAGCCGTTTGAGGCCCTAAACGACGTTTTTTGGGGAATCCGGGTGCAACATGGCTCCATGGAATGGACCGATGTTGCCCGTTCCAACAATGATAGTGCTCGGATAGATCTTTCTAATGAGCTATTGTACGCGTCAAACGAAGATCATATGCCAAAGTTACGACCCCGGGAAGTTGATGTACCAACTTACCCCCAAACGGGGCCCACAGTTTGGCGTTTCATCTCCTAGGGTTAGGTTTTGGAATGTTAAGGGTTTTCCATTGTTTCTCAACAATAAAGAGGCCTTCGAGCCTCATTGTAACACAGTTCAGAGGCATGTAGCCACCACATCTCTTCTCAGAGATAAGCTACCATCGCCCTAGCTGGTTTATTTCCATTTCTGGTTGTAAGCATATTTCAGTATTTTCCATTAATGAAATGAAGTATTATTTCCGCTGCATCTTTGTGTATATGGTTATCTCTGTAATTTGTTGCGTTCCTATTTAAATCCGGATCAGTGGTACCAGAGCGGTCTGCTTTTTCTCTGTTTTTCTTTACATGTCCCCAACAAGGTCGGGATATAAGCAGTTAGGGCTTGAACTGGTTGAACCTTTGCAAGACCAGCCTCGCAAATCCCGATGGCCTCCCATGGCGGACGAGAAGAAAGACGAGGGGGCAGGAGATCCCATCAAAATCTTGCTCGAAGAAGCCCTCGAGCGACAACAGAACGCGATGATGGACAGCTTTGCCCAGATCCTTCAGCAGCTACCCAGAAGCAACGCGTCGGCTTCCAGCAGCTACTCTGGAAACTCCACACCCTTTAAGGTACAAGTTAATTTTGAAATCCCCATATTCGAGGGTCAAATAGACGTAGATGCCGTAGATAAATGGTTAAATCTACTAGAGGGTTATTTTTCTGTTCATGAATTTTCGAGTCGGGAAAAGATTGTTTTTGCTCTCCTCAAAGCAGCCCCCCACGTCAAGGACTGGTGGGAAACCTACTGCGAGCAGAAGGATGAAAGTACTGGCTCACTATTTTCAGCCGCACCCACTTGGGATTCGTTCCGGGATGCCATCAAGGAGCAGTACTACCCTGTCGGGAGCTATGAGGATGAATACATAAAGTGGACCACGCTGCGGCAGGGAAGGGACCAAGACGTGCCGGAGTTCACCAATCTTTTCCATACCCTTCGCACAAAGTTGGGTATCAAGGATTCAGAGCAACATTTGATACTCAAATACCGTGGCTGCCTGCACAAGTACATCCAGGAAGAAATACAATTCCTAAACATCCCCTCGCTCGGCGCAGCATACCGGTATGCCGTCAAGGTCGTGCAGAAGTTTAAACAAAAGAAGCGAGACTTTGGATCTGCGAATCCAAAGCAGGGGAAAGGTGCCCTTAAACCACAGAACAAAGGACAAAGCCAAGGCGGGACAGCCCAAGACAACCAGCCGAAGCTGCAAGCAAAGAACAGCGCCGCGAAGCCGAGAAAGGACACTGGAAAATGGTGCGAGTTCCATAAGAGCTCCACTCACAACACAAGTGAGTGTCAAGCCAAGCAGTCACTGGTGGCTGAGCTAAAGGTTTCAGAATCAGATGCATGTTCCGACTCTGAGTCAGAACCCGATAAGGGGTATGAAAAAGGGAAGCAGATCATTGATGCGGACCCCAGCGCCACTGTTGCTACCGCAAAGATCCAGAAAAATGAACCCGAAGATCCAGAGGAGGAGGAGCGTCTCTTCCACTCCCAGATGTGGGTAAAGGGCTCCCCGATACAGTTCATTGTTGATAGCGGGAGTCAAAAGAACCTCATTTCGGCAGAGGTCGTGAAGCGGTTGGGCTTACCGACCATAGCACATCCACAACCATACACCATTGGGTGGCTTCACCAAGGACGAGATCTTCGCGTGAGCCAGCAGTGTCGCCTTCCATACAACATCAAGCCCTTCACGGATGAGGTATTGTGTGACATTGCTCCCCTTGAAGTTTGTGATGTATTACTAGGACAACCATACTTGTGGAAGCGACATGCTGTGTATGAATCAAGGCCCCGTGCTGTTATTATTACATTGGGAAATAAGTTGTTCAGGATACCAGAGGTAGCACCACCTGTCGCCCTCTCTTTGATTACTGCAAAACAATGCAGTAAGATCATCTCCAAAACCAGGAAATTTGTTTTCCTGATGATACGCCCTCAAGGAAAGAAGAAGACAGTGGCCGCGGCCTCCAAACGGGGCCCCTCTGCACGACAACTACAGATCGACAAGATTGTGGAGGAGTACGAGGACATCTTCACCGCCCCGGCAGGGGTTCCTCTGCACTGTCAGGTCAAGCACTCCATCGATTTGACCCCAGGTGCGCCGCTACCCAATGGACCAATTTATCGGCGCTCTGTTCTGGAGAACGAGGAAATCAAGAGGCAGATTCAGGAGCTCCTGCAGAAAGGTCACATCCGTCCGAGTTCATCGCCTTGTGGGAGCCTGATCGTGTTGGTACAGAAGAAGGATGGGACATGGAGACTCTGTATTGACTATCGGGCACTGAACAAGATCACTGTCCGTAATAGGTACCCGATCCCGCGGATTGATGACCTCCTAGACCAACTAAAGGGGGCGAAATATTTCAGCAAGATCGACCTGAAGTCGGGATATCACCAGGTACCAATCGAACCCTCCGATGTGTGGAAGACTGCCTTCAAATCCAAGGAGGGCCTCTTCGAATGGTTGGTCATGCCTTTCGGATTGACGAATGCTCCTGCAACCTTTATGAGGCTAATGGATGACATCTTGCGGCCATTCACCAACTCATTTGTAGTAGTATACTTGGATGACATTCTGATCTTCAGCCAGAGTTGGGAAGAGCACCTCCACCACATCCGACAGGTTCTCCAAACACTGCGGCAACACAAGCTATGTGCCAATTTGGAGAAATGCACTTTTGGCATGACCCAGGTTCAGTATCTGGGATACATCATTGATGAACAGGGGGTGCATGTCGATCCAGCCAAGATCCAAGTCATTCGGGATTGGCCCTCTCCAACCACTCTAACAGAGCTCCGCAGCTTTCTAGGTCTTGCCAACTTCTACCGCAGGTTTGTGTTGGGGTTTTCTCATATTTCTTGGCCCTTGAGTCAAGTCACCAAGGGCGGGGCGAAAGCAAAATTATTCTGGTCTGAATCTCAACAGAAGGCATTCAGGGAGTTGAAGGATCGCCTCTGCACGGCACCAGTGCTCGCGTTACCAGATTTACAACAACCATTTGAGGTCGAGACAGATGCCTCTGACTATGCTATTGGGGCAGTCCTTACTCAACATGGACATCCAGTGGCATATCACAGTGAAACACTTTCAGACACAGTCCGGAAGTACCCCACTTATGATAAAGAAATGTATTCCATTGTACAGGCCTGCCAACAATGGAAGCATTACATTTTGGGGAAGGAAACGGTCATCCACACAGACCACCGACCTCTGCAGTTCATACAGACCCAAGGGAAATTACAGAATGATCGCCATCAGAAGTGGTCTACATACCTGCAACAGTTTCACTTGAATATCAAGTATAAAAAGGGCAGCACCAATAATGTTGCAGATTACCTCAGTCGACCACCGATCATGGCGCTAACCACCGTGCTCAACTCTTGTGGGCACGAGACTTCTGATTGGCCACTTCTCTACAAAAGCGACCCAGAATTCGGCCACACATACCAGACACTCTTGGAGGGTCGGCCGGTTGCAGATTTTCACCTCCAGGATGCCCTATTATGCCACCTCGGTCACCTTTGTGTTCCTTCAAGCGAACGTGCCAAGATGATTTGGGAAGCACACTACAGTCGGGCTGCTGGGCATTTCGGGGTCGAGAAAACAGTGGTAGTACTGCAAAATTATTTCTATTGGCCGAATCTTCGACAGGATGTTGCGAAGTACATCCGATCATGTACTGCCTGTGCCATTGCCAAACCGGCCATTAAGAAGCACGACCTCTATACCCCGTTGCCTACCCCTAGTCGACCTTGGGAATCCATCTCCATGGATTACATGTCAGGCCTTCCTTCCACTAAGCATGGAAATGACTGTGTTTTTGTGGTCGTCGACAGGTTCTCGAAGATGGCCATTATGGTGGCCTGCAAGAAGAATATCACAGCAGAAGCCACTGCTAAACTCTTCTTTGAACGAGTGTGGGTGCACTTTGGGATCCCACAGTCTATCATCTCAGATCGGGACAGTCGGTTTCTCAGCACATTTTGGTCCAGTCTCTGGTCAATGCTGGACACCAAACTCACGAAGTCCACAGCCTTCCATCCTCAAACTGATGGCCAGACAGAGGTTGTCAATAGGATGATTGTGCACATTCTGCGCATGTATAACTCGAAGCATCCACGCACATGGGACGAGAGCCTCCCCTATGTTCAGCACAGCTACAACCGAGCTCTTCACAGCTCCACTGGCCATAGCCCTTTTCAGGTGGGTTTGGGATTCCAGCCACTATGCCCCATTGATGTGGCCATGCCACTTGCAGCTACTCACATGAATTCAGCTCATGTCCAGTCCGAAACAGATAAGGCCACCAACTTCATTGAGCGCATCCAACATATTCGCTAGCAGGTCCATGAAATTCTTGAGAAATCAAATGCCAAGTACAAGCAACGACATGATCAACATCGGGTGCCACACAAGTTTCAGGTGGGCAACAAAGTCTGGTTGCATTTGCAAAAGGAATGCCTTACTGGAGCCTATCAGAAATTGAGACCACTCCGATATGGTCCTTACACCATTACTAAGGCTATGGGAGACAATGCATTTGAGCTCAGCATTCCCCCATTCCTTAGCCTGCACCCAGTGTTCAATGTGGACCGCCTTCAGCCATACTTTCCACCATTGCTAGACACATCCGACATTGCAGAACAGCTCCAACCCACAGAATTAAATCCAGATTGCATGGAACAAGCTGCAACTGATCGGATCATGGACACACAGATCAAGAACACTCGCTAACAGAATATCCAACTGTATCGAGTTGTCAAAGCAGGCCAACTCCTTCAGCAGGGCAAGTGGCTCACCAGGGAACAAGTTCAGTAGAAGTTTCTTCATCTCATGGAGGAGCTCAACGCAATGGGCACCATTGCTTCCTAAGGGGGGAGGAATGATCTAGGTGGATATTGGTGGCCACCTGCCAAGTCCACCTAGACCCCCACCATTGTCTTTCTCAGCATTTTCAGTTTCCTTAATTGTAGCACAACTTACTATTTTTAGCAGTTTTTCGGGTCCTGAACTTCCGGAGCCGTTTTGAGGCCCTAAACGACGTTTTTTGGGGAATCTGGGGGCAACATGGCTCCATGGAATGGACCGATGTTGCCCGTTCCAACAATGATAGTGCTCGGATAGATCTTTCTAATGAGCTATTGTACGCGTCAAACGGAGATCATATGCCAAAGTTACGACCCCGGGAAGTTGATGTACCAACTTACCCCCAAATGGGGCCCACAGTTTGGCGTTTCATCTCCTAGGGTTAGGTTTTGGAATGTTAAGGGTTTTCCATTGTTTCTCAACAATAAATAGGCCTTCGAGCCTCATTATAACACAGTTCAGAGGCATGTAGCCACCACATCTCTTCTCAGAGATAAGCTACCATCGCCCTAGCTGGTTTATTTCCATTTATGGTTGTAAGCATATTTCAGTATTTTCCATTAATGAAATGAAGTATTATTTCTGCTGCATCTTTGTGTATATGGTTATCTCTGTAATTTGTTGCGTTCCTGTTTAAATCGGGATCAGTTAAGTTGCTACTATCCTAATGTTGCTTCCATATTTGATATACTTCTAAAACTATATATATATACATTTTGTTGCTAGCATATTTTTTTATTTTCTGAAGCTCATTTCATCCATTATTTAATGAAGTCATATGTATCTATATGTGTCATAAGTATATGATTCTCTTTTACTAATATTCTAGTTGCAACATATCTATATCAAAAAATTAAACTAGCCCTTGCTCGATTACCATGTTGCACTGTAAGAAGGTTGGTTAGGATGTGATGCATCAAATTTTCGTTATGTTATTCAATAAGGTTGTTTGAAAATGGATCCCAAATAGATAAAACGTTAAGATATGATTATCCCATCTCATACATCCCTTTTTTTAAAACGAGATCTAATGTATTCCTTAAACATTATCGCTTTCCTAAACTGCAAACCATGCTTACTATAATAAAAATTATTAAATAAAAACAAAATTTCTTTAACAAGAGACTTTGAAATATGACATTATGCACAATATGTATTGATACATTATTGTTTTAAAAATAGAGTATCACATATCAAATTTTGAAAATTTAAGATTGAGAGATTAGCATAAACGTTTTTTCTTCCTAGTTTCCTTCAATAAATGGCTCTTTGTTTTCATGAAGCTCTCTAGCATGCTCATCAAAACTTTCTTTCATGCCTTCCAAAACAATGATTATTTGATTATATTATTGAGAATATACAAGTATTCAAAAATTTTGTCTTTAATAATATCTTCATAAGATGCAACAATATTATAATTGCCATTTTTTAAATTTTGTATTAAGTTCTCAAAAGCATATTTCACATTTCTAATTGGACTCAATAAGTGCTGAAAATTGACTTTCAAAATATAATACATGAAATCATTTTTAAGGCATTCTCTAAGGCGATTTTTAGAAATATTATCTTTATTGATTCTTTATAACACTCTTGCTTTTTTATCTTTATGTTATATGTTGTAGCAACTGCTTGATGATTTTTAGAGGAGTGTCCCACAGTCCAATACAATAGGCTATTATTCCCCACATAAATAGAAAATGGTTGTTAGCATAAAACGAAAAAAAAAACAAATAAACAATGTAATAACATTCAATCATGAAATGCGCAAGTTGCCATGCTAAACAAGAAACACTAGGAGGAAAATATTGGGAAGCATAAGACTCTTTATGAATGGTGAAAATGTGACAACGTAGTTGTCCTAAAGACACTAAAGGAGGCTTATGGGTAGTGAACCATGTCTCTCCTAAAATAGCATCCTTTTATCGCTCTGTAAATATACTCTCTCCAAAAGAATCTCTTGAAATATCTCTAATTGTAGAGCTCCAATATTTTAAAGTACAAGAAGTTGAAAGGAAATTTTTCCACGATAACTCTAAATTAATCCTTTCGGGATGAAATGGTTCCCATGGCTATGCTTTTATACGCAAATTGGTTTCCCCATCCATATCCATTATCAAATTGGTCTTGCGTGGACATGTAGCTCTTGAGGGGAGACATGGGGCATTTTTTAGAGGCTCTTGTACTCCCCTAAAGTGTTTATAAACTCAAGGACAATTGGTTGAGCCTTGAAGTTACATGCTAGCATATAATATGCATGAGTACTTGTGCCATTGATCCTTGGAGTGTCATTTTCTACATATATTTGTAGTTTTCAAAGAATCAATTTCGTGGATCCATGCAAATTTAAAAGCATGACATTACATGGATTAATTAAAGCATCATTTGTGGAAGTTAATCATCTACTTTTGAGCAAATAATTATTATCCTTAAGAACGTTTTCGTTGTGGTGTTTTCTTTTATATTTTCTAGCTCTTATTTGTACATTTGCATGAATGATTTTTTGGTCATAAAAGGTACCCCTGATGTATGATGTTAGTGGAAAAAATATAGTTGCAATACACCATCGTTTAATCTGGCTATGGGTCTTGCTAATACATGGGAGAAATATTATGATCCAATGTGGAAAAGGTTCCTGAAGAACAGATCGAGGAATTTAGTATGAAAAAAAACTCCAGGTTTAAGGGAATATATACAATATACAAGTGAGGAAAGCATGTCCCATAGCCATGTTCATGAATTATATTTGATGATGGTTACATTAGGATACAAGAAATGTATTATAAAAAATGTGAAATATAAGTGTTGATGTTGAAGTAGATAACTATATTCCCTGAAGGGTGCCCTTGATAAAAGAGAGTACTAGTGATACACATGCTGCCATGGACCAGGAATAACCAATAAATATGCAATTGTTGACTAGAAGATATTGACCTTGATCGTAGGTTTTTGACCAAAATAGAAAATTGCAACTAGTGCAACGTATGAAACGCCATGACATGAAATGATGGTAGAGTAGAACACTAGGGAAGTCAATGAAATTAGTCAACAATGATGACTCCCACCATGACATTTGGGGTTCCTTATTGAAAAATGGGAATGAGGAATAAGGTACTCATTCAAATGTGAAATATGAGAGTTGATGTCAAAAAGGTGGAAGAATAAAATGTATAAGGGAAGAGGTCCCAGATGAATCTGATCGAAGCATATTTATATTATGAACTATGATGCATGGAGTAATTATTATAGACATTTTTGGGCACTGCAACCCCAATCATAAATGTCCATAAACCAAGGGATCCTAAGTCCCTAAAAGTGTTGTTCCAACCCCTAAAAAAACAAGGTCAACTGATTACAACATCTCCCAGAAGTTCTCCAAGAAAAACTACTCAGAACTGGTCAAAACTGGACCATCTCACCTGCTCCATGGTCAAAGTGCACTGCATCCCACCTAAATGTACACGGGAGGTGCAATGCATTCTGAAAAGCCCTTCTATTGGGTGTGATGGGCGAGATTGGACAAATGGCAGGGTCAATCTGTGAGGTGGAAGATCATGGAATCTTCCAGAAACTTCTCCTGTGACACTTGCCTCTCTGCATTCGCCCAGGGATGAGTAAGAGATCATCAATCTCCAAGTGGAATCAAGAACTATCAGAGAGAGGACACTAATAAAATCTCAAAAGCTGACTCACCCCCTTGCAAACATCTATATATGGATCCCTCATCCAAGAGATCCAGAGGCTGGAATTTTGTATCTTGTAAGGAAGTGCTGCTAGTTTCTTGGTGTAACATCATAGTGTTGGGTGATCTAAGCTTTTCATTAGGTGAAGAAGGGCTTTCTTGCTGAGAGGATGACGTTGGTTCAGAGCAATTGGTTGTAATCCTCTCTGTTATTCTTGATTATTAATAAAG
This sequence comes from Pinus tabuliformis, assembly GCA_031772625.1. Classification (NCBI taxonomy): domain Eukaryota; kingdom Viridiplantae; phylum Streptophyta; class Pinopsida; order Pinales; family Pinaceae; genus Pinus; species Pinus tabuliformis. The sequence goes on from CM062811.1 coordinate 353,277,903, forward strand.
CTCTTCGAGTTTTCCTCCACATTCTTGTATGATTGATGATATATACATTTATGTGATCAATATATATCTGGTCCTATATTGTTTATGATAGTAGATCTTTGTTCTTGGATAGTGCTATGCTGCTTTGATTCTACAGGTACTCTTTGAAGCTAGGTAAACGAGGAAGCAAGTGGCAAAGGTCTATCAGAGGGGAGAGGAACCAAGCAAGGAACCAAGCGCAAGATAGAGGTTGGTCTCCTTCTTTCCCCTCTTATCTCTCTCTCGTAAAGGAAAACGAAAGTGGTTTTAGTTTGTTTGTTTCTAAGGTAGCTACCAGCCTTAGTGGGACTAGTAGCTCTGCATAGACACTAGATTTCCTGATAACAAAATGGCGACTTCCACTGGGGAGCGAATAGGTTGTTTGTTTGTCTATATTTGTTTTCTTTATAAACTTACAGATGGAGCCTGAAGTCAAGCCAGCTAGCCTTTGAACTGCATTTTCTACGCAAGTGCAAAGTAGACCAATGCTGCTTCAGTGTATCTCCGGGTTTTGTTTATGAACTGGACAATCGATTTACAAGCTCTCTAATTGCCCTTGTGGTGGCTCTAGTAACCTCCTTAGATCTACCCCTCTGATTTATTTACTGATTACCGCTTGCTCGGCCAAAATCCCTGAACTGTGCTGCAAACTGTCATCAAGAACTGGATCAAAAGTCTCGTACTGTACCATCGCACCCTCTCTTCAAGGATATCAGTATGCATCGCACTTCCCGTGTGCTGTAGGTGGGATGCATACTGGAATCCTTATGTAACAGGTGCGCTAATCAGAAAGGGCTAATTTTGCCTTTAGAATTTGGTTTTTTCACTCTTTTCTGCTCTATTTAGGAGTTTTGTTGTCTATAGTCAGTATACCTCTGTTGGAAACCCCCTTCCTTGCCATTATTCCGCCACTATTGTGCAAAGAACTGTAAATGTTTTTATGTATTGTGATCCATTTTCAGTTCTCTTTTATAAAGAAGTAGCGTAATTGAACTGTCGTTTCTTGATTTGGAAGTGTCACAAGTGTCACTTTTAGTCATAGAAGAGAATCCGATTGTTCTTGATAGTCGATTACACTGTTACTCTTGTATTTGATTTGAATTAGTAGTTTTTCAAGTGTCGAAAGCAAGTTTACAATTCCAAATAACAAAGTGTCGTCATTGTCTTCATTTTGTCTTGAAAAGAAACTTGTTAGTAATGTCGCTTTGAAAATAATTCAGATTTTCACTTAGCTTTCTTTTTATCATTCACACATTAAGAAGGCTGAAAACAAATACATTCATGTGCATTTGCATTTAGACTATTTGTTGGCTTGATTTAGGACAGTGCATATAGTGTGTGCTCTCTGCTCTATGTTGAAAAGATATCGTCTCTCTTTCCTTAGTAGATAGGATTTTCATTGCAAAAAGAAGATTAAATGATTGTTTATCATCTTAGATTTCATTTCAGGAATTGTATATCTACATCACGTGGTGAACCTGAAAGGAAAATTTCTTAAGCAAGATCAACTGTAAAATAAATTTAATGAATCTAAAAACGCTTTGGAACCTAACACACAACATTTAGAAGTCTAGGCTAGAGACGTATTCCGGTGTCGTAAAGCCTGGTAATTGTTGTTTTCATTGTTGGTTGGGTGATTCCTCCACTTTGAGACGATAAGTGCCAGTACAAACTTGTCCTCCCATGTACCGTCGAGTTTATATTGGGAGACCACAATAGGCTTTATCCTTTATCCATAGGAAGCCATGTCTACCGCCATATCGATCGCAATGCACTGAACACAGCATTCGGGAAGATTGAATGTCATACAGGAAAAAGTATTTTGCAGTTTTGCGATTGGTTTGGTAATCCCTCTGTCTAGATTTCCAGAGTAGTCTCTTTCGTTCCTTTTCAGACTCCTTAAAGGAAAAGGTCCATCTAAGCACTTGTCACTTCAAGCTCATTAAAAATCGAAGGTGACTAGAGTCATCTTTTGTTTTTTCTTGACTTTTAAAAATTGAAAAAACAAGTTGTGTCAAAGCGTCTAAAATTTATTTTAATCGGAATAAACATCACCTTTCCTACGTTGGTCTTAGGTTGAGAAAAATGGAGTCTACCAACCAAGGATTTCCCCTTGGAGGAAATCCTAGTCCTTTCTCCTCTTGGGGAGATGTTGGTGCACCACATATGGCCACATTGTCGCTTCTCAGATTGACAATCGCCTTGCCCGTATGGCTCTTCTCGACCTCCGTCGTTCAGAACACCGTGATTCCTGAACAATCAAATTAGCAACTAAACGATACCAGAGCTACCCCCCAACCTTCTACTTCGTCCAATTCTCCCTCTCCTCCTTCCTCTTCGCTTGATGAAGCTGGTAAAGCCAAAAATCAAGTAACCGAGAAGAAGAAGGAGACGAAGAAGAAAGAGAAGAAAACAAGGAGCCAAAGGCGAAAAGGGGCAACCAAGCATCGTCTAGCGAAAATCCACACACCGCATCGTCCAGGCCTAAATCGCCATGCATCATTTGCAAAGGAGACTACTATCATCGAGATTGTCCTTGCATCCCTCGGATCTTAAGGGACTGGTCTCCTTGTTTGCACAATCTGGTGTCGTCAACCTCTGATGATCATGTTGAAAATACACCATCAACTAGTGAAAGTGAAGCCCCTAGACAAAAAGGAAAATGTAAATTTCCTTGCAAACTGTGTGAAGGCGATCACGTCGTTCACTGTTGTCCCTTCTTAGATGAGGCTAAAAGAGTTTTGGACGACCGTCTAGTTTCACCGTTACAGCTCTCTCCTGGGTATAAGAAACTCTTGCCGAGTCTGTCACTAGTTGAAAAACTGGCTGACACGCCATTGTGGTCGGCCGAAGCATCTATCATTGAAGATAAACCATCTGAACCACACCAGATGAAAGTCAAAAGGTCCAGGCGGCAGTTGACCCGGTCTTGCCTTCAGAGGATCCATCTTCAGATGATACAGTCACCGGAGAGAACAAGAACGAAACCATTCAAATTCTCTTCGTAAGCACAGACTCCGACGAACATGGGGGCAGTCTACCTGTTCCTTTACCGCAGGAAGGAAGTTCATCAGACTCGTATCCGGCCATCTATTTGGTCCCACCTCCAAGCAACCTAGTTGTTTCCTTCGATTGGAATCTGCTAGGCAGACCCCGTTTACTGGCTAGTGTACCATTTCGAATCATTGCTCAAATATATAGAATGGTCATGGCCGGTACCATCATAGATGAAGGGGCTTCTGTGAGTATCCTTTCCTCAACTGCTTGAGAAGCGCTTGGTTCGCCATCTCTTTTGCCTGAAATGAGAAATCTAACAGGCTTTGACAAAGGAACCAGTCGACCGTTAGGGATCCTTCCCAATGTGCCATAACATTGAGAAGGAAAACTATTCACATGAACGTAATGGTAGTCCAAGGACCCCTGGATTATAATCTACTCCCTGGACGCGACTATATTTATTCCAGGGGAGCCATTGTCTCCTCACTCTTTAGAGTAATGTGTTTTCCGCATGAAGGAAGAGTGGTCAAGCTCATAGACCAGCTTTCATTCCCCGATTCACACATAGCAAATAGTCAAATACCCTCCCTGAATGGTCTTTTCACGCAAGGAATGTCTCATCATCCCCAGTCCATCCACCTGATGAGCGCGAGCGATTCGGAGGAAATGACTGAAACCCAGGGGGCATGCACCCTAGCCTGTTTCGATAGGAAAACCTTGGGTATAGGGTATGTTTCCGCGAAGGATATATGACTAGTTTATGAGATTAGACTGGAATAAGATTCCTTCGTCAAAGTTACGTGAGTGGAGCCAGTTGCTCCACTCACCTTTGTTTATTTCGGTAGACATCGCCGAGGAAGTGTTTTGCCTGAAGTATGGATAGAATAGTCTTTGGTAACCCGGAAATTTTTCGCCATACCCAGGGGCATGCAAACCTTTTGGCGTGCAAGCGAAGAGCGACCATTTATTTTTTAAATTTGTAGGTCCTCTAACCCTTTAAACTCATAGGATTGGTCATTTCCTAACTTGCATAAAGAAAGGATGCGGGGCAAAGCTTTGAAAAAATGCCATTTTAAATGAGACATTCTTATTATACGACTGGATCAAGCAGTTTTAACGTGGAATTCAAGCTCGTTAAAAAATAAACATAAGCAATGAGCAAATATTCCCCCAGAGTTTAAGCTCATTAAAAAATGAACTAATTTTCTGTAAATAACCATCGTGAATGCATTATCATCAGTGTTTTAGAGCCTTGGTCGTGTTCTCATCATCACCTCACTCTGCATTGACCGATCATTCACCTCCATTTGATTGTTTACCCTTTTGAGGAACAACTGCAAAGAGTGATCCTGTTAGCCATCCTTCTGACACTGCCGTGATTGCAAAATTCCAAACCTTACCTGGAATTAGCTGCTACCCAAATTTATCGCTCATTCCTCAAAAAATGAGTCTCCTTTAAGCTCTTTTCAACTGACTCATAAAATATGAAAAGATTGCCGAGAAATTGGCCTCTCTAGCTCGTTAAAGTGACCGAAAGTGATATCCCTCCTTTAGATTTTAATCTTTTTGGACTTGAGGGATTATTACACAAAAAGATCGAGCGCTTTTTTTGTTCTGCTCGTTAAAAGTACCGAAAGTTCATCCCTTTTGTATTGTTTTATACTTTTTCGGACTTAAGGGACTATATGATGAAAAAGGATTATTGGAGTTTTCATTATGTCCCTTTTCAGACTCTCTAAAATTGAAAAGGATCGAGTTATCTTTGTCATTAAACTCGTTAAAACCGAATAGCGACAAACTTGTCCATATAGACAAGAACAAGTTTCACTATCGCTAGGCTCGTTAAAACATAGCGATGGGTTTGCCCAAAGGGAAAATTATAGAAGAAGCATATGTTATCCTCCTCAAGCTTGACAAAAATAAAGAGGTACTGGTCAGCAATCACTGGGGAAAAACTGGGAAGAAAACTTGAAGAAACATTATTGGTAGCAAGTCACTCTTGAACATGACACTTTCACTCTGCATCCGAGTCAGGTTGGGTTGTTCCGTTCATTGGTCATATCACCATGGGTCCATCACACCATCAATATTTGGGGTTAACGCTACCAATCCATCATGTTAGTGTCGCCGATATGTTCAAGAGAAGTCGCTCAGAGAATTCACCTGTGTCTCATCCACTGCAATACATTTACACTCCATTCTTTCATGACCACCACCCTGAACCTTATGTCATTAGATCGTTTTCACCTCCATTAAAATCATTTGCTCCGTTCCATGTCATTGATGTGGGATTCACTAAGGCCCTCCTATGACGGATCGCTTCTTGTCGACATCAGCTCATTATCCAGGAAGTTGATCTAGGAACAACCCTTTCAGCACTTTGAAGCTTGCATGCCTCAATGGCAAGTTCCTCACTTCCGGTGACAGGTTTACATCAATGGCCTTCGACCGAAAGATTTTGCATGGTGTTCGACGGCAAGTCCCTTTATTCACACCACGTGAATTGTACTGTACTACCTTGAGGGTCATCATCATTATTGGTGATTCCTCTCGCGCCTGTTAACAGCTTACATCATTGGCTGGTAATCAGGCAATGTCTTTCCATGTTCGACTCCAGAACATCTCTCACATGGATTGACTTGTACTTTGGGTGAAGATCGAACGAGATTGAAGACCCCGGATCTAGTTTCATCCATCCGGGCTGCGATATATATTCAGAAAAAGAAAGACATCAAATGTACATCATTACTACACAGATAATCATCCAATCCAAGGGATGATGGCTCTACCAGAATCATCGTTCTCCACTCAGACGATTGTCTGTCTTATGTACATGAAAATGAATTTATAAAGCTGAGCATGGGAATGCCCGCCTCAGATAGATCATGAAAATATTATGAAGACAATGTATTGTATTGTATCTTATTACAGGTCGCCTTCCAGCTTGAAAAAACTTCGGATCCTCATGATAAAGCATTTCACCTGACATCAAAAGATTAACGACCTCATGCTTTAGGGGGCAATCGTTATAGACATTTTTGGGCACTGCAACCCCAATCATAAATGTCCATAAACCAAGGGATCCTAAGTCCCTAAAAGTGTTGTTCCAACCCCTAAAAGAACAAGGTCAACTGATTACAACATCTCCCAGACGTTATCCATGAAAAACTACTCAGAACTGGTCAAAACTGGACCATCTCACCTGCTCCATGGTCAAAGTGCACTGCATCCCACCTAAATGCACACGGGAGGTGCGATGCATAATGGAATGCCCTTCTATGGGGTGCGATGGGCGAGAGTGGACAAATGGCAGGGTCAATCTGAGAGGTGGAAGATCATGGAATCTTCCAGAAACTTCTCCTGTGACGCTTGCCTCTCTGCATTCGCCCAGGGATGAGTAAGAGATCATCAATCTCCAAGTGGAATCAAGAACTATCAGAGAGAGGACACTAATCAAATATCAAAAGCTGGCTCACCCCCCTTACAAACATCTATATATGGATCCCTCATCCCAGAGATCAAGAGGCTGGAATTTTGTATCTTGTAAGCAAGTGCTGCTGGTTTCTTGGTGTAACATCATAGTGTTGGGTGATCTAAGATTTTCATGAGGTGAAGAAGGGCTTTCTTGCTGAGAGGATGACGCTGGGTCAGAACAATTGGCTGTAATCCTCTTTTATATTCTTGATTATTAATAAAGTTATTCGAGTTTTCCTCCACATTCTTGTATGATTGATGATATATACATTTGTGTGGTCAATATATATCTGGCCCTATATTGTCTATGATAGTAGATCTTTGTTCTTGGATAGTGCTATGCTACTTTGATTCTACAGGTACTCTTTGAAGTTGGGTAAAAGAGGAAGCAAGTGGCAAAGGTCTATCAGAAGGGAGAGGAACCAAGAAAGGAACCAAGCACAAGACAGAGGTTGGTATCATTCTTTCCCCTCTTATCTATCTCTCGTAAAGGAAAATGAAAGTGATTTTAGTTTGTTTGTTTCTAAGGTAGCTACCAGCCTGAGTGGGACTAGCAGCTCTGCATAGACACTAGATTTCCCGATAACAGTAATGTCATGATGAACAACGTTGAAAGAAATAGAATGGAAATTATAGATCCCCATGGTTGTAAGGAAGTGCTGTCGGTTTCTCTATGCAACATTGTATTTTTGGGTGATCTAAGCTTTTCATGAGGTGAAGAGGGCTTGCATGCTGGGAGGATGGCACTGTGTTGGGTCCCTATAATACTAGTAATTACCCCATTACTATTGTAGTTGCATCCCTTATTAATATTTTTGTGCCCCTATTATCCCCATATTGTTATTACTGTGCCCCATAGAATCCCTCTATTGTTATTTTTGTGGCTTTATATTATTATTGTTAGGTCAGCTGGGTTATATTGTGACTCCTTAGACTCCTATATATAGAAAGGAGGTTTTGTCATTTGAATCATCCAAGAATTTTTCATTTATGTAATGTAAAGGAGGTTTCCCCCTTGAAGAGGCTAAATTCTAAGGCATTGATCTATCTTATCTATCTTTTCTTGAGCTGGTTTCATAACATTTGGTATCAGAGCTTTGGATTCTAGGGTTTCGCTGCTCCAAACAGGTCATCGTGGCATTTTCGCTGTAAGTCTTTTTCTGTGACATTTCAGAAGTTGAAAAAAAAAAACCCATTTCAGAAGAGATCATGTTGAACCTCGGGTCCGAATTTCAGAGCTTTTTGTGCTATATTTGCGGAGATATGATCTGAGGAAGTTGGTCTTTTTGCAGACTCCTGAATTACATTCCAAACAGGTGACCTGGGGAATATCGTCATAACTTTCTCTTTGGGGATCGGCTTGAAATTTCGTAAGAAGGTACAGAAAGAGGACGGACTGTAGTTTCTTGTATTAATTTTTCAGATCCAAATGTCGAAACAATGACTCGTGGCACGTCGTACAAGTTCGCTCTACTGAACTAGTCTATAATCAAGGCACTGTGGGAGATTTCACATAACTCTTCCTTGGAGAATCCAATTTGGGTCAGACTTGCGGCATTGGAAAGAGGACACAGAGGGCTACTCTAGGTCACAAATTCCGAACTAGATGATTGGAAAGTACAGAGATACATCAGAGGCAATATTGAGCTCCTACAAAGTGAAAAAAAGTGTGTAGATTTTCTTAAATTTTTGCTTAAGCTTGGTTTGAAAATTTATTTTGAAGGAATTCAAAGGGCATAGTAGAGCATTATTATTGGTAACTGATGCCCCGAGGAAAGAAAATGCAAACACCTAGTAAGGAGCCTGAAATCTCTAGCATGACTCCTGAAGAAGATGAAGAAATGCTACATGATATATCAAAATTACAAGAACAAGTGCAACAAATGTCACTATCACAAAAGCTAACATAAGCTAAGATAAATGGTGTGGAAGCTAAGATGAATGGCATGGAAGCTAAGATGGACAACTTGAAGATAGATTTGAACACAAATTTGAAGACAGGCATGGCAGATTTGAAGACAAATTTTACAAATTTTCTACAAGAAATACTTACCAATGGTGAAAAGGTAGTAAAGGAAACTCATGATGTGAACAAAAGAAATGTTAATCATGATTTCTTAGACTCTAATGTGGGATCGAAAACCCACCATATTCCAAAAATCGATATGAGGAAGTTTGATGGCAAGGATCCCGCAACATGGATATTACAAATGGAGCAATTTTTCGATCTCAATAATGTGCAAAACACACAAAAGGTACGTATTGCAACTTTATATTTGGAACCAAATCAGTTTGTATGGTATCAATGGCTTTTCTCTCGTAAACAAATTATCACTTGGGCAATTTTTACGGAAGAATTGATAGCACATTATGAGGATACAAAAAGCAACACTTTTTTTAGCCAATTGATAAGTCTCAAACAAAAGGGTTCAATAATGGAGGACATTGAGGAGTTCCAAAAATTGAACATAAGGGTAAAAGATATTCCAGAGGAGCATAGGATTGATGTGTTCATCGGGACTTTAAAGGATAATATCCAACATGATGTTCGCCTTTGGGAACCTGATTCATTAGAGAAGGCATTCAGGTTAGCAAGAAAAATGGAAAGCAAAATTATGGCAACCAAGAAGCATACCACTCACCACTATAAAGATGGAAGTGTGGTTGCTCCTAGTCTTCCACAACCTATAAGGTTGACACCACAACAATTGGAAGAAAAAAGAGCAAAATGGCTTTGTTTCAGTTGCGATAGCAAATACACTAAAGGTCATAAGTGTGCTGAGAAGAAATTATTCTACATGGATTGTGAAGAGGAAGAAGAAAAGGAGCAAGAAAGGTCAAAAGAAGAGGATATACTCAAGGAACAAAGCCTAGATAAAGAAGAAATGAATCCGACCATATATTGTAATGCATTGGCAGGAATTACCACTCCTCAAACCATCAAGATAGAGGGACAAATAAAGAAGAAAAAGGTACTAGTGTTGATTGATTCAGGAAGTACCGACAATTTTATTCATTGTAAGGTAACAAAAGAATTGAATTGCTTCTTATACCCAGCACCAGAGTGTCAAGTGATGGTTGCAAATGGAGGAACAATAAATTGCTCTGGAAAGTGCCATAATATCAAGCTATCGATGGGAGAATATGTATTGACTAGCCCAATGCTCTCCATTCCAATGGGAGGTGCTGATGTTGTACTAGGAGTACAATGGCTACAATCCTTGGGTACAATAGCTTTCAATTTTCAAGAACCTTTCATGAAATTTTCCGTGGAAGGAAAGGAAGTTGAATTAAGGGGTATTGCAGGGAAACTGGGAAAGGTAATTAGCTCTAATGGTATGATAAAGCTTCTAAAAAAGGAACAAAGGGGTGTAATTGCACAATTATGTTCACTAGATGTTTCCACATTGCAATCATCTATTTCTCCAGATCTCCAAAAAGTCTTGGACAATCATTCCAAGGTATTTGATACTCCCAAAGGTCTCCCATCTATTTGTGATCATGATCATGCTATTCATTTGATTCCAGGAAATGTTCCTCCAAACATCAGGCCGTACAGATATCCCTATGCCCAAAAGAGTGAAATTGAACATATGGTTGCAGAAATGCTAGAGGCTGGTATAATTCAACCGAGTCAAAGTTCTTTCTCTGCTCCAGTAGTATTAGTGCACAAGAAGGATGGATCATGGCGCATGTGTCCGGATTATAGGGAGCTCAACAAGCTCACTATTAAAGATAAGTTTCCCATTCCCGTGATTGATGAATTACTGGATGAATTGCATGGATCAATTTACTTCACCAAGTTGGATCTTCGTTCAGGATATCAACAAATCAGAATGAAGACTGAAGACATGTTGAAAACAACATTTAGAACTCATGAGGGTCATTATGAATTTTTGGTCATGCCTTTTGGCCTTACCAATGCACCTTCAACATTTCAAGGTTTGATGGATTCCATTTTCAAACCATTCCTTAGAAAATTTGTGTTAGTAATTTTTGATGATATACTAATCTACAGCAAGTCTTGGAAGGATCATGTTGAACATGTCGACAAGGTGCTACAACTATTGGAGGAGAAAAAATTATATGCAAAAAGATCCAAATGTTTCTTTGGAGTACAAGAGGTGGAATATCTGGTTCATATTGTATCTCATGAAGGAGTTAAGGTAGACCCTAGCAAAATTAAAGCCATTAAGGAATGGGAAATCCCCACATCCATAAAGCATCTGCGAGGATTTCTCTGGTTGACAGAGTATTATCGCAAGTTTGTTAAGAATTATGGGAGAATAGTAACAACATTATTGAATAAAGATGCATTTTCATGGACTCCAGAAGCAACAAAGGCCTTTAAACATCTTAAAGAGGCAATGTGCCAAGCACCGGTCTTAGCTACACCGGACTTCACAAAAACCTTTATTGTGGAATGCGATGCTTCAGGAAATGGAATTGGTGTTGTTTTAATGCAAGATGAAAGACCCATTTCTTTTGAAAGTCATCCAATCAAGGGAAAGTTTTTACACAAAGCTATTTATGAGAAGGAAATGTTGGCAATACTCCATGCACTTAATAAATGGCGACCCTACCTAATGGGAAGACACTTCAAGGTAAAAACGGATCATGATAGCCTTAAATACTTTTTAGAAAAAAGATTATCCTCTGAAGAGCAACAAAAGTGGGTCACAAAGATGTTGGGTTATGACTTTGAAACCATCTACAAAAAAGGGAAGCAAAATGTGGTGGCAGATGCACTCTCAAGAAAGGATGAGGATGTGGAAGCATTGTTGTGTGCCATTTCTATTATCCAACCAGATTGGATAAACGAAGCAAGGGAGGAATGGAAGAATGAAAATGAAGTATGGGCACTTATTCGAAAGTTACAACAAGATTCCAGTACATTTGATACATTTAGCTGCCAAAATGATTCTTTATGGTACAAAGATCGCTTATACCTCTGTAAGAATTCCCAACTAAAACAAAAGATTCTTATGGAATTGCACACTTCTCCCTTAGGAGGGCACTCAAGATTTTTAAAAACTTACCATAGGGTTAAGAAGGAATATTTTTGGGATGGCCTTAAATCGGATATTCAAAAATTTGTGGCGGAATGTTTGGTTTGCCAACAAAATAAAGTTGAAACAATTAAGACACCGGGTCTATTACAACCTTTATCCATTCCAAGCCAACGTTGGGAGGAGATTTCAATGGATTTTATCACAGGTTTACCCAAGTCTGAGGGAAAGAGTCTCATCATGGTGGTAGTTGACAGAATTACCAAGTATGCACACTTTTGTGCATTATCACATCCATTTAAAGCCAGTATGGTTTCTACTGCATTTATGGAAACAATTCAAAAGATACATGGAAACCCAAAGATTATTATAAGTTATAGAGATCCCATTTTCACTGGAAATTTTTGGACAAAATTATTTTCTTGTCTTGGTACTCAGTTAGCTCATAGCTCATCTTATCATCCTCAATCTGATGGGCAAACTGAGCTAGTAAATAAATGTTTGGAAGGATATCTTCGTTGCTTTGTATCTGATAAACGGACACAATGGGTCAAATGGTTGCCTCTAGCTGAATGGTGGTATAACACTTCCTTCCATACAACAACAAAAATGACCCCATTTATGGCACTTTATGGATATCATCCACCATCCATCACATCATATTTAAGAGAAAATTCTAAGGTTCAAGCAGTGGAACATCACATCGAACATCAACAACAAGTCCTCCAACTCTTAAAGGATAACCTCGTGTTGGCACAGAATAGAATGAAACAACAGGTAGATCAACATTGCAGCGAAAGAAGTTTTGATGTAGGTGATTGGGTATTCCTACGGCTACAACCATATAAGAAAATGTCCCTCAAGCAAGCTAAGAAGGATAATAAATTATTACCAAATTATTATGGTCCATACAAGGTGTTGCAAAAGATTGGTACTATGGAATACAAATTGGAACTTCCTGCAGCTTCTCAATTGCACCCAGTTTTCCATGTTTCATGTTTAAGGAAGGTTATAGGCGACAAGCTCCCAGTTCAAACAATATTTCCAGAACTTGATGAGGAAGGAAAAATTATATTGGAACCGCAAGCAGTCACAGAAACAAGAACTCGACAGCTACGAAATCGATCAATTTCAGAGTATCTTATCAAGTGGAAGAACTTACCCACTGAAGATTCCACATGGGAGGATGAGAATTTTATACAGAAGCATCCAGAACTACTCAAGTGTTGAGGACAACACTTTTTTTGAAGGAGAGGGGGATGTTGGGTCCCTATAATACTAGTAATTACCCCATTACTATTGTAGTTGCATCCCTTATTAATATTGTTGTGCCCCTATTATCCCCATATTGTTATTACTGTGCCCCATAGAATCCCTCTATTGTTATTTTTGTGGCTTTATATTATTATTGTTAGGTCGGATGGGTTATATTGTGACTCCTTAGACTCCTATATATAGAAAGGAGGTTTTGTCATTTGAATCATTCAAGAATTGTTCATTTATGTAATGTAAAGGAGGTTGCCCCCTCGAAGCGGCTAAATTCTAAGGCGTTGATCTATCTTTTCTTGAGCTGGTTTCATAACACGTTGGGTCAGACCAATGGGTTCTAATCCTCTCTTCTACTACTTCTATCAATAAAGCTATTTGATTTTTCCTCCATATCCTTGTATATCTCTGAATCTTGTATTGATATATGCATCTATATGGTTAATATACATCTGATCCTATATTGTTTATGGTTATAGATCTCTATGCTTTGATGGTATTATGTTGCTTTGACTCTACAGGTGTTCTTTGAAGCTGGACAAGTAAGGAAGGAGTGGCGAAGCTCTGTCAAAGGGGAGAGGAAACAAGCAAGAAGCCAAGCGAAAGACTAAGGTTGGTACTCTCTGCTTCTCTCTCATTTATCTCTCATAAAGGAAAACACAAGTAGCTTTAGTTTATTTGTTTCTAAGATAGCTACCCGTCTTAGTGGGACTAGCAGCTCTGAATGGACACTAGTTTTCCCGATAACAAAAGGACATCCAAGGTGGGTAAAAAATGGTTGCTTTGACTAAAAGGAATGGGTTTTTAGAGACATAGTATGATGGTGAGTGGTGGCTAGAGGACATAATATCAAGCCATTATTGAGAAGGATGGAAACATATGATATGAGTGTTCCAACATGGGTGAGATGAGACTACCTCGGGTAGTAAGTAAATAATATGGTGAATGGGGATTCCTTATTTCTAAAGAATAATTGTAGCCTTGTCAAAAGAATTCAATGAATAATGGTTGGAATGTACAAATATGGAGATGGTTTCGCCATTGTGTAATAGCCTACATGGTAGTGCAGGTGAGTAACATTAGAGGGTGGGGGGTTGATTGTCTAGTCTAATTGTCAGGGTGGTGAATGGATCTTGATCATGCATATGGTATTCTGGTGGTGGAGGTGTGAGTGGCCAAGTGAAAATGTAGTGTTACATTAATTATGATAAAAACAATGGTTTCCTAGTTGTGAAAGGGTTGATTATAAATAAGGCGAGAATGAAGTATGAAGTAATAGCTTAAGACATGTAAGAAAATGACTCTTGGGTCAGGTAGGGAAGCATAGATGTTAGTTATGCAAAGGATACTAATATGTAAGACAATCCATGGGGGTGAGATAACTGCCAACATTATGCATATGTTTACCCAACATAAGAAGAGGATATGGTAATACAATGTCAGGATAAGGGGGCCATATGGTGATCTCATGGGGAATGAACTAGATACATTCAAATATCTCAAAGGGAAAATATATCATGCCAATTGAAGAAAATGATACCTTAGGGGTCAATGTGCTACCTTATACTTGAGGAACTAACATGAATAATATGTATTCTACATTTATAGGCCATGAACCCTAAGTGAATGTAGTAAATATAGGAAAATAACATAAATTGGAAGCATAACAAAGAACATGACATTGACGGTGCACCTAAGAAAAATCCTCAAAGTGATGAGGGCCCTAGGGGAAATTTCTGAATTTAAGAAAATAAGATGTTGATGCATTTTGTGCATTATGTTGAACCCAAGGTACAAATGTTTTTTAAAATGGAGCTCCTGGGCTCCTAAATGGCTATGTGGAAGCTTAGTGATTAGGCATATAAATGTGGGGTTCAGAATGCCTAGCAACCTCATTTAGATGATGGTGAGATGGTGGATTTGGATGTTTTGAACTTTCAATAATTTTAGGTGCCATGATAATTTCAATTTGTATAGTTCTTTTGTGCAGTCAGCACCGTAGACTTATTACGATACTTACATGACTGTATTATGCTTGATGAGAATGGTTTTCTCATGATGAAATAGTCCACAATAGATGATTATTGTTGTTGTGGTTTCATATTGATGTTTTAGGTAGGAAATTTAATTATAAACATTTATCTTAATGTTGTGGCATGTGAGGACCATGGGATCCCATGGCTAAAAAGATGAGATTTTGATAACCTATGCTTGATTGTTATATATTTACACTTATGTCCTTCTTATAGGAACTACGTACCTGAAAACACCCATGCGAGGGATGCGTGCACTTGTTAAGTAGACCTTTCATGGCGTGGTGTGGGAATAACACTGATCAAAAGAAATATATATATATATATATATATATATATATATATATATGAGAATATACACAAATATGGTTATGTACAGAGCTTAATTTCTACGTTGAGACTGTAATGGTCTAAGGCCACCATGAGCCTATAGAAGAAGGCTTGTATCCTACTTGCAACATCAGTATGCTTATTACTATAAATGGGTATTATAAGGAGAATAAACCTCATAAAACAAATGTAAACATGTTGGAAAGTTTTGTATCATTCATTGGGATACTGAGAGAATAGATTTAACTTGTAAGGTAATGTATAGATATATATGTGACCTTATGTATATGTATTATATATATTGATGAGTAAATATTGAAAATTTTGGGTTTAACGCCAAAAGTTTTCCATCAAAGGCTAGAATATAGCATAGGGGTGGAGTATTGGAATTTACAATATTCCTAAAATAGTAACTTAACTTATAGCCTTATGATAAGGGACTCTTGGTTTTATAACAGGCATACTGACAATTGGATGGTAATGATTTACTTATGAACATGGATATATATATAGATATATATCATACATTTTTTTTAGAGGAAAAATTGCTACTTTGTATTAAATAGGAAAGTAGTACATATGTCATGTTACATTTTTCTACCCTTCCTTCAAAAAACTCTATAGAATTCTCTCATTGGAATGTTCTAAATTTTCTTTAAGATTCAGTGCTCTAACAACTAAAACATACATTGTGTAATATCAATGCATTGGGGCCAGAGGTTGGGCCAATCAACTGGATAGTGCCAAGTATGTAGGTGCTGAAACCTAGAGTCTAAACCCTATGTTTGGGCCCTTACATCAAATAGCCATGGTTTCTTGAGTGATGTTTAACCATTAAAGTTCAAGTATAGATCCATATTCCCATAATACCGTGACCAATTATAGAAGTTGAGTTAGGAAGCACCAACGAAGGTTGAAAGGTCGAGGGTTGGACCTCATCATGAATTCACACACCATGGAGATAGCACAGGCCGACCTCCAAGACAAGATCAGATGGTCTAAGGTCAAGAAAACATGGTCAAAATAGTAAAGAACTACGAGGAATTATGTTTGACCTTTGATTCAAGGCCCATTGAACTCTTCCCACCATTGATATAGACCTTCCATCTTAATCATTGGATGAATGGTGGAAAATGGATTGTTTGTATGTATATAGAGTATATATATGAGTGTCAAGTTATATATAGCATATGTATAAATGTATTAATATATATATTGGTATGGAATAATGAAATCTCCGATATATATATATATATATATATATATATATATATATATATATATATATATATATATATATATATATCATTTGTTATGGGGTTGTATACTATTTAGACCATTGTTACATATTGGCCATGTGGCTAGAGTTGTTTACGGTATGCTTTAACATTTACTCCTAAACATAATAACATCAAGGTGATACACCACGTAGGTTCCATGTTGAGGGCACGTGAGTACCATGTGGCAGGATAGAGGAAATGAAATCTTTTAATAAACAAAACCCTAAGGGAGTATAACTTAAGATCCAGGAGGGTGAAATTTTATATCAACTGAAACATGTTGCCAAGATGAAGGTGATGGTGACATCTATGTTATGTTTTTTAATTCTAAAGAAAGACAAAAAAGTTGTATCCCACTTCTCTAATTGCACCTCAGGAGGTTGGTTAGTAAGTCAACACTTTATTGAGGCTAATGTGGGGTGTTAACACCGCACATATGTGATATGTGTGTGTGTGTGCAAATGAGCACAAATGAGGGAGATTTAGGTGTGTGGCTATTGCTAGGGTATGAATGCCTCTCTCCTTTTTTTTTCTAGCTGGCTAATCCTTTTGTGTAGGTATTTAACATGGCTCTCCACTAGAGAGAGAGATACTATGTAGATATACATAATAAAGTGTGGAATAGTCCACAAGAATATTAGGATTTGGCATGATGGGGGCTCTTAAAGTACTTTGATTTCTCCATTATTCACTCCCAAGAAGAGTTGTGATTTTTATGTTGATTGTTAAAGTCCCCACTAATCATTATTCAAGATGTGACGATATGATGCTAGGATATCCATTGAGGTGGATATCTATTTTCTGATCTGTTTATAACCATGGAGATATGAGGTCCCCATATACCCACCATGACTATGAATTTCGTTGGATGAGTTGGATTGTTATGCAACCATCTCACAAAATAGTAGAAAATATAAATCAACGACCTAAAAATTATTGTCTTTGAGGAGGAAACCTCCATTACATTACATAAATGAAAAATTATTGGATGATACAAATGATAAGACCTCCTTAGTATATATACGATTCTAAGGGGTCACAATATAATCAGATCCTACATAACAATAATAATGTAAGGGCACAACAATAACAATAGTGGTCTTCTATGGGGCACAATAATAATAACATTGGGGATAAATGGGCCCAACAATAACAATAGGGGGCTACACTAACAAAAACAATAAGTGGAATACACTAGTATTAGAGGCAACTAACATGCCCCTCTCCTTCAAAAAAGTGTTTTTATCAACACTTGAGTAGTTCTCAATGATTATGTATAAAATTATCATCCTCCTATGTGGAATATTCAACGGGTAAGTTCTTCCACTTAATGAGATACTCTGAAAGTAATCAAATTTTTAGCTATCGGGTTCTCGTTTTCATGACTACTTCAGGCTTAAACATGATTTTTCCTTCTTCATCAAGTTATGGAAACACTCCTTGAATGGATATCCTATCACCTATAACTTTATTTAAGCATGAAACATGGAAAACAAGGTGCACTCAAGAAGATGTGGGAAACTCCAATTTATATTCCATAGTACGAATATTTAGTAAAACCTTGTAAGGACCATAGTACATGGGTGATAATTTATTATCCTTCTTAGCCTGCTTGAGAGAAATTTGTTTGTATGGTTGTAGCTGTAAAAATACCCAAGCACCTACATCAAAACTTCTTTCACTATGATGTTGATTTGCCTAGTATTTCATTCAATTCTACACCAGAGTGAGGTTATCGTTTAATAGTTGGAGAAGTTGTTGTTGATGCTTGATGTGATATTCTCCTACTTGAACCTTAGAATTTTCTATTGAATATGATGTGATGTGTTAGTGCTTATCATTTCTGCCAGTCACCAGTGATCAAATGTACTCTTTCCATGCGATTGATAGGGTTATTAGGTATTGTTATATTTAAAAAAAAAATTCAAATAAAATTTGATCATTGGTAGTTCTATGTCATTCATACTGCAAAGGCCTAAAGGTCCAAATCATGGTCTTATATATTCATCTTGTGTCATTATTAGGTCATATCATGAATGGTAAAAAAAGTGACATGACATCACCTAGGTCATCATCATGGAAGTAGTAATTACGGGAAAAAAATGTTCAAGGAGATTTCGACTTGTTTCAACATCCTCATTCATATTTCATATACCTCCCTCAACCTCCCTCATAAATCCCTTCATTCCCTCTGAAACCCCTTTTTCCTTGGGAAAATCCTTAAATCCTAGCCAAAACCCATTTTTCTCCTTTGGAAAAACTAATTTATAACTCTAGCCAAAATCCATTTGATGTCGAAACTCTAGCCTCATTCCATTTAACAATAATAAACTATGTTGAAGTCCCTTTTTAAGGGCTGGGACCCACAAAACATATCGTTGCCAGCATCTTGCATGAAACAATAAAACAAACTCATCTCCCCTTCCTGATTGTGATTGCGATATTGCATATAGCAAAGTCCCTCCTCTATCGATATCGCAAATTTATTTCCCTTCTAGTCAATCGTGATAAGTTGCCCCTTCATGATTGCGATAGTTCTCTACCCACTGATTATGATAAGTCTCCCCTCACTGATTGTGATAATTCCTCCTCCCATCGATTGTGATAACTACCCCCCGATTGCGATATCGCAATCAGGGATCACACAAGTCATAAGTCCCTCTTCTACCGAAGTCCCTTCTGACTTGTGATTTTGATGGACCCGAAGAGTTATGTACTGTGGTTTTCAAAATTTCAGGTCTGGCATATCAAATAATCACCAAAAATTAGCGTTAAAGCCCCTTTTCCCTTTCCGATGGTGATATGTGAATTCCTAGTTCTAAACAGGATATTTTATGTGACATGTTTTATTAAAGTTTCACGTCCAGATAGTCAACAAAACACTATGAAACATGGTAAAATGCCCCTCTCCCTATTATGATTGTGATATACAATGGCCTAGATCAGCCAACATAGATCAACGGTTAATAATCCTCTCGTTACCCTCCCCGGGATGGTCAAAATTAGTTCATTTTTACGCTCTCGGTCACTATTTTTCATGTAATTTCCTCCATTCACTAGAGCACCAAATCATCCATTTCATCTCTTCTCAGTGGACAGTGAGGAAATTTTCTACGTATATCCATTCTGCCTCCACTTAAACAGAATGCAGAAAAATAGGGACAACAACGCAGTTCATCATCCAGAAGGACTAACAACAATGTCTATTCAAGGCCTCAGTTACTACCAGAATGTCCATAACAACACCGATATTATTGGCAGTTTGAAACTATTTTTATAAATTTTAGTAACAAATGTTGAATTTCGTTTCAAGATATTTATTTGTGTAAATGATTGCATAAATACTTCATATTTCAAAGCATTAGGGGTTGGATGCTATTTATTTAAGGCTTTGTGGAGCTAGTGTACTTGTGATTATTTGCAGGAGTAATATATAAGAGTTGCAGCTATTATAGTGGAATTCAAGTGTTATGTTCATTAGCAGTGTTTTTCTTTTGTTATCATCAGTATGCATGTATTGTCCTCTCTACTTCGATCTTAATTATTTCTTATGATTGTTACATAAGTATTAAATAGAATTCATATGTTTATGCTTTGTTTTGATGAAACTCTCATCTTATTGTTATAGTTTCCTCTAATAAAAGAATTCATGAAACTCATGCTCATTTTGAAACCTTAGCTTTCTACCCCATACACAATGACAAATCAAGAATGATAACTGAGCCTGCATACCTTGCCCCATTATATCTATGCAAACTCATCTTTTGGAAACCTTGACCTAGCCCCCTAGACCTACGCCATCATCCTGTTGAAAGTAGCAACAAGAAGTGCTAAAAATAGCACTACTATAAATAGCATTTTGGGATACCTTCCTATTTTAGTTAGTCCCTAAACTAAAATAGAGAAGTAAAATTCGAATTTGATCTTAGTAGATGTTTGTAAAATAATTAATTAATTCACCATGAGTAATTAGTTGTAGGAAATGAAACATAAAGCTTATGTGAAGACATGCAACAATTTCTCCATTGATTGAGGAATTTATCCCTTAGTTAAGGAGATGAGGATGATTTGTACTTTGATTTGTAATTAGTTAGCTCGGTTATTTGAGTTAGGTCCAGTTAGATTAGTTCAAATAGTTGGTTGAACTAATTGTGAGTTCAGATAGTTAATGCATGCATGCATGCATGCATGTAACTGCTGCACTTCAAATAATTGAATATTCTCTCATAAATAACTCATGCATGTCAGTTTAGTCAGAGACCGAGTTGAGATCAGGTGATGGGACAGTGTACTATCAGTTGCAGGAATATTCCTTGGAGGATATCTCTTGCATGCAGAAGGAATTCATTCCTTAGAGATTACGCAGTTACTTCTTTAGTTTAGTGAGTGTGTGATGAGGCCAATTCACACAGGTGGCATCACTGGACTCCAAGAAGAATAGCACAAGGAAATAGGAGGCTTGAAGGGTTGGAGGAAGACATATGTTGTGTCTATTTAGTCTGTGATTCTTTTTGTAATATGAACATATTTCCACTTGTATGATATTACAGAGATTTGGGTTTTAGGCTGAGGCTTTCCCCAAAGTATTCTTTTGTGTTTATGTGTGATTGCTTTCTCATTCTTAGTTATATGTGTTCTTATTGATCTTGCTCATGTTCGATTAAGCTTCCACAAAGTCTGTTGTAGAAGTAGATCTTCTATTTTGCTTTAGTATATTGCATAATTTGTTGATCTATAGTGGGAAATTCACATGGTATCAGATCAAAGGTGATCAAAGGAGAGAACTATATATAATAAGGGAGAAGTTTGAAGTTTGAGGTTCCTAAATATAGAAATTGAGTTCTTATCACATCTCAATTTCACCAATGGCATTCAATGGTTTAATACTCGAGTATGCCCTTGATGGAAGCTTGAATTATATATCCTGGAAGGATCACATGGAAGCAGTATTAGAGGATAATAGTCTAAAGGATTTCATTGATCAAGAAGTCCCCAAGACCGCAGCGGCTAATGCTACAGAATTGAAGGAATGGAAGAAATGTATGGCTAGAGCAAGGAGAATCCTTCTGGAGGGAGTTCGAGACCACATAGTCTCGAGTCTCCATGGGAAGGAGACACCATTTTCGATGTGGAAAACATTGAAAGATGTATATTAGAATAGCATTGATCAGAGGAAGCTGGCGCTGAAAGACAAACTTTGGAAAATCAAGTGTGAAAAGGGCGACACGATCTCTACATATCTAAAGAGGCTCACCACCTATAGGGATAAGATTGGAAGCGTAGGGATCATGACAATCAATGATGACATGGTGAGTGTTGCTCTCCTCAATCTTCGCAAGAGCTTGCATAGCTACCAAGACTCGGTTAATGGAAGAGAAAAACTGCCAGATTGGGAATCACTTTGGTCGGATTTGATGCAGGAGGATATAAGAAGAAGCACTAGGGATGGATCCTCATCAAAGTAATATGATGAGGAAAATCTAGCCTTAGCAAGTAAGGCGAGGAAGGGGAAAGGGAAGGTGTCCTAATCCAAATCTAGTTCTTCCCATGGTGGGAAGAAGTTTGACAAATTGAAAGTGCGATGCTTTCATTGTCACGAAGTGGGCCATTATGCTACGAATTGTCCACAGAAGAAATCGAAGAAGGGATCCTTGAAGAGATCTGATCATGAGGCACTGGCCTCATAGTTTGAGTTGGATTTCTCTCTTATCACATGCATGGTTTCATCCATGGTGGGATGTGTTTGGTACCTAGAAAGTGGAGCTTCATTCCACATGTGAGGTGAGAAGAATATTTTCAATACCTTGGAGGAGAAGGATCTCCAGATGCGGATCGAGATGGGCGATGATGGAAAGTACCGTGTTTTAGGTGAAGGTACGGTTTTGTTTCAGAGGGAGCATGGAGCTCCCCTCACCTTGACTGATGTAAAGTATGTTCCAGGTCTAAAGAATAATCTTGTGTCCATTGCTATGCTAGAAGATAAAGGCTATGATGTAGTCTTTAGTAAAGGCAAGGTATTCCTAAGGCATATCGGCACTTGGCAGACCAAGCGAATCAGGATTCAAGTAAAGAATCTCTATAAGCTGGAAGTAGACGATTGTGCTGTATTGTGTTCCAAAGATGAGATGGTGCAAAGCCAAGATGTTGGTGAGCTATGGCATAGAATATTGGGCCACTTGCACCATGGAGCCCTGAAGATCATGCAACAGATTTCTACCAGACTACCCAAGGGAAAACTAGAGTAGACGAATACATGCAAAGGTTGTACCTTGGGTAAGTATGCAAAATATTCCTTTCTGGATCGAGACAATAGAGCTGGAGAAATCCTGGAGCAAGTTCACTTAGATGTTTGTGGACTATTCTCTACAGCCTCCACTACTAAGCAAAGGTACTATGTTATTTTTATTGATGATTTTTCTCATAGATGTTGGATCTACTTTATGCAAAAAAAGGATCAGACCTTCTTGAGGTTTTGTGAGGTTAAAGCCTTGGCAAAGAAAGAATCTAGAAAGAAAATAAAAGCATTTCATAGTGACAATGGTGGAGAGTATATCTCCTAGCAGTTTAAGGATTTCTGTGTTGTAGAAGGAATTAAACAGGAGTTGATAGCACCCCATAACCCACAGCAGAATGGGGTGGCCGAAAGGAAGAATAGATCGATTATTGGAGCAGCTCGAGCGATGTTGCATGACCAAATCCTACCACTGCATTTGTGGGCTGAGGCATGTAATACAACAATATACTTGTAGAACAGAAGGCCGCACCGTATACTGGGAATGAACACACCTATGGAGGCCTTTTCCGGGAAGTGACCAGATATGAGTCACTTCCATATATTTGGATCATCGGTTTACTACCATGTGACCAAAGATGCTCGGAAGAAGCTAGATCCAACAGCTGAGTTGGGAATACTTATGGGCTACACGAATACACCCCACAACTATCGGGTGTACCTGCCTACCAGTCAGAGGACAGTGGTACACATGGATCTGATGTTCGATGAGTAGAAAGCCATGCAAGTATCACTTGAGAGGGAGCTCAAGTTCCATGTAGATGAGGAGCTTTCAGTTTCTAAGGAGGAGGTGCCTCAAATTGATGTAAAGCAGCCACATGTATAGGATCCGGGAGTGGAGACATCCACTCATGCTGAGACTTCCAGAGATGGGTGGAAATGCTCAAGGGAAGCTGATAGGTTGATGCTAGATGCACAGGAGAATGTGGGGCAGCCATCTTCTCTGCACAGACAGAGGAGTTCACTCGAGCGATACACTGGTTACATGGCCCTGGTTGGGAGTGTGTAGATTCCGAGCCTTCTTTATTCAAGGAGGCAGTGCAGCAACCAGTCTGGGTTGATGCAATGGTGGAGAAGTATGACTCCATCATTTGGAATTGTGTTTGGGATGTTGTCCCAAGACCTCAGGACAGGTTAGTGTTGAGTTCTATCTGGCTTTACAAAGTAAAGTAGGCCACTGATGGCAGTGTTGAGAAACATAAGGCAAGGTTTGTTGCCCGTGGTTTCTCACAGGTCGAGGGGATCGACTATGACGAGACCATTGCTCCTATAGCAAGGTACTCATCTATCAGATCGATGTTGGAATTATCAGCTCAGATGGGTTGGAGGATCCATCAAATGGATGTGAAGACAACATTCCTCAATGGGAAGATTGAGGAGGAGGTGTACATTGAGCAGCTAGAAGGTTTCGAGACCTTCGATCATGAGTCTCATGTGTGCCAACTCAAGAGGGATCTATATGGGCTAAAGTAAGCACCACATGCTTGGTACACCAAGATCGATAGCTATTTCACTAGGTTAGGCTTGACCAAGAGTGAAGCAGATGCGAACCTTTACCACATCATGGTAGAAGGTAAGCCATTGATCATTTTTCTTTATGTCAATGATCTAATTTTGATAGGTGATGATTAGCTGATCCAGTCTTGCAAGGAGGACCTTACAAGAGAGTTTGAAATGAAATACATGGGTCTTATGCACTACTTTCTAGGCATGGAAGTGTGGCAGAGAGGTGGAGATGTTTTTGTTTCTCAAGGCAAGTATGCCAATGGGATCCTCAAGCAGTTCCATATGGAGAAGTGCAAACCCATGCAAACACCTCTAGATCGGAACTAGAGGAAATAGGATACTACTTCTGGTGAGGTAGTAGCTACTACTATTTATTCGTAGCTGGTGGGTTCACTTATGTATCTCGTGAACAAATGATTTGACTTATGCTTTGTGATGAACCACTTGAGTCAAGCTATGGTTCAACCTACCAAGCTGTTTTGGAAGGTAGCGAAGCATGTGCTAAGATACCTCAAAGGCACATCTTAGTTTGGATTGTGGCACAGACAGACAGAGGGAGTGAAGCTTCAAGGCTTCACAAATGCGGATTGGGTACGGAGTCCATCAGACCGGAAGAGCACTTCTGGAGGAATCTTCAACATTGGTTCGACTACAGCTTCCTAGTACAGTAGGAAATACAGGTCAGTTGCACTTAGCTTAGCAGAGGCTGAATACATAGCTGCTAGTCAGGCTGCATGTGAGGCAATTTGGATGTGGAAGGTTCTAGGGGGATTGTTTAGTTAGAGGATGCATCTTACAGTGATCTACTACGACAATTAGAGTTGTATTAAACTCTCTAAGAATCTAGTTTTTCATGACAGGTCCAAGCACATAGATATCCTGTATCACCATCTTCGAGACTGTGTGGCCAAGAGGATCATGTTGTTGCTGTATGTTTTGACTGAGGAATAGGATGCAGATATTTTGACGAAGGCATTGTCAAAATGCAAGTTCAAGTTCCACAGAGATGGGATTGGGGTTACTGATAATCCATTTCTTGTTGAGAGGGAGTGTTGAAAATAAAAATAAGAAATGCTAAAAATAGAAGTGCTAAAAATAACACTGCTATAAATAGCATTTCAGGATACCTTCCTACTTTAGTTAGTCTCTAAACTAAAATAGAGAAGTAAAATTCGATTTTGTCTTAGCAGATGTTTGTAAAATAATTAATTAATTCACCATGAGTTAATTAGTTGTAGGAAATCAAACATGAAGTCTATGTGAAGACATGCAACAGTTTCTCGATTGATTGAGGAATTTATCCCTTAGTTAAGGAGATGAGGATGAGTTGTACTTTGAGTTGTAATTAGTTAGCTCAGTTATCTGAGTTAAGTCCATTTAGATTAGTTCAAATAGTTTGTTGAACTAATTGTGAGTTCAATTAGTTAATGCATGCATGCATGTACCTGCTGCACTTCAGATAACTGAATATTCTCTCATAAATAACTCATGCATGTTAGTTCAGTCAGAGACCCAGTTGAGATTAGGTCATGGGACATTATACTATGAGTTACAAGAATATGCATTGGAGGATATCTCTTAAATGCAGAAGGACTTCATTCCTTAGAGATTGCACAATTACTTCTTTAGTTTAGCGAGTGTGTGATGAGGCCAGTTCACATAGGCGGCATCATTGGACCCCAAGAAAAACTATGCTAGGAGGCTTGGAGGGCTGGAAGAAGACATATGTTGTGTCTATTTAGTCTGTGAGCTGTATATTTATATTGCAGAGAGAGCACGATAGCTTGTGAGCTAATTTTTTTGTAATCTGAACATATTTCCACTTATATGATATTACAGAGATTTGGATTTTAGGTTGAGGCTTTCCCCAGAGTATTCTTCTATGTTCATGTGTGATTTCTTTCTCATTCTTAATTATATGTGTTGTTATTGATCTTGCTCATGTTCAATTAAGCTTCCGCAAAGTTTGTTGTAGAAGTAGATCTTGTATTTTGCTTTAGTCTATTGCATAATCTGTTGATCTATAGTGGGGAATTCTACACATCCAGCAAACCCTAAAATCAAACACCATTGAGCTTAATATCTATCCTAACATCTGATTTCTGCTCCAGGCAGTTCATTGGTTGTGAGATTCTTGAGAGAGCCATCTCTGATTTGGTAGGGCTAGCTACCAGATCCAAAGTTGGTTTGAGGTTACCTCCGTCGATCTCCTTTCTCAGCCTTGGGATAGTGAGGAGTGCTAACATTTTTGGCGACCATACTGGTGAAGCAAACAATTTCATATTCACTCAGAATGATCATCAAAGTTTAGATATGATTTGGTTGATGGTCGACAATGATCAGACATAGGAAGGCTAAAATCATCCACATGGCGACTCCAACCTGATTCAAAGACTCCACTGGCATCATCATGCAGAAATCAAGGTTTTATTGGTGATTCCACTGCAAGAAGTATCAATATCCTAAATTATTCTTTAGTCCATCTATTATTCTCAAGATGGATTCAATTTCTAGAAGGTATGCTCCTACAAATCGTGCTCAGATTCCTGGTTTTCCAAATCGAATTCCTTGCATAGATTGGAAAACCAATCTACCCAAATTCATAGATGGAAATGATGATGAGGCTATTCTGCATATAATAAATTTCATTGGCATATACATAAGATTAGGATCAGTTTTCATGAGGATTGTTTGATGAAAATGTTTATGGCTATCCTGGAAGGGAAAGAACGATTATGGTATGAAGGGTTAAAGCTAGGTAGCTTATTCTCTCTTAAAGATTTCCACACAACATTCTTTGAGTTTTATGGAAAATCTCATCGTTCATTTTTTTTGTTAGGAGATTGTTGTGAATCATATGAAGATTTCATCAAATAACTTGAAGAGGCTTTTGGTGATGAAGAGTGTGTGGATTATGAGATCATAGAGGACCTTTATGAATTTTCTTCCCAATAGAAAATAACAGAGATTAGCTACTTTGATATAAAGGATCATTCACACCACACATCAACCCCTTCTTTGCTTGAGGATGAAACATATTTGCATCCTAATAGTCAGGAAGAAATTAGTTCGATTCAGAATTTTGAAACTAAATGTACACAAAACTTAAGAAATGAAATATCTTATGGCGATGATCATCTACTTTTGTAAGGAAATAATGAACACAAACTTGTTTTCCTTTATTCTTGTGAAAACCAAATTGATATTCTTCCCATTGAAGCACATGAGGAATCAAATATACTTGAAGTGGTTGTTGCATTTAAAGTTTTCCATGAGCATCCAAAACCTTGTCTCTTGGATGAGAGGTATGAAGATAGTCATTCACTTGTTTCTTCAGATTGTTCTTTCTCTAGGTTTTTATTTCAAGGTTATGTTTTTGAAGACCAAGATGAGGTTTCTGATGAAATTCATGAACAATAATCTCTAAACATTCACCACTCATATGTCTCTCCATCTAATCCATTTTCTGAGGCACTATTTCAAGGGAAGATTTTTGCAAATCATAATTTTGAATTAGCATGTGTGGAGGTTTCAGACAATGTAATTATGGTAGAGAAGAATCTTCAAACATTGCAAGTATATTATGAAAAGGAAATAGGTGATAAAGAAGAGGTCTTTTTAGAGCCTTTTGCATAGGATGATCTTCCTTCAGGTTCAGAAAATGAAGAGTTTGTTGAAGAAGAGCAATTCGTCCTGAGTCCTATGGATGTGCACATTTTTCCTATTGATAATATGGTTGCCTCAAATGCATATTTTCAACAAAAAGCTTCCCTTTCTCCTTATTCAAATGAAAAACTTTATGAAAATATTTTCTTCTTTCATCTGTCGGTCTCTTTAATTCTATCCAAAAGTTTATAGTGAAAATGGGACCTTTGTCACTTGCAATAACCTTCAGGTTTCCATGTAGATTTTAAATTGTTTCCATAAATACAGTAGCAACTGCAGTAGATTTAAAATGATGAGATAATGCACAAAAGTGTGCATACTTGGTAAGTTTATCAACTACCACCATGATGACAGGCTTTGTTTCAAACTTTGGTAAGACTATCATAAAATCCTTTGAGACTTGCTCCCAACACTAACTTTGAATGGATAAAGGTTGTAATAGACCCAAGGTCTTAGTTGTCTTAACTTTATTTTGTTGGCAAACCAAACATTCTACCACAAACTTTTGAATATCATATTTAAGGTCATCCCAAAAAAATTCCTTGTTAACCTTATGGTAACTTTTTAAAAAATCCTGAGTTCCCTCCTAACGAGGAGGTGTGCAATTGCAAAAGAATATTTTGCTTGAGTTGGGAATTCTTACAAAGATATAAGCGATATTTTTACAATAACAAATCATTTTTCCATCTAAATGTATCAGATGTACTAGGATCTTGCTGTAACTTTTGAATGAGTTTCCACACCTAATCTTCATTCTTCCATTCATCCCTTCCTTTGGTTATCCAATCAAGTTGCGTAATATAAATGGCACAAAGAAGTTCCTCGATGTCCTCATCCTTTCATGAGAGTGCATCTGCAACAAAATTTTAGTGCATTCCTTAGTGCATGTCGTATTTCAAACATCTCTTTCTCATAAATGGGTTTTTGTAAATATTTTCCTTCTATTGCACAAATTTTAAAGCAATGGGTCTTCCTTCTTGCATTAAAATATCAACAATTCAATTTCTTGAGGCATCACATTCCACAATAAAGGTCTTTGTGAAGTTTGGCATAGCTAAGACCGATGCTTGGAACATTACCTCTTTAATCTGTCCAAAGGCCTTAGTTTCTTCTGGAGTCCAAGAAAATGCATCTTTCTTAGTAATTTTGTTAGAGGTGGTTTTGTTATCCCAAACATATTAACAAACTTGTGATAATACCTTGTCAACTTGAGAAATCATTGAAGATGATTTATGGCTATGGGGATTTTCCATTCCTTAATGGCTTTAAGTTTGTTTGAGTCGAACTTATCACCCTCATGAGATACAATATGACCCAAATATTCCACCTCATGTACTTCAAAGAAACATTTGGACATTTTTGTGTATAATTATTTCTCCTCTAATAGTTTGAGCACCCTATCAACATGTTGAACATTATCCTTTCAAGACTTGTTGTAAATTAGTATATCATAAGACAATACTAACACAAAGTTTCTAAGGGTGGGTTTGAAAAAGGAATTCATCAAACCTTGAAATGTGGAAGGTCCATTAGTAAGGCTAAAATTCATGACCAAAAATTCATAATGACCCTCATGAGTTATAAATGTTGTTTTTAAAATGTCTTCAATCTTCATTCTAATTTGATGATAGCCTAAATGAAGATCCAGCTTGGTGAAGTAAATTTTTCCTTGTAATTCATCCAACAATTCATCAATGAGAGGAATGGGAAATTTATCTTTAATACTGAGCTTGTTGAGCTCCCTATAATTTAGACACATATGCAATGATGCACCCTTCTTGTGCACCAATACTACTGGAGCAAAGAAGGAGCTTTGACTAGGTTGAATTGTACCAGCTTCTAGAATTTCTGCAACCATATGTTCAATTTCATTGTTTTGGGCATAGGGATATCTATAATGTCTGATTTTTATAGGAACAATTCCTAGAATCGAATGAATATCATGATCATGATCATGAATAGGTAGGAAGCCTTAGGCTGTCTCAAATACCTTTGAATGATTTTCCAGGGCTTTTTGGAGATCTGGAGAAATAGATGATGTCAATGTTTGAACCTCTAATGAGAATAATTTTAAAACTACGCCATCTGTTCTTTCTTCAGAATATTTGTCATGCCATTACACTTTATTATATTTCTTGGTTTCCCTATGATACTCATAAATTCAGTTTCCTTTCCTTCCCAAAAGAAATCCAATAAAAGTTCTTTAAAATTAAAAGTCATCGTCCCCAAATATTATAACCATTAGACTTTTAGTACAACATCAACACCACCGATTGGAATGGAAAGAATTGGACAATTTAATCCATATTACCCCATGGTTATCTTGATATTATGGCACTTTCAAAAGAGATTTATAGTCCCTCCATTTGCATCCATCACTTGACACTCTATTGTTGGATATAGGAATAAGTTCAATTCCTTAGCTATATTATAATGAGTAAAGTTATGGGTACTACTATTACACAACATTTTATCACTGTCCCCGTACTCCCTGCTCCTCAATCCTGGAGGACCTCTACAGTGGCCCTCATATGTTTCCCTGCCATTAATAACATGTCCCTATATCCCTCTTCATTTGTACAACATTTCCCTCTTACATCATTTCCCAAGAATCCTCCTTCAAGCTCAATTTTCAAGACCGACGCTAATGCTTAGTTCCTTCACTGTGCCGATTTATAGAGTTTAAAACTAGGACTAGTGTTGAATGACACAAGTGATTGATTCATCCCCAACGCTGATCCTCTTTTGGCAAGTTTTTTAAAATGGAGTTGAATCTTCTAGGTCTAGAAGCTTCGTAAATGAAATTCTGGTAAATGGTTGGGAAAGATAGAGCCAAGGGAGAATGTTTGGGCTCCTTTCCCCTATTGAAATGGAACAAAACAAAGAGATAAGGTCTCCCCCATCATAATAGGATCCATTTCCACTCTATGAAAGCTATATAAAATCCTCATTTCACACCCTTAGCGAGCTAATGAAAGGGCTGGAATTATCTACAAATCTTGATAGCCTTCTTGAGAACCTTAGGCTTCTAGTTTGTGTGTGAAGGGAGAATTAGCTTATAGTGTTTGGTTTGGAGTAAAAGGAAAGAGGCGTTGAACTTTCATTGTTTTGAGGGTGAATCGTGAGATGCTTATAGTGGTGTTGGAACCCAAAAATGCCAAAGGGAACTTGCAACATGAAGGCTCTAGTTGTATTTCTTTTTGAACTTAATATTAATAAAACCATTGGTTTATTTCCTATATTATGTGTTATATTGCGTTTGATAGCTTAAAACTCCTCGACCTTTTAAGTAGATTTAATTCAATTTTATGCTATCACGTTTGTTGTTGTCTCTTACACGTTTTTCAGGTACTTGAGTGAAAAGAACAAAATAAAGCTCGTGCAAGGAAGCAAGATCATCATCAAGTTGATTAGCGCTATAAGAGGTAGGCCCTCTTATTCGATTCTAATCTAAGGAAGTTTACATTAGATTTTCTTGTTTTTTTCTAGACCCACTCTTGGGCTAGAGGGATCATCTATTTCCACAGAGAGGATTTACCTACTCCACAAATTGGCAACCATAATAGGGATCCATCCCTCTCGTTGGCTTGTTTTCATTTCATGATTTGTGTTGACTTTTGTCATATCAATATTTTTTTTGGATTTTTATGCTTTACATTGTCTACTGCATAGATTCTTGAATCTAGAGTGACATGTCTGGTTTTGATTTCTCAATTTTTTTATTTTTTTCCTGAAAATCCTCAATCAAAGTTGTTTATTTTTAGAAAGTCGTGCCAACCAAGGTGATTTACCCTTGAACAGTCGCGTCGTACCCTCTTGTGGCACTTGTTGTAAGTTAGGTAGTCACACTAATTCCTATTGGTTAAGATCAGGGTTTGTCCTTAATCATTTCGTTGTATCTTGTCATCATAAGTCCTATTTCTTGGCTTGTTTGCCTGTATTCTCCCTGGCTAGAAAGCGTCGTTAGCTTAATTTGTTTGCTTGATTGGTTTGAGTTTGCCTTACCTGATTCTTTAAGTTCTTGGATGGTTTGTGTC
This sequence comes from Pinus tabuliformis, assembly GCA_031772625.1. Classification (NCBI taxonomy): domain Eukaryota; kingdom Viridiplantae; phylum Streptophyta; class Pinopsida; order Pinales; family Pinaceae; genus Pinus; species Pinus tabuliformis. The sequence goes on from CM062811.1 coordinate 353,309,811, forward strand.
CCTTGGGCATCTAGGTCATTGTCCATTCAGCTATTTGTTTTCTCATCAAGTCAAGTTGTTGGTTAGATGCCCCATGTGTTTCATGTTTTAATCCTTGTATTACTTCATTTTCAATTGAACAAGTAAAAGTTTCATCTGTTATTCTCTTCATTGAATGTCTCTTTTCAAGCATATATTACATTGCTCGTTTTGTTTTGGATGAGTCTTTCCATGCTTGGTTTGAGAGTATTTCTTCTTATCTTGCTTGGTATATGATTGATGTTGGTTGTTTGAAAATTTTCATTGAAATGTTTATGTGAAAGATTCATTTTATCATTCCATTGAAAAAAAACATCATTCTAGTTTGGTAAATTGATATGTTGCATTAAGTAGCATCATTGAAAGCTAGAGTTGCATCATCATGGGCATTTGAAATGAAAGAAACTTCTTTTACTATTAAAAGCAATAGTTGAAGTGCATTTGATAGGAAAGATAGGAAGTGGAAAGAATTTTCATTATTTTGTTTTGAAAAGTGAAGTAGTGAAGATTCATCTTGCTTTCAATTGCTTGTTTGTGGCATTGGTTGTTTTATGTACTCTCAATTAGTGTAAACATTCATTGAATGGAAAGGGTTTTGTCTCATATAGATGCATATAAGAATTTTTCAAGTGATATCGATAGGGCCTGAAAACTGAAACTTAATTTCAAGATAAACCTTTAAAATGTATTCAATTAACGTAAGGTGCATTTGAAACTAAATGCTCACATTTAGAGGTCTAGGCTAGAGACGTGTTCTAACGTCTTTAAACCTAGCAGCTGTTGTTTGCTTTGGCACTAGACAGCGCTAGTATGAACTTGTGCTCCGCATACCATCGCGTATATAAAGGGAGACCCCACTAGGTTTGCAATACTTTATTCGTAGGAAGCTGAGTCTGTTGCCTTGTAAACATGATACATCAAACACAACATTCAGGAATATTTCCTGCCCATGCTTCTCGATTCACAAGGAGGTATTTTGCAGTTCACAGTTACCTGGTCATCCTTTCGCCTAGATTATCTTGAGTAGTCATTTTGGTCTTTTTGACTCTTTAAATTTAAAAGATCATTGAGCACTTGTCCTTTCGAGCTTGTTCAAATTGAAAGTGACTAGAGTCATCTTTGCTTTTTTCGCGACTCTGAAAACATGAAAAGGCATTAGTCTGTTTCAGCGTCTTAAAACTTGTTTTTCCTAGGATCACATCACATTCCTAATAGTATTATTCTAGACCACATTGTGACCATACCTTTAATACATTTTAAGGAAGCCCTAAAATTAATCTCTATTCTCTTGCTATTTGAGACAAAGCCATTATGGCAAAACCATTAGGTTTTCCTAGTTCCTCTTCCACTCCTTCATCTGAAAGATCTTCTAAGGAGCCTCTCTCTGAACTTCTGTAGTCACTCGAGGCTGAAGGTGTTGAACTTGGAATTGTTCTGATTATCCAACCTTTGTCATCTCATCCTCCTCCATTAGATACTGGGTCACCTTACAAATCTAGCCTGAAATCTTCGGATAATCCTATCGAGACTCCTGAGAGTCTAGCAACTCCTAAAGATCAGCAAGGACTCGTTGTTTACCCCCTGAATCCTTTGTTCAATGCTATTGTGATATCACCATAACATCCACACAGTTTGTACAATCGACCTGCTATTCCTTTGGAATTATCTCCTCGAACATCTTTAGTGGTCTATCATAACTGTTTCAACCCATAGAATCAGAAGGTGAGATTTGAGTCTCCTCTCCAGGTCACTTGGTGGTTTCAGCTACACACACTCCTCATGTAGTTAATGAGTAGGGATATACATTCCCTCTAGAAGGTTTCCCTTACACAGGAAGCATTTTGAACAATTTTTACCCTGAGTATAGCGAGCCTTTATTGTTGCATGGTTATATCTCTCTAGCTCAGTTAGTTTTGGGCACTCCCAATGCTTCGTCGTTATATCAAAACCCTGTATGGTCTTCTAGTGCAATGCCTACCTCAGGTCCTCCTTGGAAATTGGAGTTTGTGTAGTCTTTTCTCTCTTATCTTCAGTTGGTAATTCAGTTTCTATTTTGGTGTCCACTATTTTACTATTTTCAATTTTTTGATTTGGAATAGTTTGGGAAGCAGTTGAAATCTGAATAGCATTTGAAGCTTGAGTATCAGTTGATTTTTGAACATCTTTTGAAGTTTTAGGAGCAATTGATTTTTGAATATCAGATGAATTTTTAACAGCAGTATCTTTAATGTCTACAATTTTTGGACTGGCTGTAATCTTTGGAGTGAAAGTTTCTTTGGTTTCCCTACAAAGAATTTGTAGCACTTTGGTTGCAGGAGCTCCCACTATTTTCTTGCTATGAGTTTGGACAATTTTATTAGTAGGGGCTTCTGTGTTTCTCTTTCTCATATGGTTATATTTCTTATGAACTTCATTAATGGAAAATTCATAACGTTGTTTATAATCAAAGGGTTCTCCAGATTCTAACTGTAATTGTTGTAACATGCATAATTCCTGTTAGTTTTGGGTAAGAAAAATAGTATTACCATAATGTATTCCCATTAAGTTAATCTGAGTGTCTTCATCTTCTTCATTTTGGTGAGAACTTTCAACATAGTTTTCTTGGAAAGGTGGTCTAATCTGTTGATCAGGTGGCCCTTCTCTAGATTTACCAGTATTGGGATTCTTCCTAAAGTTTGGATTTCTTATTTGAGGACCTTGTTGTTGATTATCCCATTGTGGTTTTCTTTCCATAATTTCTAATCTATCCACTAACTTTTCTAAACTTTTAGCCAAAGTATCTATCTTAACATCTGAAGTGGATGGTTCTTCCTTAATGGTAACTCTCCTCTCATTCCTCATTCTAGCTCTTTTAGCCAACAAGTTAGCTTCTACACTAACTGCATCACTCTGCATCTATTCTAAAGTTGGAGGGTTTCTTTCTCTTAATTGGTAAGACATATCAGTGTCAAAACCATTAGGAAATTTGATTAGTGCCAAGTCTAGTGGAGGTTTGATATTTGCAGGGATTGCATTATAAATATTGTTAAACCTAGTACAATAGTCTTGAACAAATTCATTAGGAGCTCTTCTAATGTTTTCATATTCAGACAATATTTGTAAGCGATTTTTCTTTCTTTCCCAAGTATTGATAAACAATCTATGGAAAACAGTTAAATAAGCAATATGACCAGCAAGTAAAGACTTAAACCATTTCTTGACATCTCCTACTAGTGTTTGTGCAAATAATCTCATATGTACATCTTGTTCATCAATTTGATGTAATTCAAAATAATAATTCATTTTATTTACATGCTGTTGTGCAGTATATTGACTAGTACCATCAAACTAAAAGATTTTACTCTGGTAGTCTTAGGGCATGGCATGTACTTGAGCTCGTAAGGTCAAAGGAGCATCTGGTAGCCATGGCTAAGATTCTAGCTTGGCTAGGAGGTAAAGTGGTAGTGCTTGAAGATGAACCCGAAGGTCTCACATATGAGCTTGAAGTGCTAGAAAATGTAGCAAAAGTGCTAGAAGATGAACCTAAAGTATTTGAAGATGGAAATAAAGCTTTGGGCTAATGAGGAAGCTTGGGGATGAATGATTCCATGGAATGAAGTGTAGTGGAAATAATAGATGAGGTGGTACTAAATAAAGATGAATTTACGGACTTTGAAGGAATGGTAGAAGGCTTAGGAGTAGCAGCAATTAGGGCAGCTAATTAAACTAATTGTTGAAAATAGGCTTCGTCTATGTGTCTTATCAAATTTGAGGTTAAAGTACCAAGTTTGTCAAAAGTGTCTAGAACATGTTGATCTAAATCAGGATGTATAGCCTTCTTCTTTGATTCAATAAATTGAATAAAAGTAGGGTCTATTACAGTATCATGGACTGAAGTTTCAGATTTGGTACGAAATAATGAATGCTAAAATGATAAATCAAATTGAAGATCGTCTAAGTTTCATAACTCTTTAGGAAGGGAATTTTCTTTGATTAGTTGACTAATGCTTTCTTGACTTTCTATTTTATTGTTTTTTCTTAAGATTTTGTATGGATTATCAACAATTATAGCAGGGTTTGGATCTAGATGTGCCTTAGTATAGTATGTTCTTTTGGAAGCTAGAATCTTAATTTTTTTATTTTCTAATGAAACCTTTTGACAACCCTAAATGGCCTTAAGGTGAAAAGATGAGATTTAGGATTTCCTTTAAGGTTTATTAAACTAAGGACTGGTCCCCAGTATGGTTTCCGCTATGTTATCACTCTAAAACTTCCCTATGGTTGTCATGTTGTGTTTAAAGAAATAATAGAGGTAACCACAAACCTACTTTTGAGATTAGGATCTAGCCTTCCTAATTCTCATAGTTGGCTCTCTCTTAATGATTTAACTTTGTTGGATTAATTGATTTTAGGTTAGTTATTTAAGCTTTGTTGGGTTTTGATTTGATTTGGTGGTTGAATCAACAATTTAGATGGTTAGATGAATGTCTCTTTACCATTGGGCCATGGAGTCCAAATGTCAAGAAAATAGGACTGAATCAAGTTCTAAAGATAGTGTTCATACGGAAAGGCATCTGAGTAAATTCAGATCCTTTAGGCTGGATGGTGAAGTGGTTTTTCAATTGGGGTCAAAGAGCAATTAAGGATTCCTCAAACTGGATAATGAGGGAAATGAAAGACGTCAATCGAAACTAGGGAGCAATGAAGAATTCCCTACTCTGGATATCATAAGAAAACATCAAAATGTATAACTATTCAAGATAGAGTGTACTTCAAAAAATTATGTAGTAAGATTCCAGTTATTTCATTCAAATTGGAAAACATGCAAGTATGTGAAATACTTAAGAAAATAAAAATTTAACAAATGAAATATACTTCACTGAAGTGGCCCAACACATGAATCTTCTAATGCAATGCCTTTATTACTCAATCCAATCTACTGACTTGAAAATGTTACAATAAACCGTCAGGTTTAGATCAATACGACTACAGAAACGTTCAATAATCCACCCCTAATAATTCAAATTATGAAGTATTTATACAAAAAACTATTATAAAATATCCTAAACTTTTTTAGGTATTATTCAAGGAAAAATAAATATCTCAATGCAAGAAGATAAAGACAAATATGCAACTAATGCAAGTTTCACCACTTTTGTTGTTTGCTCTTGGATTTTCTTTGGTATTATGCTGCCTTTCCTCTCTTGTTGTTTTCTTTCTTGGTGACTATCTCTTATACTGCCTTCTACTGATACTCTTTCATCTTTTAACTCTATTACTATTTACTATTTTACCTTGACTACTCTTGAATTCCCTCTTTTACCTTTCATCTTCATAGTAAATCATTCAACTTTTCCCAAGACTCTGCATCTGGTAATTGTTACGTTCCTATAATACTAGTGATTCCCCCATTACTATAGTCATTATATCCCTTATAGTTATTATTGTGCCCCTATTGTCCCCATTTTTTTATTAGTGTGCCCCATAGAAACCCACTATTGTTATTTTTGTGCCCTTATGTTATTACTGTTATGTCAACTTGATTATATTGTGACCCCTTAGACTCCTATATATAGAAGGGAGTTTTAGTCATTTGTATCATCCAAGAATTGTTCATTTGTGTAATGTAAAGGAGGTTTCCCCCTCGAAGAGGCTGAATTATAAGGCATTGATCTATCTTTTCTATCTTTTTGTGAGCTGGTTTCATAACATTTGGTATCAGAGCTTTGGATTCTAGGGTTTTGCTGCTCCAAACAAGCCATCATGGAAGTTTCACTATAAGATTTTTTTTGTGATGTTTCAGAAGCTAAAATAAAAACCCATTTGAGCCGAAATCGTTCTAAACTTTGGGTCCAAATTTCATATTTTGTCCCGCAATATTTTTGGAGATATGATCTAAGGAAGTTATGGTTTTTGCAGACTCCCAAATTACATTCCAAATAGGTGACCTAGGGAAAATCGTCAAAACTTTTGTTCTTAGCATTAGATTGAAATTTCGTAAGGCGTTTCAGAAAGAGGAAGACCTTTAGTTTTCTTATATTGGTTTCAGGTACTAAGGTCAAAACAGTGACACGTGGAACTTCGTACAAGTTCTCTCTACTGAACTAGTCTATAAGCAGGTCACCGTGGGAGATCTGGCATAACTCTTCCTGAAGAATCCAATATTGAGCTAAATTGTGGGGTTAGACAGAGGACTCAAAGGGTTACTGCAAGACAAGATTTTAGATATTCGAGATCGCAGTTATAGAGATACAATAGATTCAATATCGAGCTCTTACAAAGTTTGCATAAGATTGGTTTGAAAAAATAGTTTGAAGGAATTCAAAGGGAATAGTGAAGAATTATTAACATTGATTGATGTCACGAAGAAAGAAAATGGAAACACTTAGTAAGTGACCTGAAAGCTCTAGCATGACTCATGAAGAAGAGGAAGAAATGAAACATTATATATCAAAATTACAAGACCAAGTACAACAAATTTCACTCTCACAAAAGGTAACTGAAGCAAATATGGATGGCATGGAAGCTACGATGAATAGCATGGATGCTAAGATGAATGGCATGGACGCTAAGATGGAAGAATTGAAGATAAATTTGAATAAGTTGCTATAAGAAATGGTTACTAATGGTGAAATGGTAGTAAAGGAAACTCATGATGAGAACAAAAGAAACGTTAATCATGATTTCATAAACTCTAATGTTGGATTAAAGACCCACCATGTTCCAAAAATCAATATGAGGAAGTTTGATGGCAAGGATCCCGAAACATGGATACTATAGATGCAATAATTTTTTGATCTCCATAATGTGCAAAACACACAAAAGGTACATATTGCAACTTTATATTTGGAACCAAATCAGTTGTATGGTATTGATGGCTTTGCTCTTGTAAACAAATTTTCGCTCGGGAAATTTTTACGAAAGAAATGATATCACATTATGAGGATACAAAAAGAAACACCTTTTTTAGCCAATTGATAAATCTCAAACAAAAAGGTTCAATGATGGAGCACATTGAGGAATTCTAAAAATTGAACATAAGGGTAAAAGATATTCTAGAGGAGCATAAGATTGATGTGTTCATAGGGACTTTAAAGGATAATATCCAACATGAGGTTCACCTTTCGGAAACTGATTCATTAGAGAAGGCATTCACGTTAGCATGAAAAATGGAAAGAAAAATTATGGCAACCAGGAAGCCTACCACTCACAACTATAAAGATGGAAGTGTTGTTGCCCCTATTCTTCCACAACCTACAAGGTTGATGCAACAACAATTGGAAGGAAAAAGAGCAAAAGGGATTTGTTATAGTTGTGATAGAAAATACACTAAAGGTCATAAGTGTGCTGAGAAGAAATTATTCTACACAGATTGTGAAGAGGAGGAAGAAAATGAACAAGAAATGTCAAAAGAAGAGGATATACTCCACGAAAAAACCCTATATAAAGAAGAAATGAACCCGGCCATATCTTGTAATGTATTTGTTGGAATTAACACACCTTAAACTATCAAGATAGAAGGACATATCAAGAAGAAAAAGGTAATAGTGTTGATTGATTCGGGATGTATCGATAATTTTATTCATTGTAAGATAGCCAAGGAAATAAGTTGCTTCCTAGACCCAACACCAGAGTGTCAAGTGATGGTTGCAAGTGGAGGAACCATAAATTACTCTGGAAAGTACCATAATATCAAGCTATCCATGGGAGAATATGTATTGAATAGCCCAATCCTTTCCATCCCAATGGGTGGTGCTGATGTTGTACTAGAAGTCCAATGGCTACAATCTTTGGGTACAATAGCTTTTAATTTTCAAGAACTTTTCATGAAATTATGTGCAGAAGGAAAGGAAGTTGAATTAAGGTGTATTGTAAGGAAACCAGGAAAGATAATCAGCTCTAACAATATGACAAAGCTTCTGAAGAAGGAACAATGAGGTGTAATTGCACAACAATGTTCGCTAGAGGTTTCCACATCGAAATCATCTATTTCTCCAGATCTCCAAAATGTCTTGGACAACCTTTCAAAGGTATTTGATATGCCCAAAAGCCTCCCACCTATTTGTGACCATGAACATGCTATTCATTTGATACTAGGAAGTGTTCCTCCAAACATCAGGCCGTACAGATATCCCTATGCCCAAAAAATTGAAATTGAATGTATGGTTGTAGAAATGCTAGAAGCTGGTATAATTCAACCTAGTCAAAGTTCTTTCTCTGCCCCAGTAGTATTGGTGCACAAGAAGGATGGATCATGGAACATGTGTCTGGATTATAGGGAGCTCAACAAGCTCACTATTAAGGATAAATTTCCCATTCCTGTCATTGATGAATTATTGGATCAATTGCATGGATCAATCTACTTCACCAAGTTGGATCTTCATTCAGGATATCATCAAATTCGAATGAAGATGCTAGACATTCCGAAAACAACATTTAGAACTCATGAGGGTCATTATGAATTTTTGGTCATGCCTTTTGGCCTTACCAATGTACCTTCTACATTTCAAGGTTTGTTGAATTCCATTTTCAAACCCTTCCTTAGAAAATTTTTGTTAGTATTTTTTGATGATATACTAATCTACAAAAACTCTTGGAAGGATCAAGTTCAACATGTTGACAGGGTGCTCAAACTATTGGAGGAGAAAGAATTATATGCAAAAATCTCCAAATGTTTCTTTGGAATAAAAGAGGTGGAATCTCTGGGTCATATTGTATCTCATGAAGGTGTTAAGGTAGACCCTAGCAAAATTCAAGCCATTAAGGAATGGAAAATTCCCACATCCATAAAGCATCTATGAGGATTTCTCAGGTTGATAGGGTATTATCGCAAGTTTGTTAAGGATTATCGGAGAATAATAGCACCTTTAACAACATTATTGAAGAAAGATGCATTTTCATGGACTCCAAAAGCAACAAAGGCCTTCGAACATCTTAAAGAAGCAATGTGCCAAGCACCGGTCTTAGCTATGATAGACTTCAAAAAAACCTTTATTGTGGAATTTGATGCTCCAGGAAATGGAATTGGTGTTGTTTTAATGAAAGATGAAAGACCCATTGCTTTCGAAAGTCATCCAATCAAAGGAAACTATTTACACAAAGCTATTTATGAGAAGAAAATGTTGGCAATACTACATGCACTTAAGAAATGGAGACCCTACCTAATGGGAAGACACTTCAAGGTAAAAATGGATCATGATACTCTTAAATACTTTTTAGAACAAATATTATCCTCTAAAGAGCAACAAAAATGGGTCACAAATATGTTGGGTTATGACTTTGAAATCATCTATAAAAAAGGGAAGCAAAATGTTGTGGTAGATGCACTCTCAAGAAAGGATGAGGATGTGGAAGCATTGCTATGTGCCATTTCTATTATCCAACTAGATTCGATTAATGAAGTAAGGGATGAATGGAATAATGACGAATAAGTGTGGGCACTCATTCAAAAGTTACAACAAGATCCCAGTACATCTGGTACATTTAGTTGGAAAAATGATTTGTTATGGTACAAAGATCACTTATACATATGTAAGAATTCCCAACTCAAACAAAATATTCTTATGGAATTGCACACTTGTCCCTTAGGAGGGCACTCAGGATTTTTAGAAACTTACCACAGGATTAAGAAGGAGATTTTTTGGGATGGCCTTAAATCGTATATTCAAAAGTTTTTTGTGGAATGTTTTGTTTGCCAATAAAATAAAGTTGAAACAATTAAGACCCTACGTCTATTACAACCTTTATTCATTCCAAGCCAACATTGGGAGGAGGTTTCAATGGATTTTAGCACAGGTTTACCCAAGTTCGAAGGAAAGAGTGTCATCATGGTGGTAGTTGACAGACTTAGCAAGTATGCACATGTTTGTGCATTATCGCATCCATTTAAAGCCAGTCCAATTTCTACTTCAGTTATGGAAATGATTCAAAATCTACATAGAAACCCAAAGATTATTGTAAGTGACAGAGATCCCATTTCCACTGGAAATTTTTGGAAAAAAATATTTTCTTGTCTTGATACTCAGTTAGCTCATACCTCATCTTATCATCCTCAATCTAATGGGAAAACTGAGATAGTAAACAAATGTTTGGAAGGATATCTTCATTTCTTTGTATCTGATAAATAGACACAATGTGTCAAATGGTTCCCTCTGGCTGAATGGTGATATAACACTTCCTTCCATACTACAGCAAAAATGACACCATTTATGGCACTTTATGGATATCATCCACCATCCATCACATCTTATTTAAGAGAAAATTCTAAGGTTCAAGTAGCGGAACATGACATCGAGCATCAACAAGAAGTTCTCCAACTCTTAAAGGATAACCTCACGTTGGCACAAAATATAATGAAACAACAGGAAAATCAACATCGCAGTGAAAGAAGTTTTGATGTAGGTGACTAGGTATTCCTACGGATACAACCATATAAACAAATATACCTCAAGAAAGCTAAGAAGGATAATAAATTATCACCAAAGTATTATGGTCCTTACAAGGTGTTGCAAAAGATTGGTACTATGGCATGCAAATTGGAGCTTCTTGCAGCTTCTTGAGCGCACCTAGTTTTCCATGTTTCATGTTTAAAGAAGGCTATAGGTGACAAGCTCCCAGTTCAAACAATATTTCTAGAACTTGACGAGGAAGGAAAAATCATATTTGAACAGGAAGCAGTCACAGAAACAAGAACTCGACAGCTACGAAATCGATCAATTTCAAAGTATCTCATCAAGTGGAAGAACTTATCCACTGAAGATTCCACATGGGAGGATGGTAATTTTATATAGAAGCATCCAGAACTACTCAAGCATTGAGGACAACACTTTTCGAAAGAAGAGGGGCATGTTAGGTCCCTATAATACTAGTGATTCCCCCATTTCTATTGTCATTGTAGCCCTTATTGTTATTATTGTGCCCTTATTGTCCCCATATTGTTATTAGTGTGCTCCATAGAAACCCGCTATTTTTATTGTTGTGCCCTTATGCTATTACTATTATGTCGGCTTGATTATATCGTGACCCCTTAGACTCCTATATATTGAAGGGAGGTTTAGTCATCTGTATCATCCAATAATTTTTCATTTTTGTAATGTACAGGAGGTTGCCCCCTCTAAGAGGCTGAATTCTAAGGTGTTGATCTATCTTTTCTATCTTTTTGTGAGCTGGCTTCATAACAATAATTTAATACTTAACATTCTTCTATAGATTTCATCAGTTTCTGTGTATTTTGCAAAAGTAGGCTTGTTTATAAAGAGATGTTTTACCTCATTTTGGAGGTAAACAGGGTTCTCAAAAGTTTGATAAAGCACTTTTCCTCTAGGAATCCCTTTCAAAGAGGAATTTTTGGCTAGTTCCTTTGCCACTTCTATGATTTTATTATCATAGTTTTCATGTGGCATCAACCTGTCATTAATCACCAATGGATTAGGCAAACCTTTCTGCCTCAAAGCATCAAATTTCACTATAAACCTGGGTATTGCTAGCTCCATTGTTTGGAAGTTCTCCTCAAGTTGTGTCTTCAGGTTCCTCTTGGTGATTACCTTATTTACTTCTAGTATAATCTCTATTCTTTTAGCTATTCCAAGCTCCTGCAATTCATAATTTTTCTTTGAGTTAAGGAACTAGATTATTCTAGAGGCTTATTCTAGCTTATTCCCAAGTTCGGTTCTTTCCCTTTGAATTGCCTCACCAGCCTCTTTGACCAAATCATTTTTCTCAAATATCACCTATATAGAAGGCAAAATATCATTAACAAAGTTAATGATATTGGCCCATAGTTGTTTCTTTGCTTGGGAAAGTGGTTCTTTTAATGGAAATTCTTTCTCTAACTTATGTATTCTCTCAGTCAATCTGTTCGACTTTTGTGTTTCATTTTTATGCATGATTTGTGCCAACTTCTTTTCATCCTCTAGACCTTTTATTTGTTCCTTAAGTTGATTTATTTCATTGGTTTGGATGGACATATACTGCATAGCTTTGATTAATTTACCTTCTTCATCACTAGGATGAGTTGCTACTGTTGTTGAACCTGTTTCTGACGTAGTTGCTGAAGCAGCGGGAAGTGTTGTAGCTACTGGAGATGTTGTGGCCACTGAAGCTGCCAAAGTAGAAGGATCTGCAATAGTAACTGTAGGAATAGTAGTGACAGTAACTGTTTCCATGCTAGCTTGTTTCTCCTACGCTAACTTATCCATCTCATTTTCCATTTCTTTTAATTGAGAATTTAACTAAAGAATGAGGTCCATCATCTCATATTTTTGTCTTTGGTTCTCTAGAACTTCCTTGGTCTGTGGACGTTCAGAAGGAGACAATTTTAGCTGCTTCTTCAATGCAGCAATGTCTTCATTCTTATTTTTTATGAGTTTTTATGCTGCCTTGATGTCATTTGGATTGTAGCCAATCTCAATAACCAAGTCTTCTAGCGATTGAATTATGTTATCCTTTGCTTGTGAAGATGCCTTCTCTAGTTTAAACTGTGTTGTGATACTCTAGAGAATTTTGAAGTTTTTCTACACTCATAGCTTTTTTGGTCATAGTTGAGTATATCATTTCTATTGCTCACTTATGAAACTCAATTTGATCTATAGGATGAACATTCTTGGCCAAAACTTCAAATTCTGTCTTTTTCTAATCTGTTGATGACTTAGCATGCTATACTGTGGGCTACAAAAATTTCATCTGCATTTTCCCTGTTTTAAGGTCACAAGATGAAAGTAACCTATTTTGATCACTAGGAGTCTATTTGAAATATTGGGCCTAGGTTTTAGCTTTCAATGCTTCATTTCTTAACTTAATTTCTTTATATTTCTCCATTATGTGTTTTTATTTATCCACTGGTTTGCTTGATAAAGAGAATTCAATACTATGCTCCTTTTTAATAATCTGAGTATTAGAGGTTGAAGGCTGATGAGTTTCCTCTGAAACTGCTAGAGTTGTATTCTCTTTAACGAATGTGTCAGTATCAATGATTTCAACTACCTCAACTATATATTCTTGCTCATTTACAGGATTTAGCTTGGTCTTCTTCCTATACATAATTTCAAATTTATCATTTGTTGTAGCTTTGTTTGAGCAAGAACCTTCTTCCCTAGTCCTTTTTGCATTTTTGTCCTATAGTGATGAAGTATATAGAATGGAACTAGTATCCATCTGTTTCTCAATATCCATTAAGGTGTTTTCCAACCACTTTGACCGATTGGCATATTTTTCAATTTTTGGCTTGGACTCATGTATAAAAGGGCTCAATTTAAATTTGAGTCTCAGTTTGTTTATGACACCCAAAGGATTGTACCACTGTTTGAAACTATCACTCAACTTCATCTCTTGTAAACATTTCTCTACTTCCTCTCCAGCCACCCTATTATTGCAGATAAAAGGACCAAGCTAGTTTTTTTATTTTAAATTGTGTTTTCTTCCTGGATGATAGAAAAATCACCTCATCTGAGTTTATGATATTCCAGATATACTCTAATGCAAATATCCTAATGGGGAGATATTTGGGCAGCTTATATGGAGTGAGTTAACATCCATACACCCTTACTTCAGTGTGGTTCTGGTATAAATACCAGTCCCCTATTCTACTATGTTTGGACAACTGTAAAACTCTCTTTATCTCATCACTGGTCCTCGGTTGATTGCTACTGCTTAGCATGTTAACCACTGGGTGAATAAAGGAATCAATGAAATCTTTGTAGCTGAAATCAGTGGAATATTTTTGGATTAAGGGTGTCCAAAAGATAACAGATCTAGGATTGCCCTTAGTGTCCATATTTTGGATGTTAACTGGAAACCTATCTGATTAAAAATATAGGAACATATGGAACAATACTGAAGAGTATTTGAATACTCTTTCATCTGGCAATCTGATCAATTGATCATGGATTCCGTTTGCTAAGAACTGGGCAAAATTGAAAACTGTAGCTGGAGGCTTGCCTAGGCAAAAAATAGAAAGGAAACCTAGTATAGGCTAATCTACATGTTCATCTGTGGTATATCCTAGAATACAAGACAACATGGTTACAATTTGTCTGGCCTTCTTAGAGAAAATGGTGGTAGAGTGTGGAGGATTGTCTATAGGAATATGAGCCTCTTCTAGTATGAAAATCTGAAAAAAAATTGACATCTCTTAGGAAGGTCCAGCTTGAAGTATAGAACAAGTAGGTTTTCAATAGAAAATGGGGCTTCATTAGGCTTTGGTTGGATCTGCAACATTTCATTTATTGACTCTATAGTGATTGTGAATAAAATCTGCTAGCTAGGAGAGAATATGGCTCTTAGACTTGGGATATAGCAGAGTTGGCATAGGTGGATGATTTTAGGGAATTGGTATACCTATGGGAACAATTATTTTGGTAAATTAGACTCCCATAATTGAATATCATCATTGTGGTTGAGGAATTTGTCTTTACTCCAACAGTGGAGTTTCAATAGATGGCTAGGGGAGGTTGTGTCTTTGATCTGGAAATCTCTGTCGGCTAATGGGAGGTGGTCAATATTCAGGTGAAGAGTTTGCAAGGGTTTTTCATTGTAGGGGTTTTTCATTCACAATGCTTTGGGAAGCCAGATATTTGTTTATTTTATCGAATTAATCACTATCAGGCTTAAGGAGTAGGCTCAGGACCTTTGAATAGTGTGAAAAGATGAACACAGTTTGCAGAAAGGTTTTTTGGATGCATAGTGGCTTTCTTTAGATCAGCCAGGATTTTAATTAGTTCAATTGATTAACCCATTAGAAATATTGTGCAAAACTTAAGTATAGGCCTTTGGCCCTTCAGGAATACCTGGAAAATGAAGCTTTCGTATGCGGAAGGGTTCTTTGGGGCCAATGGAGGCTTTATAAGGCCTCCATGGTCTTTATTGTTATAGATCCCTTTGGGCACATCAACCCCAACTTATGGGTCGATGGTATTAGGGCCCATCAACCCCTAGTACAGTTGTTACATGCCCTACAAAATTTAGTCATCAACATGCCTTACTCCCAAAGAAGTTCCAACACTGAAGATATCCAAAAACCACCTCTAATAAGATCAGCGCATGTAGGCCTTCCTTAGGGTGTGCTACATTGCAAACCACACATTAATAGGGTGCTATGCAGTGCACTTAGCCCCTCTTTGACATGTGTTGGGCGAAGTTGAGCAAAGTTTTGTGACAGTTTAAAGATTCCTTATCCATTGGAAGCCTCTAGAAGTTTCTCAAATGCCACATGATCCTTTGAGTTTGCCTTTGGATGAGAAAGGGAATTAGGAAACATCAATTCCCTATCCCTCCTTCCATGGAACTGATTTCTAAATTTAGAAAGGCATTCATTACCTCCATTGATAGCATAACCTCCTTCACTCACCTATAAATAGATCACTCATCTAAGAGATCTGGGCTGGAAAATATTGAGTTGTAAAGAGATGCTGGTGGTATGAGATTAGGATTGAGTGCAAGCATTGTGATATTGTTAGAATGTATTGCTTTTCATGAGATGAAGAAGGATTGAATTGGAAGGATGACACTGGATTGAACTTGCATTGGTTGTAATCTTTCCTCTTATCAATAAAGTTTTCAATATTTTTCCCTTATGATTGTGTTTATGTTAAATGCATTCATGTGTATATCATGTTTTTGATTCCATGCTATTTATAAACAATAGATCATTATGCTTTGACGGGTTTTTGTTTCTATAAGTTGTGCAGGTACTTCTCAAGTGATTTAAGTATGGGGAGGAGCAACGAAATCGGTCAAGGGAGATAAGGAACAAGTGGAAGTTACAAGTAGGTTCCATGTCCCTTATTTTATCTATTGTTTATAGGAAAAATTAATATTGCTTTGACTATTGTTTCTAGATGAGCTACTAGATCTAGAGGGTTAGGCGTTTTTCCAAGAACACTAAATATTCCCAAAACAAACTGGCGACTCCACTGGGGAACATATTTTCCCTTTTTAGTAGCTAAGTAGCCTCTTAGAGTATTCCAATATACTGTACTTCCTGTCATTTATCGAATTCAAGTTTAAATTCATTGAAAATTGAATCAAATTTAAGCCAAAAGCACCTTCAGAATTTCTCATTGTCATCAGTGCACTGTCTCTAACTAAAACCTGCACTACAGTGCACTTCCTACATGAGTAAAGAGTGATTCAGCGCACTATCTATCACTACAACCTGCGCTGATCTCGTGAGGATCAGTTTCCCACCTAGGAGCTAAAGTGTTTGTCAATTTTCACCTCTTTTGAATTGCTTGTTGAAAGTAAATGATGTCTCATCTCTAAAAACCATCCTTTCATCTCCTTAATTCAGTCCTGTTTAGATTAGGATTGGTGAATGTTTTTTATGTATTTTTTTTTCATTTGCAATCCATTGTCAAAAAGTTTTTTGATCGATTTTACTCTCGATAAAAAGTGTCGTTAAATCGTCATTTTCTTCAGAAAGTGAAGTGTTGTAAAATCTTCCTTCATAGATAGTCAATTGATCTATTTGTGCATTTGATTTGTTTTTTTCATTTAAAGTGTCGAAAAAATTCATTTCTTAAAAATTGAAAGTGTTGTTCAATATTCCTTTCTCTCTTAGAAGAAATTTTCATAAATTGCCATTTTTTATGAAAAAGTTATGAATCATTTGTGCATTAGTTTTTCTTATTGCATCGTTCACATTAAGAGAAACTGAAAAGAAATACATGCAATTTTCATTTTAGAGTTTCAGTTTGTGTGCTAAAAGCAACATTTAGGGAGTTTCATTAGTTTGTGCTCTTTGTTGTTTGTTCGAAAGTACTTCTATGCTTTATCCCTCATAGCTTGGATTTTCTTTGTCAAAATTAAACGAAAAGAGTGCTTATCATTCTAGTTGCATTCTTAGGAATTTCAGAACATATTTCACGGTGAACCTTCAAAGGCAAATTTCTAAGCAAGATTAACTTAAAATAAAAATCAATTAATCTAACAATGCTTTGGAACATAACGAAAAAAATATAGAGGTCTAGGCTAGAGATGTGTTCCAGCGTCTTTAAACCTAGTGGCTTTCGTTTTCACTAAAGGTTTGGTGATTCCTCCTCTTTGATCTGATAAGTGCTAGTACGGACTTGTGCTCCCTATACCATCGCATATATAGCAGGAAACCCCAATAGGTTGAAATCCTTTATCCCTAGGAAGCCAAGTCTATCGCCTTATCAATCGCAATGCACCGAACACAACATTCGGGAAGATTGACTGTCGTACATAAAGTCCTTGGTAATTTCTCTTTCATTTATCACCAAGGTGTATATTGTAGTTTTGTGATTTGTCTGGTAAACCCTCTTGTCTAGAGTCTCCAGAGTAGTCACTTTCATTCCTTTTCAACTCTTTAAAAGTGAAAGGATCATTTGAGCAATTGTCCTTTCAGGCTCATTAAAAATCGAAGGCGACTAGAGTCATCTTTTGCTTTTTCTCGACTCTTTAAAACTGAAAAAGCAAAGTTGTGTTCCAGTGCCATTAAAATTAATTGACCATGAATAACATCCTTATTCCTTATTTTATTTTAGGTTGATAAGGTAATCCGCAATCATCGAGGAAAGTCAAACCAAACCCCATTGTTCGTGGAGAACAGTGAGTCAACCGCCTTTGCCTCCCGAAGCAGCACCAATTCGGACAAAGCAGTCTTGTTTAACTGAGTCTAGTACATCAAGAACTCTTGGTTCTTCATCTGGGTTATTTGAAACAGTTTTTTAAACAACTACAGAGACTATAGTTACTCCAATTATCTCTGGTACACCCGTTCCTAAAGAGGAAGTTTCACAGTTACCTGAGGACATTAGCACTGATCCTAGTGTAACAACAACTGAGGTTGTCCAACAACAAATTGATACTCAATTTGAAATTATTCAACTAGAAAGTAATTCTGAACTTGAAACAACTCCATAAAGAGTTGGTCCAGAATCAATCCCAGTTCCAATAGAAGTTACATCTGAACCAGAAGTTGTTCGGGAACTTCCCTTTGAAACTGTTGTTCATTTACCTGAACATCTGGACTTCAAATTTAAACACTTAGAAGTTGTTAAACCTCTGACATCAGTCACTCTTGAAACAACACTTTCACCAACACCAAAAATATTTTACGGACTTGATGGTCAACCTCTTCCACCAGATTTAATTGCCATAGAAGAGATAGTAGAGGATTCTACAAGTGAAACCCCATTTCACTTTCGAACTGGGATTAATCTTTATCCTACTACTCCTGATTACTTTGCTTCATCTGATCCTACTTCCTTGCAAGTTCCCATTGAATCTTTAGGACAAATTTTGGGCCAGTTAACTATGCCTAAACAACCGTCAACATCCAAGACTATATCATTTGATGCAGCTGTAGTAGAATCTTCTGTTGTAAATCCTTCAATGTTTTCTACCACACCTGAGTTGCACCTATACAGTGAATCATCCATCCCAGTTGGTTACCAATCATTGTCTGGAACCCACTCAGGGGTTGCTTCTACACCATGGTCAACACCCATAAACTCGTCTGGAATTCTACCTAGTTTTTCTCAAATGGGAACTCAACAATTTTATCCTATGCATCAATATCAATTTGGGCAATCTAGTCATCAAAGACCGGTGTATCCATTAAATACTGGATTTCCACCATATGGAGAGCAATATGATTATTCACCATATCCTCCATATTGTGGAGGACAACCATATGGGAATTTCTCACAATATTCAAGTCAACCTAGAATTAGAGTTTGTCAATGGCAACCAGTAATGCCAAACCAACCAAGGCTTGTGTATCCAACACGACCATTGCAAACAATGTCAAATATCCCTACTACACCTGTTGTTACTACTGTGCCATAGTCACAAGCTCAAACTGTTGTATCTCAACCAATACAAACTGATCCTTCTTCCTTGCAACCACAAGTTTCAAGTCAAGAGGTTCAAGTTTCTCAAGTTGTTATACAATAACCACTTGTTTCTAGAGCCTAGCAATAACCTCAGTTCGGTATAACTTTATCTGGAATGACCTAGGATTACACTGGTATAGTTGATGCACAACTTGGTCAATATTTCATTACTGGGCAACAACAACTGGTTCAACAACCATGGCTACCAAAATTCCAACAACCCCAATTCCAACAGTCCCAACCCCAGTTTGGACTCGGTTCACAAGCTCAAACTGGTTTTGGTCAATATCAAGCTTACCAAGGACCTGGGCAAAAAGGCTTTGTAGGTTATCAAAAACCATAATTCCAACCTAGTTATCAACAACCACCTTATACTGGTTTTGTCCAACAACCTTACCAAGGTTACCAAATTCATATGCCCTATGCTGGTATGCAAAGACCTTTTGCACAGGGGATTCCATCTTATCTTGGATATGCTCAACCTAAATTGAATCGATAGTTTCCATTCATAGCAACTTTAGAATTACTAGATTTAAACTGGCTCACTAATGATCCAATTGCATATGCGCCTTGGTGGTCGATGATTCCTCATAAGTTACCATCTGATATTCCGAAGTTTAATGGAAATCTAGGAGAAGACCCATCGAATCATGTTATGACCTTTCATCCAATACTTTGAATGATGATTCAATCATACTTCATCTTTTCCAAAGAACACTTACTCGTCCAACTGCTAAATGGTACATTGAATTACCAAGAGCTTCTTTCAATAACTTCACCATTTTAGCCACTACCTTTTTGACCCACTTATAGTTACCTATCAGATACGAGATTGGAACACAACTCTTGACCAACTTTAAACAGACAACCTCTACCCATATATCAAATCATATTCATGAGTGGCAGCGTCGTCATCGAATGGTTAAGATATATGTTCCTGATCAGCTTTTAGATGAGTGATTCATAAAATCCTTGCTGCCATCAATCACTAAGGATGTGGCAAAAGGAGGAGTTCTCATAGAAGATCAAGTTATCGCTCCTGCCCAATATTTGGATTTGATTTACACACAATCTAGCACGCTCTATGATAAAATTCCCGATGCATCTAGACCAACCTTCACTGTTCCACCACCTCCAAAATCGAGTAGCAACTCTCATGGAAGCGATGATGTGATTGGTTCTTCAAGCACATAGGCGACAAGAGGACCACCTAGACAAACTCTTTCTATTTCCAATCAAACTACAAACATATCAGAAAACACTCTTGCCTCAGAGATTAATGCCATGTCATCTAACAAAGGAAAGAATCCAAAGAAACCAGGAGGTAAGAAAAACGGGAAGAATAACAAAAAGAAACAGGAAAATTCCACTCCTGAGAAATCATCTAATTCCCCTACTGTGACTAGGAAACCTCGTTATACATGTCTGATATGTAATGATGAGCATTATACAAGATATTTTTCACATTTCTCTGAGGTCTCTAAGCTTCTAAAGACTTCAAATACCTCAGCAGTGTTGACAGATCTGTTTCCAACATTGGAGACACATTTGGTTGGAACTGATATTGCTTCCACATCTCAAGTACTCATGTTATCCATCACAAAACTGCAAAACAATGTTTTGGTGTCAACAAGGAATAAATATTATGGAAATCCATTGTCATCAAATAACGAAGCTACTGATCAACCTAGTACTTCGACCTCGACTTCACCAGAAGTTATTCCACCAATCGTACCTGAATTGACGTTAAAGCCACCAATGGGAGTTGTACACAAATCAACATTCAATCCTCATGCTCAAGCAACTCAAAACTATAATATAGTGGAGGATCTATCTCCATCACCTTCCGCTATGTCAACACTCGAGGTGTTGCAAAATTGTCCCTCCCAGAAACAAGCTTTATTATCAGCAATAGGTGGAATAATCCTACGGATTCAAATCTTGTGGTTTTTAACCATGCAGGATATACACCACAGTTACCAGTGCAATTAGCTTTCCTAATAAAAGTAAAAGCTCTCAATAAAAAATTTCACCGAACTATTATTAATGAGGGGGCATCTACTTGGATTATGTCTATGAGCTGCTGGAAAACTCTTGGTTCACCACCCTTGTCACGATCACCAACTACATTAAAAGCATTCGATGGAAGAACATACACTCCATATGTAATTTTGAGTGACCTGTAAATTGAACTAGAGGGAAAAATAGTAAATGTTGAGGTCGAGGTAATTGACAAACTCCTCGACTACAACATTTTACTAGAAAGGCCTTGGGTATATGCTATGGCTGCTGTTTTTTCCACATACTTTCGAACGATTGCATTTCCCTTCAAGGGTGGAATCACCGTCATTGATCAGCTAACCTTCTTTGCCAATAGTTCATAGGCTACGGGAAGCATTCAATTGATACACGGAAACTCACCATCACATCAAACTATTGGAGTAGGTCTCCTTAGAGATCCTTCCCTGATGGGCACTTTTACCCTCCCGTCACCATTTGGTTTCATGGAAGTGATAAGCGTGGAGACTTGCAACATGATTTCTTCTACATCATATGATTTTAAGAATATTTCCAACTACTTTGAAGGTGATGATTATGGCGAGGAAATGCTGCCAAGCCCCATTGAATTGTTATAGCAATCAATCAATCTTTTGGTCTTGTGTGGCAAACCCTAATCCACACTCAACAATTGCATGGGTAGATAGGTCATTAGAATATGGTACCTCTTTGAATCCGTTCTCACGTATACATTCTACAGATGAAGGAATCATCCAATTAATGATGATAGGAGAGACGTCATGGGAATATTATCATCATCATTCCCACCTTCGAGATGACAATGAAGATTACTCAAATGAACTCAGTCACCTATCGATCGTTGATTTCTTGTCAAATTCTATAAATACTATAGAGTCTGAGCATGATTTGTCTAACATAGAAGAAACAATTTCTATAAACATTTCGACCAAGCCTAACATTGTAGAAAACATTCACCTCGACAAATCTTGTTCTCCATTGGAACTAGATAATTACTGTGCTCTTTTTCGTGAATTTCGAGATGTCTTTGCATGGTCTTATGAGGAGATGTCGGGCATTGACTCAAGCATTGTTGAACATGAGATTAAAATGTACCTTGATGTCAAACCAGTACAACAGCGGCTTTGACCTGTTCATCCTAGGAAAGCTGCTACCATTAAAGTAGAGGTTGAAAAACTTTTGCATGCTGGCTTCATTTTCCCTTTACCTCTTACTGATTGGGTATCTAATATTGTCCCAGTGATGAAAAAACAAGGGACAATTCGAGTGTGCATCGGTTATAGGGATGTAAACCAAGCATGTCCAAAGTACAACATTCCTACACTTTTTATCGACTAGATTATTGATGAATGTGCTAGATATGAAATCTTTTCATTCTTGAATGGATTTTCTGGCTACAATCAGATCAATATCCGCCCATAGGACCAATCAAAAACTACCTTTATATGTCTGTGGGGCACATTCGCTTATCGAAACCTACCTTTTGGTTTGAAGAATGCAGGGGCTACATTTCAGAGGGCAATGAATTATGCCTTCCATGACATCAAACACATTGTTCAACCCTATCTTGATGATTTTCCTGCTCATTCGTGAAAATGGACTGATCACCCGCAACATTTGAGGGCAATATTTTTAAGATGTCGACACTACAAAATAAGACTCAATCCACACAAATGTGTGTTTTCTGTTGGCTCTAGTCGATTGCTTGGATTCGTAGTTTCAAGATATGGAATTCAACTCGATCCCATAAAGGTTCAGTCAATCCTTGACATGCCTCCACCTTCAAATTTGTTACAGATAAAGAGACTTCAAGGGAAGGCAAACATTCTAAGGAGGTTCATTCCAAACTATGTTGAATTAGCTAAAAGTTATACATGTCTATTGAAGAAAGGGGTACCCTTCCATTAGGACCAAGTTGCACAAGCTTCTTTTGATGCTCTCAAAGATTCCCTGATTAGAGCATCAATAACGTATGCCCCAAATTATCAAAAAGATTTTTACTTGTATCTCACCGCTGCAGATACAACCATTGGTATGGTTTATTTCAAGAAGAAAGTGGAACTGAACATCCTATTTATTATTTGAGTCATAATCTCAATGATATAGAAAGAAAATACTCATATGTTGAAAATTTATCTTTGGCAGCCTTTCAAGCCATACAAAGATTTCATCATTACATCCTCCTTCGCAAAACTACCATTGTATCAGATTACAACCCTATGACATACATCTTGTCATGACAATTGCTGGGGGGGAATATTCTAAATGGATAGTTATATTGGAGGAGTTTGATTTAGAGTTCATGAAATCTAAATCAAAGAAATCTCTCATATTCGTCGAGTTACTTTGCGACCTTCCCTTGTCCTCCAATGATTTCACATCAGAAGCATCAATCTTAGATGAGTCTCTATTTCTCATTTCGTCAAGTGATCCATGGTATGGAGATATACTGGTCTATCTCTAGACCCAAGATTTTTGGCCTAATACCTCTCACTCTGAACAACAATGTACTCGATACCAAGCCAAAGATTATCTGATTATTGGTGATACACTTTATCGTCGTGGTGTTGGTACGATCTTACATAGGTGAGTTACTCATGAGGAGGTCAAAAAAGATTTTAATGAATGTCATTCAGGTGCTTGTTGGGGGAATTTATCTGGTTATGCAAGTGAAAAAAAATATTCTACGAGCAGGTTACTTTTGGCCATCCATATTCAAAGATTGCATTCTTTCTCTCAGAAGTTGCCATGCTTGCTAGATTTTTTATCGTAAAACCATACTACCACCTGCACCACTACATCTAGTCATTGCTGTTGGCCGATTTGCAAAATGGGGCATTGATTTTATGACATGTAACCCCACCTCGGCCAGGGGGCATGGGTATATTATAGTCGCTATTGACTATTTTACCAAATGGGTCAAGGCAACGCCTACATTGAACAACAGTGGTGAAACAGCTGCTCTCCTTTTTTTAACCATGTGCTTTCCATGTTTGGTGTACCACAAGAAATAGTTACAGATCATGGATCACATTTTCGCAATCACATGATGATCGAATTAACTACCAAATTAAGACTTTCACATGATAGTTCTACTCCATACTACCTGCAAGCTAACAGACAAGTTGAGGCTATCAACAAGGTCCTTAAGCACATGTTGCAAAGAATGATTGGAGTCCATAAATGGAATTTGCATTTAATCCTGTACTCATATTTGTGGGCATATCGAACCTTGGTAAGAAATGCAATCGGATTTATGCCTTTTCATTGGGTGTATGGTTTGGAAGCAGTCTTACTAATCCAATGTGAAATCTCATCCCTCAAACTCACAATTGACCTGCTACCTGACACTTCTAAAGAAGAATCATGTTTCTTGGAATTAATCCGTCTAGATGAAACCCATCATGATGCCGCATTGGCTGATGAGGCACATAAGAAACACATCAAGGTACACTATCACAAGAATGTTAAGCCTCATGTCTTTTTGGAAGGTGACCTGGTCTTGCTTTAGGATAAGGATTCTAACAAACTAGGAGCGGGAAAATTTGAACCATTATGGATGGTGATCCAGGTGGATATTGGTGGCCACCTGCCAGGTCCACCTGGACCCCCACCATTGTCTTTCTCAGCATTTTCAGTTTCCTTAATTGTAGCACAGTTTACTATTTTTAGCAGTTTTTCGGGTCCTGAACTTCCGGAGCCGTTTTGAGGCCCTAAACGACGTTTTTTTGGAATTCTGGGGCGACCGAGCCCTATTATTGCCTCCCAAAGTGGTAGTACTCGGATAGATATTTCTAACGAGCTATCGTACGCGTCAAACGGAGATCGTATGCCAAAGTTACGACCCCGGGAAATTGATGTACCAATTTACCCAAACGGGGCCCACAATTTGGCGTTTCATCTTCTAGGGTTAGGTTTCGGTATGTGAAGGGTTTTCCATTGTTTCTCAACAATAAATAGGCCTTCGAGCCTCATTGTAATACAGTGGAGAACAGTTCAGAGGCATGTAGCCATCACATCTCTTCTCAGAGATAAGCTACCATCGCCCTAGCTAGTTTATTGCCATTTCTGTTTGTAAGCATATGTCAGTATTTTCCATTAATGAAATGAAGTATTATTTCCGCTGCATCTTTGTGTATATGGTTATCTCTGTAATTTGTTGCGTTCCTGTTTAAATCTGGATCAGTGGTATCAGAGCGGTCTGCTTTTTCTCTGTTTTTCTTTGCATGTCCCCAACAAGGTCGGGATATAAGGAGTTAGGGCTTGAACTGGTTGAACCTTTGCAAGACCAGCCTCACAAATCCCGACGGCCTCCCATGGCGGACGAGAAGAAAGACGAGGGGGCAGGAGATCCCATCAAAATCTTGCTCGAAGAAGCGCTCGAGCGACAACGGAACGCGATGATGGACAGCTTTGCGCAGATCCTTCAGCGGCTACCCAGAAGCGGCGCATCGGCTTCCAGCAGCTCCTCTGGAAACGCCACACCCTTTAAGGTACAAGTTAATTTTGAAATCCCCATATTCGAGGGTCAGATAGACGCCGATGCCGTAGATAAATGGTTAAATCTGCTAGAGGGTTATTTTTCTGTTCATGAATTTTCGAGTCGGGAAAAGATTGTTTTTGCTCTTCTCAAAGCAGCCCCCCACGTCAAGGACTGGTGGGAAACCTACTGCGAGCAGAAGGATGAAAGTACTGGCTCACTATTTTCAGCCGCACCCACCTGGGATTCGTTCCGGGATGCCATCAAGGAGCAGTACTACCCTGTCGGAAGCTATGAGGATGAATACATAAAGTGGACCACGCTGCGGCAGGGAAGGGACCAAGATGTGCCGGAGTTCACCAATCTTTTCCATACCCTTCGCACAAAGTTGGGTATCAAGGATTCGGAGCAACATTTGATACTCAAATACCGTGGCTGCCTGCACAAGTACATCCAGGAAGAAATACAGTTCCTAAACATCCCCTCGCTCGGCGCAGCATACCGGTATGCCGTCAAAGTCGAGCAGAAGTTTAAACAAAAGAAGCGAGACTTTGGATCTGCGAATCCAAAGCAGGGGAAAGGTGCCCCTAAACCACAGAACAAAGGACAAAGCCAAGGCGGGACAGCCCAAGACAACCAGCTGAAGCTGCAAGCAAAGAGCAACGCCGCGACGCCGAGAAAGGACACTGGAAAATGGTGCGAGTTCCATAAGAGCTCCACTCACAACACAAGTGAGTGTCGGGCCAAACAGTCACTGGTGGCTGAGCTAAAGGTTTCAGAATCAGATGCATGTTCCGACTCTGAGTCAGAACCCGATAAGGGGTATGAAAAAGGGAAGCAGATCATTGATGCAGATCCCAGCGCCACTGTTGCTACCGCAAAGATCCAGAAAAATGAACCCGAAGATCCAGAGGAGGAGGAGCGTCTCTTCCACTCCCAGATGTGGGTCAAGGGCTCCCCGATACAGTTCATTGTTGATAGCGGGAGTCAAAAGAACCTCATTTCGGCAGAGGTCGTGAAGCGGTTGGGCTTACCGACCACAGCACATCCACAACCATACACCATTGGGTGGCTTTACCAAGGGCGAGATCTTCGCGTGAGCCAGCAGTGTCGCCTTCCATACAACATCAAGCCCTTCACGGATGAGGTATTGTGTGACATTGCTCCCCTTGAAGTTTGTGATGTATTACTAGGACAACCATACTTGTGGAAGCGACATGCTGTGTATGAATCAAGGCCCCGTGCTGTTATTATTACATTGGGAAATAAGTTGTTCAGGATACCAGAGGTACCACCACCTGCCGCCATCTCTTTGATTACTGCAAAACAATGCAGTAAGATCATTTCCAAAACCAGGAAATTTGTTTTCCTGATGATACGCCCTCAAGGGAAGAAGAAGACAGTGGCCGCGGCCTCCAAACGAGGTCCCTCTGCACGGCAGCTACAAATGGACAAGATTGTGGAGGAGTACAAAGACATCTTCACCTCCCCGGCAGGGGTTCCTCTGCACTGTCAAGTCAAGCACTCCATTAATCTGACCCCAGGTGCGCCGCTACCCAATGGACCAATTTATCGGCGCTCCGTTCTGGAGAACAATGAAATCAAGAGGCAGATTCAGGAGCTCCTACAGAAAGGTCACATCCGTCCGAGTTCTTCGCCCTGTGGGAGCCCGATAGTGTTGGTACAGAAGAAGGATGGGACGTGGAGACTCTGTATTGACTATCGGGCGCTGAACAAGATCACTGTCCGTAATAGATACCCGATCCCGCGGATTGATGACCTCCTAGACCAACTAAAGGGGGCGAAATATTTCAGCAAGATCGATCTGAAGTCAGGATATCACCAGGTACCAATTGAACCCTCAGATGTGTGGAAGACTGCCTTCAAATCCAAGGAGGGCCTCTTCGAATGGTTGGTCATGCCTTTCGGATTGACGAATGCTCCTGCAACCTTTATGAGGCTAATGGATGACATCTTGCGGCCATTCACCAACTCCTTTGTAGTAGTATACTTGGATGACATTCTGATCTTCAGCCAGAGTTGGGAAGAGCACCTCCACCACATCCGACAGGTTCTCCAAACACTGCGGCAACACAAGCTATGTGCCAATTTGGAGAAATGCACTTTTGGCATGACCGAGGTCCAGTATCTGGGATACATCATTGATGAACAGGGGGTGCATGTCGATCCAGCCAAGGTCCAAGTCATTCGGGATTGGCCCTCTCCAACCACTCTAACAGAGCTCCGCAGCTTTCTAGGTCTTGCCAACTTCTACCGCAGGTTTGTGTTGGGATTTTCTCATATTTCTTGGCCCTTGAGTCAAGTCACCAAGGGCGAGGCGAAAGCAAAATTCTTTTGGTCTGAATCTCAACAGAAGGCATTCAGGGAGTTGAAGGATCGCCTCTGCACGGCACCAGTGCTCGCGTTACCAGATTTACAACAACCATTTGAGGTCGAGACAGATGCCTCTGACTATGCTATTGGGGCAGTCCTTACTCAACATGGACATCCAGTGGCATATCACAGTGAAACACTTTCAGACACAGTCCGGAAGTACCCCACTTATGATAAAGAGATGTATTCCATTGTACAGGCCTGCCGACAATGGAAGCATTACATTTTGGGGAAGGAAACGGTCATCCACACAGACCACCGACCTCTGCAATTCATACAGACCCAAGGGAAATTGCAGAATGATCGCCATCAGAAGTGGTCTACATACCTGCAACAGTTTCACTTGAATATCAAGTATAAAAAGGGCAGCACCAATAATGTTGCAGATTGCCTCAGTCGACCACCGATCATGGCGCTAACCACCGTGCTCAACTCTTGCGGGCACGAGACTTCTGATTGGCCACTTCTCTACAAAAGCGACCCAGAATTCGGCCACACATACCAGACACTCTTGGAGGGTCGGCAGGTTGCAGATTTTCACCTCCAGGATGCCCTATTATGCCACCTCGGTCACCTTTGTGTTCCTTCAAGCGAGCGTGCCAAGATGATTTGGGAAGCACACTACAGTCGGGCTGCTGGGCATTTCGGGGTCGAGAAAACAGTGGCAGTACTGCAAAACTATTTCTATTGGCCGAATCTTCGACAGGATGTTCGGAAGTACATCCGATCAAGTACTGCCTGTGCCATTGCCAAACCGACCATTAAGAAGCAAGGCCTCTATACCCCGTTGCCTACCCCTAGTCGACCTTGGGAATCCATCTCCATGGATTACATGTCAGGCCTTCCTTCCACTAAGCATGGAAATGACTGTGTTTTTGTGGTCGTCGACAGGTTCTCAAAGATGGCCATTATGATGGCCTGCAAGAAGAATATCACAGCAGAAGCCACTGCTAAACTCTTCTTTGAACGAGTGTGGGTGCACTTTGGGATCCCACAGTCTATCATCTCAGATCGGGACAGTCGGTTTCTCAGCACATTTTGGTCCAGTCTCTGGTCAATGCTGGACACCAAACTCACGAAGTCCACAGCCTTCCATCCTCAAACTGATGGCCAGACAGAGGTTGTCAACAGGATGATTGTGCACATTCTGCGCATGTATAACTCAAAGCATCCACGCACATGGGACGAGAGCCTCCCCTATGTTCAGCACAGCTACAACCGAGCTCTTCACAGCTCCACTGGCCGTAGCCCTTTTCAGGTAGGTTTAGGATTCCAGCCACTATGCCCCATTGATGTGGCCATGCCACTTGCAGCTACTCACATGAATTCAGCTCATGTCCAGTCCGAAACAGATAAGGCCACCAGCTTCATTGAGCGCATCCAACATATTCGCCAGCAGGTCCATGACATTCTTGAGAAATCAAATGCCAAGTACAAGCAGCGACATGATCAACACCGGGTGCCACACAAGTTTCAGGTGGGCGACAAAGTCTGGTTGCATTTGCAAAAGGAACGCCTTACTGGAGCCTATCGGAAATTGAGACCACTTCGATATGGTCCTTACACCATTACTAAGGCTATGGGAGACAATGCATTTGAGCTCAGCATTCCCCCATTCCTTGGCCTACACCCAGTGTTCAATGTGGACCGCCTTCGGCCATACTTTCCACCATTGCTAGACACATCCGACATTGCAGAACAGCTCAAACCCACAGAATTAAATCCCGATTGCATGGAACAAGCTGCAACTGATCGGATCATGGACACACAGATCAAGAACACTCGCCAACAGCATATCCAACTGTATCGAGTTGTCAAAGCAGGCCAACTCCTTCAGCAGGGCAAGTGGCTCACCAGGGAACAAGTTCAGCAGAGGTTTCCTCATCTCATGGAGGAGCTCAACGCAATGGGGACCATTGCTTCCTAAGGGGGGAGGAATGATCCAGGTGGATATTGGTGGCCACCTGCCAGGTCCACCTGGACCCCCACCATTGTCTTTCTCAACATTTTCAGTTTCCTTAATTGTAGCACAGTTTACTATTTTTAGCAGTTTTTCGGGTCCTGAACTTCCGGAGCCGTTTTGAGGCCCTAAACGACGTTTTTTTGGAATTCTGGGGCGACCGAGCCCTATTGTTGCCTCCCAAAGTGGTAGTACTCGGATAGATCTTTCTAACGAGCTATCGTACGCGTCAAACGGAGATCGTATGCCAAAGTTACGACCCCGGGAAATTGATGTACCAATTTACCCAAACGGGGCCCACAATTTGGCGTTTCATCTTCTAGGGTTAGGTTTCGGTATGTGAAGGGTTTTCCATTGTTTCTCAACAATAAATAGGCCTTCGAGCCTCATTGTAATACAGTGGAGAACAGTTCAGAGGCATGTAGCCATCACATCTCTTCTCAGAGATAAGCTACCATCGCCCTAGCTAGTTTATTGCCATTTCTGTTTGTAAGCATATGTCAGTATTTTCCATTAATGAAATGAAGTATTATTTCCGCTGCATCTTTGTGTATATGGTTATCTTTGTAATTTGTTGCGTTCCTGTTTAAATCTGGATCAGATGGGCCCTTATATTTGTTGGAAATAATATTGAGAGGGGGGGTGAATTAGTATTATCAAGTCAAATATTCCTTTTTCAAAATCAAATGATATACGCTACTTCAGTTAATTAAAACCGCTTATACACGCAACTATGCAGAAGAAAACCCGCGTATATAATGCAAACCTTTTAATTTACTTTATCTTTCTGATGTTGATTGTTAATCTGTGATTCAGAAACAAATAACCAGTAACCCGAAATAGTAAAACAGAGCAGAAAGACAATCGCACACAAGAACACAAGATATAAGGTGGAAACCCAATGTGGGTGAAAACCACCTGCTGCAATTCGTCTCTATCTTCTCTTTAATTAGAAACTTCTTTTTGCAATTGTACTGGTGCAGTCCTTTACCAGTACGCAGGCTGCAACCTGCAGAGAGCTAGAACCCTCTCTCGTTTTCCAGCTTCTCCTAGAAGGGAGCTACAACCCCCTTAGCTCTTGCACTAGCCAAGATACTAGTACGTAGGTGCCGGCCCACAGAAGGCTACAACCTTCTCTTTCTTTCAGGGACCACGTTTCATAAATTTTCAGACTAGATCCACAAATAACATCAATCAAACATCAAGAATTTCTGCATCAACCAATCACCTTTTCACCAATCAAAACTGAATCAACATAAACACTTCTCTGACGACTGTACCCAGATCACAGTAACAGTACCACACACCAAATCTGAACCCAGAACACTGCAACAATAAACAGAAGCAGCAAGATCACAACTCAAAATATATACGCTACTTTAATAGCCTGAAACTTGCGTGCATACGCTTCTGCGTATGGAACAACCTGCGTATACGTTGTTTTCCTTCAATGAACCAGCGTATATACGCGCCTTCGCTTCTCTGAACCTGTGTACAGATCTATAAAGGATAATTCGCTCTTTCAGATATAAATAACCCAGACTGTCAGTTTTATAGATCAAGCAAGCGCCACAAATAACAGATCAAACTCATAAAAAAAGATACTATAATTCAAGCTTAAAGATTATGATCCATCAATAGAACTTATCCTTCTTTTTGCACTAAGGTTCCTCCTTCATTAAGATCTGCACCATAACCCAATTTCCAGTATTCCAGATCTAGCACTTTATCAGATATTCAACAATAATTCAGATGATAGCTTGCCACATGATCTCCTTCCTCTTTTATAGTTTTAGGCCTTCCACAATACCACGGTCCAAAACCATAATAAACCAATACCATGGAACCGATACTTGGGATCAACACGTCTGACGAGGTACCATGGTCCAAAACCATAGGTTCAAATACCAAGGACTAACTACCATGGACCAAAGGTAAGTTCTCCAACATATACGCGATTTTCCTTGCATGAAAGTGCGTGTATATGCATATGCACCTTTGAAATATATAACCCGCATGTATATGCACCTTCGTCTAGATGAACCTACGTATATGACTTTTCCTTCATTTTGAAAGCCTGAACTGAGATCTGTTACCAAAGAGAGTTGCCATCAAGGACAACACCTGTGCCATAGCTCCAAACCTGTGTCATGTAATGCCAACAATCTCCCCCTTTGGACTTGATGGAAACCCAAAATCCTCAAAGTCATTCTCCCCCTTTTTCATCAAGGGCAAATGGTTGTGCTCCCCTTGAGAGAATGCTGAAATTTCTGCCCTGCTGTGCTGACCATGCTCCCCCTGACTGTAGGCAAGATCTGCAAAATATGTTCTTTAAGAAGAACCATGACTTATACATCATAAAAGACCTTCCTATCACCAAAAGACTCAATACATACATCCATCACCCAACCAAGTGGGGATACATCAGAAATTTACATATGACAACCAAGTTCATTACATGTTCATCCCAGGCATAGTGGGGAAACCAAAATAGGTCGTTACATGACCTTGACACCATAAAAGAGATACCACAAAAGGAGATACATGACATAGAGATGAATTATCTAGAACAAGACTTATGAAAGTCACAAATAACTGATAGCAGCAGCATCTGTCCATCATTATTCAGATCAGCAACCAAGATTTCCTTCTGTTCTCCCTCTGCCTCTGTTCCACCTAAAACCAACAACAGCTGTGAACTAGAACCAAAAGCTTCTAAGATAATGCCAACAATGCATTATTAGAAGATTATCTGCTCCCCCTGAACCTGTGCCAGATGGTCTCTGTCAGACCCATATCAGACTCTCTTCAACCAGAGTCTGTCCTTGCTGATTTTCTTCAGAACTCCATATACGCGACTGCACCTGCATAAATCGGCGTATGTACGCGGATCTTCCTCATTCAACTCGCGTACACCCATTTTTCTCTGAAACAGACAAGTTTTAACAGCAAGATGATGCATCAACTACTCCCAGCTTCTGTCTGAGGTATTCAAATGTCTCTCTGGGCAGTGGTTTGGTGAGAATATCAGCAACTTGTTCCTTAGAAGGAACATACTCCAATTTGACCTTTTGTTCCAACACTTGTTCCCGGAGAAAGTGATACTTGATCGGTATGTGCTTGGTCTTTGAATGCATGACTGGGTTCTTTGAAATGCTGATTGCACTTGTATTATCACATAAGATGGAGATAGGTGGTGTAAAAGTGATTTGAAAATCCTGCAAGGTTTGCATCATCCAAAGAAGTTGAGTGCAGCAAGATGCAGCAGCCACATATTCCGCTTCAATTGTAGATAAAGTAATCGAACTCTGTTTCTTGCTGAACCAAGATACTAATATGGAACCCATAAAGAATGCACCACCACTTGTGCTCTTCTTGTCATCCACGCTTCCGGCCCAATATGCATCTGTGTAAGCATGAAGTGTGAGATCTGTATCTCTAGGATACCATAAGCCATAGTTTTGAGTTCCTTGAAGGTACTTGAAGATTCTCTTGACTGCCTGAAGATGAGTTTCCTTTGGATTTGCCTGAAATCTTCCAACTATTCCCACTGCATGCATGATGTCTGGTCAGGTACCTGTCAAATAAAGTAGACTTCCAATCATAGATCTGTAGGTTGGTTGATGCACTGTTGCTGATTCATCATTTGCACTGAGGCTGAATCCTGCGACCATGGGGGTACATACTGGTTTTGCATCATCCATGCCATATTTCTTTAAAATCTGCTTGAGATACCTAGTTTGAGACAAGAAGATACCACCTTCATTTTGTTGGATTTGCAAACCAAGAAAATATGTCAGTTCTCCAAGCAAAGACATTTCGAATTCTTTCTGCATCACCAACGCAAAGCTTTGACTCATAGCTTCTTCATTGCTGCCAAAGATAATATCATCTACATACACGACAAGTATTAGCAATTTGTCATTTTCAATTTTTATGTAAAGATTGCTATCTGCTGATCCCTTTGAAAAATCTTGTTGATGAAGATATTTGTCTAAATGGTAGTACCAAGCCCTTGGAGCCTGTTTAAGGCCATAGAGAGCCTTTTTTAGTCTACATACAAGATTTGGATCATTCCCAAGGATGAAACCATCTGGTTTCTCAATGTACACTTCTTCTTCTAAGTCCCCATTCAGAAAGGTTGATTTCACGTCCATTTGAAAAACTTTGAACTTCTGAAAGCTTAAGAGAGCAAGAAACATTCGGATGGCCTCAAGTCTAGCAACGGGAGCAAAAGTTTCTTCGAAGTCTATTCCTTCTTGTTGAGCATACCCTTTACACACAAGTCTGGCCTTGTTTCTAATTACTTCCCCATTTTCATTCAACTTATTTTTGAAGATCCATTTTGTCCCTATGGCATTCTTATCTTTCGGTCTAGGAACCAAGTCCCAAGTGTTGTTCTTTTCGATCTGCTCAAGTTCTTCATTCATCGCCTTGACCCAGCATTCATCTTTGCATGCCTCTCTTACATTTTGTGGTTCAGTGGAGGAGAGCAATGCCAAATAGCTTGAGGCTTCTGCAATTGTTCTTCTTATTTGTACACCTTCTTCTTTCTACCCCAAAATCTGAGATTCTGGATGATTCTTTTGAACGTACCTGGATGGAGTCTTCTCTTCTATCCTTATTTGCTCCTCAGGTGCCTCTTGAGGTTCTTCTTCATCATCTGTCTGATTTGAAGAGTAGTCTTCATCCTCTTCGATATTTTCGTGATTTACTTGCCTAGGGATGTATCCTTTTTCATCAACCACTACATCAATGCTGTCAACAATTCTTCCAAGTCTTTTATTGTAACACTTATATGCTTTGCTGTGGGGAGAATAACCAAGGAGAATGCCTTCATCTACTCTAGGTTCAAGTTTGCCAAGCTATTCATCAGTATTCTTAATATAGCATTTGCTCCCAAAAATTTTGAAATGCTTTACCGAAGGAGTCTCACCATACCAGAGCTCATGAGAAGTTTGAGTGCTGTTCACTCAGACATTTGTTTTGTTGAGAATAACAACTGTAGCAAATGCAGCTTCACCCCAGAAGGTTGCGGGAGTCCCAGACTCATCAAGCATAGCACGAGCCATTTGTTGGATCGTTTTGTTCATCCTTTCTACCACTCCATTTTGCTGAGGAGTCCTAGCTGTAGAGAATTCCCTTCTTATTCCATGTTCTTCACAGAAATCGAAAAATTCATTTGAGGTAAACTCCCCACCTTTGTCGGACCTGAGGCACTTAATTTTGTGATCTGATTCGTTTTCAGCCAAGGCTTTGAAAGATTTGAATTTTTCGAATGCTTCGTCCTTATGTTTCATAAGTCCCAACCAAACCATCCTGGAGAAGTCGTCAATGAATAATATAAAGTATTCTTCTCCTCGAGGTGACCTTGTCCTAAATGGACCACATACATCTCTATGGACTAGTTCAAGAGGCCTACTGGCTGATCCTTCCTTCTCAGGGAAGTTAGTTCTGGTTTGCTTACCAAACTGACATGATTTACATATGGTGTTTTCTGGAATTTTGATATCTGGAAGACCACGAATTGCCTGGTATTTGCATGCTTTCCTTATTTGTGAAAAGCTTAGATGCCCCAACCTCCGGTGCCATAACCAATGTTCATCATCCTTGCTCAAATAGCATTGTTGTTGTCCTTCTTCAAATATGTATAGATTATTTGGAGTTCTTCTGCCTTTGATCACTGTTTTTCCTGTATCAAGATCACGAACACTACATCCATTTGATCGAAATATTAGCTCTGTTCCTTGATTGCACATCTGACTGACACTTAGTAGATTATGCTTCAAGGCATCAACATACAAAACATTTCCAGCTTTGACCTTTTCTTTCAAATGAGCAGTGCCTTTTCCTTTTATGGCTACAGGGGTATCATTTCCAAAAGAAACTTTCTTTCCCTTTTCTAAAGCAGTATATGATTCAAGTTTTTCTTTATCACCTGTCATATGCTTAGAACATCCGTTGTTGATGTACCATAGATTTTCTTGTCCTTCTGCATAAAAAGCTATCCCACATCTTTCTGTTTTTGGTTCCTTTATTCTCCATGTTCTGGTGCTTGAGGCTTGTTCCTTTGTCTGCCGAAACCTGCTCTTGCATTCAGAATCTTCATGACTGAAGTTATTCCAAATAGAACATTCAATTTCATTTTCAAGGGCCGAAAAGTTGTTATAGGTCCTTTTCGTAATCCCAGTCATACTTCTTTGTTTTTGAGCTTCTCTAGTCATGATTGTCTTATAAGCAACACATTGAGTTGCTTTGTGACCAAAGTTATGGCAAGAGAAACATTGGCCATTGAAGAAACTTCTGCGATTATCAAATCTACCAACCAAATGATTGTAATTTCAATTGTCATCCATTCTTGAAGCAAATTGAGAAGTTTTTACCTGTGGCTGGTTGTAGTTGTTGTTCACCCTTAAGATGGATTGCCCCTGGTTTACCTGGTAGTCTTTGTTTGTTCTTGATGTAATTCGTCCCTGCTTTACCTGGTGATCTCCATTGGGCTTTTTCTCATTCCTCCTTGCTGCATCAAGATAACTCCTTGAGGTGGATGCTTGAGATGTTTCTCCATTATAACCCAGACCTGTCTTGATTAGTGGAGAACGCTAACATTGATAATCTCATCCAGAGTTTCAGATCCTTTAACAAATTTAAGATTAAGAGCCTTTGTTTTCTCAATTTCTTTTCTAAGGCCAACAATTTCACATTCTAACTTCTCAAGAGATTTTTCTTTTTCATCAAGTTGGAATTGTAGAGTATCAATGATCATATCTTTTTCTTCTAAACATATTTTGAGTCGAGAAATCTCTTCATAAAAACCATCTATATCTATAGCGTCCATATAATCATCATCTTTAAAGGCCATTAAAAGTTTATAATCATTACCTCATTCATCTTCGTCACTATTTGATAGGCCATCACTGTCTTCATGAGTGTAGTAACTTTTCTTAGTTGCATTCTGTTTCTTGTTCCATCTAACAGGGTCCTTCCCTTTCTCAATCTTATCCTTGTGAGGACATTTGGCAGCATAGTGACCGACTCTTCCACAAGCAAAGCATTTGAAAGGTAACTTAGCTCGGAACCGTCCAGTACCTCGTTGAAGATTTCTGACAAAATTTGATTCTTCTTCTTCTTCTGACACGTGTCCTGACTCATAGTACTCTCCTTTGCCTGAAGCCTTGAAGGCAGCTTCTCTCCTGTCTGATGGACCTCCTTTCCTCATTTCATAAGTAGTTAGAATTCCATGCAGCTGTGACATTTTAAGGCTTTGTAGATTCTCTTTTTCTTCTATTGCAGAAACTTTAGATTCAAACCTAGGGGACAAAGATCTTAGAACTTTTTCAACCACAATAGCCTCTTTTATTTCTTCACCCAAATTTTTCATACAATTAACAATCTCATCTACACAAAGAAAGTAGTTCGCCACACTTTCATCATTATACATCCTGAGATTTTCATACTGAATCCTGAGGGTTTGAAGTTTTGCTCGTTTTACCTGATCATCTCCTTCATAGCTCAGAACAATCTTGTCCCATATCTCTTTTGCGGATTTAAACTGCATTACCTTGACAAATTCTGATTGAGATAGGCATCCTAATAGAGTATTGACCGCCTTTCCATTTGTTTCATATTTCTTCTTCTCAGCTGGATCTATAGGAGTTACTGATGGAAAAGTATACCCTGTATCTATGATATCCCAGACTTCTGTACCAAGAGATTGAAGATAGGCAGTAACTCTTACCTTCCAATAAACGAAGTTTGTCCCATCAAAAATCGGTGGCCTGATTGATGCTTCCCTATCATAGTTGCTCATGATGAACGATCTTCCTTCAAGCGATCAAGCTTCTTCTGAAGGACCTGCTCTGATCCCAATTGTTGGAAATAATACTGAGAGGGGGGGTGAATCAGTATTATCAAGTCAAATATTCCTTTTTGAAAATCAAATGATATACGCTACTTCAGTTAATTAAACCCGCTTATATATGCAACTATGTAGAAGAAAACCCGCGTATATAATGCAAACCTTTTAATTCACTTTATCTTTCTGATGTTGATTGTTAATATATGATTTAGAAGCAAATAACCAGTAACCAAAAACAGTAAAACAGAGCAGAAAGACAATCACACACAAGAACACAAGATATAAGGTGGAAACCCAATGTGGGTGAAAACCACCTGCTGCAATTCGTCTCTATCTTCTTTTTAATTAGAAACTTCTTTTTACAATTGTACTGGTGCAGTCCTTTACCAGTATGCAGGCTGCAACCTGCAAAGAGCTAGAACCCTCTCTCGTTTTCCAACTTCTCCTGGAAGGGAGCTACAACCCCCTTAGCTTTTTCACTAGCCAAGATACTAGTACGTAGGTGCTGGCCTACAGAAGGCTACAACCTTCTCTTTCTTTCAGGGACCACATTTCATAAATTTTCAGACTGGATCCACAAATAACATGAATCAAACATCAAGAATTTCTGCATCAACCAATCACCTTTTCACCAATCAAAACTGAATCAACATAGACACTTCTTTAACGACTGTACCCAGATCACAGTAACAGTACCACACACCAAATCTGAACCCAGAACACTGCAGCAATAAACAGAAGCAGCAAGATCACAACTCAAA
The DNA here is from genome assembly GCA_031772625.1 of Pinus tabuliformis. Taxonomy (NCBI): domain Eukaryota; kingdom Viridiplantae; phylum Streptophyta; class Pinopsida; order Pinales; family Pinaceae; genus Pinus; species Pinus tabuliformis. The sequence goes on from CM062811.1 coordinate 353,348,152, forward strand.
ATATATACGCTACTTTAATAGCCTGAAACCTGCGTGCATACGCTTCTGCGTATGGAACAACCTGCGTATACGCTGTTTTCCTTCAATGAACCAGCGTATATACGCGCCTTCGCTTCTCTGAACCTGCGTACAGATCTATAAAGGATAATTCGCTCTTTCAGATATAAATAACCCAGATTGTCAGTTTTATAGATCAAGCAAGCGCCACAAATAACAGATCAAAATCATACAAAGATACTATCATTCAAGCTTAAAGATTATGATCCATCAATAGAACTTATCCTTCTCTTTGCGCTAAGGTTCCTCCTTCATCCAGATCTGCACCATAACCCAATTTCCAGTATTCCAGATCTAGCACTTTATCAGATATTCAATAATAATTCAGATGATGCCTTGCCACATGATCTCCTTCCTCTTTTATAGTTTTAGGCCTTCCACAATACCACGGTCCAAAACCATAATAAACCAATACCACGGACCCAATACTTGGGATCAACACGTCTGACGAGGTACCATGGCCCAAAACCATAGGTTCAAATACGAAGGACTAACTACCACGGACCAAAGGTAAGCTCTCTAACATATACGCGCTTTTCCTTGCATGAAAGTGCGTGTATACGCATACGTGCCTTTGAAACGTATAACCCGTGTGTATACGCGCCTTCGTCTAGATGAACCTGCATATATGACTTTTCCTTCATTCTGAAAGCCTGAAATGAGATCTGTTACCAAAGAGAGTTGCCATCAAGGACAACACCTGTGCCATAGCTCCAAACCTGTGTCATAATGCCAACAATATTGTTAAACGTGTATAGACAAAAGGAGCCTACGAGTTAGTGGATTATGATGGGATTCCATTGTCGCAGCCCTGTAATGGGTTGTATCTTAAATGTTACTATGCTTAGTTAAGTGTATTAAAACTCACTATACATATGCTTTGATTGCATTTTTGTGTGTTAGTTTTCTCCTAGAGTTCTTATTTGGTTAGGTAATCCACTTCACATTTGTTGTAGATGTCGAACTTTTCGAAACCATTTGTTGGATATGCCAACGGAGCTAGTCGTAGCACGCAAAACCTATATTCTATAGCATGGGCCATTTTCGCTCCTAGCGGCAAGTTAGTGAGTTTCAGAGGGATATTTATTAGTCGATCGACAAACAATATCTCTAAGTATAGTGCATTGATTGAACTCCTCTCTGATGCCATTTCACATGGCATACGCTGGATCATTGTTCGGCTATACTCACAACTAGTCCTACTACAACTTACTAGCTTCTATACCATTCGAAACCCAACAATCCATCACATGTTCCCTAAAGTTCGTATTTTGGAAACGTATTTTGAATTTATTCAATATCAACATATTTCCAAAATTTTAAACACATTAACTGACTCTCTAGCAAATTATGTGTTAAATAGACATTTGCGACATTTGTAAAGTAAACATTTTTCAACATCATTTGAATAAGATTGCATCACCTAACCATAATAAAACTATGAAAGTCAATTAGATAGCTGTAAATAAATTTTTACAAATACTTTTGTGTCCAAGACAAAAATTGGTCATCTGACCCAAAAACTCAAAAATATATGTAGAAAATATGCCAATAGACTACTGCTGCTGATGATAACAGGTCACAGCCTGTGCTATCATACACAGGAGTCTCATCCGATGACTCAGCATGCCAACAGTATGGACCTACAACTGCATAGGAAGCTCCTCAATCCGAACATCTTGAATACCAAGAGTTAAACCCTCTATGTGATCCTGCAGTTCAGCCAAGGTCTCTGCTAAATCCAAGTCTCTGAGAACTGCCCTCCCAACAACTCTCTGAACTGGCGCACCTGCCTCCCATTGGTGTACCACAGGTCAAATGTATCCAACATCTGCATACATATACAAGCTTATTTAGTCTTGGTAACAATAAAAAAAAAAAAAGTAAAAACTTCAAAAAAAAAAAAAACATTATGGTCAAACAATTTACCAATGGCACTCCACTGTGCCCCAACTCGCAACACCAGATTTGGATCACCACAGAAGTCCATCCCTAAATATGGATATTCTAAGAAGGCCATCTTCTGATAGTCGAACCACTTGAAGAAAGTAGAGGAAAATGAGCTTAGTGACTGGTTGACATGTCTACCCATAAGATCCACCCACCTCTGCATCTGTGGGTCTCTAGGTCAAGGAGCTCCCAGTGAAATGTGTTGTGGCTGCATGAGAGAGATTTTATCTAAGGCAAAGGAAATCAGGATAGACCCATAACCAAAATTTTTTATCTTTCCAGTCTTCACCTTGGTCAGTTGTTCCCTCATAGATGGAAGAACTGCCTCACACTAGTTGAATACCTTTGGTTCCAAGCACTCTAAGGCATACTACATATAAGATCTATTTTCCAAATGTAGAGTGGCACTGCCAGCCAGTTTGGCAAGAGTGAAAAGGATTTTTCTCAATGGAAGATCACTAACATCTCGGATATTAATCTTTCCATCTCTACTGGGTTGAGATCCTTCCCGATAGAACTGACGAATATAATCTCTCAATTATTCACCTCCTCTAGTGAATCCTAATAATGAAATGGGGGCGGACCACCTCGATAAACCCATCAGAAAGTAAATATCCTTGATGGTAAAGGGGATTACTTTTCCCCTAATGTGAAAAACCTAGTCAGTAGGATCCCAAGAACGGAAAAGATACAGTAGCAGTTCAATTTGTTACCGCATGTTGGATAAGAGAAAATATTTCACCAACACACAGTTCCTTAAGGCATCAACTGTGCCCTGATCACTTAAGGAAATCATGTCATGTTCTTCGTGCTCTCGTTCTCTCCATATAATGACCATTTTGATCCAATGAATGTCTGAAATACAACCATTAGACAAATTAGGATCGAATTTTTGCAAAAAACAGTGGAAGATTTGGGAGAAAACAACTGTCAATTTTTGGCTTTTGCACCCATCGCACCCCCTCATTAGAGACAATGCACTGCAATTCATACTACCTTATAGGTACATGCAATGCAGTGCACCTTTCAATATATGAATGGTGCACTGATCCAGAGGGAACAAAAATGAAACCCTATGGGACTCAAAAACCAAAACTTTTTGCTCAAAATTGAAAATGAATGGAATGAAAAGGAAGAGCACTGGGATAGCTCCTACCTAGTCTAGACGGCACGAGAAACGATCCACATAATCCTCCGCAATCAGCTGGTGAAGTTTGGGATAAAAAACTGCTCCAGAGCTCCAAAATTATATGGTAAAAGTAAAATGGTAAAAATGAATTACAAAACTTTTTTATGTTTATTTTGCATATTAATCAAAGTAAATATGGGTTTTTATTCATTTTTTCCGTGAATATATATTTTTAATCCTCTTTGATGAAGTTTTTGTGTAGGTCTAACTACTGAAAGTATAATCAAGTGTACTAAAGGGTAAATTGGATATCTTTGACCACAAAGAAAACTTTTGTTTCTTTTCAAGCTCTGTTAAAAACAAAAAGAAACCCCCATAGAACCATCTTTAAACTCTTTTTAGACTCTCTAAATATGAAAAGATTGTTGAGCGCTTGTCCATTCCATCTCGTTAAAGGATTGGAAACGACATCTCTCTTGTATTATTTTACACTTTTTCAGATTTTAAAGATTATTTTATGAAAAAGAACTTATAGAGTTTTCTTTTCGTCCCTTTTCAAACTCTCTAAACATGAAAAGGACTGAGTTATCTTTGTCGTTAAACTCATTAAAATATCAAATAGCGACAAACTTTTCCATCCAGACAAGGTCGAGTTTCACCTTTACTAGACTTGTTAAAACATCAAATAGCGATGGGTTCGCCTGAAGGGTGAATTATAGAAGAAGCATATGTTATCCTCCTAAAGCTTGATAAAAATAAATAGGTATTGGTCAGCAATGACTGGGGAAAATGGGAAAAGCTGAGAAAATTTTATAGTAGCGAGTCGTTCTTGAACATGACATTGCCACTTCATCTCCATGACTATTTGGGTTGGGTCATTCAGTTTGATGGCTATCACACCGTTGGTATATCACACCATCCATCACTTTTGTTTTAGGTCAATGCTACCAATTCATCCCAATGTTGCCAATATGATCAAGAGAAGTCATCCAGTTAAAAATTCATTCATTGCAATACCATAAACCTTCATTTTCATGACCACCATTCCTGAACCTTGTGTCATCAGTCGATTCTCATCTCCAAAAATCATTTATCTCATTTCATGTCATAGATGTGGGATACATCAAGGCCCTCTTGCGATGAAGTTACTTCTTGTCGACATCAGCTCATCATCCAAGAAGTTGACTTAGAAACACCTCTTCGGTGCCTTGAAGCTTGCATACATCAATGATAGGTTTCCTGCTTCTGACGATAGGTTGACAATAATGGCCTTATTTCAAAAGAATTTGTATGGTGTTCAACATCAAATCATTTATTCAAACCATGTGAAATGTACTATAGTACCTGGAGGGTCATCATCATTATCAGTGATTCCTCTCCCGTCTGTTAACAGCTTACATCATGGGCTGGTAAATAGATGTTGTCTCTCCATGTTCGACCTCAGAACATCTATTCACATGGTTAGACTTGTACATTGAGTGAATATTGAACGAGACTAAAGACCCTAGATCTAATTTCATCCATCCAGGCTGCGATATATTCAGGAGTACCAAATCAAATGTACAATGGCCCTACACAGATAGTCATCCTAACCATGGGTCTATATCTGTAGAAACATGAATCTATATCTTTAGACGACCATCTGATTTATGTACATGTAATGAAAGTTTATAAGCTGAGCATGGGTATGCCTCCCTTAGCTAGTTCATGAAGAAAATCAAATTATCATGATGTATGTATTGTAATTAAATACAGGTCACCTTCCGTTCAAAATCTCTTCTCGTGATAAAGCGTTTCACCCAACATAGATATTTATGACTTCATGCTTTAGGGGGAAACTATTACAGATCCATTTTGGCACATCAACCCCAACTTACGGATTGATGCTATTAGGGCCCATCAACCCCTAGTACAGTTGTTACATGCCCTAAAGAATTTAGTCATCAGATTACCTCACTCCCAAAGAAGTTCCATCACTGAAGACATCCAAAAACCACCTCTAAGAATATCAGTGCGGGTAGGCCTTCCTTAGGGTGTGCTGCATTGTAAAACATGCATTAACAGGGTGCTATGCAGTGCAATTAGCCCCTCTTTGACCTGCGCTGGGTGAAGTTGAGAAAAGTTCCATGAGGGTTTAAAGATTCCTTATCCATTAGAAGCCTCTAGAAGTTTCTCAAATGCCACATGCTCCTTTGAGTTCACCTTTGGATGAGAAAGGGAATTAGGAAATATCAATTCCCTATCCCTCCTTCCATGGAACTGATTTATAAATTTAGCAAGGCATTCATTACCTCCATTGATAGCATAACCTCCTTCACTCACCTATAAATAGATCACTCATCTAAGAGATCTGGGTTGGAAAATATTGGGTTGTAAAGAGATGCTGGTGTTATGAGATTAGGATTGAGTGAAAGTATTGTGATATTGTTGGAATGTCTTTCTTTTCATGAGGTCAAGAAGGATTGAATTGGAATGATGACACTAGATCAAACTCACATTGGTTGTAATCTTTCCTCTTATCAATAAAGTTTTAAAGATTTTTCCCTTATGCTTGTTTTTATGTTAAATGCATTCATGTGTATATCATATTTTCGATTCCATGATACTTATAAACAATAGATCATTATACTTTGACAAGTTTTTGTTTCTATAAGCTATGCAGGTACTTCTCAAGTGATTTAATTATGGGAAGGAGTAGCGAAATAGGTAAAGGAAGATAAGGAACAAGTGAAAGTTACAAGTAGGTTCCATGTCCCTTATTTTATTTGTTGTTTATAGGAAAAATTAAGATTCCTTTGACTGTTGTTTTTTAGAGCAGCTACTAGATCTAGAGGGTTAGGCATTTTTCCAAGAACACTAAATATTCTCAAAACATTTATGCTGCTTCAAATCAGAGTCTGCAGTGTCTTCTGGTCGTAAATGAGTTAAAATAGTTGAGTAGAGTTTCTAGACTTTAGAATTGGTCAGCAAAGGTTCTTTGCAACATAATAACAATGAAAAGAATGGAAAGGGTGGCTTTTTTGTTTTTAACCCACAATGTTTAACCTTTGGGTGCGAGGTTAAATTTGAATAGTAGGTGGTTTTATCTTACGTAAGGAGGTGGTATTATGGTTCATCACACCACTTTTGAGTGGTATGGTGGTATTTTTTCAGAGGACGCGATATAACGTGGGACTACCACGTATCAAAAAGATGAGTGGAAAAAACCACTAATCTTGTGTGCTTTTTGGATGTTAAAGATCAAATTTTAGAGCGCGCGATATGGGATGTGGGTCATTGGATCTGGAGGTGGGCAATTGGAGGGTTATCGCGTGGTGGAGTTGTGAGGGATGAGTCAGGGATTTGATTGGTGGGGCCTGGGGATAAGTGATGCAGCCAATATTAAATTTATACAAAGGTTTTGTGAGGGTCAGGGAGTTATGAAGTGGGGGGCTTGAAATATATAAATCTGAACTATGGGTTAGAATAATATAAAGGGTTTGGGGAATAGGAGAGAGGGTGTTTAGAAAAGAAATTGGGATGAGTTAAAAGGGTATCGGGGAGGGTTTTTCAATGGGGCCCGATACAATTTAACTTTTTAAGCTAAGGATAAGGGGGCCTTAGTGGATTTACAAGGGAAAATGAGATGAAACAACAGAAAAGGTAAAATGAAGGGGAAGGGATATTTTACAAGGGGAAATGAAGAGGGAAGGATCCTTTGGAATCAAGAAGGGGAAAGATATGAGGGAATGAAAAGTAATGGAGTAATGAAGGGAAATTAATAATTAGACTTGTAAGGGGTTTAGTGAAATGAGAGGAAATTAGTGAATGAGCTTTAGTATTCAGACCTAAAATTATATAGAACTTTTAGGGTAAATAACCAAAGTAATATATGACTTTTTTGAATGTCCTCTTTCTTTGATAGTTCCTCTTGCACATGAAACATAGGATTAAGGATGATGAAGGTGAATTTGGGCTAGAAACCTTATGCATTCCAAAACCTCTTTTATCTACCCTTTATTTACCCTAGCATTTATCTTCATTTATTGGGTGCATTTGAGATTGCTAACCCTTTATTTCTTTTTCTTTTATAAGCAAACTATCTAATTCTAAACTTATAACTTCCAATGCCTCAGATTAAACTGATGAGCTCATTATTATTCTCTACCTAACTAATGATCTCCCAAGATTAAACAATTAGGCTTGATCTTTATTCTCTATTTATCAACCTGAAATTTAAAGCATGAATGAATCAAGATTAAACTATTTGACCATCATGGATTGTGGCATTTTTGACAAGCTGCACACAATCTTATCTTGCAAGGAAAAGTAAAAAGTAGCGGCATTTGAATTTGCATCACCTTCATAATCTACTTTTTATCTCTTTCTGGTGGGATTCATATTTTATTTTCCTTTTTTCATCCTTTTCTTTTAGTCATTTGATTTTTCTCTTAGGACTTACCATCTTTACATTTTTTATTTTTAATATAGGAAAACATTTCGCAGAAATCAAAAGTATGTAAAATATTACAAGACTAATCATAGTCAATTAAAAATTATGAATCCTATTATTATAGGACCCTAATAGGGCCTCCACATGGGGATGGCATTTCATGGTGAAATTTCAAGCACTTTAAGATCAGTATCCTTTGAAACATTGATTATGCTTGCTAGGTAACTACTTTTCTATGATCTGCTTTATTCATACATATCATGCTACACCTATCAAAGATTAGGGCCTTCTCTTTGAGCTTCGACCTCAAAAGATAATCATCAAATCCAATCTAAACTTTGCAATGTTATGTACAATGAGAAAAGTAGACAAATGAACTAATGTTAATCTCGGGAAAAGTAATGCTTCAACATTGTACCATTGACTGGTCCACCTAGTAGATTTGTTCCATCTAACTGCTTCAAGAAAAATGCATTGTTACCTCTGTAACCATAAATGATATAAGGGCCTTGCCATAGGAAATCAAATTTATCATGTTTACCCTTTTCTTCTCTTTTGGAATCCCGTTTGAGTACTTTTTCACCTATGTAAAAATCATCAGCTTTGCTTTTCTTGTCAAAAATCTTTATGATTTTATCTTGGATTAGTTGGGCCTTGACATAGACTTATTCCCTAGTTCGCTACAAATGTATTGTCTAACTTATCCTCCTTTGGATATCATTGGATTCTACCTGAAATTCTTGAATCATTTTCAACACTGGTACTCCTATAGAGGATGGAAGAACAACATCCATTCCATATACTAGTTGATAAGGAGATGTACCAATGGACTTTCTTGTAATGAGTCTTTCTACCCATAACGCATTAACCAAGTTTTTGTTTCAGGTCTTCTTATTGTCATCTAACAGTTTCTTGATGATGTTAACAAGGCTTCTATTTGAGGATTTTGCAAGTCCATTACCTTGAGGGTAATAGGTAGTGGATTGGCGAAGGGTAATGTGATATCTATTACAAAAGTCTACCATCTTCTTAGATTTGAAAGCAGTAGCATTATCAATGATGAGTTTTTGTTGGCATCCAAATCCTGAAAGGTTATTGTTTTCAAGGAATGAGATTATGACAAAATCAGTGGTTTTTATAGAAGGGATGGCCTCTATCCATTTATTAAAATAATCAGTGGCTGTCAAAACCCATTTATGTTGGGCTAAGGAGAATGGGTCTATGCCCCATTACTGAAATGGAATTTTTGTGGAGATGGGTTTGAGGGGTAATGGTAAGAGTTTCTTATTGCCTTCAAATATTTGGAATTTGTGACAGAAAGTCGCATATCTTCTGACATATGAAAAAAGGGTGGGTGAGTAAAAGCCCGCCCTTAAAATCTTATCAACAGTTGTTTTCAAGTATAGGTGTCCTCCACAATCTCCTGCAAAAAATTCCTGCATGAATTTGTCAACTTCATCTTTTAATAAACAATTTAACAAAATGCCACAATTATCTTTCCAAAATAAAGCATTGTCTATGATACAATATTTCATTGATTTCATTTTCAAGAATCTACCTTTAGTTCTAGATAAACCAGGAGGAGCTTGTAAATTTAGTAAAACAAATATGATATATATATACCAAGGTGAATATAAAATGCTTCACCGATCTGTGGAGTCACCATCTCTTCCTGGTCATCTATAGCAGCAATGAAATTTATGTCTAAGGCTTGACAGTTCGATTCAGCCATGAGTTTGGCTAAACCTTGGCTTTTAATCAACTTTGTAGGTTTGATCTCAGTGTCATATTCTAGTATTATGGCAATCCATTTGCCTCTTTTTCCATCAGGCCCATTGTGAGTTAGAATCTCCTTTACAACTGAGTTTGGAACATATGCTATTATGTGAGAGTATAGAACAAATACTCCAAAATCCTTTATGGCTTTCACTAAAACAAGAGCTTATGTTTCCATTATATTATACTTTAGTGTAGCATCCCTAAAATCTTTACTGAAGAAAGTGATGGGTTTTTCATAACCCTCATCATTCTTTTGCAACAAGACTGTTGCAATAGTGTGTTCTGAAGCAAATGGAAAAATTATGAAGTCTTTGTTGAAATTAGGACTTATGAAGACAGGTGTTTTAGTAAGGGCTTCTTTGATTGTTCCAAAAGAATGCTTAGCCTCTATTATCCACTTAATTGTTGAATCCTTTTTCAACATGTTATTCAAATATATAATTAGTTCTGCTAAGTTACAAATGAAGCTTCTAAGAAAATTTATTTTACCTAAAACTGCTTACAATTCTTTAATGTTCCTAGGATGATTGATGTTTAGGATTGCCTCTATTCTTGTTGGATCTTGTCTAATGCCCTCTTTTGAAATTATGTGTCCTAAGAGTTTACCTTCTTCTAGCCCGAAGAGTGCCTTTTTGGGATTCAAAGAAATGACAAATTTTCTACATTTAGTAAAAAATGCTCTCAAATGATCTAGATGTTCATTATCTAATTTGGAAAACACTATGATATAATCTTGGTAAACAACTAAGAATTCATGGATTTCTTTTGCAAAATTTATGTCCATTCCTCTTTAGAATGTTTCTCCAGCATTGATCAATCCAAAGGGCATTTTCCAATACATGAAAGTACCACAGGGAGTGGTGAATGTAGTCTTTTCTTGATCTTCGAGATGGACTAGGATTTAATTGTATCCAAAGAATCCATCGAGTAATGAAATTTTGGATGATCCAACTACCCTTTGGAGAATGTGGTGCATTTTAGGGAGGGGATAGTTATCCTTCAGTGATACTTTATTCAAGTTTTTGGAATCAAAACAGAGTCTAATTTCTCTTCTTTTTTTTCTCTAGTGCTGACTAAATTAGAGACCCAATATGAGTATCTAATTGGTGTTATGATTTGTGCCTCATACATCCCTTTTACTTCTTTTTCTATCAATGGCATAATAACTGGCTTAATCCTCCTAAGATTTTGCTTGAAGGGTTTCTAAACTTCTTTGATGGGTATTTTATGTTCAATAATGCTGGTGTCATAAGAATTGAGGTCTTCATAACTCCGAGCAAAGACATCTGGAAATTACTTTAACAGACTTATGTATCTTAGCTTTTCAGTTGGAGGTAATTCTTTGGATAATTTAATAATCCTATGGTTTTGTTCTGTTCCTATGTTACATTCCTCTATGTCTGATCTTAAAGGCTCCATTTTGGTTTTCTAGCTACATCATTTGAATCAAACAAATCTTCTAATGGGACTAATCCCTTAGGAAAAACGTAATTTTTAAGGTTTAAAATCTCAGAATCATTATTAACTATTTCTTCTATTTCTACTTTTTCAAAGTTATCTATTTCTACTTTAGTGAATTTAGTGGGTTTATTTACATCTACGACATTTATATCTATATCTCTATTTATGATGTCATCTACTGTATAATCAGTATCTATGTTATAGTTTTGGAATTCTCCATCAGCATTCACAAAATTACAGATTTGAGAATCTTGCGAAAAAATATGCCAATATTTCAGATTATCAGGTATAACAGGCCTATGCCTTACCTTTGTAGTGTACTGGTGAGTGGGCTAAAAAAGTAATCTGCAAGTGCTAGTAAAAGTAGCTAAACTGTGAGCTTGCATGTTATATTTCCTAGGAATAGTAGCAAAATCGATTTCAAGAAGTTCCTTAATCAGATCCAAAATAGTTTCTTTATATTGGCTAAGTCTAGGATTATTCACTGAATACTCTCCTTTAATTCTTTTTTTGATTAATTCCAAGTCTCCCATGATAGAAACTCTCTTGGCTCTAAGGTTTCTTACAATTTGCAATCCTAAGATCATAACTTCATACTATGCCATGTTATTTGTGCATTTAAAGTTTAATCTAAAGGCATGACCTTCAGAATGATTATTTTCCATGTTATGAATCCAAACTCCTGCACCTTCTCCTAATCTATTCACTAAACGATCAAAGTCTAGGTTCCACCTATATTCATGAAATATATTATCACTATCAGGTTCATGATGTTCTTATTTTACAACTGTGTTATTGTCTTTTCCAATGTCTTATTTACATAAAATGAAAGAATCCATATCATAATGTATAGAATAAATAGGATAGTTGTGTGGTTTATTTATACTACTGACCATGTATTTCATTAAGGTTTCTCTATAAAGCTTTTTGGGCTGACCAAATACTGAAATTGTGGCATAAGACATGTCTAACTGTAGTTATCCCCAGATTGTTTCTCCCCATGAGAGAGATAATAGCATTCCATAGTTTGGAGGGATATCAACAATTGTAATATCCATGGCAACACTCTTACCTGGGTATTGAACTACAGTGACACACATGTATTTTATTAGTCCCCGGCATTTAACTTTACTAGAATCAAAAGAGAAAATATCTTTGTATGGTCTGGTTATATCTAAATCCAATGCTTCCATGATTGCTTTAGGCATTAAATTGTGATATGCTCCTAAATCTAACATAGTATTGTGCAAGATTTGATCATGAATAGTCAAGCTAATGTAGAATGGAGGAACACCACTTTGTTCATGTTTTCCATTTACCTTAGGACCAAATATTAACTCTGGCTAGTCATCATTTAGATTAACAGAGTCTTCTCCTTCATCTATATTCAGTGTTTTAGTGATTTGGGCTTTGTAGGAATCATTTTTTATCAATTCTATTAAAGGAACTCATATTTCCAATTTGGAAATTTTAGTTTGGATATTAAATGGAGTCTGTGTTTTACCTGACTGAATGATTTCCTCCTTGGAAATTGGAGTTTGTGTAGTCTTTTATTTCTTATCTTCAATTGGAAACTCAGTTTCTATTTGGGTGTCCACTATTTTACTATTTTCAATTTTTTGATTTGGAATAGTTTGGGAAGCAGTTGAAATCTGAATAGCATTTGAAGCTTGAGTATTAGTTGATTTTTGAATATCAGATGAAGTTTTAACCGAAATATCTTTAATGTCTACAATTTTTGGACTGGCTGAAATATTTGGAGTGAAAGTTTTTTGGGTTTCCCTACAGAGAACTTGCAGCACTTTGGTTGTAGGAGCTCCCACTATTTTCTTGGTCTGAGTTTGGACAGTTTTATTAATACAGGATTCTGTGTTTTTCTTACTCCTATGGTTATATTGCTTATGAACCTCATTAATGGAAAATTCATAACCTTGTTTATAATCAAAGGAATCTCCAAATTCCAACTGTAATTGTTGTAACATGCATAATTCATGTTCTTCCTAGGTAAGAAAAATAGTATTACCATCATTTATTCCCTTTAAGTTAATCTAAGTGTCTACATATTCTTCATTTTGGTGAGAACTTTCAACATAGTTTTGTTGGAAAGGTGCTCTAATCTATTGATCAGGTGGCCCTTCTCTGGATTTACTACTATTAGGATTCTTCCTAAACTATGGATTTCTTATTTGAGGATCATGTTGTTGATTATCCTATTGTGGCTTTCTTTCCATAATTTCTAATTTATCCACTAACTTTTCTAAACTTTCAGCCAAATTATCTATCTTAACGTCTGAAGTGGATGGTTCTTCCTTAATGGTAACTCTCCTCTCATTCCTCATTCTAGCTCTTTTAGCCAACCAATTAGCTTCTACATTAACTACATCACTCTACATCTGTTCTAAAGTTGGAGGGTTTCTCTCTCAATTGGTAAGAAATATCAGTGTCAAAACCATTAGGAAATTTGATTAGTGCCAAGTCTAGTGGAGGTTTGATGTCTGCAGGGATTGTAATATAAACATTGTTAAACCTAGTACAATAGTCCTGAACAGATTAATTAGGATCTCTTCTAATGTTTTCATATCTAGATAGTATTTGTAAAGGATTTTTCTTTCTTTCCCATCTATTGATAAAAAATCTATGGAAAACAGTTAAATCAACAATATGACTAGCAGGTAAAGATTTAAACCATTTCTTCACATCTCCTACTAGTGTTTGTGCAAATAATCTCATATGTAGATCTTCTTCATAAATTTCATGTAATTCAAAATAATCATTCATTTTATTTACATGTTGTTGTGTAGTATATTAACCAGTACCATCAAACTGAAATATTTTGCTCTGGTAGTCTTGGGGCATGGAATGTACTTGAGTTGGTAAGGTCAAAGGAGCATATCTCATAGCCATGGCTAAGATTCTAGCTTGGTTAGGAGGTAAAGTGGTAGTGCTTGAAGGTGAACCCAAAGGGCTCACATATGAGCTTGAAGTGCTAGAAAATGTAGCAGAAGTGCTAGAAGATGAACTTGAAGTATTTGAAGATGGAAATAAAACTCTGGGGTGAAGAGGAAGCTTAGGGATGAATGATTCTTTCGAATGAAGTGTAGTGGAAATAATAGATGAGGTGTCACTAAATAAAGTTGAATTTACAGACTCTGAAGATATGGTATAAGCCATAGGTGTAGTAGCAATTAGGGTAGCTAAGTCAACTGACTGTTGAAAATAGGCTTCGTCTATGTGTCTTATCAAATTTGAGGTTAAAGGATCAGGTTTGTCAAAAGTGTCTAGAACATGTTGATCTAAATTAGGATATATAGTATTCTTCTTTGATCCAATAAATTGAATAAAAGTAGGGTCTATTATAGTATCATGGACTGAAGTTTCAAATTTTGTAAGAAACAATGAATTCTCAAATGGTAAATCGAATTGAAGATCCTCTAAGTTTTATAACTCTTTAGGAAGTGAATTTTCTTTGATTAGCTAACTAATGCTTTCCTCACTTTCTACTTTATTGTTTTTTCGTAAGATTTTGTGTGGATTATCAACAATTATAGTAGGCTTTGGATCTAGATGTGCCCTGATATAGTATGTTCTTCTGGAAGCCAAAATTAATTTTTTTTTAATTTTTTAATGAAACCTTTTGAGAACCCTAAAATGACCTTAAGGTGAAAAGATAAGATTTAGGATTTCCTTTAAGGTTTATTAAATTGAGGACTGGTCCCCAGTATGGTCACCACTATGTTATCACTCTAAAATTTCCCTAGGGTTGTCATGTTTTGTTTAAAGAAGTAATAGAGGTAACTGTAAACCTACTTTTGAGATCAGGATCTAGCCTTCCTAATGCTCAGAGAGGGCTCTCTCTTAATGATTTAACTTTGTTAGATTAATTGATTTCAAGATAGTTATTTAAGCTTGGTTGGGTTTTGATTTGATTTGGTGGGGGAATAACTGATTTAGATGGATAGATGAATGTCTCTTTACCATTGGGCCATGGAGTCCAAATGTCAAGAAAACAGTACTGAATAAAGATCTAAAGACAACGTTCACAGGGAAAGGTATTTGAGTAAATTTAGATCTTTTAGGCTAGATGGTGAAGTGCTTTTTCAATCGAGGTCAAGAAGCGGTTAAGGATTCCTCAAACTTGAAAATGAGGGAAATGAAAGAGGTCAATGGAAACTAGGGAGAAATGAAGAATTCCCTACTCTGGATATCAGAAGAAAACATCAAAATGAATAACTTTTTAGGATAGTGTGTACTTAAACACATTCTATAGTAACATTCCAGTTATTTCATTCAAATTAGAAAACATGTATGTGAAATACTTAAGAAAATAACAATTTAACAAATGAAAGATACTTCACTGAAGTGGCCCAATGCATGGATCCTGTAATGCAATGCCTTTATTACTCAGTCCAGTCTATTGACTTGAAAATGTTACAATAAACCCTCAGGTTTTAGATCAATACAATTATAGAAACGTTTAGAAATCCACCCCTAATACTTCAAATTATGAAGTATTTACACAAAAAACTATTACAAAATATCCGAAAATGTTTTACGCATTATTCAAGGAAAAAGAAATATCTTCATGCAAGAAGATAGAGACATATATGTAACTGATGCAAGTTGCCCCTTTTTTATTTTTTGTTGTTTCCTTTCCTTTGATATTATGTTTCTTTTTCTCTCTTTCTATTTGCTATCTCACTGACTGTCTCTTATATTTCCTTTTACTGATACTCTTTCATATTTAAACTCTGTTACTCTTTACTAATTTACCTTGACTGATCTTCACTACCATGTTTTACCTTTCATCTTCGTAGTAAATCATTCAACTTTTCCAAAGACTCTGCATCTTGTAATTTAATATTTACCATTATTCTGTAGATTTCATCAGTTTCTCTATATTTTGCAAAAGTAGGATTGTTTATAAAGAGATGTTTTACCTTATGCTGGAGGTAAAAGAGGTTCT
This sequence comes from Pinus tabuliformis, assembly GCA_031772625.1. Taxonomy (NCBI): domain Eukaryota; kingdom Viridiplantae; phylum Streptophyta; class Pinopsida; order Pinales; family Pinaceae; genus Pinus; species Pinus tabuliformis. The sequence goes on from CM062811.1 coordinate 353,363,923, forward strand.
CAAAAGTCTGATAGAACACTTTTCCTATAGGAATCCCTTTCATGGAGGAATTGTTGGCTTGATCCTTTGCCACTTCTCTAATTTTTCTATCATAGTCTTCATGTGGCATCAACCTATCATTAATCACCAATGGATTAGGCATACCTTTCTACCTCAAAGCATCGAATTTCACCATAAACATGGCTATTGGTAGCTCCATTGTTTTGCATTTCTCCTCAAGTTGTGTCATCAGGTTCCTCTTGGTGATTACCTTCTTTACTTCTAGTATGGTCTCAGTTCTATTAGCTATTCCAAGCCCCTGCAATTCATACTTGTTCTTTGAGTAAAGGAACTAGATTATTCTAGAGGCTTCTTCTGGCTTATTCCCAAGTTCGGCTCTTACCCTTTGAATTGCCTCACCAACCTCTTTGACCAAATCAATTTTCTCAAATATCACCTATATAGAAGGCCAAATATCATTAACAGTGTTAATGATATTGGCCCATAGCTGTTGCTTTGCTTGGGCAAGTGGTTCTTTCAATGGCAATCCTTTCTCTAATTTATGTATTCTCTCAGTCAATCTATTTGACTTCTGTGTTTCATTTTTATGCATGATTTGTGCCAAATTATTTTCATCCTATAGACCTTTTGTTTGTTCCTTAAGTCTATTTATTTCATTGGTTTGGATGCACATATCCTGTATAACTTTGATTAATTTACCTGCTTCATCACTAGGATGAGCTACTGTTGTTGTTGAACTTGTTGCTGATGTAGTTGCTGATGTAGTGTGAAGTGTTATAGCTACTCGAGCTGTTGTGGTCACTGAAGCTACCAAAGTAGAAGGAACTGCTATAGTAACTATAGGAATAGTAGTGATAGTAACTACTTCCATGCTAGCCTATTTCTCTTATGCTAACTTATCCATCTCATTTTCCATTTCTTTTAATTGAGCATTTAATTGAAGAATGAGGTCCATCATCTCATATTTTTGGCTTTGATTCTCTAGAACTTCCTTGGTCTGTGGATGTTCAGGAGGAGGAAATTTTAGCTACTTGTTCAATGCAATAATGTCTTCATTCTTCTTTTTTATGAGCTTTTTTGCTACCTTGATATATTTTGGATTATAGACAATCTCAATAACCAAGTATTCTAGAAATTTAATTTTGTTATCATTTGATTGTGAAGATGCATTCTCTAGTTTAAACTGTGATGTGATATGCTCTAGAGAATTTTGAAATTTTTGTACACTCATAGCCTTGTTGGTCATAGTTGAGTATATCATTTGTCCTGCTTATGAAAATCAGTTTGATCAATAGGATGAACATTCTTGGCCAAAACTTCAAAATTTGTCTTTTTATAATCTGTTGATGACTTAGGACACTGTACTGTGGGCTGAAAAAAGGTCATTTGCATTTTCACTATTTTAAGGTCAAAAGCTGAAGGTAACCTATTTTGATCACTAGGAGTCTATTTGAAGTATTGGGCATAGGTTTTATCGTTCAATGCTTCATTTCTCAACTTGATTTCTTTATATTTCTCCTTTATGCCTCTTTCTTTATCCACTGGTTTGCTTGATGAAGAGTCTTCAATAGTATGTTGCTTTTGAATAATCTAAGCATTAGAGGTTGAAGGCTGATAAGTTTCCTCTGAAACTACTAGAGCTATATTCTCCTTAACCACTGTGTCAGTATCAATGATTTCAACTGTCTCAACTATCTCTTCTTGCTCATTTACAGGATTTAGCTTGGCCATCTTCCTGTACACAATTTAAAATTTTTCATCTGTTATAACTTTGTTTGAGCAAGAACCTTCTTCCCTAGCCCTTTTTCATTTCTCTCTTGTAGGGCTGGAGTATCTAGAATGGAACTACTATCCATCTATTTCTCCATATCCGTTAAGGTGTTTTCTAACCACTCTAACTGGTTGGCATATTTTTCAATTTCTGGCTTGGACTCATGCATAAAGGGGCTCAATTTAAATTTGAGTCTCAGTTTGTTTATGCATACTTCCATTTAAAACTATCACTAAAATTCATCTCTTGTAAACATTTCTCTTCTTCCTCTCCAGCCTCCCTATTGTTGCAGATAAAAGGACCAAGCTAGTTTTTTATTTTAAACTGTGTTTTCTTCCTGGTTGATAGAAAATCCACATCATCTAAGTTTATGATCTGCTTGATATACTCTAATGCAAATATCCTCATGGGGAGATATTTGGGTAGCTTATATCGAGTGAGTTCTCATCCATACACCCTTACTTCAGTGTCATTCTAGTATAAATACGAGTCCCCTATTCTACTGTGTTTGGAAAACTATAAAACTCTCTTTATCTCATCACTGATCATGGGTTCATTGCTACTGCTTAGCATGTTAAACACTAGGTGAACAAAGGATTCAATAAAATCTTTGTAGCTGAAATCAGTGGACTATTTTTGGATTAAGGGTGTGCAAAAGATAACAGATCTAGGATTGCCCTTAGTGTCCAACTTTTGGATGTTAACTGGAAACATATCTAATTGGAAATATAGGAACATATGGAATAGTACTGAAGAGTATTTGAATACTCTTTCATCTGGAAATCTGATCAATTGATCATGGATTCTATCTGCTAAGAATTGGGCAAAATTGAAAACTATAGCTAGAGGCTTTGCCTGGGCAAAAGATAGAAAGGAATCCAAGTATAGGCTCATCTACATGTTCATCAGTGGCATATTCTAGAATACAAGAAAGCATGGTTACAATCTATTTGGCCCTCTTAGAGAAAATGGTGGCAGAGTATGGAGGACTGTCTATAGGAATATGAGCCTCTTCTAGGATGAAAGTCTGAAAATTTTGAGATATCTTGGGAAGGTCCATATTTAAGTATAGATCAAGTAGGTTTTCAATAGAAGATGGGATTTCATTAGGATTTGGCTGGATTTGCAACATTTCATTTATTGACTCTATATTGATTGTGAATAAAATCTGTTGGTTAGGAGAGACTATGGCTCTTTGACTTGGGATATAGTAGAGTTGGCATAGGTGGATGATTTCAGGGAACTAGTATACCTGTGGGAGCAAGTATTTGGGTAAATTGGACTCGCATAACTGAATATCATCATTTTGGTTCAGGAATTTGTCTTTACTCCACCAATGGATTTTCAATAGATGGATAGGGGAGGCTGTGCCTTTGATCTGGAAATCTATGTAGGCCAATGGGAGGTGTTCAATATTCAGGTGAGGATTTTGTAGCGGTTTTTCATTCAGAATCATTTGGGAATCCATACATTTGTTTATTTTATTGAATTAATCACTATCTTTCTAAAGGAGTAGGCATAGGACCTTTGAATAGTGTGAAAAGATGAACATGGTTTGCAGAAAGGTTTTTTGGATGCACAGTGGTTTCTTTAGGTCAACAATGCTTTTAATTAGTTCAATTGATTAACCTATCAAAAATACTATGAAAAACCTAAGTACAGGTCTTTGGCCCTTCAAGAATACCTAGAAAATGAAGATTGGTATGCGGAAGGGTTCTTTGGGGGTAGCGGAGGCTTTCTGATGCTTCAATGGTCTTTATGCTACTTCAAATCGAAGTCTACATTGTCTTCTGGTCGTAAATGGGTTAAAACAATTGCGCTAAGCTTCTGGACTTTAGAATTGGTCACCAGAGGTTCTTTGCAATATAATAATAGGGAAAAGAATGGAAAGGCCGACTTTTTAGTTTTTAACCCGTGCAGTGTTTAACCTTGGGGGGGAGGGTTAAATTTGAATAGTAGGCAGTTTCATCTTATGCGAGGAGGCGGTGTTATGGTTCATCACACCGCTTTTAAGTGGTAGGGTGGTATTTTTTAAGAGGACGTGATATAATGTGTGGCTGCCCCATAGAAAAAAGGCGAGCTGGCAAAACAGCTAAACTCACGTGCTTTTTGGATGTTAAAGATCAAATTTCGGAGCACATGATATGGGGTGTGGGCCATTGGATCTAGAGGTGGGTGATCGAAGGGTTATTGCATGGCGGAGTTGTGAGGATGAGTTGGGGCTTTGATTGGCGGGGCCCAAGGATAAGTGATCGGTTGGTATTAAATTTATACAAAGGTTTTGTGAGGGTTGGGGAGTTATGAAGTGGGGGGCTTGAAATATATAAAGCGGAACTATAGGTTAGAATAATATAAAGGGTTTGGGGAATATGAGAGCAGGTGTTTAGAAAAACATTTGGGATGAGTTAAAAGGGTATCGGGGAGGGTTTTTCAATGGGGCCTGATACATTTTAACTTTTTTAACTTAGGATAAGGGGGTTTTAGTTGGTTTATAAGGGAAAATTAGATGAAACAAGGGAAAAGGTAAAATGAAGGGGAAGGGATATTTTTACAAGGGGAAATGAAGAGGGAAGGGTCCTTTGGAATCAAGAAGGGGAAAAATATTAGGGAATGAAAAGTAATGAAGGGGTAATGAAGGGAAATTAATAAATTAGACATGTAAGGGGTTTAGTGAAATGAGAGGAAATTAGTGAATGAGCTTTAGTATTCAGGCCCCAAATTATATAGAACTTTTAGGGTAAATACCCAAAGTAATATGTGACTTTTGTGAATGTCCTCTTTCTTCAATAATTCCTCTTGCACAAGAAACATAGGATTAAGGATGATGAAGGTGCATTTGGGCTAGCAACCTTATGCATTCCAAAACATCTTTTTCCTACCCTTTATTTACCCTAGCATTTTCTCTTCATTTATTGGGTGCATTTGAGATTGCTGACCCTTTATTTCTATTTCTTTGATAAGAAAACTATATAATCCTAATATTATATCTTCCACTAGCTCAGATTAAACTGATGAGTTGATTATTATTCTCTACCTAACTACTGATCTGCTAAGATTAAACAGTTTGGCTAGATCTTTATTATCTATTTATTAGCATGAAATTTAAAGCATGAATGAATCAAGATTAAACTATTTAACCATCATGGATTGTGGCATTTTTGACAACCTGCACACAATCATATCTTGCAAGGCAAAGCAAAAAGTAGTGGCGTTTGAATTTAAATCACTTTCATAATCTATTTTTTATCTCCTTTTGGTGGGGTCCATATTTTATTTTGTTTTTTTCATCCTTTTCTTTTAGTCCTTTGATTTTTCTTTTAGGACTCACCCTCTTTACATTTTTTATTTTTAATATGGGAAAACATTTTGATGAAAGCAAAAATATGTACAATATACAAAACCAATCATACTCAATTCAAAATTATGAATCCTATTATTATAGGACCCTAACAGTGGCTCCACATGGGGATGGAATTTCTTGTTGAAATGTCAAGAGCATTAAGATCAATAGCCTTTGAAACTTTGATTTTGCTTGCCTTGTCACTGCTTTTCTATGATCTGCTTTATTCATCCATATCATGCTGCACCTTTCAAAGCTTAAGGCCTCCTCTTCGGGCTTCAACCTCAAAAGATAATCACCCAATCCAATCTAAACTTTGCAATGTTGTGTACAATAAGCCAAGTAAACAAATGAACTAATTTTAATCTGGGTACAAGTAATGCTTCAACATTCTACCATTGATTTGTCCACTTGGTAGATCTATTCCATCTAAATGCTTCAAGAAAAATGCATTGTTACCTCTGTAACCATAAATGATATTGTTTATTCAATTTAGTGTCCTAAATTGCTTGCATAATTTATCAACTGAGGTTTGTAAACTGATGAAGTGTGATGCATTATATGTTATTATTTAACGTTTCCCTTACTTCATTGTTTTGTATTTTATGTTTGTTTTGGGAGTTTCTATTATTTGGTGTCTAAGAATGTACAACCTGAAACTATGAGAAAAATTAAGTGGATCTTTAGAATTTTAAAGGAAAGGAAAGGTTCCTAAGTTAATCTAATTTCCTAAAAATGGACCAAGAATTGTTGGCTAGTTAGAACCTAATAAGAAAGCAGAGCATCTTTCTTATCTTATCATTAGTCCTAATCCACGGATCTAATTCTTAAAACCAAGAGTGATATTGATGCAGACGGTAATTCAATAATTGCATTCATTTAAACATTCAACCATTCAATTTTGGAATATGATTAAATCAATCTCCTTGAAATGATTTTTTGGAATATCAATGATTCAACTAACTAAGGACCTGAAAGCAGAGAAAAGGTAAAAGCATGTAAAACCAACAATGTACTGAGTAAATTCAATCATTGTATGAATTAGATATTTAACCATTTATGTTAGGATCATCATCATTTTGAAATGGTTTTTGAAAACATCCATTAACACAGTTAATTGACAATTTTGTTCTAAGAGAATGAATGCCAAAATAGTAAGAAAACTAAGCAACTGTGTATTCTTATTACTTCAATCTTAATTTAGTTTGGAAACAAAGTTATTTTTTCCATGAAATATCTTAGAAGAACAAGGCTGCATAGTTGTGATTTTATCCTTACACTATTGGTTAAAAACTGAAATGAAATATCATTCTAAATTAGAAAACAGACTTGTTGAAAATAGAGTAATAGAAATTAAACTAAAAACAACAAATGAAAAACATCCTCAAGTGCAGGTGCCCTCTACAACATATGTGGCTGGAATGATAGCTAGTTAAGAATGCACTTTAAACCATCATTTACAACACAAAGTTTGTATTATGAACAAAACAAAGTCTGGATAAAGAGTATCAGCAAAAATCTTGAACTTAACATAATCCCTTCTAACTTCTAACTACTTCTTGGTTCCATGCAACCGATATTTATAGGAAAATAACATTATTGTTTATGAGAAAAACTTGCTACAGGTGGCTAATTAGAATTAAATCTAACATGATTTCTTATGAGAAAAACTTGCTATAGGTTCCTTAATTCGAATTGTAATAGGACTATTTAAACTTCTGATCAGCTACGGGTGGCTAATTCAAATTAAATCTTCAATGGAACTATTAGACTCTTGATTAGCTATGAGAGAACAAATAAAGAGACCTACTACTTCTAGATAACATATTTTGACTCCATCTTTGACCATGACCTTAAGCTTTCTTTTCTGTCTATATGGGCCGAGTGAATAGGATAGAATCCATGTGGAGATGATTCTAGAAATGCCCATGTGGCCCAGTTCTTCATTTGACACATGGAACCGACAAAACCATGAGAGTAGCTATGGAATCCATACTTAGCTATAGAATAGGTTGCGTTCTGTAGCTAATTTGAAAAAATCTATTCAAATAGCAAGAACATGAAAAGATAATATGGTGATCATTTTAATTATTTCCCTAAGATAGAACCTAGCATTTATCATTGATTGGGTCTGTAGTCTTATTAGAAAATGAGAGGAAAAGGTGAGAGAAAAAATGTGAAGGAGAGGGTAATTCTGAGGTTCAACATACCCCCACTACAAAATCATTGCATGTCCTCATGCAATTTTCCAAATATGAGTTCTTCCTCCCTAATGAATTTGCTTAGACACCTCTGCTAGTACATCCAATTTCCTTTTTTTGCTCTTCTTTGAAGTGATTGTCATTCTGGGTTTTCTCATAAGAAACCTGTACCTAAGGTTAATCACTGTTCTGTTCAAAATCTTATTCTTTCATTTCAATTTCCTTTTTTTGTTATACCACAGTCCTAGATGCAGAATGGTATTATCGTGAATTGCCTTGTCCAATTTATTTTGTTCCTTCAAGGTTTCATTCTCCTATTTGATATGTTTGTTCAATATCCCTAATTCATAAATTTCATGTTTGAGAGTATCAATTAGAGGTTCTTGTGGATTGACAGAAGGTTTTGGGTTCATTGAGGCAATTCTCTTCTCCATTAATTCTTAATAATCATATATTTGTTGTTGCATTGGGTCTATGCTCGGAGATCTTCTGCTTGGGCTACGTTCAAAATGATGATCAGGAGAATTTTGGGGATTGTGTGCAAAAGAGATGTTAACAGGAGATGTTTCTGGGGTTTCCTTATCTAAATTTATAAACTCTCTCCCTTTTAATGATGTTTTCTTTACCAAACCTCAGAGTCTAGAGCTTCCTCTAGGCTATGGAGTGTTATAGACATTTTTGTGCCTTACAACATAGAGCATGAAATGTCAATAAACTAAGGGATCCAAAGTCCCTAAACATGTTGTTCTTACCCTTAGAGGAACAAGGTCAGCAAACCACAGCACTGCAAATCAGTTCTCCACTGAAAAACACTCAAAAACAGGTCAGTTTTGGATCATTGCAGCTGCTCCACTAGGCATCTGCGCTGCATAGCAGGTACAACAAAGGCTACCTGCATTGCATAGCAAGTAGGACAAAGGCTACCTGCGCTGGGCGTACTTGGACATGTGGAGGAATCTTTTTCTCAAAGTGCCAGTGCCCAGGAAGCTTCCAAAGAGGCACTTGATCATAAGATTCGCCTAATGATGAGTTAAGAGCTTCTAAAACTCCAAGTGGAAGGCAGAAACTCTTAGTGAAGGACTGAAGAACAACTGGAGTTGAAGAGGACAATAAGTCACACATCAAGCTGACTTATCTTCACTCCAAAACTCTATATAAGGATCTCATCCCATGGGATCAGAGAGGGCGGAATTTTGTGCAAAGAATTGCTGTTGGTTTACAGTTGTGAGCATTGGGTGATTGCTTGAGGGAGGTGAAGAAGAGATTTCTCTCCGTCGGGAAGGTGATGCTGGATTGGACCTCTCATGGTTGTATCACTGCCTGAACCTTACTTCCATATATTAATAAAGCATTTGAGGTTCTTCTATTCGCATGTGTTTCAATGATGTATTGTCTTACTTGCGTATTTGATTTATGCTAATCCTTGAATCAGTTATGAATGCATGCCTCTTGTAGTTTCCTCTTCTTGTCTTATTTGCAGGATCTCGTGTAGTTGGGCCCGTGAAAAGACTTGGAGCTGGGAGCAAGCGGCAAACAAAGGAGATTGGATCGACCATTTGCGCAAGACATCGATAAGTGGGTCTCTCCCTTTTATCTCTTGCATGTCATAAAGAAGAAACTTTAGATAGTTTTGCTTTCAACTGTTGCTAAGGAACTGTCACCCTTAGAGTGGGTTAGGGTCATTCCGAGTTGGATACTTTCCCCCACAACAGACTGGCGACTCTGCTGGGGATCGTGTCTTGTTGGTAGCTTGTGTTTCTTGCTATTCATTTCTTGAACAAAGAGAGTACCGAATCGAACTGCATTCGAGTCCTTCGAATGCAAAGTAGAGGGCAGCTACTCTAGCCCAGTGCTGGGCATGTTTATGATTTGAAGAGCTGATCCACAAGGACTCTTTTTAGCTCTTTGTGATAGTGTTCATCTTCCTTTAATCATCCTCTAGTGTATACTTGACTGATAGCAACTGATTTGGCCAAAAACCGTTCATTTTTTAGCAAACTGTGAGCCGGAATCTGAGAGAGACGAGAATTGTCTCATCAGTGCAGCTGCAACAAAGGCTACCTGCATTGCAACGCAGGTCCCGAAGGGGCTACCTGCGCTGCATCTCAGATTGACAGTGCAGCACCTGCGCTGATCCAGTTTTGCCTTGTGCAGCTGAGATTCCCCACTGTCTGTTGCCCAGTTTTCAGTATTGTTTTTGCAGCCTGTTGTCAACCTGTATACCCAGCTGAAACCACTTCTCTTTGCCTTCATTCTGCCTCAGTTGTGTGAAGAAACCGTGATTGTTCTTATTGTATTTCTTGCTGTCATTCACAGTTTCCCATAGCGAAAGTGAACTAGTCTTGCTATGACCTCTTGAATCTAGACCTGTGAGAAAGTGTCGTTGTGATTCTAAGAGTTAGTTTATTGCTGTTCATAGCTGCTTGAGCATTTGATTTCGTTATATGGTTCGAATTTCAGTATTTCTTGTGTTGAAACGAGTGAATCTTAAGGTGTTCTTTTGATTATTGGACAAAAACTTGTTTTCTTTCACTTGAAATTGAATTCGAAATTATACAACAGCTTTCTTTTTGTAATACATCAACATTAAGGAAGAAGAAAAGAAATACTTGCATTGTGCATGTGCATTTTGACAGTTTGCATGTCGATTTAGGAAAAGTGCATCAGTGAGTGCTCTATGATCTGTTTGAAAAGATGATGTCTTTCTTTTCCTTCAGTAGTTAAGGTTTTCATAAGTTAAAAGAATTGAAAAAGCTTGCTTATCATTCTTAGACTGCATTTAGGAGTTGTATCATACATCACGTGGTGATCCATAAAGGCAAACTGCTAAGCAAGATCAACCTAAAAAGAACTGAATTTATCTAACAACGCTTTGAAACATAACGAAACACAGTAGAGGTCTAGGTAGAGACGTGAACCGGCGTCGTTAAACATAGTGACTGTCGATCTCTACGAAGGTGGGTGATTCCTCCTGAGGGACGATAGCACTAATACGGACTTGCGCCCCCGCGTACCGTCGCGTATATTGGGGGACCCCTATAGGAACAAAGCCTTTATCCATAGGAAGCCGTGTCGGCCGCCCTACTGATCGCGATGCAGTGAACACAACATTCATGAAGATCGACCACTCGTACTGTAAAACGTATTCTGTGGTTTCGCGAAAGGTTTGGCACACCCTTGCCTAGAACTCCAGAGTAGTTTCTTTGGCCTTTTTCAAACTCTATAACTGAAAAAGTCCATCCGAGCATTTGTCACTTCGGGCTCGTTAATACATCGAAGGAGACTAGAGTCATCTTTAGCTTTTTCTCGACTCTTAAAAACTGAAAAAGCAAGTTGTGTCTTAAAAGCGTCTAAAATTAATTCAATTCGAAAACACATTTTACCTTGTGCATTGTTGGTTGATCAAGTAATCCGCAATCGTGGAAGAAAGTCAATCGATGAACCGTCGTTCGCGGAGGAACACGAGACAAACGTCTTTGTCCCCGGAATCGAAAACAACCCGGGCAAAGCGACCTCGTTCAACTGGTTCTGAATCTCCTGTCAAAGTTAGAACAAGTGTTCCAACGACATCTGAGGTTCCAGTTACTCCAAACATTTCTGGAAACCCTGCCCCTATTGAAGAAGTTCAACAGCCCCAGAAGGACAGTAACACTGATCCTAGTCTGAAAGCAAATACTTGTGTTACTGAATCAGGTCCATCAGTGATCGGTTCAGAGAGTCTTGCTCCTCAAACAACTGTCGCTGTCGAAACAACCCCTTCTTCGGCACCAGAGATATTCTACGGACCTGACGGTCTTCCTCTTCCACCCGGTCTGATCGCAATAGAAGAGATTGTAGAAGATCCGCAAGCAACTACTCCAACACATTTTGGAGCAGGGATCACTCTACTTCCTACTGCATCAGAAGCTAGCCTATCACCCAGAGAAGTTCCTGAAGAATCACTAGGCAATCTACTGGATAGACTCAAAATGTCTGAACAACCGTCAACATCTAGGACTGTGCCAAATGACACAGCGACAGCAGAACTCCCTGCAGTCATTCCGACAATGTTCGCCGGCATACCATCTGTCCCTAACTCTCAACAGCTGGAGGGGGTCCCTTCGGGGGCCATGACGACAGTATGGTCTGTTCCTGTTTGTTCTCCCGGGATAATGCCCGGTAACTCCTATGTTGGAACTCAACAGATTGATCCTTTTGGAAATCAGTTGGGGCAATCCGGTCCTCGAGGTGTAATAAATCCTCTCGGTTTCGAACCACCACCGTATGGGGGGCAATATGCTTTCTCATTACCTCCTCCGGGAGGTTACCCATACGGGAGTTCACAACCATACCCAAGTTATACTGGAATAACTACCAGTGGTTGGATACCTATGCTACCCCAGCAACCAAGAGTTGTGTATTCTATGCAACAACAGATACCTGTGACGAACATCCCGACGACACCAGCTATTGTGACTGTGTCGCAAGTTCAAACAATACCTGTTGCATGTCAACCTCAGTTTTCTCAGGTTGTAATGCAACAACCCTTTGACCCTGCAACTCAACCACAATCGCCGACTGGCGGGGCAACACAAGCACAAGCGGGTACCCTTACCCCTAATCTTGGCCCAGTGGTAAGCATAGCACAACAACCAATGGCGTCACAACCATGGTTAGTGTAGTATCAACAACCGCAGTTCCAGCAAGTGTACCAAGGTACCGAGCAGCAGATTTTTGCGAACAATGGACAACCATACTTACAGTACGGTCAAAACCAACCACTATATAGTGGAGTAGTCCATCAACCGTATCAATCATATCAGCATCAATTACATTATGCTGGTATGCAAAGGCCAACTGCTCAGGCAATTCCGTCGTACCCTGGGTACGCTTCACCTAACTTGAGTCAGCAGCTGCCATTCGTGGCAACTCTGGAGTTACCCGATCTACATCGGTTAACAAACGATCCTATCGCCTACGCCCCTTGGTGGCACATGATTCCTCACAAACTTCCATCGGACATTCCTAAATTCAATGGAAATCCAGGTGAAGACCCGTCGAATCACGTCATGACCTTTCATCTGTGGTGTTCATCGAACACTCTGAACGATGATTCGATAAGACTTCGCCTCTTCCAGAGGACATTGACAGGTCCGACGGCCAAATGGTATATAGAATTGCCAAGAGCCTCTTTCGACAATTTCACTTCCTTAGCCACGACTTTCTTAACCCATTTTCAATTACCTATCAGGTATGAAACAGGAACCGAGATACTGACCAACTTCAAACAGATGACAGCTACTCACATATCTGATCACATACATGAGTGGCGTCGTCGACGTAGGATGGTGAAAACATACGTTCCTGATCAGCTATTAGCTGAATGGTTTATAAAGTCACTACTTCCAGCCATAACGGAAGATGTGGCCAAGGGGGGGGTCGTAACAGAGGAGCAAGTAATCGCTCGTGCTCAATATTTAGACTTAGTATATACTCAGTCTGGCACGCTCTACGACAAAATACCTGATGCCCCTAGACCTGAATTTTCAATTCCTCCCCCTCCTAAATCGAATATTGACTCTCATGCCGGAGATGGCGTGATTGGCACTGCAAGCGCGAAGTCGAGAAAGGCTTCACCTCAGAAAGCCCGTAAGACTTCAGATCGAAATGCCCATGACGAGATTCTTGCTTCGGAAGTAAATGCCATATCAGCAGATAAAGGCAAAGAAACCAATCAACCGGGAAGCAAGAAGAAGCAAAACAAAGGGAAGAAGAAGCAACAGGATGATCCGTCACCTGAAAAAACTTCTTCGAACTCTCCTGGGAAAGGGAAAAAGAAATGGCCCTGTATGATATGTGACGAAGATCACAAGACACCAGATTGTCCATACAAAGTTGAGCTCAAGAGATTCTTTAAAAGTCCAAAGAACCCGGCTGTGCTGACTGATCCATTTCCCAATCCAGGTCAAAATATGGTTGATAGTGGAAATGCTTCCCCGTCGCAAGTGTTGATGTTGTCAATCTCTAAGCAGCAAAATGATGCTTTGATTTTGACAAGGGGCAAAGATTACGGGAATCCGCAACTGTCAAACGAAAAAGGTAAAGATCAACCTAGTAGTTCGACAACGACTTCGTCAGAAGTTGTCCCACCCATAATGCCAGAATTAACGATAAAACCACCTAAGGGTGTAGTACACAAGTCGACATTTAATCCTCGTGCCAGAGCGGCGCAGCATTATAACATAGTAGAAGATTTGGCTCAATCGCCATCCGCTATGTCGACTCTAGAAGTACTACAAAATTGTCCATCCCAGAGGCAGGCATTGTTATCGGCAATAGGGGGGGTTGATCCTAAGGATTCCAATCTTGTGTCCTTTGATCACAAAGGGTATGACCCTCAGTTACCAGCTCAGCTAGCTTTCCTGATTCAAGTGAAGGCCCTCAACAAAACTGTTCACAGAACAATTATTGACGAGGGAGCATCGACATGTATTATGTCAATGAGCTGCTGGAAAACACTAGGGTCACCAACCTTGTCGAGATCTTCGACAACACTAAAGGCTTTCGACGGTAGGACATATACCCCTTACGGTATCCTAAGTAACTTGAAAGTTGAACTAGGTGGAAAAACAGTAGAGATTGATGTTGAAGTCATAGATGGAAATCTAGATTACAACATCCTACTGGGAAGACCATGGATTTATGCCATGGCAGCTGTCGTGTCGACTTATTTTAGGAAGATCGCTTTCCCGTTTGAAGGAGGGATTACGGTCGTTGACCAACAGAACTTCCTCCTTAATGGTTCACAAGTTACGGGAAGCATTCCCATGATCCATGAAAGCGACCATTCAATTCAAGATATAGGAGTAGGCCTGTTGAAAGACCCCACGATGATGGGGACTTTCTCGCTACCAAATCATATGTACATAGGAAATGTACCATTGGTGGCCACCTGCAACATGATATCTTCCACGAAGGTCGCAAAAGACAAAGTCATCATGGATCGGGCAATGGTGTTACACCCGAGCCCAATCGAAATATTGTAGCAATCAATGTTTCAGGCATGGGAGGCGAGCCCAAATCAATGCTCGTCAAGCATTTGGGTAGACAGGTCAGGAGAATGTGGTACCCCTTTGGATCCTTGGTCACGAGTGCATGCAAGTGACGAAGGAATCCTGCAGTCAATGTTGATTGAGGGGGCACCATGGGATGATAACCACCATCGTTCCCTTCCTCAGGAAGATACTCAAGGCGACCTGTATCACCCTTCAGTATTTGAATTCCTAACGAATACTGTAAATACGGTGGATTCCGAGAGAAACCTATCCAATATAGAAGAAACTATAGCCATAAATATCTCGACCAAAACAAACATTGTAGAGAATATTTATGTCGGCAAAGGTTGTTCCCCTTCAGAACAAGAAATATATAAAGCTCTTTTCCGCGAATTTAGAGATGTCTTTGCTTGGTCATACGATGAAATGCCAGGCATTGACTCGAGTATCGTTGAACATGAAATTAAGATGTATCCTGATGTCAAACCAGTAAGACAACGGCTTCGGCAGGTGCACCCCAAGAAAGCCGCTGCCATTAAAGCAGAAGTTGAGAAACTTCTCCATGCTGGTTTCATCTACCCGGTTCCTCTAACCGATTGGGTATCGAATATTGTCCCAGTTATGAAAAAACAAGGAACAATACGAGTGTGCGTCGATTATAGGGATGTAAATCAAGCTTGTCCAAAGGACAACTACCCTACACCCTTCATCGACCAGATAATTGATGAATGCGCCGGATGTGAAATCTTTTCGTTTATGGACGGATTTTCCGGGTATAATCAAATTAATATCCGCCCACAGGACCAGTCAAAGACTGCATTTATTTGTCCGTGGGGCACATTCGCTTATCGAAAATTACCCTTTGGTTTAAAGAACGCAGGGGCGACATTTCAGAGAGCAATGAATTATGCTTTCCATGACATCAAGAACATCGTTCAACCTTATCTCGACGATCTTCCGGCTCATTCGCAAAAGCGGACTGATCATCCGCAACATTTAAGAGCAATATTTCTACGTTGCCGACACTACAAGATAAGACTCAATCCGCACAAATGTGTGTTTTGCGTCAGTTCTGGTCGTTTACTTGGCTTTATAGTCTCCAAGGATGGGATTCGTCTCGACCCTTGCAAGGTGCAAGCAATCATTAATTTGCCTCCACCTTCGAACTTGCTTCAGATTCAGAAACTCCAAGGGAAAGCAAACTTTCTGAGGAGGTTCACTCCAAATTACGCAGAACTTGCTAAAGGTTATACCCGTCTCCTGAAAAAGGATGTACCTTCCGTCTGGGACCAGGTTGCACAAGCTTCCTTTGATGCTTTGAAAGAAGCGCTAGTCAAAGCATCATTAATGTACACCCCAGACTATCTAAGGGACTTTAACTTGTATTTGGCTGCAGCAGATACGACCATAGCAATGGTTTTAGTTCAAGAAGTAGATGGAATTGAACACCCTATATATTATTTAAGTAAAAACTTAAATGATACAGAAAGTAAATATTCTCATGTTGAAAAGCTAGCATTAGCGGCTGTTCATGCGATACAAAGATTTCGGCATTATGTCCTCTTTAGGAAGACCACCGTATTGTCAGATTGCAACCCCATGACTTATATACTATCGCGACAGTTGCTTGGGGGCAAATATTCAAAGTGGATAGCTATCCTTCAAGAGTTTGATCTGGAATTTGTGAAATCCAAATCAAAGAAAGCTTTAGTTTTCGCAGAATTATTATGCAATCTCCCATCATCGTCCAACGATGAAACGTCCAAAGAATCGATCGTGGACGAAAGCTTGTTTCTGATATCAGCAAGTGATGAGTGGTATGGAGATATAATAGTTTATCTCCAAACCCAAAAGTTTTCGCCAGACACCTCTCACTCAGAACAAAAACGCATTCGATACCAAGCAAAAGACTACATAATCGTCGGTGATACGCTTTACCGTCGTGGTGTCGATACGGTCCTGAGAAGGTGTCTCACCCATGAGGAGGCCGAAAAAGCCCTGAATGAATGTCATTCAGGCACCTGTGGGGGGCATCAATCTGGATATGCTACAGCACAAAGAATCTTACGAGCAGGATACTTCTGGCCAACCATGTTCAAAGATTGCATAACCGCAGTTAGAAGTTGCCATGCATGTCAGATTTTTGATAGCAAAACCAGAAGACCCCCCGCTCCTTTACAGCCAATAATAGTTGTGGGGCCTTTCGCCAAATGGGGCATCGATTTCATGCAATGTAACCCCACCTCGACCGGGGGGCATGGGTATATTATAGTCGCAGTTGACTATTTTACCAAATGGGCCGAGGCGATGCCTACATTGGATAACACTGGTGAAACAGCAGCCCTATTCTTTTTTAATCATGTAGTCGCCAGATTCGGCGTACCACGGGCCATAGTAACAGATCATGGATCGCATTTTCGCAATCACATGATGGTTGAATTAACTGCCAAACTAGGATTGTCTCACGACAGCTCTACTCCGTACTATCCGCAAGCTAACGGACAAGTTGAAGCGATCGACAAGGTCCTGAAGCGCATGCTGCAAAGGATGGTGGGGGTTCACAAAAGAAGATGGCATTTGATCCTGTACTCGGCTTTGTGGGCCTACCGAACATCGGTGAGGAATGCCACTGGGTTCACACCGTTTCAACTGGTGTATGGCCTGGAGGCGATCCTACCAATCTAGTGTGAAATTTCGTCCCTTAAACTCGCAATTGATCTCCTCCCCGGAACCTCAGAAGAAGAAGCTCGTTTCTTGGAGTTAATCCAGTTGGATGAAACCCGTCGTGATGCCGCTTTGGCTAACGAAGCCCATAAGAAACAAGTCAAGGCGCAGTTCGACAAAAATGTCAAACCTCTTGTCTTCTCAGAAGGGGATTTGGTCTTGCTTTATGACCAAGAATCTGATAAATTGGGAGCTGGGAAATTCAAGTCCTTATGGATGGGCCCTTATATTGTTAAAAGTGTATTAGCAAAAGGTGCCTACGAGTTGGTAGATTATGACGGAGTTCCACTGGCGCAACCCCGCAACGGGTTGTACCTTAAGCGTTACTATGCCTAATAGTAACCTGTATGCTTTTGTTACATTTTTGTTTTCGCTAAAGCGTTTGTTCCGGTTTAAGTAATCCGCTTTTTACACTTATTGCAGATGTCAAATCCATTGGAACCGTGGGTTGGATATGCTGACGGAGCGAGTCGTAGTTCGAGGAACCTATCCTCTGCAGCATGGGCCATTTTTAACCCAAGCGGCGAGTTAGTGAGTTTCAGGGGGGTATGTATTGGTCAATCAACAAATAATATCGCTGAGTATAGCGCGTTGATAGAGCTCCTCTCTGATGCCATCACCCATGGCATACGCCGGCTAGTCGTCAGGCTAGACTCACAGCTCGTGGTACTACAGCTCAATGGTACTTACTCTGTCCGAAATCCAGCTATTTATCGCAAGTTCCTAAGAGTTAAAATCTTGGAAAGACAGTTTGATTTTATCCAATATCAACACATTTCCAGAAACTTAAACACATTAACCGACTCATTAGCAAACTATGTGTTAGATAGACATCTGCAAAATTGATAAAAAGAGAAGCATCATCGATGTTTCATACATGGATCACATAAAAACTGGAATAAACCCCGAAAATCAAAAATATACATAACTGTTTACGGTTTACATATAATGTTCTGTAACCAAGACAAAATCGGTCATATGACCCCAAAACTCAAAAATGGCTGGGGGGCACCCTAGCCTAGTGATGCTCATGAAAACATGCCACGGCCTGTGCGATCATGCGCAGAAGATGAGACCATCGTCTAGGAACACCAGCAGTATGTCGCTGCAGTCGCAGAGGCAACTCGTCAATCCGTACATCCGGAATCCCGAAGGTAAGACCCTCGACCTATTCCTGCACAGCTGCAAGAGTCTCGGCCAAGTCAAGGTCACGGAGAATAGCTCTCCCTGGAGCCTCCCCTGCTGGGGCAGCGGCCGGAACTCCCGGACGAACTGCTGGACGGACGGGGCCCACATCTGCATGCACACATGAGTTTGATTAGAGTCTTGATAGAATAAAGCACAGGGACATTATAAAGAAAAACAGTAAACAATGATAAGGTCAAAATATTTACCGAGATCACCCCACTGCTCGCCATCCGGTAGTACCAAATCCGGATCACCTCGGAAATCCATGCCAATATATGGATACTCGGAAGAAGCCATATCCTGCCGCTCGAACCACCTAAAGAAGGCATCAGTGAAAGTAATCTTGGATTGACCTGCATGTCTAGCCATGTGGTTAACCCACCTCTGCATGCGTGGCTCAGTAGGAGATGGCAAGTCGAGGACAATGTACTGAGGTTGCATCAGGGGTATCTTCTCCAAAGCGAAGGCAGTCAAAACTGAACCGAAGCCAAAATTCTTCAGTCTCCTGTCCTTTACTTTGGTCAACTGGTTTTTCATCTGAACCAGTACTGCATCACACCAGTTAAAAACTTTCGGCTCAAGACATTCCAGGGCATGCTGCACATATGACCTGTTGGCAACATGAGGGGATGCACTACCGGCCATCCTACAAATCGTGTACAGAATAGACCTGAGAGACCTGTCAGTGACATCACAGATAGAAATCTTGCCATCTCTGCTCGGCTGAGATCCCTCCCTGCAATATTGACGGATATAATCTTTCACGGAATCACTCCCTCGGGCCGAACCGGACAAGGAAATGGGGGCACCCCGCCTTGACAACCCAGTCAAGAAGTAAATGTCCACTATGGTCAAAGGGATGGACTTGCCCCTAATCTGGAACACTTAGTTAACAGGATCCCAAGCGTCAAGAAGGTACTGCAGTAAACGTGTATGTGCCCTCATGCTAGATATGCGGAAGAATTTTAGCAAGCCACAGTTCCACAACGCGCTCACGGTAACAGGATCATGGAGGGCAATCATGTCCTCCTCTTCATGCTCTCGTTCTCGCCACGTAAGAGTCATTCTGCTCCAATAAACTCTGCAAAACAAACAAGAGGAGGAGTAAGATCCCTGACTCAGTAAGAAAATGGCAAAAATCTCATGAAAAAGAGTGCAACCAAGAAGTTTTCTGCGCCCAACGCAGGTAGAGAAGGGTCTACCTGCGTTGGGGAACAAACTGCCTTTGAAAAAGAGGACCCCCAATGCAGGTTTCGATATAGGGCACCTGCGCTGATGGCAGAGCGCCCTAGAGAAACCCCAGGGGCTCATGGGGGTAGGAAAACAAACATGAAACTGAGAAATAAGACCATGAAAAGATAGAGCTAGGGTTTAGCTCCTACCTGGTGAAAACGGCGCTGAAAATCGTCCACAAAATCTCCCGGAATCAGCTGGTGAAAAATCAAGAGGAAGAGGCACCTCCAAAGCTACAACAAACCAAATGCACATGAAATGGTAAAATAAGAGGTAAAAACATCTTTTAATTGCTTTTTACGTAGTTCAAAGTAAAATATTAGTATTTTCACTTCATATTATCCGTTTCTAACAAAGTTTGTTGCAGCAATTGATGAAAACAGTACTATCTCTTAAAAGAAAAAAACTAGTCATGGTGAAATATGAATTTGACCTTATCAAATGAGCAGTTTTGGCAAAGTTCATGCTCGTTAAAAAATAAACGCAAGATCCGAGCAGTTTTAATGCGGAAATTCATGCTCGTTAAAAAATAAACATAAGCTTGTGAGCAGGCTTCCCCCAGTGTTCAAGCTCATTCAGAAAAAATGAACTGGTAAATAACCATTTGAGACCGTAAATTCATCAGCCACAAGAGCCTTGGTCGTGTTTGTGCACCGTCACCTCCACTTTGCATTTGGCCGATCATTCACATCCACTTGATTGTTTACCTATTTTGAGGAACAGCTGCGAAGAGTGATCTCACCTAGCCATCCTTGTAATACTGCCGTGATTGGAAAATTCCAACCTGTACCTGGAATCTGTTGCTATCCCTGTTTATCACTCGTTCCTCAAAAGACGAGTCTTCTTTGAGCTCTTTTCACTGACTCGTAAAATATGAAAAGTTTGCCGAGTTTTGGCCTTCCAGCTCGTTAAAAGGACCGGAAGAGCTATCCCTCCTCTAGATTTTAATCTTTTTGGACCTGAGGGATTATTGCACAAAAAGATCGAGCGCTTGTCTAGTTCGGCTCGATAAAGATATCGAACATTCATCCCTTCTGTATTGTTTTATACTTTTTCAGACTTAAGGGATTAGATGACGAAAAAGGACCCCTGGAGTCTACTTTATGTACACTTTTCAGACTCTCTAAAAATGAAAAGGACCGAGTTGTCTTTGTCGCTGGGCTCGTTAAAAATATTAGATAGCGACAAACTTGTCTTTGGACGAGAACGAGTTTCCCTATCGCTAGGCTCATTAAAAACATAGCGATGGGCTTGCCCAAAGGGCAGGTTATAGATCAAGCATATGTTATCCTCCTCAAGCTTGACAAAAATAAAGAGGTATTGGTCAGAAATGACTGGGGAAAAATTGGGAAGAACCTCAAAGCTTAATGGTAGCAAGTCGCTCTTGAACATGACACTTTGGCCTCCGTAAATATCGGGTTGGGTTATTATCATTCACCGGTCCCTTCACCATGGTATTGCCATACCATCCATACATGGGGTAATGCTACCGATCCATCACTTCAGTGTCGTTATATGTTCAAGAGATGTCGTTCAGAAAGTGTCAACCGGGTCCCATCCACTACCATACATCATCTTTCATCCTTCCATGACCGCCACCCTGAATCATATTTCACAGATCGTTTTCACCAATCATCACTAACTCCGTTCCGTGTCACTGATGTGGGATTCATTAAGGCCCTCCTTTGACGGATCACTTCTTGTCGACATCAGCTCATTATCCAAGAAGTTGATCTAGGAACACCCCCTCAGTACTTTGAAGCTTGCATGCCTCAATGGCAAGTTTCTCACTCCCGGCGATAGGTATACATTAATGACCTTCGACCAGGAGACTTTGCGTGGTGTTCGACGTCAGATCCTATATTCACACCACGTGAATTGTGCTGCGGTACCTTGAGGGTCATCATCATTATCGGTGATTCCTCTCGCGCTTGTTAACAATTTACATTATTGACTGGTAATCAAGCGATGTCTTTCCATGTTCGACTTCAAGAAATTCTCACATGGATCGGCTTGTACTAAAGTGAAGATCGGACAAGTTTGAATACCCCGGATCTAGTTTCATCCATCCGGGCCGCGATATATATTCAGGAGATAAAAACATAGACATGTGCAGCAGATGATCATCCTACTAAAAAAGGATGATAATTAAAAGCAGAGAATTATCAGTCTATTATCAGACGATCGTCTGTTTATGTACAACAAATGTATTTATAAAGCTGAGCATGGGAAATGCCCGCCTCAGCTAGATCATGAAAAGAAAGTATGAAAAGATAATGTATCGTATTGTATTTTGTTACAGGTCACCTCCCGGCGATTGAATGAACTTCGGACCCTCCTAATAAAGCATTTCACCCGATAAATGACCTCATACTTTAGGGGGCAACTGTTATAGACATTTTTGTGCCTTACAGCATAGAGCATGAAATGTCAATAAACTAAGGGATCCAAAGTCCCTAAACATGTTGTTCTTACCCTTAGAGGAACAAGGTCAGCAAACCACAGCACTGCAAATTAGTTCTCCACTGAAAAACACTCAAAAACAGGTCAGTTTTGGATCATTGCAGCTGCTCCACTAGGCATCTGCGCTGCATAGCAGGTACAACAAAGGCTACCTGCGTTGCATAGAAAGTAGGACAAAGGATACCTACGCAGGGCGTACTTGGACATGTGGAGGAATCTTTTTCTCAAAGTGCCAGTGCCCAGGAAGCTTCCAAAGAGGCACTTGATCATAAGATTCGCCTAATGATGAGTTAAGAGCTTCTAAAACTCCAAGTGGAAGGCAGAAACTCTGAGTGAAGGACTGAAGAACAACTGGAGTTGAAGAGGACAACAAGTCACACATCAAGCTGACTTATCTTCACTCCAAAACTCTATATAAGGATCTCATCCCATGGGATCAGAGAGGGCGGAATTTTGTGCAAAGAATTGCTGTTGGTTTACAGTTGTGAGCATTGGGTGATTGCTTGAGGGAGGTGAAGAAGAGATTTCTCTCCGTCGGGAAGGTGATGCTGGATTGGACCTCTCATGGTTGTATCACCGCCTGAACCTTACTTCCATATATTAATAAAGCATTTGAGGTTCTTCTATTCGCATGTGTTTCAATGATGTATTGTCTTACTTGCGTATTTGATTTATGCTAATCCTTGAATCAGTTATGAATGCATGCCTCTTGTAGTTTCCTCTTCTTGTCTTATTTGCAGGATCTCGTGTAGCTGGGCCCGTGAAAAGACTTGGAGCTGGGAGCAAGCGGCAAACAAAGGAGATTGGATCGACCATTTGCGCAAGACATCGGTAAGTGGGTCTCTCCATTTTATCTCTTGCATGTCATAAAGAAGAAACTTTAGATAGCTTTGCTTTCAGCTGTTGCTAAGGAACTATCACCCTTAGAGTGGGTTAGGGTCATTCCGAGTTGGATACTCTCCCCCACAACATGGAGGACATACATTCTCGTCATTTATGAACTTTTTCTCTTTTCTTATCTTTCATCTTGCCCTAATTTGCTTCCTGATTTTTGTCATTTCTTCAGAGATTAAATTTTCATCATCTTTCTATAATGAAGAATTAGATTTGTTTTCAATAGTTATACTAGTCTTCTTTCTTTTGCTTCTTCTGACATTATCTTCTTTAGGTGACTCTGGTGCTTCTTGGAAATGGTTTCTAATAAGGAAATTCTTCCAAGTTTCTCCTATGCATTTTAAATGAAACTCAATCAATACCTTTATCAACCCATGATGATACATGGTTGTATCTATGAACTCTATCTTCTTTTACACATTTGAGGCCATCCTTCTTAAACTATTTAGTAGGAAGAAAGGAAGATTGATTTCTCCATTTTCTAAGAAATTCATCAGTAAATGGATATGGTAGACATACATGCAACCAAATCTCCCCTCATAGGTGATAAATTTCTGTAATATCAAGAGCATGTTCCTCCACTTACTTTTAAGAGATGAAATGGGAATTCCTTTTCTAAAAACAGAGACATCACTACCTGGGTTTTTGAGTATTACTTTCCATGATTCACTGTGGAACTCCTTGTTTTTGAACCATCTTTCACCATGCCTTGGAAGTTTTGTAGCTTTGGTTATGAATGAATTAGTCACTACAAACTTAATATCTCTAATTTCTACCTCTGTGCCATCAAAACATCGAGCAAAGGATTTTGTAATCTCCTTATGAAAACCATCAAATTGCTCGATGGATTTAAGTCATCCAGCTTTCTGCAACATTTCTTGGAGTTGTGGGTATTCTTGCATGTGCTTTAATCCTATCTATTTTGATATGATAATTATCCCCATGCCTTCTACTACGCAGAGTTATCAAACTTCAGAATTACCCTTCCTAGTTTTATGAAATGAATTGACTGTGAATATGGTGAAAGGAACTGCGGGTTTATATGAAATAAGTAGATGGTAGGGGTTTTGGAGAAACGTGGACAAGTATTTCATATCATAGTCATGACTTTTAATAACAATGAGGGATTTAATTATGGATTATTATGTGACAAAATATGTAGGATGTGGCGGATATGTAGTATGATGGAGATTGTAATCAAATCAAATGATGATTCGCCAAGGAAACATATGAATATCCATATTATATATGCTTTATGTTTTAACCTTGCTATTTAAAATAAATTTTTTCACTTTACCTTTTAGAACTTAACCTTTTCATTTGTTTTTTTCTTTGATGTTGATCCATAGATATCCTTTTAGCATATTGGTCTTCAAAAACAAGATTCTTCATTCCCCTGCAATCATCATTTGTTTGGAAGTTGTATAATTATGTCAGAGCTGTTGAATGAGATATAGTTGTAGAATCAAATTAGTTTCAGACTGGAATCAACTGCAGAAAATGATAAAAATGAGGTATGGCTATGGAACATGAATTTGAAATGAAATGGAAATGGAATATGATAGTGAAAGGGAATGAATGTGAAGTGAGATGGAATGAAACTGTAAAATAAAATAAAAATTGGGTGAGATGGAATGAAATGAAATGAATTTGCAGATTAGGAACTGAAAATAAATGTAGCTTTATGTCACTACTATTAGAGAAAGAAAATGGAAAATATAGGATGTCAGAAATATTTGATTTTCACCTGTATTTCCTATATAAGTATGCCAATGAACAATTGGTTTTCATACTTATACATTTTATTATTATTATTATTTTTTATGTTTTTATTTTTATTTTATAGATATATATATATACACAAAGAAGCTAAGTTAGTGGAGAAGAAGAATTCTTGTTCACCAACTTCATTTTAGTGTTATCTTGTAAAATTTTGACAAAATCCTCTCTTGAAATTGGCTGATGATATATCTTTAACTGATGACCATTCACAAGAAGAGGTACCATCCTTTCATCTATTGTCCTTATTCTCATTGCTCCATTATTAAAGAATTCTTGAATCTCAAATGGCCCAAGCTAATGAATATGAAACATTCCTTGAAAATCTTTGAATTTTGAATCGAACAAAAGTGCCCAATTCCCTACTTGAAACTTCTTCTCCTTGATATAATTATCATGCCATTTTTCCCTTTGCTGCTAGACTAAACTAGTTCTTTGAACTACATCTTGCCTAATTTCATCGAGCTCATTGAGTTGCTCCAATCTATGTTTCTGTGCTTCTGATAAATCAAGTCCCAATTGGGCTGCCATCTTGAAGGTTCTGATTTGAAACTCTATAGCGAACAAGACTTGTTTCCCATAAACAAGCTCATAGGGAGTATGTCCTGTTCTATTCCTCCATGTAGCTCTACAGGCCCATAAGGCTTCAGGAAGCCTTTCTGCCCAATCTCTTGTGTGTAGATGTATAGTCTTAGTGAGAATTCCTTCAATCACTTATTGGTAGATTCAACTTTACTATTTTCTTGTGGATGGTAAGGAGTAGACTTTCCATGTTTGATCTTGTATTCTTGCACAAATCTTTCCACCATTTTAGATCTAAATTGAGATCCTTGACCTGTCACAATTTCTCTTAGAACACCAAAATGAGTGAAGATGTCCTCAAAAAGAAAATTAACTACATATTTTTCATTAGCAAAAGGTAATGCTTTAGCCTCTACCCATTTGATGACATAGTCAGTGCATACCAAAATATACTTGTTTTTTTTAGATGGAGGATTAATTGGTCCAACAAAATCCAAGGCCCATTTTTCAAAAGATTCAATGAGTACCTAAGTTTGTAGTGGCATTTCATATGGAGTAGGTTTTCCTACCCTTCGACAGCTATCACGCCTTTTGACATATTCTTTGGCATCTCTGAGGATGGCGGGTCAATAATATCCTAAATGAAGGATTTTATAGGATGTCCTTTTGTCAAAAAAGTGTCCACCACAAGGTTCATCATGATATGCCTTAAGAATTTTAGGCATTTCATCTTCTTGAACACATCTTCTCATCATGAGATTTGGACCTGTTTTATATAATTCATTAGTAATCCATGAGTAACTTGCACTTTCTTGAATGATTTTTGCTTTATCCTTAGGAAACAAATGTGAATGTAATTTTCCTATGACTAAGTAGTTGGCAATATCTGAAAACCAAGGGATCTGAGTAGTTATTGCAAAAAGATATTCATCAAGAAATTTATCTTCAACTGGAGTGTCATCTTTGATATTTTGAATTCTAGTCAAGAAATTGGAAACTGTGTTTTGTTTTCCAAGTCTATCTAGAACAGTGATGTTGAATTCTAGTAGGAGTAATAACCAACTTGTAACTCTGCCATTAGTAATAGGTTTATTCATTAAGTACCCAATTGTAGCATGATCTTTATGAACAAAGGTTTCATAGCCTATTATGTAATGTCTAAACTTATTGATAGCATGAAAAATAGCTAAGAATTCCTTTTCAGTTACGATGTAATTTAACTTAGTGGGAGTCAAATTCTTTCTTGTGTAATAGATGGAATAGGGGATCAAATCCTCTTGTCCTAATACAGCTCCAAGAGCTGTATCTGAAGCATCTGTTGAAACGTGAAAAGGTAGTTTCCAATTTGGACCTCTTAAGATGGGTGCTTCAGAAATTTTTTCTTTTAAAGTCTCAAATGCCAATTGAAAATCATTATTCCAATTGAATTCACAATCTTTGGTGAGTAATTTGAAGACTGGGGATGCTAGTTCAGTGAAATTTTCTATAAACCTTCTATAGTATCCTGTAAATCCTAGAAAACTTCTAACATCCTTTTGAAAACTTGGAATTGATAATTTAGAGATGACCTCAACTTTAGATTTATCAACCTTAATTCCATCTCCTGAAATGTGATGTCCTAAAACAATCCCTTCTGTAAACATCATAAAACATTTTTCATGGCTTAGTGAAAGGTTTGCTTCCTTACATATTTTAAGAACTTTTTCCAAATTTTCTAAAGCTTCTTCAAATGTGTTCCCATAAACTATAAATTCATCCATATACACCCCTACAAAATAATGTATTATACCAGAAAAAATTCCTAGTACTACTCTTTGGAATGTTGCAGGTGCATTGCATAATCCAATAGGGAGTACTTGGTAGGCATAAGTTCCCCATGGACAAGTGAATGTTGTTTTATCTTGATCTTTAGGTGCTACCTAAATCTGATTGTAACCACTAAAACCATCCAAAAATGAGAAATACTTCTTACCTTCTCATGTATCTAACACTTGATCTATAAAGGGAAAAGGAAAATGATATTTTAGGGTAGCTTTATTCAATTATGGATATTCAATACATACCCTCCATTTACCATTATTTTTAGGCACAATCACTAGAGGAGAAACCCATTGGCTGTCTGAAATTTGGTAAATGAAGTTTACATTTAGCAATTTTTGCAACTCATCTTTCACAATTTCTCTAAGATTTGGATTCATCCTTCTTTGAGGTTGCCTGATAGGTTTACAATTTTCCTCAATGTAGATGTGATGTATACAAGTCTTAGGACTAATTCCTTTCATGTCACTGTATTCCCATGCATGTGCAGAAGAATGTTGTTGTAATGTTTCGATTGGCTTTTCCTATTTTAAATTTTTCAAGTTATTGTTTATGTTCAATTTTTTTCCTGGAAAGATTTCAACTATAGAGCTACCAAATTCTTCCATAGAATAAAGAGACATCTTCCTAGATGACAAATATTCAATATTGGATTTTTCTTCAAATTGATCATCTTCATATTCTGGAGATGATTCAAAATTTTCCATTATATTTAAGATTTGACTATCTTCACTAATGGTTGAAATAGTAAAGAGAGGCTGAATATCATTTTCATTATCAATCTATTCTTTTTCATCTATACCTGTGATTGTTCTTGCTGGAGGATATACAGTGAATTTCTTAGTTAAATTAGCATCATACATATACATATAACCAGATCTACAGCTAATGAAAGCATCAACTGTAGCCAGCCAAGATCTTCCTAATATAAGTGGATGTCCTTCTAGATTGTTCATTGACATTAAGATCATAAAATAAACAGGGTACTCCCAAGAGTATAAGGACACTGAAATATCTTCTAACACACCATCTGGTTTGATTACAGGTCTATATTTCAATTGTAGTAATGTAGGTGTATCAAGAAGATTAGGAAGTTTGAGTTATTCCATGTTTTATTTGCTCATAACGTTTATTGCTACTCCTAAACCAATCAATGTATTTGTAATTTCAACTCCATTGATATGTGTTTTACAACAGGACTTCCTAGTTCTAAATATTTTTGTATGGCAATTTTTCCCATCATTATGTTTGCTATTTTTCCTGCCAATTGAATTCTTTTTACTTCTTTTGTTTTTCTTCCTAGTTTTTGCATGCTCAATTCCTTCATTGTTTTAGCTAGAATTGGAATCTCCTTAATGGCTTGTAACAAAGGAATTTTGATACAAACATTTTCCAATTCATCTAGAAAATCATAATTAGGGAACATAATATGCTTTTATACCCCTCTATCAACTTGTAATCTTTCAAGAAAAGGAGGTGTAGAAGTGGATACTGGTGGTTTCTCTATGATAGGAGTTGAGTTTATTGGTTCTTTTTGTTTTTCATTTTTAGTATTATGGTTTTGAAGAGATGTTCCTTCAAAACTTTTATTTCATTGTAGAGAATCTTCCTGAGAATTGTCTTGCTCTTGATAAACTACAGAAGGCTTTTCCTTTTCTAATATCTTACCAAATCTCAGTTGGACATAATTGAGATCTAAAGGAGTGATCATATAAGTTGGAAATTGATGTCCTTCCACCATATAGGTATTCTGAGGATTTTTATTATTGGGGTTTGGTAATGGTTGGGCAGGTAACTGATTTGGTATCTATGGGAATGGCAGTGAAAGTTGAGGGTTTTGGTTTTGAAGTTGGTGTTGTTGATTTTGTTGAGAAATTTGTTGGGGATGATCGTTTGGATATGAAGGAGGATATTGATAGTATGGAGAGAATCTTATATATGTATTTTTCATTCCTTGAGTCCAAGGTTTATATTGAGATTGACATTGAAGCCAAGGTTGCTGCCAAGAATTCCAATTTGGTGGGGGCTGAATATACATTTGGTTATTAAAACCCTGGTTTTATTGCCCCTACCAAGGTCTTCTAGAGACAAAGAAAAGAGATTCTGTTGGATTTGAAATTGTTTCCTCTTGAAAAATAGCCTTAAGACCATGAATTGAAGCACAACTTTTAGTCTCATGGTTTTCTAAACAAATCACACAAGTCTCTATGATTTTTGCATCCAAAAGGAATTCTCTTAAAGAATGCTTCTTTCTGCATTTGGGATAGAAAATAGCTAAAACATCGGTCTCGGCTTTCTGCTTGTTTTGTAACTTAAGGGTGTCTATCTATTCACTAAGGCTCCTGAGAATCTCTGTTTTAAATTCATCAAGCATGTTTCCAATTTCTGCCTTACTCACTGATCCAGTTGTAGATTTATTCACTCTAAGAAGAGAAGGATCTCTTGGACCTTTCCCAGTTTTGGACTTTCCTCTTTAGAGATGAACACATAATTTTACAATGTCACTTAATGGGAGTTGAGAGATATCTCCCTTCCCCATCATGTTAAGGATGTCTATCCACTCATCTCTAATGACTTTTAATAAAACAACTTTTAAAGTATCTTGATCTAAGTTATCCATCTTTGCTCTTTTTAAGTTTTAGTTTAATCATTCAATTAAATCCTCCAAATTTTCATCCTCTCTTTGCATCATTTTAAACACTTCATCTTTGTGATTGATAGGCACACAATAATCCAAATACCTGCCCAAAAATACTTTCTTCATGTCATTCCATGTTCTAATAGATTGAGTGACCAATCCCATGAACCATTTTAAAGCATCTCCTTTGAATGTTGAAGGAATCTATTTGATTTTTTGAGAGTCTTGTAAATAATAATAAATTCTGAAGAAGACTTCAAATTCAAATAAAAAGGTTTCAGGATCTTCACTTTTTAATCCATGAAAATTTGGCAGGACAGAAGGTGAGATATTTTTCATTGTGGCATCTATTTCTTCATCAGCTATAGGGAATCAAAAAGAATTATCAGTTTCCCTATTTCCTCTACCTCCTCCATTATTTCATCTACCTCCTCTTCCTCCTCCAAATAGTGAAAATTCTCCATCCTCTCATTCTTCTTCTCTTCCTACCATTATAGTTCCTTTAGAGTTAATATAAGATTCAACATGCAAGGTCAATTTCTCTTCCTCGGGTTCCTCTATCAATTGTATATGGAAGAAAGGTTCTACTTCTCCCTCTCCATTGGGTATTCTTAATTCTTCAACTAAAATATGTTCCCCTGTAGAGGTGAAAAAGGCTACTCCTTGTGTTGGAGATCCAAGATTTTCTTCCTATAAGACTGTCTCAGTGGATGAAGTAGGAGATCCTCTTGATTGGATTTCTAACCTTAGAACTTTAGGAGGTCTATGGCTAGGAATATGATTTTGAGATGGAGGTGTGTATCTTCTTAGCCTTGGTGGAGTAAGTGTGTTGTAGGAATTAAACTCTTGCCTCTAGCTATGAATCTACCCCTAGAGTCTCTTTCTCTATGCATATCATTTTTTTGGATGTAAGAGATGAAGTTACCTAATTACACTTCTCCAGAAACGACACCAAAATGTTTAGTCAATTTAGTGTCCTAAATTTCTTGCATAATTTATCAATCAACATTTGTAAACTAATGAAGTGTGAAGCACTATATGTGCTTAGTTAACTATTCTCTTACTTCATTGTTTTGTATTTTATGTTTGTTTTGGGGGTTTCTGTTCTTTGATGTCTAAGAATGTACAACCTGAAACTATGAGAAAATTTAAGTGGATCTAATGAATGTTAAAGGAAAGGAAAGGTTCCTAAGTTAATATAATTTCCTAAAAATGGACCAAGAACTATTGGCTAGTTAGAACCTAATAAGAAGGCAGAGCATCTACCTTATCTTACAATTAGTCCTAATCCATGGATCGAACTCTTAAAACCAAGAGTGATATTGATGCAGAAGGTAACTCAGTAATTGCATTCATTTAAACATTCAACCATTACATTTTGGAATATGATTAAATCAATCTCCTTGAAATGATTTTTTGGAATATTAGTGATGCAACTAGCTAAGGACATGAAAGCAGAAAAAAGGTAAAAGCATGTAAAACTAACAATGTACTAAGTAAATGCAATTACTGTGTCAATTAGATATTTAACCATTTAAGTTAGGATTATCATCATTTTGAAATGGTTTTTGAAAACATCCTTTAACACAGTTAATTAACAATTTTGTTCTGAGAGAATGAATGACAAAACAGTAAGAAAACTAAGCAACTGTGTATTCTTATTACTTCAATCTTAATTTGGTTTGGAAACAAAGTCATTTTTTCCATGAAATATATTAGAAGAACAAGGTTGCACAATTGTGATTTTATCCTTACACTATTGGTTAAAAACTGAAATGAAATATCATTCTAAATTAGAAAACAAACTTGTTGAAAACAAAGTAATAGAAATTAAAACAACAAATGAAAAACCTCCTTCAATGTAGGGTCCCTTTGCAACTGATGTGGCTAGAATTCTAGCTAGTTAAGGATGCACTTTAAGCCATCATTGACAACAAGAAGTTTGTATTATGAACAAAATTAAGTCTAGATACAGAGTATCAACAAAATCACTAAACTTAACGTAATTCCTTCTAACTTCTAACTACTTCTCAGTTCCATGCAACTGATATTTATAGGAAAATAATTGTTTATGAGAAAAACTTGCTACAGGTGGCTAATTTGAATTAAATCTAACATGACCATTTATTAGAAAAACTTGCTACAGGTGGCTAATTCGAATTAAATCTAACATGATTGTTTATGAGAAAAGCTTGCTACAGGTGGCTTAATTCAAATTGTAATCAAACTATTTGAATTTCTGATCAGCTACAGGTGGCTAATTCAAATTAAATCTTCAATAGAACTATTAGACTCTTGATTAGCTATGAAAGAGAAAATCAAGAGTCCTACTACTTATATATAATGTATTTTCACTTGATCTTTGACCATGACCTTAGGCTTGCTTTTCTGTCGATCTGGGCCAAGTGAATAGTATAGAATCCATGTGGAGATGATTCTTGAAATGCCCATGTGGCCCAGTTCTTTATTTCACACCTGGAACCTGCTAAACCATGAGAGTAGCTATGGAATCCACAGTTACCTGAAGAATAGGCAGTGTTCTATAGCTAATTTGAAAAAAATCTATTCAAATAGAAAGAACATGAAAATATAATATGGTGATAATTTTAATGATTTACCTAAGATAAAACCTAGCATTTATCATTGATTGGGTCTATATTCTTATGATAAAATGAGAGAAAAAGGTGAGAAAAAAATGGAAAGGAGAGGGTAATTCTGAGGTTCAACAAATACAAGGGCCTTGCCATAGGAAATCAAATTTACCATGTTTACCCTTTTCTTCTCTTTTGGAATCCCATTTGAGTACTTTTTCACCTATGTATAAATCATCAGCTTTGGTTTTCTTGTCAAATTTTTTTTTTTTTTTTATCTTGGATCGCTTGGGATTTGACATAGACTTCTTCCCTGGTTTGTTCCAAATGTATTGTCTGATTTATCCTCCTTTGGATATCATTGGATTCTACCTGTAGTTCTTGAATCATTTTCATCACTGGTACTCTTAAGGAGGATGGAAAACAACATCCATTCCATATACTAGTTGATAAAGAGATGTACCAATGCACTTTTTTGTAGTGAGTCTATCTGCCCATAAGGCATTACCCAAAATTTTGTTCCAGGTCTTCGTATTGTCTTATAATAGTTTTTGATGATGTTAACAAGGATTTTTTTTTAGGATTATGCAAGTCCATTACATTGAGGGTAATAGGTAGTGGAATGGCCAAGGGTAATGTGATATCTATTACAAAATTCTACCATTTTCTTAGATTTGAAAGCAACAACATTACCAGTGATGAGGTTTTGTGGGAATCCAAATCTTGAATGGATATTGTTTTCAAGGAATGAGATGATTACAGAATCAGTGGCTTGTCTAGAAGGGATGGCTTCTATCCATTTAGTGAAGTAATCAATTGCTATCAAAATACATTTATGTTGTGCTAAGGAGGATGGGTGAGTTTCACCGGTGATGTCTAGACCCCATTGCTGAAATGGAATTTCTGTGGAGATGGGTTTGAGGGGTAATGCTAAGAGTTTCTTACTGCCTTCAAATATTTGGCATTTGTGAGAGGAAGTCACATATCTTCTGACATCTACAAAAAGTGTGGGCTAGTATAAACTTGCCCTTAAAATCTTATCAGTAGTTGTTTTATAGTATAGGTGTCCTCCACAATCTCCTGCATGAAATTCCTGGATGAATTTGTTAGCTTCATATTTTAATAAAAAAAAAATTAAAATGCCACCATTATCTTTCCAAAATAAAGCATTGTCTATGATACAATATTTTATTGATTTCATTTTCAAGAATCTAAATTTAGTTCTAGATAAACCAGGAGGAACTTGTAAATTTATTAAAACAAATATGATATATGTATACCAAGGTGAATATAAAAAAGCTTCACTGATCTGTGAAGTCGTCATCTCTTCTTAATCATCTATAATAGAAATGAAATTTATGTCTAAGGCTCGATAGTTCGATTCAGCCACGAGTTTGGCTAAACCTTGGCCTTTAATCAACATTGTATGCTTGATCTCAATGTCATATTCTAATATGGTGGCAATCCATTTGCCTCTTTTTCCATCAGGCCCATTGTGAGTTAGAATGCCCTTTACAACTAATTTTGGAACATATGCTATTATGTGAGAGTATAGAACATATACTCTGAAATTATGGATTTCACTAAGACAAGAGCTTGTTTTTCCATTATATTATACTTTACTGTAGCATCCCTCAAATCTTTACTAAAGAAAGTGATGGGTTTTTCATAACTCTCATCATTCTTTTGTAACAAGATTGTTGCAATAGTGTGTTATGAAGCAAATGAAAAAATCATGAAGCCTTTGTTGAAATTAGGACTTATGAGGACAGGTGTTTTAGTAAGGGCTTCTTTGATTGTTCCAAAAGACTACTTAGCCTCTATTTTCCACTTAATTGTTGAATCCTTTTTCAACATGTTATTCAAATATCTAATTAGTTCAGCTAAGTTACAAATGAATCTTCTAAGAAAAATTATTTTACCTAAAAATGATTGCAATTCTTTAATGTTCCTAGGATTACTGATGTTTAGGATTGCCTCTATTCTTGTTGGATCTATTCTAATGCCCTCTTTCAAAATTATGTGTCCTAAGAGTTTACCTTCTTCTAGCCCAAAGAGTGTCTTTTTGGGATTCAAAGAAATGCCAAATTTTCTACATTTAATAAAAACTCTTCTCAAATGATCTAGATGTTCATTATCTGATTTGGGAAACACTGTGATATCATCTTGGTAAACAACTAAAAATTCATGGATTTCTTTTGTAAAAGATATGTTCGTTGCTCTTTGGTATGTTGTTCCAACATTCATCAATCCAAAGGGCATTTTCAAATACATGAAAGTACCCCAGGGAGGGGTGAATGTAGTCTTTGCTTGATCTTCAGGTTGGACTAGGATTTGATTGCATCCAGAGAATCCATTGAGTAATGAAATTCTGGACGACCCAACTACCATATGGAGAATGTGGTCCATTTTGGGGAGAAGATAGTTATCCTTCAATGATGCCTTGTTCAAGTTTCTAAAATCAACACAGAGTCTGATTTCTCTTGTTTTCTTTCTAGTGGTGAATAAATTAGAGACCCAATCTAAATGTCTAATTGGTGCTACGATTTATGCCTCATACATCCTTTTTACTTATTTTTCTATCAATGGCATAAGAATGAGATTAATCCTCCTAATATTTTGTTTGAAGGGTTTCTAATCTTATTTTATGGGTATTTTATGTTGAATAATGATGGTGTCATAAGACTTGAGGTCTTCATAACTCCAGGCAAAGACATCTTGAAATTATTTAAACAGACTTATGTATTTCAACTTTTCAGCTAGAGGTAATGCTTTGGATAATTTAATGAGCTCAAGTTTTTCTTCTATTCCTATGTTACATTCTTCTATGTTTGATATTAAAGGCTCCATTTTTGGGTTTCTAGCTACATCATTTGAATCAAACAAATCTTCTAATGGGACTAATCCCTTAGGAAGAAATTTATTTTTAAGCTTTAAAATCTAAGAATCATCATTAACTATTTCTTCTATTTCTACTTTTTCTAAGTTATCTATTTCTACTTTAGTGAATTTAGTGGGTTTATTTACATCTACAACATTTATATCTATATCTCTATTTATGATGTCATCTATTGTACAATCAGTATCTATGTTACAGTTTTGGAATTCTCCCTCAAAATTCATAAAATTATAGATTTGAGAATCTTGTGAAGAAATTTTCCAATATTTTAGATTAGGTATAACAGGCACATGTCTTACCTCTGTAATGTACTGGTGATTGGGCTGAAAAGGTAATTAGCAAGTGCTAGAAAAAGTAGCCAGACTGTTACCTTGCATGTTCTATTTCCTAGGAATAGCAACGAAATCGATTTCAAGAAGTTCCTTAATCAGATCTAGAACAGTTTCTCTGTATTGGCTAAGTCTATGATTATTCACATAATACTCTCCCTTAATTTGTTTTATGATTAATTCCAAGTCTCCCATGATAGAAAATCTCTTGGCTTCAAGGTTTCTTACAATTTGTAATCCTAAGATCAAAGCTTCATATTCTGCAATGTTATTTGTGCATTTAAAGTTTAATCTAAAGGCATGACCTTTAGAATGATTTTTTTCCATGTTATGAATTCAAACTCCTGCAGCTGCTCCTAATTTGTTCATTGAACCATCAAAGTCTAGGTGCCACCTAGATTCATGAAATATATTATCACTGTTAGGTTCTTTATGTTCTTGTTTTACGATTGTGTTATTGTCTTTTCCAATTTCTGATTTACATAAAATGAAAGAATCCATATCACAATGTAGATAATAAATAGGATAGTTCTGCGGTTTATCTGTACTACTGACCATGTATTTCATTAAGGTTTCTCCATAAATCTTTTTTGGTTGACCAAATACTAAAATTGTGGCATAAGACATGTCTAACTATAGAGATCCCTGCAGTTTTTCTCCCCATGAGCAAGATAATAGCATTCCATACTTTGGAGGGATATCAACAACTACAATATCCATGACAATACTCTTACCTGGGTATTGAACGATAGTGACACACAAGTCTTTTATTAGGCCCAAGCATTTAATTTACTAGAATCAAAAGAGAAAAGATCTTTGTATGGTCTGGTTATATCTAAATCCAATGTTTACATGATTTCTTTAGGCATTAAATTGTGAGATGCTCCTAAATCTAACATAGCATTGTGCAATATTTGATCATGAATAGTCAAGCTAATGTAGAA
The DNA here is from genome assembly GCA_031772625.1 of Pinus tabuliformis. Lineage (NCBI taxonomy): Eukaryota > Viridiplantae > Streptophyta > Pinopsida > Pinales > Pinaceae > Pinus > Pinus tabuliformis. Next base: position 353,400,291 of record CM062811.1, read on the forward strand.
TGGAGGAACACCGCTTTGTTCATGTTTTTCATTTACCTCAGGACCAAATATTAACTCTTGTTGGTCATCATTTAGATTAATAGAGTCCTCTCCTTTATCTATATTCAGTGTTTCGGTGATTTGGGATTTGTAAAACTCATTTTTTATCAATTCTATTAAAAGAACTGATATTTCCAATTTGGCTATTTCAGTTTGGATATTAAATGGAGTCTTTGTTTTACCTAACTGAATTATTTCTTCCTTGGAAATTGGAGTGTGTCTAGTCTTTTCTTTGTTATCTTCAGTTGGTAATTAAGTTTTTGTTTCGGTATCCACTGTTTACTATTTTCAATTTTTTGATTTGGAATAGTTTGGGAAGTAGTTGAAATCTGAATAGCATTTGAAGCTTAAGTATCAGTTGATTTATGAACATCTTTTGAAGTTTTAAGAGTAGCTTATTTTTTAATATCAGCTCAAGTTTTAACAACAGTATCTGTAATGTCTACAATTTTTGGACTCGCTGCAATCTTTGGAGTGATTTTTTTTGGGTTTCCCTAGAGAGAATTTGTAGCACTTTCGTTGCAGGAGCTCCCATTGTTTTCTTGGTCTAAGTCCAGACAATTTTATTAGTAGGGGCTTTTGTGTTTTTCTTACTCCTAAGGTTATATTTCTTATGAACTTAATTAATGGCAAATTCATAACCTTGTTTATAATCAAAGGACTCTTTAGATTCCAACTGTAATTGTTGTAACATGCATAATTCTTGTTCTTCTTGGGTAAGAAAAATAGTATTACCATCATTTATTCCCATTAACTTAACCCGAGTGTCTTCATCTTCTTCATTTTGGTGAAAACTTTCAGCATAGTTTTCTTGGAAAGGTGGTCTAATCTTTTGATCAAGTGGCCCTTCTCTAGATTTACTAGTATTGGGATTCTTCCTAAAGTTTGGATTTCTTATTTGAGGACCTTGTTGTTGACTATCCCATTGTGGTTTTCTTTCCATAATTTCTAATCTATCCACTAACGTTTCTAAACTTTTAGCCAAAGTATCTATCTTAACATCTGATGTGGATGGTTCTTCATTAATGATAACTCTCCTCTCATTCCTCATTCTAGCTCTTTTAGCCAACAAGTTATCTTCTACATTAATTGCATCACTCTGCATCTATACTAAAGTTGGAGGGTTTATTTCTCGCAATTGGTAAGACATATAAGTGTCAAAACCATTAGGAAATTTGATTATAGCCAAGTCAGGTGGGGGTTTGATATTTACAGGGATTGCATTATAAATATTGTTAAACCTAGTACAATAGTCTTGAACAGATTAATTAGGATCTCTTCTAATGTTTTCATATTCAGAAAATATTTGTAAAAGATTTTTCTTTCTTTCCCACTTATGGAAAATAGTTAAATCAACAATATGACCAGCAGGTAAAGATTTAAACCACTTCTTGATATCTCCTACTAGTGTTTGTGCAAATAATCTCATATGTACATATTATTCATCAATTTCATGTAATTCAAAATAATCATTCATTTTATTTACATGTTCATGTGCAATATATTGACCAGTACCATCAAATTGAAAGATTTTACTCTGGTAGTCTTACGGCATGGCATGTACTTGAGCTTGTAAGGTCAAAAGAGCATATCTAGCAGCCATGGATAAGATTCTAGCTTGGCTAGGAGGTAAAGTGGTAGTGCTTGAAGATGAACCTGAACAGCTCACATATGAGCTTGAAGTGCTAGAAAATATAGTAGAAGTGCTAGAAGATGAACTTGAAGTATTAACAATGTAAACTTTGAAACAGGAACTATAAACCCAAAATAGGAACTCTGGCCAAAAAATCCCATAAAAACATCAAAAACAGTGCTAAAAATGAAAAGGGTTGATGCTGGAATAACACCTTTCTTTTTCTAGAGTAAATTTTCAACATGTTTTAAAAATGGAGGTGAAAAGCAATTTTTTGTGCAAAAATTGTCCAAAAAACACCCTCCAAATGAAAAGTGTTGATGTTCGAATAACATTTTTTTTTCAATGGTAAATTTTGTGCAAAAAACACCCTCAAAACAAAAAGTGTTGACGTTGGGATAACACCTTTTTTTTTCAAGGGTAAAATTTCAACATTTCAAAATAATGGCGTAAAAGATTTTATCATGACCCCAAAAAACATTAAATTTTCAAAAGAATAATGAAAATATAGAACAAAATAAAAAATTAAAACAATGAAAAAACACAAAACAAAAAAAAAAGTTTAAAAAAAATAACTAAACATAAATTAAAATATATACTAAAAACAAAACATAAAATAAAATAAAATAAAAATCAAAAATCAAAAAATAAAAATAAAAAACAATAAAAATTTTAGAAAAAATAAAAAAACAAAATTAACCTATAAAAGATAAGAATTAAAAAACTAAAAAAAAACTTAAAAATTATAAACAAGTAAATAGAAAGAAAAATAGGCTTTGAATTGCTAATGCGAATCTACAGGGTGCGACGAACAGCTAGCGTTTACAGTCTTTAGCAGGTGTTGAACTCCATGGAAGGGTGTGAAGGAGGGAGCTCCACTCCCTCCTACAAGCAGGCTATTTCCAGCCGAGGTAAGAAGCCAATAGAGGAGGTCAAAGGTCTTTCTGAAGAAGGGAAAGAGAGCATGGAAGAAGAGAAAGAGGGAGTCAAAGCAAGTGAGAATAAAAGCACAAAAGATAAGGTGGAAGATGACAAGGAAAAGGGAGCAAAAACCAAGGCACAGAAGGGACCATGTAAACCCAAAACTGAGGTTACTCCCAGAGTAGTTCTGAATGATCCTACTTTTGCAGGCACACAGGGACCACATGCGGACATATGCTATCATTTGTAAATTCATGGGAGTATGGCCCACTAAAAAAGCATTACAGACATGGATTAAATACCATTGGAAATGAGAAGGGAGCATTGACCTACATTTGCGGTCAAAGGGATTCTTTACTGTGGTCTTCACAAATATTGAGGATAAAGATAGAGTGTTTGAAGGAGGGCCCTACTTCTACACAGCTGTTGGCCTCTATATGAGGCCATGGATGATGAACTTTGTCCCGAAGCGGGAGACTTTCACTTCAGTTCCAGTTTGGGTAATACTTTTACTCCCTTCCTCTTGATTACTGGAAAACAGAATCGTTTACAGCCATAGGAAATAAATTAGGACGTTTTGTCAAAGCTTTTGAAGCCACTAGAAAAGGAAAATACACTTCCTTTGCACGAATCTGTGTGGAAATGGATCTCTCCGGAGCTCTACTGGATGAGGTGATCTTGGAAGTTTTTTATGAAGAATGGGTGCAAATAGTAGATTATGAACATATTCCCTTTAGATGTTGCAGATGCCATGAGCATGGACACCTTTTCAGAGATTGCCCTCTCAGTAAAATAGAGAACAAGAGAAAAGCTTCCACAATGAAAGATACAGAAAGCTTTCCAAAAGTGAGCCATAGAGGAAAAGGGGGCCAAAGGGAACTTAAGAAACATCAAGCAGAAGGGCCTCAAGCCAATCTGAACAGGTACCAAGTTCTCGAGGAAGAGGAAGAGATGACAAAAGTAGATAAGGGAATGGAGGGAAGTCCAGGGTAGAAGGAGAAATAGGAAGGAAAAGGCCAAACAAAGGAAAACAATAAACAGAAAGAGGCTATGATGAGCGATGTAGAACTGGATATGGACCAAGAAATGACCCAGAGCGAGATGGAAATGGAGGACCATGAACTTCAGGAGATTCTTGATAGAGAACACCTAGATTTGGAAGGGTTCTTGAAACAGGGAACCATGTGAGGGTTAGACTCGTTACCTCAAGAAGAGTTCACTAGAGTACAACAGCTGTACTTATGGAAAACCTAGTCTAAAGGGATGGACAAAGGTAACATGGAAAAACAGGGTAACAAAGGTGTGAAAACTATAAAAAATACACCAGGATTAGCACCTAGATGCCCAGGAACGAAAAGGGGCAGAAAAAAGTAGAATGAGTTGTTGATGGAATGTGGAAAGCTAATGACATATTCAGGTAAGATGAAAGACCTAACCAGTTACTCCTTAATAAATCTTTAATGATAAAGTTTACTTCTTGAAACATTATGGGTCTAGGTAGTAAAAGGAAACAAAGATTACTTAGTAACAGAACGAAACAAGAAGCTCTAGATATGCATTTTATCCAGGAAACTAAATGTTCCATTCAGAAAAGAAAAGAAATTTATAGCAAATGGCTTAATCGATTTGAGTTTCTAGAAGTCAAGGAAGAAAATATAGCCAGAGGCATTCTTACTCTTTGGAAGCCCCTTAAGATTGGTATAATCGATGCTGAGGCTTCTAGAAATTATTTATCAGTGGTTATTCAACCTGTGGGGGATAGGGATACCTATCTGGTCATGAATGTTTATGGCCCTCGGAGAATGGATGACAAACTCAGGTTCCTAGATTCTCTTATGGATCTCAGAGAGATATGTAGAGATACCATGGATTATGGGTGGGGACTTCAACATGATCAAATCACTATCAGAGAAAAAAGGGGACACCAAAACTCTAAATAAATATTTCTTAGATTTTCAAACTTTTATGGATACTATGAATCTAGTTGACATTGATTCGAGTAATGGTCTCTTTACTTGGAACAATAGAAGACAAGGAGAGTCTCTAGTTGCGTCAAAGTTAGACAGATTCATCATCTCAGAGGACCTTATACTCAATGATAAGGGAATGGAAGTAAGGATTCTCCCCTTTGGAGGATCCAATCACTGGCCGATTCAATTGGAGGTCAAGGGCATTGGTACTCCCAAGAATAGACCTTTTAGATTTGAGAATATCTAGCTCACCCATCCAGATTTCACCAGAAACATTTCAAGTTGGTGGTTTGAAGATTTGCATATTCAGGGTATAAGTATGTTTCTTCTTCACAAAGGACTAAAACATATCAAGCTCAGGCTAAAAGATCGGAACATGAATGAATTTGGCAATATTTTTGAAGGAAAAAAAGCTATCGAAAACAAAGTGCAGGAAATCAACCAAACCCTTATCAAGGATGGCTTTGATAAAGTCAGCAATGATAAAGCCACCAAATTCCAGCAAGATTGGGAGAACTTATGTAAACAAGAAGAAATATTTTGGAGACAGAAATCTAGAATGCAATGGCTAAAAGAAGGAGAGCGAAATACCATATTTTTCCATAGATCTACCTTGGCAAACAGAGCTCATAATAGAATCTCTTTGATCAAGGATGAGGAAGGGCAACTACTTAGCACCCACGAAGAAATAGGAGTTGTGTTAGTTCAGCACTTCTGTGGGATTGCAAAGGAAACCATTTCAAACAGAGGGCCTTTCATCAAGGATCTAACAAGACATATACCAAGACTAGTGTCCAGAGAGGATAATTTCGACCTCAATAGGCCAATAATTGAAGAGGAAATCAGTGAGGTTCTCAAGGAAATGCAGAATGGTAAAGCGCCGAGCCCTGATGATTTTAATGTCGATTTCTTTAAAGCTTGCTGGAATATTGTTAAAAAGGACATTCTGAATGTAGTAGAAGATTCTAGGAGGAATAGAGCTATTCTAAAGCCACTCAACACCTCCTTCATCTCTCTGATCCCCAAACAAGAAAATGCCCTAACTCTAGATAATTTTAGACCCATAGAATTGTGCAATATGGTTTACAAGATTATATCCAAGGTTGTGGCCAATAGACTCAAACCTCTTCTTCCCACTCTTGTGTCTGGGGAACAATCTGGTTATGTGGAAGGCAGACAAATTCTCAATAATATCATTCAAGCACAGAAGGTGGTGCACTCGCTGACTAGAAACAGGAAGGCTAGAATGATCATGCAACTCGACCTAGCCAAAGCTTATGATAAGTTGAACTGGACCTATATTAGGAGGGTTCTTACTACTTTTGGGTTTGATCATAATTGGGTTAGATGGGTCATGGCTCTAGTAACTTCTTCCAGCTTTTCAATTTCGGTAAATGGTTCTCCCTCCGAGATTTTTATTCCCTTAAGAGGCCTCAAGTAGGGAGATCCACTCTCCCCCTTTCTCTTTATACTCGTGATGGAAGGACTTCGTCGATCTATTAAGCAGGAAAAAGGAGAAGGCAAAATCAAGGGTCTCCAACTTTCTGAGAATGGACAGACCTTGACTAATCAACAATTTCTGGATGATACCATGCTGCAGGGAATCCCTACAGTAAAAGAAGCTCTTGCATACAAACAACTTCTAAGTGACTTTGCCATGGCCACATGTATGGAGGTTAATCTTTCCAAATCTAAGATTTTTTTCTTTAACACCAATATTGCTATTCAAAGGAATATCTCCAGAATTCTAGGCTTTCAAAGGGATTTCCTACCTTCAAAATATTTTGGAGTTCCTCTAACTGCTAAACCGTTGCATAAGAGAATTTGGGAGCCTGTGATTAATAATATGCAAGACAAAATCAGGAATTGGACCATCAGATCTTTAAACTTGGCTGGTAGGTTGGTGCTTACAAAGGCTATTCTTCAATCTATCCCAGTTTTCATGCTATCAGCACTCCTAGCACCAAAAGGAGTTTGACAACAATTCAGAACCATTCAAAGAGACTTCCTTTGGGGTAAGGGGGAGGAAAAAATGAAATGGGCCTTGATAGCTTGGGAAAAGATTTTCAAACCCAAAAACCATGGAAGTCTTGGTTTGGATGATCCAGAGGTTCTAAGAAGGGCTTTAGGGGCTAAATTATGGTGGGGATGGCTTAAAGAACCAAAGGCTCAGTGGGCTAGTATCTGGAAAGAAAAATATGCCAGCACTTGGAAAATTAACGATCAAATAAGGATGTCTGGAAGTATAAAGGGCTCATACATCTAGAATAAGGCCTGGGAGAATAGAGGCTTAGTACAAAATAATAGCTTTTGGGAAATCAGAGAGGGAGATCTGGCACTATTTTGGGAAGATAAATGGAAACAAGAACCGACACTGTTAAAAGAGGATTTTGTGGACCTCAAGATAGAGACAGACATCATAGGGTTATCAAAGGTCAAAGATTTTTGGGACCAAACCAATAATGCAGGAAAATGGAGAAACTAGAGGAACATTGTTTACAGGGAAGACAACCCCTTGAAAGCTAAAGTAGAGGCTCTTAGGCAGATGTCGGAACAAAGGAAGATTCTAGTGACAGGAGGGCATGACCAGTTAAGATGGGGCAACAAGAATCAGGGCACCTTTAACCTTAAGGAGGCAAAATGCACACTCCTTGAGATGGATTCTCTTGCTCCGGATAGAATTTGGCAGAATATATGGAGGCATCAAGGCTGAATGAAGATTAAACTCTTCATGTGGCTGGTTTATCATAAGAAAATTCTGACTTGGGATAACATTCGGAAAAGGGGTATTTTGGGGCCTTCCAGATGCCAACTCTGTGAGGCCCAAGAGGAAACTATGGAACACCTCCTCAATAATTGTATCTTCACCTCTAGATTGTGGGATTCTTTCACCTCCATCTTCCAAAAGACCGACAGGAAAAGAGGGAGTATCATCAAAACCCTAACCAACTGGAGGCGAAATTTTTCAGATTATGAAATTCTTGGCTCAGCTTGGGCTCTTACGCCCAACTTCATTATTTCGAATGTTTGGAAAGAAAGGAACAAGAGAATCTTCAAAAATTAAAAGAGACCCTTCCAATGTCTTTTTGAGTAGACCTTTACACAACTTAAGTAGACGGTTAGTACCATTGTGAAAAATCCCCTAAGAATCCACCTTCATATGTTGATATGAGGATTTTAAGTCAATTGGGCATGCAGGGGCTTATTCCACAGGGCCTGAATGGAAAGGTTAGGATAACGAAAACTGAGCAGGACTACTGGTATCCTCCCCCTCAGGGCTTTCTGAAATATAACATTGATGGGGCCTCAAAAGGCAACTCGGGCACTGCTGGCTTTGGAGGGGTGTTAAGGGATGAAACCAGAAATATCCTTTCCATCTTCCATGGCCATTTAGGAAAAGCCACTAATAACATGGAAGAATCTATGGATATGGAGCAGTGCTTAGAACTCTTGGTGCAGGATAATCAGAAAAATGTGATTATCAAAGCTGACTCTGAGTTAATCATTAACTCAGTCAAAAGAATTAGTTGGGGCTCGGAGCCGGAGAAGGTTTCAAAACACTGGAGGTTGATCCAAGTCTTTCAACGGATCTAGCTCCACCTCAAGGGCCTACGCACAATAAGTTTTAACCATGTGCGAAGGAAGGCCAACAAACTGGCAGATTTACTGGCTAATCAAGGAGTGAAATGTACCATTAACAGGGTCGCGATGGGTTGGCAAGGGTTTCCTCAGAATGGACTTAAGGAACAGTGTGGCTACCAAGCAGATGAAGATATGATGGTGTATCGTAATAAAGCCATGGAGGCTGTGTCCAGATAATTTGGTTTCGTTATGAGTTGCAATTTTTTCCTCTTTTTGTTCCTTCTTGGGTTGCTCAGCAAATTCTGCTACCTGGGTAGTTGGCTGGAGGGATGGGGTTTTACTTTACATGGGCTCACAAACAAGTGCAAAGGAGATGGTGTGAGAAGCTGGAATCTGGGTTCTTGTTGTGGCTGGAATATTCTTGATTCTCTTCATAGGGATGCAATTCCACCTGCAAAGTGGTTTTCGGTGTATCGGGAGCCTCTCGGGCTGGAAGTGGTTTTTAAGATTTGGGAGTGATCCCACTCAACGCACTACATGTGGCCGAGGGGTGGGTACGATTACCAGCCTTATCACATGCTAACTAGCAGTGCTTTTGACCCATGCGATATGATCCTCAGCCGTCGGAAAGCATGGCGGACCTATGGCTAAGATTCATCATGCATGTCAATGGGTCTATAAAGTTAAGCGGTGGACTTTTAAGCATTTCGATATCTTCCTCAACTCTTGGATCAAGTTGGGAGGGTCTATGGTCAAGAACCTGCGTGCATGTCAGTGGGTCCATACTGTTAATTGGCGAGAGTCTTGGCACTGCAATGTCTTCCTTTGCCGTTGGATCGGGCAAGGAGTTCTGATGGTGGAGATTAAAGGCTTCAAAGTCGATTTCTGTTTCGAGGATGTTAGGTATTTCATTGGTACGAGTGTTAGTCCCCCATTCAGATTTTGGTGGGTCGAATGTTTGGCCCTGGTACTGTTTGCTTTTGAAGGTTGTGCTGTTTTGTGGGTAGGGATTGGAGTTTTCACCCTTAACTCGAGGCCCTTGGTTTTTAGAAAGTAGTTTTTGCTTGGTCCATGGATCCATGTGGATGGTTGTATTCTATGTAAATTATTTTCTGATTTAATGATAACGAAGGTACGACTCTTGCTTTAGCAAAAAAAAAATAGTAAGAAAAACATATTTAAAAAATAAATAAATAAAAATAAAAATAATAAAAAATTATCTTGTAAACCATAAAAAAAATTCAAGTTGTTTTATTTTTCTTTTTTTAAATGTTGATTACTTAACATATATATATATATATATATATATATATATATATATATATATATGTTAAGTAATCAACATTTAAAAAAAGAAAAATAAAACAACTTGAATTTTTTTTATGGTTTACAAGATAATTTTTTATTATTATTTATATTTTTATTTATTTATTTATTTATTTATTTTTTAAATATATAAATAAAAAGTTGTTAAAAAAAGTTATCTCATAAACCATAAAAGAATTTGACCTAAAAAAAAAAAAAATTAAAAAATATATAAAATTAAGTAGATATAGAAAAAAAAAAAAAAAACATTAACAAAAACTAGAAAAAAATAAAAATAAAAACAAACTAGATTAAAAAAATAGAAAATTAACCCAAAAAAATAAAAAACTAGTAAAATTAATATTAAAAACATTTAAAAAAAACCGAAAAAAAAAGTAAACTCAAATTATAAAATTAAAAAAAAAAACAAAAAATATGAAAATTTTAAAAATATATACATCTTTTCAAATTAAAAAAAAAAAATAAAAAAAAAAAATAATTAATTAAAAAAAAAATTCAAAAAACATTTAAAGTTTTAAGAAAATATGTATTTTTGATTAAAAAAAATTATTAAGCCTAACTCTTTTATTTGACAACAAAAAAAAAAAAAATTTAAAAATTTTAAACTTTTTTTTTAAACAATTTTTTTCTATTTAAAAAAAATTAATTATTTTTTAAACATTTTTTTTTATTTAAAAAAAAAAATTAACAATTCTTTTTTTATTTAAAAAAAAATTCAAATGATTTTTTTTTAATATTTTTTTTATTTAAAATAAAAAAATATTTTACCCCGCACCCCCCAACAAGGTAGCTGAGTAAATTCAGATCTTTTAGGCTGGATAGGGAAGTGGTTTTTCAATCAGGGTCATGGAGGAGTTAAGATTCCTCAAACTGGATAATGTGGGAAATGGAAGAGGTCGATATAAACTAGGGAGCAATGAAGAATTCCCTACTTTGGATATCAGAAGAAAACATCAAAATAGATAATTGTTCAAGACAGAGTGTACTTAAACAAATTCTGTAGTAACATTATAGTTAACTCATTCAAACTGGAAAACATGTAAGTATGTGAAATGCTTAAGAAAATAACAATTTAACAAATGAAAGATACCTCACTAAAGTGGCCCAACACATGAATCCTATAATGCAATGCCTTTATTACTCAATCCAGTCTGTTGACTTGAAAATGTTACAATAAACCCTTAGGTTTTAGATCAATACAACTATAGAAACGTTTAGGAATGCAACCCTAATACTTGAAATGATGAAGTATTTATACAAAAAACTATTACAAAATATCGTAAATTGTTTTAGGCATTATTCAAGGAAAAAGAAATATCTTCATGCAAGAAGATAGAGACAGATATGTAACTGATGCAAGTTGTCCCTATTTTATTGTTTGTTGTTGGCTTTTCTTTGATATTATGCTGCTTTTTCTCTCTTGTTGTTTGCTTTCTCACTGACTGTCTCTTATACTACCTTTTACTGATACTCTTTCATCTTTAAACTCTGTTACTCTTTACTGTTTTACCTTGACTGCTCTTGACTACCTTGTTTTACCTTTCATCTTCATAGTAAATCATTCAACTTTTCCCAAGACTCTACATCTAGTAATTTAATATTTACCATTCTTTTGTAGATTTCATCAGTTTTTGTGTATTTTGCAAAAGTAGGCTTGTTTATAAAGAGATGTTTTACCTCATGCTAGAGGTAAAAGAGGTTCTCAAAAGTCTAATAAAGCACTTTTCCTGTAGGAATCCCTTTCATGGAGGAATTGTTGGCTTGTTCCTTTGCCACTTCTTTGATTTTCTTATCATAGTATTCATGTGGCATCAACCTGTCATTAATCACCAATGGATTAGGGAGACCTTTCTACCTCAAAGCATCAAATTTTACCATAAACCTAGGTATTGCTAGCTCAATTTTTTGGAATTTCTCCTCAAGTTGTGTCATCAGGTTCCTCTTGGTGATTACCTTCTTTACCTCTAGTATGGTCTCAGTTCTGTCAGCTATTCCAAGCTCCTGCAATTCGTACTTGTTTTTTGTGTTAAGGAACTAGATTCTTCTAGAGGCTTCTTTTGGCTTATTCCCAAGTTCGGCTCTTACCCTTTGAATTGCCTCACCAGCCTCTTTGACCAAATGATCTTACTAAAATATCACCTGTATAGAAGGTCAAATATCATTAACAAAGTTAATGAGATTGGCCCATAGCTGTTGCTTTGCTTGGGCAAGTGGTTCTTTCAATGTCAATTCTTCCTCTAACTTTTGTATTCTCTCAGTCAATTTGTTTGACTTATGCGTTTCATTTTTATGCATTATTTGTGCCAACTTATTTTCATCCTCTAGACCTTTTATTTGTTCCTTAAGTCTATTTATTTCATTGGTTTGGATGGACATATCCTGCATAGCCTTGATTAATTTACTTGCTTCATCGCTAGGATGAGCTACTACTATTGTTGAACTTGTTGCTGATGTAGTTGTTGATGCAGTGGGAAGTGTTGTAGCTACTGGTGCTGTTGTGGCCACTAAAGCTGCCAAAGTAGAAGGAACTGTTGTAGTATCTCTAGGAATAGTAGTGACAGTAACTGCTTCCATGCTGGCATGTTTCTGTTGGAAATAATACTAGTGGGGGGGGGGGTGAATCAGTATTTATAAATGAATAACTTTTTCATTTCCATAATCAAATTTATATACGCCACTTTAGTAAAGGGAACTCGCATGTGCACGCAACTATTCTTAAGGCAAACAGCGTATATCTAGTGAATTTATGATTCAGTTAATTCATCATATGTTGATCTTTAATATGTTATTAGTACTTTATTAAACATTAAACACTAACTAAGAGCAGTTAATAATAGAATGAACCATCACACAAAAGCAACACACATGAACACCAAAATTTAAGGTGGAAACCCAATGTGCATGAAAAACACATGTTGTTGTCGTCTTTGTCTTCTTTTAATAATAAGGAAATATGTTTACCACATTGTACTGGTGCATACTCATACTAGTACACAGGCTTCTACCTGCAGAAGGCTACGACCTTCTCTCGTTCTCTAGCTTCTATTGGAAGGGAGCTACAACCCCCTAGCTCCTGTACTAGTCAATATGTTTACAAGTACGTGGCACTGACCTATAGAAGGCTACGACCTTATTTCTTCCTCCAGGGACCATGTTTCATAAATTTTCAGACTGGATACTCCTGGAACACAACACCATAATCTGAAGACCACGTTCCATCCAATTTTCATACTAGACCCATCAATAACATTGAAGCTCAAAATCAATCACCACTACAATACAACTATCAAATACATTTGCATCAACCAACCACTAAAACTCAAACATCACAACTGAATTAATTAATCACTTTGAAAACCCATCATCACTGTAGCAAGTCACAATCAATCAATCTAATCATTTAGAATACTGTCACTAGAATATAGTCACCAAAACCCATAGCAGAACCTAGAACTCTGCAACATCCAATAGAAACAACTGAAACATACTTCATAAGGTATACGCTACTTCCCTATGCTGAACCAGTGTGTATACGCACTTTTATCAAGGCCAACCAGTGTGCACATCTGTAAATATTAATTCATAATTTTGGAGCTATTCTAGACTTCAGTTAAACCCAGATCATAACATTTACATAATAACACATGTGTCAGTATTCATATCTAGATTATACATGAACAAAACCACATAATGATAATTCATTTCAAGCCTTAAGATCCTGATCCGTCATTAGATCTTATCCCTCATCAATCGCTAAGGTTCATCCTTGGTTCAGATCAAGCAAAACACCATAAGCTGATAACTTTCATACTAGATCTCACACTTCATCAGATATTTGATACTTTCACACCTGGCCTAATAATCTTCTCCTCCTTTTATAGTTTTAGGCTTTTCTCAATACCATGGACCAAAACCACTTAGGACCAAGACCTTGGACCAAATACCTAGGGTCAATACCTCGAACCAAATACCTTGAACCAATAGCATGAATCAAAATACCATCGACCAAATACGTCAGACCGAAAACTTAGTTTTCCAAGGTATACACACTTTTCCTTCTGTGAAAGTGCATGTTTATGTATACGCTACTTGTGGTTAGTGAACTTGTGTGTATCCGCAGCTTGGTCAAGGTGAACCTATGTATACCTTTCTTTCTTCATTCTTTGTTGTCTGATCTATAATTCTTTGTTGTTGTCATGCTACACCATGATCTTTCATCTGAGAGAGTTGCCATGGTACCTTACTTCTGAACTACTTCCTGCATTTTGTCACATCTGTAAACACAATTGCCATGCATTCTGTCACATCTGATATCTCTTTTGTAGATTCATCTAGTTACCATATGCAAGTGAGTTGTTCTGCTACAAGTATGTTTCCATCAAGTACATTACATGCATCATAATGCCAATAATCTCCCCCTTTGGACTTGATGGCAACCATGTTGGTGTTGATTACTGCAAGCTATAGAAATTGTTAGAGATAACAAGCAACACCAAAATACTCTCACCCTTTGACATCAAGGGCAAATGGCTGACCAAAAAGAAGACTTTCATATCTAAACAATTGAATATAAACATTGATCATGCTCCCCCTAAGCACATGCTGAATTTTCTGATTAAAGTTCCCCTTTGTACATGCTGAGATGCACTATATCATCCATGCTCCCCCCTGAGCACATACAGAGTCTGCAAGAAATATTTTCTAAAAGAATAACATGACTCTATGACTCAACTATGTGAGGATGACCTTCCTATCACCAATGAATCATACATAAATCCATCTCCCAACCGAGTGGGGATATACCAAATTTGACTCATCCACCCAACCATGTGGGGATATAACAATTGTTTATGCATGACAGAAAAAATAAATATCACATCATCCATCCCATGTAAAGTGGAGATACAAATTACATCCTATGGTCAAAAAAGGGCTCATCAAAAGACTACAATAGATAGAGACAAATTATTACATTATGGGTCTTGATATGACTGAATGATATACATGACATTTATAATAGAGACCAAATATCTGAAAAATATCATGATAGTCATCAGCAACTATCATGCACCCTATATGATCTGCTCCATAAGCATCTGCCAACAGCATCCATACCAGCAGCCTGTATATGTCCATCATTAGTTCCCAAGATATGATAGTGTAAATATCATTAACCTGTGACAAAGTATGTCTACATATAGATATCAACTCATCCTCTTGATCTCATGAAGATCAACTTGCTTCGTTTCCTTAGTAGAAAGAGCCTTATCACAACCTTCTATGAATCAACTTAGCATATGTCATACAAAATCATTCACATCATATCATATGTGAAAAACGCCATAATCATCACATCATCATCAAGAACTGGATGATCTTTCACAAGAACCCTTAATATATCAACCATATATCATCACTAGGGAATATCACACATCCGACAAGCATCAACCATGATAATCAACATATGTGAGTATCAACTCATCATCATTATGTGTCTAAGTAAGCCATGTCTTCGAATATTCATGTCTTCAATGCGACCTACAATAAGACCATTCTCTTGGCCAACCATCAATATTTATCAATATGCAACTTAAGTAATCATACTGTATATCCATCAAAGAGATAACAATATGTATCTAGCAAACCATGAAATTCGTTTAAAAAAAAGAAAAAAAATTAATGATTTAAACAAAAAAAAAAATGTTTTAAAAATAATAATAATAATATTTTTTTTTAATTAAAAAAAAATAAATTTTAAAATTTTTTTGGTCTTTTTAATATTTTCATATTTTTTTGGTTTTTTTTAATAATTTTCATAGATATATATATATATATATATATATATATATATATATATATATATATATATATATATATATATTATAATTTGATTTTATTTTTGTTTTTTTAATATTAATTTTACTAGATTTTTAATTTTCTTTGTTAATTTTATAATTTTTTTTAAACTAGTTTGTTTTTAATTTTATTTCTTTTTTTCCTAGTTTTTGCTAATGTTTTTTTTTTTTTTTTTAATTCTCTCTCTCTCTCTCTCTCTCTCTCTCTCTCTCTATATATATATATATATATATAGTTTTTTTTTAATCCAAATTCTTTTATGGTTTAGGAGATAATTTTTTTTAACATTTTTTATTTTTTATTTTTGTCTTTCTTATATATATTTTTATATTTGTTTTTTTAAGTAATCAACATTTTAATCTTAATTTTAGTAATGTTTTTTTTTTTTTTGTTAATTTTTTTTTTTAAATCTAGTTTGTTTTAATTTTTTTTTTTAAATTTTAATTTTTTTTTTTTTTTTTTTTTTTAATTTTTCTATTTTTACCTACTTAATGTTTAGTTTATTTTAAATGTTTATTTTTATTTTCCATATTTTTGTTTTGTTTTTCTTTTGCCAATTTTTTTTATGGTTTACAGGATGATTTTTTTTTTTTTTCCATTTTTTTTTTGAATATTTTTTTTTACTATTTATTTGTTTATAATGTTTATTTTTTTAGTTTTTCAATTCCTATCATTAATTTTTATTTTTTTTAAATTTTTATGATTGATTTTTTTTATATATTTGATTTTTTTTTTGGTTTTTTATTTTTATTTTCTGTTTTGTTTTTAGTATATATTTTAATTTATGTTTTGTTTTTTTTTTTTTACTTTTTTTTTGTTTTGTGTTTTTTCATTGCTTTAATTTTTTTATTTTTATTTTATTTTATGTTTTCATTATTTTTTCTTTTTAGATTTTAATGTTTTTCGAGGTCATGATAAAATATTTTATGCCATTATTTCGAAATGTCGAAATTTTACTTTTGAAAAAAAAGAAAAGTGTTTTCCCAGTGTTAACACTTTTCATTTTGAGGGTGTTTTGGACAATTTTTGCGCAAAAAATTGGTTTTCACTGACATTTTTAAAACATGTTGAAAATTTACCCAAGAAAAAAAAGGTGTTATTCCAGCATCAACACTTTTCATCTTTAGCACTGTTTTTGATGTTTTTTCGAGGTTTTTTGGCCAGAGTTCCCATTTTGAGTTTATAATTCCTATTTCAAAGTTTGCATTGGTAATTCCACGTTTGATCTTGAATAGCCATTTTGAAGTCATAATAGGCTTCCCCTTTGTTCTAGGTACAACATCCCATAGATCATTTTTCATAATCGATCTATATTCCTCAGCCATAGCATCCTTCTAAACTTGTTACTTTATAGCTTCTTCAAATGAGGATGGTTCAGCTTGAATCATAGTTCTCATAGCTGCAACATATCCCTGATACCTGCATGGTTGCTTCCTTTCTCTAAAATATCTATGATTGGGGACATTTCTTTCAGTATCCTATAAATTATCATGGAGCCAAAGTGGTCTCCTTCTAGTGGGAGGATCACTTGGAGGTGGATATAATGGATCCATAGGCTCCATGGGATCATCATCAATATTATGTTTAGGTACAGAAGGACCATCTAGAATATCCCAGTTGCAATTCTCTTCCTTGGGAGGAGGAGGCAAAGGAAGATCTCTTGCTTTTCCAAGAGCTACATCTTCATCAAATTTTAAATCCCTCCTAATTTCAACCTTCCTCTAACTAGGAATATAAATTCTATATGCTTTAGAATTCTCACAATAACCGACAAATGTACCTTTTCTTCTTGTAGCTTCCAATTTGTTCATTTTTTCCTTCGACACATGAAAATATACAGGGCATCCAAATAAACGAAGATGGATGATATCAGGCTTGATACCTATGAATATTTCTTCAAGAGTCCTGTTTTATAATTCTTTATGAGGCACTTTGTTTCGAACATATATAATAGTAGATGTAGCTTCAACTCAAAGCAACTTTGGCACCTTTTGATCATGGAGCATAGCACGGGAAACTTCCAATATAGACATGTTCTTCCTTTCAACTAGACCATTATGTTCAGGAGCATATGGCATAATCATTTCCTTCTTGATTCTCTCTTTCTTGGAAAATGTTATGAATTCTTTTGAAATGTATTCCCCTCCATTGTCAGACCTCAAGACATTGATTCTCTTTCCCAACTGATTTTTTATCAAGGCTTTGAATTCCTTGAATGTTTCAAAGGCTTCATCCTTGTGCTTAAGATAGTATATCCATGTATTTATTGAGAAGTCGTCAATGAAGTTGATGAAGTAGAGATGACCAACAACTAAATGTACATGCATGAAACCCCATATATCAGAAGGATTGAGATTGAGGATGTCATTTGTCTTGTTCTTGCAAGGAGGAAATGGTCCCATTTTTTTCTTTCCACTTGCATAACCTAGAAAAACTCCATCATGATGAGATTGAACATTGGGAATACCTGAGAGCTATTTCTTCAACTTTGGAAGTGCATCATAGTGTATATGAGTCAGCCTACAGTGCCATAACTCGCTTATATGATTAGTATTATGAACCAATGATAGAATAGGTATTCAAGTGACTCTATAGAGTCCTTCAAATATCGATCCTAATGTGAATGCATTTCTCTTAGGTGAATCAGCAAGCCAAGTCAAAAATTTCCCTTTGATGAAGGCAATCCTCATCCCTTTATCTTCCAATATGGATATAGATACCAGATTCTTCATTAATCCTGGTACATACATAACATCATGTAGTAGAATTGATTCCCTAGAATTCAACTGAAATTCAACGAACCCAAAGCCTTTCACTGGATGAGTGGAGTTGTCTCCAGGAATGATATTTAGCTTAGTCTCCCTCTCTACCAGATTAGAGAGGACCTCCTTGTAACTAGAGAAATGATGAGTGGCCCTACTATTAACCAACCAACTACCCCATGAATCTAGTGGAGAAGAACTAGTAAGAGTATAAATAAGAAAGTATTCAGATTTGTTTACAACATTACTTTCATGGCCAGGATCCCTTGACTTATTTTGAGGAGGATGATATTATACATGATCGTTTGAGGAGTCTCTTCTTATTCTTTCATATCTTCTGCCACAGTTATTTATTTTATTGTGTTTTCTTCTTTTGTTATTGTGGTTTCCTCTAGTGTTGTAGTGTGACCTCTTTCCTTTCTCAGGACAATCTTGTGGATAATGACCCTTCTTGTGGAAATTTAAGCATTCAACATGAGATAATGACATGTCATTCCTTCCTTTGGTATTTTTAGAAGGAGGCTTCCTTGCTGGTTCTCATTTTTCCTTCTTCCTTTTTCCATGAGTGATATATGCAGTGGGCTCTCCCTCTTCATGTTTTTGAATCCTTCCTCTTGCTATCACCCTTGATTCTTCTTGAGAGAGTTTCCCAAAAATTTCATCAAATGATGGAAGGACATTATTATTGCTGATTGTAGTAAGGAGGGTCTCCCAAATAGGAGGGAGACCTCTAAGAGTCACAACTACTAGCTCCCTATCAGGCATTTTCTCCAACTCTCTGCAATTGATCTCTAAGGCGAGAGATCCTCATATTGTAATATTGGGCACCTTATCCTTTGTTCATCTTAGTTTCCTTTAGTTGATATTTCAAGGTGATCATCTCATTCAAGTTGTTGATTTCATACATGTTGTATATCTTGTCATACATATTTTTATACTTTCTTAAATTCCCAACATATGCAAGTAAATGATCTTGTAAACCATCAACTATAATTTTATTTTCTTTCGACTCACATTTCTTGTACCTTTTCTTGAGGGAAGTGGAAGGCTTCTTTGGAGGCTCGAGAATCTTTCCTTGGATGTATTCCACAACATCATTATTTTCAGCTACAATCTCCAATCTAACTTTCCATGCAACAAATTTTGATGCATCAGCCAACTTTTCATGGTCCTTGAAGGTAGAGGACGACATCTTGTCCTTGACTAGGAAATATGAATTCTGAAAATGAGGGATTCAATCCTTATCTTATTTTGGGCTTGTCCTTCACCTCACCTTTGATACCATGTTAAATTTTCTGATTGTTCTGTGATGTATCATTTACTTTAGGCCAATTTAATTGTTCATTAACAATGCATCCAACTATTAGCAGTATAATCAATCATAAACATAACTGAAGAAAGAACAATATATTAAGTGAAAAAGAATACAACAACATAACCATAAGAGATAGCAGATTGGTCCAAGACCAAGGAAAAGCCCCACAAGGGGGAAACCCTTTCAAATCTTCTTCTTTAATAGATCGCGAAAAAAATATTTCAGCAGAGAGTACAATGAGCTTCAATACATATATTTGCAGCAAATATCAATGTATTAGATCTACAGATCTATAGATCCATACAACAACAAAGGTAAACCTAGATCCACCAAATCACTGAAGTCAACTGAATCCAAGATTTCAAGACCTAGATCACAACCAAGGATGCTCTCATCAAAACTATCTACATGTGCCCAAAACACCCTGGACACTTTCTTGGACACTGATGGAGGGCGACGGTGATTACTCGGTCACTCTTAGGAAGACTTTGTGCATTATTCTAGGTTAAAATACACAAGAAACCCTTGGAAACTATCTTATTGTTGTTTTGTGTGCATCCAAGATGGCCTGGATGCTCTCTAGGACACTCTGTGCGAGTGTCCGGGACTAATGCGACATGTTCTAACTCTGAACCCCTGCACGCTCTCATAAACCTGTCTGCCAGCATCTACGGCTCTCTGGACGCTGTCCTTTCCATTATGTGCCAGCATCCAGGAACTAAAATGCCATGGTTTGTGGCAACATCAAGAACCAAAAAAATCCCAACCCAGAGCAAACCTCTCATCGGTGATTTCGAACCCTTCTGTGAACTCCTTCCGTCAAACCTGTGTGAACCAAGACAAAAGTGAAGAATAGAAAAATAACTTAATCAATGTGTTGAAAAGAACTTGAGCTCGCTTCTATTTATAGGTTTTCTTCAGGGTTCACTTCTGATTAATATTGACCCGAGAAGTTACCCGTGTGGTTAAGGACGAGCCATTCCATAATGAGTGTATGTATAAAATAATTCAAAACTTAACTCCTCCTTAACCGAATTGGGTGATATTTAGGTCGATTTTGGTCCTCTCGAAAAGAGGAATTTAATGAAAGAATCATCTTGAGAATTTGATCTATTCGATGTTGAATTCTACCCTAGTTGAAAAAGTTAACATGTTGCACATGAATATTGAATATTATTGTTGTATAGCATTGGGTGTGTATTAGCACAATTTTATAAGGAAGTTGTATTCTTGTATGTGTTTGCAATGGAATTTATTGCATGATTGTTCTTAGGTTTATGAGGGGCTTAAAGCTCATGTATGTGTTGGTATCCTTCCTACTTTACAGATTTATTTACATGAATTGTGTTGATTGTTGATAATTTGAGTTAAAATTATATGGAGCTTATAAGCCCATGGTTAAATATTATTATTTCTACTAGAGGAGCTCTATGTTTGAGTATAGAAAGGTTTGTTGCTTAAGGACTATATGTTCTTATTATTTAAGGACATATTTTTCTTACATAGGGTTAACATCGATGATGTGGACCACTTGAGTGAGGCGGGGTTTCTCTATGGTCACCATGTGGGTGCCATGTGGTGGGTATTTCTAACATGGTAGCATTGAAAGTAGTAAAATGTTAAATGGTCATATCCTTTGATCTAGATGTCATATTTCAATAATATTTATATTTCCAAAGATCTCTCAATGATCTAAATGTGATGGCAATATCCAAAGTTAATTATGCTAACTTTGGGAAAGGGGGAACTTTGAATGCCATTTCCATAATGACCCCATGGAGATCATGTTAAAATAGAATAGCACCTCCCATTCGGTCTAGAGGTAGATATGGAGTGGAAGGGACTGTTATAGGGTGGTATAAGAGTATAAGTTTCAATACTAGACCTATGGATATAAAATTTGAGACTCTGATGTCGTATGATAATGTGTTAGAGTCTGTTACTAAGTGTAGTAACCATATTGGTCGATTATTGCGCGTTACTTGTAGAATTTGAGTGCAGAATACATGTTGTAAGAAAGTATTGATTTTGATATTATTATTATTTTTAAATAGGCATGCTAAATTGATATGTGATGTTTTATATAGATATACACCAACAAGATTATTCTAATTGAGCCAAGGTGATGGGTACAAATATGTATTTATGTTTTTCATTGCCTAATAGTTGTGTGTGTATGACAACACATAAGAAGGAACTAAAGGAAACAATAAGGAGTAAAAAGAACAAATAATAGAATGTTGTAGTATAGAACTAATAGATCTCAACATGGTCATGAAGAAGATTAAGTGAAGAAAATGAGAGAATAGGGTTCCCCTAACTGGATGGATACATTCAGAAGTCTAAGAGATTAGTTAAGGAGTTACAAGGTTTATAATGAGAATATTTTCAAATCCCAGGAAAATCATTCAAGTGAATATAATAATTCAAAAAAGCTTCTTAGACTTGCAGAGATAGAGATTGCATGAGCTAGGTGCTAGCTATAAGTTCAAACAGAGTTCATCAGGACTTGGAAGACAACAATTAAAGATTAATGGTGTAGAAGGTAGTAGATACAAGAAAATAAATAGATAGGGAATTGAAGACATGTTGAGTAGTGAAAATCCTCTAAGCTCTTCAGTGAGGTGGACAAGATGTTATGAGCAGTTTCCTAGTGCTGCAACTAAAGGCCACTATCAAAAAAAATAAAGGAGAAATATTTCATGTTGAAAGAATTTAAGAAGGTGAGGCCTCCTACATTTGATGGAAAAGTGAAGAAGGTTGAGGAAGCCTATGCATGGTTGTTAGGAATGAAGAATTATTTTAGGGTTCATAACTACTCTAAAAGCATGAAAGAAAGAGTGGCCACATTAATCTTGAAGTGAGAGGTTGATGTGTGATGGGAAAATATAGTAAGTGTAAAGGATATATAATAAAAGGAATTTCCTTAAAGGATGTTTGCGAGGTATTTCAGGGACAATTTTATATATAAAAGGTAAAATTATAGCAACACCAATAAGTTTTATGAACAGAAATTTGGGTAGCTTCCAGTTGATGAATACAGAAACATATTCTTGGAGTTGTTGAGGTACATGCCTTACATCAAGGAAGAGAAGAGGAATATTAAAAGGTATCTCATTGGGCTACCATAAGAAAATAAGGAAATAATAGAATTTGATGAGCTGGAGACCCTGAAATATGCTATTAGGAAGTTGAAGTATTGTTACGAATAAGCATATCACAAGTCTCATTTTAGGACTAATTGGAATGGAAAGGGAAACCCAATCTTAAGAGGAAATATAAAAAGTATGTAGGATGTAATTAAGGTAGAATGTGAGGTTCACTTAATCTACAAGAAGTGAATTTCAATAGAAACCCACCACTGCTAATCGAGACCAACTCTCTAAGTTTATAAGAGAGGAAACAGATGGGTTTGGGAGAAAACCCATAATGTTGGAATTATAGGAAAGACCACAAACAAAAGGATTGTCCTCAACTATAGAGGAGTCATCCAAGACTATACAATGTACAGAAAGATGACACAGTAAATGACATGGCTCTAAGCATGCTACAAATTTATGCAATGTTGGATAATAGGCATGTCAATCACCAAGCCTCAATGATTGAAATGGGAGGTAGAGTTAATAACTAGTCTGTTTCAGTTTTAAATGACCCCAGATCAAATTTTAGTTATGTGCTTCAGTTATAGAGAAGGGTGAATTGAAGAGCATGACACATGAGAACTGTTTGTTGGTTTAGTTATCTACGAGGACTGGGAAAGGGGTTGAGCATGTGGTCTTAAAGTAATGTTCAATTGTAATAGATAATTTTTCCATGTCAACTAGCTTGAAACTGATGCCATTGGGTTCATATGACTTGCTAATTGGCATGGATTAGTTAGTGTCTCATAGGAAAAAGTTCAATTGATTAAAAAATTCAATTGAATGTCTTAATGACAACAGAGAGAGAATGAAGTTGCAAGGAAAGAGAAATCCAGTGGTAGTTTGAAAAATCACTGCATTATAGATGAAGAAGTACAGTAGGAAGGGTTGTAGACTATTTTTGGTGCAAGTACTTGTAAACTAGAGGATGAAAAGTACAGGGGGAAGAACAACCCATAATTAAAAAGGTCAATGTTGTATTCCCACATGAGATACCAGGACTATCGCCACATAGGGAAATTGATTTATCAATAGAATTATTTCTAGGATAATCTCTACTATCTAAAGCTCTGTATTAAATGAGCACACCAGAATTAGTAGAGTTGAAACTCCAATTAAAAGAAATGTTGGATAAAGGATACATCAAACCTAGCATACCTCCCTTATTGTTTGTCAAGAAGGAGGATGCCACATTGTGGTTGTGTATTCATTACAAATAGTTGAATAAGGCCATGATCAATAACAGGTATCATTTTTCAAGGATTAAAGATATGTTTGACTAGTTAAAAGGAGAAGTGGTATTCTAAAATATTGATTTGAGATATGGGTACCATCAGTTATGCATCAATGACAAATACATTCATAAAATAGAATTTAGAACTAGGTATGGGAACTATCAATTTGTAGTTGTCCCATTTGGGCTCGAAAACACCTTAACAATGTTCATGTGTTCAACAAGTAATGTACTTAGTCCATATTTGGAAAAAATTGTATTGTTTTTTGTGGATGACATATTGGCGTCTTCCAAGACCGAGGAGGAGCACAAAAAGCATTTAGTGACTCTATTGTGATTACTAAGAGAGGACAATATCTATGCAAAACTTAACATGTGTGACTTATTCTAGTCAAAAATTCAATCTTTGGGACATATTATTTCCAAGGAAGGATTAGCTGTAGATTTCAAGAAGCCACTTTGGAGTGGCCTACTCCACAAGACATGACAGAAGTCAAGTCCTTTATAGATTTGGCTGGGTACTATCTAAGGTTCATTTGGATCTTCTCCAACATTGGACACCCAATCACTATATTACAAAGACACCCAATCACTATATTACAAAGAAAAGGAGTAAAATTCCAGTGGACACCGCAATGCTAACCCAACTTTGGGCAGTTGAAATATTTTATCATGCATGCACCACTACTAGGGATAGAAAATATGAATAAAGTTGTGTGGTGTGTAAACATGTCTACAAGGAAGGGCTTGGTGGAGTCTTAATGCAATAATAATAGGTTTCCTGCTATGAGTTAAGGAGGTTAAATGGACATAAGTGAAACTATGTAACTCATGACTTGGAATTAGTAGCGATCATGCACGTATTGAAGATGTTGAGGGAGTACCTCCTTAGGAGGAAATTTGTATTAATTTCATATCATGGAGGGATGAGCTACTTGTTTGATCAGTCAAATTTGAATGCTAAGTGGGAAAGTAGGTTTCCCTTGATAAGTGATATTGATTTTGAAATAAAATACATTAAAGTTGAGGAAAATAAAGTGGTTGATGCACTAAACATAAGGTTATATGTAACTCATGTAGCAGTTGTATTTTTTTATGAAATTAATATTTGAGAAAACATTAAAAAATAATTCCTCAATATGAGCAGTATTAGAAATTAAAGGAGCACTTGATCCAAAATTATGAAGGAATGCAACAAAATACATATATAAACATAAAAAAATATATGAAACATAAATAAAACTCCATTTCATTAATATCAATAACTAAAATATTCTTACATACAAAATGGAAATAAAATAGTTCAGGCAATGGTAATTTATCTCTAAGAAGACATGTCGTCACTACATGCCTCTGAAATATGTTACAATGAGGCTCGAAGGCCAATTTATTATTGAGAAACAATGGGAAACCATAAACATCTAGAAACCTAACACTAGGATATGAAGCACGAAAACTATGGTCTCTATTGGGGTAAATAGGTATATCAATTTCCCCAGGTGGTAACTTTGGCACACAATCTTCATTTGATGCACACGATACCTCGTTAGAAATATTTATGTGAGGACTATAAATTTCGACTACAAACATCAGTCTAAGATATGTGTTTTTCTGTTTTCCAAAAATATGTCGTTTAGGGCCTCAAAACAACTTTTGATGTTTAGGACCTGAAAAACTACCAAAAATAGTAAATTGTGCTACAATTAATGAAAATGAAAAACTAGAAGAAACAATGGTGGAGGCCACATTCAATAGGCATCTGGCCACTAATATCCACCTAGATCAGTACTCGCCCCTTAGGAATAAATGGTCTTCGGTGCATTGAGTGCCTCCATGAGGCAGGAGAACTTCTTATTAACTTTTTCCCTCATGAGCCACTTGCCTTGGTGAAAGAGTTGGTCAAATTTGACAACCTGGTACAGTTGGATCTTTTGCTGGTGCGTGTTCTTGATCTGTGTCCATGATCCTATCAATTGTAGCTTGTTGGATGTAGCTTGGGTTGAGCTCTATTTCCGTCAACTTATGAACAATGTCTAATGTGTCTAGCAATGGGGGAAGGTATGGCCATAGTCTGTTCACGTTGAGTACTAGGTGCCAGCCTAGGAATGGTGGAATGTTGAGCTCTAATGCATTGTTCCTGAATGCCTTAGTGATGTTGTAAGGCCCATATTAGAAATGGTGAATCTTGAGGTAGGCCCCAGTGAGGCACGCCTTTTGTAAATGTAACCAAACATTATCTCCCACTTGAAACTTGTGTGGCACCCGATGTTGGTCATGACATTATTTTTACTTAACATTTTCTTTTTCTAATAGGTCATAGACCTGGTGGCAGATCTGACGAATGTTCTCAATGTATTTGTTAGATATTTTGGCTTCAGAATGGATATGAGCATAATCTTCCTGAGTAGATGCAAGTGGTATGGAAACATCAATTAGACATAGTGGCTAGAATCCCAGTCCCACCTAAAAGGGGTTGTGTCTAGTTCAACTATGCAGAGCTCTATTGTAGTTGTGATGGACATAGGGACACTTTCATCCCATATGTGTGGATGCTTCGACTTGTACATCCCCACATGATATGCACTATTGGAATTATGATGTATGTGTTGTACTTGATGGCAACCCACCTGTAGTAGAACAAATCTAGAGAAGAGATATCAAATGTGAAAGAATACATGACATCAGTGTTTAAAAATTTGATGAAATGTAGGGCAGCTTTAAGGAATCAGCTCAGAAAGTATAGCAGGGAAACAACAAAAAATCACAGATCAGTCTTCACAGAATGAAGAAAATAGAGGTATACGCAAGTTCACCGTTGACCAAGCTATGTATACATAAGTTCACTGTATACAAGTCGCATATACGTACACACGCAATTTCACGAAAGGAAAAGAGTGTATACCTCGGAAAACTAAATTTTTGATCTAAACTATTTGGTCCATGGTATTTTGATCCATGGTATTGGTCCAAGGTATCTCGTCCGAGGTATTGACCCCAGGTATTGGGTCCAAGGTATTGGCCCTAAATGCTTTTGGTCCATGGTATTGAGAAAGGCCTAAAACTATAAAAGGAGGATAAGATCATTAGGCCAAGGTGTGTAAGTATCGAATATCTCATGAAGTGTGAGATCTAATATGCAGGTTATTTGCTTATGGTGCTATGCTTGCTCTGAACCAAGGATGAACCTTAGCATTTGATGAAAGATAAGAACTAATGATGCATCAGGATCTTAAAGCCTGAAGTGAATTATCTTTATGAGGTTTGATCATATATCTGAATAACTGGCGCATGTTGTAGCCTGTAAATATGATGATCTGGGTATGACTAAAGTTTGGAATAGTTGTAATGTTTAAATCATCATTCACAGATCTGTATGCAGGTTCACTGTAGAAAATAAGCGTATACACACAGGTTCTGCATATCAAAGCAGCGTATACATCATAAATTTGATTTTCAGATCTGTATGTTGGTTCTCTTTGAGGAAAGCGCATATGCATGCAGGTTCGACACATGGAAGGAGCGTATACCTTTTGAAATATGTTTTAGTTGCTATTGTTTGCTGTTGCAGTGTTGTCGGCTCTGGCTTGGGTTCTGATTATTGTATTCTGGCGACAGCATTCTGAATGATCAGATTGATGGGTTTTCAAAGTGGTTGATCGATGCGGTTGTGAAGGATATTGGTTGATGCAGATATATTTGATGATTGAATGAAGTTGTTGATGGATCTAGTCTAAAAATTTATGGAACATGGTCCCTTGAAGAAAAGAGAAGGTTGTAGCCTTCTGTAGGCCGACACCTACATACTAGTAAACATATCAGCTAATACAAGAGCTAGGGGTTTGTATCTCCCTTCCAGTAGAAGATGGAGAACGAGAGAAGGTTGTAGCCTTCTACAGGAAGAAGCCTGCATACTGGTATAAGATTGCACTATTACAAAAATTGTAAACATAATTTTCTTATTATTAAAAGAAGATAGAGACGACAATAGCAGATGGTTTTCACTCACATTGGGTTTCCACCTTATATATTGGTGTTCATGTGTGTTGCTTATGTGTGATGCTTTATTCTACTTTTACTGCACTGTCTAATAAATTCCTAATATGCTGATTAAAGTTCAATACATGATAATTTGGGTAAATCAAAAGATCTCTACATTTAGACTGGTTTCATTAAGTATAGTTGCGTATACACGCTAGTTCACTGAGCTAAAGTAGCTCATATACAAATTAGTTTTGAAAATTAAGTTATTGATCTGATAATAATGATTCACCCCCCCTCTCAGTATTATTTCCAACAATTGGTATTAGAGCAGGTCCTTCAAAAGGAGCTTGATCACTTGAAGGAAGATACATCATCATGAGTAATAAAGAAAGCGGGGGATCCGTTAGACTGCCAATCTTTGATGGGAGCATATTTGTTTATTGGAAGGTAAGAACTTGTTGAAGCCCCGAAAATTGGGTCTACAACAAGGGGTATACCCACCTGGTCCGGACCTTGGTTAGCAACTCCTTTTCCGTTTGGTATAGTGGGTCCGACTTGGGATAGTGGGACTAGTTTCCCAATATGTGTGTGTATATTGAGAATTGATATTTCTTAACTAATGACTCCCAAGTAAAATGCTTTCTTTATTCTAAATCTAATCTATCAACATGCAATTGTAATCTAATAAACAGAAATATCTAATTCTAAACTAACCCGGGATGTAATCTTTCCTTTATGCGATCTAAAATGATTTCAAATGACAGTTGGTAATAAAGATCATTCAACTACTATGAGAAAAGAATTCAATAAAGATAAACCTTTTCATATAAAAAGTTAGATGAAACAGTTGTGAAAAACATATCGCATAGTAAGCTACTCATATACTAAGCATAAATAAATAACTATCACCGTACAAAAGTGCCAAATGATAACTCAAGCATTTAAGCATTCATATATAAATAACTAAACATGAATATCACCATAACACATAAGCAGAAATAGTTAAGAGATAAAAGTACCATTTATAACTAGTTCTACTCATGAGCTCCAGCAATAATGATCTATTTCTTCTTAATCCAACATCCACTAAGAGTACAAAAGTGCAACATCAGTAGTAGATATTAAACGCAGATATCAATAAATCATGTTCCATTCATTCATCAAAACCTCCTCGGAGGGTAAAAAAGTGCATTTTCTAAGGACAAGTTTTTGATAAATTTCTGGAACCTTCTATAAATGCATGAGAAGGGTTTAAATAGTACTAACTAATTCTAAAAATAATTTATTACAAAAATGTAGGATGCGGTTTAAATGACCATCCTCATTTTTGGCAAAAATAAAGCAAAAATAAAACTACTAACTAACTATTGATGTATTTTCTCCTTGAAGTCGCAAGCGTTCAGCATTTGCTTGAGGAGATTTGGGTGGCTGACTTCCGATTTTAGTTGTCCTCCGAAAATGGAATCGATAAGAGCTGGCGCCATCTTCTCAGCAGAATTGATGACACATTTGACAGTCACACATTAGCTGTACGGTTTTACCAAGTACGCCTAGTAAGAATCCCAATTCAACTTGGTTAACCTTTGGATTGACTCTGTCCTTTCTTCAACTTTCTATCTCCAGCTTGTTTGTAGACGGTGCATATTTGGTAGATATCCTGGAGTGGTCTCTGAGATTAGATTTGCCCTGTGTAAATTTTCATTGATGCTATCAATGAAACTTTTTGCTGCTGTGGCTGCTTCTTCTGCCGCTTGTTTTGCTTTCCTAATAAATATTACTTGTTTTGAGTTCCAATTTTACTTTACATCTTTAGCGCTTTTTCCCTACAAATTTTCGCACTTACAGGCAACTAAGAAATTTGAGGCTTTCCATCTCGAGGGGTTTTGCCTGGTGATGCGCGCACCAGAAACTACCTTCGTTTCTAGATCCGAGCTCCCCTAATGCGATTTTCACCTCTTGCCCGTTTTGTTAGAGGACATAAAGCTTAAACTTTGTAGAAAGAATAGTTTTATACGTTCTTGATCCTGAGCTTTGATTTCTTTATACGTGATATCAGCATCATCTAGTATCCATTTAACCATGTCTGTATACGGGAGAATTTTAGGTCTCGCCGCTATCCTGTGCAAGAATGAACAAGCTAGATCTGTAATAGACACCTCAAAAGACCCGTGTGAGCCTACAGTAGTCGTTACCTCCATTACGTTGGGATCTTATTCCTCAAGTAAACTATACGTGCCTTCCCTAGTAGTGATACCGACGTCTTTGTTGCAGGTGATATCTGTGTACAAGGGAGCCATCTCGCCATCTTCAGAACTGGGAGCTTTACCCTTCTTTCCCATAGCATCTTGATTTTTGCTCTGTATACTTCTCAGTTCTTCGCTCCTGCAGTTTACAAATGAGGTGAGAATGATGATAAGAAAAGGTGATGGGAAAGCTTTAAATGCGGAAAATATATAAAAGATATCACCTTACATGAACTGGCTCCTTGATAAGATCAAAACCATATTTCATTAATGATCACTAACTAACTCATTAATTAACATAAATGCACATAACCGGGCCTTAGTTTATGGAAAAATCTTTCTTGAACGATGGGCCGTACAGATCTGTGATAAGGCGATTTTGCGATTTGCTTCGCAGTATCGCAAGACGCAATATTGCAATATCGCAATATCGCAAATCCTTTACGTGCAGCAAGCATTCGTTGATGTGTTTTCTGCGAAATGCGATTCACGAGATGCGACATCACATATCAGCATTTTAAGGCACTTCAACATAGGTGAGGTTTAAGGCATGTGATGCGATGAGGGTTTTTCATGCGTGATTTCGCATCGCAATTTTTCATTTTTAGAATTCCACTTGTGAGAAGGTATTGTTTACCCTTTTTGTGATGTGATGTGCTTTAAGGAGTGATTTCCTTCTAACTTATCATAAAACTTAAGTCTTTTTAGATTTTTGAGGGTATTCTCCTAAGTTTATGATAGTAAGTTTTATTGAAAAGGAAATACATGCATTAATTGATTTTATTTTTTAATTTTTGAATAAGGGTCCCCACTTATTTAGTATTAGTGATAAAACTAAATAAGAAGGGGGGTTGTTGTTGGCCACAATAATTGGTGATTCACTTGGAAGAACCAGTTATCTCTGCTTTTCTTTTGAATTTCCTAAACTTCCAAAACAGAAATTTTCCTAGAAAATGAAACTTTATTATAGAAAGATAAAATACACTATGCTTTTCAGCCGTCAATGATAGTTTGTTTTGTCTATGTCAACTTTGTTTATTTACTTTCTGTAGCTTGTCATTGTATTTACATCAGGCACTACTTGGTTTATAAAGATAACAACAAAGCCTTCTCTGTAAATCAGTTTTAAATATGCTCATTTGTCGTAGGTTGAGCGACTGCTGCCAGCAAGCGTTTATAGCCTCGACAGGGTTACCTGTTACCCAGCAATGATCCTGTATCCCACTTGGAGAAATATACAATTCTCAAAGAGAAATCCATATCTACACTCATTTCTTTCATTTTATTTTAATTCTTAAAGAAAAATGCCCTGGTTTGATAGCCAAATTATGACAGTGCCACTCACTTGATATATAGCTTTCCTGAACAAGCTAGCTCGTGATGAGACCCCTTGCCTTTTGATTGCAACAATCTTGAGTCATTGCCCTGTTGTGGTATGCAGTTTTGGCAAAGTCAGCAAGTTATAATATCTATGATCATGATAAGTCGGTTCGTGATGATACCTCTTATTCTTTAAGTTTTAAGTATATCATTGGATTATTCCCTGAAGCTTGTGATTCCTTAGGTGGGGAGGAAGTCATTGTTTCCTTAAGAATAGCTCTGGACGACAATGATAGAGTTTTTGGAAAGAGCTTTTCTACAGAGAATCTTTGTTTTGTTATTGATACCTTTCATTGAACTGATATAAAACAAATACCCACTAAAGGTAGCTTTTTATCAAAATTTACAAGGTTGAAACTAGTATCATATTCAGGCTTATAGCTTTGTGAATGTATCTTTCAATAATAATGACCAACTTTCTAGATTATTTCTATTTATACAAGTGGGAAAAACAAAATCTAAAAGAAATACTTGTCCTTTTCGTGAATTCCAAATGTAACCATTTACCATTGGTTTTATTATGAAAGTAAAGAAAAACTAATTTACAAAAATAGAAGAACGATCTCCTATGGAAAGTATTTTTTGAGGATCTACTCGTTAACAGGTAAAGATTCTCTTTTTCTTGTTAAATCCTGTAACATAAAGGTAGATGGGCCTATGATTTCTGTGATTTGGAAAGGTCCAAGCCACATTCGTTGAAACTTCGTATGTTTGCCCTTTTCCTCATGAGCCTTGTCCCATTTTAAAAGTAGATCCCCTATCTGAAAGTCTTTTCTGGACATCATGTTTGAGTCAAAAGAAGCTTTTACTAATGCTTGGTGATGAGCGTGAGTTATTTTACCCTGCTCTCTTTGCTCTTCTAGCTTAAGGATTTGTAACTTCCTTAGTTGTAAGGAAGAAGTTGGTGTTTCATCAATATATTGAACTAAGGCCAAAGAGGGAATTGCTAGATGAGTTGGAAGAACCACTTCTTTCCCATAAACTAAATTAAAGGGAGAAGTGCTAATAGAGGCTTTCTGTGTTATTCGGTCCGCCCATAAAGCATATATTAAAGACTTGTGCCAATTTTTATGACTTTTGTCAATGGTTCGCTTAATGATCCTAATCAAATTTTTGTCCATAGATTTAGCTAACCCATTCCCTTGTGGGTAATAATTGGCAGAGTACTTGAGATTAAAACCTCTTTTGAGTGCAAATTCAATCATAGAATTGCCAAAAAAAATACGATGCATTATCAAACATTAAAGCAGAGGGTAAACCAAACCTGGTGATTATGAACTAATCTATAAATTCAATAATGTGTTCGGCATTAGCTGTCTTGAGAGGAACTGCTTCTACCCATTTAGTAAAATAGTCTGTAGCTGTAAGGATATACCTATGCTATTTAGAATAGTGCGGAATGATCTCACCTATTATATCCAATCCCCATTGTTCAAAAGGTTGTTCAATGTTGACTGGATGCAAAGGTAATGATGGCTTCTTTTGTCTTCTAGCAGTAGTTTGACAAATTTGACACTTTCTTACATAGCTATGTGCGTCTTTGAATAATGTGGGTCAGTAATAGCTTGCGCGAAGGATTTTATGTGTAGTAGTATCACCAGCATAATGTCCACCTGCTGGTCCATCATGGAGTTTCTGCAAAATCTTTTCAGCTTCAGATTTCTCAAGACATCTAAGGAGAATAGAATCATAATTCATCCTAAAAAGTACATCGTTCATGAGCTCATATTGCTTAGCCTTCAACGTTAAAGCTCTTTTCTTTGTATAATCGAGGTTTGAAGGGGCATGTCCATTCTTTAGATGGAATATGATATCAGTGTATAATGAATCAACATCGTTTAGGCTTACCTCACACATTTGTATCTCTGTAGATAGTATTTCGGAAATAAGCGATGCTCCAGCCAGCATTTTGCAAAAGCCTTGACCTTTCACAATATTGGTCGGTTTAATCTCAACATCATATTCTTGTAATGTGGTAACCCAATTGGCTCTTTTCTCACCCACATCTTTCTGTACTAAAAGATTTCTTACCGCTGGAAACAATACTATAATCTTTGTATGGGTTTTAAGAAAAAAGGGTCTGAAATATTTTATCGCTTTGAAAACATCAAATGCTTATTTCTCTATGTCTGAATAGTTTAACTCAACCCCTTGTAAATTTGAACTAAAAAAAGCAATTGGGGCTTCTGCCTTGTCTTGATTTGGTTGAGTGAGTATTGCAGCGTATGATTTATCAGTTGCAAATGTATATAAAATAAAAGGATCAGAAAAATTGGGAGTTGTTAAAGATGGAGCATTAACAATTGCTTGTTTGATCAAATTAAATGCTTCATATTCGTCTTGGCCCCATTTGAATTTTGAGTCCTTTTTAATCATTGCCTGTAAAGGAGATACGATTCTTGAAAAATTTGGAACAAATATCTTTACAAAGTTAATCTGTCTAAGGAAAGATTGCATAGCTTTCTTGTTGTGAGGCAAAGGTATTTCAGAAATCTCCTTGATTCTGTCAGGATCGATATGGATTCCAGATTTCGACACTATGAACCCAAGAATTTTTCCTTCACTTAATGCAAAAAAGGATTTTTTGGGGTTAAGTGAAATTCCATACCTTTGACACCATTGGAAGATCTTTTTTAAATCTCTGATATGATTTCCTCACTTCTTTGAATATACAGTTATATCATCCAAGCAGATTACTACCGATTTATTTACTAATCCTTTAAATGCAATGTCCATGGCTCTTTGGAATGTGGCACCAACATTAATCAAACCAAAAGGCATCTTTTGATAGGCGTAAGTACCCCATTTGGTTTTGAATGTGGTTTTTAATTGATCATCGAGATGGATCAAAACTTGGTTATAGCTGGAGAAACCATCCAAGAAGGACATTAATTCTGATCCTGCAACTGCTTACAATATTTGCTCCATAGGAGGCAAAGGAAAATTATCTTTTTGGCACACTTTGTTCAGATTTCGAAATTCAATGCAAATTCTAATGTCTCCATTCTTTTTTCTAACGGGAACCATATTGGAAACCCATTGAGAATGTCATACAGGAAAGATGATTTTGGCTTTCAATAGCTTATTAGGCTCAGATTTGATCTAGTTTTCTAAATTAGGATGTATCTTTCTTAGTTTCTGCTGGACAGGTTTTTCATCGTTTATCATTGGGATAGTATGTTGGATGATAGAAGTGTCATAAGTCTTAAGTTCATCGTAGTTCCAAGCAAAGACACTTTTGTATTGTTTCAAGAGACGAACATACGCTAGTTTCTCTTCAGGAGCCAGGCCAAGTCCTAGTGTTGTTGGGAAAAGTATCCAATACGGAATGACCCTATCCCACTCTAAGGGTGATAGTACCTCAGCAACAATCAAAGCAAAGCTATTCAAGATTACTTCTTTATGAGATGTAAGAGAGAGGAGAGAGAGATCCACTAACCGTTATCTTCCGCTAATGATTGATCCAATCTTCCCTCTTTGATGTTTGCTCCCAGCTCCTTGCTCTTTCACTGGCCCAGCTACACAAAGATCCTGCAAAAGCACAAGAAAAGGAAACTACAAGAAGCATACATCCATAATTGATTCAAGGATTAGAATAAATCAAATATACAAGCATCAATACGCCACAGAGACACATGCATATAGAAGAACCTCAAAAGCTTTATTAATGGAAGAAGTAAAGTTCTGAGAGTGTTACAACCATAAGAGGCCCAATCCAGCAACACCTCCCAGCAGAAAGAAATCTCCTCTTCACCTCCTTCAAAGCAATCACCCAATAGTTCTATACTCAAACCAACAGCACTTCCTTACATTCACCAGATTCCAGCCTCCCTAGACCTCATGAGAGAGCTCTATATATAGGAGTTTTGGAGAAAGGATGAGTCAGCTTGAGGCTGGCATGAAGCTGACTAGTGTCCTCTCCCACTTCAGTTATTCTTCAGTTCTTGAGTCCACTTGGAGTTTCTTGCTTCCACTTGGAGATCTAGATCCTCTTACTCATCACAAGGCGAATTCCCTGATCCAAGTGTCATTTTAGAAGCTTCCTGGGCATTTGACACCTTGCAGAATGACTGTGCCACTTGGCCAATCTCGCCCAGTGCAGGTAGCGTTCATTAGAGTTGACATTCAGTGCAGGTACAGAGTGGAGCAGTTGACATTCAGCGCAGATGCTCAGTGGATCAGCTGACATGATCCAGAATTAGCTTGTTTTTGAGTGTTTTCAGGTGGAGAACTGATATTTAGTGCTGTGGTTTGCTGACCTTGTTCCTCTAGGGGTAGGAACAACATGTTTAGGGACTTTGGATCCCTTAGATTATTGACATTTCATGCTTCATGCTGTAAGGCACAAAAATGTCTATAACAGTTGCCCCCTAAAGTATGAGGTCGTTTATCGGGTGAAATGCTTTATCAGGAGGATCCGAAGTTCATTCAATCGCTGAGAGGCGCCCTGTAATAAAATACAATACAATACATTATTTTTCATTCTGCTTTCATGATCTAGCTGAGGCGGGCATTCCCATGCTCAGCTTTATAAATTCATTTTGGTACATAGAACAGACGATCGTCTGATGGTAGACTAATAATTCTCTGCTGAAATTATCATCCTTTGAGTAGGATGATCATCTGCTGCAATGATTTACATATCAAATGTCTTTATATTTCCTGAATATATATCGCAGCCCGGATGGATGAAACTAGATCCGGGGTCTTCAAAACGTGTTCGATCTTCACTCTAAGTACAAGTCGATCCATGTGAGAATTGTGCTGAAGTCGAACATGGAAAGACGTCACTTGATTACCGGTCAATAATGTAAGCTGTTAACAAGCGCGAGAGGAATCACCAATAATGACAATGACCCTCAAGGTACTGCAGTACAATTCACGTGGTGTGAATAAAGGACTTGGCGTCGAACACCACGCAAAATTTTCTGGTCGAAGGTCATTAATGTATACCTGTCGTCGGAAGTGAGAAACTTGCCATTGAGGCATGCAAGCTTCAAAGTACAGAGGGGGTTGTTCCTAGATAAACTTCTTGGATAATGAGCTGAAGTCGACAAGAAGTGATCCGTCAAAGGAGGGCCATAATGAATCCCACATCAGTGACACGGAACGGAGCTAATGATTTTAGTGGAGGTGAAAACAATCTGTGAAATATGATTCAGGGTGGCGATCATGGGTGGATGAAGGATAATGTATGGTGGTGGATGGGACACGGTTGGCTCTTTCTGAACAACATCTCTTGAACATATAACGACATTGATGTGATGGATCGGTAGCATTACCCCAAATGTGGATGGTTTGGCGAAGACCATGGTGATGAGACCGGTGAATGAAACAACCCAACCCGATGTGATACGGAGGACAAAGTGTCATGTTCAAGAGCGACTTGCTACCATTAAAGCTTTGAGGTTCTCCCAATTTTTCCCCAGTCATTTCTGACCAGTACCTCTTTATTTTTTGTCAAGCTTGAGGAGGATAACATATGCTTGTTCTATAACCTGCCCTTTGGGCAAGCCCATCGCTATGTTTTAATGAGCCTAGCGATAGGGAAACTCGTTATCGTCTAAAGACAAGTTTGTCGCTATTTAATCATTTTAACGAGTCTAACGACAAGGAAAACTCGGTCCTTTTCATTTTTAGAGAGTCTGAAAAGGTACAGAAAGTTAACTCCAAAATTCCTTTTTTGTCATCTAATCCCTTAAGTCCGAAAAAATATAAAGAAATACAGAAGGGATGAGTTTTCGATAGTTTTAACGAGCCGAATAAAACAAGCGCTCGACCTTTTTGTGCAATAATCCCTCGGGTCCAAAAAGATTAAAATCTATGGGAGGGATAGCTCTTCCGGTCACTTTAACGAGCTGGAAGGCCAAAACTCAGCAAACTTTTCATATTTTACGAGTCAGGAGAAAAGAGCTCAAAGAAGACTCGTCTTTTGAGGAACGAGTGATAAACAGGGATAGCAGCAGATTCCAGGTACAGGTTGGAATTTTCCAATCACGGCAGTGTCACAAGGATGGCTAGGTGAAATCACTCTTCGCAGCTGTTCCTCAAAATGGGTAAACAATCATATGGAGGTAAACGATCGGCCAAATGAACGGTGGAGGTGATGGCTGCAGCAAAACACGACCAAGGTCTTTTTACGGTTGATCAGGGTACATTCTTAATGGTTATTTACCGGGAAGTTCATTTTTTAACGAGCTTAAACTTGCTCAAAAGCTTATGTTTATTTTTTAACGAGCATGAACTATGACACTAAAACTGCTCGGATCTCGCTTTTCTATTTTTTAACGAGCATAAATTCCGCGGTAAAACTGCTCGATAATACCAGTCATAAGATAAGAAATGTCTCCTGCAAGATTCCATTTTTTATAAAGCTCGCACCTCACATAAGCTATGCTCCAACTCCTCCTTTCTTTATGCAAGTTCGGAAACGGCTAATCTTAAAAACAGATAAATAACTGCCCCTAGCTTGCACTCCAAAAGGTTTGCATGCCCCTATGTGTAAAGTACAATTTCAAGGCTGCCCCTACTTATCCGATAAAACATTTGTTTTAAAGGGTCAGGCTTGCCTCTTCCTGGTTACCCAAAGATTGTTTTGTTAACATCATCAAATGAAAACATCTCCTCGGCACTGTCTACCGAAGTAGACAATGGTGAATGACCTTTGTCAAACAAGTAACCTTATCAAAAGAATCCTGTTCTAGAACAACCCCTCTTCCATCCACGGACGGGGTATGGACTAGTCATATTCTTTCGCGGAAATTCTACCTTATACCCAAGGTTTCCTCTGCCCGAAGCAGACCAGGATGCATGCCCCCTGGGTTCCAGTCCCATCTTTCTGAATCACTCGCACTCATCGGGAAGGAGGACTGGGGGTGGAGACATTTCTTGGGTGAATAGACCATTGAGGGTTGGTATGTGACTATTTGCGATGCGTGATCCCGGAAATGAAAGTTGGTCTACGAGCTTGACCATTCTTCCTTCGTGTGGAGAACACATTACTCTAAAGAGTGAGGAGACTATAGCTCCCATGCAATATATATAGTCTCGTCCAAGGAGTAGGTTATAATCCAAGGGTCCTTGAACAACCATCACGTTCATTTGAACGGTCTTCCCTTTCAATGTAACAGGTACATTAGGGAGGATCCCTAATGGTCGACTGGTTCCTTAATCAAAACCCGAGAGATTTCTTATCTCAGGCAAAAGCTCCGGGGAACCCAGTGCTTTCCAAGCAATAGAGGAAAGGATACTCACAGATGCCCCTTCATCAATGATAGTTCCAGCCATTACCATTCTATAAATTTGGACTATGATTCTGAATGGTATAGTGGCTGGTAACCGGGGTCTGCCTAGTTGGTTCCAATCTTGCTTGGTGGTGGGACCGAATACACGGCCGGATATGACCCTGATGATGTTCCTTCCTGCGATAAAGGAATGGGTGCATTGCCCTCATGCTCATCAGAGTCGGTGTTGATGAAAAGAATCTGGATGGTGTCATCCTTATTCTCTTCAGTGAGGGTGTCATTTGAAGATGAATCTTCATTGACGGTGTCATTTGAAGACGAAACCTCTGAAGGCGGAACCGGGTCAACTGTCGATTCGACCCTTGGACTTTCGTCCGGTCTGGATTCAGTAGATTCATTTTCAATGACTGACACTTCAGTTGACCACTTGAGCGGGCCAGCTGTATTTTCAACCAACGAAGGACTTGGCACGAGTTTTTTGTATCCAGGAGGAAGTATTACCGGTGAAACCGGACGATCTTCCAAAACTCTCTTCGCTTCGTCTAAGAAGGGACAACGGTGGATGGCATGATTGCCTTCACACAGTCTGCAGGGGAATCTTGCTCCCCCTCTTTCTCTTGAACCTTCACTTTCGCTGGTTGACGGTGAGCAATCAACATGGCTATTAGAGGTTGATGCTCCTGAATTGTGCAACCGAAGGGACTAGTCCCTTAGTATCCGGGGAATACAGGGACAATCTCTATGGAAGTGGTCTCCTCTACATATGACACATGGCGATTTAGGCCCGGTCTGTGCTGTGTGTGGATTTTTGTCAGATGTCTTTTGCTTGCCCCCAGGCGCCTTAGGCTCCTTCTTCTTCTTCTTCTTCTTCTCCTTCTTCTCCATGGGAGCTTGGCTTTTGCCGGCTCTACCTTGCGAAGATG
The DNA here is from genome assembly GCA_031772625.1 of Pinus tabuliformis. NCBI lineage: Eukaryota > Viridiplantae > Streptophyta > Pinopsida > Pinales > Pinaceae > Pinus > Pinus tabuliformis. The sequence goes on from CM062811.1 coordinate 353,439,840, forward strand.
AAGGATTGGAGGAAGAGTTATAGGAAGTTGAAGGCTGGTGGGCAGCTCTAGACTCATCTAACTGTTGACTCGACTGTTCAGGAACCATGGTGGTTTGAACTACACTGGTTGAGAATAGCCAAATAGGCAGGCCAATTGTCAGTCCTGGAAGCGACAATGTGGCCATGTGGGGCGCACCAACTTCTCCCCAAGAGGAGAAAGGACTAGGACTTCCATCGTGTGGAATTCCTTGGTTGGGGCGTTCCATGTTCTCAACCTAAGATCAACGCGGGAATAGGAGGTGATTATGTTCCGTTTAAAATAAATTTTATAACGACGCTTTAGACACAACTTGCTTTTTCACTTTTTAAGAGTCGAGAAAAAGCTAAAGATGACTCTAGTCTCCTTCGATGTATTAACGAGCCCGAAGTGACAAATGCTCGGATGGACTTTTTCAGTTATAGAGTTTGAAAAAGGCCAAAAGAAACTGCTCTGGAGTTCTAGGCAGAGGGTGTGCCAAACTTTTCGCAAAACCACAGAATACGTTTTACGGTACAATTGGTCGATCTTCGTGAATGCTGTGTTCACTGCATTGCGATCAGTAGGGCGGCCGACACGGCTTCCTATGGATAAAGGCTTTGTTCCTAGAGGGGTCTCCCAATATATACGCGACGGTACGTGGGAGCACAAGTCCGTATTGATACTTATCGCTTCACCGTGGAGGAATCACCCGACCACTCAACGCTAAGATATCACGTTTAACGACGCTGGAACACGTCTCTAGCTTAGACCTCTATGTGTTTGTGTTATGTTTCAATGCGTTGTTATGTAAATTCAATTTATTTTAAGGTTGATCTTGTTTAGCAGTTTGCCTTTATGGATCACCACGAGATGTATGATAACACTCCTAAATGCAGTCTAAGATGATAAGCAAGCTTTTCAATCTTTCAACTTTGAAAATCTTAACTACTGAGGGAAAAGAAAGATAACATCTTTTCACACAGATCATAGAGCACACACTAATGCATTTTCCCCTAAATCAACATGCAAACTGTCATAATGCACATGCACAATGCAAGTATTTCTTTTCTCTTTCTTAATGTTTGTGCGACACAAAAAGAAAGCTGTTGTATAATTTCGAATTCAATTTCAAGTGAAAGCAAACAAGCTTGTCCAAAATCGAAAGACACCTTAAGATTTACTTGTTTCGACACTAGAAATATATAAATTCAAACCAAATGACGAAAGCAAAAGCTCAATCAGCTATGAATAGCAAACAAACTAACTCTTAAGATCAAAACGACACTTTATCACAGGTCTAGATCTAAGAGGTCACAGCAAGACTAGTTCACTTTCGTTATGGGAAACTATAAATGATACAAGAAATACACAAAGAACAAACACAGTTTCTTTATACAACCGAGGCGGAATAGTGGCAAGGAAAGTTGGTTTCAGATAGGCACATTGACTGGTAACAGGCAGCAAAAACAAGAGTGAAAACAGGGCAAGAAACAGCAGGAAACCCCAGTAGCACAAGGCAAGACTGGTCCAGCGCAGGTGGTACACAGGCAGTTTGACCTTCAGCGCAGGTAGCCCCTTCGGGAACTGCGCTGAAATGCAGACAGCCTTCACACAGCCTGCACTGAAGAACGAAACTTTCGTTTCTTTTGGTTTCCGGGTCACAGATTGCTCAAAAATTCACAGTTTTTGGCCAAATCAGAAGCTATCAGTCAAGGACACACTAAGGGATGACAAGGAGGATGAAAAGCTATCACTAAGAGCTTATTAAAGTCCTTGTGGATCAGCTCTTCAAATCATAAACTTGCCCAGAAACTGAGCTAGAGTAGCTGCCCTCTACTTTGCATTTGAAAGATCCAAATGCAGTTCGATTCGGTGCTCCCTTTGTTTATGAAATGAATAGCAAAAACACAAACAACCAACAAGATACGATCCCCAGTGGTGTCGCCAATTTGTTGTTGGGAAAAGTATCCAATACGGAATGACCCTATCCCACTCTAAGGGTGATAGTACCTCAGCAACAATCAAAGCAAAGCTATTCAAGATTACTTCTTTATGAGATGTAAGAGAGAGGAGAGAGAGATCCACTAACCGTTATCTTCCGCTAATGATTGATCCAATCTTCCCTCTTTGCTATTTGCTCCCAGCTCCTTGCTCTTTCACTGGCCCAGCTACACAAAGATCCTGCAAAAGCACAAGAAAATGAAACTACAAGAAGCATACATCCATAATTGATTCAAGGATTAGAATAAATCAAATATACAAGCATCAATACGCCACAGAGACACATGCATATAGAAGAACCTCAAAAGCTTTATTAATGGAAGAAGTAAAGTTCTGAGAGTGTTAAAACCATAAGAGGCCCAATCCAGCAACACCTCCCAGCAGAAACAAATCTCCTCTTCACCTCCTTCAAAGCAATCACCCAATAGTTCTATACTCAAACCAACAGCACTTCCTTACATTCACCAGATTCCAGCCTCCCTAGACCTCATGAGAGAGCTCTATATATAGGAGTTTTGGAGAAAGGATGAGTCAGCTTGAGGCTGGCATGAAGCTGACTAGTGTCCTCTCCCACTTCAGTTATTCTTCAGTTCTTGAGTCCACTTGGAGTTTCTTGCTTCCACTTGGAGATCTAGATCCTCTTACTCATCACAAGGCGAATTCCCTGATCCAAGTGTCATTTTAGAAGCTTCCTGGGCATTTGACACCTTGCAGAATGACTGTGCCACTTGGCCAATCTCGCCCAGTGCAGGTAGCCTTCATTAGAGTTGACATTCAGCGCAGGTACAGAGTGGAGCAGTTGACATTCAGCGCAGATGCTCAGTGGAGCAGCTGACATGATCCAGAATTAGCTTGCTTTTGAGTGTTTTCAGGTGGAGAACTAATATTTAGTGCTGTGGTTTGCTGACCTTGTTCCTCTAGGGGTAGGAACAACCTATTTAGGGACTTTGGATCCCTTAGATTATTGACATTTCATGCTTCATGCTATAAGGCACAAAAATGTCTATAACACCTAGGTTTATATTATGTGGCTTGGTATCAGTTCCTAGATTCACTAATTCGTAGTTCAGAGTTGAACTTTGAAGCTTTGAATTGGTAGATCTTTTGAATCGATCTTTTAAATCATATAGATCTTCTAATTTGACTACTGATTTTGGCATAACATTATTAGTGTTATCTTGTTGCAATTGTCTGCCATGTTGGTCCTCATCAATTATCTGATTAGTATAAGATCCCTCAGAGGTGAGGAAGCTTACAATATCAGGATCATCGTTGAAAAATCTCAAATTTTTAATGTTATTAGGAATCAAGGGTCTAAATATTAATTCAATTGAAAATCTATTGGGGCTAAAGTCTTCTGAGGGAATGAGCTTGGAAGCCACGTTTGCTAAGAGGTCAGCACTAGCATTCTGGATTCTAGGAATTGATGAAATATTAAATGCTATAAAATGTTCAGTCAAATCTTGTACTAAAGATTGGTAATGCTTTAAATGACCTGATAGACAATGTATAGTATTCCGTACCTGTCTGATAACAATTTCAGAATCTCCGAAGACTTGTATATATTTGATGTTTAATCCGATTGCTTTGTATAATCCTTGGACTAAAACCTCGTATTCTGCAGTATTATTGGTGCAATCGAACTCAAGTCTACAAGTTAGCATAGTTTTGTTTCCTTCTGGGCTAACTAATACGCATCCTACTCCTGCTCCTTCATTAGACTTAGAACCGTCAAAAAATAACTTCCAAAATAAAGATTTATTTACAGGATTATCTATAAAATTAATACATTTAGAACTAGTTGTCTGAGAAAAATTTTCTACTTGAGATAAAAGAGAATGTTCTAAGTAAGGTGAAGTGTGTGTTAGAAAATTATATATTACAGAGCAATGGAACACATAAAATATTGCAGAAATATAAACACAGAAAACGCACAAAACAAGAGAGACACAGATATACGTGGTTCACCCAGTTTGGGCTACTTCCACCCCGAACAGCCAGTCCTTCCTTTCTATTATCCAGCAAAATGAAGAGACACAACCTACAGAAAATCCGTTGTAATATCCTCTGTTTTCTCTCACAGTCTCACCTCTCTGTTTCTCGCTCACAGAATGCACATCTATCACACAGCCTCAAATACAATACCCTCATACATAGAGAGGGGTTGCCTTCTAGGGCAAAAAACCCTAAACTAAACATAAGTTCTACCGTCAGATCATCCGCCTAATGAATGGCCCAGATTGACTAGAAATTACTATACTTTTACAAGGAAATTTTACAGCTATTTTTAGCTTTGGGGGCATTGCCCCTGAAAACCCCCGCCAGGGGGGGCTCCAAAGGTCGCAGCCGCCCCCCCCCCTGGACCCCCCCTGCAGCGAATATTTTACGGGCGGCGTTGCCGCCCCCATTTCGAACTGGGGTCCTATGTGGCGATACCTTTGAATATAGAAGATAATCAGGCTCCACACCCAACAGTGTGAGCATTGAAATTTCCTAGGAAAGAATCAATAGAATAGTTTCCAATTACATTATTGATGTATGCTACCAGTTCGTTTACTCCTTCCAATTCTGTTACTATGTATTTCTGATGTCTTTCTCACTCAACCTTTATCTGATTTTGCTTACCATTGTAAGGGAGCCACATATGCGACCAATCGGTTGCAAAGTATCCATGAAGCTTTTCTAACCAATCCCTGCTAAGAATTAAGCCATAGAATTTTGGAATGTCTGCAACTAAAATATCGATAACTTGACATACCTTTGGATTAGATGACAGCCTTGTGGTAACCTGATTTAATTCACTGATCACTTCAACTTGCGACCGATCCAGCTGCACTATGCACACAGCAGATTTTTTAGGTTGAAAATTCAACTTTGCACAAATTGATTTAGGTAAAATATTGGATGAGGCTCCTGAATCCACTAAACAATTATGCAAATTTTTATTGAAAATTTCATAAGTAAGAAGAAATGGTGGAGTATGAGAACTCGACCTTCCTCCAATTAGAGTGATGTCATTTGGATCAGGTGTTGGCCCTAGTCTTCTTCATGTCTTCTATGATATTATACTCCATTTCATCCGAAATTATACTCCATTTCATCCGAAACAATCAATGTTTTCGATGGAGTTGGTGAATCTATTTGGACTGGGCTTGTTTGAGTCGCTTTGGATGTAGTTTTCTTGACTGTGACTTTATCCTTAGGAGTTGAGCTTATGCTCTTTGGCTTAGGAGTATATTGAGGAGGATCGAATTGATTTCTACTTCGAGTACTCACTGGTGATGCCTCTTGATCCTCTTCATCGGGGAGGATGAAATCCCACATACCTTGTAATTCTACAACTTCTTCTTCATCGGTAGGTACGTCGGTAGTAATTTCCTCTTCATCTTCTTCTGATTCAGCACTTGTAATAGTGTTAGGAGGCTTTGAATCAATCAAAGGATTTCTTCTATAAGGCTTGTAAGTCTTTTTAGAAGAAGTCTCTGCTACTTATTTCTTTATATCAACCATTTCGTTAGACATGGTCTTCAAAACTTTTTGCAATCCTTCTAAATCAAATGGGTCTTTGGGCTGTTTTTTCTTTGGATCTTCTTTGAAAGAAACCTTTTTGGATTTACGTTCTTCAACGGCATTTTTCTTTTCTAGAGCTATGATACATTTCTCTACTGCTATTGCTTCCTTCATATTGTCAGCTAAAGTTGTTTTGTTAGCTCTATCCACGAAGATTGCTATGTTTGATGGTAACGCAGAGATGTACCATTCACTTCGCACTTCTTCGCTGGGTTTAGAAGCAGTAGGAATTTTGTTCAATAGTTTATTAAAATGCGAGTTAAAATCTTTGATAGGTTCCTTTGACTCAGCTCTAAGGTTAGATAGGTCATTGATTAATGTTGCAGTGGACCTGTCATCACCAAACTTAGTCAAGAATTGTTCTTGGAAGATGTCCCAACTAGTAATAGACCTGGATGGTAATGAGAAATACCATGATCCAGCTGCTCCTTGCAACGTGTAAGGGAAAATCCAAACAACAACATCTTCATTAGTGACCCCATTAAGATTTATGAATAACATAAAATTATTTATGCGTTCTTCTGCTAGCATGCCTACTTCAGGATTAAACTTAGGCAGCCATTTTTCAGGATGGGCCGGTAGTTGACTCAAGGGCACAGGCATTAAGACTGCCCCTGGGTTATTCCATGGAATTTGGGCCATCGCTGAACTGCTAACAGAGGAAAGCACAGAAGATGATCCCTGCGGTTGGGAGGATGAGGATATTACAGTTCCCAATGTTTGAGAAGGAGATGTTGAAGTTCTGATGGTCTGATGGATGATGATTTGAAGTGGAGGAGTGGATGGTTGACTTCGTGGTGGGGAAGTTGAGATGGATGATGATGATGAAAGAGTCTCACTATCAGACCCTTTAGGTGATTTCCTGGCTCTCTTCCTTGTAGTTAGAGGTAACTCAGTTGGCTCAATACCAAACTTTTCACTCTTTAATATGGTGAGAGGATGAGTAGGATTATATTGCGAAGTCACACTGCCTTGAGATTTATCAGATCTTTGAGGTGATATCGAAAATCGTTGAAGTTTGTGAATCAAAGATTCAACTTCAGGAGGTTCAATAGTAGATTTCTCTGAAATATCAGGGTTTGTGGCAGTGGTTGTTGTTCTTTCGACTTCTTGCTCAAGATTTAGAGATTCTAAGTGCGATGGAGAAGTCGGGGGAGATGGTGAGGGCGATTTACTCTCAGAATGGTATTTAGATTTAGACTTTCTTGCCATTCACAGTTCTGGCCCTCCTTCTAGTGCCAAATATGTTGAAGCCCCGAAAATCAGGTCTAAAACAAGGGGGATACCCTCCCAGTCCAGACCTTGGTTAGTAGTTCCTTTTCCGTTTGGTATAGTGGTTCCGACTGGGGATAGTGGGACCAATTTCCCAATATGTGTGTGTGTGTGTTGAGAATTGATATTTCTTAACTAATGATTCCTAAGTAAAATGCTTTCTTTATTCTAAATCTAATCTATCAACATGCAATTGTAATCTAATAAATAGAAATATCTAATTCTAAACTAACCCGGGATGTAATCTTTCCTTTATGTGATCTTAAATGATTTCAAATGAAAGTTGGTAATAAAGATCATTCAACTGCTATGAGAAAAGAATTCAATAAAGATAAACCATTTCATATAAAAATTTAGATGAAACAGTTGTGAAAAACATATCGCATAGTAAGCTACTCATATACTAAGCATAAATAAATAGCTATCACCGTAAAAAAGTGCAAAATGATAAATCAAGCATTTAAGCATTCATATATAAATAACTAAACATGAATATCACCATAACACATAAGCAGAAACAATTAAGAGATAAAAGTACCATTTATAACTAGTTCTACTCATGAGCTCCAACAATAATGATCTATTTCTTCTTAATCCAACATCCACTAAGAGTACAAAAGTGCAACATCAGTAGTAGATATTAAATGCAGATATCAATAAATCCTATTCCATTCATTCATCAAAACCTCCTTGAAGGGTGAAAAAGTGCATGTTCTGAGGACAAGCTTTTGATAAATTTCTGGACCCTTCTCTAAATACATGAGAAGGGTTTAAATACTACTAACCAATTCTAAAAATAATTTATTACAAAAATGTAGGATGTGGTTTAAATGACCGTCCTCATTTCAAGAAAAAATAAAGAAAAAATAAAACTAAAACTGAATCTAAAACTAAAACTACTAATTAACTATTGATGTATCTTCTCCTTGAAGTCGCAAGCATTCAACATTTGCTTAAGGAGATTTGGGTGGCCAACTTCTGATTTTAGCTGTCCTACGAAAATGGAATCGATAAGAGCTGGCACCATCTTCTCGACAGAATTGATGACACATTTGAGAGTCATACACTGGCTGTGTGGTTTTACCAAGTACGCCCAGTAAGAATCCCAATTCAACTTGGTTAACCTTTGGATTAACTTGGTTAGATTTTCCCTGTGTAAATTTTCATTGATGCAGTCAATGACATTTTTTACTGTTGTGGCAACTTCTTCTGCCGCTTGTTCTACTTTCCTGATAAATATTACTGGTTTTGTGTTCCAATTTTACTTTCCATCTTTAGCTCTTTTTCCCTACAAATTTCCACGCTTACAGGCGACTGAGCAATTTGAGGCTTTCCATCTCGAGGGGTTTTCCCTGGCGATGAGCGATTAGTGCTAGGCACTAATCGCGCATCGAAAACTGCCTCCGTTTCTAGATTCGGGTTGCCTTGATGTGATTTTCGCCTCTTGCGCATTTTGTTAGAGGATATAAAGCTTAAAATTTGTAGAAAGAATGGTTTTATACGTTCTTGATTCTGAGCTTTGATTTCTTTATACGTGATATCAACATCATCTAGTATCCATTTAACCATGTCCATATACAGGAGAATTTTAGGTCTCGCCGCTATCCTGTGCAGGAATGAATAAGCTAGATCTGTAATAGACGCCTCAGAAGACCTGTGTGAGCCTACAGTAGCTGTTACCTCCATTACCTTGGGATCTTCTTCCTTAGGTAAACTATATATGCCTTCCCAAGTAGTGATACCGGTGTCTTTTTGTAGGTGGTGTCTGTGTAGAAGGGAACCATCTCTTTATCTTTAGAACTGGGAACTTTACTCTTCTTTCCCCAAGTATCTTGAGTTCTGCTCTGTATACTTCTCAGTTCTTCGCTCTTGTAGTTTACAAATGAGGTGAGAACGATGATAATAAAAGGTGATGGGAAAGCTTTAAATGTGTAAAATATATAAAACATATCACCTTACATGCACTGGCTCCTTAAAAAGATCAAAACCATATTTCATTAATGATCGCCAACTAACTCATTAATTAACATAAATGCACATAACTGGGCCTCGTTTTATGGAAAAATATTTCTTGAATGACACGCTGTGTAGATCTACGATAAGGCGATTTTGTGATTTGCTTCGCAATATCGCCGATCGCAGTATCGCAAGATCCCAATATCGCAATATCGCAAATCCTTTACATGCGGCAAACATTCGTTAATGTGTTTTTTGCAAAATGCGATTCATGAGTTGCGCCATCGCATATCGGAATTTTAAGGCACTTCAGCGTAGGTGAGGTTTAAGGCATGCGATGCGATGAGGCTTTTTCATTTGTGATTTCGCATCGCAATTTCGCATTTTTAGAATTCTGCTTGTGAGAAGGTATCATTTACCCTTTTTGCGATGCGACATGCTTTAAGGAGTCATTTCCTTCTAAGTTATCATAAAACTTAAGTCTTTTTATATTTTTGAGGGTATTCTCCTAAGTTTATTATAGTAAGTTTTATTGAAAAAGGAAATACAGGCATTAATTGATTTTTTATTAATTTTTGAATAAGGGTCCCCACTTTTTTAGTATTAGTGATAAAACTAAATAAGAAGGGGGGTTGTTGCTGGCCACAACAGAACCACGACCTATCTTCAATCTCTTAGAACATATGTCTGGGAAATCGTGGAAGGAGGATATACATTTCCTTCAACAATTCCTACAAATACGGTAGATAAAAAGAAATATGAAACCAATGCCAAGGCTATCAATACATTATTGGGAAGTCTGTCACAATTAGAGTTTTTCAATGTTATGCAGCTCAAATCAGCCAAAGAAATATGGGACGAAATCATTCTAAGCTACGAAGGAGACTCTTAGGTAAAATGTGCTAAACTGCAAGCTCTCAGAATTCAATATGAAACTCTCAAGATGCACAATGATGAAAGTACAGCTAGTTACTTCTTACGCATAGATGAGGTTGTTAATTGCATGAATAATCTAGGTGAAGAGATAAAGGAAGTTACCTTAGTTGAAAAAGTTTTAAGATCCTTATCTGCTAAATTTGAATCAAAAGTATCTTCCATAGAAGAAAAGCAGGATCTACAAACTATTACTATGACACAGCTTCACAGAATCTTAACTGCCTTTGAGATGAGAAAAGGAGGTCCATCAAATATGAGAGAAGCCACATTTAAAGCTTTAGCAAAATGAAAAGAAGAACTCAATGAATCAGGACATATTTTAGAAGAAGAAGAGGAAGTAAACTTTGTCAATAAGCTTCAACGGGGTTCCGGAAGATTCGGAGGTAAACTACCTTTCAAATGTTTTTCCTGTGGTAGAGTCGGTCATTATGCTGCCAAATGTCCTCATAAAGATAAATATGATAAAGGGAAGGAGTTTTCAAAATGGAATAGAAAACAAAGTGTAAGTAAAAAGAGCTACTATACTCATGAAGATAGAGATGGTTTATCAAATAGTGATGAAGATGAAAATAGTAATGACTATAGACTTCTGATGGCTTATGAAGATGATGAATTTTTGGATGCTTTAGATGAAGATAAAATTTAAGAAGAAATCTCTAAACTCAAAATATGTTTAGAAGAAAACAATATGATTATAGATACCTTGACATACCAACTTGCTGAAAGAGAAAAACATAATGAAAAACTAGAATGTGAAATTGTGGGTCTAAGAAAGGATCTTGAGAAAACAAAAGCTTTGATTCTTAGATTTGCTAAAGGATCAGAAACCTTAAATGAAATTATCAAAGTGCAGTGTTCTCCTCTGATAAAGACAGGTCTTGGATATATTGAAGAAGCATCTCAATCACAGAAGCCATCAACCTCCACTAAAAGCTATCTTGATGCAGCAAGGAGCAATGAACAGTTTGACAATCGTTAGCAAAGGCATAAAGCAGATCACCAGGTAAACCAGGATCAATTTACTTCAAGGATAAACAGAAGCCAAAATCAACCTCAGGTAAATCGTACTCAATTTTATCCAAAGACAAATGTCAATAGAAACTACAATCACCAGGTCAGCAGATTCGATAATCGCAGGAACTTCTTTAATGGTCAATGTTTCTCATGTCATAATTTTAGACACAAAGCTGGTCAATGTGTTGCTTACAAAACCATCATGACTAGAGAAGCATGAAATCAAAGGAATGTGACAAGGATCAAGAAAATTTCCTATAATAACTTTTCTCTTCTTGAAAATGAAATAGAATGCTCAATCTGTAACAACTTTGGCTTTGAAGAATCTGAATGCAGGAGTAAATTTCAGAAAATATCTCAAAAGGAGCAAACTCCATTAAATCCAAAAATATGGAGAAAGAAAGAACCGCGAACAGAAAGATGTGGTATAGCCTTGTATGCAGAAGGACAAGAAAACCAATGGTACATTGACAATGGATGCTCAAAACACATGACAGGTGACAAAGAAAAACTACACTCATATAATACCTTAGAAAAGGAAAAGAGTGTCTCATTTGGAAACGACAGTCTTGTTGTCATAAAAGGTAAAGTCTCCGTTTTCTTGAAAGAAAAAGTTAAAACTAGAAATGTTATGTATGTTGATGGCTTAAAGTATAACCTGTTGAGTGTGAGTCAAATGTGTGATCAAGGAAATGAAGTAGTGTTTCGATCAAATGGATGTGTTGTTCATGAGCTTGCTATAGGAGAAACCATGATCAAAGGTACAAGAACTCCAAACAACCTATACATACTCAAGGGAGGATAACGACAATGCTATCTAAGCAAAAATGATAAAAATTGGCTATGGCACAGAAGATTGGGACATCTAAGATTTTCTAAAATAAGAAAAGCATGCAGATTCCAGGTTGTTCATGATCTTCCAGATATCAACATTCCTAAAAATACTATATGCAAATCATGTCAATTCGGTAAGAAAAACAGATCTCACTTTGTCGAAAAGGAAGGGTCAGCTAGTAAGCCTCTTGAACTTGTTCATACTGAATTATGTGGACCATCAAGGAAAACGTCACCTCATGGAGAAGAATGCTTTATATTATTCATTGATGATTTTTCTAGAATGTGTTGGATAGGCCTTCTAAAGCATAAATATGAAGCATTTGAAAAGTTCAAAGCCTTCAAAGCTTTGGTTGAAAATGAATCAGATCAAAAAATCAAATGCCTCAGATCTGATCGAGGAGGGGAATTTACCTCGAATGAATTCTTTGACTTTTGTGAACAACATGGAATAAAGAGGCAGTTCTCCTCCGCAAGGACTCCTCAGTAAAATGGAGTGGTAGAAAAGGATGAACAGAACTATTCCACAAATGGCTTGTTCTATGCTAGATGAATCTAGAACTCCTACAACCTTCTGGGGTGAAGCTGCATTCACCGCCGTCACTATTCTCAACCAAGAAAATGTTCGGGTAAACAGCACTCAAACTCCACATGAACTTTGGTATGGTAAGACTCCTACTGTAAAATACTTCAAAGTTTTTGGAAGTGAATGTTACATCAAAAGGACTGATGAAAAACTTGGTAAGTTTGAACCAGAGTAGATGAAGGTATTCTTCTTGGCTACTCTTCTCGAAGTAAAGGATATAAATGTTATAATAAAAGACTTGAGAAAATTATTGAAGGTATTGATGTTGTGGTTAATGAAGCATGCAAAAGTCCAAAACAGATAAAAAACGAAGGTTATGACAATGAAGAAGATGAGGATCATTTTCCCACATTAAATCACATTGATTCTGAAGAAGAAACCAATGAAGCACCAGAATAAGAGATAATGATAGAAGAAAAGACTTCGTCTAGGTATGTTGAGAAAAATCATCTAGAAACACAAATTTTAGGGGAAAAAGGGGTAAGTGTGCAAAGAAGAAGAACCATTGTAAAAGCCTCAAGATATCTAGCATTACTATCTTCCACCGAACCTCAAAATGTAAATGAAGCATGCAAAGATGAATGTTGGGTCAAGACCATGAATGAAGAACTTGAGCAAATTGAAAAGAATAATACTTGGGAATTAGTTCCTAGACCACATGATAAGAATATCATAGGAACTAAATGGATATTCAAAAACAAGTTGAATGAAAATGGAGAAGTTATTAGAAACAAGGCCAGACTTGTTTGTAAAGGATATGCTCAACAATAAGGTATAGATTTTGAAGAAACTTTTGCACCTGTTGCTAGACATGAAGCCATAATAATTTTTCTTGCCCTTTCTAGTTTTCAGAAGTTCAAAGTATACCAAATGGATGTAAAATCTGCTTTTCTTAATGGAGACTTAGAAGAAGAAATCTATATTGAACAACCAAAAGGATTCATACTTGGAAATGATGCAAAACTTGTATGCAAACTTAGAAAAGCTCTCTATGGTCTAAAACAGGCTCCAAGGACACGGTATTACCATCTTGACAAATATCTCCACCAACAGGGTTTTTGAAAGGGGTCAACAGATAGCAATCTATATACAAAGGTGGACACTGATAAATTGCTAATAATTGTTGTGTATGTTGATGATATCATTCTTGGTATCAATGAAGAATCCATGAGTCAAAATCTTGCCTTAGTAATGCAACAAGAATTTGAAATGTCCTTGCTTGGTGAGCTTACCTACTTTCTTGGTCTACAAGTTTAACAAAATAAAGATTGTATTTTTCTCTCAAAAACCAAATATCTCAAACAGATCCTGAAAAGTACGGCATGGAAGATTCTAAACCAGTATGTACCCAATGGTAACAAGATGCAATCTTAGCTCAAATGATGAATTAGCAGCAGTACATCAACCAACTTACAGATCCATGATTGGCAGTCTGCTTTATCTAACAGGTACCTGATTGGACATCATGCATGCAGTGGGAATAGTTGGAAGATTCCAAGAAAATCCTAAGGAAACACACCTTCAGGCAGTCAAAAGGATTTTCAAATATCTTCAAGGAACACAGAACTTTGGTTTATTGTATCCTAGAGATACAGATCTTACACTTCATGCATATACAGATGTAGATTTGGCAGGAAGTGTTGATGACAGAAAAAGCACTAATGGTGGCGCATTCTATATGGGTTCCAGGTTAGTGTCTTGGTTCAACAAGAAACAAAGTTCAATTGCATTATCTACAGCTGAATTAGAATACTTGGTTGCTGCATCTTGCTACACACAACTACTTTGGATGATGAAAACCTTACAAGTCATTCTCATCACATGTACTCCACCCATCTCCATTGTATGTGATAACACAAGTGCCATTAGTATTTCAAAGAATTCAGTCATGCAATCTAAGACCAAGCACATACCCATCAAATATCATTTTCTACGTGAAAAAGTGCTTGAACAAAAGGTCAAACTGGAGTATGTTCCCTCCAAAGAACAGGTTGCTGATATATTCACTAAACCACTGCCTAGAGAGACATTTAAATATCTCAAACAAAAGCTAGGAGTAGTTGCTGCATCATCTTGTTGTTAAATCCAATTTTCTTCAAATAAAGATGGTTATACACAAGCTTCATAAAGTGTAGTCACGTACATACATGGGTTTCTGTGGGCACAGTCACGTATATGTTGGTTTGAAGGAAAGAAGTCGACCAGACTTAGGAAAAGGGGGTCTGCTATGGTTCTGTCAATTATCTGCTTTGTTTGATGATGGTTTCACTCTGCTGATAACATATGGAAATATATTGGTCCTCATAAAGTTGTTGATAACTTGATATATATCTGATTGATGATGATGCTTTGATATCTCTTACTGACATATGCAATGATCGGATCTAACAGTGAACAGGTGGAACATGTTCAGGAGGACAACATGGTTGATGATAGTTTGGGAACTAATGATGGACATATACAAGTTGTTGGTCTAGATGCTAATTGACAAATACTGCTGATGGTGCAGATCATATGATAGTTGCTAATGACTATCATAGTCTTGTTTAAGATATTTGTTCTTTTTTATATATGTCAAGTATGTATTTTAATGTAAATGTCATGGAAAGACCTAATTTGTAACCCCACTATGCATGGGATGGATGATGTAATGTTTCTTGTTTTGACATGTATAAACAACTGGTATATCCCCAATTGGTTCGGTGGATGAGTCAAACTTGGTATATCCCCACTTGGTTGGGATATGGATGTATGTATGAGTCATTGGTGATAGGAAGGTCATTTATGATGTATGTATAGAGTCATGTTCTTCTTTTAGAAAATATTTTTGCAAACCTTTCTTAGCCCAGGGGGAGCATGGACTCGATCATGAGAGCTCAATCAACAAACTTTAGCATATCAAAGATTTCAGCATGCACTTAGGGGGAGCATGACCCTTTGCCCTTGATGTCAAAGGGGGAGAATAACCTGGTGTGGTTGTTCCCATCAAGTCCAGAGGGGGAGATCATTGGCATTATGATGTATGTGTTGTACTTGATAGCAACCCACTTGTAGCAGAAAAAATCTACATAACAGATATCGAATGTGAAAGAATACATGATAGCAATGTTTACAGATGTGATGAAATGCAGGGAAGCTTCAAGGAATCAGTTCAGAAAGTAAAGCAGGGAAACAACAAAGAATTGCAAATCAGTCTACACAGAATGAAGAAAAGAGAGGTATACACAGGTTCACCATTGACCAAGCTATGTATACACACAGGTTCACTATATACAAGTCACGTATATGTACACACGCACTTTCACAGAAGGAAAAGTGCGTATACCTTGGAAAACTAAATTTTTGGTCCGAACTATTTGGTCCACGGTATTTTGATCCATGGTATTGGTCCAAAGTATCTAGTCAGAGGTATTGACCCTAGGTATTGAGTCCAAGGTATTTTCCCTAAATGTTTTTGGTCCATGGTATTGAGAAAGGCCTAAAACTCTAAAAGGAGGATAAGATCATTAGGCCAAGGCGTGCAAGTATCGAATATCTCATGAAGTGTGAGATCTAATATGTAGGTTATTGTCTTATGGTGTTGTGCTTGATCTGAACCAAGGATGAACCTTAGCATTTGATGAAAGATAAGAACTAGTGATGCATCAGGATCTTAAGGCTTGAAGTGAATTATCTTTATCTGGTTTGATCATATATCTGAATAACTGGTGCATGTTGTAGTCTATAAATATGATGATCTGGGTATGGCTGAAGTCTGGAATAGTTGTAACGCTTAAATCATCATTTACAGATCTGTACGTAGGTTCACTTTAGAAAAGAATCATATACACGATAGTTCTGCATACCAAATCAGTGTATACATCATAAATTTGATTTGCAGATCTATATGTTGGTTCACTTTGAGGAAAGCGCATATGCATGCAGGTTCGACAGATGGAAGTAGCATATACCTTTTAAAATATTTTTTAGTTGCTTCTGTTTGTTGTTGCATTGCTCTGGGTTCTGGCTTGGGTTCTGGTTACTGTATTCTGGTGACAGCATTTTGAATGATCAGATTGATGGGTTGTCAAAGTGGTTGTACGATTCGGTTGTGAAGGAGATTGGTTGATGCAGATATATTTGATGATTGAATGAAGTTGTTGATGGATCCAGTCTGAAAATTTATGAAACGTGGTCCCTGGAAGAAAATATAAGGTTGTAGCCTTCTGTAGGCCGGCACCTATGCACTAGTAAACATATCATCTAGTACAAGAGCTAGGCGGTTGTAACTCCCTTCCAGTAGAAGCTGGAGAATGAGAGAAGGTTGTAGCCTTCTGCAGGTAGAATCCTGCGTATTGGTATAAGACTGCACCAATACAAAAATTGTAAACATAATTTTCTTATTATTAGAAGAAGACAGAGATGACAACAGTAGGTGGTTTTCACCCACATTGGGTTTCCACCTTATATCTTGGTGTTCATGTGTGTTTCTTATGTGTGATGCTTTATTCTACTTTTACTACATTATCTAATAAATTCCTGATATAGTGATTAAAGTTTAATACATGATAATTTGGGTAAACCAAAAGATCTCTACATGCATGCTGCTTTCATTAAGTATAGTTGCGTATACACACGAGTTCATTGAGATGAAGTAGCATATACAAATCATTTTTGAAAATTGAGTTATTGATCTGATAATACTTATTCACCCCCACCCCCCCCCCTCAATATTATTTCCAACAATGCACGATAATGCTTCTGATGACTTATATCTAGCCATTTGTCTAGGGGTGGAAGGTTCTGTGCTTAGTGAGCTTGGTATCTAAGAACAACTAAAGGCTTGACCATAATGCACTTAGGAACCTATTTTCCTGATATGAGATAATGGATTGTGGGATCCTGAAGTGTACCCACATTTTTTCAAAGAGTTTAGCAGTGGCTTCTACTGTGATACTCTTCTTGTAGGCCACCAGAATGTCCATGTTGGAAAATATGTCGATGACCACGAAAACACAGTCATTTCCATGCTTGGTAGAAGGAAGGCCCGACATGTAATCCATGGAGATGGATTCTTAGGTCCAGATAGGAGTAGGAAAAGGAGTCATTAGGGTAATTTTGATGTCCAAAATGGGCCTCCTAATGAAATTAAGATATAATAGCGGAAATAACAAAACAAGATTAGATTACATCATCAAATTTTAGAGGGAAAAAATATATTTTTTCAACTCGTATTTTCAACTTTCGAGAAGAAACACTCAATGGATGCATAATTTGATTCCTCATCCAAGGAGTACCCATGTTTCATACTTTCTATGGACCCTACTACAAGAAAAATGAGAAATACATAAAAAAAAAAAGTGATTGCAATCACGTTTTTTTCATGTATTTCTCAATTTTAGTGTAGCAGGGTCCATCAAAAGTATGCAACATGGCTATTCCTTGAATGAGGAATTGAATTTTACATCCAACAAGGACTCTCTCATGAAATTTGAGTAAAACCTTAGGGAGATAAGTTGAAAATACGAGTTGAAAAATGGCTTTCTTATTTTATTATTTTTTAGTCTTTTTACTTTTTTAATCCAAAAATCGTGAATCATTCCCCATGGTTGACATCATCATGAATCATATTGGTTCTAAAAAAATTTATTTTGGTTGTACATTTTTTTATGTGGCCTATTGTAGACCTTGAAATTCCCATAATGATACAGGCCTTGCTTCTTTATTGTAGGTTTAGCAATGGTGTAGGCAGTGCAGGATCTTATGTACTCCCCAATATCATGTCAAATGTTCGGCCAATAAAAGTACTTATGCAACACTACCACTATATTTTCTATCTGAAAATTTCCAATGACTCAATTTTAGTGAATATCCAAAATCATCTTGGCACACTCGCTTGAAGGAACACAAAGGTGTCCCAAGTGGCATAATATCACATCCCAGAGGTGAAATTCTGGAAATTGCTTACCTTCCAAGAGCATCTGATATGTGGTGCCAATTTTTTTATCACTCTTGTAAATATGTGTCCATTCTGAAGTCTCATGTCCACAAGAGTCAAGCATAGTGGTCAGCATCATGACCGATGTTCGACTAAGGCAGTTTGCAACATTATTGTTGCTTTCCTTCTTATAATTAATGTTCAAATGGAACTATTGTAGGTATGTGGACCATTTCTGATGGTGGTCATTCTGCAACTTTCCTTGTGTATGTATGAACTACAGGGATTGGTGGTTTATGTGGGTGACGATTTCCTTCCCCATAATGTAACTCTTCCATTATCATCAGACCTTCATAATGGAATACATCTCTTTTTCATAGGTGTGATACTTCTCGAGTGTGTCTGGATGTGTCTCACTGTGATATGCCAGTGGATGCCCCTGTTGAGTAACAAATTCAACAATAGTGTAGCTCGAGGCATCTGTCTCAATCTAAAATGATTAATGTAGGTCTAATAATGTGAACATTGGTGCAAAGCAGAGGTGATGCTTCAACTCAAAAAATTCCTTCTATTAGGATTATGACCAAAAGAACTTTTATTTCGCTCCACCTTTGGTGACTTGACTCAAAGGCCAAGTGATATGAGAGAACCCCAACATGAACTAGTGGTAGAAATTAGCAAGACCGAGAAAGTTGTTGAGCTCAATTAGAGTGATTGGGGTTGGCCAATGCTTAATAACTTGTATCTTGGTTGGGTCAATATGCACACCCCACTCATAAATGATATAACCTATATTTGAACCTCGGTCACACCAAAAGTGCATTTCTCAAAATTGGCACACAATTTGTCTTGTCACAGGGTTTGGAGAACCTGTCTAATATGGTGGAGGTGCTCTTCCTAATTCTAGCTAAAGATCAAGATGTCATCCAAATACACTACCATGAATGAGTTGGTGAAGGGCCGCGATATTTCTTCCATCAAACTCATGAAGGTTGTAGGTGCATTCGTCAACTCAAAAGGCATGAACAAGCATTTGAAAAGGCCCTCCTTGGGTTTGAAGGAAGCCTTCCACACATCAGAGGGTTTGATTCGTACCTGGTGATAATCGAACTTAAAGTCAATCTTACTGAAATACTTTACCTCCTTGAGTTAGCCCAAAAGGTCATCAATCTACGGGATTAGATACATATTTTAGATAGTGATCTTATTCAATGCCTGATAGTCAATACAGAGTCTCCAGGTCCCATTGTTCTTCTATAACAACATGATTAGGCTCCCACAAGGTGATGAACTTGGCCTTATGTGCCCTTTCTGCAACAACTCTTGAATTTTCCTCTTTATTTCATCATTCTCCATATTAGAGGGTCGATAGATTAGCTTGTTGGGTATTGGCATGCACAGGGTCAAGTCAACGGAGTTCTTGACCCAACTTAGGGGTACCCTTATGGGTGATGCGAATATGTCCCTATACTCCTCCATGACCTTGTCAATATACTACTTCCATGCGGAGGAGCCCTGTCTCGAGGCCATGGATGTGGACACAATCTTCTTCTTCCCCTGATGGGGAATCATAAGGAAGACACATTTCCCATTCTAGGAAATGATCTTACTGCATTGCTTCATAGATATCAAAGAGATGGTGGTAGGTGATGCTACCTTCGGTATATTGTATAACTTATTTCCCAAAGAAATAATTACAGCATGAGACCTAGACTCATACACAGCATGACACTTCCAAATGTATGGTTGGCCAAATAATACATCATGAAATTCAAGAGGAGAAACATCACAAAGTACCTCATTTATAAAGGGCTTGATTCTATATGGAAGACATCATTATTGGTTGAGGCAGAGATCTCGTCCTTAGTGAAGCCACCCAATGGTGCATGCTTGCAGGTGTGGTGTGGTTGGTAGGCCCAACTACTTCATTACCTTTGTTGATATGAGGTTCTTTTGGCTTCTGCTATCGACAGTGAACTGCAATGGAGAACCCTTCACCCAAATATGTGAGTGGAAGACTTTCTCCCCCTCCTCTAGATCTTTAGGCTCAATCTTCTAGATCTTGGTGGTAGAAATGGTGGCACTAGGATCTGCATCAATAATATGCTTGCCTTTTACATTCCCCTTGTCGAGTCTTGACTCAGAGTTAGAACATTAATCTGACTTTGAAGCCTTCAACTCAGCCACCAGTGACTGCTTAGTTCGACACTCATTTGTGTTGTGAGTGGGGCTCTTATGGAACTGACACCACTTTGTTGTGTCCTTCTTTATGGTGTTATTATTTTCTTACGGCTTTGACGGATTGTCCTAGTTCACCCCACCTTGGCTTTGTTCTTTGTTCTATGGTTTAGGGGCTCCTTTCCCTTGCCTCAGATTCATAGATCTAAAGTCTCACTTCTTCTGTTTAAACTTTTGCTCGATCTTGATAGCATATCAGTAGTTTGCACCAAGAGAATTGATGTCAAGCAACTCCATCTCATCCTAGATGTATTTATGCAGAAAACCATGGTACTTGAGTACCAAATGTCTCTTGGAATGATTGATACCCAAATTCGTGCAAAGGGTGTGAAAATTATTTGTGAACTCTGGCATGAATTGGCCGCTTCCCCGTCGCAGTGTGGTCCACTTTATGTACTTATCTTCCTAGCTCCTGACAGGGTGATTCTACTCCTTGATGGCGTCTCATAAGGAGTTCTAATTGGGCATAGATGAAAATAGTGATGTTTCCCTCTTTTCTTTCTACTTGGAGTGGGTCTCCCACCAGTACTTGATGTGGGGGGAGACTTTGAGGAGTACAAAAGTAATATTTTCCCTATTGAAAAATTTGTGAACCGAAAAATAACCTTCCAACTAATTCAACCATCTACCAATGACATCTCCATCTATCAGGCCTTAAAATATGGGAATGCAAAATTTGACTTGTACCTTAAAGGAAGTGGTGACTTTAGAGTGATTGTCAGATGAAGATACATCACTTGTGGGCATCCGCTGAAAGATTTCGGCTAGGTTGTCCATCATCGCATTCCTATGTAACTCGAGGGATTTTTTGAGAAATTTTTTTAAGGGATTTCCTTCTCCCTCGTCTCTCTTTTCTTCCGCCATGGGAGGTTGTTGGGGTTTTGCAGGCTAGTCTTGCAAAGGTTCAACCAACTCAAGCCCTAACTCCTTATACTCTAACGTGGTTGGCGACATGTAAAGAAAAAAAGAGAAAGAGAAAGCCGCTCTTATACCACTGATCTAGACTTATGAAGGAACGCAACAAAATACCAATATAAACATAAACACAGAGATGAAAAACTAATCAAACATAATTTCATTAATATCAATAACTAAAATATGCTTACATACAGAATAGAAATAAACTAGCTAAGGCGATGGTATCTTATCTCTAAGAAGAGATGGGTTAGCTACATGCCCCTAAACTGTGTTACGATGAGGCTTGAAGGCCTATTATTATTGAGAAACAATGGAAAGCCTTAAACATCTAGAAACCTAACCCTAGGAGATGAAGCACCAAAACTATGGGCCCCATTGTGGTAAATTGGTACATCAATTTCCCGGGGTCATAACTTTGTAATATGATCTTCATTTGACACGCATGATACCTCGTTAGAAATATCTGTCCAAGGACTATAACTTTCTACTACAAGCGTTACTCCAAGAATTTTGTTTTCCCATTTTCCAAAAAGATGTCATTTAGGGCCTCAAAATGGCTCCAGAAGTTCAAGACCCGAAAAAATACCAAAAATAGTTAATTGTGCTACAATTAAGGAAACTAAAAAACTAAAAGAAACAATGGTGGGGATCTACGTAGAATAGGTGGGTGGCCAAAAATATCCACTTGGATCAACACTTGTATCAAAATACTAGAGGATTATTGAGAAAGAACTACTCGATCACCAAGGATGGAGTGTTGAATTTCAAAGGCAGATGGTATTCCTTGTATAGATGACTTGAAGAATATCAACATGGATTAGTTCCATAGAATACCAAATTTTGGTCATCATGGCTAATGATAAAAGACATGGAAAAAGAATATTATTGGACAGAAATGAAAAGAGATGTGGTTGAGTACATTGCCAAATGCTTGGAATTCCAAGATGTAAAGGTAGAATGTAAACACCCAATAAGATTCTTGCAGTCAATCCTCATTCTGCAATGGAAGTGGAAAATGATTTCAATGGAATTCATTATTGGATTGAGAAGGATAGCTAGGAAGCCTGCTACCATAATGGTGGTGGTGGATAAGTTGATCAAGGTAACTCATTTTGTAGTTGTCGTGCCCACTTACCAGGAATGTGACATTGCCCATATTTTTAAATGAGAAATAGTGAGATTACACGATGTACCCAAGAATATTGTCTTGATGGAATCAAACTGAAAGGGTAAATATGGTACAAAAAGACATGTTGAGGATGTATATCATACATCGGCTAAAGATATGGGATTAATTTTTACCTATTATTGATTTTTCCTATAAAAATGCTTATCATGAATCATTAAAGATGAGTCCATTTGAGGTTCTTTATGGAAGGAGGCATAACACACCTATCAACTAGAATGATTTAGTGAACAAGGTGCATATTAGGCCATGTATGCTAAAGGAGATGGAAAAATAAGTTATTTCCATTAGACAACAACTGAAGATAAATCAAGGCAGATAAAAGAGTTATGAAAATTAACAGAGGATGCATAAAAGATTTCAACTTGAAGATCATTTATATCTCTGCAAAAAACCAAGAAAAATCTCTTTATGTATTGTGTCTTGTGCCAATTTGGTACCATGTTTATGTGGGCCATTTCAAATTATATAGAGAGTGGGGCCAATGGCATACCAATTCGCATTGCGACCCATAGTGAAGGCACATGATATTTTCCACATATCTTTACTTAAAAATTATGTACATGATACTAATCATGTTGTTGATTGGTGTGTGATATAGATGGAATCTGAAGGAGAATTCCAGCCAAAAGCCATTATGCATTTTCAATTGGAGGCAGATTGTCCTCCAAAATCAAGTAATAGAGTAGGTAAAGGTGTAGTGGAGAAAATTTGGACCAGATATTGCCACTCAAGAAATGACTAAATATATGATATTATTATACATATTTGTGTTTTTTGGTTAAGAAATTGTACATGTAAATGAATGTAAAGAATTGCATATATAAAGGTGATGTAAATTGTGTGTTTGTGTATAGAACACTAAGGATGATGTTCCTCTAAGGGATTTAGGTTTGTGATAGCCCTTGTGCTAATCCCTCTTGTAAGTATTTTTATGAATTTTAATTCATGTAAATAATGTCGAAATTAACACATTGATTGGTTGAGGAAGAGGACACAGATTTAGAGGAATTTAGGAGGAGGAGTTGCTTATAAACCCAAGCCTTTCATTTATTTCTTCACCTATAACCCTATTAGTTTAATGGAATTATTGTATGGAAATTGAATGGATGTAATGGGTTTCTTGAGTGTGGAGGAAGAGCTTGTAGTCTTGACTCTGATAGAAGACGTGGGTGTCATAAACACGCTTAACATATGAGAAGGAAAGAAGTCATAAGGAAGGGAATGTAATTGTGCATGATGCATGGTGCCTGATCATGTCAAGGGAGATGACAAAAGGGAGAGCAGTGTCAAATTTGGTAGTGGCTGTGAATCTTCCTAGAATATTTCACTACCTCTAATCCTATGTTTTACCTGTGTGGGATGGATTCGTTATGTTTTTCTGAGGTCTATGCTTGTGCCCGTGTGTTGGTTTCGAGAGAGAGTTTGGTGGATTAGTGATACTCAAATGCTTGCTGGGTTGATAAACCCATAAGAGTCTCCTCTCTAATAAACCAACTAAGAATTGGATTTCCCTGTGGTTGATAAACCACTCAGAACTTGTTCAGTTGATAAACTACTAGTTCGGGAGAGACACTTTGGAAATCCTAAGCAATTACATCCTCAGACTTTGAATCTGACTTGGGGGTGGACATATACAAGAAACATTGTAGTGTAGTTGGCCTATGGTTAGGTGTAGAGTTGAAGTTCCTCCGTTAGTTTCTAATCATTCAAACATAATAAGTTATTACTTGTACATTTGTTGGACATGAATGTTGAATGTTATTATTGTATAACATTGGGTGTGTATCAACACTATTAAATAAGGAATGTGTATTCCTATACCTGTTCACAATGGTATTTATTGCATGATTGTTCTCAAGGTTATGAGGGGATTGGAGCTAGTGTATGTGTTGGTATCCTTCCTACTTTACATAGTTATTAACATGATTTGTGTTGAGTCTTCATAATTTGAGTTAAATTTTTATGGTGTTTAAAATTCCATGTTTATGTATTATTATATATGCTAGAGGGGATCTATTCCTGAGTACAGTAAAGTTCAATGTTTAGGGACTACATGTTTCTTACAATTAGTTGACATGGATCCTTGTATTGTAACTGACTACTATTCCTTGTTTTGGAGTAATGCTTGGAATAAGGCATTTACAAATGGGTATGCTAAGGGGCCTAAGAAATTTCTAAGGGCCTGTGTAGAGAGGCCTAATGTTGATGTAGTTGAATCTACACAGTATATTAGACATGACGTTGGCTTCATTTCAATGCCTGATTAGAGGACACTTTTATGTTGTCATGCATTTGTTGTATTCATAATTAGAACTTGTAGTTCATTTTCATGAATGCATGTATGTGAATTTTCATGATTGATCATGTTCTAGTTGGAACAAATATTGTGTTTAGTATTTGGTTAACTCCCATAGTTAACTCACAAAAACCTAGAGAGTAATTCTGGTGGGAAAAGGTATAAATTTCCTATAATTGAGGTTGTACATTGTTTTTCCTTGGAAGATCTAAATTTTTGGGCGATTGGAATGGGTGGCAACAGAATTATCACCATACCTAGATGGACCAGGAATGGTTATATGCAAGGGATAAGTAGACCAAGTGAAGTGGAGGTCTGAGGTTGGACCCTCATAGTGAGAAGTAAGTGTGGGTCCATATTGTAGTGGAGTGTTAGTCCAAAGGTCCAAATGTGGGAAATTATAGAGGTGCATTTCGTTGAGAAATTCTAGAGGTTGAATGTGAGTTAGACCTGGACTAATGTGTAAAAAGACTTACTCTAGGATCTAGTGGCTAGGACTTGATTCAAGTGTTGAATCATAGAAGGAGTTGGATATCTGATATTTCTTTGTAATATAGAATTGTCACATGACACTCTATACCAATGGACCTGTGTGGATTAGTGACATGGAAACTACCACGCAGGTGTACAAAAGGACACACTGGCACCCAAGGATGATTTGGACCGCCTGGGTAAGGTGGGATTTCCCCATTGCCAACATGTGGTACCACATCATGCGTCATTTGATGCAGTATGGTATAAATTGGAAAAACTTTAAATGGCCATATCTTTAATATGTAGTCATATTTCGATATATTTTTTATTGAAAATATCTTGACGAGTTGAACACAATGTCACTACCCAAAATTAATTCCTCTAAATTTGGGAAAGGGAGAATTTTGAACCCCATTTCCATAATGATACCATGGATATTAGGTTTGGACAAAGTATCACCTCCCTTTCAACCTAGAGTCATTTAGGGGATGTGATGTATAGTTACAGATGGATGTATAAGAAGTTAATTTTACTTAATAAGAGAGGCATCTAGCTAGGTGTCAATGTGGTGTTCTATGATCGTAGGGTTGAGAGTAGGCATTCTAGTGTATGAACAATAAAATATCTCTCAATATTCCTTAAATAAAACCTTATAGGTGGTATCCTCTTTGGGTGAACATCCTACCCCAAGAATCATCTTCATGTTGACAATGGCTTAGTATATATGTCTAATTTTATGGTAGGTGAGATGTTGGTAATGTTTCCTTCTTCTATGCCATCTTTTGTAGAAATGGGATCTTTGAACTAATCGATGTGTCCCAAGGGAATAAATTCTTTGCTTTATATTGCGAAATGATTTTCATAGTGTTGGGCAGTGTTATATTGTTTCCACGACTAGTCCACATAGTTAACCAGGGGGTTAGAAGTGGGGCCTTCGTTGCGTCAATTGCGTAGTAGGGTGGTCACAAGGGGGTTTGAGGGGTGTAGGGAACCCCCCTCTATGGGGTCTGGGGCAACACCCCAGTTTTTTTTTTTTTTTTGGACCATAGATTAGGTTGGGCAGACCTACCTATTAGGTTCCTATACCAATAGGTGTCATATTTCATGATTGACTGTGGAAATGCCAAATATGATCATCCTTTCCATGCTGCAAAGGTTCCATATTTTCAAAAAGTCAAAAATTTAAAAAAAGTAAAGAGGGTATGCCCTAAAAGAAAAATCAAAGGGAAAAAGAATGAATTGGTCAAACAAGAGAGAAAATGAACCCCAAAGAAAGACCAGGAAAGTGGCTAGTCAAAATGCCACTACTGTCCTATTGTTGCAAAGAATTTCAAATCATGCAAATCAGTGACTTTGTCACACTTGATGGATGGCCCAATAGCTCAATCTTGGCCAGTCCATGTTTAAATTTCTTGTTTTAGCCTTAGAGAATAAGGTCTGTTCAAACAGTTCAAGCTTGGAAGATCACTAGCTAGGTAGAGAAACAAGGGTGCTCAACAGTTGAATCTGCGCCCCTGGAAGACATAAGGGCAGACTTAGATAGGAGGGCAGTCAAAAGAAAAAGAAAGAAAGGGTTTACTAGTTCAAATGCACCCAAACAAGATGAAGAAAAAATGTTAGGTGTAGTAGAATGGGTAAGTAATTCTGGTGTTGAAGAAGTAGGTTGGTGATCAGTTTTAATGTGATCTATCTCATGAGTATTACCAACATCATGGCAAAGTGGCTATAGTTCAGTGGAGCATGACTGATTTCCCCTCTCATTTCCCCAAGCAACACTTACTAACATCCCTTCAAGGACATTTGGATTGCTCAATGGTCCTAGTTCATTTTGTTTTATGAGAAATACTAAGTGGAATTTTGTGTTCACTTAGTCAAAACAAGCCACAT
Source organism: Pinus tabuliformis (assembly GCA_031772625.1). Taxonomy (NCBI): domain Eukaryota; kingdom Viridiplantae; phylum Streptophyta; class Pinopsida; order Pinales; family Pinaceae; genus Pinus; species Pinus tabuliformis. The sequence goes on from CM062811.1 coordinate 353,466,928, forward strand.
TTCTTGTGTAAAATAATCACTCCATTTTCCTTTCATTTCCCTAAAAACCTAAGTTATTACTTTATAAACTTAGCGTTTTTGTCTACAAAATCATACTAACACCCTAACTCTATTATATAGCTCCTATTTAAACTTTTCCCCTCCCATACTATGTAAAAATGCATACAAAACCCCAAAATATTTAAATATCCCCGCCCTGGCATTTATAGCCATAACCATGTTATTTCAAGATTATTGGTCCACCCAGGGCCAACAAGAACCCTCCACGCGCCCCAGCATGATTTGTTTAACATTTGGTTAAACAAATAACCAAAGCTGCCCGCATAAACCACATAAAACCCTATTAACCAAGGTTTATACCCCGCATACCATTTAAAAACATTAAAATAATGCGCGGGTTTGAAATTATAAACCACTGCCAACTCAGAGCTCCGTCCACTGTCGGATCGGACCCTCCCCATCCAACGGCTCTAGTCCATATCAGAGCCGCTCCGATGTACGAAGATTAGCACCCGATAAAAAGCGTTTTTCCCGCCGTACCCCAGGACGCGTGTCGCCACCCTATTGCATCGCATCCATTCTGCTAGAAACCACCATCGTACAAAGGGCGATGCAATAGAAACCACAAACCGCTCCCGCCTCCCGCTGACCATTTCATCCGCCCATGTCAGCGCCCCCGTCACTATTTTGTCCGCCGTGTCTGCCATGTCATCCGCCCACATCATCCGCCCTGCCATCCGCCACGTCACCTTCCGTACCCCGCTACATGAAAAAATTTATGTCATGGTGACATCATCACAAAAAGCGCCAAAAATCCCGAAAAAGCCCAAATTTTGTTAAAAAGTCGTGAAAGTGATGGTTTTTTGTTTATTTCTATTCATTGGTTTGCAGAGACTGTGCATGCAAATTACGAGGAATTTGCCTCCAAAGCTCCAGTCCGCTACCCAGGGGAATTCATTCTGCAAAATCGGCCCCCTCAGCTCAGTCTTGTACCCATAGTTCATGCAAGATGCCTGTAAAACAGGTATTTACCCAATTTTCGCTCGTAAAACCTATTTTTCTGAAGTTTCTATGTTAAAATCACCTGAAGACCTAAAATTCGAATTAAAATGTGCTCCTACCTACAAATCTCTACATTTTAATTCACTGTTTGACCCATTTTTCCTAAGAAAACCTGCAATTTCTGTTCTCCTCTGCAAATTGCCCATTAAACTGCAATTCAAGCCCATTTTCGACGGCAAAATCTCCAAAAAATGCCCAAATATTGAGTTAAATTTGTCAAACTCACCTGTAAAAGGAGCGCCCTTTCCACTGTTTTATCCAGCTTCCCAACTAAACTCTACATGGCCTTATCTTTTACTATGAGTTTTGCCCAGTGAGGCCATTTCTATATAAACTCAGTTTGCAAATTTCCTAAGAAAAAAACACCCCATAGCCAGTACTATGTTGTTCTGTTGCTGTACAGACCCAAATTCCAAATTATAAACAGAGATAATTGAAGCATGGAAGCTCCTGTGGCCTTGAATGTTTCCCCCTTGAATGCCCCACATAAGGAATTGGAATGGATACCCCTTGCTGACAGGGACTTCCAAATTAAGGATATGATGGGTTACAAATCTCACCTGCAAGCCTTTTGCGAAATTAGAAATAGCCACAAAAGCAACACTGATTTCTTGGGAATTTGGGAGTCCAACATGCCTATCTATTACCTCCCTTCAGTGAATGTGCTCCATGATTTCATCCATTTATGCTGTGAAAATTATGAACCCACATAAACAGCAGTTATGGCTCCATCTGGGACTGTGCTCTTCTATATTACTCCTCAATCCATAAATGAGATGTTGAACTTCAAGCCAACTCAGCCTCTGGCTCCTCTCACCATGAAATTCTTGCTTGACCAAGGTGCCAAACTGCCTAGCTCAGAGATAACCAGAATTGCTCAGTTGTTTATGAAACCAAATTGCCAGCCTGATCAGCTTCCTCCTTATCTCCAAGTCTGGTTCAATGAGGCAGGGAGACTCATTATAAAAATGATATCCTACATTTTAGGATTCAAAACCAGTGAGTATGTTGATGAAACTGTTTTAGTATTGATGTCCATCTTCACTCCAGGACAGCCTCCTGCTATCAAGTATGATTATGCCACCTTCATAGCAAATAAAATCCATGAGAAATTCATGAATTTGGAGAGAGAAAGAGTGTTCAAATACACATCCTACATTATCATTTGCTGCTGTACTATCAAACTGATAGTTTCCAAGTTCCTCTTAAAAAATTGGACCTCAAAGGTGAAAGGAGGTCTGTGATTTTCTAGACCTTAGTATTCCATGAGGTCCACCATTCCCCATATACATATTGTGAGTTCATTGACTTGTTCATATATCCAGCCACTTGTTTGTTGATAACAACTCCTTCTGCCAGGCTCTCTGCTGAAATGCAGAAAATTTTACATCTCTCAAAGGAATACAGTATTGGTGACTGGTATTTTTACTAAAACCACACAATGATTAGGATTTATGGCTATCAATTAACTCCCTACAAGCTGCTGAAGTATTTCCCTATGAGACTCTTTGCCCTAGAATACTACCGGCAATTTAGTAGTTCGGATATGACTCATTTCTATGGTGCTAGGAAAAAAGCACAGCTCAAGATATGACATCAATTCGGCCCTTTTATCTTCAATAAGAGGGAAGAATCCTGGGAGGAAGCAATAAGATATTAAGAGACCAACTTATGCTGAAACAAAGTTTTCATTGGTCACCATATGACCCTGAACATTTCATAAGTTTTAGAAGAGTCAAAAACAAGCTTACAGGATATGTGCACCACAAAATCCCTGAAATTGAACAATATGCTAATCAACAGGAATGTGTAGAAGGAACACTAGTTGAAGAGCTTACTGAAGAAGAGAAATTAGAGAAAGCAGTGAAAGAGCTTGAAAAAACACTTGACCTGGACTCTTTTGGATAGGTCTCTTTCACATTGCCTCAACACATTGGAGCGGGCACATCATCTGCCACAACTTCACAACAACCTGCCCAAGAGAGTGCTCCACTGGCAGGGAAAGGCAAGGAAGTACAGAATTCATAGCAGCAAGATACAATGGCAGACCGGCCAGATACAGCAAAAGAGCAAAGTCAAGGGCAAGGTCCTTCAACACAAACAAAGGCACCTGAAATCCCTGTGTTACAAACTCCTCTCAATGAGGAAAGAGCCAAGAAAAGGGACAGGCAGGAAGACACACCTACAGGTGGATCGGCAGAACAGCAAGGGGAAAAGAGGCAAAGGTTAAATCCTTACTCTAAAGAGGAACTGGAAGAGGAAATAGTAGGCAACTTAAGGGGTGAGGAAACAACTAAACAACAGATTCCTTCAATTTTGGAAACATCAACTAGCTCATATCAGCAAGAGCAAGAGAGGCAGCATGGTGTGGAGGTTACATCCACCAAGCAACAGAGCAAGCAAGGCTCAGATATCAAGAAAGCCTTCACTGAAATAAAGGCCAGAAATGAGCCAGTAAGATTCCAGCTTTATAATCAATTGCTGAGAATGGCTCCCACCAATCAACAAAGGCTAATGGCAGCCTATGATATCGAAGAAGGGAAAATGACCCTTAGTCACTTCAGGCCTACAATGCAGCAGCCACAGTCAGCTGCTAATTATATCAGGACAAATCTGGAAGTTCTCTCTAAAGACATCCACCCAATGGACTAGATTGAGTTACATAAACAAACCGGAGAAATGGTGTACTCCACCTTGGCAGACAAAGCATTATTTGCTCACAGACTGCAAAATTCACTACATAATACTTATGCCCAATTGGAATTGGAAAAGGCCGCCTCATTAGCCAAGGATAACAGGATCAAATCTTTGGAGGAAATTATCATTGAGCTCAGACATGATCCCAAGGATCCTAAGGGCATATAGGCCTTGATAAAAAATAAAGAAGAAGATATCGCAGCTCTCAGTAAGCATCTCAAGCTACCAATTACAATGCACCCCTAAACCACAGAAGTTGCACAACAGGAAGAATAGGAGGACGTGGTGAGTTTGCTAATGAGGATGAATGAAAGACTGGCAAAAACAGAGAAGGCACTAGAGATAGCATTACAAGGAAAACAAGGAGAATTGGCCTCCCAACCACCAGAAACAGCTCCAGTAAGCACAAAAATTCCTCCTACAACTACAGCAGCAGTCCCTCCCATTGTCCCAGAATCAACAACAGGTACCTCAGCTACAACAACAGTTACACCAACAACTACAGCAGTACCAGATACCAGCCTGAGCATGGAAGATATGATGAAGGAAATAAAGGCTTTTGAGCTCCAAATGGCAGAGTTAAAAGAAGCCAAAGAAAAACTGGCCAAGATAGAGGTGAATTATGATAAATCAAAAATAACTGTGGCTGAGAAAACGAGAGAAGTAAAGGCCTTGGAAAATAAGGTAAAATCCTTGGAGAAGGACCTTACTCTTCACAAAACTCTGGCAGAAATCATCACAATTTTGTGGACTAAAATTGGACAGTCCATCACTCATCAATGGACATCAATACAAACTATTCATGACCAGATTGAATTGATAGAGATGGCTCAATTTGAGACTCAAAAAGCCAGAGCATTATTGGCAAACAAGCCCGAACAAGCCAATAAACTAATTCATTTTTTGAATACTCATACCAGAGAGCAGCTAGCAGTTCTAGATATTCAGGACAGAATAGGTACAATTTTGACAGTAAAAAAGGTGCTGACCATGAGGAATTTCGTACAAACTTTAGAAAGAAAGTGCCAAGAAATGCAGACAGAAATAAATGCCTTCAGAGAAAAGTTTGGACTGTTGCAGAGCAAAGGATTACCTAGCTTATTGACCAGCAATCAGAGACTATTGAAACATGAACAATATGCTCACAGGGTAAATACCTATGTTACAAACCAAATTACAGCATCATCAAGCATTTCAGAAGACACAGTACCTCCCTCTGGATAGAGTTTATATGACAAATTAGAAAATTTATTCTACATTGAACATGAGATGACACATCTTTTCGAAGTCTAGCCCAATTACTACAGTTATACTAAAGCTGATGAAACATTAATAAAACTACAAAGACACCAGTTGCCAATAGACCAATGGTGGTAGGGCATGTTGGAGATTCTACCAAGATAGTGTTGACACTAATTCATTTTTGTTTGTCTGCATTTAATCAAATTTAATGTGCGTGTCACCTATCATAAATATGAAGACATCAAGGGAGGTGTTCACGCCAAAACACATTAAAGAGAAATTGGGCACAAATGGAAGGGCCATGACAGCAACGCAGAAACGCAGGATAAAGAGACAGCTACCAGCCAACTGGCTGAGTCAAAAAGTCAAAGATATCATACCACCTAAGGCAGCCAGCACAACGCAAGTTACTCCTGCATTCATTGCGCTCTGTTTCCAATGCCATTTACTACCTTTAAAGAAGTAGATGGATGAAGTTAATGCTTGATATTTTATCTAAGAGATATTTTGTAACTCCTTCTTATAAATACCTCCTCAAGAGATGTATTGTTATTGGCTGGTGAATATCATTCTGGACCTACGCTATAATTTTGAGAAACTTTCTGAATAAAGATTGTTGGAATGCTTTGCTGGTGAATTTTCTGGTTGTGGAATTAATGGCAGAAGAATATGTTGCAGAATTCTCGTGTTACTTCATGGATCAATAAGTCTTCTTTACTCTTGTTTTACTGTACCTGTGTTTTATATATCATCCAATATCATGTTCTAAATTACAGGAAGAAAGAATAACCCAGAATTTACTTTGTTGTACTCTGTGTTCAATTCCTGTCAATTTCATGTTTTCTACAGGACCAGCATAGGCAAGAGTTCTTGATTGCTCTTGTCTCCCTAGTTCTTTCACTCTAAACATCATCAAGGAATTCTTAATTTCTCCTTGGTAATGTTTATTCAATTTCCCTCTGTTAGCATAATGAAAGATTCTTGATTGCCTTTCATTCCCTGACTTCATTTCATCTTATTCTAGCTTGAAAATTGTTCTGTGTTTAATTATCTTGCTCTATAGTCCTCCTTTTGCCTAAGAAACCATACCAGAGGTTCATTTTCAACTAAATCCATTAACCAAATGTTCTAAACTTCTCTTATCTTGCAGCCCTGTTCTACTGAATGTCATCTTCCAAACACCAAACAAAAACTTTTGCTTCATAACTAGCCTAACATATAGCAAAGAAAATCTAAATCATAAAGAGAGAGCCCTCTCTGGTTGCAGACTGGCGAGAATCTGCAGCTAAAAGACTGGTTAGTGGTTACCTCAGCCATATTCCCTTTTCTCAAGATCTTTTGGGGAACAACCTAAGTGATAACACTACCTATGGTTTTATGCATGATTTTCGCACATGGTTTTGGATGTGATGGTTTTCGGTCCACTGTTTTAGATGTGATGTTTTTCGGTCCATCGTATTGGATGCTTCGGCATGTATAAATATGTATTATAACATTGCAAGGAATATAATGAAAAATCAAGCTCGTAGTCCCGGTTTTTGGATCTAGGGGAAAATCTCTGTGTATATGTGTTTTATGTGGTATGCTCTCGCATTGTTCATTTTCTATGTTTTAGAATTCTTGTGCAGGTAATTTCTGTATGGGGTTAAAACCTACATTTGGTATCAAACCTGTTTTGGCTTCAAGGGGATGCCTTTGTTGCTGAGGGGTTTCACTTGGGCCTGTGCTATACCCTGTTCAGTGGGAGATCTGTGATATTGATTCTGGTGGTGAAAGAAGATGTAAAGCAGTGGAAAGATAGATATCAAGAAATTTAATGGTGAGAGTTTTGAGTTGTGGAAACCCAAGATGGAGGATCTATTGGTGGATAAAGATCAGTGGATCACCGTAGATTTGGGTACTAAACCAACGGGAGTGCTCAATGAAGAATGGAAGATGTTGGATCGGAAGGCAAAGAGAAAAATACAATTATGTGTCTCAGATTCAGTATTGCTAAATGTGTCAGGGGAAGCTACGACGAAGGCTTTGTGAGACAAGTTAGTGGCTTTGACCAATCTAAGTCTCCCATGAATAAACTATTCCTGCAGAAAACATTAAACCTGAGGATGAAAGATGGTGACTTGGTGATAGAGCATATGAACACATTTAATAATGTGGTAAGTCAGTTATTATATGTTGATATTAAAATTTCAGATGAAGATAGGTGCATCAGTTTGTTGTGTTATCTACTAGATTCGTGGGATAGTCTAGTTATTACAATAGGTAGCAATACAACTACCTTGTAGTTTGATGAAATAGTCTCAACCTCATTGACGGAGGAGATGAGATGGAAAAATATGGAGAGCCAGAATGGTGATGCCTTGTATGTATGAGGACAGTCCCAGAACAGAAACAAGAATAAGTCATCAAGTGGGTGTTCCCAAGGAAACTAGTGTCTTTAAGATGGGTAGCTATCTTAGGAACAAACAATCAAAGCAAATTGTGATTTCCTTTATGTATGATAGATAAGAGAAAAGCAAAGAGGACCAACTTGGATCTTCTGCTTGGCTCCTTGCTTATTTCCTCTCTCCCTTGATAGAGCTTGCCACTCCTCTCCTACTTGTCCCACTTTAGAGAATACCTATAGAGGCAAAGCAAAAAAACACCATCAAAGCATCTCGATCTATAATATCATAAACAATGCAGAATCAGAAATACATTAACCATACAATTGCATTCACAAATACACGATTATATGGAGAAAAACTCAAATAACTTTATTAGTAGTAGAAGAGAGGGTTACAACCCAGCTGTCTAATCGAGCATCATCCTCCCAGCATCAAAGCCCTCTTCACCTCATGAAAATCAAGATCACCCAACAATACAATGCCTCTTCTCAAAGAGAAACCAACAACACTTCCTTACAAATTACCAAATTCCAGCCTTCATATCTCTCAAATGAGGGATCCATTTATAGATATTTGCAGAGGTGTGAATCAACTCTAGGTTTTCTTATTAGTGTCATTCCACTGATAGTTCTTGGTTCCACTGGGAGATTTCATTGATCTCTCGCTCGTCCCTAGGCGAATTCAGAGAGGCAAGTGTCATATGAGAAGTTTCTAGAAGATTCTCTAGGTATCCACTTAGCAAATTGTCTCTACCTTTTGTCTACTCTCACTCATCACACCCTACAGAAGGCTCTTTTAGTATGTATCACACCTTGCTAGTGTAACAGCCAGTATGCATTGCAACTTGACCATGGAGCAGTCAGTATGGTCCAGTTTTGGCCAGTTCTAAGTGGTTTTTCAGGTGGAACTTCGGTGAAATGATGTAATCAATTAACCATGATTCTTTAGGGTATAAAACAACACTTTTAGGAGTTAAAGAGCCCTTGGTTTATCGACATATATGATTGGGGTTGCAATGCCCAAATATGTCTATAATAGTTGCCCCCTAAAGCATGAGGTTGTAAATCTTCTGATGCCCAGTGAAATGCTTTATCATGAGGAGCCGAGGTATTCGAACTGGAAGGTGACCTGTATAAAATATAATACAATATATCATCATCATATTATTTTCATGATCTAGCTGAGGCAAGCATTCCCATGCTCAGCTTTATAAATTCATTTTTATGTACATAGGACAGATATTCATCTGCTGTTGCAGACTGGTGATTCTTTGTAGAGTCATCATCCCTTAGTTTGGATGATCATCTGTGCAACTTCTGTGTACATTTGATGTCTTTATACTCCTGAATATATCACAACTCGGATGGATGAAACTAGATCCGGGGTCTTCAAACTCATTCAGTCTTCACCCGATGTACAAGTCGATCCATGTGAAAAGATGTTCTGAAGTTAAACATGGAAAGACATCACCTAATTACCAGCCAATGATGTAAGTTGTTAACAGGCGTGAGAGGAATCACAAATAATGATAATGACCCTCAAAGTACTACAGTACAATTCACGTGGTGTGAATATATGATCTGATGTCAAACACCACGCAAAATAATTTGGTCGAAGGCCATTAATGTAAACCTGTCACCGGAAGTGAGAAAATGGCCATTGAGGCACGCAAGCTTCAAAGGACTGAAAGGGTTGTTCCTAAGTCAAATTCTTGGATTATGAGCTGATGTCGACAAGAAGTGACTTGTCATAGGAGGCCTTAATGTATCCCACATCTACAACACGAAATGAAGCAAATTATTTTCAGGAGGTGAAAACAATCTGATGATACAAAGTTCAGGAATGGCGGTCATGAAAAATGGAGGGTGAAGGTATTGCAGTGGATGAGGTGTTAGCTGGGTGGTGAATTCTCTGAATGACTTCTCTTGAACATATCAGCGACACTGAAATGGATTGGTAGCATTAACCCCAAAAATGGATGTACGGAGGACCAATGGTGATATGACTGGTGAATGGAATAACCCAACCCGACTCAATCATGGTGATGGAGTGAAAGTGTCATGTTCAAGAGCGACCTACTACCAATGAAGTTTTTCAAGTTTTCTTCCCTTTTTCCCCAGTCATTTCTGACCAGTACCTCTTTATTTTTGTCAAGCTTGAGGAGGATAACATATGCTTATTCTGTATTTTTCCCTTCGGGCAAACTTGTCGCTATGTTTTAGCGAGCCTAGCGACACTAAAACTCATTCTTGTATGGGTGGACAAGTTTGCTGCTAATGTTTTAACGAGTTTAACGACAAGGATAACTCATTCCTTTTCATCTTTAGAGAGTTTGAAAAGGGATGAAAAGGAAACTCCAGCAGTCATTTTTCATAGCATAATCCCTTAATTCCGAAAAAGTATAAAATAATATAGAATGGATGACTTTTCGATCGCTTTAGCCAGCCAAAAAAGACAAGCGCTCGATCTTTTTGTGGAATGATCCCTCATGTCCAAAAAGATTAAAATGTAGAGGAGGGATGGCACTTCCCTTTACTTTAACAAGCTGTAAAGGCCAGTAGCTCGGCGATCTTTTCATATTTAACGAGTCTGATGTTTTCGGGTAGCAACTGGTTCCAGGTAAGTTTGGAACTTCTCAAAACATGGCAGTGTGAAGAGGGTGGCTAATAGGATCACTCATCGCAACTGTTCCTCAAAAGGGTAAAAAATCAAGTGGAAGCATATGATTGGCCAAAATAATGGAGGTGACGATAAGAACATAACCAAGGCTTGAAAGGCTGAGAGCGTGGCAATCACAGAGGTCGTTTACTGAAGGCGGGTTTATTTTTTAATGAGCTTGAACCTTGCATTAACATATGCTTGGTGGTGAGTTTATTTTTTAATGAGCTTGAACCTTGCGGAAACATTGCTCATCGGTAGGTTTATTTTTTAATGAGCTTGAACCTTGCGGAAACATTTCTCATCACCAGTCATTTTAAAGATGTCTCTCATTAGTAGGTTCATTTTTTAGCAAGCCTGCACGATGAGAAACTTTTCTCATTGCCTTTTTATGTAGGCTATAAATTACCAAACTACAAAGCTAACTATACTAAAAGCTAAGGAACTACTGAGGTTAGGTAGGATGGTTTTATCTTCAAACAGAACACTTCCTTTGCTTTATTCGTGCGCCGCAGACAAAGGTGAATGGTGGTTAGACCAATCTCCTAACCTAAGAAGTTGACACTACAAAGCTAAAAAGCTAAAGAAATGAAATTAGTCATTTTTTTACTTGCATAAAAAGGCTTGCATGCCCCAAGGTATTGAGAAAATGAGAGTTTCTAGGTTACCTTATGGAAGTCACGGATTTAAGAAGGACTATTTCATCCGTGGAGTAGACAAAACACTTCCTTGGCTTTGTCCATCGAAATAGACAAAGGTGAATGGTGTGAGCGTCCAATAACATAACTTGCGAGGATATAATTGTTTCATACTGATCCCATATCCTACAAGGAAATGGTGTTTCAAACAGATCATATAACCTACAAGGAAATCTATTTTTTTAGCTGGGTTCGCCTACCGAAGTAGACCAGGGTGCATGCCCTCTAAGCTTCGTTACATTCACCAGATTACTCGCGGTAATTAGGTGAATGAAATGAAGGTTGAAGAGACATTCGTGACGCAAAGAGACCATTTAGGGATGATGTTTGACTCGTAGTTGCGTTTTAACTGGGAAATGATAGTTGGTCGATAATTTGCACCACTTTTCCTTCATGTGGGAAACACATCACTTGAAAGATTGTGGAAACAATAGCTCCCATGTTATAAACATAGTCACACCCAAGGAGTAGATTGTAATCTAATGGCCCTTGGACTGTTGTCACATTCAAGTGAATGGTTTTCCTCTCAAAGCTATAGGCAACTTCGGAAGGATCCCTAACGGTCGACTGGTTCCTTTGTTGAAACCTGACAAATTTTGATGCTTAGATAGAAGCGATGGCGAACCAAGCACTTTCCAAGTAGTTGAGGAAAGGATACTCACTGAAGCCCCTTCATCTATGATATTTCCAGAATTGATCATTTTGTAAACTTGTTCTATGATTCAAAATGGTACATTAGATGGAAGGTGGGGTCTCGCTAGTTGATTCCAATCGAAGGAAACGACTAGGTTGCTTAGAGGGGGTACCAAAAAAATAGCTGGATGAACCTCTTGAAATGGGGAACTTTCCTCCTGTTGTAAAGGAACGGGTGGATTATCCCCAATTTCATCAGTCTCTGTATTAACAAAAAGAATTTGGACAGTATTGTTCTCATTCTCTTTGGAAATTGTATCGTCTGAAGGTGGACCTTTTGAAGGCAAGATTGGGTCGACTTCCATCTCGGCCTATTGACTTTGGTCCAACATGGACTCAGAAGGTTTACTTTCAACGATAGGTGCTTCTACCGATGGTCGAGTTACATCAGTCGGGTTTTCAACTAGTGATGGACTTGGTAAGAGTTTCCTGTATCCAGGTGGAAGCCGCTACGGTGAAGCAGGACGGTTATGTAATATTCTCTTAGCCTCATCCAGAAAAGGACATTGGCAAAGGTGGCCTTCATCGCATAATTGACATGGAATTTTGACCTTTCCTTTCTGTCCAGGAACTTCATTTTCACTAGTTGATGGTGCACTATCAACATGATCGCTAGAGGTTGATGACACCGAACGGTGCGAATGGGGAGACCATTCTCTCAAGATTCACAGAATGCAAGGAAAATCTCAATGAAAATGGTTTCCTTTGCACATTAGACAAGGATATTTAGGAGATTTAATGTGTGGATTTTCACCAGATGATTCACTGTTGCCACCTTGCTTAACCAACTTCTTCTTCTTCTTCTCTTTCCCTTTCTTCTTCTTCTTAGCCACTTGGTTTTTAGTATCACTAGCTTCACCAAGCGAAGAGGAAGAAGGGGAGGGAGAAACAAACAAAGTAGAAGGCGAAGGGACAATTTCAGTATCATCTGGATGCTGATTTGATTGCTGAGGAATCATAGTATTTTGAAAGAAAAAGGTTGAGAATAGCCATACTGACAGGCCGATTGTGATTCCCGGAAGGGACAATGTAGCCATATACGGAGCACCGATATCTCCCCAAGAAGAGAAGGGGCTAGGATTTCCCCCAAGAGGGATTCCTTGATTGGTGGACTCCATTATCTCAACCTAAGATCAACAAAGGAATAGGGATGTTATTCTATATTAGATAAATTTTAATGACGCTTTGACACAACTTTTCTCTTTCAATTTTTGAGAGTCGAGAAAAAGCTAAAGATGACTCTAGTCACCTTTGATTTTTAATGAGCTTGAAGTGACAAGTGCTCAAATGGACTTTTTCTTTTAAGTAGTCGAAAAAGAACGAAAGTGATTACTCTGGAAATATAGACAAAGGGATTACCAAACCAATCACAAAACTGCAAAATACACCTTGGTGGTAAATTAAAGAGAAATTACCAAGGACTTATGTATGGCAGTCAATCTTCCCGAATGCTTTGTTCAGTGCATTGTGATCGATAGGGTGGCAGACACAAATTCCTGTGGATAAAGGATATCAACCTATTGTAGTCTCCCAATATGTACTCGACGGTATGGGAAGCACAAGTCTGTCCTAACATTTGTCATATCAAAGAGGAGGAATCACCCAACCTTCGATGAAAACGATAGTTACTAGGTTTTATGACGCCGGAATACGTCTCTAGCCTAGACCTCTAGATGTGTTGCATTAGGTTCCAAAGCATTTTTATGTTCATTGAGATTTATTTTAGAGTTGATCTTTCTTAGAAGTTTGTCTTTCAAGGTTCACCACGTGATGTAGATATAAAATTCCTAAATATGAAATCTAAAATGATAAACAGTCTTTTACTTTAGCAATGAAAATCCTAGCTACTAAGGAAAGAAGATAATGATTCTTTCAACAGAGAGCAGAGAGAACACACTAAATGCACTTTTCCTAAATCATTTTCGCACACAGTCTAAATGAAAATGTTGATGCATGTATTTTTTTTTTTCATTTCCTTAATGTGAGGATGCCAAAAAGGAAAACTAAGTAGAGATCTGAACTATTTTCTTCAAAGCGACACTTTGACAATTTCTTTTCAAAACGAAAGAAAGATTAAAACGACACTTTTCGATTTTCAATAGAAACTGTTTTCAACACTTTAAATATTAATAATTCAAATCAAATACAATGGAAAAAGTACAATAGACTATCTAGAGGAGGAATACTTTACGACACTCTTCTTTTTGATTCAAAATGACAGTTACGACACTTCCTTGCATCAAAAACGACAGTTCGATTAAGCTACTTTTGACAAAGAAGGACTATAAATGATGAAAAATACATAAAACAATTTACAACTCCTAATCAATGGAGGCTGAATAATGTAAAGGAAGGAGGCTTCAACAATGATATACTAATCATAAGCAGCAAAACTACTGAATAGAGCTGAAAACAAGGAGGAAAAACCAAATTTCAAAGAGAGAAACAGTATCATTCAGTCATCACACCTGTCCTTAAAGGAAACAGGGATGCATCTCACCTGAAACACATGGGAGGTGTGATTCATATAGGCTGCTAGTTATAGATAGTGTGATGGGCCAAGGAATGAAATTGAGTTTGGTTTTTGCTCACAATTTGCAGCTAAATTCAGTGATTTAGGCTAAGCTATGATAGACAGTAAAACAAAAGTACAGGGGTATGATCCTGTGAGGTTATTGAGCTACCACAAGGGTGTTTAGGATGCTTGTAAGTCATATGTTCAGTCCATAAACCAACCCGGAGATTGACTGAAGCAACATTCATATACTTTGTAGTTGCATAGCAAAAGTAGTTCGAAGGCTAGCTAGCTAACTTCAGGGTCTGTCTGTAGTTTATAAAGCAAACAACAATAACAAACAAACAAACTAGTCGCTCCCCAGCGGGTATGAAACAACACCTTTAGGGGTTAAAGAGCCCTTGGTTCATCGACATATATGATTGGGGTCTCAGTGCCAAAATATGTCTATAACAGCTTCCCCCTAAACCATGAGGTCGTAAATCTTCTGATGTTAGGTGAAATGCTTTATCATGAGGATCCGAGGTATTCGAACTGGAAGGTGACCTATATAAAATACAATACAATACATCATCATCTTATTATTTTCATGATCTAGCTGAGGCAGGCATTCCCATGCTCAACTTTATAAATTAATTTTCATGTACATAGGACAGATAACCATCTGTTGATTACATCATTTCCCAGAGGTTCCACCTGAAAAACCACTCAGAACTGGCCAAAACTAGACCATACTAGCATCTTTGTGGTCAAGGTGCAATGCATCTCACCTACTACACACGGCAGGTGTGATGCATACTGAAAAGGCCTCCTGTAGGGTGCGATGAGTGAGGATGCACAAATTTCTGAGACAATTTGCTAGGTGGATGCTCATGGAATCTTCTAGAAACTTCTCTTATGACACTTGCCTCTCTGAATTCACCCAGGGATGAGTAAGAGATCCAAGAAATCTCCAAATGGAACTAAGAACTACAAGTGGAATGACACTAATCAAAAACTTAGAGATGACTCACACCTCTGCAAATATCTATAAATGGATCCCTCATTTGAGAGATCTAGGGGCTGGAATTTTGTAATTTGTAAGGAAGTTTTGTTGGTCTCTCTTTGAGAAGAGACATTGTATTATTGGGTGATCTTGTTTTTCATGAGATGAAGAGGGCTTTGATGCTGGGAGGATGATGCTGGATCAAACAGTTGGGTTGTAATCCTCTCTTCTACTATTAATAAAGTTCTTTGAGTTTTCCTCCATATAATCGTGTATTTGTGAATCTTTTTATTTGTGGATGAAATTGTATGGTCAATGTATTTCTAATTTTGCATTGTTTATGATATTATAGATCGAGATGCTTTGATGGTGTTTTGTTGCTTTGCCTCTACAGGTATTCTCTAAAGCGGGACAAGTAGGAGAGGAGTGGCAAGCTCTATCAAGGGAGAGAGGAAACGAGCAAGGAGCCAAGCGAAAGATCCAGGTTGGTCCTATTTGCTTCTCTCTTATCTATCATACATAAAGGAAATTGCAATTTGCTTTGATTATTTGTTTCTAATATAGCTACCCATCTTAGTGGGGCTAGCAAATCGAAAAGACACTAGTTTCCAGGAAAGAGCCTTCTGTAGGGTGCGATGAGCGAGAGTAGACAAATGGCAGAGACAGTTTGCTATGTGGATACCCAGAGAATCTTCTAGAAACTTCTCATATGACACTTGCCTCTCTGAATTCACCCAAGCATGAGTAAGAGATCAATGAAATCTCCAAGTGGAACCGAGAACTATCAGTGGAATGACACTAATAAAAAATCCTGGAGCTGGCTCACACCTTTGCAATCATCTATAAATGGATCCCTCATCTGAGAGATCTGAGGCTGGAATTTTGTAATTTGTAAGGAAGTGTTGTTGGTTTCTCTTTGAGAAGAGACATTGTATTTTTTGGTGGTCTTGTTTTTCATGAGGTGAAGAGGGCTTTGATGCTGGGAGGATGATGCTAGATTAGATAGCTGAGTTGTAATCCTATCTTCTACTATTAATAAAGTTTTTTGAGTTTTCCTCGATATAATCGTGTATTTGTGAATCTTGTTATTTGTGGATGCAATTGTATGGTCAATGTATTTCTGATTCTGCATTGTTTATAATATTATAGATCAAGATGCTTTGATGGTGTTTTGTTGCTTTGCCTCTATAGGTATTATCTAAAGTGGGACAAGTAGGAGAGGAGTGGCAAGCTCTATGACAAGATTCCTGGAAAACTAGTGTCTTTTCGATCTGCTAGTCCCAGTAAGATGGGTAGCTATCTTCGAAACAAAAAATCAAAGAAAATTGGCATTTCCTTTATGTATGATAGATAAGAGAGAAGCAAAGAGGACCAACCTGGATCTTCTGCTTGGCTCCTTGCTTGTTTCCTCTCTCCCTTGATAGATCTTGTCACTCCTCTCCTACTTGTCCCGCTTTAGAGAATACCTATAGAGGCAAGGTGACAAAACACCATCAAAGCATCTTGATCTATAATATCATAAACAATGTGGAATGAGAAATACATTGACCATACAATTGCATTCACAAATAACAAGATTCACAAGTACATAATTATATGGAGGAAAACTCAAATAGCTTTATTAGTAGTAGAAGAGAGGATTACAACCTAGTTGTTTCATCAAAGCCCTCTTCACCTCATGAAAAGCAAGATCACCCAATAATACAATGCCTCTTCTCAAAGAGAAACCAACAACACTTCCTTACAAATTACCAAATTCCAGCCTTCAGATCTCTCATATGAGGGATCCATTTATAGATATTTGCAGAGGTGTGAGTCAGCTCTGGGTTTTTGATTAGTGTCATTCCACTGATAGTTCTTGGTTCCACTTGGAGATTTCATTGATCTCGTACTCATCCCTGGGCGAATTCAGAGAGGCAAGTGTCATATGAGAAGTTTCTAGAAGATTCTCTAGGTATCCACTTAGTAAACTGTCTCTGCCATTTGTCTACACTCGCTCATCGCACCCTACAGAAGGCTCTTTCAGTATGCATCGCACCTTGACCATGGAGCAGTCAGTATGGTCTAGTTTTGGCTAGTTCTGAGTGGTTTTTCAGGTGAAACTTCTTGTAAATGATGTAATCATTTGACCATGATTCTTTAGGGTATGAAACAACACTTTTACGGGTTAAAGAGCCTTTGGTTTATCGACATATATGATTGGGGTTGTAGTGCCCAAATATGTCTATAATAATGGGAGGTCTAAATCTAGAGGGAGATCTAAATCTCCAGAAAAAACTGTAAAGGTAGTGTGCTAGAAATATGGAAAGGAAGGGCACTACAAAAGGGATTGTAAATCTAAATCTCCTGATAAAGGAAAGGGATCTGATGATGCTCCTTCTGCAGAGGCAAAAAGGACCTCAGATGAAGGTGGGGATGTGTACTTGGCTTCTTCGAGTACACATGTAGATCATGAGGCATGGTTGATTGACTCAGGCGCATCCTTTCACTTCACTCCCCATAGAGAGTGGTTTTGCGAGTATGAGAAATACGATGGTGGTAATATCTTCTTAGGGGATGATATGAAGACTATAATCATTGGTCATAGAAAAGTAAAGTTGAAGGTTCAAGGTGGAAGGGTTAGAACACTTCCGAGTGTTCTACATATTCCTGCATTGACCAGAAATCTGATTTCTGTAAGCAAGCTGGATGATAAAAGTGCAAAAATAGTGTGCGAGAAGGATACCTGCAAGATGGTTCAGGGAGCACTGGTATTGATGTGGGGATATCGGATTGGAACTCTATACAAGCTGCAAGGTAGCATTGTTGTTGATGGGTGCAACAGCTCTGTGGTTCCTGAAAGTGGAGCAAAAAATTTAGTGGTCTCTGGAGAGAAGACCATGCTGTGGCATCAAAGGCTTGGACATATTGGAGAGAAGGGCCTTCGAATACTTCATTGTAAAGGTATGGTAGAAGGTATGAGTAATAGCTCTCTGGATTTTGATTTCTGTGAAAATTGTGTGCATGGGAAGCAGAATCGGGTGAGTTTCCCCTCTAATGGTAAGAGGGTGAAACATATATTAGAACTTGTGCATAGTGATGTGTTTGGGCCTGTGAAGGTTCAATCATTGGGTAAGTATGTGTACTATTTATCATTTATAAATGAATTCTCAAGGAATACATGGATATATTTCTTTAAGAAGAAATCTAAAGTCTTTCACAAGTTTAAAGAATTTAAGGCTCTAGTGGAAAACCAGACAGAGAAGAAAATAAAGGTGTTGAGGACAGATAACGGTGGAGAGTTTTGCAGCAAGGAATTTGAAGAATTTTGTAAGAAATGTGGTATAGCACCGTAGAAGACTACTCCATACACACCTGAGAAAAATGGAGTTGTAGACAGAATGAACAAGACATTGATGGAAAGGGAAAGAAGCATGCTCAGTGGTGCCGGAGTAGGAAAGGAATTCTGGGTAGACACGATGGAGATAGCATGTTACCTGGTCAATAGATCACCTTCATCAGCGTTGGAGGATAAGACTCCATAAGAGGTATGGACTGGTAAGAAACCCTCTCTTTCACATCTGAGGGTATTTGGATGTGATGCATATGCACATGTTCCAAAGGAGAAACGAACGAAGTTGGATAGTAAATATGAAAAGTGCATCTTTATTGGGTATAACGATGGTTTAAAGTTATAAGCTTTGGAACCCAGTAATAAGGAAGGTTGTGTAAAGCTGAGATGTGGTGTTCAGAGAGGTAAAAGATGTTATTAAACATGAAGTCCAACCAAACAAACCTGAGAATATAGAGTTTTAGCTTAAGGAGGAAGAATCAGACTCTACAACGGAGGAGGAATCAAAAGATGAAGAGCCACAAACTTCGGGTGTGGAAGATCCGTTCAAGAAAGAAGGTAGCCAAAAAAGTATAGTCCATCTGCTTTCTGCTCAAATTTTGCTTTACCTATTACTGGCGATGATCCCGGAACTATGAAGGAAGTAGTAGATTCAGAGGATGGAAAACTCTGGAAAGAGGCCATGGTTGATAAAATGGCATCTTTGCACAAAAATGAGGCTTGGGATCTGGTGGAGTTTCTGGCTGGAAGGAAACCCATTGGCTGCAAATGGGTGTTCAAGAAGAAGACAAGTGCAGAAGGAAAGGTGCAGAAATATAAAGCTCAATTGGTGGCAAAAGGTTATTCCCAAGTGCAGGGAACTTCTATTAGATTACTTTTATCTATTGTTGTTGCTTTTGATTTTGACGTAGAATAGATGGATGTGAAGACAACATTTCTTCACGGGGATTTGGAAGAGGAAATCTACATGAAGCAACCTGAAGGCTTTGTGGTGAAGGGTAAGAAAGAACTGGTATGCAAGTTAAACAAGTCTCTATATGGGTTAAAATCAAGGATAATTTTAGGGGTGAATGTTCGCCCTTTGGCGAAATTAAGGGGTTTTAAATTTTTAGTGGGTGAATATTTTGTATCATAGTACATTTTTACAAATCACCTCAAATAGCCCACCTTATTTTAAGGGAGAGGGTAAAAAAGGTAAATTTAGCCCTTGAAATTAGGAGTTACAACCTTCCATTCGCCCATTTTCAAGAATAGGTTTTATTTAAGTGAATCCATTCGCCCATTTTCAAGAATAGGTTTTATTTAAGTGAATCCTATGGGCCAAAGGCCCAAATACCATATTTATAAAAGAGGTATGGTAAATTAATAAAAATATAAATAAATGAGAGGTATGGTAATTAAATAAAGCATTTTTTATATTTACTCCTTAAGTCACCTTATATACGTGCAAGGGTGTAAACAAATAAAAATATAAGTAAAGTGGAGGTAGGGTAAATAAATAAAACGTCTTTTTATACTTACTCAAAAGGTATGGTAAATAAATAAAAATATAAATAAACTAGACGTATGGTAAATAAATAAAACCGCTTTTTATATTTAGTCCATAACCCTCGTTCTATTTATGAAGGCTCAAGAAAGAGATTTTATTTAAGTGAATCCTATGGGGCAAATACCATATTTGTAAAATAGGTATGGTAAATTAATAAATAAATAAATAAATGAGAGGTATGGTAAACAAATAAAACATTTTTTTATATTTCCTCCATAAATCACCTTATATTTACGAACATTCAAAAAATGTGTTATATTTAGGTGAAACCTATGGGAAAAATACTATGGGACAAATACCATGGACTAGATTGTTATTAATACCATGCAAAAAAACATTATTATTAATAAAAATAAAAATGGCACATTGTATTGACCCATGGTATTCACCAAAATGGCACATGGTATTGACCCATGGTATTCACCTGGAATGCAGCCTATTTAAATGGGGGAATTAAACTAGCATAGATCCATCTTTACTCTGGATCTACTAACCCCCGAGAGGTATCAAATATCGTGATATGCAAACTAGCATAGAGTGAAAAAATATTTGATCCCTCTCGGGGCTTGGTTAAAATAAAAAATAAAATAAAAATCAACTATTAATTTTATTAATATTTATAAATTACTAATAGTAATTTTTAAGCTCTAGGTTTATGATAACCCATGGTATTGACCCATGGTAATACCATGGTATTCATGTGAGCATAGACTATTTAAAGGGGACATTCTATCATCTTAGATCCATCTTAATTCTGGGTCTACCAAGTGCTCAGAGGGATAAATAGATTTCATCGCCCTAAGAGTGGTAGATGTGGAGTTAAGATGGATATAGGTTGGTTTTATTGATAATGAAGATATTAAATAGACTTAGGAAATTATATTGTAAAAACATCTTAAGGTGAATGGTTAAAGCATAGACATTGGACAAGTATATTTTTATACTTCTATTTTAAACTGAAACAAATCCAGGGTTAAAAGGAATGAATTGATTGCACTAGTCATCCTTCTATAACTTTCCAACATATGCTGGAGTAAACAGATTGTAATTTGGGTAATTTTTCTAACTGCAAATAGGAACATACTTGTGTATTGGCAGGGTGGTTACGAGGTCCCTAGAAGTGATGAATTCGAATTTTTCTTGGTTTTATATATAGTATTAGGTTTTTTCTCATGCTTTCTGTGAATGACACGGGTGAATTTTATCCTACACCCACTAGGTTATCCATATGTAATTTCAGTAATTTTGATTTCAAAAGATATTTTAAAGAAATGCAATGATTTCATTTGTGTATTCAATAAACACAAGATTTTATAATTGAGTAAAATATTCGCCATGCCTGGTGAGAGATTCGCCAAAAAATTATATATACATATTATATTATTGATAAAATCGCCTTCCATTTTTCCTATATACCATGGAGATTCACCCATTTATTATATATATAAATTTAGGGGGGGTTCTTAAAATTTTCCCTGGTTAAAATAGTCACCAAGGACGTGGTCTCCGAAAATTGATACATTTATACTAGGACTTGGCTTCACTAGAAGCAAAGCAGATCACCGTGTGTATTTTAAATTAATTGATGACTGTGTTGTTTATCTGGTCTTGTATGTGGATGATAAGTTGCTAGTTGGAAATGACAAAGAAATTATCTAGTATTTGAAGACCCAATTTTCGTCCAAATTTGACATGAAAGATCTTGGTGTAGCAAACTATATTTTGGGCATGGAAATTAAAAGAGATCGGGAAAACAGGGAGCTCTAGTTAAACCAGAGGAAGTATGTTGAGACAATACTGCAAAGGTTTAATATGCAGGATAGTAAACTGGTGAAGGTTCCTATTCCTCTAGGTGTGAATTTATCTGCTGAATAGTGTCCCAAGACACAAGAAGAGGAAGAGGACATGGCCCGTGTTCCATATGCAAGTGCAGTTGCTAGCCTGATGTATGCAATGGTCTGTACTAGACCAGAAATTGCACATGCAGTGGGAGTATTGAGCAGGTTTATGTCAAAACCAGGGAAGGAGAAGTGGACAACAATGAAGCGAGTTTTTAGGTATTTGCGTGGCACTAGTGATTATGGTTTTTGCTACCAAGGAAGACTAGGATTGGATAGAGTGTTGTATATTCATGGCTTTGTTGATGCAGACTGGGCTGTTGATCTAGATTAGAGAAGATCTACATGTGGGTATTTTTTTAACCTATTTGGAGGTGCAGTCAGTTGGATGACTAAGAAACAATCTCTAGTGGCACTATCAACTACAGAGGCAGAATACATGGTAACCACTCATGCAAACAAGGAAGCAGTTTGGTTGCAGAGATTGTGTTCAAGTATGGGGTTAGTACAGAGATCTATAAGGATAGACTGTGATAGCCAAAGTGGAATTTTCTTGGCAAAGAACCCTGCATATCATTCAAAGACAAAGCACATTAATTTTCAGTATCACTTTGTGAGGGATATGATAGAATACAAAAACGTGTTTCTCATAAAGGTGGACACATTAAAGAATACTACAGATGCATTGAAAAATCTGTGAGCTCTAAGAAGTTCTCTTGGTGTAGAGAAACAATGGGCATTGTAGGGCTAGATAAATGACTAAGCTCTCTTGTGGCCCCCTGTGGAAAGGAAACAACAAGTGGGAGAATGTTGGGTTGTGTTATATTCTTTCCACGACTAGACCATGTAGTTAATCGGGGGGTTAGAGGGGGGCCAGAGCCCCCCTTTCGTTGCGTCAATTGCGTAGCGGGGGGGGGTCACAGGGGGTTTGACGGGTGCATGTAACACCTCTCTATGGGGTCTATGGTAGCACCCCGGAAAATTTTGTTTTTTGGACCTTATATTAGGTTGGGTAGACCTACCTATGGTTTTGTGCATGATTTTCACACATGGGTTTGGACGCAATGGTTTTCGTTCCATGGTTTTGAAGGCAATGGTTTTCGATCCATGGTATTGGATGCTTCGGCATGCATAAATATGTATTGTAACATTGAAAGGAATATAATGAAAAATCAAGCTGGTAGTCCTGGTTTTGAGATCTAGGGGAAATCTCTGTGTATATGTGTTTTATGTGTTATGTTCTCGCATTGTTTATTTTCTGTGTTTTAGAATTCATATGCAGGTAATTTCTGTACGGGGTTAAAACCTACACATATGTGGTGCCAGAGGAATAAAATATCCTTTAGGTGTAAAGAAGGAACAATGATGTATGACATACAAAGGATTGTTGGGTGCCATCATAACATGAAGAATATCTTCATTTGAGTAGTAGACTTCTAAGAGATGGATTAGTGTATGAAGTATTTCATGAAGTAAAGGGAGGTGCATCAAAGTAGTAATGGATTTACAAGCATGCGATGTCATGCTAGATTATGTAGGGTCAATTGATGAGGAGACAATATAGATGATATGGATTAAAAGAATTCAAGTTGGTGATCACTTCATAGTTCAAAAACTAATATCTACACTGTAAAATGATGAGTAGATGGCTGGTAGAATTTCCCCTATGGAGGAGGAAATAAAGAAAATATGGTCATGGTTATCTAGGTCATTAGAACTAGGTGGAGGGAGTATTTCTTTTTCAGATTTATGTGGGGTGGTGGGGCGGGGGGTTGTTATGTTTGCTCTCTAATTGTATCAATAATGTGGGTGGGGTCACAATTCGATGAAAATCATTCCTCAAATTGGACAACGAAAGTGGGCTTCTAGGAGTGCAAGGAGTTTCCTTCATTTAAGGTTGGTTACCCTATCAGTGAGAGATAGATGTTATCTAAAAAAAATTTAATCAATTTTGTCTCTATGATGATTATGGGAAAAACATGTGTAATGATTATCATCACCACCTAAAGAATATGGTTTTTTCATTCACTAATTAACTAAAATAGTAACATAATAGATATTTTAGGGTGAATTGTTAACATCGGAGGTAGGTGGAAGGGATGGATTGAATATCAATGTCTGATGTAAGGTAGCCAAATCATCCCAATATAATGGGAGATTAGGATAATGGTGTAATTAATGTATTGAGAACACATGGACCATTGGTTTTCGGTTCATAAATCTTTATTGTGTGTAGGTATAGCTTTATTTGTTCGTGAAGTGGGAAGCAAGGGCGGTACCTAAGGGACATGAAGGAGATTCTTTTGTTCCTTGAGAGAAGGAAATGAATTGTTAGGGTGTTGTTTGGGATCACAAAATTTTCATGCGTGACTAACCCCATGGATAGATATCGTCTAAGCATCTACTTTGTTTTTTGGTTTGTTCCAAGCTTACCTTTTAGTGCTATTCAGAGTCATTTTTGGGTATGGTGGCTTTGAAAAAGTCAGGTTTTCTATAGATGAACTAAGTGTGGTGGGACTGGCTATCACATTTTTTAACATAGAGGACATGGTAGGAGGTTCCAAATACTAAACAAGTAGTTCCAAACCCATTTTAGGTAAGATTAAAGTGGTCATAACTTAATGTGATGAAAAATTATGAAATATATATAGGAAGGGAATTTGAGTGACTGTGTAAGGGATGAACATTGTGTCATTCATGGTAGCTATATTCAATCGTATCACATGTTGTAGGGGGTATTCAAACAATTCTCCGAATTGTGTGGCTACTGTGGATGCATGGGAAGAACCACATGTAAGGATGACGATGGGTTCTATAGGGTAGACACTAAGGAGAATGGAATTTTTGACATGATTCATATAGATGCACCATCATTGATGATGAAATAATGAATTGTGATGTTGCATTTGAAAACAATAATCAGGAAAATAACTAATGATGGGATTCATGACTTTAAATTCTCCAAATGAATAGTTATGAAATGAGAATCAAAATGGTAAATAGCTCCAAATGCACAGTGTAGGGAACTCTATTGTGTAGGGCATCCTTAAATGACTTCTAAGGTTGACATGGTATAAGGGGATTGTGCTAAGTCATCAATGATACTATAATTGTGCACCACCTTCACATTGTGTGAAGTGTGGCTTAGTATTCCTTTGGTCATCCTGGAAATTGGATCAAGTGATGGAGATGGGATCATTATGGGTGCAGCATATGTAGATACAATCACCTCAATTGGAGAGGGATTAGGCTCTAGAGGTGAGTTGTAGGCACAAATATGGTCTTGTACTCGAATTTATTTGATTTCATGTAAATGTCTCATTTTCCAATATCTTGAGTTTTTCCTACTACAACGTTGTTGAAATGAGTAGAACTTATCTCTTGTTAGATAGTGACAATGGCTTCTTGAGGGAATGGAGTCTAAAGTACAAAAATATGTGTGGTTGATCCTGATTGGAAACTATGGCTACCCATAGCATCCTCCATGCCTTTAAATTTAGAAATTTTGGGAAATGGTTGGTGTAATGTCCTATTGTCACTGCGATGCAACCTCCAAAAGTTTTCTCACACATGAATTTTGGAGCCTACTAAGGATCTTACTAATTATCGTTCCATAGTCGCTTTATTATAGATGGGTTTTTTGCTAAGAACTCAAGTATTATTATCAGATTATAAGTGTAAAAGTCAATTTCTTACACATGCCTAGTCCTTGTTAAATGCTTGATCGCTCCCTTCTATATGAAAGCCAAGACAATTGAGAGACCTTGTGCACTCTACAGTGAGAATCCATCTCTCTTTGCTTACAATTATATTTCCATTTTGGTTAGCTTTCCTAATTGTTTCTTTTTCAAACCTTTGATTTCATAAGTATAGCATTTATCTTCATGAATAACATTTTTTCATGTTTTAACTTTAACAAGTGGAATTTTCAAGTTATCTTCACTCTTGAATGTGCCACTCTCCCTTAAGCCCACCTCTTAGTTATAGTGCATGGCATTGTTTTAGTTAGAAAGCCCTCAACCCTTGTCCAATGGAATTCCTTATTACGACAATAATTGTCTTGTCTTCCCTCCTCATTGAATGTCAATATTATAATGAACAATGGGGTCATCCCTTTCTCACTGTCAAGCTCAACTGCATTATCATTGCCTTCTACTCCCTTGAGCCTAGCACATGGCACAGTATTAGTCAGCAAGTTCATCACACTATCTCTTTCTCTTTCCCACTGTGTTGGGTCCTAAATAGCCCCTCCTTATAGCACATGGCACAATTTTAGTGAGCTATCCTCATCAAGCCCTTCCTTCTCAGTCCTTTCATGGGACTATCACAAGAAACTTTCTCCATGAGGAATGTAGAGATAAAATAGATGATTTCAAGCCTATTTTTTCCGTGTCATGAGTGATCTTCATTGGAATGTGTACCATCTCAACATGGAAAGATGATGCTAAAGGAAGATGTCAAAGAGAAGAAACAAAGAACAATTACAGAGAAGAAGCATAAAGAAGAACCATCATGAAGGCATGAAGAGATCTTGAACCAAGATAGACTGAAAACATTTCATGATGACTTACAAGGTCTGATTGTGATTTGAGACCCTTTGGAGGGTGAATATTGAAGACATAGCAGAAAGGAGAGTAACTTAGCATTTCCAAATCATCATAAAGTGCCTTGTCATCATTTCCATGTTGTGTCTTGAACAAGTGTCATTACAATGTCAGAGGTGGCAATGTTTATTGAAACAAGATGTGGAATGTAATTATATATTATCAAAAGGAAAATAAAAAATTGTAAATGTTTGAAAGTCTAAAAGTCACATGTAGAATATGAAAAGGCACACGTGGACTAAAGAGTCATAAATGGGATTGAAGAGTCATAAATGGACAAAAGAGTCACATGGAAAAGTCCAAGAGTCACATGTGGAATATGAAAAGTCACATGTGGACCAAAGAGTCATATAGAATTTCAAAAGTAACTTAGGAGTTCAAGAGTCATGAGGGTAGTTCAGGACTCATAGGGATGTGAAAGGTTATTCCTCCTGTTATAAAAGAAACCTCATAACTCAGCCAAAAGGATTTTGGAGGCTTAGACTTCATAGAGCTAGCTTTGGCTTCTTTAGATTGTCATAGGAGAGAAGATCATTGTTTTGGAGAAGCAAAAAATTACTTAATGTTCCACTATTGGAATTAGTGTCTAACCATTGTAACTGTGTACTTAGATCTTTCACCTAATAATTGAAGATCTTTGAGCCAACACATTTTCATGCATGTATCAGGAATATTGTAAGGCTATTCTTTGTATGTTTGTGGTATATGTTATTTTCCTATTCTTTGTTATGTTTGCTCTCTAATTGTATCGATAATGTGGGTGGGGTCACAATTAGATGAAAATCATTCCTCAAATTGGACAACGAAAGTGGGCTTCTAGGAGTGCAAGGAGTTTCCTTCATTTAAGGTTGGTTACCCTATTAGTGAGAGATAGATGTTATCTAAAAAAATTTAATCAATTTTGTCTCTACTATGATTATGGGAAAAACATGTGTAATGATTATCATCACCACCTAAAGAATATGGTTTTTTCATTCACTAATTAACTAAAATAGTAACATAATAGATATTTTAGGGTGAATTGTCAACATCGAAGGTAGGTGGAAGGGATGGATTGAATATCAATGTCTGATGTAAGGTAGCCAAATCATCCCAATATAATGGGAGATTAGGATAATGGTGTAATTAATGTATTGAGAACACATGGACCATTGGTTTTTGGTTCATAAATCTTTATTGTGTGTAGGTATAGCTTTATTTGTTGGTGAAGTGGGAAGCAAGGGAGGTACCTAAGGGACATGAAGGAGATTCTTTTGTTCCTTGAGAGAAGGAAATGAATTGTTAGGGTGTTGTTTGGGATCACAAAATTTTCATGGGTGACTAACCCCATGGATAGATGTCGTCTAAGCATCTAATTTGTTTTTTGGTTTGTTCCGAGCTTACCTTTTAGTGCTATTCAGAGTCATTTTTGGGTATGGTGGCTTTGAAAAAGTCAGGTTTTCTATAGATGAACTAAGTGTGGTGGGACTTGCTATCACATTTTTTAACATAGAGGACATGGTAGGAGGTTCCAAATACTAAACAAGTAGTTCCAAACCCATTTTAGGTAAGATTAAAGTGGTCATAACTTAATGTGATGAAAAATTATGAAATATATATAGGAAGGGAATTTGAGTGACTGTGTAAGGGATGAACATTGTTTCATTCATGGTAGCTATATTCAATCGTATCACATATTATAGGGGGTATTCAAACAATTCTCTGAATTGTGTGGCTACTGTGGATGCACGGGAAGAACCACATGTAAGGATGACGATGGGTTCGCTAGGGTAGACACTAAGGAGAATGGAATTTTTGACATGATTCATATAGATGCACCATCATTGATGATGAAATAATGAATTGTGATGTTGCATTTGAAAACAATAATCAGGAAAATAACTAATGATGGGATTCATGACTTTAAATTCTCCAAATGAAAA
Organism: Pinus tabuliformis; assembly: GCA_031772625.1. Lineage (NCBI taxonomy): Eukaryota > Viridiplantae > Streptophyta > Pinopsida > Pinales > Pinaceae > Pinus > Pinus tabuliformis. The sequence continues at coordinate 353,495,109 of CM062811.1, forward strand.
GTTATGAAATGAGAATCAAAATGGTAAATAGCTCCAAATGCACAGTGTAGGGAACTCTATTGTGTAGGGCATCCTTAAAGGACTTCTAAGGTTGACATGGTATAAGGGGATTGTGCTAAGTCATCAATGATACTTGAATTGTGCACCACCTTCACATTGTGTGAAGTGTGGCTTAGTATTCCTTTGGTCATCCTGGAAATTGGATCAAGTGATGGAGATGGGATCATTATGGGTGCAGCATATGTAGATACAATCACCTCAATTGGAGAGGGATTAGGCTCTAGAGTTGAGTTGTAGGCACAAATATGGTCTTGTACTCGAATTTATTTGATTTCATGTAAATGTCTCATTTTCCAATATCTTGAGTTTTTCCTACTACAACGTTGTTGAAATGAGTAGAACTTATCTCTTGTTAGATAGTGACAATGGCTTCTTGAGGGAATGGAGTCTAAAGTACAAAAATATGTGTGGTTGATCCTGATTGGAAACTATGGCTACCCATAGCATCCTCCATGCCTTTAAATTTAGAAATTTGGGGAAATGGTTGGTGTAATGTCCTATTGTCACTGCGATGCAACCTCCAAAATTTTTCTCACACATGAATTTTGGAGCCTACTAAGGATCTTACTAATTATCGTTCCATAGTCGCTTTATTATAGATTGGTTTTTTGCTAAGAACTCAAGTATTATTATCAGATTATAAGTGTAAAAGTCAATTTCTTACACATGCCTAGTCCTTGTTAAATGCTTGATCGCTCCCTTCTATATGAAAGCCAAGACAATTGAGAGACATTGTGTAGTCTACAGTGAGAATCCATCTCTCTTTGCTTACAATTATATTTCCATTTTGGTTATCTTTCCTAATTGTTTCTTTTTCAAACCTTTGATTTCATAAGTATAGCATTTATCTTCATGAATAACATTTTTTCATGTTTTAACTTTAACAAGTGGAATTTTCAAGTTATCTTCACTCTTGAATGTGCCACTCTCCCTTAAGCCCACCTCTTAGTTATAGTGCATGGCATTGTTTTAGTTAGAAAGCCCTCAACCCTTGTCCAATTGAATTTCTTATTACGACAATAATTGTCTTTTCTTCCCTCCTCATTGAATGTCAATATTCTAATGAACAAAGGGGTCATCCCTTTCTCACTATTAAGCTCAACTGCATTATCATTGCCTTCTACTCCCTTGAGCCTAGCACATGGCACAGTATTATTCAGCAAGTTCATCACACTATCTCTTTCTCTTTCCCACTGTGTTGGGCCCTAAATAGCCCCTCCTTATAGCACGTGGCACAATTTTAGTGAGCTATCCTCATCAAGCCCTTCCTTCTCAGTCCTTTCATGGGACTATCACAAGAAACTTTCTCCATGAGGAAGGTAGAGATAAAATAGATTATTTCAAGCCTATTTTTTCCGTGTCATGAGTGATCTTCATTGGAATGTGTACCATCTCAACATGGAAAGATGATGCTAAAGGAAGATGTCAAAGAGAAGAAACAAAGAACAATTACAGAGAAGAAGCATAAAGAAGAACCATCATGAAGGCATGAAGAGATCTTGAACCAAGATAGATTGAAAACATTTCATGATGACTTACAAGGTCTGATTATGATTTGAGACCCTTTGGAGGGTGAATATTGAAGACATAGCAGAAAGGAGAGTAACTTAGCATTTCCAAATCATCATAAAGTGCCTTGTCATCATTTCCATGTTGTGTCTTGAACAAGTGTCATTACAATGTCATAGGTGGCAATGTTTATTGAAACAAGATGTGGAATGTAATTATATATTATCAAAAGGAAAATAAAAAATTGTAAATGTTTGAAAGTCTAAAAGTCACATGTAGAATATGAAAAGGCACACATGGACTAAAGAGTCATAAATGGGATTGAAGAGTCATAAATGGACAAAAGAGTCACATGGAAAAGTCCAAGAGTCACATGTGGAATATGAAAAGTCACATGTGAACCAAAAAGTCATATAGAATTTCTAAAGTAACTTAGGAGTTCAAGAGTCATGAGGGTAGTTCAGGACTCATAGGGATGTGAAAGGTTATTCCTCTTGTTATAAAAGAAACCTCATAACTCAGCCAAAAGGATTTTGGAGGCTTAGACTTCATAGAGCTAGCTTTGGCTTCTTTAGATTGTCATAGGAGAGAAGATCATTGTTTTGGAGAAGCAAAAAATTACTTAATGTTCCACTATTGGAACTAGTGTCTAACCATTGTAACTGTGTACTTAGATCTTTCACCTAATAATTGAAGATCTTTGAGCCAACAAATTTTCATGCATGGATCAGGAATATTGTAAGGCTATTCTTTGTATGTTTGTGGTATATGTTATTTTCCTATGTACTAAAGAAATTGAACTACTTCATTGGATTTGGTATTTATATTGTTGAAAGTGTGTTGTATTTGCTTTAATGATCATTGTGTCTATGTGAACTACTTCACTAGATAATTGTCGAATATTTCCTTTCTCTTTTGTCCCTCTCTTAGGATAATACTATTACTTTTCTGCTAGGGACTCACTCTTGTCTCCTCTCTCATCAAGGACTCCTTTTACACATTACAATTGGTGTGTCACAATGTCAACTTACTTGTATTTTCAATGATTATGTTCATAAAATCTTATGTTATTCATGGAAACCAAGGGCATCCTTAGAGTTATGGTGTTCAGACTGATACTCTAGATGGGTCTCCTACTCCAAGCAATGTGAGGTCTAATTGTGACTTCACATTGAGGAGACCCCTATATGTTGGTAGTAACTAGCACCACCAAAATTCTAGCACTAGAAGGAGGGCCAAATGAAAAGTTTTTCATGTTGAGTCTATTTTTAACCTCTTATCTTAAATGATCCTCTCCAAAATAATAATCCCGGGTTGTTTTTCCAAGGAGCTTGGTTTTACCATCCATCAGGAATTTTTTCATAACTTGTCCCAATTTATGTTTGATGGAGAGGGTGAACTAACTATCCTTCTTTATTTTTTTTCTTTCTAATGGAATACATTGTAAGGATGTCATGGATAGATTGTTGACCCTCAAATTTGAAGGTCGAGTCAAGAAATGGTGTCATCCATTACATGTTGCTCCTATTTTTTCATTTGAGAAACTTGTTGAGCTTCATGAATCCTTTGAGAAGTAATATTATCAAGATGTATGTGATAGAATTGATCATCTTAGAATGAATCCATGTGAGTCTTTAGAGAATTTCCATAAGGTTTCTTCACCTTTGTTGTGAGTATCTTGACAGATATTTTGACTATAATTTCATAATAAAAATTTTCAAACCCTAATTCTTCTCCCCATCAAATATTTTGGATTTTAACCCCCAGATGATTATGCTCTTCCAACTTACACTAATCATGAAACACTTGAAATATATGAGGAGGAACCTACTATTCCTTTTGTTCCTTGTCCTCCTCTTTTTTCAGTACCAATTCGGGTGCCTCCTTATGATGATCTTGAAGTTGGGAAATCTATAAATGAAATTTATGATCCATATTCTCCACCTTCATCTACTTCCCATTATTTAGATTCGATGGAGGAAAGATTGGAGTGGTTAATGAAGCCTAAAGTGAATACTAATCCATTGAATTTTCAAGATGATATTAACACCTATAGTTTCAACCTTGAATATGATTTGATCAAAAGTATGGTTTGCTCAAGGAATACCCTTCAACCTATATCATCCAACTTTCATGATTCCTTGTTCCTTAATTCACTTAATAAACCTACTTTAACTCTTAATGATGTTCAACCTGTTGTTCCAAGTAGTAATTGAGAACAAGTTAGGTTTAATTCACATGTAGAGGAGAAAATTGTTGGAGATATGTCTTATCTTTCTTCCCTCTTTCAAGATGATAATCTTGCATTTATGGATGATCACCAATATTGTAGTCTTGATAACCTACCAAATGATTTTGAGCATTGCATTCAAGTTCAGACTTTGGACAACCATCACCTTGACATCCATGTTTCCATTAATACATATGGTGATGAGTGCTCGAGTACATCGTATGATATCTTTCCTTCTTCTGAGTTCTTGGATTTTCAAGGTATCGATTCAGAGCTTGCTTCTGATAGTGTACAAGCTCCATTTATGGGTCGGGATACTCTTTCAATTAAAAATGATCCTAAAAAGCCTACAATATATACATCTTTAGATATCAAAGTAGAAGAAGTAAGTAGTCAAGTTTTTGAATATTTCGTACATGAAAGAGAAGCAAATTCAATATGAATGTCACATTGGTATGCCTATCTTTGACCATTATACGGATCACAATGATACTAATATGTTATTCTTACAAGCTCAATCTTATTTTGTTACAACTGGTGCTCATCCTCCTAATTCTTTTCATCCTTCCTCACCTCAAGCACACTATTCATGGTACCTAGATATGTTCAATAAGTTTTTTACACCAACAGTTCCTCTAAATATTTTAAATATTTATCTATCTTATCATGGTTGTAATGACATACAGGATGTTCTGATCCATTAATCAAAGGATGAAAAGTTTGAATTTACTATTCATGATATGTTTAACTGTAAATATTTCATAAGTCGGGAGGATGATTTGCCAACTCTATATGATCAAGGGAGTTTATCAATGCATTTAAATGTTTTATCCATCATGATTCTAATATGCCTAATCTTAAATCTAATCAAACTAAGGGTATTGACAACATTTTCATTGATACATCTGATGATAGTGGTGCATGTCTACATGTCAATTTTCCTAAGCCACCCAAATTTGATGATCTACTATCAAAAACTTCAAAGACCTATCAAGCAGTCAAAACACTTTAGCCCCTGCTAATGATTATGTTAGGTTCTCACAATCCTACTGATATATATAAACTAAGTTGGATCTAGATTTTCATGTATAGTTATTTCCTTAACATTTATCCACTGGTTGTGAGTTCATTCTTAAAGGACTTTGAGTGTCTCCAAGTTAGTCTTCTTGATCCTCAAGATAGAATTTCTGATTAGATAAAGGATTATTGTTTGGTTAGTCCATTTTCATGTGAATCCCTTGTATTATAAAAAAGGTTGGACAATACATATTTCGTGAATCATTATAGGTTTAATGCCTGCCATTCTGGTTATCAAGATAATTTCATTTTGTATTGGAGGACTTCTCTCTATCAAACTCTTCCAAGATCGATCATATTCTTATCCCTTTTGTGTATTTCATGAAGTTGGTCATCTTCCTAACACATATTCTCTCCTTAAGTGATAACACATGCTTGAATCATTTAGTGGAGCAAAATTCTCGTGTCAACACAAATATTGAGTTTCATTTGGCACATGTTTCTAATCCTTTCCCAACTCATTATCTTAGCTGGTTTCCTAAATTTACGATGTCAGTAATTGTTTTAAATGCCTTAAGATTTCATATCATTGGTTTTGCATGTCATTATATACAAGGGGAATCGATACAGAGTCAAGATCCTTTTATGTTAACTGACCAATACGATCATAATACTGAGGAATCTCTTTATGATTCAAATGTCCTAACTGAAAATCTATTTTCTCATGAGTCTTCAGGTTTTCAAATTACTTGTTTTGAATTTTGAGATCCAATCACTGAATGGTTAGACAAATCCTACTTAGAAAGCTACTATTCTAATAATAATTTTTGATCTTTCTTAAATTTTGTAAAAAATCGAAACACAAATGAATGTACAATCACAAGGAACCTTCAAGGTTTGTATGGTCGACATTTGTGTTGTGGATTTTCCCGTCACTTGGAGAAACATTGCTTCTAGGGATAGGTAAGCTTCCTAGAGATAGCCTCTGGGTTGATTATAGACTAATGCATATGACATCTTAAGTAGTGTTGGCAGATTAGTCTTGGGATCTTGCAACACTACTAGTTGTCTATCGTGAATAGCTTCAAAGGGTTGGTTAAGAACCACTCATGAAGCACACTATAAGAAATATCATGTGTGCATAATTCCAAAAGGAGTAATACTCAAATAGTGGTGGCTAAAGAAAATTTAAACTCATAGTGAATCAATTGTTAATCGAGATGGAATAGTAGGAGATAATAACAAGAAAATCCATCAAAACAGAGCAGAGATTTTAAGAATTATGTATCACTGGATCTAGAGGAAAGTGAGAGAAATGGGATGCTTATGGGATGGTGAGATGCATGGAGCACCTTTTAAATACCTTATCACCATATCAATATAGGCATTCTTTATCGAATATTTGATTGAAATGAATATGCATGTAATGGAAATATATCTAGCTACTACTTACATGCAATTTGAGGAGAATGTGAAACAAATAATGAAATATTGAGAGAAAAACATACAGCAAATCAAGGAGTTTATAATCACCACAATTCTTCCATTAAATTCTCTTATAGAGTGCACACATCAAAGTTCATACAATTCCTTTGTAAAGCAGGAAAAATGATCCCTTAGGAGTTTCTTTCCCAAAATTCTGAACCCTTTTAATAGTGGCTTCCCTCTAATTTATAAGAGGGGAGATCTGAACTATAATTAAAAAAATATCTCGGCCCATCCTCAACTATGAGATCGACTAGCTGTTTTGGCCTCGAATGGCTCTATGGTCCAGAAAAACTACTATCACATTAATTTCCTCATTAAATTGTGACAAGTACGTGATGATAAAACAAGTCAATTTGCAAGGGACCACTTCTACAAAATATCTGAATTCCCATTCTTGGGATGGCCTTTGATCAAGTTGTTTCTTTCCCATGGTCTAGCCTCCTCCGCTACTTAGTTGATTCCTGTTACTTCTTCCTTTATTGCTCGAATAATTTGTTCTCCAATGTTGGGAGTGGTAAACTATTAGTTTAATGTAATAGTACAGAAGTAGAGGTCACTTGGGCGGTACTCTATCTTCCCTATGCATAGAGCACCATGCAGAATAATCAAGTCCTTCTGAGCTTTCATACCTTCATTTACTTTATCTATGTTGACCACGATTTCGTGTATCCCATACCAATTTTTTAATGCTCCATCTCCTTATTAAATGCCTCATCTTCCGACCCACCACACCTTTAAATATCTACATTATCTTGTGGTGCAGTTATCACTTCTGGATTTCCCATTAAAAGTCCTTACGGGACAGGGCATTCTAATCCACTTTAGCCCCTTTTTCTTCATGTGACCGGGGACTATGACTGGGTGCTTAGTCCATGGGCACTAGGACCTTTGGATTGGTGTCTCAAAAATGCATCCCTTTGTTAAACAAAATCCCGCATATCGGTGATTTCTAATGCTCAACTTTGGTGCCTTCTCCTCATTATTGAATCTCTGATGCACCATGCATTTTGGCCCACTTGGAAAAATAATAAAGGAGGGTTCGCACCCTCTATAGTTTGTGACCGATGAACACCAATTGGGTCCACCCTCACAATCTGCACATCGATAATTCTGAGGCCATGACACTTATGCAACCTACCTTCATGCGATCACTGACTGCAGGACCTCTCCTTAGCACTTAGCTCTTGGTCCTTTGCTCCTCAAAATGACTATGGGCTAGTCCTTATATTGAACATTTGACATCAGTGCATTTCCTGTGATGAATAATGCGTTGCTACCCCTGATCCCCGATTACAAATTGACGACATCATCAGTGCCATGCATCGCTTCTTGAAGTGGGGACACGTGTCACCTAGATATGTTCTCATAGGACCCTGAAAGTTTCAGATCAACATACTACGTTTCCTCCATACTTCCATGTCATGGTGACGCTAGTTCCACCATTTCTTTATTGGATCCAATAATCCTCTGCCACATGGCATCCCTAGAGGAGAGAGAAAAAGCACACTTGCCCCTTGATTTTGTGTTGATTTCCTTTCTCACATTTTTTGAGGTGTTCCCCAACATTTTACATTTTTGTCTCCTTTTCTTGGAATTTTCTTTATAATGTTCATTTTCAGATTGTTGGGATCTTTGATGTGTGGCCCATCAATGCGCCATGTCACTGGTCTTTTGAAATTTGTGATCGTCGATTTCTGACATGGCTCTAACCTTTAATTACTGCACTATATGCTATGCCTTTGACCTTCGTACTCTGATATCAGAGATCATTGATCACATATCGACGAGTTTCTTTTGTCATACAATGTGTTGCACTCTAGGACCTCTCGATCGTGGGATTTTTCCTTAAGGAATTTTCTCCTTGGATTCCGGTTTTCAAGGGTAAATTCAATCTACTATAACTTCGGATTCTGGGGTCCGGTTGAGGGGTTCTACATATCATTGGAAATCCAATTCCAAGCATTACCCATTGGAGGAGGTACAGTCAATCCTTGACTAATTCTATGACCCTGAAGATGTTTGCAAACGTTTCTTCCAAATTGCACCTTTTTAACAACTGAAAATAAGCTTTGCATAGGGTGACAACATTGGCTCCACATGGGGACAGTACCTTGCCAACAAGGTGGTTGGAACATGCAAAATAGTGGTTTGTATGTACAATGGGTGAGGGATAAACCATTTTAATGTTGGAAGTATAATTTGAGGAAGTTCCCATTTATAGGCAACTCAAACATTTCACCCTCTAGGTTCTCCAGTAAGAAAGCATTGTTTCCCTTTGTCTCAGCAACCTTGAAGGGCCCAAACCACAAGGGGTCGAATTTCCCATGTTTTCCTTTATCTTCTCTTCTTGTATCCCACCTTAAAACTAGATCTCCTGGCTAAAGAGGTCTAGATTTTTACTTTCTATCAAACAAGGAATTTACCTTTTGTTGGTAGTTCTCTAGCCTGTGATTCACCTACTCTCAGGTTTCCTGGAGCTCCACCAATTGATGTATCCTTCTAGTTAGAGAGTTGGGTTCCTCTTCTACTTCTTGTAGTATCTTAGCCACTGGCATAGAAAAATGAATTGGGAATATGACAACTTTCCAATAAACCAACTCAAAAAGGAATTTTCCCTTGGATCTTTTCAGAGTGACTCAGGTTTCCCATAGTGCGAATTTCGGCAAGGAATCCCAATTCGTCAGACTTTTTTTAATTGTCTTTCTGAGGACTCTTACCAATGCCTTGTTGGAAGAATCAACCAACCCATTTCCCTAGGGATAGTAAGTGGTGGAATGGTCAAATATGATGTTAAATTTCTGACAAAACACGTTAGAATTTGCAAAATTGAAAGCCTAGGTGTTTTAAGTCACGATCTTTACAAGGCACCCAAACCTAGCCAAGATATTTTCCACCAGAAATGTCATAACCACATTGTTATTCTTGGTTGGGAGTGCTTCTACCCATTTGGTCAAGTAGTCTATGGTAGCGAGGATCCACTTGTGTTGGCCACTAGAAAGAGGATGTATTTCCCTGATGAAGTCTAGTCCCCATTGTCTGAAGGGTTCTTCTATAGTAACAGGGATCAAAGGGAGTGGAGCCAATTTTTTCTTTTCAACAAATAGTTGACACTATTGACAGGCCCTAACATAAGAATGGACATCTCCAAATAGCATGGGAAAATATAACCCTTCTCTAGGTATCTTATGTGCAGTGGTATTCCAACTGTAGTGCCCTCTGCAAACACCATTATGGAACTCATCCATCACTCTTTGTGTTTGTATTTCGACCAAACATAATAGCAGCACTCCCACCGAGTCTTTCTAGTACAGTTTCCCATTATATATAACAAACTTTTGGGCTTGAGCCCTCAATGCTCTATACTTGGGTCTCTCCACCTTTGTCGAGCATCTTAGAAATAGAAAATAGTGGATGATACTTTGATACCAGGCCAAAGTTTCATATTTGACATGAATCTTTTGGACTGTGGTCTGGATCATGGGTTGTGTACCCTCTTCACCCTCTTTTGCTAATAGATTTATCCCCAATGCCTAAAAATTAGACTCTGATAGGATTTTAGCCAATCCTTGTCCCTTGATGAGCTTTGTGGGTCTTGCCTCCATGTCATACTCCTGGATTCTTGCAATCCACTTACCCCTTTTACCCTCGTTGTCTCCTTGTACTAGGATGTCCTTTACCACTGCTGTTGGGACATAAGCCATGATGCTCGAATGTAGCACATAGACTTTGAAGGCCTTCAAAGATTTGACTAGAGCATATGCTTGTTTTTCCAATATATTATATTTTAGTTCTACATATTGTAGTGCCTGACTGAAAATGGCTATGGGCTACTCATGGCCTTCCTTATTTTTCTGAAGTAATACAGTAGCGATAGTATTGGGGGGGGGGGGGGGGGGGGGGGGGGGGGAGGGAATAAAATATATAAGAAAAACCTCGAATAGTCTATGTTGATCACCATCGGAGCCTCTGCAAAAGCTGTTTTGATTTTATAGAAGGATTCTCGAGAATAGGGCCCCACTTTACCTCATTTTCATTTTTCAACATTTTGGTAACACCTTTCACCATTTCTGCATAGTTATGCACAAATCTTCTTTAGAAATTAACCCTCCCTAAGGAGATTTGGACCTATTTATTATTCCTTAGTAGGAAAACATGATTGATTCGATCCTGACCCCTTCCTACATTATAATGTGCCCCAACATTTTGCCTTTGCTCAAAGCAAACTAAGATTTCTTGGGGTTGAGAGAGAGCCCATACTTTCTGCACTTTCCAAAGGTAAGAATTAGGTGTTTAATGAATTATCCATTTATTTTGGAGAAAATAGTGATGTCGTCCAGGTATACCACCACAAACTTATCTTTCTCTCCAACAAACATTATGTCCATTGCCCTCTAGAATGTTGCTCATGCGTTTATTAAGCCGAATGGCATCCTAGCATACATGAAAGTCCCCCACGGAGTCATGAATGCAGTTTTATTTTGGTCTTTAGGTTGCACAACCACTTGGTTATATCCAGAAAATCCATCCATCATTGACATCCTGGAAGAGCCAACTACCTTCTGTAAAATGTGGTCCATTTTAGGCAATGGGTAGTTTTCCTTCAAAGAATCTTTGTTCAAGTTCCTAAAGTCCATGCACAGTCTGATTTCTCTACTCTTCTTCCTAACAGGAACGATATTTTCCACCCATTATGAGTATCTCAGGGGTACAATGATCTTCGCTTGAAGCATCTTCTTCACTTCCTTCTCGATGGATGGGAGGAGAAGTGGATTGATCTGTCTGAGTTTTTGCTTATAGGGCTTCACGTCGTTCTTTAGGGGAATCTTATGTTGCATAATATTCATATCAAATTTTTTCAAGTGATCATAAGACCAAGAAAACACATATTTATATGATTTCGCGAGGTTTAAGTACCTTTGTTTGTAGTGCTGGGGGATCTTGGTTGATAACTTGACCAACCGAGGTTCATCCTCTGAGCCTATGTTGTAGTCCTCCACGTGTTCCTCAGCTTTCTATTCAGTCGGATTTGAAGCTACATTGTTTGGTTTGAATATCCTTTCCAAAGGGACTAGACCCCGTGGAATGGTGTTTCCCTCCAACTGCGAAACCTTCTATCTAGTGATGCTTTCCTCCCATGTAGTTGGTCGCTCTTTAGTTATTTCTTCCTCTTCTCGGTCAACCACGGAGTTTGAGAATTCCCCAATGACCTCCATGAAACACTTGATTTGCTCATCATCCTCAAATACTTGCCAATGTTTCACATTGTCTAGCACCAAGGGTCTATATCTAAATTCAATTTCGTAACTAAGTAGAGGATTTTGTGCTAGCTTGAAGTTGCTGGAAGAAATGGCTAAAGATAGACCATTCAATTTCCTTCTCTTGGCAGGAATTATATATTGAAGCTGAGAAGAAATTGTCAATCAAATCCCAAACCTCATTTTTGTAGGCCCTTTGCCAGGGGTGCTTGCTTTGGCATTTGTCTTTAATCTACTTGACTACTAGTTCAAAATCTACAGATACTACCAAATAGTCTATATTTATATTCTTTATCACTTGTAGGCCTACTAGAATTGCCTCATATTCTGCCACATTTATGGAGGTCTCAGACTCTAATTTGAAAGATAGAGGATTTAAGTTACCATCTCAAGATATCAGCAATATTCTTCCCCCATTTCCTTCTTTTTGAATTTTCCCCATCAAAACACAACTTCCACACCTTGTTAAATTCTCCGCATTGTCGGTTCGCTTGGCCCATAAGATATATTTTTGTATCCTCTATAATGAATTTGTCTTCCTCCAACATAAGGTAGGAGATGTCCCTCTCTATCTCGTAGACAGGTACATTTTTTGAGAAATTAGTTATGGTGATCGTTTTGACGAATCTGAATTCTCTGTACAACCTTCTTTCCTTTCCACCAAAGATAGGAATGGTATCATAAGTCATATCCAGCTCGATAGACCCTCCAATATTAGATCCCCAAGACCTGAAGAAAAGCATTCCAAACCTTGTTGGAATGTCTGCAACTACAATATCCATCACCGCACTTTTTATTGGGATTTGTGCCAAACTAACGACCAGGTCCTTGATCATCCCCAAGCACCTGACACTCTTAGAGTCGAGGGAATGAAGCTCCTCATAGGGCCTAGTTATTTTGTGACCTAACTACTCCATTACGGATAATGGCATCAAATTATCGGAAGCTACAAAGTATAACATGCAATTGTGCAGTAGGAGATCAGGTACTTTTGGGATGGGGTCCTCTGGGTCAGTCTTGGGGTTAATGTAACCTAAGTTATGATACATTTTTGTTACTAATGTAAAGTTTCCGCGATTTGTGGATGCAGAGCGCATAGATGATTAGGAGTCAAAGGGGCTTTGCCCCTTGTTTTATTTAAATTTTGAGTCAATTTTGAGATTTACTGATGGTCCAAGGACCATGGAATTGTATGCTAAAGGTTATAAATAGGTGTGTCTTAGAGAGTCTAAGGCATGGTTTTTGATAATAATTGACAAGTAATGGGTAGATAGAAGAGAAGTGATAGTGAAGAGAACTGGGTCAAATAGGAGAAGAAAGGCTCTGTAGCTGAGTGCATAGAGGCCTAGCTAGAGTCTGTAGCTGAGTGCGTGGACCCCTGCAATTGAGTGTGCAGGGTAGTTTTGAGTATGTAATCCTAAATTGAAGATCAAATAAAGACAGTGTATGAAGAATTCTTGCATATTTCTATTTACTTATTTTTATGATAGTTGTTGTCAATGAATGATGTTTTTTATGAAATAATTACTGAAACTTGTGTGATGATGTTAAATAATTGTTAATGATGTACGCAATGCATGTTTAAGTAATTTCGTGTAGACTCTGATGAATTCTTTGAAGTTTATTAATAACTTAAGTAAACTTGCACGAACACTAAATTTGAAATGATTTCTGATGTGCATAAGTAGATAAATTGACTGTTAAAGGTCCGCAAAGACTAATCGTAGACCTTTGCAAAGTTCTAAAGGCCATTTTGACAGAGTTACAACTGTGTTCCCTATGGGTGCATCGATCTGTGTGAAGGCAGATCTAGGGCACTAGAAGACATGACAATAGTCTCTAGATGCATAAACTTGGTTCTTGCATCCCCCCATACTACTTCGGGTGACACTATAGCATGCGCTACACGGGTTGTTGCTGAAAGGGCCAGTAGTGTAGGGATTTATTGGTTGGTACAACTAACTTTGAACCTAGGTCAGGACCCACTAAGCCAACAAATGGTTTCATTATCGGGACCAGGATCTTCTTGAAAGATATGTGTGATGTCGCATCATTGGAATCTGACCAAGAAAGAAATTGAAAAGTGGTTGGATCAGAAGACTCACAAGTTCGCAGCGCAAGAAGATAGGAATCGGCACCTGTCAAAGGAACAATGGTTGAACAGGTATCTGTATAAGGAGATACACGAGATCTTCTTCTACACCTTCCACATTGAACTGTATGAATGGTTGGCTAAATTGACAGATAGCCAAGGAAGGTGGAGGCTTGATAATCCAATAGTGTGGACTCCTGAATTAGTGTGATGGTTTGAAGCTTTTGAAAACAAGATCATGCGAGCTATCGATCACTAGCTCGATCGAATTATAGGAGGATTTGTTCAAGAATTTGTAGTTGATACCTAAGTTATCTATAGTGAAGTGGAGCAAATATTTTTCAAAGGACCACGAGGTAAGTATTTAAGATCTTTGAATACTTGGATTAAAATGTTGTTATGTGAAAAACGGGTAATGCCATTACCTTGATGTTTGAAGCTACATGTAGTGGATGACTCTTTAGAAATCACGAAGGATCAAGATTGGAGTATAGTCCATTGATTGAACCTCCTTTAAGTGATGACAAAGGGGCTAAACAGACTCCACGTGAAGCATTGTTCAGCTAATCACTCAAGGGATTCCTTGATTAAATCACCCATCCACTCCACCTGTTGGTAACGGGTCCCTTGGGGTCAATTTTGGGGTTAAACGCTGAAGTTTTGGTGCTAAATGTTGGCATTATGATTCAGGTGTTGTCCTTGATGGCAAACTCATTCAGATGATAAATCAAGAAGGACGCAGAAAATATGTTCAGCAAGTGCGTCCCCGCAGGTAGACCATGCAGAACCCGCGTCCAGGGACGCAGGCCAGCCGTTCAGGAGATGCGTCCGCCCAGTGCACACATTTCAAGGCAGAGAAAAGCACGTGGGGGTTTCTTGTGTGGTATCTAGCCGACGGTTTTTGTGTTTCTATGGTGTCGGCTCGTGGTATTGTTCCACACTTTGGGGAGAAGCTTGCCTATATAAAGCAAAGGAGTTCATTTGGATTTAATATCATCTTGGTTGAATATCTCTTGGTGAGATCTAGTCCAAATCTATAAGGGCGAATCTTCTAATGGACTACGATCTATATGGCGCATGATCAGATCTGTGGATCTGAGTGTTTGGGTTGGTTCTGAAGTCCTCTTATCTTCTATATCTGAAGGGACGCAGATTCAGTGAAGGGAAAGTGCGCCGGGACGCAGTACAGTAAAGACTCAGGTGCGTCTCTGAAGCAAAGGACGCGGCGCGACTGTGGTATTGGGTGCGTCTCTGAAGCGAAAGACGCGGCGCGATAGTGTTTCTTGGTGCGTCGGTCGCAGAAAAGCAAAAGGAACAGTGCGTCTGCACGCAGAACAGCATAAGGTATACTGCGTCCAGTCGCAGGCCACAGAAAGAAAATATGCGTCCCTGTCTTAAGATGATCTGTTGACTGTATATTTCTGTTCATAAGGTGTTCTGGGTTGTTTATGTAATTACTGATCTGATATCTGTAGTAGACTGTATCTGTTGTATACTTGTTGATCATTTGATTCTTCATAAAAGGAAGTAGGGGGTTGTAGCTCCCTTCCAGGAGAGACTGGAAAACGAGAGAGAGTTGTAGCTCTCTGCAGGTTGCAGCCTGCGTGCTGGTAAAGGACTGCACCAGTACAAAATCATTGTAAAAAGAATTTCTTGAAAGAAGATAGAGACATATTGCAGCAGGTGGTTTTTCTCCCGCATTGGGTTTCCACCTTACATCTTGTGTTCTTTGGTGTGATTGTCTATTTTCTTTATTCATGCTCATTGTTTTATGGTACTGATATGCAAGAATATTTCAAAAGATCAAATAAGGAAGATTTGGGAAATTGCTAGATAATACTGATTCACCCCCCCTCTCAGTATTATTTCCAACAATTGGTATCAGAGCAGGTCCTTCAGAAAAGCTTGATCGCTTGAAGGTAGATCGTTCATCATGAGCAACTACGAGAGAGAAGCATCAATCAGACCACCCGTCTTCGATGGGACAAACTTCAATTATTGGAAGGTAAGAGTTACTGCATATCTTCAATCTCTTGGTACAGAAGTTTGGAACATTGTAGAATCAGGCTATGCCTTTCCTTCAGCTACTCCTACAGATCCAGCTGAGAAAAAGCAGTATGAAACAAATGCAAAAGCAGTCAGTACTCTATTAGGAAGTATATCTCAAACAGAGTTCATGAAGGTCATGCACTTCAAATCAGCAAAAGAGATATGGGACAAAATGATCACTAGCTATGAAGGAGATGAACAGGTAAAAGAAGCTAAACTTCAAACTCTCAGGATTCAATATGAGACTCTCAAGATGTATAATGATGAAAGTGTGGCTAATTATTTTCTTCGGGTAGATGAGATTGTTAATTGTATGAAAAATTTGGGTGAAGAAATAAAAGAGACTATAGTAGTTCAAAAGATTCTAAGATCTTTATCCCCCAAGTTTGAATCTAAAGTATCTGCAGTAGAAGAAAAGGAAAATCTCCGTGTTCTCACTATGTCTCAGCTGCATGGAATTCTAACTGCTTATGAAATGAGAAAGGGAGGTCCATCAGACAGAAGGGAAGCTGCTTTTAAAGCATCAGGCAAAGAAGATCACTATGAAGCAAGTCATGTTCCAGAAGAAGAGGAAGAAGAATCAAATTTTGTCAGAAATCTTCAAAGGGGTTCTGGAAGGTTCAGAGGTAAGCTACCTTTCAAATGTTTTGCTTGTGGAAGAGTAGGTCATTATGCTGCAAAATGCTCTTATAAGGATAAAGGAAAGGAACCAGTTAGATGGAACAAGAAACAGAGTGCAAATAAGAAAAGCTACTACACCCATGAAGATAGTGATGGCTTATCAAACAGTGATGAAGATGAACAAGGTAACAAATATAGATTGTTAATGGCATTTGAAGATGATGATTATGAGGATGCTGTAGATGTGGATAACCTTTATGATGAAATTACTAGACTCAAGAGATGTATAGAAGAAAAGAACATGATTATTGATACTCTACAATTTCAAATTGATGAAAAGGAAAAACATCTTGAAAAATTAGAAGGTGAAATTGTTGGTCTCAGAAAAGAAATTGAGAAAACAAAAACTATTAATCTCAAGTTTGTCAAAGGATCTGAAACTTTGAATGAGATTATCAGTGTGCAGCGGTCTCCACTAAATAAGACAGGTCTGGGCTATAATGGAGAAACTTCTCAAGCATCCACTTCAAAAAGTTATCTTGATGCAGCAAGAAGAAATGAGCAAGAGCACAAGGAAGATCATCAGGTAAAGCAGGGACAAACGTCAAACAGAAACTATCAGGGGCAATCCAGCTTAAGGGTGAACAAAAGCCACAACCAGCCGCAGGTAAAATCTTCCCAATTTGGTTCAAGAATAGATGAAAATAGAAATTACAATCAGTTGGCTGGTAGATTCAATAATCGCAGAAACTTCTTCAATGGACAATGCTTTTCTTGCCATAACTTTGGTCACAAAGCAGCTCAATGTGTTGCATATAAAACAATCATGACTAGGGAAGCTCAAAAACAAAGAAGTATGACAGGGATTACAAAAAGGACCTATAACAACTTTTCAGCTCTTGAAAATGAAGTTGAATGCTCTATTTGCAATAATTTTGGACATGAAGATTTTGAATGCAGAAGCAGGTTTCCGGAAAGAAAGGTACAAGAACAAAAAAAGGAACAAACCTCAGGCACCAAAACATGGAAAATAAAGGAACCTCAAATAGAAAGATGTGGGATAGCATTCTATGCAGAAGGACAAGAAAATCTATGGTACATTGACAGTGGATGTTCAAAGCATATGACAGGTGATAAAGAAAAACTTGAATCTTATTCTAATTTAGAAAAGGGAAAGAAAGTCTCTTTTGGAAATGATACTCCTGCAACTATAAAAGGAAAAGGTATTGCTCCTTTAAAAGAAGATGTTAAGGCTGGAAATGTTTTGTTTGTTGATGGACTAAAGCATAATCTTCTAAGTGTAAGCCAGATGTGTGATCAAAGAACCGAGGTTATATTCAGATCAAATGGATGTCTTGTTCGTGATCTTGATACAGGTAAAACAGTTCTCAAAGGAAAAAGAACTCCAAATAATCTATACATATTTGATGAAGGACAACAACAATGCTATCTAAGCAAGGATGAAGAGCACTGGTTATGGCATCGAAGGTTGGGACATCTAAGCTTCTCACAAATAAGGAAAGCTTGCAAATATCAGGCAGTTCGCGATCTTCCAGATATCAAAATTCCTGACAACACCATATGCAGATCATGTCAGTTTGGAAAACAGACCAGAACTAACTTTCCAGAGAAAGAAGGATCAGCCAGCATGCCTCTTGAGCTAGTACACACAGATGTATGTGGACCATTCAGAAAAAGAACACCTAGAGGAGAGGAATACTTGATATTATTTATTGACGATTTCTCCAGGTTTGTTTGGTTAGGACTTATGAAGCACAAAGATGAAGCTTTCGAAAAGTTCAAATCCTTCAAAGCTTTGGTTGAAAATGAATCAGGTCACAAAATTAAGTGCCTCAGATCCGACAGAGGTGGAGAATTTACTTCAAATGAATTTTTCGATTTCTGTGATGAACATGGGATAAGGAGAGAATTTTCTACAGCTAGAACTCCTCAGCAAAATGGAGTAGTGGAAAGAATGAACAGAACAATCCAGCAAATGGCTCGTGCTATGCTTGATGAATCAGGAACTCCTGCAACCTTCTGGGGTGAAGCTGCACATGCGGCAGTTATTATTCTCAACAAGACAAATGTCCGAGTGAACAACACTCAAACTCCTCATGAGCTCTGGAGTGGTAAAACTCCTTCGGTAAAGCACTTCAAAATCTTTGGGAGCAAATGCTATATCAAGAATACTGAGGAGCAGCTTGGCAAACTTGATCCTAGAGCAGATGAAGGAATTCTTCTTGGCTACTCTCCACATAGCAAAGCATACAAATGCTACAATAAAAGACTTGGCAGAATTGTTGACAGCATTGATGTAGTGGTTGATGAGAAGGGATACATTCCTAGGCAAATACATCGTGAAGACATTGAAGAAGATGAAAGCTACCCTCAAAGACAGAATGATGAAGAAGAAGAACCGCAAGAACAATCTCAAGAAGGACCTCACGAAGAAGCAGAAGAAAGAACAAGAATAGAAGAAAAGACTCCATCCAGATATGTTCAAAAGAACCATCCAGAATCTCAGATCATGGGACAAAAAGAAGCAGGTATACAAACTAGAAGAACAGTTGCAGAAGCTTCAAGTTATTTGGCATTACTCTCCTCTACTGAACCACAAAATGTGAAAGAGGCATGCAAAGATGAATGTTGGGTGAAAGCAATGGATGAAGAACTTGAGCAAATCGAAAAGAACAACACTTGGGAGCTGGTTCCTAGACCAAAGGATAAGAATGTTATCGGAACAAAATGGGTTTTCAAAAATAAATTGAATGAAAATGGAGAAGTAATTAGAAACAAAGCCAGACTTGTTTGTAAAGGGTATGCACAGCAAGAAGGAATAGACTTTGAAGAAACTTTTGCTCCTGTTGCAAGACTTGAGGCCATCCGAATGTTTCTTGCTCTCTCAAGTTGTCAGAACTTCAAAGTATTTCAAATGGATGTGAAATCAGCCTTTCTGAATGGAGACTTGGATGAAGAAGTGTACATTGAACAGCCAGATGGTTTCATTCTTGGAAACGATCCAAATCTTGTATGCCGATTAAAAAAGGCTCTCTATGGTCTCAAACAAGCTCCAAGGGCTTGGTACTACCGGTTGGACAAATATCTTCATCAACAAGGTTTTTCAAAAGGTTCAGCAGATAGCAATCTTTATATAAAAGTTGAAAATGACAAATTACTAATACTTGTTGTGTATGTAGATGACATTATTTTTGGCAGTAATGAAGAAGCTATGAGTCAAAGCTTTGCTTCGGTCATGCAGAAAGAATTTGAGATGTCCTTGCTAGGAGAACTGACATACTTCCTTGGTTTGCAAATCCAACAAAAGAAAGGAGGAATATTTTTATCTCAAACCAAGTATCTCAAGCAGATTTTGAAGAAATATGGCATGGAAGATGCAAAACCAGTATGTACACCCATGGTCACAGGATGTAGTCTCAGTGCAAATGATGAATCTGCAGCAGTACATCAACCAACCTACAGATCTATGATTGGAAGTTTACTATATTTGACAGGTACCCGACCAGACATCATGCATGCAGTTGGAATAGTTGGAAGGTTTCAGGCAAATCCAAAGGAGACTCATCTTCAAGCAGTGAAGAGAATCTTCAAATATCTTCAAGGGACTCAAAATTATGGCCTATGGTATCCTAGAGATACAGATCTCACTCTTCATGCTTATACAGACGCAGATTGGGCCGGAAGCGTGGATGACAGGAAAAGCACAAGTGGTGGTGCTTTCTTTATGGGTCCCAGACTGGTATCTTGGTTCAGCAAGAAACAGAGTTCAATTGCCTTGTCTACAGCTGAAGCGGAATATGTTGCTGCTGCATCTTGTTGCACCCAACTTCTTTGGATGATGCAGACTTTGCAGGATTATCACATCACTTGTACACCTCCTATTCCTATCTTATGTGACAACACAAGTGCAATCAGCATCTCAAAGAATCCGGTTATGCATTCAAAAACCAAGCACATACCAATCAAGTACCATTTTCTCCGGGAACAAGTACTTGAACAGAAGGTCAAGTTGGAGTATGTTCCTTCTAAGGAACAAGTTGCTGATATTTTCACCAAACCGTTGCCCAGGGACACTTTTGAATACCTCAGGCAAAAGCTGGGGGTTGTTGATGCATCATCTCACTATTGATCCTCTTCCTATTGATGGTATAGGCTCAGGGGGAGCACATAATGCATTGTTGGCATTATGGAGAAGGAGATCTTGGAAATAGCTGCAATATGTCTCTGTCTCCTTCATGATGGATTTCTGGTTACAGATCTGGAGAAGCATGAGCTTAGGGGGAGCATACCCTTTGCCCTTGATGTCAAAGGGGGAGAATGATGAAGCTGAAGATTATGTGGTTGCCATCAAGTCCAAAGGGGGAGTTTGTTGGCATTATGATTCAGGTGTTGTCCTTGATGGCAAACTCATTCAGATGATAAATCAAGAAGGACGCAGAAAATATGTTCAGCAAGTGCGTCCCCGCAGGTAGACCATGCAGAACCCGCGTCCAGGGACGCAGGCCAGCCGTTCAGGAGATGCGTCCGCCCAGTGCACACATTTCAAGGCAGAGAAAAGCACGTGGGGGTTTCTTGTGTGGTATCTAGCCGACGGTTTTTGTGTTTCTATGGTGTCGGCTCGTGGTATTGTTCCACACTTTGGGGAGAAGCTTGCCTATATAAAGCAAAGGAGTTCATTTGGATTTATATATCATCTTGGTTGAATATCTCTTGGTGAGATCTAGTCCAAATCTATAAGGGCGAATCTTCTAATGGACTACGATCTATATGGCGCATGATCAGATCTGTGGATCTGAGTGTTTGGGTTGGTTCTGAAGTCCTCTTATCTTCTATATCTGAAGGGACGCAGATTCAGTGAAGGGAAAGTGCGCCGGGACGCAGTACAGTAAAGGCTCAGGTGCGTCTCTGAAGCAAAGGACGCGGCGCGACTGTGGTATTGGGTGCGTCTCTGAAGCGAAAGACGCGGCGCGATAGTGTTTCTTGGTGCGTCGGTCGCAGAAAAGCAAAAGGAACAGTGCGTCTGCACGCAGAACAGCATAAGGTATACTGCGTCCAGTCGCAGGCCACAGAAAGAAAATATGCGTCCCTGTCTTAAGATGATCTGTTGACTGTATATTTCTGTTCATAAGGTGTTCTGGGTTGTTTATGTAATTACTGATCTGATATCTGTAGTAGACTGTATCTATTGTATACTTGTTGATCATTTGATTCTTCATAAAAGGAAGTAGGGGGTTGTAGCTCCCTTCCAGGAGAGACTGGAAAACGATAGAGAGTTGTAGCTCTTTGCAGGTTGCAGCCTGCGTGCTGGTAAAGGACTGCACCAGTACAAAATCATTGTAAAAAGAATTTCTTGAAAGAAGATAGAGACATATTGCAGCAGGTGGTTTTTCTCCCGCATTGGGTTTCCACCTTACATCTTGTGTTCTTTGGTGTGACTGTCTATTTTCTTTATTCATGCTCATTGTTTTATGGTACTGATATGCAAGAATATTTCAAAAGATCAAATAAGGAAGATTTGGTAAATTGCTAGATAATACTGATTCACCCCCCCCTCTCAGTATTATTTCCAACACTAAAGGCCCAAGTTTTGTGTAAAAGAATGTAAAGTCTCCATATTTTGTGCTCACAAAGCATGAAGATGTCAAGAGTCAATAAAGGATTTCTTCCCTTCTTTTGTTTAAAAGCGCGTCGTCTTTAGAGATCTGCCCATGGTCCATGAACTATGGGATTGTATAAAAAGGAGGTCTTAGAGGAGTTTAAGATAGCGTAGTTCATAGTTGATACTTGATGTTAATTAATGTAATGGGTCTGTGAGAGCTAAGAGCAAAGAGTCTTAGCAAACAAAGTAGCTTTGGAGTTGAGTGCGCAGAGGCCTAGGGCAGAAGTCTACAGTTGAGTGTGCGGACCCTCGTAGTTGTGTGCGCAGGGTAGTTCAGAGTTTGTATTGGATATTTGAATCAATAATAAAGAGGAGTATTCAAAAATTACTTGTGTATTTTACTTATGTTCATTGCATGTGATTATGTTATGTTGAATACTAGGTTTATGTTTTAATGCTATTCTCATGCGTGAATCTATATATTTCTCTGTTTTATATGACCACAAGTAGAGATATATGTTTACGTGAAGCTAACCATAAATGCATGTTAAAGTAACAGATACTTGAGCGAATCTGGGTAGATACAGAAGTAAGAGTAATTATAGGGGCGTGTAAGTGCCTGATCTATCTATCTAGGGCCCACGAAGGATGACCAAACACTTTGGCAGAGGCTCGAGGATGAATAAGAGAAGTACTTTTATAAGCCCTAAAGGGCTTATCGATATGCGCGAAGGAATGTTAGGGAAAATAACCGACACCAAAACTATCTTAGGGTGCAGAAACTTGGTTCCTGCATCCCCCCATACTGCTTTGGGTGGGACTTCATTCTGCACTCCGCGGAATGATGCTGAAAGGGCCAGTAGTGTACGGATTTTCTTGGCTGCTTAACTCTGAAACTGGGTCAAGGTCCATCAAGCCAGAAAATGGTTCTGTTGCTGGGATCGAGATCTGCATAACGATATGTGTGATGTCACATCATTGGAATCCAACTAAGAAGGAGATTGAAGACTGGTTGGATAGAAAGATCCATGAATTCACAACGCAAGAAAACAAGAATCTGTGATTGATGAAAGAACAGTGGTTGGATAGATATCTGTACACAGAGATACACAAAATCTTCTTATGTTCCTTCACGGCTGAATTATACGAGTGGATCATGAAGTTAAAAGATGACCAAGGGAGGTGGAGGCTTGACGGTCTGCCTGTTTGGACCCCGAAGTTTCTTGCGGAAATTGGAAGCCTCCGAAGATAAGATCACACGCGTTGTCGATCATTAGCTCGACTGTATCATAGGAGGGTTTTTGACAGAGTTCACGGTCGATAATTTGGTTAATTACAATGAAGCAAAGTGCTTCTTATTCAAGGGGTCGCGACGTAAGTATTTGAAATCATTAAATACTTGGATTAATATGCTATTGTGTGAAAAGCGAGTTATGTAGTTAACTTGATGTTTGGGGCTACACAAACTGGAATTACTTTCAGGGACAGAGGAAGAAAAGGCCCTGAATATAGCCCACTGATTGAGCCTCCTCTAAGTGACGATGAAGGAGCAGCACAGGCTTCTCCACTGAGTGTTATTCAATTGATAAGACAAAGTTTCCTGCGAATACCTACACTACCTCCATCCTCACCTCATCTATCTACACAGCCTCCATCCTCACCTCCACCACTTACGCTCTCACCCACACCGCCGCCACCTCCACCACTGTTCAACATGGTGAACTCCGTAAAGCTACTTGTGTTCAAGGGCGTAGGAAATGAAGATCCAGACTAGTTTTGGTTCATCACAAAGGCTATATCGGAAGCTCAAGGTATCATGGATGATGAAATGAAGAAAGAAACATTCGCTAGTGCTTCGTAGTACTACACACTAACTTGGTACATTAAGTGTTGCACTGATAACCTGAAATCCACATTGGCTGATATCCAGACTTTGTTGAAGAAGGAATTTATTAGACCTAAGTCTGAGGTGCAGTCAATTGTGGGATTCAAGGAGATCATGATGAAGCCTAAAGAGACGCCCTGGGATTTGGATCAAAGATTTAAGTGTATGATTCGTGAAGGAAACATGAATCTAACTGATGGGCAGCACCGTGAATGGTTTGTGGCCTCGCTCCTGCCTCATGTAAGGGTTGCACTATCACAATAGAATATCAAGACCCATGTGGAAGCTCTAGAAATCACAATGAGATTGCATGAGACACCAATGGAGGATGCTAATCTAGGGGTTTAGCAAATTCACTCGCAGTTGCAAAACCTTTTCCTTGAAATGCAAATTCTGAAGAAAGACCAAACGGCTCAGCTAGAGGTGTGCAAATAAGTGTGGTAGCTAAAGTGAAAAGGCCAGGGGCATGGAGAAGATCACTGTCCTATTTTCGCAAATTATGTTGCATCAGGGGGACCAATGCCTCTGAGGCTGGAAGCTAGAGCAAGGCCAAGTACAGGGCCCATGCTATGGTATGCTATCTATTAGGTAGCTAGGAAACATGCACCAGACAATTTCCATTTGCTGCAGAAATTCGTACAAACATCGAAACAACTATTTTGCAACTTTTGTCAATCTATGGGTCATGATGAGCACAATTTCTGAAGTTATGAATTAATGAAGGATAGAACACCTGCATAAAGTGCTTTTGTGAACGAGTTCCCCCAAGGATAGTTTTGGGGCTAAAAGCCCATGTTTTAAGACAATTTTGTAATAAAGTTGTAAAGTCTCCGCATTTTGTGGTCGTGGAGTGCGAAGGTGTCAAGATTCATAAAGGGTTGTCCATCCTTATTTTGTAAAGTGTAAAGTTAGCTATAAATATCTACCCATGGTCCATGGAC
The DNA here is from genome assembly GCA_031772625.1 of Pinus tabuliformis. NCBI lineage: Eukaryota > Viridiplantae > Streptophyta > Pinopsida > Pinales > Pinaceae > Pinus > Pinus tabuliformis. Next base: position 353,519,876 of record CM062811.1, read on the forward strand.
CAAGACATTGTATAAAAAGGAGCTAAGTAAGTAAGCTCTAAGTAGTTGGTAGTAAAGAGTGGAGTAACGAAGAGCGAAGAATTAGAGTTTTTGGGGAGAATTCTACATGTTTCAGGTCTTAGTGTAGGTAGAGGCTCTACACCTGAGTGTGCAAAGGCCTAGGGTAGAATTTCGTAGCTAAATGTGTGGACCACTGCAACTGTGTGCGCAGGGTAGATAGAGTCTGTAGTAACTTAAAGATATCAATAAAGAGAAGTATTCTACAATTACTATGTATTTGGTTCTTGTTAATGCATATGGTTATATTACATTTCGGGTTTAATTTACAATGTTTATGTGATGCGCAAATGTATGTGATTGCATTGGTTAATTGAACGCAAGTAAGGATATTATTTTATGCAACGCTTGCTATGATTGATTAGTAAGACAAATAAAACACTCAAGATAACTTGGGAACCTATACAATATGTTGTCATAGTTGCACGGAAGTACCTAGATCATGGGTTATGGTTGCAAGAAGGTCAATCGTACACCTTCGCAGAGGTACTAAAGGGAAGAATAAAGGGTAAACATATATAGCCCTAAGGCTTAATGACCTGCACGAAAGTAGGAGCTGAGAGTATAAAAATGACATCATGACCATCTCAAGGTGCAGAAAGTTGGTTCCAGCATCCCCACATACTGCTTTGAGTGAGACTTCGATTCGTGCTCTGCGGACTGATGCTGAAAGGGCTAGTAGTGTAGGGATTTGTTTGGTTAACTAGTGTTGTGGAGGTAAATCCTCTCTGCAGACAGAGACGATCCCTACTAGCCCAGACCGGGTCTAGCAACAATCACACAATGCTATCACGCAAGTTCCTAATTGCAAATAAAAAGTAGATGGTGAGAACCTACTTGGATTTCAACACTAGTATTCGTCGAAGAGATGTTGCCTTCGTTCCTTGGCTTTGGCCGGTCACGATCCACACGATCTCCGTGATTAGATACCTGCACATGCAAAGAACAACACGAAAACAAGCATAAAATCTAGTAGATGCAATTATATATCAGTCAGAAAAGATATAACTCAACATCAAACATGAAACAATGAGAGTGGAACCATAATGATAGTCATCTATTATTGATAAATAATAGAGAAGAGTACAACCAAAGTTCTGACGTCGAATCCTTCTCAAGAGGGTCCAGCCAGCGAGTCTCTCAAGCATTCACCCTTGGAGGTAGATCTCCCAAGACAAAAACTCTCTCTCTCACAAGTTTACACAAGAAAGAAACACTTCACAACCTTCCTTAAACTCTCTAGCAATCCCACACTTGTCAAACCAACTACCTATCAAGTTCACACACTAGCAGCAACACTCCAAGCACTATCAATTCCAAACTAGCTGCTCATGGCAATGGTAGAGGCTTAAATAGGAAGGAGTCTCCATGAATGGTGGGAGGATGAGCTTATCTCCAAGGAAGGTGGCTCAAATGATGAAACAGACATGCCAGAGAAGGGAGGGCAACATTTACAAGGCCAACAACCAGGTCTGGAGTCATCTGGAAGGCCGGCTGTTAGAACAAACTCGCCCAAACGGGATCAGTGCGGGTCCATAACTGCACTAGAGCGCTGACATCGCAGCTGAATAACAAATAAGGTCATGTCAGCGCGATCAGATATGAATAACAAACGTGGTGTCACATGAAATTCGACCAGTGCGGGAAACCCGTGTGCTTCCGCGCTGCCAGCGCATTCCGTCTGTTATGAAGCGCTCGTCAGCGCGTTTATCTTGAAAACAGTCGCGCTAATAGCAAAAAATTTGGCAATGTGGGTCATTTGGCAACATTAGAGAGCATGAGCATGATTAACTTGGACTCATGACACAGTAGGAAGACTGACAGGGAGACAGTGACAAATTACTGTGTAACAACTAGTACTAAACCTGGGATAGGCCCCACAAAGCCAACAAGGGTGCAGGCAATAATGTGGCCCCCGACCAAGGCACTGGAGGAGCGCGAGGTGAGTATAAGTGGGGCAGCCGAGCCTGAGGTGGAGGAGGACCTAGTAGAGGTTGAGGGCAGATTACTTGTTACAATTATGGAGGACCAGGACACTATGCACGATATTGCTCGAATTTGATGCAGCTATCATGCCGCTATTGTCCTCAATTTGACCATGCGAGGGAGGATTTCCCTATCTTGTTAGCCAAGATACATGAGAAGGGGGCGTAGCCTCAAAAACTGACTCTGAACTTGCAGATGATGAGGGATGAGCCTCGTGAAGAAGATCCCAAGGTAAATATTGTGTTGCAAAGTAGAGTGATGACTGATGAGGATAAGGGAAAGTAACCCGAAGAAGGTGAGTGTGTTTGCAAAGCACCATAAAAGGCGACTGGGTTTGATCTAGAAACTGCAAAAGAAAAATTTATGGAAGTAAAGAAAAGTTTCATTGAGGCCTCTACCTTAGGGAGTCAAGAGAAACTAGTTGAAGAAATGGACCAGTCCATGATTACCACATTCTTGGAGACCTGCATGAAACTGCTCTGCGATAGTAAGACTGCGAAGGGATTGTAGGAGCTAATCAATAGGTGCACTGGCAAGGAAACTGTTACTGACGGACCGTGCATAGTTAGGAAGCTTGGTAGGCATAAGGCATGAACTGGACATGAGATGAGACTCACTACGTTGATAGGAGAATACGAAATGGACCTAGCTATCTTGGACCTGGGGTCCGAAGCGAATGTTTTTCCGAAACAGACATGGGAAAGAATGGGGAGACATGCGCTACAGTGGTCTCCAACAAGGAAAATTTTAAGGATGGAAAATTTTCTTGAAGTTTAAAACATTGGCGAATCTCACTAATCCCTAATATGCAAATTATAAATGTTTATTGATATATTTGTAAAATTAATCAAATTTATAATTACTTTATATATAGTCTTTATATAATCTTGGCGATTTTTAAGGTAAAATAATTTTATATTCTAAAATTTGGGCGAATCGTCTTTTATAAAATTGGAAATTGGCGAATCTTTTTTGTGGAAAAATCATGGAAAATTAGCCCACTGGGCGAACATTAGCCCCTAAAATTTTCCATGGTCTCCAATTCAGTTGAGGATGGTGAATGAGAAGAAAATCATCCTAATGGAGAGGTTGCAGGGGGTAATAGTTGATATCAAAGGCACGAGCACACTAGAGGATTTTGAGGTGACAAAGATTGTGGATGACAACAATCCCTACCCCGTGCTCCTTGGGATCGATTGGGCCATCGACATGAATGGGGTAATCAACCAGAAGAAGTGAAAGATGATAGTTGAGAAGAAATCACTCCGTGTAGTGGTGCTACTAGACCCTACAGAAACACTGCACTATACTGAACGGGTCCATGATTATGAAAGTTATGATGATTTGGACCAGATTTACAAGATAATAGCGCGAGATTAGGATTGGGTGAATCTGACAGCAGATAGATGTATTGCATGGGACTATGAGAGCTCCTACACATCAGATTCAGACAAAGAATTGGATCACTGGAAAAATCGACTACATGAAGTGTCTATGCTGCACTGTAATATGATGACCAAGTCATTGCACTGTGTATCATCAGAGGTAAGAAATATTCCTTACTATCATGGGTTAACTAATGTTAATCACTTCTTGGATGTATTTGAAATGGAAGTACTAGATAAGCATCACTTCTAGGCATTAGATTTGGTTCTACGCCCACAAGATGGTGTGGTATGCACAAAGATAGTTTTGATGATTGGCGCGAATATCGAAGGATGGTGAGGGTACGCTTTGGTCATCTGAAGGTGAAATTAATATAAAAATATGATGAGAGAAATGATCTGCACCACCATTTGGCCAAATGGACTGAAGTGTACAAAGTGAAGCCTCAACTAGAATGGGTCCATCTATTTTGTCATATCTTGGATGTTATGCTAATGAATTGGTACTTGGAGACGGAACTCCTCCATGGCATTGAAGAATAGGACATTTTGCGCCAGGTATTTTTGATGGCATTCATTTTTGAGGATGGTTTTAAATCTATCGACAAAGCATTGCAGGAGGTTAAGATTACAATTTTCAGGATACCGTAGGATCCTCTAGAGTTGGTTCAACCTTATTGGACCACCTAGCTGAGCCACACACTGGAGTGCTACAATGTCGTAGCGGAATAAGAAGATGAAGACTCAAGGAAGATTAATATTCCCAAGACTGAAGGACATTGCGAAGTTGAGGGACCACACTTAGAGAACCCTGACATAACTTAGCCGCTCAAAACTAGGTAGGCCTTACTGCCTCAATCCGAAGTATAAGGAAAGGGTCCAATTAGAGTTAAACAAGATGCTCGCGGCATGTATTATTGAACCAGTGGAAGAGTCTGATTGGGTAAGCTCAATAGTGGTTCAGGAAAAGAAGCAGAAGGAAGAAATAAGGATATGCATAGATCTCAAGAAGTTGAATGATGCTTATATGCATGATCCCTTCCCAACTCCGTTCACCAATGAGGTCCTGGATAATGTTGGCGGCGAGGAAGCATATTCATTCATTGATGGGTTCATTGCGTACCATCATATCAAGATTGCACCGGAGGATAGAAGTAAGATGACCTTCGCAACTGAATGGGGATGCCTCCAGTATACGGTGATACATTTTGGGTTGAAGAATGCGTCAATGATCTTTTCACACATAGTCATCACGCCATTCAAGGATTTCATTCATAAATTTCTGGAAGTATACTTTGACGATTGGACAATCTTCGCACTGGTGAAGCACCATGAGGCAAGTCTGCGCTTAATGCTAGATACATGTTGAAGGTAACAGATCATGCTCAATCTAAACAAATGTTTGTTTTGTGTCCCTTTTGGGATCTTGCTGGGCGATGTGATATGCAAACAAGGCTTGATGATAGACCCTACGAAGATCGCAGTCATAATCAATTTAGAGGTGCCAAGGAGTGTGAAATAGTTTCGCGCAACATTGGGGCATACTGGATACTATATAAAATTCATCAAGAGATATGCCCAGATCACTTCGTCAATGGAAAAAATGTTAAGGAAGGATGTTACGTTCTATTGGAATGAACAATGACAGAAGAGCTTAGATGTGCTAAAGGAGAAAATGGTCACCATGCCGATCGTAGTATTCTCGGATTAGAAAAAGGAATTTCATGTGCATGTGGACGCATCATGTATTGCATTGGGAGAAACACTGACACAGGCCAGTGAAGGGGACTTGGATCACCCTATAGCATTCGCAAGTAGGAAGTTGTCCAAAGCTGACAAAACTTATTCCACAACAGAGTGCAAAGGACTAGCTATGGTGTACGTGCTCCAAAAGTTTAGACATTATTTTTGGGGCAGACATTTTAAGATGTATACAAACCATTCAGCATTAAAATAGTTGCTCAACAATCCTATGTTGGGGTGGAAGATATGAAGGTGGTTGTTGTTGTTCTAGGAGTATGATTTTGAAGTTATTGTTAAACCATGATGCTTGAATGTTGGATTAGATCATCTGTAACGCATTGAAATAGGAGAGGAACCTACAAATTTAGAGGAAGGACTACCTGACATGCAACTCTTTGCAGTACACATCATGGACAACCACGTTGAAGATATTATACACTTCCTCACGATAGGTACGGCTCTAGAAAGATATACAAGAAAACAGAAGAAGGAACTAGTGGCGCGCGCAACAAATTTTTTTGTCATTGTAGGGCACTTGTAAAAAATGGGATCAGATGAAATATTGCAACGTTATGTGCCAGAGTTTGAACGAAACAACATCCTCGCTAAGGCTCATGGCAGAGCCGCAGGAGGTCATTATGCAGGAAAAGTAACAACGCAAAAGATTCTATGCACTGGGTTATGGTGGCCGACCTTACATAAGGATTCAAAGGTGTATTGTAGGGCATACGACGTATGCCAAGGGATGGGCAGACCCTCACATAGGGATGAGATACCGTTGAATACATAGATATCGCTATAGCCCTTCGAGAATTCGGCGATTGACATTGTAGGACCAATTCATCCTCAAGGGAAGAAGACGGGTGATTGGTACATCATCATCGCGACTGTGTACTAAACCAGATGAGCATATGCACAACGTATGAAGGACTATACAAGCGCAACATCAGAAAAATTTATCTTCGAGTATGTACTGAAAAGGTTTGGTTGTCCAAAAATTCTAATGAGAGATCGCAGTACACACTTTCTCAATGAGACGATCACCACAATGACAGAAGAGTTTTAGGTTTACCATCAGAAGAGCACACCCTATCATCCGTGGGCTAATGGAACTGTAGAAGCTTTCAATAAGATATTGGAGAGCACACTCACAAAGGTTTGCAATGCTCAAAGAAATGACTAGGACGTTCACATGCCCACGTTGTTATGGGCTTATAGAATGACTTGCAAGAAGTTGACTGGAAAAACACCGTTCATACTGGTTTATGGCATGGAAGTTGTGATGCCGATGGAGTACATTGTACCTAGATTTCACATAGCGGCATTCATAGGAATGGTGGATCGTGAAGCCATACAGGAGAGGCTCCCACAATTAATAGAGCTTGAGGAGGATAGATTTCTAGTTGGATTCCATCAATAGGTTCAAAAGGAGCGTGAAAAGGCATGGCACGATTGGTGCATAAAAATGTGCACCTTCAAGGTAAATGATTTAGTTCTATTATAGGACAGAAAGTCTGATAAATTTCTAGGAAAATTTTGGATGCATTGGCTGGGGCCCTATGTCATTAAGGAGATTACTGATGGTGGAGCAGTTCAGTTCATAAAGTTGAATGGAGAACCATTCCCAAGGTGGGTGAATGGTAGTTGATTGAAGCCATACATCAACTATCCGACTAGATGACTACATGATGGAAGCACAATCTTAGCGCTCTAGGCAGCTGAAAGGAGGCGTGGGATTTTAAACTACACTACCCGGGTTGGCGAGCTGCATGATTGGGGAATTGCACAGAATGAAGGAATGTCATAGTGTCAGCAAAAATGCATAGGGAGTTGTGCTATCCAAGAATGGATCGAGTAGGGAAGCTAGAAAGTGACCGTTATGGTCACTGTTCACGACTTGAGAATGGGAAAATGGCCAAAAGGAGCTGGGGGCCAGCATTTAAATCAAAATTTAGGGCAAGATCTATGCAAATCTATCGCCAATCCATCATTTATGAATGATTTATGGGGGGAAGGGTCAGCTTCGAATTCAAAAATGCCTATAAATTATAGGTGTCTGCCTAGCAAAAAACACTTGGCATTTTGAGAATTGAGGTGTTGAGCTCTCAGGCATGCATGAACTATGAGAAATTTGAAGCTTTGATAGTGAGTTCAGTGTTTGAGAGGTTACCAAAAGAGATGCAGGATTTGTTTTTTAGTATTATGTTGGCACCCGCAGAAACTGTAAGTCCAGGAGAAGCAATGGTAGCTTAGGGAACTACCCCGAAAGTAGCAATGGAAGCTGAGGGAGTTGCCCTGGAGGTTGAGAGAATCGAATTACTAGCCAAAGTTCCTAAATCGCCAAGGACACCCAATCCGAGGCCTACGCCAACCCAAGAGGGTCCAAAATCAAAGAAAGATAAACAAAAAGTGCCACAGTCGGTGAGAACATCACCCAAAAGGCCCCCACAGAAGGAAAAGCCCACCGTATAGAAGGGAAAGCTAATTGACCTTGAACCTGAAGAGGATGTTGTGGAGATCCCTATGGATGAGGAAGACATTGACATGGAGTTGGAGGATGTTGACACTGAGGGGTCTGACCCTATCTCTATGCTACTTGAGTACATTCCTCTGCACAGAGGCAAGACAAAGGTTGCAAATGACATTGATGGAAACAAGCTCGTGCTACATACACCCTTGCTGCCAAACAAAATCGCCTTTGAAGTAATGTGCCTAGGGCGTGTCCCCCTGTTAAGATTGGAGGATTTGTATTTGGATGATATGGAGTGCTTTCCCCACTTAGCCACAAATCAACTCATGCACTGTGTCTTCTACAAAGACTTTGGTCTGACCATGCTAGAGCCAAGAAAGTGGCTAAAAGGGGTTGATAAGGCTAGTCTATTAAACATGTTGTTGGTGCCACATTACAACCGCACGCCCATAACCATCATGGTGATTAAGTAGCTCTTGTGCTTGGCCCACGATGGGTGCTTATGGCTAGAGGAGTCGATACCGATCACTGACATGTTGATCCCTCGGATCACTCGGCTGTCGCACTAGGAGAAAATCCAACCATGGCATTTGGAGGAAAGGCAGGTGAGCGCGACCTCACCAAAGCAATGAAGGATAAATTTAAGCTTGAAAAGAAGTCGTGTGGCTACTCCATCACGAGCATAACCAACCCAATGGTTAAGGTTGCCACTCAGATCCTGGCAGGCAAGATTATGCGGAAGTGTCACATATATGAAGTGTCGATAGCAGTAGTGTCTTTAGCATCCAAATGTGTAGAGGGAGTACATTTCAACTAGGTGTGCTACTTCAGGCTCAGGAACAGTGAGTATTGAACGTCATCAGTGAGCAGAAGGTGAAAAACACCCAAATGTTTGCCGATAAGACTTCTGCCATTGAGCTCTTTAAGACTATCACCATTAAGGATGAGCACACTACCAAGGTAGTGACGAAATCATTTTGGTCTGTCCCTGAGCTAGATATTCTTGAGGATACACTAGTGGATGAACGAATTTAGAAGGTCACTGCCGAAGTGCACAAAGCGAGATCAGAAATAGCCAAGGTTTAGTTGGAACTGAAGCTTAAGATCATAGAACTTGTGTTGAGGGCCAGCCCTTGACTCTACCAGAGGTAAAGGAGAAGCGCGAGGCCACTGTCAGAGATCCAGCAGCCACTATAGATAGCGTAGTGATGGAGTACACAGTGCTCTTCGAGTAGCCGCTCAAATTGGTTACCAATTTGCAGTAGAATCCCACCTTGCAAAGGCTGGAAACAGAGGCCCAGGAGTTGTAGTAGAGATATGGTGAAGTCAAAGCAGCGACACACACCGTCACCCTTATGTAGACACTAGCAACACTGCAAGAGGCAAAGGTGCTAAAGGAGCAAGTAGATGCAGAGCATTGCAAAGAGAGCATACTCAAGGTCAGAATAGGGCCTTATCTTAATGAAGCCTGTGCGCTCACAACCACCATCAAAGGAAAACTGGCTAGTCTATAGGGAATGCAGTAGAAGGTACAGGCAGATCATGCAGGGCCAACAATGGAGCAGTTGGTCGAATAGATGAAGCAGACAACAACACAGTGCACTTCCGAAGTTGTAGTCCTACAGGTGCAGCTAGGAGGTCTTTGCGACAAGATATCCACTCTAGCATAGTGACTCGAGGGCGAGTCACCAAATTTGTGTTTGAGGCCTGTTGGGAACAGGTCCCCTAGGGTAAATTTTGGGGTTAAAAGCCCAAGTTTTGGGGCTAAAGTCCCAAGTTTTGTGTAAGCGAATGTAAATTCTCTACATTTTGTGGTTGCAGAACATAAATATTTCAAGAGTCAATAAAGGGTTTCCGCTCTTCTTTTCTGTAAAAACATATAAGCTTTAGAGATCTACCCATGGTCCACGGACCATGGGATTGTATAAAAAGGAGGTCTTAGATGAGTCTAAGATAGGCAAGTTCATAGTTGATACTTGATGTTAATGAATGTAATTGATCTATGAGCACTAAGAGAAAAGAGTCTTAGTGTAGGAAGAGGCTCTGCAGCTGAGTGAGCAAAGGCCTAGGGTAGAAGTCTGCAGTTGAGTGCGCGGACCCGTATAGCTATGTGTGCAAGGTAGTCAGAGTCTGTACTAGATATTTGAATTAATAATAAAGAGTAGTATTCAGAAATTACCTGTGTATTTTACTTATGTTCATTGCATGTCATTATGTTATGTCAAATACTAGTTTTATATTTTAATGCTATTCTCATGCGTGAATCTATATATTTCTCTATTTTATATGACCATAAGTAGAGATATATGTTTACACGAAGATAACCATAAATGCATGTTAAAATAACCTATACTTGAGCGAATCTAGGTTGATACAGAAGTAAGAGTAATTACAGGGGTGTGTAAGTGCCTGATCTATCTATTTAGGGCCCACGAAGGATGACCAAAGACTTTTGCAGAGGCTTCAAGTAAGAATAAGAGAAGTACTTTTATAACCCCTAAAGGTCTTATCAATATGCGCGAAGGAATATCAAAGAACCGCGAGGTAATTATTTAAGATCTTTGAATACTTAGATTAAAATGTTGTTATGTCAAAAATAGGTGATGTCATTATCTTGATGTATGGAGCTACGTGAAGCGGACGATTCTTTAGAAATCACAAAGGATCATGACTAGAGTAGAGTCAACTGATTGGACCTCCTTTAAGTGATGATGAAGGAGCTAAATGGATTCCATCATGAAAGCTGTTCAGCTAATCACTCAGGGGATTCCTTAAGAAATTCACCCATCCACTCCACCTTTGCCTCCACCTCCACTGCATACACCTTTGCCCACACATCCACCTCCACCACCACCATCCGACATGGTGAATCCGATGAAATTGTCAATCTTCAAAGGCATAGGGAGCGAAGATACAAAGTAGTTCTGGTTTGTTGCAAATGTTGTGTGGACAGCGCAATAGATTATTGATGACAATATCAAGAAGGCATAGTTTGTTACCACTCTGCAGGATTGCGCGCTAACTTTGTATATTAAGTATTGTTCTAATAATCCTCTTGCGTCGTTAACAGATACTAAGGCGGCTTTAAACAAGGAGTTTAGTAAACATAAGTCTAACTCAAAGTTCGTAATTGGATTTAAAGAGATCATGATGAGGGTTGATTAGACATCGTGGGATTAGATCAAAGGTTGAAGTGTCAAATTCAAGAAGCTAACATGTAGCTCTTAGATAGTCAGCATCGTGAATGGTTTATAGCTTCACTTTTGCCCCACCTGAGAATTGATTTGTCACAATAGAAGATAGGAACACAGGTGGAATCCTTGGAGATTGTGATGAGGTTGCATGCAATACCTATTCAGGATGTGACCTTGGGGGTACAACAGATTCATTGTCATCTACAAAGCTTCCACCTAGAATTACAAACTTTGAAGAAAGACAAGGAGACTAAACCGAAAGTGCGCATGGAAGTCTGTTGTTTGAAGTGCAAGAGTGAGGGGCATGGTAAACACCATTGTCTAATGTATGCGAATTATATTACAGTCGGAGTGATGATTCCCATGAAACCAAAAGCCCCAGCATAACTGAGCATGAGAGCTACGCTATGGTGTGTTATTTATCAAGTTGTTGGACAACATGCGACGGATAATTTCCATTTACTGCAAAAATTTCTCCAGACACCTCAACACTTGTTCTGTAACTTCTGCAAATCTGTGGACCACAATGAGCGCCATTCTCAAAGCTATGAGATGATGATGGAAAGAACACCTACATATTGAATGCAAGCAGAAACATGACCTCTAGATCAGGGCATTGGAGTGGTGCACAGAGGTTATCAGGGAAGAGGATGAGGCCGAGGAGGAGGAGGACATGGTAGAGGTTGTGGTCATCTCAACTGCTACAATTGTGGAACGCCGGGGCACTATGCATGAGACTACCAAAATCAAACATGCCCATCATGTCAATATTGCAGCTAGTATGACCATAGTATAGAAGAGTGCCTGGTGCTAATAGCTAAAATGCAAGAGAAGAAAGTGCAGCCTCAATAGCCTACGCAGAACTTATAGATGACAAGTGTTAATCCCTGTGAGGAGGATCAAAGCATGAATATAGTGCCGAGGAGTGGAAAACCAACTGGAGATGATAATGGAAAACAACCTGAAGAGGATAGATTGCTCTACAATTCCCTAGAGGAGGAAGTTGGTTTTGATCTGGAGTGCGATAAGGAAACATTTATGGAAGCCAAGAAAAACTTTGTTGAGGCCTCCACCTCAGGAAGCTAGAACAAGGTGTAAGAAACCAGTGCACCTGCAGAGGTTGATCCCTCTATCCTCACTACGTTTTTGGAAACTTGCATAAAATTGTTGCACGATAGCAAAGCTATGGAAGGCCTACAAGAATTAATAAACAAATGTGCCAAAAAGGAAAAGGTCCCTGATGGATACCGCATGGTCAGAGATATTGGGAAACATAAGCCAAGAGCGGGGCGCGAGATGAGTATCATCACACAGGTAGGTGATTATGAGATGAACCAGGTGATTTTGGATCTAGGGTTTGATGCAAACATTTTTCCAAAACAAACATGGGAAATAATGCGGAGGCCTACGCTGCAGTGGTCTCTTATTTAGCTAAGAATAGCAAACCAGTAGAAAGTCATCCTGATGGGACGATTATATGGAGTAAAAATTGATATAGAAGATGTGAGCACAATGGCCGACTTTAAGGTTATAGAGATCGTCGATGACAAAAATCCATATCTCGCACTCTTGGGAATTGACTAGGCCATTGATATGAATGGGGTCATCAATCTGAAGAAGAGGAAAATGTCGTTTGAAATAAAAATCGCTTCGGGTTGTAGTACCGTTGGACCCTACAAAAGGGGCATGCTATACTGAACCAGTCCTGGATTATGAAGAAAGTGAGGCTGAACTGAATCAAATATACAAAATAATAGTGCGATATGAGGACTTGACCAACCTGACAATAGATGGAAAAATTGCGTGGGACCGGGAGAGTTCCTGCACCTCGGATTTAGACGAAGAGTTGGAGCATTAGCAGAATTGTTTGCATGAAGTATCCACACTATGATGCAATATGATGACGAATTCATTGCGATGTGTTTCATTGGAGGTAAGGAAACTACCCTATTATCATGGTTTAATTGACGTAGATAAGTTTTGGATGAATTTGAATGAGAAGTCCCTCAGGATCACCGCTTCCAAGCATTAGATTTGGCACTGCTTGCTACACCTGCACGATGGTGGGGTACGCACAACGGTAGTTTTGTTCGATGGCGAGATTACAGAAGGATGATGAAGTTATCGTTTGGGCATCCTAATACTTGATTCACTGAGAAATATAATGGGACGGATGATCTACATGATCACCTAGCGAAATGGACTGAAGCATGCAAAACAGAACCACAACCAAAATCGGTACAGATTCTGCTATGCTTTGGACACAATTCCCATGAACTGGTATCTAGAAATGGAGCTTCACCATGGCACGATGGAGTGGGATATTCTGAGGGAAGGGTTCTTATTTACCTTCAGTTTTGAATATGGCTTCGTAAGAATTGATGAAGCGCTACAAGAAATTAAGTCAATTATCTTCATAACATCACAAGAGCTGTTAGGTCCCCATAATACTAGTGATTATCCCATTAATATTGTAGTTGTATCCCTTATTAATATTTTTGTGCCCCTATTATCCCCATATTGTTATTACTGTGCCCCATAGAATCCCTCTATTGTTATTTTTGTGGCTTTATATTATTATTGTTAGGTCAGCTGGGTTATATTGTGACTCCTTAGACTGCTATATATAGAAAGGAGGTTTTGTCATTTGAATCATCAAAGAATCATTCATTTGTGTAATGTAAAGGAGGTTTCCCCCTCGAAGAGGCTGAATTCTAAGGCGTTTATCTATCTTTTCTATCTTTTTGTGAGCTGATTTCATAACATTTGGTATCAGAGCTTTGGATTCTAAGGTTTCTCTACTCCAAATAGGTCATCGTGGCATTTTCAGTATAACCTTTTTTCTACAACGTTTCAGAAGAGAAAAAAAACCCATTTGAGACGAAATTGCGCTGAACCTTGAGTCCAAATTTTACAGCTTTTCACGCTATATTTGCGGAGATATGATCATAGGAAGTTGGTCTTTTTGCAGACTCCTGAATTACATTCCAAACAGGTGACCTGGGGAAAATCGTCATAACTTTCTCTTTGAGCATCGGATTGAAGTTTCATCAGAAGGTATAGAAAGAGGATGGAATGTAGTTTCTTTTATATTTTTTTCAAAGCCAAAGGTCGAAACAGAGACACGTGGCATGTCATACAAGTTCGCTCTACTGAACTAGTCTATAATCAAGTCACTGCGGGAGATTTGGCATAGCTCTTCCTTGGAGAATCCAATTTGGATCAAACTGGTGGCATTTGAAAGAGGACATAGAGGGATATTATAGGTCACAATTTTAGAACTGGGTGATCTGAAATTACAGAGATACAGCAGAGGCAACATCGAGCTCCTACAAAGTGAAAAAAGGTGTGTAGAATTTTTAAATTTTTTGCTTAAGCTTGGTTTGAAAAATTATTTTGAAGGAATTCAAAGGGCATAGTAGAGAATTATTATCGGTAACTGATGCCCCAAGGAAAGAAAATGCAAACACCTAGTAAGCAACCTGAAAACTCTAGCATGACTCATGAAGAAAGGGAAGAAATGCTACATGATATATCAAAATTACAAGACCAAGTGCAACAAATGTCACTCTCACAAAAGCTAATAGAAGCTAAGATAAATGGCGTGGAATCTAAGATAAAGGGCATGGAAGCTAAGATGAATGGCATGGAAGCTAAGATGGATGATTTGAAGACAGACATGGCAGATTTGAAGACAGACATGGCAGATTTGAAGACATATTTGACAAATTTTCTACAAGAAATACTTACTAATGGTGAAAGGGTAGTAAAGGAAACTCATGATGCAAACAAAAGAAATGTTAATCATGATTGCATAGACTCTAATGTTGGATCGAAGACCCACCATATTCCAAAAATCGATATGAGGAAGTTTGATGGCAAGGATCCCGCAACATGGATATTACAGATGGAGCAATTTTTCGATCTCAATAATGTGCAAAACACACAAAAGGTACGTATTGAAACTTTATATTTGGAACCAAATTAGTTTGTATGGTATCAATGGCTTTTCTCTCGTAAACAAATTATCAATTGGGCAATTTCTACAGAAGAATTGACAGCACATTATGAGGATACAAAAAGCAATAGTTTTTTTAGCGAATTGATAAGTCTCAAACAAAAGGGTTCAATAATGGAGCACATTGAGGAGTTACAAAAATTGAACATAAGGGTAAAAAATATTCCAAAGGAGCATAGGATTGATGTGTTCATAGGGACTTTAAAGGATAATATCCAACATGATGTTCGCCTTTGGGAACCTGATTCATTAGAGAAGGCATTCAAGTTAGCAACAAAAATGGAAAGAAAAATTATGGCAACCAATAAGCATACCACTCACAACTATAAATATGGAAGTGTTGTTGCCCCTATTCTTCCGCAACCTATAAGGTTGACACCACAAAAATTGGAAGAAAAAGGAGCAAAAGGGCTTTGTTACAGTTGTGACAGCAAATACACTAAAGGTCATAAGTGTGCTGAGAAGAAATTATTCTACGTAGATTGTGAAGAGGAAGAAGAAAAGGAGCAAGAAAGGTCAAAAGAAGAGGATATACTCTAGGAACAAAACCTAGATAAAGAAGATATGAATCCGACCATATCTTTTAATGCATTGGTGGGAATTACCACTCCTCAAACCATCAAGATAGAAGGACAGATCAAGAAGAAAAAGGTAATAGTGTTGATTGATTCAGGAAGTACCCACAATTTTATTCATTGTAAGGTAGCAAAAGAATTGAATTGCTTCCTATATTCAGCACCAAAGTGTCAAGTGATGGTTTCAAATGGAGGAACAATAAATTGCTCTGGAAA